>JAKKIB010000174.1:5000-2405000 GCA_023089585.1 Melophagus ovinus | reverse complement strand
GAACGCCTAGTATAAGGTATTTAAAGAGTCGATTCCAACCAACTATAATATATTTGTTTTTGTAACATAACATAACATAACATAGGATAGCATTATACGTTAGTTTTTTTTGTGGGTATTGTAATTTCTTATCTTTTTTCTTTTGTTTATTTCTCGATTCATTCACATTTACATGATGACTTGATCATAAAGAATTTTAATATCAAACTAAAAATAAAGGCAAAATATATAGAACAGTTACATAATATAAATATTAAAAATATCCTCAACTTATTTCTTTGCCTTTTTTTGAACGTTGAATGATTAAGAAACAAAAAGTTATTGTGTAAATTCATTATAATGTGAAATTTTTAAGAGTTTATGCAGTCTTATCGAGAGAACAATAAAAATTTGATGTATAATACGTAAGTTTTAACATGTTTTTAATATGTAAGTTTTAACGAAAAGCAAACACTTTTTTTAGATAGCGCGCGATATGTTTTTATTCATTTATCATCTTCATGTACATGACATGTTCATGTTTATGGTCATGTCCACGTTTTTGTTCATGTTGATGTTTATGTTTGTGATCATGTTTGGGTTCATATTCATGACATTCATTGTGCTATAGTTTATTTAGAGTGCTTCATGCTCGTAGCTTTTTGGAGCGTGTTATAAGCACTTGTATATGAAAAGAATTAAATTAATGCGATGCTTTATATTGCAAAAGGTAAATAAAAATATTGTACTTGGCTTGTACGATGAAAATAGTGCATATTTTAGGTATTTTTAGTGAATTTTATTTATGAGCACGCTTTTTATATCTTTTGTTTATGTTTTTTGATTTTTTTGTATGCTTTATATCTTTGTAAATTTAGACTATTAACGACTAAATTATTTTAATTATATTTAAGGATGTCTAAATTGTATTATTCTTACAATATTTTATTAGAATAATTATGTAATATGATGATATATATAAATGCAAATAATGAAAACGATATTCTTTAAAGGAATGTTGTCAAGCAGGACAAAGTCTTTTTACACAAAATGTAACAGTTGCTCCTATTATTGCATTCATATAAATTAGTTTTTTTTTCTTGTTTCTTTTCTTTTTTTCTTGTTTTTTTTTTTTTTGTGTTACCATCGACACTAAACATTTTCTCTCTGTACTGACAACAGGAACACTGGTATTTCCAAAAAAAATGTATGTAATAAATAACTGAAAGTGCAAAGTAACAAAGTACGACTATGAAGGTTTTTGGTGTTTTTGTGTGATAGGCGCTTTTAAAGGTGTTCCGCCTTTAAAATGATTATTATTTTTTGTGCGTTTCTTACACCACTTATCCAAAGGTGTATAGCAACATTTAAACAGGGGCTTGTATTCAGTTGTGGAAGACGGGGATGACTTTCCTGAACTGCTCCAAGTGCTATTCTGGCTTAAAGGCAATGCCGCAAAATCAGTTTGTACTCCTTTAGCATATGTGCGCTTTTCATTTGGATACTCTTCTCGAGGTAACAAAACAGGTGAACGAACAGTTGCGTGCGATTTATAAGGAGTACTGGAAGTTTTAACTTCATTTATTTCAAATGACTGATTTAAGGAAGAGTTTTCATAGCCTATTCCACCATCGATATCTGATGTATTTGTATTGGTTGTGATTGATGGCCGGAACTCGTGCGACGAACTTTCGACCATGGCAGTACGATAATTGGAAGTAAAATTATTCATTTCCAAATAGTGGCAAGATTGAAACATATACTCATCCACAAATTGCTGTAGCATGGCCACATTAGCCACATGAGCTATACAAGCACGAACCGGAGCAGCGTTATAATGATTCTCCTGGTGTTGATGATGATGATAATAATGATCTTCTATGTGCTGATACGGTAGAGTCTCTGGTTGTGATAACTCTTTTGATTGCTGCAAGGATGCATATCGACGTATACGTTTGTGCGATTGAGCTGATGGTGAATACAATATAAGTGACGTTGCTGTAGGTGAAGAATGTAATTTATCAGATATTCTTGCAAGTGGCTGAGACTTGGATGAGACTAGAATATCATTCTCATAATTATTATTAAGCATCTGACGTTTTACAGGTGACTGTAATTGATTATGCTTTTCCCGAATACCATGTGGCTTACTGGCTGATCGATATTGGGCATTAAATAGAATCTCATATTTGGATTCTTTTTTTGTCTTATCTAAAAGTTCTACTTTTTCGATATCACTAAAGCTGTTGAACTGTTTCAACAAATAATTAACGTCTTTATGTTTAAGATCAGATAAATCCGCATTTTGTTCGATATTTGCATCAATTTTATCGCTAACTATTTTATTGCTAAATGTATTAAAATTATTATTTGAATTATTGGTCATAAAATTTGGATAATGTTGTGCCAAGCGGTACTTTAAATTATCACTTAGAAGTGGGAGATTCCTGATGTGAGTATTCACTGATTCTGAAGATTGTTGTACAGGATATTCATTGGTACCTGACATAGTCTCATCAATAATTTGATTAAATTTATCTAATGCCGTTTGGGGATATAATGGCGCAGACGTGCTATTATCACTTAAGGATTTTACTAATGTACTTTGTTTTTGTTTAGCTGGAGCAATGAGCGAATTTGATTTAATTTTAAGTTTATTAAGTTTTTGCTGTAATTGAGGCACTGTTGTGACGGTATCTGATTTATTAACGGTTTCGACCCGTTGTTCCATGGGTACCGAGGTATTTACAACATTTCGTCTATCCTCTTGGTCAATATATTTTTTATAATCTCTGCCGTTTGCTATAGTTATTACATCATTATCAAGCACACATTTGTCACTAACAATTTTTTGATCTTTCCACGGATAGGGCAGCTTTGTGTCCTTAATATTAAGCTTCAATTGCAAATCTAAATGTTGATTTATTAGTAAATTTTTACTTTTAGTGAAATCGTCACTTTTCGGAATTGCTATTGCAGTTAATGAACTGTATGCTGCTGTTGCTGCTGAATCTTTTCGCGTTTTGCTAATATTAACTAAATCTTCAGTGAAAATTAATTTTTTTGACGAAATGTTTTCATTAATTTCGCCCCCCCGCAATTACCGACTATCGCGGATGGAGCGAGGCCTTCCCTAACTGGAGGTAGAAGCAATCGGGGATACAGGTGAAAGTGGGCTACGTATAGTTTCTCGGGGACATCCATTTAATGTTACAACCAGTTTTCGTGAACCGGCTTGATCACGATGCTCACAAAGCCATACACCCTGCCATGTACCGAGAGATAATTTACCATCCGTTATAGGGATTGTCAATGAACTACCGAGAAAACAAGCTTTTACATGAGCTGGCTAAAAAAAATAAAAGTTACAATTTTTAAGTAATGTAAAATTTTTTATAGAATTAATAATTGATCAATTATCATTATTACCATATCATCCGGTCCTTCACATGAATGTCTGTAGGGTAAACCTTCTGGAACTATTTTGTTCAACATCATTTCCATGTCATCTCTAAAAATAAAACAAAAAGTCTACGTATTTAAAGTTTACTATAAACGATAAATAATGTAATAATGCATTTACCTTACATCCGGATCCCAGCTTTCATTCAACGCTAAACTAGCTGACGTATGTAAAACTGTAACACATAACAAAACGAAAGGCGCATATTGGATTTTAGTTCATCAAATTTTTATTAATAAATATGTGAACTATTTAGAAATAGTCAACAATTATTAAATAAACTTCTCCTAGATATTTACTGTATCATTTAGTATACCAATTTTCAAAAACTTTAAAGAATTTCTATTGTATGCAAAATTTTTAAACAAAAAACTTACTAAATTAAACTATAACCAAAAACTATAGACGGTAGGTTTCTCTTAAATATTGTACACCATGCCTCCTAATATGATTACAAAGTCAAAATATTACTTATAAATAAAACCAGAAGAATGTTGACCACAGATGAACATATGGATAGATAGGCAGACAGGCATACAAGTCTAAATCAAATCAAACTTTTCGTTTTAGGCATTACAATCGTAATGGCAAAATGATTTTACCATCAACTTTTGAATAATAGACACACAAAAGAATCACCTTAATTTTCGAAAAACATGAAGGTAGGTAACCTGGTGCTTTGGAGTTTGGGGATGTATATTAATGTATATATACACACTCCTCTGGTCACTATTCATATTTCATGGGCAAATTGGTATTTAAAAAATACTTTATGCCGCATATATCTTTTTCGAAATCTATCCAGATTTTTCCTTACTTCCGGTGATCCACAAAAAATACAATATTTCCATTTTTTATTGATTAATTCCACAGTACCTATTTAGATATAAAACTTGCGAGTTGAACTCTTGCTTAAAATGATTAAGCAATCAAATTTTCACCGTATGCCTTTTGTTAGTGCGTTTTTACATATTATTCATTTATTAGAGAAGAAATACCTTTTGAAAATCTTCCAGTATTGTCTAATATTACTAAATGTATCCTATCTCTAGCCAAATCTACTTTGACAATCTCAAGTATTTGTTTAAGGTAAACTTTCTTTATGAGAAAATGACAACAAATTAGACCTATTTTAGTTTCAAGTTATTACCATTTGAATAATTCAATGAAGTCCAGTTAATAGAAAAATTCATTTTTACTTACTTTGTACATGACATAGGCCTACAGAAAAGTAAGCCAATTCTGGAATTTGCCTTAGAATTTCCTCTGTAACTAAATGAACTCCACGATGTTGCGGTCGCAAATTTATTTTACGCTGAAACCATGCCGACCCAATTTGCAAACCCATATGCGTTCCGCCGCTAGTACCTCCTACACCACGATGATTCGAAGAAGCCATTCTACTATAATACGAATCACCACGTATTTTTATATTTACACTTATTTATTATTAATTCGTTTATATTGACAAATATATATGATGATGCCAATTTTCTTTATTATTATCCCTTGGATGAAGACTCGTGGTGCTTTCTACTATTACAACGATTTTAATAGTGATTACACTTAATCCATTTGGGCATCCAGTTAATGATAATGTGAATGTTTTTTAAACAAGAAAATCAGCTGGCATTGAAATTACTGTCGTTTTTAAACTGGCTAGTGATAGTTTCTATGCATTTAATATAAAAATAATTACTTTGCAGATAATATATATAAATTTCTAGAAAACAATAGTTACAATGGCTTTTTGTAAATCCTTTCACAATTAAATTATTCTTATACGATTTAATAGACATCAACTTTTCTATGCTTTGTATCATTCTTGATTAAAACGTTACTTTTAAATATTTGAATATTTCCCTAAAGCATGCATTCAATCCAGAAAAAATGTATTAATTTTTTGAACGAACTAATCGACTGCTTTTTGATTTATTATTGAATTGTAAAACAAATACATGCACTCTTTCAATTTACTCTAATATTACAAATATTAATGAAAAAATAAAAATTATCAGTATAATAATAAATGAGGCGATTTTAAATTGACACAATTGACTAACGCAATTTATTAATAGTCGCTTCTTTTACAAATGTGAACATTTCTAATAACATTTTCTAGCAGCTGGTTTTACAGAATATTTTCTAATCAATTAATGAATATTAACCATGCAGTAGAAACTTTTGGTGAGTATTGACTTTATATTAAAGTCGGATCTAGTCGAAATTCTTGATTGATTAATTGAAGGTAACTCTTCAAAAATTAAACGAAACTTAAATGAAATTTATGGAAGTAGAAATAAATATCTTGAAATTGATGACATCTTTATAAAACATGATATAAATTGGCTCACATTAAAATTATCTAATTGCTAAAAACGAAGAAAAAGCTCATGATAGGAAAGAAAAATTATACTTTCACGACACAAATTTCGTATAAAGATCGCTAAAATGTTTATTATATTGCATATCCTCAACATATTTTTCTGGTTTTTTTTCGAAAATCCTCTTGTCAAGGCTTTGTGTACACTAACTACCCATCACACAATAATAAATTTATATAGACCAAATGTCACAAACATTCTCCTTAGCACAATTGATACATATGGTGTGGGCTATAAAAGTTAACTTATCGAAAAACGATTTAATAATTATATTAATAAAGTAGAACAAAACAATATGAAAAGTACGTGCCTTCTGGTGTTAACAAAATCGCGCCTTAAATGGAATGGAAGAGTGGAGTACACTGATTGCCTTAGTTGTTTTCTTTTTATTGAGATAAGATACTTTCTTTTTATATACACATTTTCCACTGCATTTCATAAATTTTTAAAAGGCATTTCATTGTAATAAATAAAATGAAAGTTACCCAAGAAATACCTTATAAGTATATAACAAAAATAATTGAAGGTATTAAATAAATTCTAATTCATCATTTTCTTTTAAATTAGTCGAATTAATGCGTCCAGTGTTCTTATATATGTTTAAGAAAAAAAAAACAAAAAAAATATTACAAAGAATTCGACTTTACAACACACACTCTTTTATAACGCCGGTACATAGATAGTTAGTTATCAATAATGAATTCAGCAGAATATCGTAAATTCCATTATCCATGACATAAATTTTCATATTGTGAAAAAAGCACATACATAGATATATATATATATATTTAACAAGTTTACTTGCCACATCGTATATTGATAATTAATGACTCACTCATTCAGAGAATATATGTCTTCCTTTTTAGTCATACTATGCGGGTATGAAATACCAAATCGAAAAAAAAACAAAAAACAATAAAGAAGAAAATATATTTTAACAAAGAATTGATAATGAATAACAGACCCGAATAAAAAATCTATTAAATTTTGCATAAAATTACACAATGAAATTGCAATAATAACATAAAGGGGGTTTAACCCTAATATAAGGCAGAAATAACAATAATAATAATAATAATAATAAAAAAAAATCGAATTAACACAAGTATTACATACACGCACGATATATTTCTTTTTTCTTTCTTTGTCTCCTTTTTTCTCCTTTACGTTTTTTTTTTGCTCAATGCTCTAAATATGTTGACCGATTAATTGTGAAAGTCTCGTTTATAATTTCACAAATTAGAGTGTAGTAGTTGTAAAAATTCAGGAAATTATCAACTTACATTGCAACGATTGACACATTTGCATTTATATCAACATTAAAATGCCTTCAGTGTTTTTTTTTTTTGCAAGAAATAATGGCACAAAGTTTTCCCTAGAATAATATTTTTTGTCACCGTTTATAATTTCATTTGAACACTTTAAACTTTGTAATAGTTATTCACTGTAATTATTTTCATAGTACATATGTACACAACAATATCTTTAATAAAAAAAAAAAAAATAAAACGTAATGTCCTAAACCAATTCCTTAGGCATTCTTATTTCACACTGCCATATTTAATTTTTAATTTTTCTTTCTTTCTTTAAGTTCTTCATTTATTCGAAACTTTGTCTTCATACATTCGCGTAAATTGTGCATATGTTTTTTTCTCTGCGTTTTTATGCATTTGACCATTATTATAAATCAACTAACTTGTCGTGTAGTACTGTTATTTTCATAATTTAACTTATCTTCCTTGGTCTACATGATACGAAAGCATAAATCAAAATAAAGGTTATATAGGACTTTGTGTACACCAATTTTCATGGATTTTCATATTGCCATATTAAGCGTCCTAATAAATATCTGTTTACATATTATAAAACTACAAGTAGATTTAGTGAAGTACTTACTTAAATAAGAAATTCTTTGAGCTTCTTTGAACTAAAGTTATTTGAGCGCATTTACCGCTCTAACGGATAATTCCTCTTTTTCGAACAAGTTTTAATATTTAATATAGTTTAAAGCTCTTCTAATAATTCTTATCTAATAAAATTTCTTTTGTGCTATATAAGTCTGTTAGAGAGCATATAATGCAAATGTTTGTAATTTTGATTTGCGCTTATATTAAACTGTACACTATTTTACACTAAGTGAATGAACTAATCACCTAAACAAATGCTATTCTGCTACTACAACACTGCATTAATAGCATAATAATAGAATTTTTATTCCGCTATATTTCTTTTCATTATATACACAACTTTTAAAAATACGATTATCTTTGTAGTGTTTATTATTTTAAATATATATTATTGTAACGATTACATTTTTATAACTATTGCTACGTTTGCCACAAAATATCCACTTTACGCGCAATTCAACTTAAAAGGAAAAGTAACAATTTTTTTACTTTCAATGACATACTATTCCATTGCAAGCGTATGCAGTGCTTAATTTTTGATTTTTTGTAACTCCATGTGTTTACACTAAATATTATTGTTAACTATGTCTCATGAAGAAATCTTTGTGTCTTTTTTATTATCTATACATTAGCATACACATAGTTATTGTAATATATGCAAAAGAGGAATCAAACAAAAATTAAATATTTCTTTCTTCTCTAAAACATTAAAACAAAATGCAATAAGCAAATAACTTTAGAAAATGCAATTAGTGTATTTGCTTTGTACTGAAGCAATTGGTTTTTAATTCTAAGTAAATAAATATTCACAGATGGCGCCCCTAACATTTCATGACATTGACATATCGAATTTCAATTTTTTTCAAGACATTGCATATTTTTTAAACGGCTTAACTTTGTATAGGAATGGATGTATTAAATTTTTTAATACAGATTAACAGCATTGGTTCTATGGATATATTATGGGTGAATATATGATACTTGCTTCGCTAACGTGTGCAAGTTGAAATGAATTTGAAAGTTTCTAAGAGCATAGCACAATATTTGTGAAATAAATGTTTAATGTGTCCCTTTTTCAATTTTATGATTTTGATTTATAATACGTGCATTACTTTGCCTAAATAGGTTGTTTTTTTTTTAATTCATTCTATTTTTATATAAATTCTGCAAATTTTAAAATTTAAGTTGTGGCAGCACTTTCCTTTGGTCTTATAAGAATTTTTTACATCGAAAAATTCTCACTGATAACTTCACGTACATTTAATTTATATAGTATTGTTTATATTATATATCTACATATACAGTAAAAGAAAAACAAATCTGTTGGGCTGTGCCTTCTAAAATTTGAAAGAATGATTAAGAACTTCAAAGATATGCGGCTGGATATTAGTCTAAAGACGTATTAATGTGTAATATAAAAGTATTAAAGTATTAATAATTATATTATTTATAAGTACAAAGTTCGCTAAATCAAAATAAAAAGTTTATACGTAATAGAATGGAATATTATTTATGGCAAGCACAATAAAACTAATAACAGTAAAATTGAATGTTTGATATTAAAAATTTTGAACTGTAATATCCTGAAGTCAGTTAATATGGGTGTTGCTTTGCGTGAATTATTTCCAACGAATTTAACAATTATCATATTTTTATTATATATGTTCTTATTTATTGGACAAGGTAATTTCTCAATATTATCAATTTCATATAAATCATACGTGTGCATTCTTTAAAAATCTTATTAACTCATGTAGGAATTTTTATTACTGCATCACAGGAGGATAATAGTTCATATAAATACAACATAGTTACTGTAGTTCTATTAACTGAAGTATTAAAATTGCTCGTATCTACCGTTTTATATTGCAATCAAAAATCATTAACTTCACTGTTTAAAGATATATGGAAAGATGTAAATGTGATGATGCTTTATTTTGTGCCTGCTCTACTCTATTGCTTGTACAATAATTTAGCTTTCGTTAATCTATCCACATTTGATCCAACAACATATTATCTTCTATTACAACTAAGAGTTGTTGTAACCGGTATATTATTTCAGGTGTGTACTTCAATTAAAAACAGCTGTAATTAGTGCTTAATGCTTAATTATTACATATATACATATATATAATTATATAACAAAAAAAAAAAAACAATTGCTGTTTCAGATATAATCTACACCACTTGTAGTCCTGGGTATTACATGTTTGTGCAGGTATTCGTAACCCCCAAAAGGTATTGAGATAGACTTACCTTTTATAATATCAAACTTCTCGGAATTACTTTCCAAAACGATCTAACGATCTATCTGTATATCCATCCATCCATTTTCTATCTGTCCATATAAATTTGATATCGAGCTAGAGGTAACAATTTTTGAACTGCTTTAATGAAATTTAAAAAAACAGGTCAGTTTTTAATTTAAATTTAATAAAAGAGGTCAGTTTTTGTCTAAAAGTGAAACCTATTAAACGATTGATACGATCAAACCCTATGAAAGGATATTCTCGTAAAAAAAGTTTTACCGAAAAAGAGTTCAATTTTGATTATACTTTATAGAAGATAAAAATTATAGAAAATTGGCATTGCCTTGTTTTTTAATCAAATATGAATCACCTTCACAATATAAGAAAATTCCCAAATCATTCGAATATTACATGACTAATGTTTAAGTTTTTTATAATTTTACGCCTCACTTTAGTAATCCAGCAGCATCGATTCAGCAAATGTTTCTGAACCGATGGGCATAATAATGGCTAAGGCGCTACTTTGCCCTTAAAACTAAAGTTATTTTGTCTATAAAAATTGAATTACATTTGATATTACTTATGATTAAATTTAATAATACTTTCATTATTTGCTTTTTCAAAAATCAAATTATTTAGATTATATTCAAGAAGCATTTAACGCGACGTCAATGGTTATCTCTATGTCTTTTAACATTTGGCTGCATGTTAAAGCAATTAAATATAAATATAATTGGAGACAATGATAAAGCTAGTGCTACCACCAAAGAAACTAATCAACAATCATCATTAGGTGAATTGAATTATTCATCGAATAGTGTAATTAATGAAAAAGCCACAAACGATTTTGTATTTGGTTTAAGTGGCTTTTTAATAATTATACAAACATTTCTATCCTGCCTTGCTGGCGTTTACAATGAATATTTACTCAAAAATAAAGGAGCTGATGTTAATATATTTGTACAAAATGTATTTATGTATATAGATTCAATAATTTGCAATATTTGCGTTCTACTGCTCAGAAATGAGTTATTAGACGCCTTCTCATGGACTAACTTAAATGCGATATTTCGTATTAAAGTTATTATAGTTATAATAAATAATGCTGCAATTGGCATTGTAACCAGTTTCTTTTTAAAACATATGAATTCAATATTGAAAACATTTGCCAGTGCTTTAGAATTACTATTCACAGCAGTACTCTGTTATTTATTATTTGGTATACCTATCTATTTAAATACAGCTTTGGCAATTATTGTTGTATCTTTTGCAATATATTTGTATACACAAAGTCCTGTAGTGAATACGGCGAATACACGAAAGACACATTTATATGGTAAAAGTGATTTTACAATGCTGCATGATGATGATATAGAAAATCTTATAGATTCTAAATGTAATGTAAATATGAAAATTGATGTTGTATAAATAAACTTAATAAGATTTTAAAAGAAAATCACATTTATTAGTTAGTGGAAACTTTTATGAGCAAAAAATTTTGCAAAAAAAAATTCCAAGATTATGAAATCAAATAGGTGCCGTACCCAGAACTAGTAAATTGCAAATTGAACATAAAACAATTTTGCATTATCTGGGATTTTTGGTCGAATTTCGTAATATCTTACTCACATAATATTTTACAACTAATTAGGAAAATATGAATGCTGTAAATCATTAAATAAAATTACGCAACTTTTGAAAAAACTACGTATGTATTTTTTGGTCACCGTTCTAACCTTTTATTAAAATATACGGCGATATATTTAGATCAAACTTACTATTAAGTATTTAATTAATACTTAATACTCAGTAACCAGAGCCATCTAGTGTTAACATAGGTAATATAAAGACTATGAACAAGTTAAATTTGGAGAATTCTTGGAGGCCCATCATCCACATAAAGTTATTCTATAGCATTGAACAATTTTTGTATTCCTTTTCATGATAAAATTTGTATTTATCGGATAAATTAGAAGAATGTAATGATGCAATGCAATGATTTTTAAATTTACTTTTAATATAAACAAATAAATTCAATTAATGGCATGCAGAACAAATTCATTTATATATATAAAGATGTATAGATATGTATAAATTACAGATGATATCATACAATAAATTTATGATATATTTATATTATAGTGAAAAAGTCTTTCTTCCCATTTTCGCATATAGAGGACGATTAAAATTATGATATGCTTGACAAGTTTCCAAATGTTCATGCATTTTGCCTTGATGTACCAAATGTGTGGCATTGAAAGCACAAGTTTCCAAAGGTGGCCCTTTATAAGTCTTTCGGCATTTTATTAAATGATTCGCCATTCGATGTTGAAGTATACAATGATTTGAATTGTACGGGCAAATACTGTATTCGTCATCTGACATTGTTGCAACTTTTTGTAGTTTAGAAATATGTTTGTCAGTATGTAGCAATGAATTATTTTATGATTTCTTAAATTTATCTCACAATCTCCAACATTAATATTAAGTTATTTAAGTCTAAGGATTGAGATGACAGAATATCAATAACAAAAATGAGGCTTTAGTGAATATAACGAACAAATATTTGCTTTAATTATATATTTTTTATGTGGATCCAGACTGCCTATACCCTATAGCCTAATTATACTTAAAATATCAAGAAGGTAAAAATTATACTTTTCGAATGGCTTGGGTTGATATATTTGTACATTATATTATCAAATAATTAATTTTTACAATATCAGTCGTCTTTAAAAAAAATTAAAATCAAAATAAATTACGCACTTAAATTTCATTAAAACGTCTCTAAAATTTCAAGCTGCATTTTAAGAATAAATTTTCATGAACACATATCACACAGAAAGTAATTTTAAGGAAATTCATATGAAGCCTGTACATCCGGTGAAATATTCATTACATTAAAAGAAATGTAGCAGAAAAATAGGAAAATAAATTAGGCTTACTTAATTTTTTCCAAATAATAGCTTAAACTTTTCTAAAATACGAGTTGCACAATCACCCAAAGGAACAAAAACACACGACCCTAATCGCTTGTGTTGCGACATTTTGAAACTTTGTAATTCTGTAACAAAGCAACTTAGTTGCGTACTATACAAGACTATATATGAAATTTCGTTTATATATATGAACAATTTAAAGCCTAGCAACATAAATGATGGCCCCTTTGAATCGCTTGACTGATTGTGTATCTCGCGGTTTAGAGAGTCTCTGCTTCAATATTCCCATGAAAATTTTATCAAAAGATATTCTTAAGGCATTAATTGTGAATACCTAAATCTTAAAGAGAACTTTAAGCCGCCATATTTAAAAGCAGTGATACATGCGTAAACCTTTCTTATTGTAATAAAATAATAATTAAAAAAAAAAGCATTAACAATTTAATGCACTAGCACATTTAATTTTTTGGATAAGAATGATCTTAAATTTATTTTAACCTGCACTATGCAGAAGATTAAAAGGTTTTTCAGGCTTTGCAAGAGAAAAAGCATATCAAGTCAGTGAATTAAAATTCAGCTATTTAATGGCTCAAATTTGCAAACAACTGAAAATATATCACCACCTAAACGCTTTGCCAGCCATTTATTTTTCACTACAGCCAGTTTGAGGGTATCACAATTGAAACATGCATATAAATTTGTGTGCAATGCCCGTCCCATGCCCTCTATAATCAAAAGATCTGTTTCATATGTTGCTAATGCTTCACGCAATTCTGGTGGCAATGTTCGCATATCTAGACAAGGACTATATTGTCCATTACCGTAGACCTGTAGACGGCGATCAAAGTATGCTTTCTTTATGATAGGACAACTACAAGACACTAATACAGGTACTAATTCAAAGCAGGTGATGTCATTCAAAGCTGGTCCTGTATTGGCACACAGCAATATCTTAGTGCCACGTTTCAATAGTTCACGGGCAAAAGGTAAAATGCCCAATATAACATCGACACCACTATTATCCACAAATATAGCAGCACATTTATGGATATTTACGTTTTTTATGCGATTCAACCATGCGTCTAAGTCATCAATTAGCCATGGACGATTTTGTATAAGATCCAAGGCTGCATGTAAACCAAATGACGTATTTTTCTGCATAATGTTTGTGACAGCTTGTGCACCCCAATCAAACATATTACCAGCTAATACTCCACGTACCAATTCCAACCATCGATCACTTTCATTCACAATATTATCCAATTCGTTTAAACGTTTCTCTAATAAACACATGGCCGCTTCATTCTCTAAACGTTTCTGTTGTAGCCATGGATCATCAAAGCCAAATCTACGCATTTCTTTGCCATTCAATTCCAGCAATTCCCGTATACTAAGAATTTTTTTCTTTCTATTATCATTCTCACTTTGAATTTCATATTCTTTTAACTGTTGTAGGTAAGCTTCACGAAAACGATTAGCTCGACATTCCGCCGTATCATCATAGCTATATTGGCTATTCAGGGCTTGCTTCGCAAATTTCTCTGTCATATCTCGCAAGCATGCAAACCAATATTTAGCGGCCTCAGAATCTGTATACAAATTTATGGTGTCCGGTTTATAACTATCTAAATCCTTTATTAATAAATTGCGAGTACATTCACTCATGCTGGACAAATAGATAAATAAAAAAAATACACGTTTTAAAATATATACATATATATATATACAAATATTTGAGAAATCTTTTCTTTTTCTTTTTGATAAATATTTTTAAATGTAGTTTTATCTTTGTATAATTAATGGGATGTGCGACAATCGGTACTTTAAAATAAAATTTTTTATGTTGTTGTTAATTGTTCCGTATTTCAGCAAGATTTGCTTGTTTAATGTAAACATTGATATATTAATATAAATATTGCAATTTTGTTTACATTTCTTATTGACATAGAACGATAATAATAATAATAATATATTTCATATATAATAACATACATATTTATTTGAATATGTATATGCATGTATGAAAGTGTATGTCATGTAATAGAAAGCATTATATTTAGATGGCACTCTACATCTCTTATATAGCTGTTACAAAAAAAACAAAAACTGCAACAACTAATAAAATCTAGATGGAAACATAAATCAAATTTAATATCATAAACTTGTTAATGTCACTCTTCTTTACAAGAGAAGATATCAAGATTCGTATTCGCACTCGTAATTACTTTCAAGCTCATATTATAATATCGCTGTCAATTTTGTGTTTTTATGCATTACTGTAAATTGAAGAACGACCATTACACAACAATTAATTAAAAAGTAAGATCAATATAAATTTCGTAATTAGAATATCTAAAGTTACCTAAACCAGTCTAAAATTTGAAGAAAAGCGAGGCTTTTTTAATTTGTACAAAGGGAACGTATAAATTTTTTTTGTTTCGATTCCATTATGTTAGATAAATAATGATTTGTTTAGTAAGTTGGCTGCATTGAAAAGGGGAGCTTCCTTTTGTATAATTACTGTAAAAAGTAGTAGAGCGTGTTATTTGGATATTAAAACATATTTAAAATATGGCGAAACGTACGAAAAAAGTTGGCATTGTAGGTAAATATGGTACACGTTATGGTGCGTCTTTACGTAAAATGGTCAAGAAGATGGAAATTACACAACACGGCAAGTACACGTGCTCTTTTTGTGGCAAGGATGCCATGAAACGTGCTTGTGTGGGTATTTGGTCATGTAAGCGTTGCAAGAGAGTTGTAGCGGGTGGCGCTTGGGTTTATTCAACAACAGCAGCAGCTTCGGTAAGATCTGCTGTGCGTCGTCTACGGGAGACCAAGGAGCAATAAGACAACTGATGATGTTTAGTGTAAAAATAAAATAAAAAAAAAATAAATTTTTTTTTAAAATAATCATAACAACAGTGTATGACATTGTGGTTTATATAAATATAAATAATTATTGATTACACAACCTCTCTATCCAGAAGATTGATTAAGTGAATGAAGATAATTCTTTGCTTACAATGAGTGGAGAATCATATTTGAAAGAAATTCAAAAATGTTCATTTTTGAATTTTGTTTATTGCTATGGTAAGAAAACTTTGGAATTGTGAAATGTACTATTATGAAAAGTAAAATTAATGCGCAAGAATTGCCGTACTTTATAAGGTTTCTGGGAATTTCTTTCGAGTATAACATGCATTTTCACAATCAATGCGGTATGGATTATATTTGCGTACAAAGTTAGCTTTATTCTTACATTGACTTAAACCGCCGATTAGTGCGGAATTATAATATCGTTTACGATACAAACTAATAGAACTTTGTATAGATGCTTATAACCTACGGAAGAAGTTGACACAAGCCCGTTACTTTATGATGACTCTGGCCACAAAATGTTTGTAATTGTAGATTACTTCCATACTAGTAGTTTTCTGGGTTCAGTACTTCTGTTAATAGTCTTCACCTGTTTGCACAATTTTTATTAAACTATCTCAAAAATTGCGTTCTGTAGTTTGAGCGACGAGTAAGACTGTGGCTTTCTTTATCAGTACAATAAAAGATGGGCCTATACCAGCTCTCTCTAGATGTTTTAAATGTCTTTCTTTTTAAATTTGTACGTAACCTTTAATATGCCGCTTCTAGAAATATTTCACTGAAAGGTACACGAATACAAATGATCGATATAGAATTTTGTAGAATTTGCCTAAAGCAAATTCAGTTTTACAATACTTTTTACAGAATGAGTTAGCTTCTAACTTGGATGCCTTAATAAGAATATTCACTAAGTAATAATATTTTAAAAATTCTTCATGGAATGTCAAAATATATTTAATTAATCAGTGTTGGAGTAAAGAATTACGTATTATTTATAATCCATATGATAGACTTGTTTTTATTATAACAATAACAATTGTTCGCTTTACCCAACGTGAAGGATATATATATTCTACGTGCATTTTCCAATGTTACCATAATTTTGTTTCCCTCGCATTCAATTATATTTTTCTACTTTTCTTCAGGTTTATTTGTTTTCATATTTCTTTATCATCAGGCTCTTAATGTATATGTATATGAATTTGTATATGTATATTGTTGTTTTTAATAAAAGAAATTATTTTTGGAACATTTTAGATGTGCTTTTTTTTAAATACTTTAGCATAAGTTTAGAAAACAAAAAACTCTTAAGAAATTGTTTTTATAAAAATTTACATCTTTTACACTTTTTCAAACCGTTCGTTAATGCAGCAGTAAAAATGGAAAATGAAAAAAAAATTCTTAAGGCAAAGCTGATCCTTTTGTCGAATTGTTAAGTTTATTAGGAGAAAAATCATTCAGAAGCATTATTTATTTATTATTTAATGGATTTGTATAATGCCCGATTCCATTAGTTTCATTATTTTATCAGCTATCGCAGGATTTTGCAAGTGCCTGAAATGTATAAACAAAATAAAGAAGAAACATTATAAACCAGATGGAAATGCTGAAAATTTTTAAATAAATACCAACACATTCTTGAAGATGATTTTCATCAGAACATATTTAAAAATTATAAATATATTTCTTAAATAGAGTTTTGGTAAAATTAAGCTTTACATGGAGAAAGGTAATCTAATATTACCGAACAAATCAAACCTGACAATTCTGTTTCATGTATTTTTAGGTTCAAAACAGGCCGCGTACCAAATATTATTTATTCCTCAACATGGATAACAATTACAATTGAATCGATGCAAAACTTGATTCTGAATCAATCATTATAATAGAAATGGATCATAACCTTAAGCCTTTCATGATATTATATACATCTGTACGCATTTAAAAAACTGCGTACCACAAGTGGTGGAAAAACACAAGTTTGAATTATTGGGAATATGCACCCTTAAGCAATGGATATAATGTAAAAAAGTGTAATAGATCAAGTACTTCAATGTTACTTATTAATATCAATACTTACTCTTTAACAGCATTGGGATCATTCTGCATTTGATCCAAAATCAAACGCATTGCGGGATCTTTAAGTATCTGCTGAACGTCTGGATCGTTCATAGCATTCTTTAGGACTTCTTGAGGATTACGTTGAAAGTTCATGGCACATTGGCGATAACCTTCTAATGCTTCTGCATTGTTTGGATCCAATTCTAAAGCCTTCTGGTATGCTGTCATAGCTTTTGAAGATTTTTGCATTCCTTGAAGGATCTTGCCTTTACGGACATAGCCTTTAATAAATTTATCATCTAATTTTATACAAGTTTCACAATCTTTTAAGCCTAAATCAAATGCAGCCAATTTTGTGTAACAAGCTGCACGATTACTATATAATTTGGGATCTTCGGGATTACGTAATATGGCTTCACTGTAGTGTTTAACGGCATTACTATAATCACCTTTCTTATATAACTCGTTGCCTTTTTCTTTTTCTTCCTCGGCTTTTACGGGATCTATATAAGCTTTACGTTCCATTTCTTTTATTTTAGATTCTACTTCGCTTAATGAAGTCTTTAATTCAGGTGTACGATGTTCTGACATAGCTTTTTCATAATATATTTTAGCTTGATTGTAGTTTTCCATTTTTCGATAAGAATTAGCGATACGAGCTAATGCCTTCCCAATTAATTTAAAATCAGCACGATTTTCCCTGCCCACCTCAATACCTTCTTCGCACTTCTTAATACATTCGTCGTATTGTTTACGTTCGAAGTAAACTGCTGCTATGTTATTATAGAAAGTAATATCTGTAGGATCATGCTCTAATGCTTGAGTGTAATGTTTTAGAGCCGTATCAAAATCTTTCTTTTTATATGCTGCATTTCCAGCATCTTTCTCTTTCTTGGCTAAATATTTCTTTTGTTCTTCCAAAGTCATAGAATTTAGGTCCGGCTCTGTGGGAGTCGTATCTTTTTTTGGTTTTGCAGTTTCATTCATTTTTGCAGTGCTTGATGTGAAATTATAATTGGGCGGATCTACATTCATTGGTGTCGGCACAGACATATTATCTTGCATAAGTTTTAGCACTGCCGCTCTGACTTCTTGTCGACCGAGCAACAGTATATTACTTTGTGGATTATGTTTTAAGCCTTCATTATATGCTTCGAATGCTTTACTATAATCTTTTAAGCCAGCTGCAGCTACACCTTTACGGGAGTAACCTTTTGCCCATGTGGGATTAAGTTGTATAGTTTTTTCAGCATCTTGTAAGGCTTCAACGAATTTTCCAGCTTTAGAATATGCCGCCGAGCGATTACTATACAAAACGTAATTTTTATCATCAAGTTTAATTGCTTCAGTGTAGGCTGCAATAGCTTCATCATAATTTTCGTTATTTAAAGCTTGATTACCTCGTTCTTTCAATTCGTTAACTCTTTCCATTTTTTGAAATTCAATGTAAGTCTTTCTTTAATTGAATTAAATAAAGTAATAAATTTTCTAAGAGACGTTAGTACTTGGTAAAAAAAAGATCTTTCTAGAATTAGGAATGATGCTTCTTAAGCAGCAGTGAAATAGCACATTTATGTATGGCAAAGTGCTAAAATTTTTATCGAAACAAATCGTTTAGAACCTAGTTAAACAAACGATGTTAACAACAGAGAAGTAATAGTTAGTCCGTTATAAGTATAAATAATTTCGAGAGCTTTTATACTTGACAAAGTGTGATGTATGATAATTGATTAGATTACTTTCAACTTAAATTAAATATGTTTCATCGTTTAATATTAGAGAACATACTGAATTATCGTCATTAATTTATAAAATAATTGAAATTAATATTACTAATGTATAGCTATATATGTAAAGAATTCTGTTTTCTGTTCTGAATTTTTGGTGTTAAATGCACTTTGATAACTTCACTAAATATGCGATTTGCTGAGTAAGTGTTATATAGTCGTTGTGCCACTTGAATGATTTAACTCTACGAAATTACATATTAAAATTGAAATTTATTTATTGTATGTAAAATAATGAAGTTTTAAAAGTTTTTACTAAATATTCTTCGTAAAAACAATAATACATTGCATGATTTTTTTTAGGTAAATGAATGAGTTAAACGAAAGAAACTGAAAATGATGTAATAACTAATAATTGAGTCACATAGTTTTCCACATGTGTGTGTTAGTTTATAGATTTAATATATATATATATATAATATATATGTATGCCTTATGTACATATACATGAGTTCATATATTTTGTGATGTATAAATAATTTACGTACGTAAACACCCTAATGAAGTATTTTATTTCTAAAAATCCGTTTCCCTCTGAACTTTTAATGGATATTTACTCAGTAATCTAAATATTTATCATCCAATAAATCGGATACGACTATTGTCGCATTTATAAATATTATATATATTTATGCACGTCACATGAATAATAATAATTTCTGTGTGTATTTTCTCAATCTATTAATTACTAATATATAAGTTCAAAAACCTCATTATATGAAATACGAAAGTCATATTCGATTACAACCGATTCTCGTATACACTACACTGATTTGCATAATACGATTAAATAGTCAATCAAAAAACTATAAGTTACAAAATTAACAAGTTATAATTATTGAGTGATTTGAAAAGTTCGTTGTATGAGAGAGATCCAAAAAAGCAGGGATTTGGAAAAAATTTGCTACATATATTTATTATTTCAAAATATAGGGGTATATCAGTTTTCATAAAGAACTGCCCAAATTGTTTCTTTCAAATGACGACTTTTTCCGTAAATGCCTCTTTATTTAGAGAAGTCGTAGATGTAATTTTTCAATAAAGTTTGTTTTTGTACCAAAATATGGTAATACAAAATTTCACTAAAATATCTAAATTTTTGATTTTCGACGGGCTGTCTGTCTACCGTCACCCGTTGATCAGTTTAATGAAACATATTTTTTTTAAAAGAAATTTGTACATTATTGTACTTTTGATGTAGTAAATGTGTGTACCAATTTTGGTTTAAATCGATCCATTTTTTGGACCCACTCTCATGTAGCGAACTTTTCAAATAATTTGAAAATAAAATTCTTTTACTGCATTAACTTGTAATCCATTTTGTCGATTAATTTCTAACTTTTATCAAACAAATTGATGTAGGGCACTTTAAAGTTGACTGCTACTAACTATAAAGTTTTTATTACCTCTTTGATTGAAGTTTTGTTTTGGAAAGAAATAGTAACGTTCATTCAAAGAATTCACTTAAAAGGTCATCATTTACCAATTTGCGGAAATTATGTGAAAATTATATAAGAAAATGCTTTTTTTTTTGTAATACAAATAATATTTAGATACACCGACCAATACAACATTCCATTTTTATACAAAATTTAATGTTGAATAAAAAATCAAGTTTCACATAAAATACAAAATCTAAAAAAAATAAAGTGTATTTACAAGAAAATATAAATAAAAATTATAGTACTCCAGCAAGTTATGGAAACTGATTTCAAAAAATCAAAAAGTGAATCAGAACAAACAACAAGTGATTATGCAAAAACTTCGGGTACAATTAAAGAACCAAATGAGACTCAGTATAGTGATGCTTCTGGGCCGAATGTAGTAACCATACCAGTACCAGTGGTTCAAGCTGAAGGTAATTATGCTTATGTGACAATTAAGGGTTCTTTGCATGATACATCATGCGCAGTTTTCGGATTAAATGCTATAGAAGTGCAAGCCTTATCGAAACGGTATCGTGGTGGTGTTAAACCTGTAATAAACGGTGTAATGGTATCGCTACCACCAGTAGATATGATAAATGTATTAGCTCAACTTAGTTACCGTGTAGTAACTAGTTGCGGCGAAGCGGAAATTTGTTGGACTTTACAACGTGAAGTATAAGTTCTAACAATTCAATTAAATATTCTATGTCTGCTTGTAGTGGTACTAAAAATATATATATATATATGTATACATCTATATATTTAGGAAAAGAAATCAAAAAAAAAAAAGAAAAAAGAAAAAAGACAAAAAAACACATAACCGTGTTAGCAATATTAGCTGTAAATGCCTTTTACCGATGAGGCTCGTTCAACAAATTATAAATTACCTAGAGTACGTAGACATTGGTACATTGGTACATGGAATGGAGCGGCATGCCATTTATGAAGATTAGAATGTGGAAGGAGTGTGTATATTTATAACGAAAGATAGATCTATGGATCATAACAATTATACCACATGAAGTAGCGTAAGAAAGAAATTTCCTATGCTACTGTATTCCAAGATGAACGCGCTTATGTGAATAGTGAAAAGTGTATAGAGAAAAGTGAAGTTGCGGACTTGCAAGGGGCTTGCTATAATTGGTAAAATATACGATACGACATACATCGCTCAATAATCTCAAAAAAAAGGAAAGGGAAAAAGAACGAAATATTACAATTATTCAATGTATTCTATGGCATTTAAGCATTGTAAAAATGTTGAGTGTGAAAGTATCGCCTTGTATAAGCGTATGAGCACTGATAATTTGTCATGTGAAATTTCAGTAAATCGTCTTGTTGAATTAAGATACAGATGGCACAAAAATCAAGTTCATTTGGAATATTTAAATAAAAATCATCTTAGTGATGTCAAAATTTTTATAGTGATTGTCAACTTTTGGATGATTTTCACTAAAAATTCAATAAAATTTCAAAAAATTTAATTAAAAATACTTTTTTATATACGACGAATATAAAGTATAAAATGCTCGGTACATGAAAGTTGACACAGCGCGCTAATATATTAGTGTACTTATATATATTAATTGTACCCTACACAATATGTGATATTGCAGATTTATACTGACGTATATAACATTCGAATATTTGATTCAGAATATTTTTCAGAAACGATTTAAATGAGAGTATTTAATTAGTCCGTCCATCCAATCTAACTTTACACGACTTCCTTAAGCCTAATAATCTTTCCAAATTATACAAAAATTATAGTAATTTTTCTACATTTCGCTCTACATTTGAGTTTCTCAATATATTGATTACATTCAACAAACAACAGAGATGTAGAATACTTCAGCAGTCGGCCTAATCGACTGCAAAGTTAGTGCTTGTTTTTCACATTAATTTTTTAAAAAAGTAGTTTAATAAATATATGTATAAATAAATATGGAACAAAAGTAGACGTACGAAGAAATTCTAGATGAAACCGGAATTGAGAATAACGATTTATAAGTATCGCAATATTTTTAATGACAACAGTCATGTAGAATTAAGCAAAAAACGTTATAGAGTAGAAGAATGTTATATCGAAAAATCGCCGAAAAAGGAACATTTTAAGAGTTAAAGTTTTATATAAAATTTAATTAGGTTTTATTCATTATGTGATATAAAAAAGTTATTTCATATAATTTTCAATTATGTTGACATACTTATTAAGTTAAAAGACAAGTTGTTGTTTATTTTTTGTAGCTAAATATTTTGTTCATGTTTTCAATTTGTATTAAAATTATCGATAAAATATAAATAACGGAAAAATCTTTTACATATTTTTTAATAATTGGCCAAGTTTATAGAAATCAACCTTTTTTTTAAGTACGTTATTTTGTGGGCCTTAGTGTCAAAGTTGCAAAAATCATTCAACATTTTTATTAAAATTAATCGTTCGAAAAAAAATTTTTGTTACCTAGCATTTGCTGTTAGTTAAAATTGTTTTTTATATAAGTATAAAATTTTGTTATATACATAACTATATATATATTATATATATATATATATATATATATATATTGTTATAAATGCACTTTTAATGTATTAAAAATTAAATTAAATTTTATTACTACCGCTTACTTAAACTTAAACGTTGTAGAAATAATTTTTGCTTATATTATTAAAAAAAATATATATGTACATTTGTACATCCAGTACTTGATTGATATATATTTGTCGTATTCATATGAAAATAGTAGGGCATATTAAAAAAATATATGTAAGTAAGAAAAACAAAGTAAAAATGTTAACCGATGATAGCACTAAGTTAAAAAAATAAATGAGAATAGTTATCGGACAATTTAAAAGACACGCCATATGGAAAACGACGCCAAAAAATTTTCAAAATTACACAAGAAAAAAACGAAACACATTCAAAAGGCTTATTTTTAATGTTAAATGTTTTATAAAAACGGTTTTACGATTTTCTGTTCACTTTGCTTAATTAATAGTTGCAACTTTTGTATACCAACAAAACAAAATATGTTTCTTTTTAATTTAAATGTATATAAACACAAAGTATGTTGTAGGTTGCTGGCAATACTTGAGAATGTTATTTAGTAAACATAAATGATGAAATTACATATTAAGTAAATTTATAAACAACTGCTAAAAAAAATTTTTTTTAACAAATGAATTAAATGTTCAAAAAATATTTTTTTTATTATATTTCTCTACATGAATATACATAAAATTTTTTAAAATAAAATGGCAGCGTAGCAGGTAAAGGAGTAAGTGTAGAATTTTAATAATAATTATTGCCTTAAATCATTGGGTATCTATAGTATTATAGTAGTTTGTGACAAAACCTGACATGCTATTGTTTAAAAAAAAAATAGACATCAGACATCTCTGTTTTATTCATTTCATATGAATAAAGTGAAGCCAACTTCATTTGGTAAATTATTATTAGGTTTAATAAATTGGCTTTTGATTTTACTAGTTGTATTATAAAATTTAAAATATAATAAAAAAAAGTTGTCATGGAGAATGATGCTGGTGAAAATGTTGATTTATACGTTCCACGTAAATGCTCGGCATCCAACAGAATTATACATGCCAAAGATCACGCATCCGTTCAAATAGACTTTGTCGACGTAGATCCTGATACTGGACGCATAGCAGATGGCATTAAAACTTATGCTATATGCGGTGAAATTCGTCGAATGGGTGAAAGTGACGACTGTATTGCACGGCTAGCAAAAAAAGATGGTTTAATCACAAAGAACTTTTGAAAATCAAATATATAAACGAAACAGAATTGTTGATGTTTTTAACATATTTTTTTTTATTTAAAAACCTTTAATAATGTTATTATTAAAGAGAACGGATAAACATTGCAGTTTAAAACCAGGATGTGTTGGATTTCTTTGTGTCTTGATATAATGTAAGAATTTTTTGTGCTCTTTGGGAACGTCAACTCCTTAATAGACTTGGTGGTAACAGGGTAATCACAAGTGTTTGCCCTAACCATCCATTATCCAGGGGGCAAAAGTGCACTTTTATAATTTCTGATAAAAAATCCTCAAAACTTCTCAATACTTGTTTAAAGAAATACACATATCGATTTAGAGTTGCCTATTTTTGACAGATCCTTTTGAAGCTTGTGTGCTGCATTTGAAATTTAGAGTATTGTTCGGAATAAACATACCTGTTCTATCTCATCAATGAAGTGTACATAAGCAAATGTAGCGATATGACTTTTTTTATATAAAATACGACGCGATGGCAACTTTATTTATTTTTTTATTTGTTTAAAAACCTGGCAACAATTATTATCCAAATAAATAAATAATTGTGCAAGAAAATTAGAAAATTGCTTCATATCGCTAAACATAAAAATAAGCAATTTTTTTTCTTGTGAGTTTTTATTAAAGTCAAATTGAATAATAACTTTTAAAAATTGAATAATTGTTGAAATTATTGTGGCGAAGTGGATTTTTATTCAAAAGTAAATGAAGACATAAACGAAGACGAAGATTCAAAATACGAAAACTTAATGCAACAAAGAAAGAAAACTTTCTTTAATAATTTTCTCGATCTACATTTAGGACAATTATATTTTTGGATTAGTACAAAAGATTGAATACATAAAGTAACATTTATATCGCATTACAATTAAAAAATTGAAATAAACAAACTGATTCAGTATCAATCGTATATAAATGTGAGTGAGGTTAATATAAAATTTTCATCCCACTAATATAGTGCTTATCTGCCTGTATACACATAAAGTTGGCATAATATTTTCTTCCAAGTATTTCTAAATTTAGGGGTATATTTGAGAAGTTTGTAGTTATAGTAAAGCAGCAACTGTCCCAAGAGAAAGTAATCGATTGATACCCTAATAAGGTAGCGAATCGTGCTCACCAATTTCTTTGGCTTTGATAATCAGTTGAAAAATTACTGGTTTAAGAAAAAAACAAATATTTATTAACAGCAAAATATTCTGTGTCAATTTAGCCTTGTGTACTCAATCTGAATATTCGTCTGTAAAGAGCGTTGACCTAATTACCACAATTAACATATCGATTATAACATATGTCGGAAACATTGGAACATTTTTTCAAAGGCGTTAAAAATGTTTACAAAAAATACTTTAAATCCAATGTTAAAGGACATGAGCATGTTGTACGGTAAATATCTCTTTATTAAAGAAAAAAACACCTACAAATAAAGGGCACAATGAAATTTTTGTACAAGTATTTCAAATGTAAGAATTGTTGATAAAAAGAGTGAAATCAATTGTAATTATTAGTCAGTTATTGTATAAAGTACAACGGTCAAAACTTCAATTCGTCTAAATCATGTGTAGTTTTATTAAGCGCTGTGTAAGCAATTGAAAAATTACATTAGTATAAGTCTATATATTTCAAATTTGCGTGTTTTTTTTTTATATATTTTGGCCTAATATTAATTTAGTTTAGTAACTTTTCCTTATTAAATGTATTTATATACGTTTTAGACGAAAGATTTCTGCAAAAATTTAAAGATGGACTTGTGATAAATAAACTGATTTGATCGAAATTACAATTACATTTCATTGCCATTATTTTCTAATTTTTTTAATTACTATATTATCGTTATTGTGTCTGTAAGTCCAATTGAACATATATCATAATTTCTTACTTAATTGATTTAATGATGTTAATATATGCTGATAAATCTCTCGATGTTATAACGTCAAAATAGAATCTTGAGAATTATGAATAAAATGTTTATGCTGTAAACTTTTAAGTTTATTGAGGTTGGCTTTAGACATTTTGTTAACTTGATATTTGGACGATTTTAATTAGATGCTATGAATTTCCATGTTTCAATCATTGCCATCTATCTGTTCCGATTGGCCTATTTTGAAAGGCATAAAGCTTGGAATGAATAGGCGCTGCAAAGTACGTTTAACTTTGAATATAAACTTGTTGCCGTTTTCGATTTACTTCCAATTGCTGGTAATAAACATAGCTTGTAGAAAAAATTTAGCATTTTAAAATCTCTATATATGAATTAATACTTAATAACTAAAATATTGTGGGAAGTAATATCGGATTAAGTTGATAGCTAAGTTTATATATTAAACAATAATTTAACATATTCGCCGTCTATCGTTTGAACCATACAACTCAAATTTTTCATATCAGTACTTTATGATGTTTAAGATTTAGGGTTCTTTTTAAAAATACACTTGGTATTAAGATATTGCTCTTTCAAGAAAAAGGTATGCAACGGAAAAAAACCAATCAAAATTAATTTGCGAAATATTAATTAGATTTAGGCATTCTTTGGCTGGCCCACTTTTCGTAAAGTAAATTTAACAAAATTTTCGAAAATTAATATTTTTTACTTCTAAGCATTTCATATGAAGGAAGCAACACTCTCATATGAAATATTTATGTTATCATTTTTTTGTACTCTACTTAAATTTAAAATATATTTAGATTTATTATTCCAATCGACTCAGAAGCCTTTTCTGCATCGATTTAACACTCTCTCTGTTCGCTTGCCCTCTAAATTTTTTATAAAGCTACAGATCTCAATTTTTGAGATGGTTGAGTGAACGAAACCTTTGGAAAAAAGGTCGTTATATACAAAATAGTTACAGCTTTGTATGTATTTTAACAGAAATTTGCCATTTTATTGTATTTTTAATTAATAATTGGGCAAGTGGTTTAGAACGAATCGAACATTATTTTGAATTGTCCTTTAAAATAAGGAACCCTTCAAATAATTTAAAAGTCAAAATTTTCTTCTCTTTTACCTTGTAACTCGTGCATTTGACTTTTTAATTACAGTAAGTAAAATGCAGTAGGCCATTTATGAATCGGCCGTGACAAATTCTTACTTATTTCTGGCTTACGTAAATTTACGTTTGATTGATGGTGTGATGTACCCAAGCGGGGAATATATATTAATTGATAAACACTAATAACATAACAGACGGATCTATCAGCTAAAAGATGTAATACAATAGATATGAGAATGTAACGTAACAGATTTAAAAATAATGTTATGTTTTGTGAGAAAAGATTTAGCTGGGGCCAAATCTTGAATACCCACTACCTAGATAAGCCACTACCAGCAAAGCCTGTTTCAGTTTTTCCACTAGTAAATAGAAACCATAAAAACATGAAAGAGTGCAAATTTGGTATTGGATAATTTCGCGTAGGCGTACTCGATTTCTATGATTTTTGGACAGACATTGTAGACCATAGTTTCAGTTTTCTATCGTTTGCATTTTGCAGGTAATGAGCACAAAACCACTAAATTTTGCTTAAAAGAAATTAGGTGTTCTCAGTTTACGTTGCACTGTAGGCGTGTTCTTTAACCGATGTTGCCCATTTTTAATTCCAACCTGCGCGCATGACTTCCAAAAATTCTATCAAATTTGAGCTCGATATTTCAAATTTTATGACCAGAAGAATGTGTACAACAGACAGGCAGACAAACATGCCTAAATCGACTCAAAATTTGATGCTGATCAAGAGTATACATATCTTACAATGTCTCCAGCGCTTCCTTTTAGGTGTTACAAACATATTGACAAAGTAAATATACTGCCAACCACTGAGTGGCGGATATAAAAGAACTGCAACAAGTTGAAAAAGTTGAATATTTTCAATTTTATTGGAGAAAGCATGTACGCGTTCACAGTTTTTCAGATCTGTATACATTAATGTATCTCTTTGCTATGTATATGGATGTATGAGAATTCAAGGGTGTCTATAGACTAAATGTATTAACAATATTTTATACATTTGAAATATATTCCATTAATGATTGCCTTAATATTTAGTGTTTACAACTCTCACAGACAAATTTTATAAAGTAATTTATTGCAGACAACTCAAACTCACAGAAATGCACGGCATTTTTGGAATATAGAAATAAAATTATAATAATTAATTAAATATACATTGTAGTACAGAAAAAAATATTTAAAAATTTAATATTCTTAAAATGTATATTTACAGATAAGTAATTAAATAATTGAGCATAGTATGTTACCGAGTCTACAAAGCTTCATGAGGTGCTCCTCAAGAGTATTGCAAACCAACACCAATACCGCAACATCAGTTTTACATTTTACAAAAGACACTGATGATTTTAATACAACCGCTTGTTCCGGTCATGGCGATTGTCTTAATGGAACCTGCTTTTGCGAAATACGTTATGCAGGTGACGAATGTAGTGGATTCAATTTACCCTATTATGTGGGTATATCGGGCATTTTCTACTTCGTTGCACTAGTTTCAGTTATACAATTATTCATTTGTATTGTGGCTGAATATCAAAAACTTAAGCAACCTTCAGTGTTTAGAGCTTGTCGCATAACCACACAAAAAATGCTATATTTTATGGTGTTTATTGCTGCCTCGCTTAGAGGGGCTTACTTTACCACTCCTGTACGTCCAAACGAAAGAGAAAAAGAATTTACGTTTATTTAGATTTATCGTACATATTAATTTACAAATTTTCTCATTCATTCAACAGATGGATTTACAATCGCATTGGGCAGTTACATTGATGTCAGCCTATTACCCTCTATTGATGACTTGTGCTTCCCTAATTGTGTGTATGTGGGCAGAGGTTGGTTAAATGTATTCATTTCGATTTTTTATTACTTTCTTATTACTTTGCTTTAAGTTAAAGAAAAAGTGAAAACTTCCTAAGTGATTCTACACCGTACCAAAATGAAATTACTTTGCAAACTGTTTGGAAAATATTAAAATACGATGTAAATGTCCGAAGTCACTTAGCCGTACGAAGTACATTGAGCAACATGTAAAGACGTTCAAAAATTGCTTGAGATAGGTCTACGTGAACCTTTTTAACCTTTTATAAATCAATTTAAACCCATTTGTCTGTTAGAATTTTTTGATATCTGTTGCAAATCTTTTGTATCAAAATTGTAATGATACTTGTTATTTAAACATTATGGAATTACATTATTTTTTTACTATTACCAGCTCTATTTCGAATTCCATGTTTTCACATTGTTGAATGTAAAATTTTGGAATATTCATTATAAACCCTTAAATTATTACTAGATCTTTTAGAATTAAAATTATTAAAATTTATTTCGGCTTCAATCGTGCATCTATCGTAGTTACTATTTTAATGAGTCCATTTAAACCTGCTTCTCCGTCCGTCTGTATGGTATTTGTTTGTATGAACTTATGCTCAAAAAACAGGTGAGAATTTTAGGGTGAAATTTAATAGGTAGGTACGTTTTGGTCCAAATACTTTATAGTTTATTTTCTAAACTTTCTCTAAATCATAAAATTGATTGCCAAATATTTCAAAGTAGCAAGTAGGATAATTAAGAGGCGGCTTCGGCCGACTGTATTCAATTATAATATGTAGGTTACTGTATTTACATTTGTTAAATTTAATGAGCAATATATATTGATTGTACTGTTATTTTATGCTTAAATTGTCCTACCTTACCCTGTTTACCGTAGAGAGTATAATAAATTTTTGCAAAAGTATGTGCAATTCATCTACACAAAATCAAGCCATTTAAAATTATTAATCTGATCCTAGTAATAGGTCTATCTCTTATTAAAGTGCAGGCTACATTTTTCGAGATGTTAATGATGTTAATTAAAATTCGTAGTTTACTTTTTACAAAATTTTTATTAGTATTTGTCTTTAACAAATAATCAGTACAGAGTAGATAGATAAGATTGATGCCAAAGACCATACTCAACATTTTCGATAATTAATATTTCTTTATTTCTGCGTCGTATTATTCCGTTTTACTTGTATGAATGTAGGAGTCAGCATTGTCCGACTATAACGATCAATTTGTTTTGCATATATTTTTAAATAAACTTTATGGATAAGAAAAACATTTACATATTATGTATATTAAATTTTAAAACAGCTGCGTTTTGTTTATTATCAATTGGTATTATTTTCATTAAGAATGATTTTTTATTTCTATGTTTATCTTACTTATTTATCTTTATATCATAACATCACATAATACCGGAATATTTATTAGTTTAAGCACTGTTTTGTATTATATATTATAATATTCTGTGGAGAAGGTTAACTAAGACGTGCTTTTATAGAATTATTTAAAATAGTTATAAAGTTTAAAAAGTAAAATGTAAACTTTTTGCTATAAAGAAATCAAATAATCGACTTGTAATGAATTTCTTTGTTAATTTGTCTCTATTCTTTTTTCTTCTTTTTGTTTGCATCTTTTATAGATATTTCATTTACGCGATATACATTGGGAGAGATCACAATTTCTATCAAAGAGTTTTTTAGGTTTTATAGCATTCAATGTCTTCCTGTACAGTTTATATGGCGTAGAAGTATTTTCAGCACTTATCAATGCAGAAGCTCATGCTCATATATTTAATGGTTGTTACGCTGTACTATTATTTGTGGTGGTAGTATTCTTTTTAATTTATGGTGTAGAAGTCTATTTCAAATTACGTGGTGGGTTTATATATGATCAAACTGGTAAAATTTTGGGACCCAGTGAAGCTATAGTTAATGCATCACAATTACATCAATCACGTTTGGGTTTGCTATCACAAGCTATTATGTTAAGTGTGATTGTGGGATTTTTAACCTCAGAAACATTAGGAGATTTTTGGAAAACAAAGTAAGGCAAATAAGTTACCAAGCTGTTTTGTCAAATCTATTAAAATACATATATTTGTATACATTTATTGTATAATTTTCTTAGAGTACCGGTGCATTCGCGTAATTGGCACGATATTGCCTTTCGCATTGTTGAAATTGGTGTTGCTTTGTGGTTTCCCTGTTGTTTGTGGAATTCAATGGCGCCAGAACAATTGTGGATATTGAATCCGCGCAAATTGATATCACGCCAAATTGATCCAACTATACCTGCAGCATCATCTGAGAATAAGGCTTTATCACCCGAAGAAGGTCAATTATTTATAGGGAAAAAAGACTGTTGGATTTGCTATGATAGTGATAAAGCGGAACCATTGATACAACCTTGCCATTGTACCGGCGACGTTAGCTCCGTACATCATGAGTGCCTTAAACGTTGGCTAATTGAGAGTTGTAGTAAATCTGAAAATAAATTATCGTGCAAAGTTTGTGGGGTACCTTATGAAATACAGAAAAGTAAAAAGTAAGTGATTTCATAATTATGATTCAGTACTGTTTAAAAAGGTAGAAAACAATAATGAACAAATTATTTGTGCAATTCATTGTACTTGCATATTTAACATAAGTACAAAAGTACTTGCATTAGTTGTGTTAGTACGCCGTCTATCATATTGAATAATAAATGGGATTATTGTGTGATATTTTTATTAAATAATAGATAATAGACAGCTTACAATACAAAAAATATATTTTTGCATTTTGTGCGTATTGTTTTTTTTAAATTAGCATTAACATGCAAAGAACTTAAAAAGTGCTCTACAATTTTAATTAAACTAAACGGATCATAAATGTAGGCCTTTGTCCGATATTTGCCAAATGTATTTGTGCGTTGAGATTACAGATCGCATTTCTTTTAAACATTATCAAAGATATTCTGGAGAAATTTGAAATGAAACTTTCTTAAAAATGAACCAAAACGAAGACTTTGACTCTCTTTAATTATATTAATTGATACTTTGTAGGTTATTGAAAAGTTTGCTTTGAATGATTGTTTCCTTACCTTTAATTTGTGTAATGTTTTTCTTTCCTGTTTTTTTTTTTGATATTTTTATTGCAGATTGGATTGGGAGAAAGGTTTTACCGTAGAACATTGGTTAAAAACTGTTATATTGATAACATTAATGTGTGTATCGGGTATAAGCGCCTGGGTCGTTATACAAATTTTCGTAAATCCATTAATACGTGTTTTAAGCGTCGGTGCTGCCGTACTTATTGGTTATGTGTGTATTAAATGCTTGGGTGAGAATACAGTTGGTGCTTATCAACGTGCCAAAGTTTGTAGTATTAATATAGTTACAAATACTGAATTGGAAAAATTACATACAATATGTGAGGATGTCAGTTCACCTACAACTTCAAGCAATATAACATCATAAATGGTTTTGTCTTTACTTTGAGTGTTAAACAAAATGTCTCTTTTTTTGAAATATGTTTTGGTTTTAAATTCTGATATATTTTATATATAATAATATTCTTGTATGTATATAACAGTATAGATGCGTATTTATTTGTATATATACATGTATATATATATATATATATATATATATATATATATATATATATATATATATATATAGATGTATATATGCGCCATCAACAAACTTACGGTTTAAAATGTAAAAAACTTTGAAATTAGCATTTGAGATCACATTTTATGTCCTATATCACTTGTGGTACAGGGTTGAAGAAGTTGAGATGATCTCACCTATTAATATATCCATCGATTGAAGATTACTTCTTGATTCGATTTCAGCCTGTCTGTCCACCTATCTATCTGATGCCTGTCCATATAAATTTGTTATCAAGTTTTATTTAGGGGATATTTTAATCAAATTTTATGTATAAATGGATTTTGACTCACATGCAAATCTTATTATAAATAGTTAGATCATGCTCCATATAGCGCCTTTTTTTAAGAAAAAAGTATATAAAAGTATATAATTTGAATTATTTATTTTAACAGAACATGCGTACCAAGTTGAAGCCAGACCAGTCCATTATTACGACCCATTCCCGCATAACTTAATTTCTTCAAAGAAACAAACTCATTATACTGGCAAAAATGTGTAATTTTTAATAAAAGTTTCATGAAAATTAGCATTGCTTTGTATTTTGATTTGGTCCATATCGGGCCTTTTTTTGTATCCCCTCCCACATAACGAGCTTTCCATATAATTTTTAAATAATTTTCAAATAATTTAGAAGTCACGTATTATTTACGTTGCTTTTTTTGTAATTCTTTTATTTCCCTTTTTTATTGCATTAAATCAAGTGTTGTAGGATATTTAAGTGAAGGTTCTAACGAATTACAAAGTTCTTTTTTCTTGGAAGATGGCTTCAATTTGCCTTTTGGTTTGTTTGCCTGCCTAATATGTAAATTTGTTTTCAGATTGTTTCCTGACGTTCTGAGTTATAAATATTTTACTGACATTTCAAATATGGACATTTTTTTATATTTTGAGAATCCTTTGAGCAAACAGTTTTTTGAAATTTAAGATTGGCTTTACTGGTGTAAAAAGCTTATAATAATGTATATAGATCCGTCCGTTAAAACTCATTTATGAGTTTATTGTGCTCAAAATGCAGGTGCTAATTTTTAAGACAAGTTTAATAAAACATCTTTTGATCCAAGGGCTAAATCAGTTGAAAAATGTATATATCTGAGATGGCGCATTAAATTTTCCTGCAAAATTAAATGAATATTGAATCAATTTAACGGACCCCTTTTTCCCTTTTTTTATTCCTTTTCTCAACTTCTTAGCAAAAAAAAGTGATTAATATTTGTGATGAGAATTGTGTACGTAATTATATGAAAAAATCGTCAAGAGAAGAGATCTAATATTCGATGCCAATCGATCATATAAGACTTTCTACTTGATGTATAAATTTTTGTAAATTGACATTATTATTTTATCTTTAGTACTAAGATTATAACAAATATATAAATAATTAATTTAACATTATTTGTAAATAATGAAACAGTAAATTTAGTGTAAGAAAAAATATGCGTACATAAAAAAACCCAGTATGTGGCAATTATTATATTATTATACATAAGCAATAAAAAGAAATTCATTGATTTTAGAAAGATGAATTTATTTAATATTTAATATACTGTCAATAATATAAGTAAATTCCATGTAATATTACTATTATAACAAATGATTATCCTTTCTTATCATGCAACCTTTAATTATAATTGTACTAATATTCTTCCTTTTTTTTGTCATAATGATGATATGTGATTATAATGACAAAATGATCAAATAATATGCATGGGTTGTCCCAATAAAATCCTCTTATGTATAAATCAGAGCATACAAATTACTAAAGAGCTTACGTTTATAATGAATATATATGGATAGACGGATTTGTTTTCAATTTCAATTTCATTATGATATAGTTATAAATTACAAATTAACAAAAAAAGTTGATTCGCTGATTTTCGTTCTTACTTATTGCATTTATTTTTACCAAAAATATTTACAAAACTAAATTTCATAGAAAATTTTGATGATTCACATTTAAAAAAACGATATTTTATACAATAATATATGACCATTATTATAGAAGCTAATATGGTCTAAATTGCGTAACTAATCAAATAAGAAAATCACATTTAATTGATGCTACAAAGTAAAAATGCAGCATTACATAATTTCGCGTACGCCTAGCCGATTTGCCTAATTTTTGTATAGTTATTAAAAACCACTGCCTTTATTAATTATTCAAAATTTCGACTTTCTACCTATTGTGGTTTGCAAATAATGAGCAAATAATCACAAAATCGAGGTGTTTTCAGTATACGTTGCACTGCAGTCATGTTGTGTTCTTGACCAAATTTACCCATTTCCTTCAATATTAACCTGTCTGCGAGAACTTCCGACGTTCCTGTCTAATTTGAGCTCGATATTTCTTTTTTTACGATAAGGGTAATGTTAATAACACCGGGACTCAAACAGATAGAGACTTGTCTGGGTGGTGCGTATATTTAAAAAAAAAATATCTATATCTTCGATAACTGAAGAACGAAGACATTTTCTATAGAGAGAAAAAGAAAATTTAACAAAAAATGTTGAAATTTCAGATTTAATGCAACAAATGGTGCGTTTCTAATTTTCCTTATTCTGCAACAATATTATAATAAATAGATTTTTAAAGGTTTGGAAACATAGTAATATTAGGCCTCTTCATTGATCTCTTGGCTGATTACACATCGGGAACGTTTGATTAGATCTCTAAAAAGAACATCAGCTAAAAGGTTTTTGATGTTAAGAGCAATTTCAATTTTTGCACTATTAAGAATTTGGTTCCACTTCTCGGTCGATCGATCGATTGATTGTGCGTTAATGTTGGAGTATAGTTCGTTTGCTTGAAGGTGACAATTCAAAAAATAAAAATATTTGCTCAAATTTTTCTTATTAATGTATTCGAAAGACATAGTACGTGACTTGGTCGCTTGTTTAGTGAAGATATGAATAAAATTAAATGAACAAAAAAATCAAATACAATTCATTTAGTTTTAGTGTTAAAGCCTGAATATTTATTTATTTACTTAATACAGTACGAATGTTCACGTGCAATTTATAATTCTAATGTACACAACAATTATTAAATAATATATAATTCCATCATCATATATAAACCGTTATGTTAGACAATTTAATTTTATTAAGCTATCATTAAAATTTTATTATATTTTGTATAACTATGTTGTGTGATGTTTATGTTTCCTTCTTGTTTTTTATTTACTTTTTACATTTATGTTTGTTTTTGCATTTTTACAAATTATTTCTATTTCATAAAAGTTAAAATATTAGAAAAAGATGGATTCAGACTTTACTAAAATACTTCACACATCATACAGGTTTGATTATATGAAAAACTCAAACGGGGTGAAAATTTCAAATTTTTTGGTTTAGATTAAAGTCTTGTTGATTTGTTCTATTGAAATGCCAAATGTTACCATTTTTATCGAATATTTATTATGCTAGGAATATCAGATTTTATAAATCTGTTCAAAGATTTACTTATTGGAAAAGTGTCATAAAATAATAGAAACTTCCTTTTCTATGAAAATGTTGAGGTGAAATTTATGTAAAAATTTATTTATTAAATCAAAATACATGTATTTCAAAATTATTAATATAGATAGTTTGATATATTCAAAGGAAAAATGAACGATTTTTGCGGACATTTGCCTTGAAAAAGAAAAAGTTTATACTAAACATGAAGTAAAATGAGAGAAAATTAAACAAAAATATGTACGTTATATTTCTATATACACAAAATATAAAGACTAGTTAACCTCAAAATCATTTTATTTATTTATTTATTTTGCTACATGTAAAAAATTCTACTATTTATAGTGAAAACTTTTCCAAATGTATCATTATGATTATCAATATCATTTGACGGACGATCTAAAATAATTTGTTAGATTTTAAAATTAATCACATGTTAACATCTAAATCGATAAACATAATTGTGTTCATTGAAACTAACTAAAACTACAATTGTGCCAACTTAATTTGATATTATCTTTTCAATTTTCGATTCCAGATAAACAAATATAAAATGATATTTATGATAGAGATACGTTTGACGAGTTCTTTTGTCATTACAAAATTTATTTAAAAAAAAAATACGAAAAAAAGCATAATTGAAGAGAATATCTAGTGACATGTACCGTTTCATTATGATAATTGTAGCTCTTCTCTAGATATTATTGTAATTGTTTTATAAACATGGCCCACCCTCGTTTGATTCGTAGTATAAAACGGAGATTAATCTACAATTGAGGCAGCACAATGTAAGTTTTTAATGTCTCAAATTGATCAAGTTTACTAAGGAAAATTTTTTCTCTTTTTTTTCTATTGTTATGAAAAGAGTAAAAAAATTCATTTATAATGAAATAAAAGAAATTAATGACAATAAAATTGTGATATCAAATAAATGTATACTGCAATTATGGGCACAGGCACTAAAGGAATTATATATAAATGTGGTTGTGTGGTTGTATTAATGATGGTATAATAAGAAATATTGTAATTAAAAAGTTACTGTAATTAATTAAAATGATAATAATGCATTGAAATTTAACTATTAGATAAATTGAAGTAATTTCAATTTTTCAATATTTTACAGATATTTACGTTCGCAATTCCAATTCGACCCTTTTTACAATTTTTTTAATGACGTCTGTTCTGTTTAAGTAAATACCGCTGAACGTTTATCTCGATTTTTACTGCGTGTAATTGTACGTGCTTTAAAAGCAGCTGCATTCATTAAATGCTAAAGAAATAAACAAAAAAAAATAATATTTACAATCCATTACAAATTAGTTACAATGTTAAAAAGTGCTGCAACTATCAATAGCGGCATCGCGGCATAGAAAACGCTACTGGATGTTGCACTTATATAATATTCTGATTATTTTTTATATTATAATTAAAAGTGTTAATTTTTACGCACCCTTTCAAATTTGGATGTTTTCGTTTTTGTTGAATCATTTAAATTGTTCAATTTGGAACCCAAACCAAAAATGTTTCGTATAAAATCATTCTCTTGCAATTGCTTTGTCATACCAGGACCCATGACAACACATAAAGCTGAATATTGATGATGAATAGTCCAAGAATCCAATACTAAACATTCTTTGCCGAAACGTATATTAATTTCTGGTGGTATATTTTCCTGGAAATACATTGATAATATATTTTCAATTACAAAATGAAATCAAAAATTATGCGTTGCACGAGATCTGAGTAGTTTGTACAAGATATAATCGCCACTTATTACATCCAATAATTTCTCAAATTATCTATCTAAATGTTGGAATCGATAGGAATTGTCGGGATGGATCGGTTACAACTATAATGCATTATAATTTTCTATTTTTTAAATGTTGATCAAATTTTAGATGCTGACATTTATGTGCTCAATGTTTATTGGAAGATAATTATTTGCCTAGGGACATTTACGTTCCAAATGATCCATATTTTTCTTAGATTATACGTTAAAATTTTGGTAAGCAAAGGTGCTTTGCATGCTTCATTTAAATCATTTACAATAATTAAATTAAAATCTGAATAACACTTTTCTTGATTTGTAACGCCTACTTTACCAATGCGACTGAGGTAAATTTTTCTAAGTTTTTCAAACAAAATATTTAATCATTTAATTATTAATTGTTATGTTATGTTATATTATGACATTTCTTTGGAAACTTAAGCAAACACACATTTGAATACTTAATCATTCTAGAAAATAGATGTTCACGTTTCGAGTTCTTAAATTTCATAGTAGACAAAATTAAAAGCTTGTCATTGCAAAATAAATTATTTAAAAATTTCTAGTGGTAAAAAACCAAAAAAAAACAAAATTTTTTCTTAAAATTAATATATAAGAAAAGAAAAACAAAGAACAACGAAAGAAAAATGCTAGTGACAACGTATCAGCACGATTATATACCACCCTATACCAGGCGGTATGATTTTCTCAAATCGAAGCAACAACGTGAAGGTGAGGACGGACAAAAAGACGTGTGCCAATGCATTGAAGAAGCGAAAGTTGATGTACCAAAAGGTGTAGAGAAACAATGTGCTATGGAATGGACTGGAATTGCACCTATGGGTCGATTATTAGATCCTCGTATTATACCTACAAAATTTACGCCTGAACAATTAGATGCCATGGCTGGTGATAATCAGGCTGATTGTTTCAAAGAGCAACCGAACCGTTTTTTAAAAATTTTACGTACCGCTTATCCAGATTTATACGAGAGACTCAAGCAAATGCCTAAAGATGAGTTAAATAGACGTTTGGATCGTGATCGTTTATATACAACATATCAAATTGATTATTGTAATATAAGTGAATATCCTGAGGGCATATATAATACATTGAAAAATGAGGATGAAACTAAGAAACTGAATGCTAGTAAATTGCTGCAACGTCAAGGACCATGCGCAGAATTTAGAGCTAATGTTATGCAAGAATTGTCTAAAGAAGGTGATTATATTAATCAAGATCCATGCGATAAAACGTATAAGCCGTTTAGAATATCCTTTGCCGATTCTGATCGTTTTATAAACTCTGGCAATAATTCACATTGGCGTAGTAATATATTTTCCAAACGTGCTAACTTTTCAGAATACATGGATACTATTAATAAGATTGGTTGTGTAATCATAAAAAATAATATTCACAATCACGACAAGTGTACTAAAGGTCATTGTCGTCATCAATTGATTCATACGTGTACAAATTTAAAATAACACATAATCCTTATAAGGGAGAGAGAAGACGAATTAATGACAAGACATATGTTTGTTTATATCTTGTAAAACATTTTTCTTAGAAAAATTTTGGAATAAAAAAAATTTAAAAAGTGATACTAAAAGTTTACGCAAAATAAAAAGTATGGCTTTTGTTAGTTTTCATAATTGTACTTCTTTTACTTGTTTACTTACTTCTAAATAACGTAAAACATCTCGAAATGTGGCCTTCTGAGCTTTGCGATCACGTTTTGCTCTATATTTATGGGAATCAGTGGCCAATTGTTTAACCGCAGCTATTAAATCATCAAGATACTCCTCTAAGAAGTCTTCATCATGTAAACGTCCACACTCTAATATTAGAGCCAAAGTTTCACCAGCTGCTATACGTACATCCAAATGTGGTGATTGTAGCAAACCCATGAATTGTTTAATTGATGGTAACGTTGATTGCCCACTATTTAGAGAAGTCACAAAATCTCCAGATGGTATTAACGTTAATAATAAGCCCCAAGCAGTTATAGCTTCGGCATGTAGATTGCCCGCTTCAGCATCCACAGATATGGAAGTTTTATTATTACCCTTTAAATAGCTACCGCTAAATGTGCTTTCAAAAAATTGCATCAAAGATAATAAATCACCAATATCTTCGCTACCAAAAAAATTCAGCAACCCTAATGCTGAGCAACATTTAGCTCGGGCATCATATGATACAGCTTTGTCCTGTACAGTAGTTAAGAGGAATTGATTTAAAGCCTTCGATATTGTTTCATCACCACTTAATTGCAGCACTATTAATGGAGCTAACCGTGCGCCCCATACTTGTTCAGCACCTTTACCACGTCGAATACTTTTCTCAATGCAATCAATTAATGTTACCTTACGATCATCGACGATATCTGGCATATAACGATGCATTAATATATCGCAAATATTTTGCAAAGCTATGGTTCTTGTTTGAGCGGATTTTTCCGTACAATTTTCTAATGCTTGTATAAATCGCTCTTCGAAACGTTCATTAGATGATGATTCATCGACGTCATTTACCGATGACGGTGAATTATCCGAAGTGCATGAATATAATGAAACATTGTCATTTAAAGATTCATCTTCTGAATTAGAATCACCTGAACGACCTTTTAATTACAAGTTAGAAAAAAAAATACAGAAATACAAATGATAATGAAATAAATAAATGAAGTTTGGCATTTGATAAATAAAAACATTAAAAATGATGGACTGTTAACTGGAACTAGAATTTTATATATATTGATACATACTTTTGAATTGTAAATCACAGAGATCATTGTATAAAGCAACTTCCAAAACAATGTTACCAAAAAACAGTAGTTTAACAATTCACTTCGCCTTTAGTTTTATAAAAATAATTAAATAATTAATAAATGAATTTATCTATTTAAACTCTTAGTATGCTTTGTGTTTTTATTGTCCAAAATTAGACTAATCGTAAAGCTAAATTAAGCCCATATGAAGTAAACATTTTATAAAAATATTTCTATAATGATTTTTGCGTCAAATCGACCATTTGTGTGCGACTCAGTATTTATTGCCTATTAGGTGCATAAATTTTTTTACACGACTTTTAGAATTTCCTTTTGGACTATCGTAAAAAGTTACGGGGGGGGCAAGAAGTTTTAATTTGATATTTATTAAACGTAATATTACTGCGAAACTCTTGTGGACATTTTGCAAAAGCCTAGAAAATTAGGATAATGAGTTTTCTAATGTTCTATAATTTTTATAAAACCATAATCGTTTTTCTTCCATTTTTAAAAATATAATGTACACTGCTTTATCGAGCTCTATGAATATGCGGGATACTATAATTTTGGCTAAAAGCTGGCAATTTGTTTTATACTTATCTCAGTATTAGAAATAAACATTTATTCTGTAAAACGTAGAGTACATAAGTCCACCATTACCGTAGTGAAATTTTTGTAAGAGTTCGATTTTCTTCTCTTAAAAAGTTCTACAACACTATGATGCAAAAAAAATCTTCTACCCAATATTAAAACTAAGACGTAGGAGTAGTATGTAAAACTAAGCATTCGTGGACAGTCCTTGACCAGAGCCATGCAATAGTATTGTTTACTTTGTTGGTGATAACTTATGGTACATAATTATGGTACAGAAATTGCTAATCTTCATTAATAAATTTGAATGTACGGAACAGAGAAAGGTCAAAAAAAGGTGAACATTTTTTATTTATTTTATTATACGAACGTGGCCTTTTCCTTTGTGTTTTCAAAGTGACGTATTTTCCGTATATCTTTTACTTATCTCCCTGGATAATAAAACAAAAAATATGAAAAGAAGAGATATTGGTATGTCTTATAATTTTGAATGGTATGGTTGAAATTTTTAAATTCTTTAGTGCATTGACTTTGGAATGTTTCATTATTTTTTTTTGTAACTTGTATAAGCGACGAATAATCAGTGAAGAACAAACTAGTAGTAAAAATATTTTTACAAAATGAGTATAAATATAACGACAAAAATAAAAAGCATAACACAGCAGTATTAATACAATGGAAAAATTCTTTATAAAGTAAAAACGTTAATATGACATCAATTTAAAAATTAGCAACACCACACCAGGCACAAACAAATATCAATAATTGTTAATTTGGAATGTTAATTTAAATAGAAAATTCAGAATTTGGTGTTGCTAAATGTACAAATAAATAAGTGTCATAAGCAGACCAATCCATTTAATAATACGTGTACAACTCCTTCATTCCATTTATTTATTATTATTCATAGTAACTGAGCCTAATGAGCCATTTATAATTACAAGGAACTTAAATGTTGTCTAAATGTCAAAACTCTATGTTGGAATGTAAGCAATCTAATGCCCCCACTCAATGAGACATACCAGTAAGATAAACAACGTCATGAAACTTTCAGTGCACATCAAAAAAATTTCCCCCATATGGGAAAACGCATTCACTTGATACCAACGTTAGAGTAATTAATTAAGAATTTATACTGCAATTTTATGTTACGACAATAGCACAGTCATTTACATATTATACATTTCTAAAATCATGTTTCTAGGAAATTGTGTGAATAAGCATAACAAATTTTGGACAATTAAAGGCAATTGTTAAATATTTTACATTGTAGAACCTTTTGAACATTTTCATAACATGGTTCTGAAAATTTTCTACAGCAAACTTATGTAACATTAGATTAAATAACTTTCATAACAGAAATTGAAAAATCTCATCCGATATGTAAATATTCATTATGCGTAAAAGTTTTTATATGCAATGATATCGGGAAAATTAACCAATGGAATTCATAGTTAATACAGTCAGTGTATATGGCCATAGAAATTAATTTTCATTACAATCCATTTGCATTATTTACATTTGTTGTATATATGTATTTTCAATTACCTTTATAACCCCCCTTTTTATTGCGTCGTGGCATTTTTATTGTTGCTTGAATTTTTGAAATCGTTTACGTTTGTATTAAAAATATTATACAAAAGTGATGTTTCCTTGCTTTTTTTTTAATGTTCAATTAAAACCCGCTTATTTTTCACTTTGTATGTTTTACTTGTTTTACATAAGTGAAGGGGAAATTCCGTTTTTGAGAAAATTACACAAGAGCACACGTACAATATGCTGTTTATCTATGTTAGAGACAGACCTGTAGAGTATTCACTTAACGTGTTTGAATAAAGAAAGTTATATATTTCAAGGGTACATAGCACTAAGCATGTATCAAGCCGAATCCTTTTCACCTTAACAATTTATTTTTTGAATAATATGTGTTACACGAAATATTTTTTGTTTTTAGTTTTCGGTTTTTTTTTCTTTTTTCTTTACTTTATATATTTTGTAGAGGGCTTTCTTTGCTAACATGACTTACACATAGTGCAATGCCATGTATAACGCTGGAATTCTTAATTACTGAATTGTGTATTTTTATTTACTTTTAATAATGAAAATCGAACTGCACGTTTATTGATTGATTGAATTGGTTGTATATAAACCGTTGATATTGTATGTATCAATTTATGGCAATTTAAATGCATTTAATCAAGATGTAGATATACAAAAATGTTGATGTTTGAAACTTTTTTTCAGAATTTTCGAATTTATACACTGTTGTTTTAATTTAAAAAAATTCAATTGAAAATTCCTTAAAAAGTTCTTTATGGCAATGACTTGACAATAAAGTGAGCACAATTTTATATAAGTTGTTGCATTACTAAATGTTATATCACTATTTAAATTCTTTCTTGTATAAGTTGACGTTACCAGGATAATGGAAGCTGCCTCTTGACCTAATATGCTGTTACTTTGGTTGGCTCTAATTGTTGCCAAAAATTTCATGATTATATATTATTTGCAAGTTGATTTTCTTGTATTTAATTACACAATACACACTTTGTTTGCACAGAAATTTCGCTTTCGCTTACGACAAGCAGTTCATTCGCTTTGTACGAAATAATAAGCACAAATGCAATACGTTAAGCTAAACAGCGATAAAGATTTCTTCAAGTCACCTTTCTTTAATTATGTACTTGTTTGCTGTAGTGTAAGAACTTATGAAAAATTCCTTTGTCACCACACGCATACTACTACGCCATTTGATTGAAAATCGATATTCGTCAAGTAAATGTGTATTTTATTATGTTAACAATTATTTCACTAAAGTTTTTACACTCTTTGAGAACTAAAATCAGAAAATATTAATATTATTATGCAATTTTCACTCTTCATGCAATCTTCTTTTTTTCTGAAAAAATAGACAAAGAATTTACTTTGATTTAATTACGCACAATACAAAATAAAACACGTTTTCGTAGAATGAAGTATTTTATTTGTTAAAATGACAGTGAAAGTTTAGGCGCGTATTGGCGAAAGAGAAATGGCAATATTTCAATGTAAACGGTAGTAGTATTCATCTCTTTTTTGCAAGTTAATCAAAATGAATGCAGGAAATAGTCAAGGTTTTTTTCGAGATATTAACAATTCGGGATTTTTGAAATTTTAACAAAATATTTAACTAATCGATTGGTTGATGCTTAACAAAATAATTAATAAATAATAAAATAATTAAAATTAATATTAGTACATTATTTATATTATTTTTTCAATTTTTTCTCATTTATATATGCTACAAGTCATGGAATATTATACTTGATTAGCTTATGCCCCAATTAAATGAATATAAGAAATATATGCAATTTCTTACTTTAGACCGTTACGTTGTTAGACGTTACCTTAGACCTTTACCTGTTGGAAATTATCAGGAGTTGAGTATATTCTCATTTTATTGTGGAATGGTGAGTAACAAATTTTTAGACTAAATCAATGATTTTCAAACTTTACAAAATGGCTCCTTTCATCTAATTATAAATTGCAATAAATGCTTTTAACTTTCCTATATATAAATTGCTTTCGACATATCAGTTTAGAACTCACTGGTCTAAACAAAAGAAAATAAATTAGCAAAATGTAAAAGATAGTTGACGTTAATAATAATTACAATATCAAAATATCGAAAAATTTCAGTCAGATTTTTTCTTTTTGCATCTTTTGAAAAATACTTTTCATGTATATTCGAGCACATACATACGCATCAGAAGGTCGTACATTGCATACATAACATATTTTTATATTTCCATTTGTTATTTGACTATTAGAAAATATGTGACGTCGTTTTTATTCAAAATGATGGAAACAGAACTGTAAAAGTAGTAAAGTAATAAAAAATGATGAAAGTATTCTCGTTTAAATAATTAAATAATAATAATGTTTAGTAATAAAAGTAAAATTAACTTATAAAAATTCTATGTAATTCCTGTATGTATGTGTGTAATGAGATAGTTAATATTTAATGTTTAATGTTGTAAGGATATAGTGCTTCATTCATAATCAACGTAAACAAGATAAATTTAGAAAAATATAAAGTTAATATAATGGCTACTGTAGAGGAACGATTTCACGCTGCTGTTAATGTGATTAAAAATTTACCAAAAAATGGACCATATCAGCCCAGCACATCAATGATGTTGCAATTTTATGGTCTTTATAAACAAGCGACGGTGGGTCCATGTCCCAAAAAGAATCCACCATTTTGGGATGTAATGGGTAAAGCTAAATGGGGTGGTTGGAATCAATTTCGTCACCTTACTAAAGAACAAGCCATGGAAATGTATGTTGAAAAGCTAAAATCCATAGTAGAGACAATGTCATTTACGGAAAATGTACAGAATTTTGTGGGTAGTTTATCTGGTTTAGAAAATATTGATCTGGATGAATTGAATATGGTAATACCTGGAATGAAAGAGTTAGCTGAATCCCATCCAAATTCACCATTTAATTCGCGCGCTAATAGTCCTAAACATGATCACAGTACTGCAATTGTTAATGGTGCAGAGGTTTGTATAATTATGCTTTTTCACCAATTCTTTTTTTTTATTGAAAGTTGCTTAAGAAAAACAATAACAAACAAAAAAATGAAACAAGAATAATTTTTCTCTCTTTTAGCATTGTCCAAATGATGACAAAATATATGTTGAGAATACTACTCATAACGCAAGGATCAATGAAAAAAACTCAATCAAATAAAGTTGCCAAAATTATGAATGAAGCTAAAGCTAGTACAACTACTTCGGATGATTATGATCAAACTAATGGTAATTTGGATCAATCTGATGATGATGAATATGCTGATCCATTCGATGTTCAAAATGAAATCAACGAAAATCTAATACGGAATACTGAATTGTTGAAACAAGTTCAGCGTACTGTTAATAATATGAATGTTGATATTAAAGCACTGAATCAACATGTAAATGAGTTAGAGAAACGTGTAATTGAGTTGTCACATGCGGATAAAATCCAACCGTTTAATCATTCGACAAATATTTTAAAAGTATCTCCAAAATGGTGGCCACTGAAAGATATATCACTTCAATGGTTTATCCTATTGCTTCTGTGGCCATTTGTGATTAAGCGAGTGCGATTTCTTTTCAGTGCATTTCGTCGCCAATGATTTGCTTAAGTGTTATAAGGTTTTTGTCATTTATTTTATTATATTACATTCTCCTTTAATTAAATCGCAATTATTAAGGTTGTAAAATTTCCTCTTATAATTGCTGTAGTTGATTGTGGCAGTTTCAACAGGCTTTATGGTGATTGGCCTTTTGTTGAAAGGTGACATACAACCAGGGCAATAACAATTCCATTAGTCTCATAGTTCCAGCTAATTTATGTATTTTTGTTTGTAATTTTTATAATGTATAGTGTGTATAGATATTAAGATATAATCTTCCCGATACTTAACATTTGTTGCTTTATGGTATGGGTTTTACACGTTGTTTATGGCTTGGAAAATACTTTGTTTTATAAATATATATATATATACACACACACACACACACATACTATATATATATATATATATATATATATATATATCATATATACAATTCATGTTTTAGATTTTTACAATACAATTTTATTACGTTTTAATAAAAAACGGTTCATTATTTAAGGTTTATATAAAATTTTTATTTTACGTTTTATTTTATAGGGAAGTTTTTTATTTTTGGTTTAGAATTCAAACTTTGGTTGTGGAGTGTGTCTTATATATTTTTTACCTGAAGGTACATCTATGGTGGTAAGCTCTGGAAATTCTTTAAGAGCCGCTTCTTGCGTTAATGTTGGCAAAATCATGCAAGTATGTCCTTGCTTCCAGTCTGATGGCGTTGCTACAGATTTCTGGCTAGTCAAAAGTAAAGAGTCTATCACACGCAATATTTCTTCGAAATTTCTGCCTGTTGTAGCTGGATATAATATTTTTAAACGCAATTTCTTGTTCTTATCTATAATAAATACTGCGCGGCAAGTTAAAGGTATACCCTCTGAATTTAATTCATCTTTATCAAGCATATTCAATTTTACAGCCAGTTCACGCTTTGAGTCATCAATTATGGGGTAATCGAAGTTCGTTAATTTGCCATAGCTTTTAATATCCTCAATCCAAGCTTTATGTGCGGATACAGTGTCACAAGACAAAGCAATAGGTTTCACTTGACGCTTTTTGAATTCTGGTAAAAGTTCTGCCACTCGTGCCAATTCAGTGGTACATACTGGTGTAAAATCAGCCGGATGCGAGAACAAAATAGCCCATGAGTCGCCCATCCATTCGTAAAAATCTATTACACCCTCTGAGGTAATAGCCTTAAAATTGGGAAACTGATCCCCCAGATTTAATGCGTTACTCGACATATTACTTTCTCCAGGAGCTATACGTTGGTCTGTTACCCGTTTACTTAAATTTTCTTGCACGTCTTTACGCTAGAAAATACAATAATTTATGTATCCGTGAAGTTATAAATAATTTTAGTAACAATAGAGAGAAAATTTCACATGAAACGCTAAAACGTATTATTCAAGTTCATTTTATTTTATTATAGATTGTTCAAAGAATTCGTCTATATTGTATTAGTTTGTACATTATTGTAATTACATTAAGAAAATCGTCTTAAGCCTTTCATTTCTTATACAATAACCATTCAGATTTCGGATTATTGAATATTTAAATCAAAGCAACCAGAGATTTTGCTTAGTACATTCTTTTTCTCTCAAAATATTTTGAAAAACATTTCATGATATCTTTTGATTGATAAGGTCACTTACATTATTTTCTTTGTTTTGTTGTTTATTCTATGTTTTTTGATATTTATACGAAATTTTGTTTAGTCAACAAATGTGCTGTGGGTTAAACATTGTAAAGGAGTTTGGGATTTGGTTAATTTAAAAAAAGAATGTTTACTTATGTGAAATTGATAAATTTTATTTGAAAGATTAAAGTGTAATTCATTTAACGCATTGAAGAAGAAATTATTGCATAATAATTGGAAGTGGACTTTGTATCGCATCGTTTATGTGCCTTTATTATTCAATTAAGTCAATTTTTAATAAACGTAAGTGAATATGGATACATATGTGTACGTATTTATATATATGTAACATATTCATATTAATATTATATAAAAATGCTCCGATTTCATTTTATTAGTAGGATACTAATGCTAGGATAATAAACAGTTTCTAAACAGTTGTGCAACGTATGTCCATTATAAATGTTTGTTGAATTCATGATCTCGTTAATGTATCATCGATAATTTAGGGGAATAATATTCGTCCAGCATTTGAAAAAATATGTTGACATTTTTTACTACAAATGAATTTGTTTTTGAAATGTTCATTATTTCAGATTAGTCCAATTTTCCTTTTGTAAGTAAATTTATTTATATGTAGATATATAGATATACATAATAAAAATGGCAGACGAAAGGAAAACAGAAAAACGTGCCAATCCTTTTAAATCGTTTATAAGTGGTGGTGTAGGCGGTATGTGTACTGTTGTAACTGGACATCCTCTAGACACCATCAAAGTACGTTTGCAAACAATGCCGCGTACAGCACCTGGTGAACAACCTTTGTATGCGGGTACATGGGATTGTGCACGTAAAACGGTAAAAAATGAAGGCTTTCTTGGCTTATATAAAGGAATGTCGGCACCTTTTGTTGGTGTTGTACCTATATTTGCTTTATGTTTTGCTGGTTATGCATTTGGTAAACGGGTACAACAACGCGAGGGAAGCGTATCTTTAACGTACCCCCAAATTTTCGTTGCTGGGTCATTTTCTGGTTTACTGTCAACAATTATCACTGCCCCTGGTGAGCGTATTAAATGTTTATTGCAAATCCAACAAGGATCTGGTGGTGAACGTAAATATAATGGCATGATGGATTGTGCTATAAAATTGTACAAGGAAGGTGGTATACGTTCCATTTACAAAGGCAGCTTAGCTACATTACTAAGGGGTACGTACTGCTTTTTTTTATTTTATTTTAATTTTCTTTTATTTATTTTAAATTTCATACGACTTCCAATGGTTTTTTTTCCAATCTATTTTTGCTTAATTATTCGATATGGTGGTTATACTTTCAATATTACATTACATTACGTTACATTTTTAAATATTAATGAGAGGAATTTTACGTACCTCAACCAAGATCTTGATATACATTCCTTTGGATTTAGTATAATTTTTCGAATCAATTATAAATATTTATACCTTTCTGTCCTTCATCTCTACTCGTCTGTCTAATGTGTATTCCAATTTGTTATCATCATAATTTTTTGAAATGTTTGTATAAAAGTCAATATATTGACGTATTATTGTTAAGGGTACATATTAAATATTTGTAGAGCACTTAGATTGATCTGGCAAGTTTTAATTTTTCTTTGAATCACTTTTCATGTGGGTATTTATAGAAAAAATACTTTTATGTACCATCAACGGAGCTAATTTTTCAAAAATAGACAACGGGGAAAGTACTCCAAATTATTGTTAAAATTTTTTGGTTTCTTCCCGTAAAAAAATTTTCAATAATTTTTTTATATTTAGTAATTATTGATTATTTTATCTAATGATCTGATGGTATAAAGAGTATTAAACAATCGGACATCACCGATTATACAGTGATAACTTTCGTTTCGTTAATTGTATTAATTTCATTAATTATAATTAATGACGTAACATTTTCATATGTTGACTTGCTTAAATATTATTCGATATTTCATTTTCGTGCTCCCATTTTACTGATGCATTATTATTATTATTATTATTATTATTATTGGCATGTTTATTTTCTTGAGATTTATTTCGATTATTTGTTAAGTTCTTTAAATTGTAACGAAGTTTTTCACTTCTTTTTAATTGCCACGATATATGATTATGCATTTTATTGATTTTGTTAATTAAAGTTGCATTATAATTTTCAATTTTTTGCCATAGTGGCAAATTACCATTTGTGGGATTTCGATTTTTTTGATGGCCACATGATAATTGTTTTCTTAGAACATAGTAAACGCTACGCCCCTTAAAATTGCTACATCTTGGTGTATATTTTCGATTAAATTTAAAGCCATCCAATTTCCAACAGGATATATTTTTACCCGTTAAATAATCATTTATACATCGCTCAGTATATGGACCACGTTCTTGATTAGTAATTTTAGCTTTCCAATTCATCATATCGCAACTACATTTCCATGGATTATTATTGAGTCGTGCCAATTTAAGTTTACTTTGTAAAAAAAAATTCTTAGCTAGCGTCACTAACTGATTGCTATCCAAATAGATTTCTTCGACAAGCGGTTGATCATCGAACAAATCCGGTGGTATAAATGTTAAATTATTAAAACTAAAATTTATAATCCGCAATTGTTTACAACCAATTAAAGCATCCATGGATATATCTTTTAATTGCGAATGGCTCAAATCTAATTCACGTAATCGATATAAATCCGAAAAAGCATCAAATTCTAGAGAACGTATATCTCCATGCACTTGTAATATTTCTAAAGCGTGAAGATCCTGCATTCATTAAATAGCAAAAGTAAGTTGATACTGTTAATTTATGAATATGAATATGAATATTAAATTGATAATTATGACCACAATATGTACAAAACAAAAATTGATTCTAAATTTTTGATTTTGCTGTTTATTTTATGTAAATTACTTGTAGTAGAGAATTTAGAACAGATATCAAGTTTATTATGTTACCAAATAGTAAAAAGTTTTAAAGCATTGAAAATAAACAAAAATTAATATTTGCCGTTCCTTATTTCTCGTTTGAGCATTGGCAAACTGGATAGGATTAAATTAAATTTTGTCAAGAAAGACGCAAATAGATATGTGAAAAATTTACTTAGTTCCAGTGGAAATGTAGTTTTTTTTTTTTAATAATTGTTATTAAGTGTATTACCTTACCTTAAATATATTACTATCCAAATTATTAATGGAAACGTTACCAATATGCAAAAATTTTAAATGATGTAACATTTTAAATGGCATATTACCCCATAATTCTAAAGCAACTTCATTAGAGCCAAACCACATAGCTTGAGTTTGATTCATAATCCAAAATGTCGCTGGAAATATATGACGTATCGGATTTTGCCGAAAATCGATCCATTGCAATTGTGGCAAGGGTGGGAATGTGAATTCTGTCAATTTATTTAAACGATTATCACTTAAATTGAGAAAACGTAATTTAAATAAGCCAGCCAAATCGCGATAATGTAAATCTTTAATGTGATTATGAGCTAATGACAACATTTTCAATTGTGTAGCACCTGACAAAGCAAATGGCGGTATCATTTTAATGCCATTACGTTCTAATGACAAATATTGCAAATTGGGTAGATCAAAAAACATTTCCCAAGATAATTCATCGAATTCGCATGAATGTATACGTAAAATTTCTAAATTTTGCCAACCATAAAATGTGGGCATTCGGGCTTTCTTCACTTTCTCTATATAAATTTCATATGGTATTATATCTAATTCAACTGCACGTTCACCTTCCTCAAAATCTATTTGTAACTTTTGATCATAATGTTGTTGATGTGACGGTTGTTCATTCAATTGTTGACCAATTATCTTATTAGCACCTTTTCCAGTTGTCATGGTAAATGCTTCGTCGCTAATATCTATATCGTTTAGTAATTCAATATTAGGCTTATAATCGAACATATCTTTGGGATGTATCATATTTGATGGCGTCTTAAATGTGTCCGAACCCATTAATGTGATAAATTCAAAATTTGCATGCTGTATAAAATTTAAAGGAGTATCCATTATGAAATGCATAAACCCTTGTTCGGAACCCCGTAGCTCCAATGTAGTTAATTGATTTAATGGCTTTAAAGCACTTGCATTAACTAAAAAATGAAATGGACAAACAAAGAAATCAATAAACAAAAAGTCCATGAAAATACCTTTAAAAAATTTAAAACGTATTCAATTTGTTAATGATCACATACCACTTTTATTTCTATATTGACCCGTATAAAGTAATATTAATGCTTGAATATTATGAGGTAAAGCATTTATCAGATGGCTGACATTTGTATCATCTTGTATAATACAAGTTGCTTGCTTAATATATGAATTCATTAAATAATTTAACTCGCTCTCTGAATTATCATCAAAATTTTTAAATATGTTATAATCATTAAATGACCCATCACGATGATGCTTATCACTAGTAGCGGCAGCCATTTTGTTATATTTATATGGTCGTTGCATATAATTGATCCAACGCGATGTAGGTAACACTTTGAAGTGTGCATATTGACAAACACATCCTTGTTGACATTTGCCATTTATATCGATTTCTATTGTGGGTTGTGATTGCTCGCCCATTTCCGCATTTTTCAGATATAATCCAAACAATTCGGCGTCCTCTGACGCCTCGAATAGAAAATTATCATCAATTTCTCTATTATGTTTACCATAAGTTATGTCACGTTCATATAATTGCCGTTGCTGCTGCTGCTGCTGCTGTTGTTGTTGTTGTTGATGATGATGATGATGTTGTTGTTGTTGTTGGTGCTGTCGTCGGTTATTAGTTTTTTGCAGTGATTGTACTACTACTAACACGGAACTCAAAATTATTTGCTGCATATGAAAAGACACATGAAGGAAAAAACAACTAACGATTATAACTTTGTTTATTTGTATGTCTATATGTAAGTTTCACTTGCATTTACAGTTGTAATAAACATTTCATCGGCACAGTTAACTTTGAACGTGCTTCTTTTATTTTATTTTATTTCAGTTGATTTAATTTTTACTTCATCTTTTTTTTATTTAAAAATATATTCTACACGATAAGGAGAGAGAGTCTTTGTGTATATATATATATGTGTGTATGTAAGTGTAACTCATTGAATAACTGACTGAAATTGAAATGTGAAATGAATATATAAAATAAAAGCGGGTTCGTAGAAGAATACAAACAAGACTTCAATAGGACCAAGTCCAGATTTACCTTTAAGTGAATTTATTAATTTAAAAAAGAAATAATTAGTAATCATTTGATGCTCTCATATATTGAACTTTATATGTGTGCGAGTGATCAAGTTCTTTCAAAGTTTCTGTAAAGTTATGTGTAGGAAAAAATTTCTGCCACCTTATGTAAGTAGGTTCGCGCCTATTCAGTAGGAACATTTAATCCATTTTAGATCAATTTGAATATCCATCGTTCGATAATTTCTAATCTTGGCATGGTATTTAAAAAAAGTTCACCATTCAATATTCTCTCGTGCTTTCAATTTATTATGTCCACGACTTTTTTTTAAACATATATTAGGTGAAGGGAAGGGGGGGGGGGGAGTGTTATTAGTTATTATCATTAATTAAATTTTGCCTTTTTATTACATTGATTTGTTAAATTAGCAGCGAAAGTAATTAAATTTTTCATAATTAATAAATGCCAATTTTTATCGGATCTTCAAAGTATAAATACAATAAACCAATAAATTTGAATTTAAAAGATCAATAATCAATTTATCATGATGAAGGGAAATAATTATTGCAAATATTCAAGATATTATATGTATATTATTATATATATTTATATGTACATATGTATTTGTGGCATACGATTGTCGAGTGTCTTGAAATTCTAAAATGATTGAATTTCATGCTATCATGAAATTCAATCGTTTTTATGAAATTAATTTTAATCAATCCACAACAAAATTAACCTGCTTTGCGTACGAAATCATCTAATTATTTAGATTTCCTTAGATTGATTTTTATATTCACTTTATTTATCATGCATTTGAATAAATAAAAGAAATACTCACTATAAATAAGAAAATTTGTATAGAACAAGACTTCATAGTTGTTGTTAACTTATATTTTTTGTTTAACTTTCGAACAGTTTTCCTTAACGTTTATATCACTGGACAAATAATAACATTCATTGCTCTTTTATGTTGCTATTTCAAATTAATCATCATAAAGTCATGTGCGTACTGCTAAAAGCATTAAAAAAAATTTTTTTTTATTCTTCACTTTATTCTTCTTGTTCTAATCCTTTTATTAAATTTACATGCATTTCTGATTACAATCACTATTACAATTAATTACTACACATTTGTTTTTTTCGATTTTCATTTTGTTTTTGTTTGTTTTGTTTTGTGTAACGTAGAAAAAGAAGCCAATGATAGTAATAATAATAATAAGAATAATAATCAATAATAGTATATAATGGTAATAGAGCAATAATAATCTAAAGTATGCGTACAGTTAAGATGACGTTATAAAACTAAAAAAGTTTTCATAAAAATTTTTTCTTAATACATTTTCAATACTTCTTCTGAAACAAAAGATGACAAAAAAAACCAGGAGAAGAATTTATATAATATAAATATGCGATCATAATAATCATATCGCTTGTGTTGCGCTTTCATAAATTACAGAGGGAAATTATTATATGTTTAGTTAATAAAGCAAAGTACCCGAAATAATATCACTAATACATTACAGGCTTATATTTATATATCAATATGAATTTATATTGAAATATATTTTATCCATGTTGTTATTAACTAATATTAGTAATTGTATAAGAATCGCTCCTTATATTTAGATTTCACATATATTAGACTTTAGTGCTTGATTTTTACTTTAAGTATGTTTAAAGCATTAAAAAACAAGTAAAAGTAGGAAATAGAATAGAAAAAAGAAGAGAAAATATAGCATAAGTAACTAACACAGAGGGAGAGTAATAAAGATTATTTTGCTGGTGCTAGCAAAAAAATACGAAGGAACCCATTTCGTTGATATATACGTATATAGATATATATATATATATATATATATATATATATATATATATATATATATGTATATAATCTACATTTATACATATGTGTATATATACATAAATATATTGTATATGGAAAGGATGTGACTTATCGCTTAAATTTTTTATTTTTCATTTTTGTTGATTTGTTCTGTCACATTCTTGTGTTCATAAAAAATTCGTTTCACTCAATAATGCCACTCGTTTACATATGGAATAAATAACAGTAATAAGTTGATTTTGTTAATCATTGTATGTAAAATTTTATTGTATGTGGGCAACATAATATTTTCTTGTTGTTGCATTTGTTAAATATAAGAAACAGTTTTAATTGCTTTCAGAGCCATGAAAAACTTTTAAATATTCTACTTACATAACTTGTGGCTTAATGTGTAATTAAAAAGTTAAGAGAGTAAATAAATTGGATTTTGTTGAATGATTTTAAAAACTTTCTGTTATGAAAGAGTAAAAAAGTAGACCAAAATTTGAATTAACAAATTTTGCATGACAGTCAAATACTGTGCGTGGATTTTCAACAAAATTATTTCAAAATTGTAAAATTTTGTTCATATATTGACGGTTTTTAAAGTATAGCGCTCTATGTAAAGAAATAAAAAATTATATAATTTTGTTTACATTGAATTTGTTCGTTAGTTTTTAATGCAAAATATGTCGGTCTATAAAATTTCATTCATTTCAAAATTGTGGCCTATTGTTTTTATAACAAAATTTATATGAACATGAACAACAGATGATAGGCAAGACGGATACACTAGTTATGTAAAATTAAATGATATTGCCGTAAGAATTCTGTGAGAGATTGATAAACCTGAACTTCGCATATCACCTTGTCCGTTAATTTATGAAATTTAAGTTTAAGTTAAGTTAATTTATTAAACTTTCTTTTTCAGTGCTAGCGACTTTTTCGATTCTGTTAATTTTTTAAAATTATTACTGTATGATTTATTTTATATATATTTTTTTTCAATTTTCGATCATTTATTAATTAAATGAAGTTTAGATATCATTATTATTTTATTACTCTATTGCTTAAATTTTTATTGCATACTTGTAGGTAATAAAAAGTAATAATAATAAAAATAATGTTAGTGTTTGTCAATACATTTATGCATTAAAGTATTTATGGCACATAATGTAGAGTGTGTGATGTGTGAATGTTTGTAATATCTATCGATTAATTCAAAATCATGGTTTGTCTCGTAAATTTGTTACGTGCTACAATATGTAATGATACCTTAATGGAATTTGGTACACAAGCATAATTTAATCTAAAGGCGAATCATATACTTAATATCAGAACACTTCATTTGGAACCACTTTCTTTATATTATCCTAATTTGGAGAAAATTATTATGTAGAAAAAATTTTATAATTTTGAGGACGGATTAACGAAAATGTGTATACCAAATTACTACCAAGCCGAATTATTTGTTAAATAATCTTTTATTAGAAAAGTTTTTTAATTATGTAAAATTATTAGAAGTAAATTAAAAGTAAGTTATACGATAATTGGTTAAATATCTCACTTAAGTTAAGTCACCTCTCTTTCCCGATAATGATGGGCTTATGTTTACAACAAGTGACAAATAAGAATGAAGACTGACTGCAGAAATGATCCTGTGAAATATAGTCTTCAATTGTTCAACGCATTTTATTATGACGCAGTTAAAAGAAATTGAAAAGAAAAGTTTAAAAACTGTATGATGTGTGATATATTCTAAGGAGCAATTATCATCTTAGGGTTATCAATGAGTTTTGTTTAATCGGCCGAAAATAGAGTACTTGCCTCTAGCTGAATCTCTTTAATATTTGTCAAGCAGCTGCTTGACTTTAAATAATTTTGAATCAACATATCTATGCCGCTTTCCAAAATGCAAGGGACATTGAAAACTAAATTTTCAAGATATCTTAACTAAACATAAATTTAGTTATTGAAAAAAAAATATATTCCCAGTTATTTGTTTTGTTTGTTTAATGTGTAAAATTGATTGAATTACTTTACAGATTTACCGGCTAATGGTTCATATTTTGTGATATATGAATTTATACAGAATCAAGCTAAAAAACGAAACAATAGTAATGAAGTTAGTATGGCTGTAACATTATTAGCTGGCGGTGTAGCTGGCATTACCTTTTGGGCGGTTGGTATGCCGGCCGATGTCTTAAAAAGTCGCTACCAAACCGCTCCTGAAGGTACCTACAAACATGGGATACGTAGTGTATTTCAGGAATTGATAGTCAAGGATGGTATCGGCGCATTATATCGTGGTGTAACACCAATTATGTTGAGGGCTTTCCCAGCAAATGCTGCTTGTTTCTTTGGCATTGAACTTACAAATAAAGTCTTCAATATATTTGCTCCAAATTTTTAAAAATAAACGAATACTGCTGTTTAACTAAACTTATGCACATTTTACTTTTAATTCTTTTGGGAACAGTTCCTTCACTATGAAAAATTATATGTTTACAAAAATGATTGTTGCATTTATATTCTCTTCTTTTTTAGCGTAAAAATTTTAGGTTTTTGCATTTTGCCAAAATTGGATGAGCGCATGTAATGCTTAAATTGCAATAACATATAATTCTCCCACTTATTGTAGGCATTATATAAATGTTAAAAGTATACTCATTTTGCCATAACAGCTTTAAAACCGAAAAGAAAAATTCAAGCACCTGTTAATAATAATATTTGATTCGTATAAAATTTTGAGTTGATTTAAACACAACCGTTTGTAGAAAAATTACCTATAGCGCAAGAATTCAGATATCAAGCAAAATTTTACACGCAAACTACTTGATATTAAAAAGCAGAGCATGTCGCTTTAAAGACACCTCTATAACACCGTTGCACTACAAACGTCTTCAACTTTGTCTATTAAGATTTGATAGCTTTTTATGAAGTACCACTTATAATACTGGGCTTGCTAAATTATACGATTTATTTTACTTGTTACTTAGAGTAGATGTTCATTATGCTGAGTAGAGATCCACTAATTTTTATGAAAAAATTTCTGTCTAAGGGGCTCATTGGCTGCTATCTAACGTGTGGATATCGATTGGTTATTTGTAAATTACAACAAGTAAAAACTTTAGAGTCGGTCGGGCTGATTTTTAAACACTTTACAACACTGCTTAACATGAGTAAACTCATATATAAGAAAGAATTACAAGCCAGAATTACAAAATTGAAAAATTTGTAATTTCGTCTGTGGGTCAAAACACACCCATGTCCCAAATTTCAGTGAAACATCTCAAAAAATGCGACCTGTAGATTGATAAATTTACATGAATAGAATACAGATGAATAGACAGACAAGTTGAAATGGAATCAGGAAATAATTCTGAGACGATCGGTATATTAAAAGATGTAGGATATAAAAAGTTGACAGCGTTGCACATCTCTCTTATACATGAATCAGGTCCGCTAGGTTAATGCATACCGCATATCGTACAATCCGTAACATATAATAATACATAGTTCAATTCTCTCATAAAGTGGCATCCGAAACTAGGGTAACTTCGGTAATGTCATATATTGAAATGCCAATAACTTTTACAGGAAGTGGTCTCTTAAAACATTTAAAATCTTAAATCGAATTTATTTAGTTAACAAATTTCTCTTTTCATTTGGTTTCATGTAGTAAAATACTATTTCTATTATGTTTGAATAATTAATATAAAAAAGCATTATATTTTTATGTATTTTTATTTTTTTAGATAACATTTTACACTAAAATATTTAAAAATAATTTCTAAACAATACATTTGATAAAATGACATTGAATATAATACAACTTAATTATATTTATTACACTAATTACATATGTAAGGAATCGAAAAAGATAAAGGTAAAAACATACATACATACATAATACATACATACATACATACACACATACATATATACATACATATTAAATTTAAATTTAATTGTACAATCGTTTGGGCACTTCTCAAAGTACAAATTGATTGTAATAATAAAAAAAACAAAAAAAAAGAGTATAAAATTGTGTAAATACAAAAAAAACAACCGAAATTAACAATTAACAGTGTTTTACTTATAAGCATAGCATATATTAAACAAAAGAAAAACAAAGCAAAAACGAAAACGAAAAGATAGAAAGAAATCGTTGAAAAATTAGACAATTTTTCTATCATGTGAATCGAAATTAAAATATTTTGTATTCTCGATTTTTGATAAAGTATACGGTGACATCACCATGGGCATTACGTTCATTGATGGAAATACTGGAAGTCCTAAATTTAACGATTTGTTGTTATTATTAAGCTCCGATATACAATCATAATTATTATGAGAAGTCCAAATTGGATCGATCCAAAGTGGCATATTCTGAAATTAAATAAAGTAATAAGTAAATACCACCGATTAATATCACAGAAATAATGAGAGAGAAAAATACAGAGGGAGAGAGGGAAAAAGTTCATATAATGATTATAAAGATTTTTTATAAAGTTTTTTTTAAAAAAAAAATATTCATTACATGAAGAAAAGTGTAAGGTCATTCCTTCGTCTTTAAACATTTAATAATGGAAGTGTTGGTTCATTTTGTAAGCCTTTATAGCATTTAAAAAAATCTATATTGTGTTGTAATGCAGAGTTTTTAATCAATTGTATCAGGTAACATTAAGTTTAACGCATATGCGATTGTTGCAAGCTTTCTTTTTCGAAGGCGTAATGCTTTAAAAACAAAATAAAGCAACTTACATCTGAACGTGGTGTATCTGGTTTAGGTGGTTCATACATGGAATACATATGCATATTATGGACCAGCTCATAATATCCACTAGATTGATGATCAGAAGCAGATGATGTTGTGATTACATTTATAGCTTTCACATCAGGTAAACTGAATGCAATGTTTGTATCCTTTGATAGGGGCATTATTGGGAAACCATTAGTTAATTCAATATTTGATGGATATGAATTGGATGTATTTAATAATGCTTTTTGTTGTTGATAGTATATTGTATTTTGACGTCTCTGCCATAATTTAGTTGAATTTGTATAATTATTATTGCAATTAGTGTATAATGACGATGTTAAATGATTCGTTATTGTCGATTGTGTAGTTAAAATTGTATTTAATTGCTGAATTTTAGTATGATATGGTTGCTTTGATGACATTATTACATTATCAAAACTACAATTTAAATTATTATTGTTACTATTATGATTATAATTATTACTACTATTGTTATAATTATGATTATTATTATAAATAGATGAATTCGATGGTAACAATTGGGTTGAATTATTAAACGAGTTATTGAGTGAGAGAAATGAATTAAATGTATTTTCCTTATTCTCCTTATTATTTTTAAGATACAAATTCGCATTATTCGCATTCTTTGAGCATAATGAAGCAGTTATCATATCATTACTGTTATTACTGGCATTGTTATATATTGAATGGTTTTTACTATCATTCAGGGAATTTTGCATACTCAAAATATTTAGATTACTATAACTCGTATTGTTATTATGTTTTGTTAATGCTATTTCATGGGGGTATTGATTATTGGATATGACAGTAGTATCCATTATTTTTTGATAATTCAATGATTTTGTAGCGGAGTCTAATTCATTTGGCTGTGTAATATTTATAGCCGTTGATTGGTTTTGCAAACTGCCACCATAATTATTATTGTGCTCAGTAATGGGCACTGTGGGTATTGCATGCATATTTTTTTCCTTTGTACATGGCATTTTTAAGGTGCCAAACAACGCCTTACAATTATCACCATTATTCAAGCGCACTGTAATGTAATGTGAGTTATTAATAAAAATAGAACAGGGCAAAAAGTCTCATCAATGAATACGTTATTTGATAACATATTAACGTACATTCTGTATCCTTTACTAAAGATATTAATGCCTTTTCCTGTGTCGTTGTTATATTCACACTAAATATATCTGAATATGAAGTTATAATAGAATATAAATTTGGATAGCCATACTCGAAAGGTTTTGTTGGTGTACAATTTAAACTATCTTTAATTTCACACAATATCATCGAAGTATTTTTTTCTAGTAAACGTACAATACTCATAATAAATTTTATGAAATCGCTTAAGCCAACATAGCGACAATCATTCTTTATTGTAATCTGAAAGATTTGAAAATTAATGTTTTATGCGATTAACTTATAAATAGAAATAATAGATGATTTTTGTTTTGTTTTAATCAAACTTTCAATGGTTAGTGTTAAAGCGTCTAAAAAGCAGTTTCGGAAACCCAATAACGTTTTTATAAATAATTGGTGAATTTTGTATTTTAAATAGATTTATCCATTTATCAATGTGACTTCCAAATTTGTGATAACGACTTCAAATATGATAAGACTATTAAACAGTTGTCATATTGACTGTTAAAAATTGACATAATTTTTCGAACAATGTTATTTTCAATAGAGTTAAGCCCTTAGGCCAAAATGGTGACCACGGTTAATAACAAATATACTTGTTCAAGCATTAGCTAGAAGGGTAATAAAAGAACATGTCTGCCCCACAAATTTGACATGTCCTTTCCATGAAATTATTTAGAGCATTAAAAGATTCGCAGAGATGCTTGTAAACTTTAATTTAAATACGTTCAAATATATAATCTTTTCTCATTCTTACCTCTAAAAGGGGTTTCATTGCTTCAAGTTTTGTTTCAGTTAAATTTTCATAATGACTTTTATTAAATCCCTCAATTAGGTCATTTAGTGTTAAAAAAAAAAGTGTATTAGTTAAAGACGATGTGATATCCTCTTCAGATTTCGTCGCACCATGTGCTAATAAATATTTACACGTTTTATAACATTGTTGACGAAATGCTTTATTTTCGTTATGGCATGTTATCCATAAACCATTGTTATCTCCTCTTTTTGAAACCTAAGAAAAGAAAAGACAAATTAAAAAGGCATATATGAAAATTTTATTTGTCTGGGACCGAATCTTAAATATCTTAAATATACCAAAACACCATGATATTATGATTCATAGCCTGCTTCTGTTCTTAAGTAGTAGATAGAAAACAAAACCATTTGACTAAATTTTGTGTTAAAGACAGAAATGTTCTCAGTTTACGTTGCTCTGTGGGTGTGCCCTTACACCGATTTTACCGACTTTTAATACCAAACTACCTGCGCCCGGGAGAACGTTAACGCACTGAGGGGTGGAAAGATAAACGATAGACATGTCTAAATTAATTCATAATTTCATGCTGATCAAAAATGTATACACTTTATAAGATCTTCACCTTCTTTATTTTGGGTGTTACAAATATAACAAAATGAATATACCCCCCTACACCACTATACCACTTTGCTTAATATAACTAAAATCAAGTATACGAATTGGAAGCCAATAAAATTGAAAAAAAATGTAATTTCGTCTCTGGACCAAAACGCACCCATTTACCAAATTTCATTGAACTATCTCAAAAATTGCAACTTTTACCTCAATAAATTTAAATAGATAGACACCAGATGGACAGGCAGACAGTATTAAATCGAATCAAATAGGGGTATAATAAAAGATGAGGTCTATCTATCTTAACTATTTTTGGGTGTTACAATTTTATAATAGCCCGTATCACAAGTGATGTAGAGTATAAAAATGGAAATATATATTATATATATTACATGATGCATTATATAAATTAATTTGGAATAATTTGTTACCTCCACGAACGGTAATAAAGTCATACACTGTTCAATATTTAAACCTCCCAAAGTTTGAGGTTGTATTTGATAACCAAATTTCTTTTTGTGCAAACTGAGTAGCTCATTAAGTTGAATGCAAGTAGTTGAAGAACCTGTAACATCCAATATTAATTCTTCACATTGTTTGGCAAATACACGCCGCGCTACTTTTTTAGATAAATATATTTTTTTGTCTTCTTCATTTATTACTTCCATTTCAACAACACCTTGAATAGCATCGATTAAATCAGCTAATTTTGTAAATCCGTAATCACTTAAACGGCATTGAACACCAAAATGATATTGATATGAGCAACCGAACTTTTGAAATGATATCGTATATTGTGGAGCAGTGGAAATAGTTCAACCACTTCGGTGGCAAAACCTGATATTATCATTAATTCATTCATCGTCTGTTTACGTTTAGGCATTGAAAGTACAATATCATTGAATGTGGGTGTCAATATTATAATATTAGAATTTGCCAAGCCGTCTAAAATGTCTGTTAAATCACATACACCGTAATCGGTAATATCAAAAGGACGATTTTGTATTTGACTGAATAGAGCTGGCAATTCAGATAATCGTATCGATCTGTTGCCATTGGCACGTAGAGCACGTAATAAATCAGATGTGAAGCGGCGTACTTGAGTGCGATGGGTTAAAGTGATTTGACGATTTTCACCATCGCCCATAATTTGTACCACTGATGATAGTGCTTCAAATAATTCAATTAACTTTGTATAACCATAATCAGCTACACGACATTGGGCTCCAAAATGATTATGATATGTGGGAATGAAACGACTAAATTTCATGGTAGCCTTTGGTAACATTTTCACCAATTCAATAATTTCACGTGATATCTGATATAATGAATCATTACTTGATGTAGAATTATTGATAATATTATTATTATTATCATTTACGCCTGTTGCTAAAATTTTACTACAATCCTTCTTATTGTGATTGTTATAATTGGTGCTATTATTTCCATTATTTTTTACCCAGCTTAATATTTTAATACCAAAATTATTCAGGGTTATCTGTATGCCTTGCACACAACAGATTAAATGTTCTAAATTAACACCGTTTTCATTAGGAGTTATTTTTATATTTAATTCACCTTCAATACAATGAACTAATGAGGATACGGGTATGTCACCTGCATGACTATTCATTAATGGATATATAATTTCTTGTATTTGTTTAATGGTCATAAAAACTGATGGCAAAGGTTCAATTTCCTGTTCAGCCCAACCTTTATGTTGTTCTTTCTTAAAATGGATCATACAATATGGTACACTAAACTGTAAACCTTCAACTAAAGTTGATGTTTCCAAATTATCCATTAATTGAGCATGTAAACTAATAAATTTGTCTTCATTATTATCCACGTGAATTGTACAAATATCTGGCATTTTATATAAATCTAAAACGCTTATAGTGGTTTTGAAACGTGATTGAAATAATTCACGAAATTTATACATGGGCAAAGTATAATTTGGCACATCCTGGGAATGTACAGTAAAACGGTAAAAAAAAGAGTAAGTAAAAATATGACACAATAATAATAACGAAATACTTTTAATTAGAGCGATTAGGTTTTAATTGAGAAGGTGAAATGGACTCAACTTTTATTAAAGTGATCGTTTGAATCGATTACATATAACTCCCTGAATGATGTCAGGGAGTTATATGTAATGTACATTTTAATGGACTTTAGATAATTTTTACTACTTTTCCAAGTACAGTAACTTATTTTGAAAAGGACAATATAAAAAATACTTACAACTCTAAGTTTTTTCGAATAATATTTTGCAGTTATGCAACATACAAAGACTGTATGCCAAGTTTTATATTCGTATAGTCCTTTTTTTTTGAAACATGATGCGCATTAACTATTGCAAATGTTCTTATTAAATCATGAAATATTCCTAATTTTATATGTACAATTTTAATAGAAAAAAAATACGTCGTAGTCTTAGACTTTAGAAAAATCTTTTTGTAAATTTTTAGATAAATAAAATACCTTTAATAAACCGGCCACTTGACAACGTAATGTCTGAAATTCAGTAAGCGAAGAATCTTTAGTATATGATACCGAAATCCGTTTGTGGCCCATTTTTTTACGATGTAAATTTGACACCACTTTTTTAGCAAACTACACATTGGAATAAACAAAATAACAAAAGCTCTAAATTATTAAACTCATAGTAATGTTATTCTATATATTAATAAATTAGGTCATATAAAAATTATTTACAATTTTAATAATATTTGTATATAAAAGTTAATTTCCAAATAATGGCAAGTTTTTTTCAATAATGTGAAAATTTTTTGATAACCCATATATGGATAAATAATAAATATTTAAATTAAGTATATAATTAATAGCAAAATAAATAAATAAATATAAAAATTCAGAAAATGCAAAATAAATATTAAATGTATTAATTTTGGAAAAACTCTATTTAGTGATGAGAGCTTTGCAAAGGCCTCAATATGTAACAAATTTTATTGTATACAATAAATTTTATCTTGCACTATTTTATATGAGACAGATTTCCGAAAATGCAATATATACAGACTTAACATTCGCAAATTTTTTTTTTAAATCTTTCCCTCAAATTTCAAATTTCTAATGCTTACTTTTCCGCAAAACAGAATTGCTTTCTTAATGCGACATAACATATTACTAATAAATTCTAATGGGTCCCATTGGATCAATATAATATCAATAAAGCATGCATTAGTTCGATCCTTTCAAAAATAAATCCTTGTGTTTCTCCAGGTGTTATTTACTATGTCTACACAAAACTTTATATATATATCTCAAGAAGGTTTTTAAAACTTACATGTAAATTTGGTACGATCAATTTGGCATATGAGCTACCATCAATTGATAAAGATATAACTGGTGCAATTGATTTTAATTGATTTAATAAATAATTTTTCAAATTGGCCGTATCCATTGCATGATCCAAATTTGTAATTTGTAATGCAATCGTATCATTCGTATCATAAGCATTGTGATTGTTTTTTGTTGTTGTCATGGATGAAGAGATTGTAGTTGTGCTTGGAGTTGTGGATAAGATTATTGCCGAAGTTATTGTTGTTGTATTTGCACATGCATTAAATATCTTATTAACTGATTGTGATGATGATGTTGTAGAGTCAATTACACAATTATATTTAAAATTTCCTGTACTATAATTATTCGTAATCGATGATGCGCTCGTTGTATTATTATTACTTGAGTTTAATGACTTTGTAATGGATAAAGTAGATTGAGATTGTTGTTGTTGTTGTTGTTGTTGTTGATTTTGTTTAATTTGTTGTTGTTGAATTGTTGTAGAATTTTTTGATTGGCGTACAAAACTTACAGGTGTAATCCACGATGAAGTGCATGAATTATATGTAGGTGGTGATGATAATGGAAAGACCTTTGATAATTGTTGTGAATGTGATGCAAAATCATGTGATGGTAAAATGTTCCAATAATTATTTAAGCAATAATTATATGGCATATAACGATATCGTGAATTATATAAAGTACTGCAATTATCCCATGTGCCATGTTGATAATCCCTAGAAGTCGTTGTAAGTCCCGTTACTGCATATTCTGTACGAGTGCGTTGTTGTTGCTGATGGGTTTGCAAATGCCATTGCTGTTGTAAATGCTGTTGTTGCGAATCATTTGTGTACATATAATTATGTTCAAAAATATCTGATGGTGTACTTAAATTATTGTTTTTAATTACTTTTTAAAGACAAACAAAAATAAATAATCAATTTAATTTGACATTAATGAAATATTTAATTGTAATGTGTAAAATTTTGGACTTACTACTATTTGTATTGGCACTGCCACAAGAATAAAAGGCATTAAAACTGTTATTATTATTATCATTATCCGTTAAATTATTTTTGTGTGCTATAGGTGCATTAAAACTTGTATTATCGGAATAATTTAGTGACATTTTTTTTATATGTAAGAATCTGCAATGATACATTAAGTTATTGTTTATTGTATTTTGTTTTTATATTTAGTATAAAAAGCTTTTGGGAAATCAAACTAACGCTTCTATAATATTATTATTATAAGCTTATCTTAGGATAAATCGTTTTTGAAATCGTATTGAAATTCTTAAAAAGTAACAAACGAGCATTTGCATGAAATTTTATTAAGAAATTTATATTAAGTTTGATTAATTTAATTTACTTTAATGTATTCTATTGGGCATTTTAACTTAATATGCAAATTTTGTATATCAAATTTTTGTATTACAGTGATTAAATAAGGCGTAAGTAAATTGAGTAGATTTTGTAGCTTATTAAAAAAAGTACACTTGATTTTTTGCTAACACTCTTTTGGTTTCTGCTTCTTTTGTTACAACGCTTGTTGTAATAATCTGGTAAATTGAAACATTCTTATATAAATCTATAATCGTTAGAATTGATTTTTTTATTTTTTTTTATATTTTACATATTTGCTAAATCATTTTTATTTTTTCCAATTTACTGAACAATAATCGCAAATCAAACGTGATTTAACTTACCACAATTTTTCTTGCATATCAAATGTACAATTTTACTTATCTCTAAGTTAACAACAAATAATTAAATATTTAATTTAATTTGATAATTTTTAAAATTTTGAATTCCTCAATGACATGTTCTACATATAAATAATTGTAATACTTAATATTAAAACGCACATTGTAAGAACACAGAAAATTTCAATTACTTCGATTAAATGAAAATGGACAATTTTTCTTGTTTGCACATCATGTCTAACGGTTTATACAATTACAAGAAAAAAGAAAGCCTGAAAAAACGAATGTACCGTTATATATATACATCGTGAATGATATTATAGAGAATTTAATAAAACCTAATGTAATATAATTTAAGAATAAGTAAAATTTTTTACTCAAGAATTTATTTTATAACAAACACAAACAAATTGATTAACCAAACGAACAAAAACCGTTATAGCCGAACATTTTATGTACTGTACAACCTAAAAATAAGCGAACGATGCTACTTTCACTGTAAGTACTTTTATGAAAAAACTGATTACTGACGGCAGTATTTTTATAAAGGATTCAAATTCAAAATGAAAATATTAAAGATATATTACATTGAATACAAATTAAGCATAAATATGAGATTGAACTTGCTGTTGTAAAAAGGTAATTATTACATTACATAACATAATTAACGATTGTATTTGAAAATTTTATATTTGAAAATTAGCGTTTTATCTTTTCTTTTTATTTTTTAAATCTAATAATTCATTAGATTGGCTACACTTTTATCAGATGTATAATAATATTCTTTTGCTTGATTTGTTTTGTATCGTTTTGTTTTCTTTTGTACTTAATGTTTACGGGGTGACAAAATAAAATGTAAAAGACGTAAATATTGCATATTTTATAAAAAGAGTATGGAATCCAAGCTACTTGTAAAAAGATTTTCAAAGACACCAAGACGTCGATGGACAGCTAAAGAAGAATTAGCAATTATACAATATTTGAAGGAAAATATAACAACGTTTGAGGTATTAATATTTAATAGTGCAACGTATAAATCAAATAACGTGAATGTCTTTTTGTTTTCTTCTTTTCTTTGTTATACTTACTTAAGCAACCGACTTCACAACTCTATTATGAAAAATTTTTGCAACATTCAGATCTCCGTATAAGTTGGAGTTTAGTTAAAAACAAAGTTCGACATTTGCGTTTAAAATATATTAGAGCAAGAAAATTGATTAAACACACCAGACCGGAGGATGTAAATTGGGGTAATCATCCATTCTACATTATTGTAACATATTTGAGAGCTCTTAAACTATTTCAATTTTTTACTTGGTAATTATTCGGTATATTTGTAGAAAATGTTCGTAAAATTTGCCCTTTTTATAAGAGAATGGATGAAATATTTGCCGGTTGGGATGGTACTACTAAGGAAATTAAATTGGATTTAGATATGTTTTCAGATTCGACAAATAGCTATCAAAATCCACCTGATGATGATGATGATGATTTTGCAATAGGAGAAGAAACTAAAGAAGTAAAACATCTAGTGGTCTATGAACCTACAGCAGCTGTTGATTTGCCAGAGGCCTCAGATAATGAGGTGACGGTTGAAACACAATTTGAAGAGGTCCTTCTGCCACCAACACCAACAGAAGATATTACAACAAGAGCTGCCGAAAAAAATAAAATATCTTCACAAACAATCGAATCAAATGATTTGGATAACTATCAGCAAAATGTTTCTGAATCACAATCCTGGGAAATGGAAAAATTTCTTAAAGTTCATAAGTTGAAATATGAATCTTTGGAATTGGAAAGGCAGAAATTTCAATTTGAAAAAGAGAAATTTCATAAAGAGTTCCAATTGCGTGTACGTGAAGTGCAATGGAAATGTGAAATGGGGCATGCAGAAATTGAAATGAAAGAAAGGATTAGTATGAGAGAATTGGACATAAAGGAAAAAGTTGCATTAAGGGAGCTACAAGAGTTAAACAATCAATACGATAAAAGAGAAATGTAATGTAAAAAGAAGTAGACTTTTAATAATATAATTTACATCTAGCGTAAATAGACGAAGGATATCCATTTGACCTTTCAGTTTGCGGAATAAAAGCGAAAAATGCAAAAACAAACATCAAAGCAAAAAGAGAAATGAACGTGTATAAATTTCTACACACAAATTTCTCCAATAATTTTATTTTTCATTACTTCGTTTAATAAAATAAATAGTAACGTTACACATTCTATCGTTTTGGACTATGGATCTCATGGAAATTCTTCATGTGGGAGAACGGATAAACGTTTTTTATTACGAATTTGCAAACGGAAATATAATCATTCAGCATCCAAGTACTACAGAAGTTATTTATTGAATACGAAACATTCTGATCCATGAAAATCCTATCTCCAACTTATTCTTCAAATGTATTTATTGTTTGCACATTTCATAAAGTACTAAAACTTAACATTCTTAATAATGACAACTTTATATTATGATTGAGCATAATAATGAATAAATTGCAAATATCAAAATATAGATTTGTAAGTGCAACTTTAATATTAACGTAATTTACAAATTTAATTACACCAGAGAACATGTGTGATCAATCCTATACTTGCAACAAAATTATATTTAATCATATTAAAAGAAAGCAGAAAAGCAAAATTGTAAGTACATATATCGAACTCTTTCTAACTTATATAAACTGTGTATGAATAAACAAATAAAAGCTAATGTGAAATAATCAAAGCGATAAATAAAAAGAAAATTATTTTAAATAAAAATAAATTAAAATAATACAAGGCAAGCAATCTTTATATTGGATATTAGTAAAAATAAAGTTGAAAATATACATGAAAAATACATACAACGAATTTTTCTTGGGTATCTACTTATCAATTACGGAATTATTGTACAGCACTAGATAAATTACCTAGTATTTCCAGAAATTAAGCACAACAAAGTTTAGACTTAAAGAATGTTTAGTAGTAATTCGAAAGGTACTGTTATTACTAAAGATGCTATACCAGGAGATTTAAGGGTAGATGATGACTGCATAACTATAGAGTACGAACCTGTTTTGGATAACATCAATTTACCAGATAATTCCACCTGCGATAAAGAAATATTATCAAATCAACATAATTCGTCAAAATTATCTAAGTCACCATCGCCGTCTTGTGATGGAAACTTCAAAACAAGGAAAATAGATTTACAATGTAAAATGCAAAAATGTATGAGTGAATTGGCAAAAGAAAAAGAAATCCAATTGAAGCAATGTAATAGTCTTATAGAAAGAAACAATTGGGAATTGCAGAAGTACTTAAAAGAACATAAACTGAAATGTGAAATGTTACAATTAGAAAACGAGAAATTACAATTTGAACTTGAAAAATATAATAAAGAATTTCAACTACGTGCACGTGAAATGCAATGGAAATATGAATTGGATTGTGCTCATGCAAAAATGAAAGAAAGAATCGCCGTGCGTAAAATGAACATCAAAGAACGTGTCAATTTAAAAGAGTTGCCTAAACTGCATTCCTAAATGCAAATTTACTATACTTTATTATTTAAGGTTTGAAAAACCTTTGGAATATATAAATGAATGCATTCACTGCCGCACAAGAATTTAAAATTTGATGAAAATATGTGTACACTTTGGCGTCGTTTTTTCAATTTAAGAAGTAAATTGCATACATTTGTTAGTAATTTCCAAAGTCCATTTAAAAAAATAATAAGGGGAATATTTCCTGAAGTAAATTAATAAATGAAAAGTAGTTTTATTTTCGTATTTAAAGGAATACATTTTATATAAAACATTATTTTTTTAGGTATCTTTACCTAAGTGCACCAAGAGCGTTGTGATTCATATTAAATATTATAAGAAATTTTAGGAAATTCTCACATTTGATTGAATTGTTGTTACATTGAATATAAACCTTTAAAATGTTTGTGTGTAAGATTTACTTTTGTTTTTATTAAAATAATTATTATAATTTTTACATATTATATTTATGTAGACATTACGTACAAAAAAAAGATGTTACAAAAATTTATCGGTTAGATTTAGCCACACGTTCCAATTCATCTTTCTTTTTAATAGCATACGAATTCGATGAACCCTAAAGAAGTACATGAAAATAGAAATATTAAAACATTTGTTGTTGTGGTTGTTGTTGCTGTATTAACAATTGTATTATATTGTTCAAATTGTTATAAATTGTGGTTTTATTTATGTGATAATTGATATGCAAAGGATTTTAAAACAAATCAACTGGAATTGAATAAAACTAAACTTTTCAAGTTTGTTCTTTTTTTACTGTAGTCTACAAGCGAAATGGAAAGTATTATATAAAAAATGTCCTTCCAGATTAGAGTAGACGGAATTATTATTCATATTTTTGTTGCTTAAATAATTTTACACTAACCTTAGCGGCATTAATTAACTCATCAGCCAAACATTCAGCAATAGTTTTAATATTTCTAAAAGCAGCTTCACGAGCACCAGTACACAGCAACCATATAGCCTAAAAAAATCAAATATTAAATGTATTAATTACGTATTTTTGGCATTTTCTATTTTTTTTTTTTTAATTTTGTTTTTCAGAAATACAATTGTTATGCTTTTTCTATACACTATAGATCTGATCTTTTAATCAATTTGATGCAATAATGCTACGGATACAAAGCATTATTTATATTGCCCAGTGTTATAATCTTTTTAAAAAGTGAAGAATTAAAAAGGTATTGTGCTAGGCTAATGGCATTAAATACAAATAAATGTATGATTTTTTATGGGCAACATACTTGATTGACACGACGTAAAGGTGAAACATCAACAGCTTGACGTCTTACAGTACCAGCGCGACCAATACGAGTTGAATCTTCACGGGGGCCCGAATTTATAATGGCACTTACTAATATCTATTGGATGGATGGACACATAATTATACATTAAAGTAGCGTTATTAATAAATTTTATAATAATTTACAAAAAGGAAAAAAATTAAAGAAAATAGCAAGCATGTATTGAAATAACAAAGTGACTGTTAAAATATCTAGTACTATTTTTTAACATAGTTAACAATTGTGGTATTACAATAATATTTTAATTTTTGTCCCATTCCACCTGTTAAAAAGTAGGTCCACAAGAGGTTCTCTTTCAACAGTTTAGCATGGAACATAATTAGAAAAAAAAAAAAGGAAAGTAATAAATGAAGTTGCTAAAATGAAACAAACCTGTAAAGGATTTTCACCCGTTAATAAATGGATAATTTCAAAAGAATGCTTTACGATACGTGTCGCCATTAATTTTTTACCATTATTGCGGCCTTTCATCATCAATGAACATGTTAAACGTTCAACAATGGGGCATTGGGCTTTACGAAAACGTTTCGCAGCATAGCGGCCGGCGGAGTGTGGTAAAAAGCGAGCAAATTTATCTTTAACGGATATATAATCTTCTAATGAAATATCATTAACTGATACATCATCACAGGACCAACGTCCAAATAGTTTAATTTCGGGTAATTCTGTTGTGGTAATAATATTGGCGCCTAATAATGCTTCCACACCCTCCGTTTCAATTGGTGGCTGCTCTTCAAAAGTCTCGGTAATATTCTCCATAACTTCAGCCATTCTAAAAAATATGAAAAATTATAATTACTCAGTCAGCATAATCCATATGTATTTTATGGATATATATATATATATATATATATATATATATATACGTTTTTATAATTTATTGTCGATTTTGGACTTTATTAAGGAACATAACATTAAAATGATAACCTTAAGAGGAATTAACAAAACATTTAATTTAGTCCAATTTGAATACCTTAAGCAAGTAATTATTCCAGCGTAAGAGTTTTAGTGTTGGACGTTTTCATTTTTTCTTTCTTTTATACAAAAAAACACATTTCTTTTTGTACTTACACGTCCACATGACATTTTTGTCTTAACACATTTGTATTATTATTATTTACATTGCAACACAGATGAGTGCATTTTTTTTTATGGCATTAATAAAGTAATTTATATCATAAGCGTCACATTGAATTTCTTAAACTAACTTTCTATAATTATATTGTGAAATCTACTTACTTGTTTAATAGAAAATTATTTTACCGATGCAAACTACAAAGGCTTTCGCCATAAAAAGACCATACTCAATCAATTTATGATGCCGTATTAACTAATTAAGGTTTTTCCGGTTGAACTTTATATGCTTATGGCAACATCGCGTTTTTTGTAAAATAAACTGTGTGAAATAAACAAGAAAGCGTAACTTAAGATATACTTATAATCTTACTCAATTCAATTACACTGCAATGTGCTTTGAAGAGTATAATGCATTTAAATTTTTTATGGTCAAGTATCTTGAATATTTACGTATGGCTAATTGTTAAACTCTTTATCTATTTCAGTTAATAATTTCATTTTGAATTCAATTGTAATTGTAATTATTAATTAAAAGAAATTAAAAGTGCGAATAGAAAGCGCCATTGGAAATACTGTGGAATGTTTCTGTAGATATGGAATTCATTAACGTAAAAATAGTTACCTCTAGTTAGTTATTCTTGACACATATTTCACCTCATTCTGATATTGTTATTTTTATGAGGCACTACAACGGCAAGTTAATTCAGCTGCTGTAATGCTGATATTTAAGGATTCCAAATTGCTAAATGCTTGCTTAATATTTGAATTTTTACAGGAGAACGTTGACTCTTAGGTCTATAAATTGACAGATATGTCTAGAATATAATTCCGATTTTGTATTTTTTATGAAGCTTTTAGAGGTTTCTATTTCGGTGGCACAAATATTGTGATAAAATAAAGAAATGATCGCTATGAAAATGGTAATATGTAAATTAAATTTAAGCCAATAATATTAAGTACGAAAACGTTAAAAGAACAATACTGAATGTAGAAGCAATCAAGTTTTTTTTTTTTGGTAATTTTGGCACATTTTTATACTTTTTTACTTAAAAACTTATTTATATTTATTATATTCTTTACTATATTTATATTTATTTATATCTATATTTGAATGTAGACCCCCTAAGCCAGATATAAAAGGTCATTCATATTTGTAATATTCTGGCGCGAATTATTTATTCAGCAAAATTCAATGAAATTGATGTGTTGCCAATATACAAAGCAACATAAATTCCATGTTTATAAATATTCAGGCAGAAAAGAAATTATTTTTTTTGTTATGCAAAAAGAGATCTCTTTGAAACTTTTTTTTAAGCAGGAAAATCCGGACATTTTAAAAATTAAAAAAAAAATGGGTTACTTTGAAAAATGTGTATATGTGTGGCTACCACTATCAACATTTTTATGTCCACCGCCATTTTGAGGGTATATTCATTTTGTCGTACTCAAAAGAAAAAATTTAGAATCGATCTAATAATGATTATGCTTCTATATATCCGTCTATTTTTAGGAATTTTCATGGTCATAAAAATGGACAATGTGAATGGTGTTGAAAGTTTATGAACGCTGGTTGATATTAATTGAAGGTCATTCAAGTTAATTGACACAAATTTAAAACATTTCACACAACTTTTAGCATGATGTTCTTTCCAGCCTGTTTGTCTGTCCGTCCGTCTAATGTCAATGCACACAAATTTATTATCCAGGTACTGATAGCAACTTTTGAGACGTTTTGACAAATGATCAAATGTTTTAAGAAACGCATCCTAAGAAACGAATTGTTTTGAAAGGATTGAAAATATTAGTTGAAAAATGGAGCGATTTGAACGTCTTGTATGCATTCACTGGTTGTCAAAACATTTCGAACACCTAGGAAAAAGTATTAAATTCAGAACTGATTTAGCCATATATGCCGCCTTTCGGTCTGTTTGATCATCTCCTAATAATTTCAAGCGGCGAACTTCTCTAGGAAACTATTGTCAAACCCATCAGCAAATGTCTATCTTTATTTATATACATCCAAGCTCAAACTTAAACACCCTACATTGTCACATACTTAAATGCCATGGCATGAAAATTTGTTTCTTGTCTTTTTCAGTAATGCTTCTTCAAACACCAGAAATGTTAAAAAGGAAAAGTGAAAATAGTTAGAATCACTTTTTTAAATGAAAATATCCATCAAATCGTTGCCATCATAAGCAAAAATTAATCGAAGATTAATTAAAAATGTCAAGCATCTGTATCACATTTAGGCTACTTCGAATCATATGTTGGAATTGTTCTTTTAGTTTGTTTACATTTTCTTGACATTTTAGAGTCTCATTAAACAGAATGATAACATTTTTACTTATTCTATGTTTACATACTTTTATAAACAATTCACATGCCACTAATTTCTTATGCAATACATTATGAAACAAGTACAGTTTCTCAAGGCAAAGCATGAACTAAGAACAAAAAAAAAAAAAACAATAAAGAAATATAAGAAGAAAGTATTAATTTCAAAAAGGAGATGATTTTTTAGTATAAAACAAATTCTATTTTTAGTTATATTATTAGTTTAGTTATTGTATTGTTGTAAGTTAACATTAACATTGTTGTCTTATCAATCAGTTTCTCTTTAGCTTAAGGTTATCATTACAATACCGATGACTTTGATAATCGATTATTTATTCTACTCTATTCCATTTGTGGTAAACGGTGTTGTAACTTTATGTAGATGACGATGACAATATTTCGAATAATAATTTGCATCGATAAGAAGTATTTGTCAATATATCTTTACGGCCATATGTACCTTTAAAAATTTTTTCCATAATTATGAAATTGTTTCATGATAAAGCATTCTTCTATTCAATATTTCAAGCATTTGGAAATTTCATTTTATACATTAAAAAATTTATATCAATTAACAGTAATGTAATAAAAAAGTAGCTTGGCCTTATGTAAAAAATTCTAGTTGGATTTTGCACAAGTTGCAATAAATTAGACTACATTTTAAACTGCCAATCATCATGAGAATTTTTATATTTTTTTTTATGTTTTAATGGATGCCCTAGATGCTATAACTATCAGCAAGAGTAGATTAAAATTATAGAAAGTAAAAATTTTACTTTCTTTAATTTTGCTTTAATTTTTTTTTTTAATACTATTTTTTTGAAATAATGCCTTTGACCGTTTTTCTTTCTTATCTTATAGTTTTTGTATGTCATTTGGAATGTCGAATATTTTATATAAAAATGTACGAAGATAGACTTTGATAGATGATTACTCCAGTATAATAGAACATTTCTTCTCTTCTATCCTTAATTAATTATAATAATTAATATTAATAATAATTAATATGTAATATTATTAAAATACAGAAAGTGCATTCTCGTATTCTCGTATGATTGAGAAATATGAATTAATTAATTAATTGACTTGTTTGATGGCAGTCCAGAATTAACTTTTTAAAGAAATTTTTAAGGAAGTTGACTGGATTCAGAAGATTAGTTGTTGTGAATGTTTTGAATTAAGACGATAGAGATAGAGACTGGATTGGGCGCCCGATCAATAAACTTTGCTTCATTTTTTTTTTTACAGGGATTAGAATTTTGAGGGAATATTTGGAGATGAGTCTTTCACCTTAGAATTACCTTGTAAATCGATTTATGTGCTGTCTATTTATTTTAAAATCTCATCATGTAATTTGTTATCGTGGTTGTGGCAGGCCGTAATATCAGAGATGTGCTTTTTAAAATGTGGTAAATAGAAGAGTTTTGGTCAAAGAACAAGTCCAATGAGACCATTCGAACTTAAAATAGTTCAAGGAAGCAAAACTTTCTTCTATAATTTTTTTTTTCAATTGAATAGAGAAAATTTCAAGTAGTTCAGTTTTTATGAGCGACTTTATTTCACTATGCGACTGATTCTTAAAGTTTACATGCGTTTTGAAAATAAATTGTTTAATAATAATAATAATAATAATAATAATAATAATAATAATAATAATAAAGATTATTGTCGGCCTTGACGGATTATATTTTTTTACGACAATATTATTTCATATTTATATTATTATAAATTTTTTATGTGCCAAGTATTACAATAAACTTATCAAATTTGTGATTCTTAAATTAAATGTTAAATTTAATGTCAACCACAAAAAAGGCGAAGAAAAGAAAACGGGAAAAAAACGAAAACAAGAGAAAGAAAAACAGAAAATAATGTGAAGGATCAAAATAATTCTTATCATCCGAAAATTCATGCTACTTCTTCTACATTCTTCTTCTTCTTTAATTAATTAAATAGTGTAATAAAAGGATTTACATGATAAAGTTTGCCCTACTATTCAAATTTAAAATAAAACAAAAAGCAAAAAAAGAAAAAAGAAAAAATAATAACATTAACAGGAAGTTGATTATATTTGGCTGAGCATAATTATTAAATGCCCACCTATGTGACATTTGATTTAATCATATGAATAATAACAAAATAACTCCCAAAAATAGATTATAATTTATAATTGTTAAGCGATTTTAAGGCATGCTGCCTCTTCTTCTTCTTCTTCTTTCTTCTTCTTCTTAATATTATTATTATTATTATTATATTAAATTGAGTGAAAAATCTATTTTGAAAAGATAGCAGTTAATATTTTAGCAAAACAATTTCAAATTTCAAACAAATTCGAAATTCCTTAAAGTTTTTTTGTTTTTTTCCCCCTAACAATAACTTAATTTCTTTTCTACCCAATGCTGCTTAAATTATTAAACAGCAATAATTAGTTTGACGTTTGATTCTAATATAACAATAAAATCAAACTACATTCATTTCTTGGGTTTCGGTTTTCTGGTAATTGGTTTTAGCCTGTTTAATTACTAGTTTTTCTTAATCTGTTGCTTTTTTTTTGTTCAATTTCTTACTCGTTTGCATTAGCTTCTTTTGTTATTTATCCATTTGTGGGACAAATTGTTAAAGGCACATTTTTTTTTTGTTTTTTTTTCTTATGCTTATAAATTATTACACAATTCATATTCTACTTTAAACTTATCTCCTTTATACATACATACTTACATATTATATATATATATATTATAATATATATATATATATATGAGAATGTTATATGTAAAATTGTCCCCTACATATTTTATATTTATGTTTATATATTATAGAAAGAGCTTTCTCTCTTATCACTTCGTATAAAGAATTGTTTGTGTGAAATTTTAATCCATTCGTAAAATTTATATTGATGCTTATATAGAGAGCTAGGCTCAAGAAATTAATTTTTTTTCTTTCAAAAACCAAAAAAAAAAAAATAAAACAAAAAATGAAAGCAAAAAAAAAATTATAATAAAACAAAACAAGAAAAAAAGGCAACAAAAACAATTTTGTTTTATTTTTATATATAAATATATAAATTTTTTTTGTAAATCATTTAAATGAAATTGAAACTTTGCATATAAAAGACGTAAACAAATTCTAGTGATTTTAATAAATAATATTAAAATATAAAAATATATAATTTCGCAAAATGTTTCATTCTATATAAAAATTTAAATAATTTTCCAATAGAGTGCAATTTAGAATTGAATAATCTGAAAATTGTGTCCATAGTAATAATTTTCAATTATAATTTTTTGAATTTGTGCGTAATAATGATCTATATTTTGGAACGTAAGTTTCTTCAAATATATATTTATATTTGTTCCTTTAAGATTCAATGGGTGACAATAAGTAATAAATAAAAATTCAGTAAAAATTTCAACTAAAAAAGAAATTAATGGTTTTAAAAGTAATCAAAAATAACAAATAATAATAATTAAGATTACTTGATGTTAAGGGCAAGTGTAGTGAATTTTATTAAAATCGATCGATTTAATATGATTGTATCTTGTACAATTTGTGGTAATAGCATATAATAAATTTGCTTATTAAATGTGTATAGCAAGTAGAAAAATTTGAGATTATTGATCTAAAACGATTTCAGATTTTGCTTGCATCTAATTACATGTCCCATTTTTAGAGGTTTATATTTTGAAATGCGCTTATTAAGGCCATATCAAATATCATTCATATGGCCTGTGACCCTTTTCTGAAATTCTCTTTTCACATAATTTCTTGACTTTCTTTCACTTCGCTTAAAGTGCCACAAGTTTACATATGATTCTTAATAAATATCCAAAAAAAAAAAAAAACGAAATTTGTGCCAGGTTGTTCAACTGATATTTAACTCATGAAGTGCCAAGTTGAATACATTAATTCGAAGTGGAATAAGGTGCAGTGATATTTCATAATGTTTATATATTTTTATATTGGAAATTTTGCCTTACCTTTATATAAATTTCTTAATAATGTTTTATTTATACTCTAACTGGTATTTTTGCATTAAATTATTTAAGAAGCAATTTGATATTTGAATTTTTAATCTTAAATTAAATGCAATTCAACGAACTTCAATCTTAAGATTTTCGAAGAAGTTCTATATAGTTTGAAATAAGTTCAATATTAAAATATTGAAATAGTGACATATCATAATGACAAATAATGTTTCTTGTTATAGATTAATGTATAGCTTTTGTGGATGAATTCACCAATGAATAGAAATCGTGTTTTATTCTATTCGATTTCCTAAATTCTTGTGCTCCAGAATATTTTAAGTTTGTTTCTAACATCCTGAAGATAATGGTATAAATCTATTTCTTATTATAAAAATCAACTTATAGTCACTTTGTAAATCGATTTAACCATATTTGTCCGTCTCTTCTTCTATTATCAATCTACAGATAACAATTTTCGAGATATTTTAATGAAATTTAGTATGTGAGTGCGTTGTTTAGGTCGAACACGAACCCTTTAAAAAAAATGGTAAGAATTGGATCATTTTTCCGACCACTCTTCATAATACGACTTTTTCGAAGAAAAATCGGTTTTTGAAAAAAAGTTAATATTATATATATTTATTGAATTTTAACCTGAAAAATATGTGTACCAAATTTAGTTCAGGTCAGTCTATTTTAAAGACCACTTCTAATGTAAAACTTTTACGAAAAAAACTCGCTATATGGGCAAATGTAGCATTTGAAAATTTGATCTGCTTTGTGTTTAGTCCTATAAAATTTGTACAGGAAATTAGGTTCAGATTAGTCGATTTTTTGGACCCTCTATCATATAACGAACTTTTCGAGTTACTTTCGAATAACTAGAAAATTCCAATAGTTTTTTTGTTGGCTTGAAAATCATTTATTTGACTTTTTAATCATCTCATGCAAAGTGGTGTAGGGTATATAAGAACCCACCTCAATCGTCTATTAGATTCTTCTTTATTTTGTATTATGAATTTGATTTAAATATCAGCACGTGCTGTTAAGTCTAATGAATAAACAATTCTATTTCTAAATCGATTGAATTTAATTAGATTTCAGGTTTCTCTTTATATAATAAAAATATATAAATGTATATAATATAAATATAAATAGTGTTGATTTTAGTGTTTACTCTACACTAGCCGCCATAAATATACTTTAAATACTAGAGTATATTTTGAAAAGTAAATGCTTCAAAGTTTTCCTTGTAAAACTTAATTGCCCAACAAAGTCTCTAATAAAATATTTATGTAAAGGAGAAATTGGAAAGTCTTCAAAGTTTAAAAGAATATCTCATGGTAGAATGGACAAACTTAACATGAATTTCTCACGATAGAGCGAAAAAAATTTGAAAATAAAGAAAATTTGAGATATTTCAAAGATAATCTAAATAAATTTGATTTAAAACTTTTGTAAAAAATTTTAAAAAGTGTTAATAAAAGCTTTGAAGAAAACTTGATGAGAAAATGGAAAATACTCACATGTCAAATGTCTAAGTAATATTTGTCGTAAGGTGTTGCGATTTCTATAATAAAATGATTTTTTTTAGCCAAAAAAATAATAAAATGATTTTTTTATAACAAAAAAAAAAAAAAAAGAAAAAGGAAAAGGAAAAGCAAGAAACAAGCAAACACAAAACAATGACTACAAATTAAATAATGAAATAATTTTCAAGACTTGCAACTTTTGAAATTTTTTAATCATTCATATGCATAATAACGGTAACAGCAATAGATTTTCCTATTTTTTTCTGTAAGAAGATGCAATAAATTTGTATATTTGTATGAAATAGATTTGAGATAAATCCATAAAGAAACATTTTTGTCATAAGTCAATTTGACCGTTTTAAAGTCTTAAAGTTCGTCAATAAATTTATTGAACCAGTATCGCAAATAAATCGGATTAAACCAAATTTGAAATTATTTGCTATAAAAGGGGTGTAGCGGGACTTGTTTGGAAAGAAGTTATTTCACATTTTTTTTAGTCATAAAAGTTAGCTCTCTTTTTATTACATTCAAGCTGATTTAGAAAGCAATTCCGTTATATAAATTTATTATTATAAAATTAAAATACCGATTAGATAGATTTTCAAAAGAACTTCTCCAGGTTTATTCTGAAGCTCATTATTAGTACTTATTAAATGTTTGGTATTAAGTCTTTGATAATCATCTTCTACGGATTATGTTTGTTCTTGCTTCAATTATAGTTAGTTCCCTTCATTTTTGACAAATTTTATGATAAATATAAAAAATAAAAAAATATAAAACTTTTTTAGAGTACAAATGACACAGATGACATTTATTCAAAAAATGAAATTGGAATATTTGATAAAAGAAAACTTTTCAATAGAATAATTTTGACTAGAATGGTGATAGACCTTGATAAACTATAGATTTATCGCAGCCAGCTAAGTCCGCATCCATCTAAGTCACTTATTCTGAATCTTATTCTAAATTTTTATATAAATAGTTTTATTTACATAAAATATCACCAGAAACTGTAAAATTCTTCAAAAGATAGTTCATTTTGGTTTATGGTTTGTAGTAAGTATTCTGAAAGAGAGTGGATTAAATTTTACCTTTCACTTGTTTCTTACAACAGATGGCTTGATGCCAAGAAAGAAGACGCTATAAGTGCATATATATTTAGAGTTGTGGAGTAGTTTTACTGATTAACAGAGGCGGCTCAATTAACGTAATTCTTTAAAAAGCGTCATTTTCAAAATAGGATTTGAAAAGGTCTCATAATTTAAAATTCTATTGGTATTGGTATTGGTTTTTGAGACGGTATATGATTGTGCATAAAATTCTATCAAAATGTTTCACACGTTAAATTACCATACTATTTATAAGCGATAAATAAAAACATAATGGTCAATCGCGATTGACTGTTAAATGGTCAACAATAAGAAATTCACAAGTGGAGAGTCAAGAAAGTGAAACATAAAAATTCAAAGAATATATTGCGCATACTTTTCAATTCAATATGTTACGCTAAAGTGCCTTAGAAATATATATACAGACACATTTCAGATAGGCAGTTAGCCTAAAGTCGATCAGACAAGTTGGATCATATAAGAGTCTGCTTTGAAGAGTTTATTTGAAGAATAAGCAAACACGATCGATATGAATAAACGAACGGTTCATTTAAATCTTCGCATAGAATGTTATCTGTCAACCATTTGCTAAGTCTGTCAATGCTCATCAGATGTCGCTACACTTTAATGTCCGGTTATTTTTAAGTTCTATTACATTTTGTTTAGCGAGAAGTGAAATCTTAACCGAATTATATTCTACTATTTATAATGCAGAATAATATATCATACATCTTTAATTGAATGATTCCAATATGAAGAATTGTCAGATTAGGTAAAAGATTATTACTCACTAAGAAGCTCTCATAACCTAGCCTAACCTTCTTATTTACGTATATTCTGTGATGCCTTACAATAAATTGTCATTATTAACAAGAAATAAAAAAAAACAAAATATTTATGATATTTATGATAATTGCTTTTAATGTTTTTATATTATTTTATATCTTCAGTTGATTACCTACTAAAATAATTTCGATTCTTACGTCTTCAACTCAAAATTTGAAGGCGTCATTATTGTAACAAAATGTTTGTAAAATTTTAAATATTTTTGTATATTCTTGTTTGTGATTAACTTCGAATTAAAGAATCAGTAATAATAATAAGCAGGTGGATGTTTATACATCTTATAGGCATAATGAGAATACCTTTTTAATGCTTTAACCTGAATTTTCTTTTGCTTGATGAAAATAATTGATTTTTTTTTAAATTATTTATAGGGAATTAAACATGATACAAAAAAGGTGCTTGCAAAAAAAGCAAAATAAATCAAGTTCTAACAGATTTTAGAAATATCTGGCCGGTAGATATTTTTGATTTGATACCACCAACTACATAAAAATACATTTTCATTTGCGCCTCATTCAATTTGTTTATGCATATTTTTTTTTTTCATTCAGTTAACAGCTTTTATGTTTGATGGGTCTACGTGCAGAGAATGCCAAATATTATGCAGATCAGATAAAAGTATTTTATTCTTGAATAAATTTAGTTCATATTTAAACAAAAAAGTAAAAAGGAAAAAAGAAACGAAAATCTAAAGAAAGCCCTTGCTCAATTTAATCTACTAAGAGCGATAATTTAAATTGATCACTCATTTAAAGTTCATTATAATTTTTTAAAATATTCTTATTGAAGTAAAGGATAACTGTGTAATTAATTATAAATATTTAAAGATAGCGATGAGATAATTCGATCCATCAAACATATGATGCTACTGTACGGCATCTGAATATAATTCTGCAGGTTCCAAAAGTATGGACAAAATGTACATACTCTACTTTTGATACTTCTTAATTAATGAATGAATAGTCTAATTATTAATAAGATTTTAAATAATTGGTTGTCGACCCATTTATAAAGGAAATAATTACAATCCAGAAAACTGAGTTATTAGTTAAGAGTTCGCATTGCGAATTGATTAAACTCGTACCAGCAAAAATAGTATGGGTAGCAATTGTTTTCATCTGAATTTACATAGCTGGAACCAAATTTTGCAATCTCTATATACATATTCTGCCTTATATTTCATAAATGAGGTCCATGCTCATCCTAGTAAGCTTAAATATAACATTTTATTATATTAATAACTCTCAGAGAGATTGCGATTATATTGATGTCATCAAAATGTTTGCCATAGATAAACGAACATTAAAAATTCATTTAAATTAAACATACTAAACATTTTTTATTACTTTCCTCCATTTGTATATCTGGCTTTTTTACTTATATCTTACGCTCTACAACAGAAATCATTTAAATGTTTCAAGCAGGGTCTTACATTCCCTAATAAAGGGTAATGTCCAGGGCTAATAATGATTAGATAGAATTTTAGATTAAGTTATGCTGCTAGACTGCTGCCGTACTCAATGCCCAGATATTGGGATTATGTTTTGCTTTGGTATATTACTATTCCAATTCCAATTAGTGGTTTAATTATTAATTAAGCTTAAAAGTCTTTTTAAATTAAGGTTTATCAATTTTCGTTAAACTTTAAACAAATTTATGCAAGTTAATGGGTTAATATACTTCCTTGCATAATGTTTTAAACATTTGTGCCCTACATGTACCCTACACCACCACTGGCATAAGGCATTAAAAGTTTTTTTAGACTTTTCCAGAAATAATTGAGATAATTTTGTTATATTGATGGAATCAGAATCACTTTCTGAATCAATGTTTGTCTGTCCTTCTGTCCGCTTGGTATTAAGCTACTTTTCGCAATTTTTGAGATAATCTAATGAAATTTGATAAGTGGATAAGATATAAATTACATTGAAAATGAAAATCGTTATAATTGGACTATTTTTATGACTATATCCGATATAATGCCTTTTTAGAAAAAATCGATAGATAGAACAAATTACAATCTTAAATATATTTTAACAATAATTGATATGTTATAACATTTTGATATGAAAAAAGTGTATACCAAATTTAATATAGATCCATCCATTTTTAAAACAATTATGTGTATATTTAATAATATACACATAATATGTATAGCAACTTTCATTCAAATAGGCTGTAAAAATTATTTTCAAATAATTAGAAAAATGCAATTTTACGATTACAATTAATATCTCATTTAATTCAATTGACTTTTCAATCCCATTAGATAAAGTGATATAGGGCATTTAAGACTTGGTCTCGATCAACTATAAAATTCTCTTTGTTTTCTTATTGTTTCAATTGAATATTGAAAACTTGTTTTATATTTATCCTTTATATACTATTTTTTATAAATAAATTATGCTAAAAGAAAATTCAATTAAAGATTCTCTTCATTTATCCTCTCTGACTGATCTATACTTTTACAAGAAAAATGAAACACTGAAAACCTATTTGTAAATCTGCAATATGATCATCTGACAATCCTCAAGATTCAAGATATAAATATCAACTTATTATTTGTTACAATTATTATTAGCATTACTATTATAATGATCTCTATAATGAACTTTTTATTGCTATTGTTAACTAATATAAATAAATCGAATAATAAAGTCATGCTTATAATAAATGTGCATACATGGCGACGATAACGTCGACGATGACTACTTTCATTTTTTTCGAAAAAAAAAAAAAAGTAAAAATTCTTGCCGGTTTTCTCAGTTGTATTTTGCTTTTACATTTCATGTATACACATATACAAAATTCTGTTGCTGCTAATCGTAACAAGCACTATTACAAACGTTGACTTCTACGCTCAATTAGATGAATAATACTTAACTGAGTTTAGAGCATTACGTAGAAAAATACTGATCTGATGCGTTTCGTTTTGAATAATTGCTGTTGTTGTTATTGTTACTGTTACTCTTGCTGTTGGTGTTACTGTTACTGTTGCTGTTCTTGATGCTCCTTTATGTATGTGGTAGATAGGTAGTTCTTAATTGTATTGTAGAATGCTGTTTTGTTTACTGCTCAATTTTCCTTTTCAAATCGACAGCTTGAAAAGTAAAAAAACGAAAAACAGAAAAAAAAAAACAAAAAAGAAGCAAATCAAAGGAAAAGTTAAATATTGAGACAGAAATCTGACTTGGTCAGTTGGGGTTATATCTAAAGGGTTCATTCATAAGGCAGCCACGATAGCGAACAGTCGTCGATCAATCCTCTATGAAGATAAAATAATTAGAATTGTTCTCTACAAAAATTTATTGATATCTTAAAAATTTCAAAAAAAAAAGCAAAATACTCAAACAATATAAAAAAGAAAATTAAGGCAAAAGCAAAATTTTTTCAATAATTTTATTAATCAATTTAATAATAATATAGAAGAGAGTGCTGTCATTGTGATCATTAAAAAATAGAAAAAATATAAATATAAAAAATAAAATAAAAGTAGAAAAATATAATAAAATAATATAAAATAAAATGAAAATGAAAATGAAAGAAATCACTAGATTTTTTTCTCATCGTTACACTCAAGTCGATTTAGACGATAATAAAGAAAGCAATAATAATAATAATAATAATAATAAACATAGTAAATTTAAAGAACAAGGTTTAGAACAACAACAACAACAACAGCAACAACAACAACAACAACAACAACAGCACAGCAGCAGCAACAACAACAGCAACATAATAATGTTATAAAATGTTTAAAAAATCATCGTTCAGTGGATTATACAACGAAAATTTTAAATTCGTTTTTTAATGTTCGTGAATACGATCAAAAAGCAAGATATACAAATTGTAAGTTATTAAGTTAAGGATATAACAATCAATCAATCGGACATGATTATTAAAAAAAATTTATCTATAAAATTTATTTATTTAAGGAAATTCTAAAAAGATATTCTTTTACAAACCAATTTTTTTGAAATCATTGTTGAAATCGTTTAAATGATAATTCCAAAAATTTACTTTTTTGTGGAAAATTTTACTCTGTAAATTAAAAAAAAACTAAAAATGATGAAATTAAATTTGCAAAATTTGTTTTATGAAATGACGTCCAAATAGACCAATAACTTACTTTACAGTAGCATTTCTCTTTGCTTTTGAGTTTTGTTCTTTTTTTCCGAATGATGAAAATTTTATTTTTTTTGTTAGCAATTAATCGGGTTAAAAAAATTATGTATTGTGAAAATTGCGCGATAAATATTTATTTCAATTTCTACGTAATACATTTATTCCAAATTTAGAGTTATAAGAAATTTAAAGCAAAAAAGAGAATTATAATTTAATTACGCATAAAAAATCCGGTTTGCCTGTAGAAGACATTAAAAAATGTAATTTCAATAATTCTTCCGGGTTTTAATAATGTTAAAGTAAATATTGCATTCTACTTATTCACAAAATTTAATATGCATATTTCAAAAAAATACTGATTATCGCTTATAAAATGATTAAGTATTGAATTTACAAAAGCATATTTTAAAAATGGAAATAATTCTATATTTATTTTAAAAGATATTTATTTCGAAATGTTTTTCCGTGCATTTGTATCAAAAATAAATCATTTAATCCAAATTAAATTAAATTAATTAAAATTATTGAAATTAAATTAATCAAATTAAATTTAATAAAACAAATTACATAAATTGACTTAAATTAACTTACATTAAATTAGATAAATTAAGTTAATCTAAGTTCTTTAAATTGAATTAAATTGAATTAAATTAAATTAAAATAATTTACGTTAAAGTAGTTAAATTAAATAAATTATACTAAATTTATTAAGTTCAATTACTTGAATTGAATTAAATTAATTTGTTGAATTAAATTGAATTAAATTAACTTATGTTAATTTAGATAAATTAGGTTAATTTACTTAAATTAATTAAGTTAAATTATCTAAATTAAATTAAAGTAATTTGTTGAATTAAGCTGAATTAAATTGAATTAAATTAACTTACGTTAAATTAGATAAATTAGATTAATTTCCTTATATTCATTAGGTTAAATTACTTAAATTAAATTAAATTAATCTAGGTTGTTTAAATTAATTGAATTAAATTGCATTAAAGTAAATTAAATTGAATTAAATTGAATTAAATTTAATTAAAGTAAATTAAATTGAATTAAATTGAATTAAATTAATAAACGTTAAAGTAGTTAAATTAAATAATTTTTCTAAATTTATTAAGTTGAATTACTTAAATTAAATTAATCTAATTTGTTTAAATTTATTAAATAAAATGAACTCAACTTGAATGAAATTAAATTAAATTCTTTAAAAATAAATTTTTTACATTAAATTAATTAATTAAATTGAATTAATCATATTAATTTAATTATATTATTATTTTCATTAAATAATTCAATTACTTAATCAATAACATCTCCCTGAAATGACTTTTACTTTTTTGTTTTGGTTTTTTTTTCTTTTTTTTGTGTCGGTTATAGTTTTTGTTTTTGTTTTTATTTTTATATATGATGAAGTGATTATTCCGCATAACCTTTAAATTATAGTTAAAACACCGACACATAAACTCCATTTATATAGTGTTACATATTTTATTTAATTATATATGAAAATTAATGAGAAAGAAGAGCTTATTGAACATATAAATGTACATACATACATACATACATACTCATATAATGCGTATAAAATTGTGATATGTTACGTGTGCATTCATAAGAAAGTAAACGTAAATAACTAAAGCAATGTCAAGTTCAACAAGTATTCAATCATTATATTTGATTACAGACGAATCTTAAATAGACACCACTTAATTATTTAGTAAAATTTTATGGACTTAATCGATATGTTTCCTTATAGTATAGATTATGTACCGTTAAATTTTTATAGATATTTATAAAATAAAATAAAAACTTTGAGATTAGGAGTTACCACGTAAAAAGCGTTTTTGCTAATTTTAGGCATAAAAAGCATGAAATTAAGAAAAGACAAAATTGTACTTTTCAAGTGATTGTAAAAATTGTTTACACCAATTTTTTTTATTGAAATTTGCAAATTTTCATATACTTTAAAATAATCAGATCAATTTGATCGGATCAATCTTATCCTTTGCCAATCCTGCGACTAAGATTCTAGGCTTGATACAAGGCTTTGAAAACAAGAAAAGTAACTTTCGATAGAAAGACAAACGGACGGTCGGCATCAAACGATTTACAAAATAAACCTAAATTAATGTATATAATAAAAGTTTTTTCCATCTTGAAAGATTCATACATATGCCCGTACTCATAATAACTATGTACCTCAGGTAGGGTAAAGTACAGAAGACATGAAGGAATTTAATTTAACTTGCCATACTGCGATAAGAGGTATCATATTTTTCAACTTATGGGTAAGATAAAATATATCAAGGAAAGCCTTTCTTACCAAATAAAAAATTTATAAATTTCCATATTTTTTAGTTCGATTGTTTTGTGGAAGTATATTTTTAGTATCAATCCTGGATCGTACATTAATTACAGATATACTTAAATCGATTCATTATGTGATTATATGGATTTTTACTTCTATTATGAAAACTTCTAGACTGTCTAAATTCTTTGTATTACCTTCTTATTATTAATTATTAACATTTTCTAGAATAGGCTGCTCAAAAAATTCAAACTTCTTTCATAGCACTGCTAAAAGAAAGTTGTTGAAAAAAGTGGTAAAATTTCAATCTTATGGGTTCTCTTTTCAAACAATGCCTTGGCGATACGAAACAAATCAACGATCAGTTGTAAAGAATGGCTAATAATTAATTCGTAAAAGCTTTCATAGTTTTAATTTTTTTATTTCTATATACAAATACTTTTTATTCATCTTCTTCTAATTGTTAGAGTTCCAATTCTAACTATGCTTGCCATATATAAAATGTAGACTATAGTTTCTAAAATTTCTGAAAGAATATAAACTTATTTTGACTGTGAACCAGAAGCTTTCGACTGTGTACTAAAGCATCCATTTAATGAGTGTGCGCAAGTGCTTCTTTAATGAAATGATTGTATTAAAAAATGAAAAATTTTCCTTATGAAAATCAAATAAAAAGTTTATAGTTGGTTGTAGCCGACTCTTAAATATCTTACACCATTTTACTTAATGTTATTAAAATTAATTAAGAGAATCACAAACAAATAATATTGAAAAACCTGTAATTCCTCAATTATTTAAAAAGTTCGTTATGTAAAAGAAGGTTCAAAAAATGGACCTGCCTAAATATTTTTTATGTAAAAACTCGAGAAAGTGTCAAAATTGGTACAGATATTTTCTACGTTAAAATACAATTTAACGCCAATTTACGTTTAATTGTAATTTTTTTCCATATATCGACTATATTTTTAAAAAAGATGTTACGTGGGAAGAGCTTGTAAATATGCTTTGATTGTAACGATTTTTAAAAGGGTTCATCTTTGGACAAAAACACGCTTATGTATTAAATTTTGCGAATTATGTACTAAAAATTGCGACCCCTAGCTCGATAAATTTAGTTAGGTAAATATTAGATGGAGAGACAGACAGGCTTAAATCTAATTCCCAAGTTCTTTTGAGTCGATCGTTATAATAAAAGTTAGGTCCATCTTAAGTCTTTTTGGATGTAACAAACATCTGCACAGGGTATTTATAAAACCTACACCATAAATATTGCAGGATACAATAACATAATTTTGGTGTTAATGACCTTTATATACCAAAAAAACAATATATATATGTAAACATATATTTATAACATTCAACATTCTAATGAGTAATTAAAAGGGAATTAATAAAGAAAAAACTTGTTTAAAAATAGTTTAGGGAACCATATATCATTTCATATCACATTAAATCATACATCATATTGTGAAATATGCATTAAATTAAATATATAATTTAAATTAATTAATAATAATTAACACCCATGTTGTAATAATCCATGTGATAATTAAATAGTTTATCATCAAATTGTGATTTAAACGTGTTTTCAATATGAACAATTTCCGATGGATGAACTTGAAAATAAATATACAACGTAGACATGAGCACTTTTGAGAGGATAAATTTTTACATACACCCTACACAAATCTTTTTCTTAATATAATTCAGAAATCAAGAAGAAATCAATTAAATTTATTTTTAAAATGTTTTTTTTTTTTGGTGAAGTAAGAAAAACTAAAGCAATTTGGAATAGAGAGTTCCCTCGACATATATGAAACTTAATAAAGCCTAAAATGCCAATCGATGTAGAATCATTTTCTAAAGCGATTTAAGGGTATTTATCTGAAAAATTTCTTCGTTTCGAAATTCAAGTCAAAATTCTAAGCAAACGTTTGTGAAACTTGAGTAAGTTAGTGGGCATATTTTAAACTAAGGACCAAAGGTCTTGAATTCAATTAAAATGGATTAATTTCTAGGGTAGTGTTCTATTTTGAAAAAAAAGGTTTTTTTATGAAACATAAGAAGTTTGTAATTTTGTACATTGTTCTTCTTAAAGAAAATCAAAAGAAAATCAATTATTTGAAATAATTTTTACTAAGATCGGTTTATTATTTCATCTCTCTGCTACATATTAAAAACTTACCAAATTATGTTAAATTTATATTTCCTTTTTAATTTCTTGACTACTTCTAGTTTGCTTTCTTAATATTTTTGCAATACATCAAAATATTAAAAAAGTTTAATTTATAAATTTTTTATTTAATTATTTTCTTAGTTAATATAATACGTTACAATCTAATAGATCTAACAAAGTATATTTTGTTGAATAGAAATGTTAAAAGTTAAAAATTTTGTAAAAAAGTAGAAAAAATTAGTAATAAAAATTTGAAAAAATATAGTTGACGGTCAATTGTTTGCAGATCAATTAATATGATGACTAAATTGTGTAGGCAGCATATAATTAGCAGTAACAGCACACCAACATTTTGTATTTATATGTAATTTGATTATAATTAAATTAAACGTTTGAAAAATGTATATTAGTTTTAATTATAATATACTTTATATATGTAATTGATATTTAATTAATTATGTTCCTGTAAACAATGAAAATATTTACATAATATGAATCGATAATATCGATCGTACATATGATTTCTAATAAAATTAATAACGGAAAATGTACTTTTTGAATGAACAATTGACAATTAATTATCAGTGTTTTTCCCAACATACCGTAATTTATTTGCATATTTATGGCTTGCAGCATTTGTCGTACAACTTATTACAAGTTTGTGTAGATGTTTGTAACAATTATAAAAAAAACTGAGTTAATTCATTTTTTAATTATGCAAATTAACTCAAAAGCACTTCGTAAGCCGATTAACACTTACCTGTCTATTCGTCTGGCTGTCTGTCCATCCATCTGATAACTGTTCATGTAAATTTGTTATTAAGTTACACTTCGCAATTATTGAGATATCTTAATAAAATTTGGCTTTTGCTTTTAGACATGAATCACACCAAAAATAATTGTAATCGAATCATTTTTACGGCCGCACGCCATATAACACATTTTTTGAAAATAAGCTGCTATATGAAAAAAGTTACAATTTTGAATATATTTTAAAATCAATTGACACGTTATTGCATTTTAACGTGAAAAAGATGTATACTAAATTTGTTCCAGATCCATATTTCATCATCAAAGGATCAAAGTTACAATTTCGAATAAATTATAATAAATTTCGACATTGCTTTGCATTTCGATATAAAAAATATGTCCAAATTGATCAATTTGTTGAACATCTAGTAAATGACAATTTTGTACTTAAGTAGTTTCCAAAATTCTTATCTTTTTTGAAAATATAAACACTTTGCGTAAAAAAAGTTTTACACCTAAAATAGTCTGGTTCTAGATCATGACACTTAGTCCTCCGTTTTTCTAATTTTTTAAATGCATATTTTTCTCTAACTTTTTCTCACTATTCCAATTATCTATACCATCCTACTCATTCTATCATCCGGAGATTAGGGATCCACTTAATTTATCATTATGTTTGTAACGCTTAAAAGGAAGCATCGGAGATTCCATAAAGTACCTATACTTTCTTGAGTAACATGAACTTTTGAATTTGATTTAGATATGTCCTTCCATCTGTCGTCTACCCGTTTGTGGTAAACGTTCCTCTGATCTTAAAAGAAGAGACTTGGATCCAAAATTTTAAAATTCTCCCGGGGGAGATTTGAAATGTTGTTCCTTCGTAATTCCATTAAATGTAAGAATATTTTATATTAAAATGCCATGCTGTATGATTTTTATATAACTTCCTTATGAAAATTTGTAAGCATTAATTTTATTAATAGATTTATTATTTATTTATTATTTATGCTACTGGATATAAAAGTGACATAATACTTTTAAACGAATATCTGTAGCAACAGAATAACTTTAGGTATACTCTGTTCTCATTGTAGTATCCATTAATTCAGAAACATTTTCCGAATCATAGGAATCTGCTTGTGCGTTTGATGTTATGTCAATGTATAACCCTTAACTTTAAGATAAAATTTCCTATACTAACTGGTTTAAGGACAAGTGGCATGAACGTGAATAAGATTAGACCTTGTTATAATGTTTTATTTAGAAGAAAAAAGGTTTTTAAATAAAAGCAATTTATAGATTTTTAGGCTTTTAGTGAAAATCGATGCCAAATAAAGTTTTAGAAAATTCTCTGCATACAATTATATCAAATTTTTATCCATTTACCTCAGTTTGCACTGAAGTTGGGTAAAATCATTTTGCTTACTTAAAAGTTAATTCCGACTGACTACAACTTTTTAACTTATTCGTTATTTTATTTTTATAATAATATAATTTACTTGGTTTATTATAATACAATTTACATTGCCTTTTGGAATATGTCAATAGATACATTAGATAATTATTAATGGTATATTCAAATTTACATAAATTAAATATTTTTTTTGTATTCATATAATTTGAGTTTTATTACGGAGTGTTCAGTTAAATATGCCTGGTAATTTTCCTATAATTTTAACAAAACAAAAATGGGTTTAATTTTGATCCTATGTACTTATGAAATCCTATTATTATTGGAAAGTTTATATTTCAGTGGAGCACTTAAAACTTGTGAGTATAGCACAGAAAGGAAATAAAATTTTCTTAGGTCCAAAAAATAAAATATATTTAGGTATGTTTGATAAAGCATTTTATTCGGTCATTACCTCTTAGGTTAAATGACTGAGTGCTATTGAAAGGATTTCTGCAAAGTTCGAACTATAAAGATATTTTTCTAACAATGCTTCGCCTCCATACTTTTTTATATAAATACCTTTCGGTTTTAGGAGTTAAGTGCCTGCTTCATCGTACAGAAAGAAGCTTAAGGTCTAAGCTCTTAATGAAAAGCATTTATCAACGGTACAATTTAATTGTGAAATTCTAATTTAACTGTAAACTTAACTGGGAGTCCTTTCATTTTAATTTCCTCTTTTTTTAATTTCAAAATATCACAAATTAGCGATTAGTAGTAATTAGTGTAATTAAATTCTACAAAATACTTTTAAATTTCTTTTTTCATAAAATCGAAAATTCTTTACAATATATTGATGTTATAAATTTTTTATTTATCTATTCTTTTCTTATAAGGAAATGGAATATATTTATAAAAAAGAAACATTTATATTAATAAATGCCATTACAAAGCGGAACTAATGTAAAAAAAATGTTGAAAAACAAATGTTTTATAACAAATGTCTATCACCTAAAATGTTTTCTAACAAGTAAATAACTTTTTCATTTATTTAATCATTGATTTTATCTTAAAAAATACGCATACGCAAAATAGTTAACATTGAGATATAGACGAAATGTATTAATGTAAATGGTAGTATTTTAGTTTATTATATTGATCCCCTATAATTTTGGGGGTATACAAATGTTATCAGCATACTTGTAAAGCTATAAGAAATTTTGAAATTTCAAAAGACTCAAATAAGTATAAACATCGTTTATGAAAATTACAATTAATATAGATGGGTCATTTTATAGCCTTGTGTTTCGAAAATCGACTGAGATTTATGGGTAAGCTCAGAATTTCAAGGGTGACGTGCCCAAACTATGCGTTGATTAAGTCAAAAAAATCATTTCATTCATTTGAATTAAATCTTTTCTTACCTATTTTTACATAAGAAATAGTTTTTTGTTAAATGAAAAAGAGAAGTGCCACGCCCATTTAAAAATACATGATGTGACATTTTATATTATGGCCTATTTAAGTTTGTTTTAATACTCATTACTTTTTCTACCACTAAATTCTGAGAATAGTGATAAGATAAGGTCCATATATTGTCCAAAAGTTTAAAACATTTCAAAATTGAGGAAATTATTCTAATAAAGGAATTAGTTGGTTATTTATGTGTTTGTTTGTTTGTCGTTTTTCTTTTATTATTTTTGTTTTTATTTTTGTTTTTACATAGGGATTTTCAAGTTTCCACGTTGGGGACTACTGGGGTTACATGCGTTCGCTTTCTGTTCTCAATTTTTGCATAAATAATCTAAAAAAAATTTTTAAATAGTATCGTTGTAAATTGTTGATAAATTTGTAACAGTTTTTCTTGTTTGTTTTGATTAATTTATGCTACCTGCATTCAAAAATGCAGTAAACACAAAAATTTAAGATATTCTTTCGACTTACACAATTTCCGTTAATTATTCTTAAGGTAAACTGTCATTCACAAACAAGATTGCGGGCTTACAATGATTCTTGGTAGATTGAAATCTCATTGTAGATCTAGAAATTGTTCAATAATGACTTTCATTTGGAAATGTAATCATAAAATGAATGAATAAAATGAAGGAGGATACAAAGAAAGTTTTTCAAGTTTAAGTTGAAAAATATGGTCTAGGTTAAATATAATTTACTTAATTGTTTTTATATCCAGACACCTATAAACACATACATGCATTTTACATACATACGCATATTAAGCACTTAATGATATTAACCTTTATTTGGCACGCTATCATACACCATCCATATAAATCACCTAATTTTGAACTTTTTTTACTGTCATAAAAATCACACTATTTTTATGTACATCACTCTGAGTGTACAAGTATGCTTATCTTATTAGAATGTATGTGATCACTTGTTTGAAGTTGCAGAAGCTGCAGAATTCATGTAAAATCTATAAAAATCAAATCAGTCGTACTAGTTCTTTTTTTTTTTTGTTCATACGTCTGTCCATTGAAATTTTAGAGAAAAATGATAAATTCGGCCTATATGGATCAAAAAACAGTACTATGTAAAATCTTACTTTAAAATTATCGCTTGTTTTTCTGAAATTCATTTTCAATAAATTTTAAATATTTATTTACGTATTTCGATCTTTATTCCATAATCTTGATCTGCCAGTATTTAACATTTATTCATTTGATCAAATTGAGATACAGTTTTTAAGATGCTATGGATAGTTTTTATTAATTTTCTTCAGATTTATGAGAGTGTCAAATATCCTTCCATGAAATATTTGGATTGAATTTGTTAATGTGGGGTATTTAATATTTTTATTAAGCTCAATATTATTAATTTTATTCCTTTTTTATTTTCTTACTTTTATTATTTTTTTAAACAACATTTTAATAATTAATTCCATTTAAAAAGTTTCTTATTTGTTTTACACCAAATGAATAGAAATTAAATATTTATATATAAAATATTTTATACGAACTTTACAAAATTTTCGTCCATACTCTGTTTAAATATTCTTAAGAAAATTTAATTCATTAAGTAAAATTATAAAAGTGTGAAAAGTTGCCTTGCAAAAAAAGATCAAAAAAATCTGTTAATGAATTTAATTAGGTGAAAGTGTAGAAATAAATTATTTAAAGTACATTTAATTATATGAAAAATAGAATTATTCATATAATTAATTTCCGAAAATGGTTGCCTATAAACGTCTAAAGCAATTAACTGTTCAAGAATTATTTAATACATTCCAGAGCAATGCAAATCATCGAAGGTTTTCTAAAGAATTGAAAATACGAAATCAAGGGCAAAAAGTTTTATTAAAACAATTAATTATAAGTGAGTCAAATTATTTAATTATAATATAAATATTCGAATATTATTATAAAGAAGGATTTTTTTTTTTGATTTGAACTCTTACAATTTACAAAAATATGTTTTAACTTACCGCTAGTTGACTTGAATTAACTTAAATTGAATTTTATTGTTTATTACCTGGATGCTTGTATGAATGTTTATTTACATACAGATTATACCTTATAATGTCAATTTCAATTTAAGTTTAAATTTTATTTACATTTACATTTACATTTACATTTAAATTTACTTGAGTAGCCAATCTTTAAATGTCATAAAATAGTCAAGTGTTGATATCGTTTATTTATTAAGTTATAGCATTTTAATGATCATATCGAAGGCGTAAGAAAAAGTTATACAAAATTATATTCGAGGCATTTACTAAATACACTGTAATGTCATTTAATGCAAATTAAAAATGAAAAAAAAAATACAAATGTAAATATTAATTTTGAAAGCAAAAAAGGGGAAGAAAGTTTGAACAAGTTCACATTCATTCTTGGTTCAGTTTTTTTTTTTTATGTTACAGTTCAGTTTTTTTTTATGTCCTTATGTTACAGGATATTTTAAATTGTAATGTTCAGAAGTAGTTGAGCTCTTGAATCGCTTAACTTAACTTCAAATCACTTTTGAAGCGATTTAAGCCAGTTTGTTATAAACCTACATATCGCGCGTTTCGTACGGGGATGCGCGTGTTTCTACAAACGAATCCTATTGTAAATATTTAGAATCGGAACACTCACCACGCATTTGAAAAAAAACTTACACTTTTTGAGTATAATTTAACAAAATTTAGCACATTACGGTCTTTTCTTACTTTAAATATCTTTACTAAATTTGGTCTAAAGGGGCTTTTACTTTTGAACCACGTTACTTACCACTAATTTCAAAAATAATCTTGTTGACTCTTAAATCACATTAGAAAAATTTTTGTAGGGTATTTAAGAAATGGCCCTGAACGACTACAACGTTCTTTTTTATTTTTTGAAAATATTCTGTATGCAACTTGTTCTTGAAATTGATTAAACATGAAATTTCAGCAAATTCAGCAAATTTTAAAATCTATCTCTTTGTCAATATCAAAATATGGAATCTCTTATTTGAAATATGAAACGGTCCATAAGGCATATAAATGAACATATAAAAATCTGTAGTTAAAAAATGGATCATTACAATTACGGACGGAGTTTTTACGTGTTACATCCTCATTGTACTGCTACATACTTCTGTGTAGGGTATAAAAATGGAGTGTTAAATAAATATTTTCGAGATATTTCAATTCTTTTCGACTTCTTCTCATTTTTTAAAACGCCTATCTGAGGTGATAAATTATACCTTAAAGGAATTGTTAAAAGCAAGTGATTTTAAAAGGTCTCTGAATGGAATGGCAACATATAAATAAAGGAATAATAATTAGTGGAATATACCAAAAACCATTAAAATTTTCCTTTTCTTTACAGATTTTTACATTTATTGAAAAATTGCAGTAAAACGAAAAAGAAAGAAAACAATAATGACATGAAATTTACAAATGATTGCATTCAAAAAAAAAAAAAAAATTAAATGTTGATAGAGTTAAACATTTGAATACCCACTACTCTGATGAATTATTTTTTGGCAAAATGTAAATATGACGTTTTAGAGGTTTGACTAATCATAAATAATTTTTTTTAATTACAAGAAATATTATGCAGAATCATATGTTAAATAAATATGCTCCTTTTGTTGTAGTTTTTTGCCTGTTTATGTTTGCTTTTTTTATGAGTAATAAATCCATGGTCCCATATTTCAATCTCCACATAAATGGTCTTCAAGCAATTCACAATTGTATCAACTTTCGCATAAGAATTTTTTAAGGTTTTCGAAATAGTTCAAAATATCAAGTCTATTTTTTGCAATCAGTTAATTGTTTAGTACAAAACAGAATGGCAAAGAAACAGACATATAAGCAAATAGGTAGATGGACAGCCCCGTACAGACCGACAGAAAAATATGGCTAAATTGTTTCAAAAATTAATTCTGCTCAAAAATACAAGAATTTTAAATACATCTGAAAGCATTTTATTGGATGTAATAAAATTTAAACGAAAAACAATTAAGAACACTATACTCGGTCAATGCTGACTACTAAGACCCTACACCACTTTACCTAATATGATTCAAAAATTAAAAAAGCGAACTACAACTCAACAAAGTTAAAAACTGTAAATTTTAAATTATTTGAGAATTCTTTTGAAGGAGTTTAATAAGTTGATGGATCTAGACCAAATTTATTACAAATTTGGTGTATATTACGTTAAACTATGGGACAGTGCCAGCTTTTATTTAAATATTTGTCCATATGACTTTTTTTTTTGAACAAGGCATTATATATACAAGGATCTTAAAAAAGATTCGATGTGGACCAAATTTTTGTACACATATTTGGCATGTCAAAATGTAATTATGATTCAATTTTTAGTAAAATGTATTGAAAATTGTAACACTTTTCTATATAGCGACTTTTTTCCTATAGCAACATAAGAAGTTCTATGGGGCTACTATGGGGCTTGATACTAAAAATTGTCCGATATTAACCATATTTAATGGGGTTTGTCTCTAAGCCTAAATGAATCTATGTGGCTAATTTCATTACAATATCTCAAAAATTGCGACGTTTAGCTTGGTAAAATGTTTACAGATAGACAGATGGATGGACAGGCTTAAATTGAAGTCAGAAAGTGATTCTGAGTGGATTGTTATAATTATAGATGAGTCTATATCAACTCCTTTTAGATGTTACAAACATGTGCACTAACTTATAATACTCTAAATCCTAAAGTCTTGTAGGGCCTAATAAAAATGACTTTATTTTATTTTATGGTTAATGAAAATATACAAAGAACAAAGTGATATCCTTGACATTCTTCCTAAGTCAAGGTCTTTATATGTTTTTTAGAATGGAGTCAATCTACTATAAATAACTATTTATATAACAAACCATCTATTTAAGGTTCATGAGAGTGTAATCATTACAGATTGTATCTCTTTTAAAGAAACATAGTGCGTAATATAAAACATCTTTATATATACATATATATATGTATATAAGACATACATATATACATTTATATTTTATATATATATTAATATAAAAGTAAATATTTAAAGTAAATTTGTTAGTAGCTTAAAGTAAGTTAGTAAGATATTTTAAGAATATTCCAGATATTTAATTGAAAGACTGACACTTTTATGGCTGCTTAATTCTCATTATGTTTATTTAATTAAGCTTAGCTTAGTTACATTATAAGTTGCATAAATTGAATCTGTTTTTTTAATTACAAATATTCAAATCCATTGTAAATCGTATTGTTAAATTGCGTCTAGCACAATAAACGTAAAATTGTTAATTAATAAATAATGAGCGTATAAACTTGAAATATTTTCCTTTCTTAAAAAGAAGGGGGGAAAAAACCGAATCACTTTACTTTACAATTAACATCACTTTTAAAATGTAAAAGCTACGTTGATTGAAATTAGGAATGAGCGAAATCGATCAAAGGACACTCCCTCAATGCAACGTAAACTGAGAACACTTCTATTTTTTAAACGAAAATTTCTAGTTTGTTGCTCAAAACTTGAAAATTTTAATTTAACTTTTCAAGTTAAAATTAAAAGTTAAAACGTTAAAAAATATTTTGACTGTTATTCTTCAATGTCTTTATAAAAATCATACAAATAAATCACTTTTGGCTGAAATTTTACAACTTCAAATTATCTGGCTGTATCTTAAATTAAGTAGTAAGATATTGGTGGTGGATGCTCAAGTTATTTTCCCCAGCCTATTATAATTTTTTTTAGTTGACTACTTTATGCTTTTCTATGTTATAAACAAGCTTTTATTACTCGATTAGATATGACGTACTAAGACTTACGTGTAAACAGCATTTTATATAATCTAGATTTAACATCAATTACATATTTATAATATGACATATGTATGTACACAGGTATATATGTATGTATGTATGTAAATGCATTGCACTTTTCGCTGCGGTAGCGATTTTTGTTATTACTTTTTGAATCATCGAGACAAAAGCACAAAGAAACATTATAAAAAGATATCAATTGAAATATCTTGGAAGTTTTCATGGAAAATATTTGTACATTTTACGTCATAATTTGCATGATTTGTTAAATGAAACAGTAGAAGCAACAAGTGAAAAAAATTACATTTGGCTGGAGCCACAATTTAAATAATCACCACTAAATAGTTTGTTTGATGCAGTGTAGCACCATCCTTTTATACAAATAACTATTCGATAAATTTTGATAAATTGTCAAACAATTGTCAAACAATTGTCAAACAATTGTCAAACAATTTGCAGAAAACTAAACTAAAATTTAACACTTTATAAGTCCTGGTAGGCATGGTCAATTAAAATAATTTTTGTACAGTTATTGTGTGACGTTATTTTATATGTTCAACCTATTTTCTGTAGGTTGTAATTTTAAGGCATTGGGTAAAAAAAGTAAACCACTATAGTAAATATATATGACTGTCACCTTAAGCTAAAATTATGGCCGTGTCCTTTTAACGATTTAATCCAATTTCAATTCAAGCCAGCTTGCAAGAACTTGCAATGTTGCTGCCAAATTTGATCACGATATGTAAACTTGTACCATCAACAGTCGGGTTATAACGGACAGGCAGACAAACGGACAGATAGACGGACAAACATGTCTAACTCGTTTCAAAATTTAATGCAGATGAAAAATATATGTACTTTCTTGGAACCTCCGATTCTTACTTCTAGATGTTACAAATATAATAACAAAATGAGTATACCACCGCTGCTTTAGATGTTTGATATAAAAAAAAAATTTTTCATTTTATGATTCTATGACATAGCGAACTTATCTGGATCGCTTTAATATAACTTCTAATCTTCCAAATTCATAGTATTTTTATTATATTGAAGTTAGTTAATTGCAGCAAATCCGTATACGATGGAAAATTTTTTAATTTGCTTAATGGAATGTAAGAGACAATTTGCATGTTTAATTAATTAATTACAAATTACAAATGACGAGTTTTACTGCAAAAAAAAAAAAACAAAAACAAAAAACAAAAAACAAAAAAACAAATTTATCACTAACAAATACTACGTTTATTAGCTGCAGACCTTTGGAAATTTTTAAATTATTAATACTGTAATATTTTTATTCCATAACAATAAAAGTAAAAAGAAAAAACAAAAACAAAAACAAAATCAAAATCACAATGCAAATCAAAAACAAAATTAAAATTAAAATTTTCATACGAAACTATTATTATGGTAAAAATGTAAAATTAAGTAATTTGAATTAAATGTTTCAAACTTAAAGTGATGTAATAATTGTTATTCAAGTTTTTAAGGAAATAAATATTGTGGTGCATCAATCAATTCATGTTTTATAAACATACATTTATTATTCGTTTGTTTCTTAAGTAACTAACTAACAAGAATTTCACTTGTACAATAATAATTATAATTATAATTTTAATCGCCAATAATTTCTGCATATATATAATGTAATTATTTAAAGTACAAAGTAAATTTATTTATTACCTTTAACAATCGTATTTTATTTATTAAATAAAATACGATAAAGAAAATAAAAAAAGGAAAAACAGATATTATTTTTAAAACTTATGATATCACATCGATAATTAAATAACTTGAATAACTAATAATAATAATAATAATATATTTTATATTAAACAAAATACATTTCAATAGAATAAATAAATAAATTAGTTATTAAAATAGTAAATAGTACTTAAATAATACGTAAGAACGTTCTAATTAGTCGCTTTTTAATGTATTTAAATAGTTAAGAAGTTCTAAAAATAAAAATAAGTAAATAAATAAATAACAATATTTAATAGATTTGGAAATTGGATTACATGAAATGGGAGGAGCCATTTTCCTGCCAGTCTCTTATACTTTACAAATACATAGAATAAATTGGATAGATTCATTAAATACGATGAAGACGAAGAAGAATAAGAAAGTGTTAAGTGTCTAAGACATTCTGCAATGGCGGGTTTAAAAAAATTTGCAAGAACTTGAATGTAGAACTATGTTAATATAGAATAAGACAGTTTTATTTGGCTGTTTATCTGATTTGATAGCTTTGCTAGTTTGAGGAGTAAAATGTACTTGATATTGGACATGATACAGACATATAACCTATGAAAAGAAAACTCCATATCTAAGTGTTAGCTCACAAACTTTTCAAGGCAACTATTAAGTTTGTTAATTTTTCTATAAGATAATTTTATATTAAATTAAATCAAGTTTTTCTTGTTCGATAGAAAAAGTTACTTATTGTATAAACGCTATAATTAGTTAATTAATTTACTCTGCATCAACGTATAGCAAAAAAAAAAAAAGAACGTAATTTACATATTCCAATAAAAACAAGTACAAAATGTACGTAAACAATCGTACATGACTCTTGAGTATTCATCTTAAGTAAACAAAGCTATCTACAAAATTTTATCAACGAATCTTTATGTGGGTAAATATTCGGCAGAGAAATAGAGATGCGAAAAAATGGATAGAATTATATCGATTTAAAAGGTGATTGTGAGTCTATTCTGAGTAAATAATAAAATTTACTCGTAATTCGTAATATCTAAATCGTTCATTTTATATTCGTTACATTCGTATGTGCATTTCGTACTTTAAATAGTACCTTGTACTTTAAAAAGTTTATCTGTAATTTATCCAATAATCACAAGAAAAAATCGTAAATACGACTTTGATAATATAAATAAAAAAATTTAAAAAACAAAAAATTTCGGAATGTAAAACTATTGTTAAGTAAATTATTAGTACTGAGTGGTACAATTATTGCCTTGGTTAATTGGATCGAAATCGACACTCCATGCAAATTGTATATTTGTGAATCATTTTGAATAGAAATACACTTCCACAAACGGAATAGACTTTCAATGAAATTAATTTTATTATAAGAAACCGCTTGCATTACTTAAATCTTAGCTAGAATTTTATTCTATTTATGGAATTTTTGGCCCTTGCATTTTATGTAAAATCTTTTATAATTATTTGAAAATCGACTTTTCACAATCCTTACTGCTTAATCTTATAATATTGATGGCATACAAACAAGAATGGACAGAAGGACAGAAGGACAGAAGGACAGAAAGACAGAAGGACAAAGGTAGATTAATGTATTTTTAGTGCTGTTTAGGAATAATTGGACGCCACAAAATTCTAAGTATTATTATTTTTTTATATAAATTTTTCTTTTAGGCTCTTTCTTACTACTAACTGTTGGCATTTTAACAATATGTATAGCTGGCCTTTTTAAAGTTCTACGACCTTATGACCTGATATTTAATTACAAATTAACTTTCCAGAAGAATAGTGAAATGTTTAATTTATGGGAAAAACCCCCCATTGATTTATATATTAAAGTTTATTTATTTAATATAACAAATGCAGAAGCTTTCTTGGCTGGACGTGAAAAAATCAATGTTGAACAAGTTGGCCCATATGTGTACAAGTAAGTAATCTCCCTCTCTCTCTCTCTTCCTCTTTTTTGCTTCTTTTATTACTAATGAATTTCAAAAATCATAAAATGCCAAATTAAATCTAATAATTAATAGCAAAAATGTGCGTTTACTTAATTATCTGTTGGAAATACTCTTCCGGTCTCAAAGTTTACATTATTATTCTTAAAATCGGCACAACAATGAAAAGTCGCAATATGGAAATGATTTCAAAAGTTTATTATATGTCAGGGTCCACTTATCAATTGAATATTCTGTAAAAAAAAAAAAACAAAAAAACGGATCCAAAAAGGCGCTCCTAAAAAGAGGATGCAATGCACTGCCCCAAATAGGGAATAGAGATTATTTTAATGCATTTACCAAATGAATAGAGCTGAAAGTTTCTATAACCATTTCTTGCCGAGCTATAAATTACAAAAAAAATAAAGTAAACTTACTTTTAAAAACGCACTTTAAAGCCAACTGAATGGTTCTGCCTTTCAGTTAAAAATAAGGGGGAAGTTAAATTTATGATGAGGGGAAACATTCTCAACGAGTTTTAGAAAAATTAGAAAAATTAAGGTCGAGTAAAAAATTTTTGATACATATTGTTATTGTTCTAATTTTCTAAAGAATTCTATTTTTCTTGGAATGGATTTTATAAATTTTATAAATTGCAGAGAATTAATGACACATGAAAATGTCACATTTAATGATAATAATACAATAAGTACAAAACCTAGTCATCCATTGTTCTGGCAAGAACATTTATCCGAGGGCAATAAAGAAGATGATCAAGTTGTTATGCTAAATATAGCCATGTTGGTAAGTTAAGTAAATAATTGAACTTATTTTAGCCAATTCTTATAATTTGGTTTTTATACCCACCACTCAGAGGTTCAGAGTATATTCACTTGGTCATCATATTTGTAACGCCTTGAAGGAAGCGCTGGAGACCATGTAAAGTATATATATTCTTGATCAGCGACAAATTCTGAATTGATTTAGACATATCTGTCCGTTTGCAAACAGGCACAGATAGATTGAGATATTAAGCTCAAATTTTGCAGAATCATTGGAAGTTCTTGCATGCAGGTTGGAATTGAAAACGGACAAAATCAGTTGAAGGACATGCCCACTGAAAACACCTCATTTTTTTTAAAGTAGTTTAAAATTTTGTAGTTTTTTATTCAACATGTAGAAATTGCAGGATATGGAAAGCTGAAATTTTGTACAAGTAGGGTGGCCATTGGTTTACAATACAAATCGGGTATGCCTACGCGAAATTACATAATACCAAACTTTCATCTTTTTAGGTTTACGTTTTCAATTTACTTCTAAAAACTGAATCAAATACTGAATCGTAATATTATGGTGTATGTGGTGGGTATCCAAGATTTGGCCCGAGCCAAATATAATTTTCTTACTTATTTCCTTTTTTTGCCCCATCTAGTATAAAGATTGCATTGTAATAAAATAAACAAACAAAAACAATTAAATTGTAAAATAAAATCTATTACACCATTTTAAAAAAAATTGTGAGCATCATACAAAAAACAAAAAAAAAACCATTCGCGTGTCAATTCATTCATTGTAATCCGTTAAATCATTTAATGACGCAATGGGTAAACAAATTGAAATAATTGAAATATAAAAGCAAACTACATAAGTAAATAACTAACAATGTCTCGTAGATTTTTTTAAATAATAATAATAATAATGATAATAATAATATTTGAAATAGAAAAGTCAAAAACCTCATTATTTGTTTTGTTTTTTGTTTTGTTTTTGTTTTTTTTGCTCATCCACATTAATGTTTATTCAAATGCACATAAATGTTTTAAATATTTTTCTAGATGTATAATTTTTGATAGTGATAATCAAGCCAGAGACAAACAAATAAAATATATCAATACACATCAATTCATTTATTTAATTTTATATGATTTTGACATGACTTTCATTCCAAATTTAAGTCTATGAAAATTCTGGTTTTATAAAAAAAAAAAAAGATTCATAATTTTGAAAATTTCGTTTTGTTGTAAATCGATTATCTATAAAATTTATTTATCAATTCAATTTTTTTATTTTTCAAATGCTAATTTCCTCAAATTTTTTTGAGTCTAATAAGTTTTTTTTGAAAAGTACGGACATTCTACGAATTGTACATTTTCACATTCTTGATCCCACTTAAGTCACATAATCATAAGTTATTCTAGCATCTGATACAAAAAGCTTTAGATTGCTTTTTAAAAAGTTTAATCATATTCATCCAGGGTCTTTGGGTTGACGTTACAATAAAGTGTAGGAAATCCATTTTCACTGTGTAATACTTTTTGTTATCGACAAAAGTAAGAAGCCTGTTCAAAATATCTACCAATTACGAAAATATTAATGTGTAAAAATGTACGACCAGTTGAACTTATTGCATTTATAATCATTATATTAATTGTTAAAAATTGGCGTTCAACAATTTGGAGGACTATTAAATACCATCATTTTATCAGGTTTATTAAACTTTAAGAAAATGACTTCCCATATTCAGATCTAACTTTAGATTTAATTAACACAATGTCATTAATTATATGAAGCATCGTTTATTACTTTTATTATAAATAAAGATGATGAATGTTTTTTCTGATTTTATTTTTGATTTCAGGCAATTGGTGATTTTACAGCGGATAGAAATTTAATAGTACGTTTATCAATTGGTTCATTATTTACCACACTACAGACTGCGCCCATTGTTCGTATGACGGCCAAGGAGTTTATGTTCGGTTATAGCACAAAATTGACATCTTTGGGTAATACATTTTTGCCCGGTTGGATACATTTCGATAAAGTTGGCCTTATTGATCGGGTATTTATTATAAAAAAAAAAAGAAAAATTTACCAAAATCCAGCCCAATCTCTTCCCCCGCCCTTACACAAATCCTACTTTATTTCTTCAAATAATAATATAATTTATATTTCATATGTTTTATACGTAAATTGCAGATGTATGACTTTTCTAAAGATTATGAAACATTTTATACTGGCAAAACTGATCCCAGTATATCGGGTTTATATGCCACATATATGGGTAAACCAAATTTACCGCAATGGCCGGAAGAGCATTGTAGTAATATTGAATTGGCATCAGATGGTAGTAAATTTCATAGTTTCCTTAAACCCAACGATACATTAAAATTTTTTCGTAAAAGTATGTGCCGTCCAATTAAATTAGTAAGTGTAACTAATTTCATTCTTCTAATTTAATTAATGCATATTGAAATAATTTTTGTTTGTACCATTTACCTTAATTGTTTTATATGATTGGTTTTAATTAAATTTTTTATTTAAATTTGTGTTTTTTGTTTGGTTTTGTTTTGCTTTGTTTTGCAGAGAAAATCAAATGATGAATTAATAAAAGTTGGCCGCTTACAAGGCTATAAATATGGTTTTGAAGAAAATGCATTCGATAATGGTCGCTACAATGAAGCAAATAAATGCTTTTGCCGTCATGGTACGTAATAATGAACATTAAAATTAGCCAATTAAATCATATGTATTTATACTCTATTGGGCTACAATTGGGCTACATGGCATAATGGGTTTATGTGAAAACATGTAGCATTCATTAAAACTTATGATAAAGTCAGTTTCATTGCGATGAATGGCTTTGTCTAATATTTGTCCATGTAAAGTTGCTCTCATACTGGGTGAAATTGTAGAGAAATTTTAAAAGAACTTCAAAGACGATTGTGAATAAATTTTGCAATATATTTTCTTAATAGCCAGTTCAATACTCAAAAAGAAGTGGATCTTATATCTCTAAAAAATACATAGCAGAATAGAAATTTCGACGAAATTATTTAAAATTTATATGGTCCTTTCAAATCTATTGAATTATTTTTTATAATATAATTTACAAAACTTATATCAGAATCATGCAATTTTCTGTATAGTGAAAGTACTATTTGACGCTACAGAATAAATGAAATGTTCTATATTTATGATAACTTATCATATTTTGGGACTGCAGTGATTTCACTCAAAAATTCCAACAATGATTAAAAGTCAAATCCAAAGGTATACTTATTGCCTTAAAAAAGCGCGTTTTAAACTTTTACTTGCAGGCATTTCTTAAACATTTCGTTCCATTAGTAATAATTTCCAATGTTTTTCATCAAAATCTAAAACGAAATTGCCAAAGAATTGTGAGAGTGTTAAATTTGATATCGCAATTTTTGGAAGGATTCTTTCGCTTCATTAAAATCCCTTTAAATATATAAAAAAGTCAAATGTTTTGCATTGTACAATGATCCCTGATAGCATCATATCGATTATCTAAATCACCTTTATCGTATGACTTTATAATTTTTATGATTATTTATTTCATACTGAGATATTTATGTACGACTATTATGATTAATTTTATTACGCTCTTTAAAAAAAAATAGAAAAGTGTAATACAAAAACACAAGGAATAATAATAAATAAATGCAATAAAATAAAATAATTGCATTAAAATTCCATTACTTAATATTCAATAATTAATTAATTAAATTTTTCCATTAATTTAATTTATGATAAGTGTAATGATTCACAACAAAAAAAGTTAAAAAAGCAATTAAACAAGAATTTTCTGTTTTGTTACACTTTCAAAACTGATCGATTTTTTGTAATTATATATTCTAAAATATTTAATGTATTTATTTATTATTGCGTAGGCAAATTTTAGTACCGTATGACGATTAATAAGTAAAACGAAAAGAATAAAATTGAAAAGAAAAAATGACATATAATTCATTCTTAATATCCTAAAGAGTGGTCTAAGCGATTATAACTTTCCTACAACATTTTAAATTTAGACCAAAGAAAAAAATGACAATAATCTATCTTTTGTAATAAGCAGCCAAATCGAAGCCAAAGAAAGAGACATTTTTAATTCAAATCAAATTGGCCAATTGAATAGCAAATTCTAACATTTCCGTCAGTATTTTTATTTTTATATGTCAGTGTTTTGAATCCAAAACTTAAAAGAATTGGACGCATGAATTTCGATTGAAATTTCTCTAAGCTGAACATTTAGGATATGTAACCTGTAGAAGCATATTTAGGGTGTTGCCCAATGTTTAACAAAGTGGGCATACTCTCAACCTTCAAATAATGGGCGTAAACAAGTTAATTTGGACAAGTTAAAATTGTCCAAATTTGGATAATGAACACCAAACACTACGATTCTAATTGCAATTGTACATTTAACTGAAACTATAAAAAGTTGGCTTATGGAAATAGAAAATAACCAAAATGGTCTAATGTGCCTCACAATTTTTAAAGAATATCTGAATTGGACATTAATTCTGAACATATTTATATTATAATAATAATTAAGTCTAATTTTCTTTTAAGTTGGGTTTTTTGCAAATCCCCAAATATACCTTCATTCTATTATGAGAGCTAATGAGTATAAAAATAAAACAAATTTCTTTTCATTTTATATATTTTCGGTAAATTACATATCAAAAAATTTTTATCATACTCTCTTGTTATAATTTCTAAAATCAAAGGTTATTGTCAACCGTTGGGTTTGCTTGACGTCACAGATTGTTATTATGGCTTCCCCATTTCCCTCAGTTTACCTCATTTTATGGATGGTGATCCTGATCTTCAAACTAATGTAACCGGTTTAAAGCCTAATCAAGAACAACACAAATCTGAATTCATTGTTGAACCGGTAAGTAAATTAATTACATTTCTCTTGTGTAAATATTCGTTCTTCAAAAAGCACAACATTCTAAAGAAACGTTGTGTTGTAAGGACGTTATAGTTAATCACGTGGACTAACTTTATATTTTTTGTGCCATGTCAATTGGGAAATACTATTTTAAAAACAACCACAGCAGCAAAAAGAGACGTACCAAAAGGATTTCTACACATTTTTTTTACATAAATTTTAGGCCTTAACTTTTAGAGTACAATTCGACAAACGATATGCGATATATAGTTTTCGCATATCGTTTGTCGAATCAAGGCAGCATCTGCTTCGATTTTGTATATTACAAAGCTGTTTATTCATATTTCAAGTTATTTGTTTTAAAGTCTAAAGCAGCTCTGAATTACTTGGCACAGGAAAAGAAGGCCTTAAGCCCTTTGACATTTTATAAAGGTTTTATAAAATTTTATTAGAAACATTAATGAAAGTGTAAACGGATAATATAATGCAAATGTGGGAGCTACAGTTTCGTAATAACGAAATATCAAATTTCTGAATTGATATTCACAACTTAATGCTTCTCTAAAAATATTCTGTATAAAGTATTTGATTAGATGATTTCTTTTTAATAAAATTTTAATAATAAATTAACACCAGGTTATTTCAGGTTTGTTTAAATGTGTAAACAATATTTTCTAAATTATTCAAGAAAATATAATAAAAAATTTTTTAATAAACAACCAAAAAAAAAAAAGAAAGCAAGTAGAAGTAATACATAATAATTTTGATACTCTACATTAAATGTGGTTTACGTGGTTTAGAATATAAAATCCACATAACTTTTACATTTTCGCTTTTAATTCACCGAAGAGTAAGAATTAGACTCATTTTTCTTGGTATCAGAGTATCAGAGTCATCTGTATCTCTTAGTTATTAAGTAGAATTTTAAGGTGTTTTAATAAAATTTTGACTTTTCCCGAAAAACGAGCTCCATTGAAAATTGATAGAATCCTGTGATTTTTGAACATCGTCAATATATGATAATACTCTACACCAGTTGTGGTACGGAGTATTATAAGTTTATGCTGATGTTGATAATACCAAAAAATTATTGAGGAAGACCTATCTCTTAGAATACAGATAAATTCATAACTTCATCCAATTTTAGAAACATTTTAATGAAATTTGATTGTTGTATGTGTTTTAACCCAAATTTGAGCCGAATTGAAAATGGTTAAAATCGGATCATTTTTACGATTACGCTCCACATAAGTCCTTTCTTGAAAAACTCTTTATATGGAAAAAAGTACAACTTGTAATAAATTTTTGAAGTCTAATTGTATTTTAACATGAAAACGTGTATGCCAAATTTGGTCCACATTGGTTTAATATTACGACAACTTCCCATATAACGCCTTGATCAAGGGAAGTTACTATATGGGGAAAAGATCCAATTATGAATATATTTTAACAAAAATTGGCGACATACAAAATGTGTATACCAAATTTAAATTAATCGATTTTTTGAAACTTTTTTCTTATAACGAACTTTTTAAATAATTTAAAAATTAAAATTTTTTCAATTTTGCTAGCTTGTAATTCTCTTATTGATCTTTAATTACACTAAGCAAAGTGATTTTGAGTATTTTAATGTCCGCCTCGATTGTCTGCAAAGTCTTTACTCATTTGTTTTTTAATATGTGCAAAATAATATTTTTAAATATAAATTTCTTCAAATAAAGTTTAATTTTTCATTCACTTTTGCTATAACGTAGCCCCTGTGACAAATTATTTGATAAAAAATTTATTAAAATAAAAAATTAATATATATCTTTATTTTGCAATTACTTTCAATAACATGATGACAATGATATTTGAAAGTTCTTTTTTTTTTTTGCTTTTATAATAATTAAGAGACTAATTAAGAAATAAAGGAAATTTTAATAATTATTGCTTAAAAATATATGGCATTTCTTATTTAATTTTATCGAATTATTTTATTATTTTGTTATTATTGTACAGGACGCTGGTGTGCCATTATCTATATCAGTAAAATTCAAATAAATATGCATTTTAAGAATTTAGGAGTCTATCGACATTTACAACGCTTTAGCTACTTAACTGTACCCATGTTATGGTTCGATGTGGTAATTAATCTATTTTTAAATTCTTTTACTTTTATAATATTTTTACAGTATACAGTACATTAAAGTACATTGCAGTAATTTATAGTTATTATTTATTTAATTTTAATTTCAGACAATGCCAAAATTATCCAGCGATTTAGATTTATTGTTCCATATATATTTGAATATATTACCATATATTGAACCGATCGGCTTTTGGTTACTCCTAATAATTGGTTGCTCTCTAGTATCTTATACAATTATACGTGCCACAATCCGAATGTCCTATTTAACACAATTAACTTCTATATCGAATAATAAATATGGTAGAGGCAATATATCAAATAATTTGGATAATAGCGTTTATAAGCCATGCGAAATGAAATTATTAAAATCTAATAAAGAGGCCAAATATATAATTAATAATGAAAATCAATTGTACCGAAATGTCGATGAAACTGTCAAAGAATTATATTCGCCACAATTAACAGGTTTAGATTTGGAGCCAGCAATATCAATATCAGATTGTAGTCAATTAACAAACAGCGGTGATGAGGGTAGTGAATGTGATACTGCCATTATTAATTTAAGTTAAATCAAATCAACAAATTATAAAAATATAATTCAATTTTAGAAATCTCTATTGAAATATTTTCTAGAGAAAACTGTGATATATATATATATATATATATATATATATAATATATATATATATTATATATATAAATATATGTATTTATTTGGATATACATTTAAATATATATTTATGTTAATTGTTCTTTAACAATTTTAGATATATTCCTTTTAAAAAAAATTGAATATTCATTAAGTTTAAGTATTAATTATATTAGATATATATTACATACATTTTTAGAAATCTCATACATTAATCTATATCAATCATTAGATCAAATTTTGTAGTATTTATTGGAAACTAATTACCGAAGATTCAACTTCGTTTAGATACTTTATTTTGAATAGCAATGATTACGCTTCATGCGTTTAGTGCATTCTTATTCAGCAAAATAAATCTATTTTAAAAATTTTAAATTCATGAATGTGTGACATTTTCCATTTGTAGATATAGATCATGCATAATTATAATATATAGATAGAACATTATTTAATTAATGTTATAATTTTTTTTTAATTTTTTAATTAATTATATGATTAATTTACAAAAATGCGAAAAGCTTGCTAATTGAGAAAAGATTCCAATAATAGCCTGGCCCTTTTAAAAGTTTTACGAAGAATTGTCATAGATATGTTTTCAAACTATGCCACTGTGCTTAAACTAAATTTAAACAAAATATCGAGAAAAATTATAATTTGTTTTCGTGGAAAGACTTTCTGTTTAAGTGTTAAATTAAATAATTACGATTGGAATCTTAACAAGGTGAGCCTACTTCAAATCTTCTTTCCTAGATCTGCACATTCATATTATAATCTACAGGGCAAAGGGTGTAGGGTATAATAAAGTTTTCGGCTGTTTTTTTTTTTTTGGGTATAATCTTAAAAGAGGGGACTTTTTTAGATTCAAATGGGCGTTTATATAAATCAATATTTTTCTATACATGTATTGCTAAATTATTTATAAATTAAATAAATAACATGAAATTTAATTGTACGCATTTTGAAATATAGAGAGAAATTATATCTATAAGTCATTTCATGTAAATATAGGAAAAATATTTATAATAAAATATGAATTAAAATATTTAATCTCCACTTAAGTTATTTTATTTAAATTGTTTATTTTCATAATGAAAAGGTCTTGGGAACATATTCACTTGGTCAGGTGATTTTTCAAAAATATTTCAGAGAATCTATAACAAATTTCTTATATATTCTACAATTTATAAATTGTTATTTTCAAATTTTATGTTGCACCTTCTGTGAATGGGCTTTTTTCCAGACTGGATACAGCAAAGAGTTATATATGGATCTATTTGTTGAAACAATAATCAAAATATTTAACCCATTTGTAATATAAAATCATAAATTTATATACTCACAATTCAACACGCGGACAGATAGATTTAAATCGACTTAAAAAGCAATTCTGAATTGCTCAATATAATAAAATGTGGCCCACCCGCCCAGTAAACACCGTAACACAAGTCATACGTTTAGATAGAGCTTAGTTTTAATCAGGCATCACACGGACATTGTGTTTTATCCTATTTCAAAGTTATACTTATAAAATTTCTAAAGTAATCTTTGTCTGTTTTGTGAAAGTTTTAATAAAAAGGAATATCTTTAAAATCGTATACGCTGTGATTCCTAAAACTCTTCTTCATATTGCGAATATATGTACAAAATATCAAGTCAGTGGATTGTGGATAAAGCAAAAAACCCCTACTTTGACAAATTGAATCATCATCGATCAGAAGAATTATTGTGTAATACTTGATTTTCAACGAGGTAGAGGTAGAGATAAAGATGGTGACACAGTAATGCTTCACTTTGCTTTTAGCAAAAATCTGTTCGATCTCTTCTATCGTTGTAAGGAGATCGAATAAGCCTTTTTTTAAACCCTCTACATAAAACTTAGAAATAAACATTTTGCTTTTAATATCAGTGCTTTGGTATAATGATCCGCAAAGTACATTTACTCCATAAAATGTTGACCACATAATTTTTTTAACTATTGATATATTTACCATATAAATTTACCATATATATATAAATTTATACTCTATCTTTCAGACTACATACTAAGGTCTGAAAGATAGAGTATAAATTTAAGCATGTAATATATCTAAAAGTATATGCATCTAATAATTTGACAATATCTAATATATACATACAGTGACTGCCTTATGTGGGAATATCTGTTTTCCATTCGTATCTTATAATTATTACGAAGATAAGCCATGTGGAACATTTTATACTTGTTTTAAATTTATATAAGAAAATCAAGGATAAAAGATTACATTATAGTCCATACGTGAACATTTTTTCAGATCTCACAGATATCTCAATACTATTATTCATTCTCCTGTTTGCTTGCTTTACATTTATATTGGTACTTATTTAAAATTAAAAAGTGTAAAATAAGCTGAGATTAATTAAAATTTGTTAGAATAAAATAATTTTTAAAATTTTTAAAACTTATTTTGTAGAAGGTTGTTATATGGAGAAAATTTACTACGTGAAATAGCTGTTATCTAAAGTTATCACAAAATGGTATTTTGCCATGACAAAACTGTGCAGTAAAATTTACAGCAAATTGCAATTTTAAAAACAGTAACGTTAAAAAATACTTTACTCTTTACGAATTACAGACTCTACAGCTTTTATATATGTGTAAATATATGTGACATTTAGCTTTTATATATATATATATTTGTTGATTCACTTCAATCAGATTAATCATAACAAATTCAATAATATTAATAATAGAATAATATTGCGGAAAGGGAATTATCAAAATTTTGTAAGATAAAAATACATTAAAGAAAAAAATTGTGCACAATTATTTTGGGTGTGTAATTATGGAAAAAAAAGTCAAAAAATTATGCATTTGATTTAGACATTTAACCCAGTAAAATTTTAACGAAACTTATCCCAGTATGAATGCAAAAAATTTGACGTACTGCATTTCCGATTCTTTAAAACTTAGGAAATTATCAAAAGTGTACTAGGTTTTTTGACAATTTGATGAATTTTTAAACATTGGGTGGTATTGCATGAAAATTGCTTGTGTTACATGGTAACCTTAACCTTTAACCATTTTTTACATTCTGCATCAAATATGACAAAGGGTACAATGTACTTTTATAGATATTTGTATAATGCGAAAATTGTAGACCAGTGAAATCTACATGAGACATTTGAATCAAATAGGTAAAAATTAAATTAAATCTATGAAAGCGACACTTTCGACGAAATATAAGACTTTTGGTCGTAGAACGTTATAACGGAATAACGGCATGATTTTCTAATAGTTTGTTTTCGAAAATATATTGAAATTGATTCCATGATATTTAAACAAATTAAGTTTAAGCAATTTTCTGCCTGAAAAAGAAAGAAAAAAAAGGATTTTTCAAAATACCTTCAAAATGTGTTATTCTAAATTATAAAAGCTTAATAGATAGGTAATATAGGGTACTTAAAGAAACATCATAACTGATTGTATAGTTTTTAATTGATTTATAAGCGAACTTAAATTCAATCAAGTTTTTCTCATTATATTTGATATTTAATGTTCACGTCGACACATATGCATAAGTAGGACGATTCTATCTAATATATTAAAAAGATCCAAGTTCAAATTATGTTTCAAACAAACAGGTTGAATAATAATAGAGAATTTGAATGAAATATTTAAAATAATTATGATTTTTTTATTTGCTTATTAAATTGCAGTGCTCAAGAAGAATATATAAATTTGTTTAATAAAATCCTGGATGGATCAGTATTAAATGCCTCTGACAAAATGAGATTAACACGTCAACTTTTCAGTGCATTGGTAAATTAATAATATTTCCAATTAAATCAATTTTTTTTAATAATTTTCTGCTTTGAATTTTATTTTTAGAATAAAAATACTCTTAATAAAATCGCTATAAATTTATGCCTAACTACTACTACCAATAATAATAAGAATCATTATAATTATAAAAATTATAATAATAATAATAATGCATTCTCCTTAAGAAGAAATTATTCCTGCGAAAATAAAGGAAAACAGAAACTCTTAAAATATCCAGCATTGAAATTGGAAGATACTTTATTAAAATTCTTGCAAACTGTGGAGCCTCTACTAACTCAATGTGAAATGGAAAATACAAAAAAAATGACTGATGAGTTTTTATTAAACGAGGGTAAAGTGTTACAAAAGAAATTAGAAGAAGTAGCTAAAGCAGAAGAGAATTGGTTGGCTCCACGTTGGTTAAAAGTTGCTTATTTACAATATCGTGATCCACTTACGATATATTCAAATCCTGGCATGGTATTTCCAATGGTTAAATTGAATAATAATGATGAATTTATTACTCATGCTGCCAAATTGATTGTGGGTATGATTAAATACAAACAGCAAGTGGATAATGATGAGATTCCCATTGTGAAAATGGGTAAACATGAATTAGATAATTCACAATTTAAGAAAGTCTATGGTACTTGTCGTATACCACAACCAAAAGAAGATCAAATTGTGTACAATCCAGATTCTAAGCATGTGGTAGTTATATATAAACATCATGTAAGTTCACATATACGCAAAAAAAAAGCAAAACAAAAAGGAGAAACCAATAAAAATTGATCTTGATTTGGAGGTGTCTGATAAAGTAATGTAATCGCTTTTTTCAGTTTTACAAATTACCTGTGTATAATAAAAACTGTGAAATTCTAAATTTAGAAATTATAATTGAAATGCTTCAAGAGATAGTAGAAGTTGAAAAAAATCGTGGCATACCTTATGGCATTTTAAGCACTGATCATCGTGACAATTGGGCTGAAGCTTATGCTGAATTGATGAAGTCAAATAAGAATAGTGCATCTGTTAAAGTCATACAAGAAGCATTATTTACAGTCTCCTTAGATGCTCGAGTACCATATGATAAAAACAATGAGTTAATTGTGAGAGGATTACAATCCATTCATGGTGGTAATTTTTGTCAAAATGGTGCTAACAGGTGGATGGATAAAACTATACAAGTATGCATCCATTAATTAACAATTCAAACTAAATAAATTTTAATAATTCTATTCTCATATTCTTATATTATACAAATATTTATCTTACAGCTAATTGTTAATCCAAATGGTATGTGTGGTTTTTGTTACGAACATACACCAGCTGAAGGGCAACCGGTAGCACTAATGGCTGACTATTTAAGCAAACTTTTGTAAGACTTATAAACATTATTTTGTATTTTGTTTTTTCTTTATTTTTATACCCAACATCTGAAAGGCACACTCAAAAACCTTTTAAGGTAGATATATTCTCGATCTATATACCGATCGAAAAATATTCACTTTTGCCTAATAATATTTAATGCAATTTTTGGGTGATGATGGCGGGTATTCAATATTTATTAAATATTTACATTATTATTATTATTATTATTTAGAAAACAAGAAGATCAATTTAAAGAAGGGGCATGTGAAAATTATGACAAGCTAACTAAACTTGAATTTGATGAACCATCTAAACTATTGAAACGTTTACTTAATTCAGCTGAAAACAATTACACCAAATTGGTGAACAATTTTCAATTGCAAGTTACCCATTTTAAAGATTTTGGTAAAAATTTCATGAAAACTCATAAATTAAGTCCGGATAGTTTTCTTCAAATGGCCATGCAATACGCTTTCTACAAGTAAAATGATTCAAACATTAAATCATTGCATTAAATTATTGTCTCATACAATATTATTGTCATTTAGGTTACATAACGTTCCAGCTGCCCAATATGAATCAGCCCATTTACGTGTATATGCAGGTGGTCGTACAGAAACTATACGTTCATGTTCAAAAGAATCGGTTGCTTTTGCTAAAGGTATGATGGACGTTGATTTAGATGATAAAAAACGTGCTGAACTGTTGCGAGCAGCGGTGAATGGTCATCGTGAATATACAAATAATGCATTATTAGGCAAAGGCATTGATCGCCATTTATTGGGCTTGAAATTGATGGCTATTGAAAATAATCTACCAATACCGAACTTCTTTCAATCGGTCGGTTATATTAAAAGTCTGCATTACCGCTTATCCACATCTCAAGTAGCTTCACGTGATGAAGCGTTCATGTGTTATGGCCCTATGGTAGATAATGGTTACTCGTGCTGCTACAATCCTCGTGATAATGATACGTATTTTGCTGTTGGTGCTTGGCTTTCTAATAGAGAAACCTGTGCAATCAAATTTACCAACTCTTTGAAAGAGGCATTAATTCATATGAAAAAAGTTTTAGAATGTACTGCTCCTCCAAAAAAAGAAGAAACTCCTAAAAGTAAATTGTAATTACAAAAAAAAAAACAAGTAAAAAAAAGAACAAATATAAATTATCTGAATAAGAAGTAGGGAAATAAACTCAATTTTATTTTATATACAACCATAATTTTATTTTGTTTAAATCATTTTTATAATGGTAAACGGATTGAATAAGACCAAATTATAGATGGCAAAACGATCCGGAATAGTTTTAGTAACGACTCCTGCTAATCAGTAGATTTGTTGAAATTGCCTGCTTTGTGATAAACTGATAGAGTCATGTCAGCTAAACTATTTTTCTACTTGTTGTAAATACTTTCTTTCATGCAAAAATCGAAACGAAACATTATAAGTCTCGCAAGGAAATTGTCAAGTGAGAACATTTCTGTTTTTAAAATCAATATCAAAAAATTGACATACATGTCTATCTAGAAACATCTAACCTCGTCTATTTTATGTGTATTGTTAAATTTCATCTCTTAGAAAATGTAGCATATCTTTTTAAAGAGGGAAAGTCCGTGAATGTTACTTTTCAGTGTAACATGGAAGCACAATATCAGAAAGTAAGCAAACCGCTACTTCAAAGTGTATCAGATGAAAATTAAGTATTGATTTTCGAAATTATCAACAATAAGAAAAAGAATTTAATTAATGACAGAACGTAACGTAATACCTGAATTAATTAATATTAAATCTTACTACTTTTTCTTATGTAAAACATTCATTTTAAAAAACATTTTTGTAAAAAGCCTTTTTAAAGTATCCCTGCTCAATTCAATTTTCAATATTAATGTTACAGAGTTTTGAAGATCAAGTAGTTAGTTACATTTGCATATACGTTATAACTTTGGCGTACTAAATAGCGAATGACAACATTTCTAAAGTAAAATCTTGTACATTGAGGCAGATTTAAGTTATTTTGAAAAATCGCTATAAAAAATCAAAAAAAAAGGAAAAATTGCAATTTCTTAATAAGGAAATGATACTTTTAATTAGTGTTGAGGAATCCAAGTAGGTAAGTGCTATTTATTTTCAAATTACTTTTATTAAAAGTTATTAAAGTTAGCCTGAATTGTTGGACTTTCTTAAAATATGAAAATATTTTTATTTTTATATATATATAAAGTACAATAGAAATAAATTACTTTTAATAAATTCGAAATTATTCATTTATATTCTTTTTAAATGTTATACAATGTCTTATTCTCATGTGGCTCATATCACATTTTTATAATTTGATTTAGTTGCCTTAAAAAATTTTTTCAAATATTCATCGTACATAAATCTTTTGTTTTTGTTTTTTCTTTTCTGTATACTCATTTTTAGATATTTTTTTGATAGTAATAGTTTAATCAATTCTATCAAAAATATCAGTTTTTTCAGTTTTTTATATATTGTTAATATTTTCCTTTCTTTCGGAAAATTTACAATATAATTTAAGTTTTAATATTGTTTCTGTTCTTAATTTAAAATACATTTCAGTTTAAAAAGCTTAATTAACGTATATTTTTGACTATTTAATAAGAGCGTACGGTTACAGTTTATAAACGGTCAGAAGGAATTCAAGTATTAATTTTTGCCAATTTTTTTTTTCTTTTATTCTTGCATTTTGGAAAAAGAGGCCTAAGACTTTTTTTTTGGCAAAGACAAAATATCGTTCGCTGTTTTTTTTTCAAGTCAATGGATCTGTGAATTAAGGCAGATGCAAAAACTGAAAAGACTTTTAAAAAACATAATATAAATCAACAAAGAAGAAAACCAAAAACCAAAAATCCAAAAACAAATAACACAGAAAGCCGAACAAAAAACAACTGAGCACAAAAATCTTGAAAATAAATTGAATAAAATTGTTATAGCCAGTACCAAAATTACAGTTAATTTTTTTTTATTTCAAATTTCTCGTATTGTTGCACTTATTTAACAATAAAATTACAAAAGAAATAACACGAAGAATAAATTTAAGTGCAAATCTTACTTGAAGTTTTGCTGCCTTACAACTGTGCATAGAATAATCCGTTAACCGTATAAAGCAAGACCAAACACGAAGAACAACAAAGCCAGACGAAAAAGAACCCAACAATAAAACAACAATGAATCGTGTGCGCGACAACATTTTAATACCTGATCATAATCGTAATCATAACAGTAACAATAACATTCTAAATAATATTAATAATAATAATCATAATACTGTTAATAATAATGATGAAGGCGTTGTTGTAACTGAAATGGATATAGATCACAATGATGATGATAATGAAAATACTTCAGGGAAAAAATTAACAACTTGCATGAGTGATCAAGCATTAAATACTCTGAATGAATTGAGACGTAATAATTTATTGTGTGATGCGGTTATTTCAGTTACAGATGCATCTTTTAATGTACATCGTGCGATAATGAGTGCTTGTAGTCCATATTTTCGGTAAATTCGTAAAGTCTATCTTAATAACAATCATCATTTATTACAGTTTTAGACTTTATAAAATAATTTTATATCTTAACAGTTGCACAGCTTCAAACGCTTATTTATACATAATGTACGCATTATTCATAATGCGTACATTATTTTTTTGTGATAAATAATGTTTGTCACAATCCAAAAAAACAAAAAAAAAGACAAACAAAACTATTTAGAATTATAGAGGTCTATTTATATCCAATAATAAATCGCAAAAAATATTGAGTATTGCAAATTTATTCCAAAATAACTAAGAAAATTAGCTGGCTGAGGCCAGTTAAATGTTGGTTACTTACAAATCAGCCCTTATTTCGTAATTTTTGTTACAGGCACATAACACATAAGAACAAAAGTGTCATCCGTTTGCGTTGCATTATGGATAAGTCGTTTAACCGATTATAATCAACCAGAGTTCATGAACTCCCAACATTTCTGTCAAATTTGAATTTAGGATTTCTCTTCTTACGACCAGGAGAATATTTATCGTGCACGAAGAGGCGGACAGAGAGACAATTAGGCAGACAGACGAACTTGCCAAAATCGATTCAGAATTAAATGTTTATCACGAATAGATATATTTTGTAGGGCCTTCGACGTCTCTTCAAGCTCTAGGTGTTGGGTGTAGTAATAAGCATTCCAAAATAACTACAGTTGCAAGGAATATTTTTGACCATTGAATATTTTGATAAAATATAGTCATGGATAATGTATATTATTCTATAATTTTTAAACCCTTATAAATGTAAATCGAATTTAATTTCTTATTATTATGGATTAATAGAAACTAATTCTAAATATTTCGCATGCCACTCTTTATTTTTTCATATGATCATGTAGAGCTCAGTTTACTGGTTTTAATACAGCTTATTCAAAGGCGAAAAATGATGATAATCGCCACGTGCATATACCGGGTATGAGTGGGGGTATTATGGAACAAATCATACAATACGCCTATTTACGTAAATGTACAATCAATTCGGACAATGTACATGAGTTATTAATATCAGCCGATTATGTTGGTATTGTTGGTTTAGTCGAACAATGTAAACATTATTTAGAACAAATGCTTACACCAGAAAATTGTGTTAGCATAATGAATTTTGCCAAGTATGATTCAAAAACTGTAAATTGTTTCAAATTTAACAATATTTTTTAATATTTGATTTATTTATAATGTAAATTTCTCCTTTTTCCTAATGTGGCTTTTCAAAAAACTTATGAAAGGTTTCGCTTCTCTGAAGATTTATACGCTAAAGCTAGAAATTATTTGTTGCGGTATTTTATTGATGTGGCTGCTAAAAATAAAGATATATTGGAAATGAATTTAAAAGATTTCTATGATATAATAAGCGATGATGAACTGAATACAAGAGAAGAGGATCATGTTTGGAAATTATGCATTAAATGGATTGATCGTGACCCAAATAATCGTAAACAACATGTCGCCCAATTAATGCAGGGTGTACGTTTAGGTCTCATGACGCCCAAAGTAAGTAATAGCATACTAATTAAAACTCTATATACGTAGGCATGGTTACAACCATTATTAGATGACAAGAGAATCAAATATTAGAAGCAATAGCAACAACATTAGAAAGTTTTAGAAGTCGAACCGAGCAAATTCAACATCAATTTAGACAAATTTGTTCGTCCGTGCTTAGTAAACATTCTACTTGGTCATGCTTAAATTTATCCTAAACATTAAAAACTTAACAATAACAATTTCAAATACCGAAAATATCTTTAAAATATTGTAACATTTTATTTGAAAAGCCTAATTTCTAGAAAATGACTATAAAATTCATTTTTTGTTAGCATTTTTTTCTTCCTTTTTAAAAGGAAGAAAAAAATGTTTAAAATATTTGTTGTTTTATTAAAAAATCGGTCACGCCCATCAAGAAATGTATGCCTACTGATTGAAAATAAGAAATTTGAGAAGTAGCCAAATAAAAATTTCTTATTTATGTCCACATTATATTTAAACTCTATGAAATTATTAGAAGCAATTATTTGGAAAAAAAAATTTAAATCAGATCGTTTTGATGCTAACTAAATTACAGTGTTTCATGGAAGAGGTTAAGGAACATCCTTATGTCTTGGAATGTGAAGATGCTAAACCTTTAATAGTTGAAACATTTAAATTTATGTACGATTTGGACATTATGAATCCTACTTCGGGAGAGGTACAATAGTTTTATATACGTAGAATCCTTTTACATACCCAAATCATTGTCATTATTTTCTTAAATACAAATGAAACAGCTCACTACACCTCCATTGGCAATGCCACGATTACCACATGAAGTTATTTTTGCAATTGGCGGTTGGAGTGGCGGTACTTCGAAGGGCTGTATTGAAACTTATGATACAAGAGCTGATCGTTGGGTTAATATACCAGCTGATGATCCGGCGGGACCTCGTGCTTATCATGGTACGGCTGTAATTGGTCATAAAATCTATTCAATAGGTGGCTATGACGGTGTGGAATATTTTAATACCTGCCGCGTATTTGATGCCGTGAAAAAAACATGGAAAGAAGTATATTAAATTATATTTATGATGCAAATTATTATATGTTTAGAAATGTTAGAAATGTTGTTTTATCAAATATCATTATTTAGATAGCTCCTATGCATTGTCGACGTTGTTATGTGAGCGTAGCCGAGTTGAATGGTTTAATTTATGCAATTGGCGGTTATGATGGCCATAATCGTTTAAATACTGTTGAACGTTACAATCCGAAAACTAATCAATGGACTGTTACTACACCCATGAATATGCAAAGATCCGATGCTAGTGCTTGTACCCTTAAAGGGAAAATATATGCCACTGGTAATAACAGTTAACATCTAAATGGAAGGAAGTGCATCAATTAAAGCGTTTGCATTGAATTTTTTATTAAAGTGCTTTTAGATTATGAAACATTAATGCATCTTCTTGATATTCATCTTCATTGTTTCCTATTCATTCATATAATTCAATTTGACTTGTAGGTGGTTTCAATGGCCAAGAGTGTTTAGATAGCGCTGAATATTTTGATCCACAAGCAAATATTTGGACTCGTATACCAAATATGAATCATCGACGTTCCGGTGTATCTTGTGTAGCATTTCGTGGTCAAGTTTATGTGATTGGTGGCTTTAATGGTACAGCTCGTTTATCAACTGGAGAACGTTATGATCCCGAAACGCAAACATGGACATTTATACGAGAAATGAATCATTCGCGCAGTAATTTCGGCTTAGAGATTATTGACGATATGATTTTTGCTATTGGTGGATTTAATGGCGTATCTACAATATCCCACACAGAATGTTATGTTGCCGAAAACGACGAATGGTTAGTTACTTTTTTTTTCTTTTTATGTCTACTTCATTGGCTAGCTGCTCTTTTGTTGTTAGCAATTGTTAGCAATTATTAATAATTATTATGGAATTTTTTTATTTCTTTAATTGTTTAGGATGGAAGCAACCGATATGAATGTTGTACGTTCGGCATTAACGGCTAATAATGTTGCTGGATTACCAAATAAGCGAGATTATATACATAAAGAGCGGGATCGTTTAATGGAAGAACGTCGACAACGTATACTGGCAACAGCAATGGTTCGAGATGAAGCTGTTACAACATCAAATGTTTCTGTAGAGATGCAAGATACCGTTATGGAATATGATTCACCAAATGAAGACGAGGATGCAGATGATGAAGAAGATATGGCAATAGAAATGGGACCTCAAGCATTACAAGTACAACTAAATCATGAAGATGACTTACAAAACACCAACGATCCAAATAGACGTTTTCGCGTTCACTTACGAACACAACGTTTCGGATCGCATCATGAAATACGAAGACGGACATAAAATCAAATGTTTACCATAAATGAGACAACAGCCAATGGAATTAATATCAAATTAATTCTAAGGCGAAAGCATTACTTAGTACTACCTGTCTATTAAATTCTCATATAAATTAAATGCAAACACAAATTTTTTTTTGTAACATTTTTAACAAAAAATTAAGAGCACATTGTAAAACTATATTTTATTTGAGATCAATTGGAGAAGAAAGGAAAACAAACATATATATATTTATATATATATTCATGCTTTTAATATACTATTTTTAACTTTAAATGTACAATAGACTACTCTAATTGTTATAACTGACCGATTCAAAATTCATATATCATGAAGTGGAAATTTTTAGAAAAATCCAAAAAAAAAAAAGAACAAAAAGCGGCGAAAATGTCATTATTATTAGTAAAATGTATTCAAAATTACAAAAATGCAAATTGTAACTAGAAAAATGCTAAATAAATTAATAAAGTGGAAAGAAAAGATGCTGTGATTGCTTCAGTTGTTTATTATTTTTTTTTTTTTTGTTTTAAGTAAACGTCAATTATGGAATACTCACCATAAACTTTTGGCTTTAAATAAGTTGAAATTAAATACATTTGAATCGATTTGGACTAAATGTTAAATGCCTTGCACTGAATAATGTAACTAAAAGGTCTCAAAAATGAAACCTGTTCATTTTAAAGATGTTTGGAAAAATTTCTTTATGATTAGAATTTCAAGCAACCGATCAATTGAGCGCTAAACATTTATTTAAATACATTAAAAACTTATTATTTTTATTTTAATAGTGAAAGCATTTCAGCGAGAATAAGTCCGTATCGGTAAATAAAAAAAATGGTCTACTTCGTCTTTCTGAAAGGTATATACAAATCGTCCCATTTATTTTACGCAACTGTTTTCAAAAGCACAACTAGAAGCATACTTTATAAATATAACGTTTTTGACTCATTTTCAATATGAATCGATGAGGCAAAGTTTTTCACAGTTTCCGTCAAATTCCGTGTGCATATTCAAGATACTGCAAATTTCTTTTAGACGTCGCCAAAATATACCTGTCAATTCTGCGTTACGGAAAATAGGGCAAATCGATTGAAAGGTAAGTCAAATAAATGTTGATCAATAATTTATGGTCAGTGGATTTTGGGCTACACATATTTTATCAACACGTTAGCAGTATTCAGGAAAAATTTTTAAAAATAGCAGTCCTTAAAATAGAATGGAAATCTTTTTGAACAACTCGAAATTAGAAACATAAAACTCTCAATATTTATCTTATGAGCGATTCCTATAATATCAATTCAAACATGACATTAAGGCACACTTTTCTGAATTTAATATTGGAACTCTATATTTGAGATATTTGACTTCAATATCATGCTTTCACATTCAAATAGCAATTTCGCTCTTATTAAAATTGTACAAAATTTAGACAATCTGAATCTTAAATGTACAACGCAAAAAATGTTTTTTTCTTATACCGACTTGATGCTCTCGTTGAGTTAAATTTGAGATTTTATTTGGGTAGGTTTTTGGATTATATAAGACACTAAAGCTAAACAAAGGCTTACAAAATAATAATAGCGTTAATCTATTTAAAAAAAAAAAAAAAAAAAAACAAAAACCTCCTCCCGCTTTCTGGTGGAAACACTTTGAAAATATTTCATGTAGGTTAATTAAGCAAATTATACGTATGTACATTAGAGATGCAGAGAAGGATTTTAAAATTTAGTTACCTATTTTTGGAATCAACTTTACTATAAATATAAAAAAACGTTGTCGTCGATTTTTACATAAATTTTAAATTACTGCCAACAGGATTTGCTCGAGTAATTTGTAACAGACAATATAAACCACTTATGCCCAAACCAACTGCACCACCAATCCCACATTTCTTTAAGCCACTTGACGATTTATAGAGAAAGCCAGTGGCAGTGCCAGCTAATAGTGTATTAATGTGATCATCTTCACCTCGAATACTTTGCAACAGTACACCGAAAGCAGAATACATTACAGCTAATGTGCCCAAAGTGTTAGCAGTACCTGAACCTTGTTTCATAACATGATTTAGCATTTGTGTTCTCCACAATTTGCCAGTCTGTTGTAAAGCTTTTGTTGTTTTCATGCCATTATAAAAACCAGCCATACCACCTACAGCTGCACCAACCATAACAGAAGCACCTATTTGTGAGAATGCTAGTTCGAAGCGGCCTCTTTGTTTTGTCGCCCCTTCGGGGAATATAAATTCAGGTTGAGCTTGTTGTAAAAAACGCGGATCATAGTTCAAATAGGGTGAAATGGGAGCGCCAAATGCACTAAAAGCTGTACTACTTGGACTTCGGCTTGACTTAGAATCTTCATCTATAAGTAAAAAAAAAATTAATTGATATAATTTTAGTTTTTTATATGTATGAAATTTTCTCGAAATGTCACGTAACACCCCAAAGATACTTCAATCACCTAACAAAGATCGCACTTTACATCAACATCACATTCTACATTGACTTAATCACGACTTGCCTGCTTCTTTATTGTAAGCATTCTCTTATTTTGAAAAATGGAATTATTTTCTTTAAATATGATAGGAAAATTCTAAATTAATTATTAATAGCCACTTCAGTCCTTAGTTGCTCATTTCATTAACAATTATTTACAATTGCGTAACATATTGCAGAAAACTATCATTTTTCTATAATCGAATGACTTCAAGTTATACTTACATTCCGGTGTTGATGATAATGGCAAAGTTTTACTTAGAAAATCACCGCTCATTTTAAGGGCGGGTTTTTTTTAATGTTAAGTTCTGCTTGAAATTTCTATTAAGATATATAACTTTATCCAATGTTTATTGTTAAAAAATTAAAATAAACAATACACGTGAGATTTAATATTCTTATTCACTTGAGTATGTCACATTAATAGCAAATCGGAATGAAATGAAATTTACATATATAAATTCTTAAATTGTTTAACAAGTTAATCTATAACAGTCGTTGCCAAACTTTATGTCTTGGCGACCCTCTACTGCAACCAAAACAACCAATTATAGTATATTTCCCTAATGGGATGTACAAATAGTATAAGCCTGCCCCTCTTCTTAGCGATATGCACCGGTTTTGAAACTCATTGATTTATATAATAAATTAATCAAATTAACTACAATTTTTCACTTGTAGGTTGTAGGTCAGATTCAGATGTTTCATAAAAGGAACAAAACGAAAACAAAGCAAGTAAAAATTCTTATGCACGAGTGAATTAATTCGTAAAAATATCAATTGCGAAAGAATGAGAAGAAAGCAAAAGTGCAAACATAAAGAGAAAAATGCTAGATTTTTACTGATGGTAATGCCTTAATATATTTTTTGTTGTTTATTATTTATTTAACAAATATTCTTTATTACTTTAAAATGTGTGTCACTTATTTATTTTAGCAATTCATAAAAAACAAAAAATAAAATTGTTGTAATTAGTTCCAGTGGCCACATAAAAAGAACGGTACATTATTATGTGTTGACATTCTCTCTCTCATTCGAAATCTTAAAAAAATAAAGACGCACATCTGGCAACTACAAAATACTTACCTTAAAATATTTTGTCAACAAACATTTTGGTAATTTGATGATCAAAGAGCTATTTAAGGAAATTAATGTTTAAATAGATCAATTAAATGAGCAAACGAAATAATAATTATAATTAAAAATTAATGTGATTAAGCGATACAGTAATTTTTAACAAAAGATGGCAGTAACAAAGACATAGAATGGAAATATATAAGTAAAGAAAAAGTGCGTTCTCAATTAAAATGAACGATATATAACTGTATATTTAATGCTTTATACTAGACGTTCCATATATTAAAATTTAATTTCGCGATTCATAATATAATACGATATAATAAGAGGATGTCAGTTTCACAACAGTATTCTTTACGTTGGAATAATTATTTTCGACATTTAACGTATGCCTTGGACAATCATCGTAACAACAATGACTTTGTGGATGTTAGCCTTTTGTGTGATGGACGTAAAATTAAAGCACATAAAGTAGTATTATCAGCATGCAGCTCATATTTTAAGGAAATATTCACGGAAAACCCTCATCCGCATCCCGTTATTATTTTTAAATTTATCAAATTCGAAGATCTCAAATCTATTGTGGAGTTTATGTATCAGGTAAGTGTTGTAAAATATGTTCACAAAATACATATTCATTTTAGGTCCACTATTCAGACTCGACCTGTTTAGTCAAGTATTGCATAGTGCCAGTAGAAAACAATCTTTCTGATCACAATTAGGTCGTATATGATGAATATGAGAGAAGCTTTGCAAATCATTTTACGTAAATTTATATTGTCTAAATTACGGCTTTTTTTGCGCGCCCACTTTTTAGTTTTCAAATTGTAAACTGGGAATAATTAATTTATAAATAATTTAATAATTTTTTATTATTAATTTAGTAATAAATTTATTTTACTTTATTTGTATAAGGGTGAAGTGAATGTTCAGCAAGAAGCGTTACAATCATTTCTTCAAACCGCTGAACTACTTGCCGTTCAAGGTCTTACATCTGATGAAAAAGAAAAACCGAAGAGTTGGACTGCTCCAATAAATGAGAAAATTATGAAGACCATCCCTAGTATAATCAGATCTGTGAATGATAATACTACAGCAATAACACAAACAACTTTAGAAATATCATCGGCAGATAATAATAATAGCAATATATTGGAAGAGGCTGTACAACATTTACAAGTACCACAGCAGCAACCGCAACCACAATCGTTGGCGCAAATACCTATACAAACACAGCAGCAACAGGTTCATACGCAAGTACAACCAATACAACGGTCCCAAACACTATTGCAGCAACAAAACATATCTACAACTCAGCAAAATATGCAACAAATGAATGTGACCACTATACCCCATCAAACGTTACAGCATATGCAGCAAATTGATCATCATCATCATCCAGTAACACAATCCACCACTCAAACGATACATATCGATACACAAACTGATATAAATGCATCGGGAATAATAACAATACCTATAACTCACGGTAGTACAGTAAAAAAACGTAAACTTACGTTTGCCGATGAGGATAATAGTATTTATGCGACTGAGAACGTAAATGTAAATTATGGTATTAAAGATGAACCTGATCTGGTTAAGACTAGTGATGTCTCCCTATTACGTGGCACCATTAAAATGGATATGCCTGAATATATAATCAGTGATGATCAATTATCTGATTGTGAGGGCAGCGGTAATAATACCAATAATGCCAATACATCATCACGTAATATTACACAACAGTATACATCTGAATATGAAATATTAACTGAATCGGAAATTGAGGAAAAATATAATCAACACATTGAATCAGATAATAATGAAATTACTATAGAAATGGGTATTATCATAATTCAACTTATTTTTACAAGAAAAATTTTTTCGTATATTATGACATCCATGTAAGCATGTACTTCTTAATCGTTCTTGGGTCATTATATCCAATACCACTTACGATGTAGTTTGTACGGTTGTTTGTAACACCCAGAAAGAATTTAGATAGGCCTATCTTTAATTATATAGATTATCTCAGAATCATATTCTGGAATCGATTTAAAGTTGTTTATCTGTAAGTTCGTCCTTCTGTCCTCCTCTAGTCTTTCGATTTATTAGTCTTTCGAGTTATTAAGCTGCGAATGGAAATTGTTGAGACATTTAAATGATGGGTTTTAGCCAAGAGATAAACGCTTTTTTTGAGAAAAACTTATAATTGTAAATGTAACAACAATTGGTATGTTATTGCATTTTCATATAAAATATGCACGTATCAATTTTGACATAGATTAGTCTATTTGTTAGATTGTTCTCTCATAAAAGGATCTTTTTAAACTAATGTAAGAATTGACTTTGTACTTTCCTAAAATGCAGTTAATCTGCAGTTGACATTATAATTATTTTAAAGAAATCATTTAAAGTGGAATCGATCCCGACCGACAATAAGATTTCCACATATTTCGACTTACTTTCATTTAATGAACTTTCTTGATAACTTCGTGACTCGTCTTATATGCGATTTTTTTTTTCTTTTGTAAAACATTTTTACCTCTTTGTTTGGCTGACATTCAATTAATATGAAAAATTTAAATTAATAGAATGTAAATGTTGTTTAATATTTTTAGGTGGTTTATTAAATAATAGTGCAACATCGCCTGTTGCAACAGCAACAACAATTACACCCCCAAGGGACACAACCACTCACCAGCAATCTATGGAGAATATTACCAATAATGTAATTAATAATAATAATAATAATAATAATAATAATAATAGTGCCAATAATAATAATAATAATACAAATGTGGAAATTGTGACGTCAAAAGCGGAAAACAAAACGAATTTAACTACGGGTAAGTAAATCCAAACAGTAGAAACAAAAAAAACCAACTACTATTATTATTTATGAATGTTTGTTTGTGTGTGTTTATGGAATAATTTGATATTGCTTTCTTGTATCTTATTTAAACATAACTTTATATTTTATAATTTATATATAAATTTTTTTTATTGCTACTGTGCATTGCAAAGTTATGAAGTATTCAAGTAGTTGTTTTAGTTTTTGTACTTTTTTTTCTTGTTTGTTTTGTTTTTGTTTTATATTAATTTGAGTAACGAAAAGTGTCTCCAAAGCTTTTGTCGTCTTCCTTCTTTCTCTTAGTTTTCTCCATGTTTTCATTGTTCTTTTTTTTAATAATAATCTTGCGCAAACCAAAATAAAAATGATTCTTTCGTCTTGTGTTTTCTTCTTCTTCTTTTTTGGTTTTGTTTTGTTTTGTTTTTTGTTTTTGTTTTCTTTTAGATTTGCCCAATAATAAATGGACAGAATGTCAATTTTGCAAAATGGTTATAACTACCGTTAACCTTTGGAGACACATTCGTACTCAGCATACACCACAACCGCCACGTAAATGTGAATTGTGCAATAAGAATTTTAAAAATAAATACAGTTTACGCGAACACATACGAATATCACATGAACAAAAGCTAGCGCTAAAATCGGAAAATTGATTCAGCGTTTTGTCATAACGCAATACTTATATAATAATAATAATAATAATAATAATAATAATAATAATAATAATAATAATTTTATTAATAAGCAGTTGAGAAGAATGAAGAGATAAAATCTTAAAAATGAAATAAATAACAATGTTGTTTAGTCGGTATGAGCCGACTCTCTTAAATATTTTAAACCATTTTATCATTTAATGTGAAGGAAAAAAGTCAAGCAAATAAGTGAGTTCCAAATCATGTACATCAAAAATTGTAATTTTTTAATGTTTTGAAAAGTTCCTTAAACGCATTGTAGAAGATTTTAGTATCAAAATTTTACCATCAGTTATTATAATTAATAATCATAAGCTGAGTTTTATTAAGAAATATTGATCATTGTAAATTATTTTTTAGATATGCATATAAAAGGTAAAAATGATCCGATGTTTATGGGCCATAACATGCCAAAGAATGTCTGCCTGAACGAATTTTATTAAACTATTTTACAAATTTGCTACCTACATATCGAATTAAGAAACCTGTAAACGAATAAGCAAACTTAAATTGCATCAGAATGTCATTCTGAATTAATCGTTATACCAGAAAGTATCCTAAAATCTTCTAAGCGTTACATTCATTCATTATAACTTGTAGCTCAATTATTGTGCGCTATAATTATCAAATTCAATTTATAAGCTATATAATTCAAATTAATAATAATAATAAAATTTAAAAAAATTATAATAAAAAAATGAAGAGAGAGAGAGAGAGAGAGAGAAATAAAACGATTATAAAATAGAAATGTTGTTCAAATGAAATAAATGAAATTATTTATGTTATATTTGAAATTCTCTAGATTAGAATAAAATGTAATAGCAGATTCTTATAACGTAAATAATATTTACGTTACAATAATTTATAAGAATTTATTAAATTATCGATTATTTATCAAAGCAAATGAGCAAATATTTTGCTTTGTTTGTTATTCTACTTATTTATTTAAAATTCCCTTTTCGTAAGAATTACAATTAATTTGTATATAGATATGTCTTTATTTATGTAATATATAAATATAAGTTATTTAAAAATATTTAAGCAATTAATGTTTATATTTAAATTCTATTGTGTACAAATATCGTATAAAACTTTCTATGAACAATTTACATTTGAGTATTAATGAAATATAACATAAGTTTAATTAATCTGTATAAAGTATGATCGTCTTCTAGATTTCTTTTCTAAAAACTTTTTAAAATGTTTTATTGGCAAATAAGCAAGTGCAATGAATTTAATTGTACGACTTTCCTTCCTTTCTGTGTGTGTTTATGTTTTTTTTTTTTGCTTTTCAATTTTATAATTTCCTATTACTAAAAATTGTTTTGTTAATATTTTTATTTGCAGTAAATCTTCTTATGTGTAAATTGTGCAAGCGAAAATTGAATTGTATGAATGCTTTAAGACGTCATGTGGCATCAAAACATACCAAAATACTGAGTAAGGAATTTTATTGTGCTCTATGTACAAAATGCTTCAAAACTAAATGGTCATTATCTACACATAATTCTCGTTTTCATCGTGATATGCGGCCATCAAAGGAATCCATTAAAATCAATTTATTCGATGACAATCGATAATTGTATGAAAAAGAAATTCTTTTCTTATCAAAATTATAATAAAAAAAGAAAAAATTATATAATTTCGTTGGCAACAAAATCAAATGAAACAAAAATTAAGTAATAAAATTTTAATACTAGTACGCTTTGAATAGTTTGTGATACAATTGAAAAATTGTAATTTTTATAATGAATATTTAAATATGTTGCTTGACATATTTCTGTTATTTAAATATAGCAAATAGGCGAGATCCGACTAAAACCTATGCGCACCAAATCAATAGCAATATACTGCCACGAGAGGACCTCTTACATATCCAATTTTTTGAATAACAAAGAAATACCAAAATGTTCATAATAAAAAGAGAGCGGGGTTGCAAAGTAGTAGTATGGATAGAAAAGTAAAGAGGGAAAGCGATTAATCAATAATATGCAAAATGTATTCCAATTGAAAAAGAAGTTTCAGCAATTTGTTTACTTTAAATACGTAAACATGCTTCTGCAATCTTATTTCATAAATAAGCACTATATATTACAATACATAGAAGAAAATGTAGAAAGTTCAAAAATATCCTGCAATTACAACTTGCTCTCCTTGTGTCTCAACCCGAATAATAATAAACAGCAGTAGGAATAAGTTCCAAACGGACTGCACTTAAAGTGCTCTGGTTAAATTTATATATTGTAAATGAATATTTGCCATATCTGGTTACTTTGTTTTGGACAAAGTAACTAATTGGTTCAATCTGCATTATAGGCTCGCTGGCCATAATCTCTTGTCATAATATTTCTTATGATTTTTCATTTTCATTTCGTATACATTTATTGTTCCAATGTTGCTATACATATATCAAATTGTATATATTTAATTATGTTGCTAGCAAATATTGCCCTCTCAACGTTGCAATCTACTAAATTTTTATTTATTTATTACATGTTCGTTTTGATTACTATTTTCTTAAAACGCTAATTTTGCTTGGTAAATTATTTTCAAATTATATTTCGCTTGTGGTTGATTTAGTTGATAAAAATTGCAAAAAATTATCAGAGAAAGTAAAATAAATAAAGTAAGAAAGCTGCCAAAATTAAAATCTGCAGGAAAAAAAGCAACAGAAACCGAGTTTGATTTAACATACGAGGAAAGTGTAAAGGATTAAAAGTTGGAAGAAGCAAAAGTGGAAAGTGGTACAATACGTTGCCATATATATATATTATATGTATGTATATATATATATATATATATATATTATATTATATTTTATATATATAAATGTTTTTATTCGTTTATTTTTATATATTTCATTTATATATTTAAATATCCGTGAAATTTTTGGTGTCTTTTGAAGAAAAGATAATTAAAAAAAAAAGAGGAACAGCAACGAATACAAGAGATTACCAATGTCGTCAAGTGATGTGAATGTTAAAATATCACGTTTATTATTATTGGCACATAAATTTAATAATTTTTATTTAAATGGTAAGTAAGACATAAAAAAAATCATCTATCATTTTACATATTGCTTTTATGAATGAAAGTCAATACAAAAGATTATTGCTTTTAAAAAACTAAATGGGGTGTGAACGTCTAATATAGAAATATGTATCCTGTTATTTGATATCAAAGGATAATTGCATTCGTTCATGTGAAAATCGTTAAGACTTTATAGTTCACTAACCTTATGTATAACATTTCACAATATACATATTCATCCATGCGTACATATTATACATACAATGCCAAAAGCTTGACTTTATAATTTGATATAAAATTACTACAAATTGTGTAATATCATTTAAAAATTACAGATAATTTATAAAGTATTCCGCTAATAATTAATTTTTATTTGGATTCATTGTTTAGTTTATCTGGAATTTTTTAATGCCACTTACTCTTACGCAAGTCCATATATTTTGTTATTATCAATGACTTCTGAATTTGTATGGATTTTCGAAATACTTTTCTTTAATAAAATTTGATACATAGTTATATTTATAATCGAATGTCAAAAAGAGAATAATTATGGGCGGCCCACTACACATTTCATACTACAAATCAATTATTGAGATATTATCAAAAATTATAAATATATGTTATATGGTAATTTTAAGGATTTCAGAAAGGTGATATACGTCCATTTCTAGTAGAGGGACAACAAGTGGGTCTCATAAAATCTGACGTAATGCGCCATTTAAAAAAATACCCAGAAGTGTTCTGTATACGTGATTGTGAATATACGAAGCAGGGTATAGTAGAATTAAATCCAGCTTTTCGTGATTATTCTGAGCGAACTGAAAAATTGGATAAAGTATTAAGGGAGTTACGTTCGAAAGGCTTCTTTTCAGCCTTAAAGGGATGGAGAGAGGAGGTAATTTATTTTAATTTTAACCATTTCTACATTTAATTTTTCCCGCATTTCTAATAAATTATATCTTTCAAGTATTACGAAGTGAAAGCTGAACATAAGGGCTTATTAAAAATGGACCGTTCAGCTACGCCATTGTTTGGTGTTCGTAAATATGGCGTTGATATAAATGGTTATGTACGACATCCTACACACGGTCTATGTATTTGGTTGCAACAACGTTCCAGCAATAAAGAAACATGGCCAGGTAAATGGGATAATATGGTAGGTGGTGGTCTATCCGTTGGTTATGGTATAAAAGAGACAGCTATTAAAGAGGCAGCCGAAGAGGCATCCATACCAAATGATTTGGTTAAGAATTTAGTTTCAGCTGGATGTGTATCATTCTTTTTTGAAAGTGATCAGGGATTATTCCCTAACACAGAATATGTATTCGATTTAGAATTACCAATTGATTTTATACCGCACAATGCAGATGGTGAAGTACAGGCATTCGAATTATTACCGGCTAATGAATGCATAGAGAGAGTTTTCACTCCGGACTTTAAAACTACCAGCTGCCCAGTAGTTATTGATTTTCTTATTCGACATGGTTTTATAACACCAGAAAATGGTAAACACAAAACATCTAATAACTTTATAATCGGTCGGAATCGATTATAAAAAAATTAAATGAAAAGTAAAAAAATTATAATACCTGAATAATTTGCAAAGGTACATAACATGGACAAAATGTGGTGCATATTTCTTTTATATCCAAATAACGACGTTTACCAGTGTAAGAACTTTAACTCTATAACTTATTTTTTATGGGGTTCACCTTCGAGTCAAAGTATGACAGTCTATTAAGTTTCATTTAAAATTAGGATCTATACATGATCACATAGACAGACTACAAGCTAAAAGTCGAACGGATGAGACAGGCAATCTTAAATCGATTCTGAAAGTGGTTCAGAGTCTATCAGTGTAATAAATTTTGGACATACACACAAACCTACAGTATCCTGCATTACAAGTGATGTATGATATAATTATCAATATATCTATATATATATTTCATATTTTTGTCCTTTTTAGAATGTTGGTTTACACAATTAGTAGAATTATTACATGTGCCCTTACAATCTCTATATACTTACAAGCAACGTTTAAATGAATGTCGAAAGCAACAACAGCATCAGCAAAATACATCCACAAACAACACCAACATTAATATTGAATTAATTTGTAATAGTAGAACTTTAGAGAATGGGCATAGCATCAACTCAAATACGACGACCAATTAATCATTTAGTTATAATAAAACTAAGAAATTATTACATATATATACGTAAGTCATACTTATGCATATAAAATAGAAAAGCAAAAAGCAAAAAGCAAAAATCAAAAAAGCAAAATGTTATAAAACAACGATAATAATCGTAAATTCCAATCTCTATTAGAAATAAAGCAGCAAAACAACAATGTATTCAATCATTAAGACTGTTCGCCAAATTTTATAATTAAGTCTGTTTTCGCGCTTGCTATTCTCCAAACCATATTAATAATAATAAACAATTTATAATTAGTATACAATTATATATCGTATATAAAATATGTAGCATAAATTTTAATTTGTTTTCTTTACTTCCTTCTTTTAGTTTCAATATTTATTTATAAAATAGTAAACACTATTTTTATGTGGAAGCGCTTATAGCATACGATATAGCTATTTAAACGTTATATAATCTTATGCATCATATGCATAGATTAATATTATTTATTTTATTAATTAATTATAATTTTATTTATAATATAAAGTAAACCGTGCTGTATTCATGCACTCATATTTATATAAATGATAATATATTTAATAATATAAAATTAAAGAGTAAACGAAAGCTAAACAAATTAATAGAGATACAAACATATGTAGTATTCGAATGAAAACTCATAATTTATAAATATACATATGGATATGGAAGATATATTCAACTATTCTATTATGAATTAAATGCCACAGTAATAAATAAAAAAATAAAAATATTAGATTTTGTCTGTGGTAGGAGCGGTCAATCACTTAAACTATTCAATAAACTCAACTTTTTTAAACGTCATATGAAATATTAAGAAGTATTACAGTCTGTGGCAGGAGTCATACGATGCAATAATAACCTTTAAAATGTTAAGAAAGTTATTTGGAAATTAAAGTGACAATGTAACAAGTAAAAAATTTGGCTGCGGCCACTTAATTATCTCATGAAAGTTTAAAAAAACCAACGTACAATTTGATGTTATATAACTTCTGGTAGGGTTTTGACGATTTGAATAATTTTTGGACGAATGTTGTACAATGATTGCTCTAATATTTAAGCAAAATTTTAGCCTTCTAACTGCTTTAGGTTTTGAATAGTAAGTAAAAAAATATAAATATTTGATTCGAAAACAAAGGTGCACCCAGTTTACGTTGCATAGTGGGCGCGTCGCTTCACCGATTTGACTCAATTGTAATTCTAACGTGCGCGCAAAAATTTCCAATGTTTTTGCTAAATTGAAGATTTATGTCTCATTTACCAACAGGAGAATGCTTACAACAGACGGACACACAGATCGACATCGACTCAGAATATGATGCTGATCAAAGCTATACAAACATAATGACAAAATGATTATACCCCCAAACTCTGGATGGTGGGTATAAAAGTGTAATACGATTATTATATGCTTTTTGAATTACAGTTTACTCAAGTCGAGTAATTTCAAGTCGAGCTCAGGTTATGCCCCAACATCAATCTATTTGTAATTTTGATTTCATGATATTTCAGTTTTTGATCGGATAAACCAATATATTCGCAAAACGTAGTGCAGATGATAATTATTTCTTAGTATTATAATAATGATAGATTTTGAAAGTAGATACCAAATAGAAGTATGTTTTTTTTCCACTCAATATACTTGAAATACTTGTAATTCAACTAGGAAAATAATTACGAGTAAATCATTGTAATATTTGAAGCGATTTCAGCCTCTTTAGATCTGACTTGTATCTCCATAAAGCATCTCAAGACATAATTATGTACAGAACAAGTTTTATTGCGTCGAAGCTAACGATTTAATATATCAAAATACTCTTCTTTTTTACGGAAAAATATATATATAAATAAAATGTTATATATTTTCTATATAATAAAAATATAATGCACGGAACCATGAACTTTTCAAGTATTTTTTCATTTGTTTTATAATTTATGGGTTAATCTTTATACAGTTACACTTAAAATCAATCAGAGAAAGGATAATGGAACATATAGCTAACTAGCTATAAAGAATATATATTATGTAAAATATTCATAAACAGTTAAACATGGAGGGCAATATATAATGCCGCATAATTCTTTCCATTGTTTAGCTGTCTTTATAAATGTTACCACCTCATTCCCCTTCAGTAAACAACTAACTATTCATTTCAATGTATTATACTTTTGACAGTAATTAAATGTCTTATATAATGTTTCCTCAACCCTCGGCAAATCTTATAAATTACATTAAACATTTCTAGACATATAATCACGTTTTCCTTTGAACTTTTTTTTCTAGAGCAGCTGCTGCGCTTTTATTTAAATTTTCTTCTCACGGTGCTTTTTCTTTCTTTATTTTATTTTTTTTTAAACAAATTAGATTCAAAAGATGCCTTGAACCTCCGTTTCACCCAAAAGAACTTCGTTTATTTTTTTTTTTTGTAAAAAGAAAACAAAGAAAAATGAAAGACAAAGAAACAAAAAGAAAAAAATAGGTGTTTTGCATGTTTAACGATGCTTCACTTAGAGTTCCTAAAGATAAATGTATTTTGCTAAAGTTTTTACAATGTTCGTAAGGAAATGTTAGACATAATCTTAAGGTTGTATATTTTAAAGGTATTTCCCATGATTATCAATTGTAAGTTTTAATTTTAGTTTCTTGTATACTGATTTATTTCACTGACTATTGCATTACTTTTTTGTATTATTCACCCCTTTTCAGTGAATTTGTGCATGAAATTAATAGCTAGATATATTGATTGATCTAAAATAATTTTACTTTTAATAATGCGCCCATTAAATAAGTCCATTTACTCACTCCATTTGTCTACTTATCTGGCTATTTTCAAATGTCAGATGACATATCCGAAGTACTTTTAAGAAATCTATAAAGTAAGCACACGAAGCTCAAGCAAGATTGTACTCATCTAACGGAGGCACTCGGATCAAAGCGATTCAACGTTAATGCAACATGTTAAGTCTGCGAAATTTTAAACAAATTTCATGTAGATTAATTAATAGCTAAAAATAAGTCAACAATCTAATATTTTTTGTGATGCGATCATTCAAATTAGGTAAGTTCTATTTTTCGAATAATATCCATTTTTTACCTTATTCGTGTTGCGATATATTAATAAATATAGAATTTTTTTCATGATATTATCAGTACAACTTATCGACTGAATTTATTGTACATAACATAGAAGTTATTTTATAACATTATAAAAAAATGTATAATGAAAATATAAAGAAGTATATAACTTTAGTCCATTTAAGCTCAAAACGTCCACATTTCTAACATTTTCCCACTCATTCATTCTTGATTTTGTAATTTTCCTATTTTTAGGAATTTATACATTACGTGCCTTTAAAATTTGTTTTTGTGGACTATTCGGAATATTCTCTTTACCTGGAAACAGTACAGTTTTCTTGGTAGCAGTAGTCCGTGGGGTATGGGCCTGTAGATTTGGGTGTTCGAGGTGTACGTGGTGTAGTAATCGGAGTCGTTACAGTAGCACTAGTATTAGTTTTTATAATTTTACTTGATGATAAAGAACGTGAAGGAGTATCCCTCTTTTTATTGGGTGTAACAGATTTCAGTAGTTCATTAATTTCAGTTGAACTTTCATGTCGGACATTTTTCTCATGAGAGGAGGTTAATAGCCAAGTAGCAATTTTATCACACTCAGATCTTAGATCAGAATCGATTAATAAGCCTTCGATTTTCTCTAAGTCTGTACAATTTTCCTTAGTACTTTTATTAGGTGTTGTTACCATATTATTTGACACGTTTACAGTTATTGTATCTTCTAATTTTGATTTTAAGGCAATATTCTCTAATTTCAGCTGTTCGCATTCTTCCCGCATTTTCCCTAAGTCTTTGTCTTTGTTATCCAGTTCTAATTGAGCATACTGCAAAACGGTGGCAAACTCATCCAATGCTTTTTTCATATCCTGCATGTACATTTCACGAGTTTCATCTTTGTTCTTAAGTTTATTATACATATCCAAGTATTTCGCAGCATCATAATCGATGCTTTCCTGGAATGAGGAAGCAATCTTATTGAATTTAGCCAAACAATCTTCTTCGGAATTAAGAATCTCATTGAACATGCATTCTTTAACAGATACCTCTTTTTGTAACGTCTCCGATGCATTACGTAAGCTGATCAAAGCTGCTTCCGACTCCTTTAACAGCTGACGCATTCTCTCCAATTCAGCTTGTGAGTGCTCATATTTCTCCTCAACAGATACTTTTGCATTTTTTAACATTTCTACTTCCTTTTTCAATAGTTCGACATCCGTATCAGATTTTTTTAAACGTTCCATCAAAATATTAACCGTAGAACGGGTATTATTTAATGTCAATTGATAATTGTATTTCTCGGTAATTGTTTTGGCCATATCTTGTTTCAAATCAACTGCTTGCTTCTGTAAATTATTGGTTAATTGAATATAATAATCAATGCCATTGCGTAATTGTTCTTCATATTTTTGAATTTTCTCATCACGTTCCCTTAACATATCATTCGTGGTCTCCAATAATACCATAACATCTTGTTTCTCCAATTCAATTTTAATTATCTCATTTTCCGCCATTTTTTGTCTTTTCTCTAACTCTGTGCGCCAAAAATTCCTCTCCTTCTCCAATGAGTTTTCTAAATCACATTCCATTTTATGTATCTTCTTTTCGGCATTTGCTTCGACGGCACTTAGCTTCTCTTCAATCTCCTTTAATAGACGCTCTCTTTCCACATATTGGGCATTTTCTCGACATAGTTGACGTATGGTATCACAATGTGCATCAATTTCGCAATTTTTATCCAATAATTCATTTTTCAATGATTCAATTAAATCACATTTAGTGGCCAAATCATTTTTTAAAGCATTACGCTCATTTTTAACTGAGTCCATTTCATTTTGTATAAGTTTAGTTTCCTGGGCATATGTCAAGGCATCTCGTTCCATTTGTTGTTTCAGTTGACTAACTGTTTTATTTAATGAATCATTTATATGCTTCAAATTCCCAATTAAATAAAAGTTCTCTTGCAGTTTGTCAGCATTATCTTCTACACGTTTTTGCGCCTCCTTTAATTCACGTACCACAGTATTAATTGATTCTTGCAGTTTATCAATCTGTTCACAATATTGCTTGGATTCCATTTCAAGTATTTCATTTCGACTTTCTAAATCTTCAGATAATTTACGAAGTTGTTGTATTTCTTGGGAATGTTGTTCTTGTAAGGCATTTAAGTCACTTTCTAATTGTAAAACATTGGCAGCCAAACGGGCATTTTCTGCAGTTAACTGTTCATTCATTTCTTGATTGGCATTTTTTTCACTTATCAATTCATGTATCATAGTATCTCTTCTTTGTTTAATACATGCATGCTCTTCCCGCAATTTCGCTTCGGATTCTTTAAGTTGTTCAACATGTTGCTTCAGTACATCAATTTGTTTCAAATAATTCTCAATTAGTTCATTTTTATTGCGTATCTCCTGCTGTAAGGCTTCTTTACCTTTCAATATTTTTGCACTTTTCGATATTTCCTTTGCTGATGTGGTTTGCGAAGGCAACGGTGTCGAACTACCTGTTGCTGCTGGTGTTGCAGTAGTTGTAGCCGATGCTGTTGGAGTTGTTATATCAGAATTTTGTCGGAAACGTAATCGATGTGGCAGCGATGGCGTACGAAATAAACGTAAACCTTTAGTTTTTTTATCTTCTTTTGAATTGGCATCTTTGGAACTGCTTGTAAAGCGAACAGCATCTTTAAAGAATTTCTCAATTTGTTCTTTACGTTCACCATGATGATTATTAGATGATGATGATGCATGAGCGCTATCCAAGCAAACGGCAGCATGTCTAGATGGAGAAGCGCATGCTATAACATCCACATCATTAAATCTTTTCAATTTCGCTTTTGAGAATGTTGACATTTTATTAACGAATTGAGCAATTTTTACAAATTTATTCTGAAATAATTGCTATAGAAACAGCAAGCCACTAGCGAAGCAAGATGCAGTGGAAAATTTACAGGACAAAAAAACTGTCGAATTTTTCTACGATGCCAAACTTTAATTTAACGTATTTTAACATAAATGCATAACAAATTTCATATAAAAAACTATAACGTCTCTTTCAAAATATAATCAATAATTTCTTTAAGTACTTTACAAAAATAATAATAATAATAATAATAATAATAATAATAATAATAATAATAATAATAATAATAATAATAATAATACCTAACGATAGAACAATTAAAAATAGAAAAAACAAACTTTAAACATTAAGAATTTTGAACACTCTTTTTCTATGCATTATGGAAAAAAAACAAGCAAACAACAAGGAACGTCAAAATTAAATTAAATAGAAAAATTGCCGGACAGTAATTTGCGCGACCCTACAAGCTGCTAAACCAAAATCTAACTAATAATGCAAATTGTGTAAGACATGAAAGAACGAACATAAGAAATTACTCTTTATGTCTTTCAAACACCCTTAAAACTTAATACTTTGTAATTTATAAGATTTTATAAAGATAAGTTGTATGTGTAAATGCTTATTCGATATATATAAGTGATAATGATTATTGTAATTGTAGTGGTGGTCATGGTGGTGGCTTTTTATCCATATGTATATTATATATATATAAGAAATTTTCCCTGTTACACTGTACATAAATTTTTGTTATATAATGTATTAAATTACAATCGTTCAAGGCTTATCATGAATGCTGACTACTTCAATATAAATTTTTTATTAAAAATGTTTCATTGATTTCAAACATTTTGGCGATTGTTAATTGGCCATATATTCTTGTATTAACAATCTTTTTGGGTTATTTTGTTATATTTGCCGTAATATTCTACCCTGCTCTAGAATATTCTTCATAATTACTTTCGATCAGGTCTGATGTTCTATCAACGTCGAATTTTGAAAATAAAACACTAAATAGATTTTAGGAACACACCTTAGAAAGTGCTTCTAAATATTTGTATCCAATCGTCACTCAGTTAATTATTGATAATTTATTTTTGATAATGCAAATCTTTCAAAGCCCTTTTAAATATATACATTCAATGGATAATTATCTTCCAAAGAAATTCTTATTATTTCTGATTGCACAGATGTCACAGAACTATAAAGAACCATTCTTTTTAAAATTCTTCTAAATATATATCCTCAATTGGCATTCAGTCATCCATCAAATATTTGCATATAATTTTTGATTTTTCTCAGTGTAGTATTAAATGCCATACTGCACGTAGTAGATAAAAGTATATAGAAAAGTACCCATGCATAGATGAATGTGCATATATTTATCAAGAAAAAAAACAAAGAGGTTTCTGAAATTACATTCTGCTGAGTTTACTTATTCATCTTTTCTGCTTCTTCAAGTTTTTGCGCGCCTAAATTTCGTTGTTGTAGCAGAATGTGTCGCATAATCTTTTCTTTTACATACATTTGTGCCATACGCATACAATAAATATAACTCAGGTTATGTTCGTATGTTCGGTTTGTAAAATGCTTTGTAACAGGCTTTTTTCTTATTTAGCACTTATTACATACAAAAAATAAATTGCAATTCATGGGAAAAATGTAAATTAGATTAAAAAGGTTCGAGGAAGGCTTGTACTATAAAAAAAAGGAAAAAAAATCAAAGGTTTCCATAAAAATAGTTCGAGTAATATTCAAAAGAGAAGTCTAAGAAAAGAATTGTAAATAAATAAATTAAAATAGAAAGTGCAAGTTTTAAATAAAATTAAATTCTTTCACAGGTTTATAAGCCCCCAGAGAACATTATTTCATCAAAGAAATTGCTAGGATAAAACTTAAGTCGCATTACATGGAAATATTTCGATTAGATTCTTTTACAAATTTTTTATTGATTATCTGAATAAATGAAATTACTCATTTATAGGTCGGCTCTGATCGGCTTTCATTTGTCATTGTTCGCCTTTTACTTTTTAGTTTTGTTTGAATGATCATCGTACCGTACATTTTTATACATACATACATGGACTTGGAACACCTGGTTTATTGTTTTTAAGAAATATATTCTTGTTTATATATAGAAATGTATATATTTTATTGTTATTAAATATTGTGGTAAAAATTGAATATATGATTATTGAGTTTTATGCGTCTGTTATGTAATTTCAATTTCAATGGGTTGTATTTAGGTTTCTTGCAATAATTTACGTTATGCAATTTCTTTCTTCTTCTTTATATAACGACTTGTTTTGCTTTTTCTCAGAAACTATAATTTTATGTAATATCACAAATAGAATATTTAATACACGAACGCATCTCGTGGAAAGTAAATCTAAGGAAAGACGAACAGATAATTTGAAGCATTTCACGAATTGATGCTAATTCTCTTAAGCCTTTTTTTTATTATTAAATTGCTATTTATATAATGAAACAACAGCAAATGTTCATTTTGAAGAAATTTTGCCAACATTAACATGATTTTGATGCTCTCAAAATGATTCTAAATATTTATATGGCAATGTATATGAAAATGTCAAATGTAAATATTCAAAATGTCTTCAAATTTTGTTAAATGCTTTCAAGGCAGGTTAAAATTTGTAAAACATTAAAAATGAATTAATTATATTTGGCCTATTTTTTTTAGAGTTATAATTAATAGCATTTTATATGGCTCCAACCATTCATTTTGAGATTTAGGCCTATGCAACAAAAATTATTAGATCTTTTCTCTATACATTGGACAAATGACCGCTGTTAAAGAATAGACTGCTGCAAAATTGCTACATAAAATTTACTTCAAAAAAATTTCTTATGAATTGTAAATATTAGACCCTAAATCAATAGTAAATAATTTAAATTGATTTTTATTGAATCATTTAAGACTCGAATCTATAATACTAACATGAAAATTAGTCATCAAATAATATATTGAAGTAATCAAAAAATAAAAAATTACAGTTTTAGCCTTTTAGTATATACCTGCTATCTTAGAAATTGATTTGATATTTAGTTGCTGATAATGTTGAGATTCATGTTGTTTATGTTTTTCTTTGGTGTGTCCAAATATGTAACTGGCTTGAAATCAATGATTCAAGTTAATTTATTCAAGTTTTAATTTATTAAAGCACATTTACATTTAATTTATAAATAGGAGCAATATTAAATGGATAATAAAAAGTATTATCATATAAATAACCAAAGCAAACATGTGTATCTTAAAATAAATATCTCAGTTACATCTCGCTTGTTTATAAACATGAAAATGAAATGTTGTTTGTACATGTTTATATCAATTTCTAGCAACAAAACTAAACTATATTAATTCGCTCTTAAATTATTAGTTGCCTTTACAATCTCTCTCTCCTAAGGTCCAATATTTTTATTCTATTCTCTTTCAGTGAAATTTTCAAAATTTCCTCTATTGATAACTTCAAGCGTCTTATAAAAATAACAATAAAAAGTTACAAAAACGGAATTACACAAAGTAAACATGTAAATCGTTAAGTAAAAATACACTAGATTATTGATAAATTTTTGTTTTTAATAGGGCGACGTACATTTACGATTAAAAACAAAAGATTAAGCTGCTGATTGAACTCTGAAAGAGATGTTTGGCAAGTATTATAACAGATCTAATATAACTACAATGAAAAGTTTATTTCTTTGTTTGTAAATAATTAAAAAGAAAATAAGATGAATTTTATTAAATTTTTGACTGAAATTTTTGCGTATATGTAATAATAAATGCATTTCACAATACCTTTCAATTCACACTTGTTTCAAAATTAGACTAAAAAATTTGTTTAATTAATTCTCAAAAAAGCAATAACGCTTAACAATTGCAATCACAATAACAATTAGAGTTTAATTCAGTTTATTTTGCTTTGTTTCGTATAAATCAATAAAAGCGGCCGCTACTTGTTTAATTTCTCTAAAAAGTAGGGAAATCAAACAAGTTGTTATGCATTGAGTTGTGCATACGTAGGCATGCAAATGTTTGAATGAAGAAATAAAGTAAACGGCACAAGTTTTCTTTCACTTCAAATTGGCCATAGCTTTTGCTTCTTAAAGTAGTTATACCAAGACGGTAAACTTATTCTTGTTTCAGTTTGTTGACGTTAACAATAGAAAACGGTTAGCTGTTAAATTTTAATTAATGTTAATGTTTTATTATTGTTAAGAATTTCAATTTACTTTTTTAATTTTTTTCGTCTTTGTAGACATGTTGAATTTTGAGCAATTGCAACAACGTTTAGTGGAAGCGGGACAAGAGCATTTATTGAAATTTTGGCCAGAATTAAATGAAGCGGAACGTAAACAATTGACGCGAGATATTAATGAACTTAATTTCAATGAATTAAAATCATATTTTGATCGTGCAACTCTTTCATTAAATCAAAATGATATAAAACTTGATGATCGTTTACAAACAATATCAGAAGATAATTTATTAAGTATAAATCGTACGACAAAAGAATGCTTGAATATTTATCGAGAGGAAGGTCTTAAGCAAATATCTAATGGCAATGTTGCTGTTCTATTAATGGCTGGTGGTCAAGGTAAATTCAAAAAATCAATTTATTTATTTACTTTAATCACTTAATTTAATAATACAATTAGTGAGATCTAAAGCTTTTCAAATGTGCCTTCGTTTTAATTATTTGATTAGCTTTTTTCTTCAATAGATCATAAAAGGTCACATAAAACTTCTAATACCTCAAAAGGTCATATAAACTTTTGGTACTGGAAAATAATAAGATTTTTTATCACGTCAAATCTACGCTGTGTTCGTCGAAACAATGTTCGTCTGTCTGAGTATCTGTCTACCTGTTTGTCTTCTTAAAGCAACTTTGGGGAGGTTTTAAGTATAATAAAAGTGTTGCATATTAATATCCATTAATTATTAATAAAAATGAGACTAATCGATTAAATGGCACATCCGAATTATAAGTTAATGATTTTACTATATGTGACTCATAAATTTAAACAAATATTCATAAGAGAATAAAAATGTGTGTGCAATATGAAATTGTATTAAAATTTATGGCAATGTACAATTGAATGTTGCCTCAATATTCAAATCACAGGTCTTAAGGCATAATTTGCATCATTTTTAATCAAAATTAACTTAATCAAGATTAACATAATTTTGCTTTTTATATTTATGTAAAAAAGGTACACGTTTAGGTTTTGCGTATCCCAAAGGCATGTATAATGTGGGTTTACAATCTGGCAAAACATTATTTTGCCTTCAAGCTGAACGTATACAAAAATTACAAGATTTAGCTTTTGAATATACTGGCGGAAAAGGTATAATTACTTGGTATATTATGACATCCGAACATACTACAAAAGCTACAGTCGAATACTTTGAGAGCAATAAATATTTTGGTTTAGATAAGCAGAATGTAATATTTTTTGAGCAAGGTTCATTACCATGTTTCCAATATGATGGTAAAATTATGTTGGATCAAAAGCATCGTGTGGCTCGTGCTCCCGATGGTAATGGTGGCATTTATCGTGCATTGAAACAACAAGGCATTTTAGATGATATGAAAAAACGTGGCATACTTTATGTACATGTTCATAGTGTGGATAATATTTTAATTAGAGTAGCTGACCCTGTATTTATTGGTTATTGTGTAAAAGAAGATGCTGAATGTGGTGCTAAAGTGGTGGAGAAAATATCACCAACTGAGGCTGTTGGTGTAATAGCTGTTGTGGATGGCAAATATCAAGTGGTCGAATATAGTGAGATATCATCGAAGACGGCAGAGTTGCGTAATGCTGATGGAGGTTTAAAATTTAATGCTGGCAATATTTGTAATCACTTCTTTGGAATAGACTTTTTACATAAGATTGCTAACAATTATGAACATCAATTGAAATTACATGCGGCCAAAAAGAAAATCCTTTTTGTGGATGATTCGGGGAAACGAATTTTACCAGATAAACCCAATGGCATTAAAATAGAAAAATTTGTATTTGATGTCTTTGAATTTGCGAATAAATTTGTTGTAATGGAAGTAAAACGTGATGAGGAATTTAGTGCTTTGAAAAATGCTGATTCAGCTGGTAAAGATTGTCCTTCAACGGCGAGAATGGATCTTTATCGTTTACATAAAAAATATATAGAAACTGCTGGTGGTTTTGTGAATGGTGATGAATGCGAAATATCATCATTTGTTACATATGCCGGTGAGAATTTGTCAGATTTAGTTAAAGGAAAAACATTTAATGCTCCAATTTATTTAAACAACGATTCTGAACAAATCCAATCGAGATAGTTATTTTTAAGAATATGAAAATATCTTCGATGTATAAGTTAAATTTTTTAGAATTTTATAAATATGAACGTATGTAATGCAATTACAGATAAATAAAAGCATTTTGTCTTGGACGAAATTTTAACGCATCATCACTTATGTTCCACATTATCTACACAATGGGGTCTGATTGATTTTATGTTTATGTTTTTTCAATATTCAAGTGATAACATAGCACTGGAATATATATGTAAAATTTTATTTGTGTGTCTGACAAATATCGGATAATATAAAAAAAAACGCTTTTTGTTATATTTTCGTCTCTATATTAAGGTGATTAGTTCAATCCACAATGTTAGTAAAATGTATGGCATATTTTTAGGCTTATTTAATTAAATTGCGCATTAAGAAATCAGAAGTTAATACCAATTGGAATTACAAATAGACAATTTTCAATGGATTTTTAATTGGCATTTTAATTTTTCTGTAGTATTAAATAAAGTAAATTAAGTAATTTTTAATGGAAAATTTGAAATGAATTGCATTAATTAATTAACATCTATTGGCAGCTGAACTTTCTTATGGTCGTTTTTGTTGTTCTTGTTGTTGTTAAATCTCAATAAAACAAATGGAACACGCCTATTTGAAATTGTGAAAGCGCGAAATTTCATCAATTTTGGAATTTTCTCTGCCTTTACGTTCATTCCTAATGAGTTATGTAGCGAGTATGAAGTATCTGGGAGATGTGTATGCAAAAATTTCGTCCCACCTTACGTTTCTTAATTAATTTGTAATAACTAAGAGCTATACAGTGCGTTGGTCCTTAATACCCTACATCAGTTTGCCTATTGTGCTTATGAAATCAAATAAGGTCAAGTCAACGAAGGAGAAAAATGCAAATTGCAAATTTTCAATAGGGTTCATTTATGAGCCAAAACACACCTATGTACCGAATTTTATTAAATTATCTTAAAAGTTGTGATTTGTAGCTTAGTAACATATAAACATGGGCAGATATCAGACGGATAGACGACTAGACGGACAGGCAGGCTTAAATCGTCTTGAGTCGAATAATAAAAGCTAGGTCTAACTCAACGCCTAGATATTACAAACATCTACGCTAAATTCTGTACCACAAGTGGTGTAGAATATAAAAATTAATTTTGCAGATTATTTAATAAAATTTGGTCTAATGATCGAACCTGAATGAAATCGTATGAAAATGGTTGTAAAGCCATGCGCTATGCTGAAAAAATATACAATTATGCAGAAAAAATATACAATTTTGGATGGACTTTTTCAGGCAAATTAAAATAAATTTTTATGCTCATAAACCTTTTAAAATATTCAAAAAAATTAAAAAGATTTTTACTTTCTTGCCTTAATCATATAAAACAAAATGATGTAGGATATTTAAAATTCGACCATTAACGAATATAATGTTTTCATTTGTTAAAAAAAGCAGTTGTATAGAATAAGCTTTATACTCTAATGCAATAGATATAGAATTTTGTTTCACACTTAGCGCGATGTGATAGCAAATTTATGCTTTAAAAACTCGAAGCAATTTAAAATTTTTCTGTCAGATATCGTAAGTTTATTGTATAAGAATTAAAATAGACGATTAGAATGTTATGCCTAATACTTGTGATTAGATTTTTAAGCTAATTAAAAAGTGTATGGCATTGTTGGAGAAATGCAATTTAAATCCATGCAAATTACGTCATCTCAATTTTATTTGCTTTACTTTTTTTATAGATGTTTTGATTTATCTAGTAATTTAGTTGTTTTCAATCAACATACGCACATGCAAAACCACCTTCGATTTACTTTGTATTAATAATAATTGTCTTTGCTATTGTTTTTCTTATTGTTATTTAATGAAAAGCTAAAATTAGTTTATGTTAAAAAAATAGCTAAACTAAAACAGAAACAAAAATAAAAAAGAGAGAGAGAAATAATAATAAAATAAACAATGACAACTACTAAATGAAATAGTTAGGTCAAATATTGTACAAGGTGTGTGGGTCTACAATAACGGCGAGAAAAATACAAAAAAAAAAAACTGCATAAATAAAAAGTTACCAGAAAATACAAATTAAATCTTCCTCGTTTAGTTAAAGTTTATACAATTTATATTTATTTGTTATTGTTGTTAAGCCAATGACATAATTAAATGACGTTTCGTTTGAGGTGTTGCATACATTTTGACAAAAACTTCTTCTCTTGACGATCGGTATAACAATGGATAGATCCAAGTGAATCAATTGAATACTTAAAGCGTGCTATTTCATTTAGAGAAAGAGATTTAGAGATATTACGGTAATAATAACAGTTATAAATAGAAACATGATTAGAAAATGGTTAGACTCGACTATTAAATACCCTGCCGTTATTCTGTTCTACGTGGAAGTCGAGGAAATCAATTGCAATTAAAAATGGTAGAAAATTGTTATATTCGATTGATATGGAAAGTTTTTTATATGATGGATTTTTTAGCATTGACTTTCGTGTAAACATATGCAAAATTTTTTTTTCCTTCATAGCGATGTTTTTCCAAAATAGATTTCATATACGGCGAGTTGGGAATTAAAAATATTTTGCCGTCTTAAAGATTCGCCTTTGGCTAGTAAAATATTCATGCATCAAATAATATTAAATTATCTGAAAAATTGCGATTCCCAAATTGATTATATCATCTTCCAGATGAAGTCTACAGAAGGGTCAGACAGAGAGCCTTAAATCGAGTTAAGAAAGTAAATGATTTTGAGCTGATCGCTATAACAAAAGTTAAGTCTATCTTAATTAATTCAAAATGTGACATAAAGGTACATAAAGTTATAATGACTGATATCGTAAGTAGTGTGTTCCATAATAACAATAGCGAAATGATAAATAAAGTTTATGGCAAGAACATGCAGTATTTAGAAGACTTTATTGAATTATAAATATTTAAAAGAGATAACCGGAGCAAGTCGCACCATCAAAGTATTACTTAAGCCCAACAAACGTACTTAAATTAATTAGTTAAAGTAATTAGTTAACTCTGGTTAACTTTCTTAAACATGTAAAATGTTAAGAAGCATACAAGTTTTGGAAGAAGGAAATTTCCATAAATATTGAAAATCATAGAAGCGATTACTTATCTAATATATAATTCATACATTAAATGGTGTAGAGGTCGAAAAAAATAAATTTGCATACCAATGTTTTTACTAAACAACCTACATGAAATTTAATGTGTATGGATATTTTTGTAATCATAAAAAAGTTGAAAACATTAAATTTGGTTGAGTAAAAACTTCGAGCATTTACCATAACTTAGCTATTTAGTGTGGAAGTATCTTTAATGGGATAATTCAGATTCATATTCCCAGTTCATTTATAACTTTTAAGTTTATAACTTTCAAGAAAGCCGTTAAAGCTTTAGTTTGATTCTAAAGTGCTTTTAAAGTTTAATAATTTAACAAAAACAAAAAGAAAAAATGACAAATATAACTATAAATGGGTTTCACTGTAGACTTGACTGTGTGGGCGTGTTCACTGCATTTTGCTCACTTTGAGATAAATGTGAAGCTTGACCATTTTCAGAATTTGCGTTGACTGAAAAAAATTCATGTGTAATTCGCTAAATTTCCGACATTTCCTTCTGGATGTTTCCATAGTTTTAAAAAAAATTTTCATAACTGCAAATATCAAGTAAATTGGAAGACGAGGAGTCAGTTAGCGGTATTTTTAGACAATTGAATCATTAAAGAATGCTAACAACAATACCAACATCATCATTTGTAATTGCAATGATTATTAAACAAACATGTGCATGAGAGAGTTGCAAGCAACTGCAGAAATAATAGAAATAATAGAAATAACAATCATATTACAATAATAATACTAACAATAAAAAATCCAAATCCAAACAAATATAAAATCAAGTGTGTGCTTATAACAGATTGGTGAGAATAACTTTGCAAGAGTTGTCAATTTTTATCTTTATATCAAATTTGTTTGTGTTTTCTTTTGCCTTTATGAAATTCAATGCAAACCAGTTGCAGTTGGTAGGATTTTTAATTTCAATTTTTTAATTTATTGAATTTTGTTTGTCTAGAAATTGTACAAAAATTCCTGAATTCCTGAATTCCTGAATTCCTGAAATCCAGAATTCAAATGAAATGCTTTTGTAAGCTTCACAAATGGCAAAATTTATTACAAAAGAAATTATTAAAATTTCAATCATATTTGTTCTAAATAGATTTTCCTTAAAATAGTAAATAATTGTACCGAATTTTACTGAAGGCAAATTAGTAAAAATTTGATAATTCAGATTAATTAATTAAGAATGGGAAAAACACTTAAAAGTATAATAAATTAGTTCATATATTTGTAATACTTAGAAGAAGAGTTAGAGATATAGTCATTTGATCTTACAGCGATCGGTTTGGAATTATTTTCTGAATGATTTATGGTTTAGGTATGAATTTAGGACAAATATTTGACTTAATATTTTGCCTCTTTGAAATAGTTTTATGAAATTTGCTAAATTTTATAAAAGCCAGAGACGGAGTATAATTCTCTTAAATGTGCCATATTTAGATATAAGTTCTTGTAGTGAAAAGTTTTCAAACAATAAATCTTCTCTCTCTAAATTCCGTAGAAAGTGATATATTTGCCTATGCAATTCTTATTGGGGAAAATTTGAAACACAGCGTGAAATTTGAAGCACAGCGTGAAATTTGATGCACTTTCTTTTATTTTATTCTCTTCTTAGCGAAGTAAAACATCTCGAAAATTGTTATTTCTCTTCTTGATTTATTTATTTTTTTTCTTATGTAATGAAGTGTTACGAACATCTTGCCAGTATGTGCATATGTGCATATGTATGCATATATGTTTAAAATGCACGAATAACTTAAAACACAACAAATCAAATGCTAGCTATTCACATTTTATGATCTAAGCGCATTTGTCATGCTGAATACTAAAAATTTGCTTAGAAATTTGTAATCATTTAGCAGAGTTTAGGAGAGAATCCACTTTAATTAGCCGAATCAATTCAGAATTACTTTCTGAATGGATTTATGTCCCTCTCTTCGTTATTCAGCTGTCAGTTTGCTCGTTTCCCGTTAATTTCTTATTAAGTTAGAACTCAAAATTTTTGATATATTTCGTTGAAATTTTGATACACAGATTTATTGCATCATTTTTACGAATGTCATAAAGTCGTTTTTTTTTAAAGTAGGCTTGGTATTTTATTTATATACTAAGTATAGCAAATTTAGTTTATATCAGATCATTTTTTCAACCTTCTTCTAGGGTAATAAACTTTTCAATTCATTGGCAAAGCAATAAAATTTTTATTACACTTTTTTCTTATTCGTGACTTTTCAATTATGCCTAGAACAAAGTACAAAATCAAAAAAAAAAATTAAAAAAGTAGTGTTAGTGTCGGGTATTTAAGGATACGGCTCCGATTGCCGGTACTTGTTTTTCTATTTTTTTCTTTCTTTTCTTTTTTTTTTTTTTGTTGTAAATAAATATGGAGAGTGCTTAACAAAAAGCACATGTTACATGTTGGAGTAGTTTATTCTAGATAGTGTAAGTGAATGCTTTATATTGTATAAGCATAAAAAGAGCACGCAACAAACGCCATTCAACCAGACTCAATAAAAGTAGACACCTGCGCATGCGTGCATTTGGATTTTCAAAAATTTTTTTCATTAAAGGCACACAAGAAGACAAGAAGAAAGAAAAATGAAAAATTAATTTATTTGGCATCTCTCAATTCGTTCAATTTCTACTTGAATGATTTGGATTTAAGAAATTTTATTAAATTTCATATCAGAAGAAGATTAGGACTAAGAAGACGAAGAAGTAGAAGGAGGAAAAAACGATACGGAATTTTTCTTTTTATGCCATATATCGCCCATTATTTCTTCATTGCGCATGTTGTAAACGAGCATTAACAGCAGCAACAACAATAGCAACAGCAACAGCAACAGCAACAAACAACAACAACAGCAAGAGCAACAACAATAGCAACAATAGCCCATGCATGTTAAATCTAATTAAGGCTGAAATCGTTTTAGATGCTTGGCATAAGCCAGCATAATCAAAGTGTACTTTATTACAATTTACATTATTAAATGCACAAATTTCGCTGCAAATTACAAAAAAAAAAAAAAACACCGAAAAGACAATAAAACAAAACGAATTAAAGTTTTCTTGGTAAAGTGTCTAATGAATGTGTCTCTTCAAAACTATAATAAACTTTTATTAAATAAAAAAATTTAATAATAATTGCCATAAAAAGAAAAAGTAAAAAAAAATATAAGTGAAAAATATGTCACGATCATATTTATTCAAATATATTTTCAAATTAATTACGTTTTTCTTCTTGATGAATAAAACCGTAATAGAAAATGAAGTGAATTGTGTTACAGTCGGTTTATATGGACCTGATCGTTATGAAGGTAATTTAATATAAAAAATATTTAAAAAAAACAGTAAAATTATATTTTTATTAAAATTAGAAAAATTTTAAGAAGAATTTAAAAAAAAAACTTGTTGTAGCGATTTTTTGAATAGACCTTAGACCTAAGGTTATTCGGTTGTATTTCCTTAAAGCAAACATTATCGAACAATTCGCAAATGTTAGTAAAGTAAATTCAAGTAATTAAAAGACACTTGGATTACTATCAAGTATTTGAAGGCCCGGAATATAAATAGCAGTACTTTAGCAACAAACATGAAGTATTTTTCAAATATCCAAGGCTTTATATTTCTTTAAAGATTTTTAGAGGTGTATAAAAATAAATAAATATAAAGAAGAATGGATTGTTATTGCATTGTTAAAAAAATCCACGTAGTCCATGCAATCTCGGAAAGAGGCAAATATTTCTCTTTAAAAAATTATTTAAATGGACATATTTGTATACACTGCTACAAATTTAAGTGATATACTCATTAAAAGTTTGTGCAGATGTGTTATAAAATTCAAAAGGCGTGGACGCCCACGCAGAAGCACTTACTGATTCGATTTAAGCATATCTGCCTGTCTGTCCGTCCGTCTGTATGCAAGTTATAGCTCTCAATTATAGATATATTTTTATAAAATTTGGTACATGGATGTGTTTTGGCTCAGAGACAAAATCTATTGCAAATAAATTCTTACAACCACGCCCCATATAATGCCTATCTTAAAAAAATGCCTATGTATGGTAAACATTCACAATTTTTATTATATTTTAATCGAAAATGGCGCTTAGTCGTATTTTAACATGAAAAATGTATGTACTAAATTTGGTCCAGATCGGTCCATTCGTACGATCACTTCCCATATAACGTCTTATTCGAATAAAGTATTTATATGGGCAAAAGTTTTAATTTTGATTACATTTTAGCTAAAATTGTCTCTGCCTTGTATTTTAACATAAAAAATATTTGTACAAAATTTGGTCCAGATTGATACATTTTTTAACCTTCTCTCGTAAAATGACTCTTGAATTATAAATGCAAAATTATAATTTTTTTCAATTTTGTTTGCTGTTAACTAATGTTAATTAATGTTAATTTGACTTTAATCACAAGTTCTCTCTTGTTTTGTTAGCCAATTTGTACAGTTGAAAATGAAGTATTTGAGCCAATGTAAAACATTTAATTTGTTTAAACGAATTTCGCAAATTGAAAAGACGATAAATTAAAAGCAATAGAAATCTCAACTTTGGATAAAGAAAATTCGCAGCGACTTAACGTTAAGATCTTACTCATTGAATATAAATTAAATTTACACTCGCCCTTAGATAGTTTTTTAAAAATGGATAAAGACAAAAGATGTGTAACTAAATTTATAAGGCCTCAAAGTTTCTACCTTTTCTTTAAATTGTACTCTAGAATTGAAGTATGATCCCATGTACCTAATTTGATCACTTCCACAAAATGTTAGATAATCAAGACATTAACAACCCATACAAAAATATAATTTTCTAAGCCTATTTTTTTGTTTTTGTTTTTTTGCTTTTTGATTTGCTATTAAAACATTCCATTGGAAAATGATTAAGTGCAATTTCAAATGCAAGTTATATAAAAATTGTTTACTTTTAGGTTTACCGGAGATATGTTTACTACCAATGGATATGGGCTATTGTCGGGCCAAAGTGAAACGATATTATTTTGATATAAGACGCATGAAATGTTCTATGTTTTATTGGGGCGGTTGCGCTGGCAATGATAATAATTTTCATTCAATCGATGATTGTAATGATTATTGTGTTACCCTTGAAGATGGCACGAATAGTGTGACTGGTACAGTAACACGACGGGAAAGTAATAAACAAAAATTAGGACAACAACAACAGCAACAACAACAGCAGCAGCAGCAAACAACAACAAACAACAACAACAACAATATCATAAGAATCAAAATCAACAGCAATTAATACATCAGCAATTGCAACGTCAACAAAAGTTACGTGATTTTGATTTTATCGAAAATAATCAATATTCCAAATATGTTGAGTATGACAATCATAGAGATCGCAGTGAAAATAATGTTTATACAAAAAGTTCTCGCATTGTAAATGCAGTTACCCGTGCAACACCAAAATATACAACAAAATCGAAATTGAACTTTAAAGTGAATGATGATGTTAATTTGAATGGAACCGCACAAAGTCAGCTATTAACGAGCAGTACGAAAAATTATCCCTTAATTAGAACGTCTCAGATTGCTTCGACCAATAATCAAAATTCTACTCAAAAGGATCTTCATTCAGATGATACAAATAATGATAATTATGATAATAATGATAATTATGATAATAATGATAATAATGATGATTATGATAATTAATATTTTTATATACTTAAAAATTTTACGAGATTTATTTTTGACGTTCTTATTTTAAATTGTGTTATTGTATAAATTATTTGAAAATTTTAATATTTCTTGAAGAAACTTTTCCTTTTTTTAATTTTTTGTTCATTCTTTATTGATTTGGGTCTTTTTTTTATTTACATTTGATGATTTATATAATTTTTCAAGAAGCAAAGTATTTTTGTATAAAATCAATTATTTGAATTAACATAATAATTTATAAAGTATTTTAGTAATAATGAAATAAATATTTTGTATTTTTTTTAAATAATTTTGTTTCATAGTTTTTTTTTAAATCTACACAGATTTTATTAAATAAATAAAAATATTTAATGCAACATCATTTTTATTATATTTTTTTTCTATTCAATAATTTGTTTATAACAATTCAAAAATTTAGATATCTCGAGTCTTCTTGGTTTTACTTTATTGATGATTGGTCGATTACTCTTTAAATTGATTGAAACGTTTTCGTTTGTCTTCTAAAATGAAATATTACACTATTTGGTTTACAGAAACTTTTCGAAGCAAACAAAGAGACCTTTTTTTGCAAAAATTTTTTGTTATGAAAAAAAATTATATTTAGCCCAAACTGGTGCTACAAGGCATATGACGGTGAAGAAAAATTTGAATTAGTTGACTAAGAAAATATTGTTTTTTTGTTTTTTTTTTTTTTTGGAAGCATTTTTCATTTAGGCATTCTTAGAAAAAAATGGTACCTGTATAAGGGCTTTGCCAAACTGATCCATTCAGAAGCACGTTTTGAACTAATTTAAGTCTATCTATCCGTCTGCCAAGCTTTTTTGAATCGGAATCAGTCTTTCTGTCCATCTGTTTGTCCGCTTTGAGTCAATTTAAGTCTCGCTTTAAAAATTTTTTATGAGAGATAAGATCGAGCAATGGATACGACCATTCCCCCTATAAAGTCTTTCAATTTAAAAAATTGTTACATGAAAAAGGTGACCAACTGTAAATATTTATTTATTGTGGCAAATTTGATTTATATCGGGAGTTCATTTATTCATTTCAGTCAATCGACAAAAGTATTTCACTTTGTTCTTCACATTTTAATAAATCAGGAGTTAACAGCTGTCGAGTGTAAGACTTTAACTTATTCAACTACTAAAATTCTTCAAGCATATCGTTTGGATTTTGGATTTGGGCAACACAAAATTTGGATAATATTTTTGAAATTTTTTGCTCCATTCAATTTCAACTGTGAAAACTTCAACTTTTCTTCGTTATAATTTAGTGATATTAAAATTTTTGTTATATAAATTTTTGTAATATAATTTAAAGGAAATATTACATTTACCGGTGTACAATTTTACAATTGGCTCAACGTTAATGCAATATTAATGACACAACAAAAAAAAAAAAACAAAAACAAGTAAGTAAATTATATTTGGCTGGGGCCACCAAATCTTATTTATTCGCCAAACAGACATCATGATATTTTTGTATTCAAAGTGTGGTTGAGTTTTTTCAGGAGTAAAAAATAGAAAGTATAAATATAAACAAAATAAAAAATTGGTGCTTTTTATAATTTCGTGCAGGCGTACCCGATTTGCCTGGACGGACATTGAAGATTAATAGCCTCTTTACGTGTGCAAAATTGCAACTTTCTATCTTTTGCATTTTGCAAATGATGACCCAAAAATTTTGATGACTCAATTTTGTTTAAGAAAAAAGAGGTAACGTATAACGTATTTCTTTTAACCGATTTTGCCCATTTAAAATTTCAACCTGCATGGAAGAACTTCTAATGATTCTGACAAATTTCAGCTTAATATATCAAATTTTATGAGCAGGAGAATGTTTACAATAGACAGGCACACATATGGACAGGCAGACAGACATGTCTAAATCGTTTTAAAATTTGCTGCTAACGAAGAATTCATTTACATCCCTGGTCTAAAGACCCTGGTCTTTAACGCTTCATTTTAGGCGTTACAAACAAAATGATAAAGTGAGTACACCCAAACCAAACTCTGGGTGGTGGGTATAAAGAAAGAACAAAAAGATGCTGGCTTTAAATTTCAAGGTAAACCAGAGATTTGATTTTTGTGCTTCTTTTTTTCTTTTTTTTTTTTGTTTTTCTTTTTTAGTTTCCTTTGTTATCCTTTGTTAGTTTCGTTTATTTAATACAAATAATACAATCTCTTGTATCATCATGTAATAATTGAAACATTTTACTAAGTTACTCTTTATATTTTTACAACACTTAAAAGGATTCAGTGCCTTAATGCAGCCACAGTACTGTGGCTTTTTTGTTTTTTAAGTAAAGTCCAATTGAACTTAAGCAGTTTGTACAGTACGTAAAATTTAGTTATCTATTAAAAATCTGGCTTGAGAAAAAAGCGATTGATTATATTAAAAATTCCAAGATTAATGTTTTTTCTTTAACCTGCTTGCACGGTATTTACTAAATAAATAATTAATTAACAAAAAAACAAGTATTGAAAAACAAACCTTTTACTAATTGAATTTACATCATAACAGAAGTTTATTTGTATGTATGTTTGTGTGTATGTATGTAGGTATATATAAATATCCAATGAAATCAAAGTTATGTGGACATTGTGTTAAATGTATAACTAAGGGATGAGTGAGGGCCCATTAAAAAGACGACAAAAATACGATTGAGTAATCACATTTTTAAATTAAACGCCATAGTGGATCGTAAAAATATTAAAAATTTCAAATCAAGTTATAGATATTTTGATTTTATAAATTGAATATGCCTTAATGATAATTTAACTTTTCAAGCAAATCGTTTATTAGATTTTCATTTATGTATTTGTTAATAAATTTTCTTTGAATTATAATAAATTCAAAAATTTCATTGGCATGAATATTTCTTTACTAATAATTTCTTCATATTATTAAATTGAAATAAGGAAATATAAATTTTTTCATATATATAATTTAATAAGATAGCAAACGATCGAGTTGCTATCTTTAGTAGGGTTATGTTTTATTAAATTTGATAATCGATTTATTTTATGATTTTTATGTTTTAGGTTTCTACGCAAAGTTTTTTACATTCCTCTAGAGTTTCGAAATTATTAGCATTGCCCATGCAACCGCCATAAAAGAATTCTTTGCATGTTTTCGATTCATTATGATGATAATAACGTGTCTTTGAGCTGCGGCATGGTCCTACTTCTGGTGGTAAAACGCAAGCTGATTTATCCTTAACAGTTGGAGTCGTTTCTTCAGTCGTATCAGCCGCTTTAGCATTACAAATTAATAATAAAAAAATGCCAAGTAATAAGATGACTAATTTCATGATGAAATGATAATCTTCACTTGTTTTTCTTTCTTTGTATTTTCTGTTTCTGTTTTAAATTTTAAACGTTTGTTTTTTGTTGCTTTTTACTCTTTCCGTTCAGATTTGAGATATGAAATTTCAAATTTAGTTTAATTTAGTGTGTGACGTTTTTGGAAGGCTTTTACCGATTAACGCACGACTGTGATCAACAGAGAGCTTTTATATATTTGGAAGTGTTTTGTGAAGAGATCGAAACGCTCTTTTGTTGCTTTGTTTTGTTTTGGTTTTTTTTTTTTTGTAAGCATCGATTGCTTACAAATTTGTTTATGTCAATATTTACAAGTACTTTTATGTTAAGGAAACGCCTTTTACACTTTACATCGCTTGTATTATAAAAAATATTATAAGTGTGTTAGAATCTTGGAAACACACAAAAGTAGAATGATTCTCTGAATCGACTGAAGTCTGTCTGTACGTCCGTTATCAAATTATAGATACCAATTCTTGCACAAGTGCAATTTTTTGGTCCAGAAATGAACTTTGTTGAAAGTTAAAATGATTAGAATTGGATAAAAGTTACAATTTTAAGTAGATTTTAATGATAATTGACATCGCCCTACATTTTGACATAAGAAATACGTGGAATAAATTTATTTCAATTTCGTTCCATTTTTTAATGCTCTCTCATGTAACGAACAATTTTTAAGTTTGTTAATTTGTAATGTTAGGCAAATTATTGTAGGGTATTTAAGTGACCACATCGAAAGACCATAAATTAATTGTTTTATTATGAAATTTTTTTTTGTACTCTATACAAATATTAAATATATTAAAGTAAGATGAAATAAGTGCAGCATATTTCATATTAAAAATTTTTATGCAGTGACTTTTATAAATTCAATTTTTAAAACGCACTTTCTTTGCAAGGATTGTCAATTGTTTTGCCATTATTTTTCATCATTTCACTATAATTTATGATATGAAATTTTCTTCATAAGTATTTGAAAATACAAGTATTCGATTCTACTTAAATTGTATACATTATAATTATAAATAATTAACAAGTAATATAAAATATATATAATAAATAAATTTGTTAATAATAATGATAATAACATGAGAATATTCTATTCGCACAATAGTGCGATAGTCAAAATGAAAGTACACTTTTTTATGACACAGAGTTGTTCTGTATAATAATATAAAAATAATAATAATTATTTATTAGGCTTAATTATCTCATCATCCTTATGATATTTCAATGTATCTCTCTCTTACTTTCTCTGTTTAAATATAAAGTAAATAAACTCTAAGTATCACTTATTATGGTGAAGTGAAAAGGTCAAGTATTTTAAAAAATATACTTACCTGAAAAATTCCCATTAATTATTAATAATATGGAAGAAAAGGGTTTATAAAAAGTTAAATGAGGTGACCAACTATTCATAAACTATTTCTATAAGATAGATTATTTTCATTTTGAATTCTAAAAGCTTAATAGAAATATTTCAATCCAAAGCAATTCCAAATCCAATAAATTACAAATGTAATCAATATATAATATCTATAACCAAGCAAGAGAATTATATTTGACGAGGGCCAAATTTTGGATAGCCATCACTCAAACACTATAATATTACGATTCAAAGGCTGTTTAAGCTTTTCAAATAGATAGAAAAAGTAAACATAAGAAAGCCAAAATTTGATATTATGCAGTTCTGTGTAGGCGTGGTCAATTTGCATGATTTTTGGACAGACATTGTAGATCAATAGCCTCTCTATTGTACAAAATTTCAGCTTTCTTAATGCGCAAAAAAACTAACAAATATGGCTTAAAAAACTAGAGGTTTTCTTAGTTTACGTTTTACAGTGGGTAACAGTGTTCTTTTACCGATTTTATATAATATCTATCTCAACGTGTGTACGAGAATTTGCAATAATTCGACTAAATTTATGCTTGATATCTAAAATTTTACGTCCAGGAGAATGTTTACAAACAAGCAGAATCGCAAATGGATACGCGGGCAGACGGATAGCCATGTTGAAATCGATTCAAAATTTGAGCCTGATGAAATATATATATAATTCATTCTAAGCGTTATATACATAATGACAATGTGAGTACACAAACAATCTTTTTAAAAATAGACATTAATTTTAAGCAAAGAACATTCTCCTAAATAAATCCCTATTTCTGGTGTTTCCATTACATTTGTTATACTTAAAGGTTGATCTTGAGTAAATAGTAAAAACAATTTTGCTAAATATTTAAAATTAATTTTGCTTCACAAAAGCTTTCAATGAAATGTTGTAAAACAAAATAATTTGATACGCCCTAAAATATGCAAAAATATTTTTCCTAAAAACGTTCATGATTTAAATCAGCTTAATAGGGGAAGGAAATTCCCAATTTGTTCCAAAAGTCCCGATGTGTATGCTTTGGAGACATAAGCTCTTTTGCAAGCAGTTCGAATCTATCGGACTATTTAAAAAATAATTGGCCAATTGGTTTGGAGTTGTTCGTTATTCATTACACAAAAGAAGTTTACAAAATTTGACTCAGATTGATAAATTTTTTGGTCTTTCTGCCATACAATAAACTTTTCAAAGTTTTCAACATAAAATTTTTTACATACATTAAGCGAGTTGTAGTGGTGTGGTCTTTTAAAATTGTATTTGTTTTGAAATACATGCATTTAACGAATCTTTCCATGAAATATTACATTTTTCAAATATTGCATTATGTGATATTGGGGAGTCGGGTCTAATATTAAAGTAGTCGGCTCTTTATTTGAAATGCTTTTTTTTGCTCGAGTAGAACTTTTAGATTTTTCTTCTTGTACTTGATGACTGCAAGCCATTTACACCCACTTTATAAAGATAATGTCGCATCATAGGTGAACTATACCGATCAATTTATAAAATAATTTTGTGGTATGTAATTTATGTTAAAAAAAGTTAGCTTGGAAAAATTTTAAAAAAAGACGTGTAAACTTGACATATTTTCCAGAATTTTTGATTGATTCATATAATTTTGGATTAACTTTACACGATAATTTTTAGACAAATGTGAGTGCATTCAGTTGCTTATCGCTTAGAAATTTTGAATAAAGCATAAAGAAGTTTTCAAAAAAATATATTTATAAACATTTTTCTAAAGAGTTTGTAATTATTATAAAAATATCTATATATGCTCTTTGGATTTGATTAACATAAAATCATCTAAGTTTTGTTCATTTATTTGATTTGATTAATTGTTTCCATTTATTGTTTTCAATTCATCATGTCAAGCTTTATTCTTTTATTTTTAAGAATAATGAAATATTTTCTTTACTTGTTTTTTTTTTTAGTTTTTCTATTTGTTTTTAATTCTTTTGTATTGTACTGATAAATTCTGTTCGTAAATAAATCGAATTAAATCAAAGATCACATAGAAGTTTATTTCATGTTTGCGTGTTTTTGTTTTTGTATTTTTGTTTTGTTTTTAGCTTTTCATTACCGAAAGAAAATAAAATAAAATAAAATTAATGTCAATAAAACATTTACATGTGCATACAAATATATATTTACTAAAATATTTAAGCGTTAAATATTTAATAAAATTGCATAATAAATACAACAAAAGTTTCATTGAATTGAAACTATTCAAATTTTTGTTTTGAATAGAAACAAATTTCTCATTTTGATGTAAAAGTACCTCTCTGTAAGAACGAGGTACATGGCTTTAGATAAAGATTTTATAATGTTAGTAGTATTTATAAGTGTATGCTTTATAGCCATTGAAGTGATTGCTGATAAAAATGATTCAACTGGTGAATAATGTTTATAAAATGAATGATTTTGAGTAATTAATAAAAACAAAAATGCAAATTTCAAAATCTTTTGTATTTAGGTTGTAGTCAGCCGAAAGCGACAGGACCATGTCGTAATAGAATATTACGATTTGCTTATGATGGTTCATCTGGTCAATGTATTAGTTTCTATTATTCTGGTTGTGGTGCAACTAAAAATAATTTTCTTACATATGAGGAGTGTCGTCGTGATTGTATGAATCAAATACGTTATTAAATTAAATAATAAGTGCAATAAGTCATGAAACTTCTTTTTCATAAGTCGTAAGTTTTCGGCAATAATTTTTCATTGAGCGTAACATAAAAAACATGTAACATAAAAAAAATCCTTGCCTTCATTTCAGTGGAAAGATTTTTATTATATTTTTTCGTTGTTTTTTTTTGGTGGAGAGTATAAACCAAAAAAGAAAAACAAATTGGAAATTCTTATGCTATTTATTAAACAAATAAAAATAATAAATTACACCTGGTAAAAGGTTGGCTTGAGAATGCTTTCTATTTGCAATTCCATGCCAATTGATGCTTTGCACCATCTGATTGAGTTGAATATTTCAAATTGTAAAAAAGGCTGCAAAATATTAACTAGTAAAATTAATTTTTCTTTTATTAGTAATACAATCTATAATCAAATAATTTATTTAACATTCCATGATTAAATTTGTGGTATATTTCCAAGTAATTATTATTGTTTATAATTTTTAATAGTTACTTTTAAAATAGGACAAGACTATTTAATACCACAAAGTAGTTTGTCATTATTTGTTACATAAGTAATATTTTTCTTTAGACGTATCTATTTTTTTTACAATTCTTTTACACACTTCCCATATAATTCGACTCTAATAATTTGCATTTTGTTTTCTTTTTTATTTATTTATCTGTATATTTTATTTGGAAGTTAGTCGCACAATTAGGTGATAATATATTATATATTTATATGTTACATATTTTATGGAGAATAAAATTTTAGTAGTAGTAAAAGTGATATTAATGCAAAATTACATACAATAACTTAATTACATACATAATAGAAGAAAACTAAACGAAAACGAAAACTATAACGAATATGGGGAAAGAATATTGGAAAGAATTTGTTAAAAATCATTATCCCATCCTGTGATATCATCTGGTGGTGGTCCCTCAGGATCTGGTGGATAATTATCAAAATTAGTTGTATCCGTTACACCTTTAACATTCGGTGTAATTGGTGGTTCTAAAGTACGATTTTGTAGACCCCACCAATAAAAGCCATCAAACCATTTATGCTTTTGAATTTCGCTAATACCGCCCCTTTGGTATCCTAAACGTTCAGCTGGATTGTCACGGCACAATTTTTTAATTAAATTACGTGCATTACTAGTTATGTTGCGGGGAAATTCTATGGCATCAATACCCTTTAAAATAATATTATATGTACGCATCGGATCTGATCCCGTAAATGGTGGAGTACCTTAATCATTATTTAAGTAAAAAAGTATTTTCAAAGATTTTATTTTATTTTTTATTTTATATGTAGTTTCCATATATAAATTTTTAATAAATTATTTGTGTAATTAATTGTTACTTACCGGTTAAGAGTTCAAACATTAAAACACCTAAAGACCAATAATCGGCACTTATATCATGTCCGCGATTTAATATGACTTCTGGTGCTACATATTCCGGTGTACCACAAAATGTCCAGGTCTTGCGACCAGATTGTAATTTTTTAGCAAAACCAAAATCAACTAATTTTACATAGCCCTTATCGTCCAGTAATAAATTTTCTGGCTTCAAATCTCTATAAATTATATTACGTGAATGAAGATAATCGAAAGCCTCAACAACACAAGCTGTATAGAAACGTGTAGTAGAATCATCAAAATTTCCCTTATCTCTTAAAATGGTCCATAATTCACCACCTAGACAACTTTCCATTAACATGTATAAGTATTTTTGATCTTTGAATGTTTTAAATAATTTTACGATAAATTGACAATTCGCTTCTCCCATTATTTCTTTTTCCGACATTATGTGCTGCTGTTGGCGGGTTTCAACAATTTGAGCCTTCTTCATTTGTTTTAAAGCGAATGAACGACTATTATCACCGGAAATTTGTACCAATTCAACACGTCCAAAACCACCAACACCTAATGTAGCAATAACTCTTAAATCCGTTAGTGAAACATTTTTAAATTCCTCATTAACTTTTCGTCTTTCCAATGCACCCTCATCATCATAACGATGTTTAATTTCATCTAAATTGGATATCAATTGATTGAATGTTTCACGATCAATTACTAAACAGGTAACACCCTCCGGTGAATCGCATATTATATTAGCAGTGCGTAAATCATCACCTTGTAAGGCTTTTTCCCCAAAGAAATCACCCTTAGACAAGATACGTATGAATTTTTCTTCTTGAGCATTTTGTTGTTTTATTGTTACTCGTACTGTACCTTTCGATATAATAAAGAATGTATCTCCACGGGCACCTTGACGCACTATATAATCACCAGGTTTGTAATGAGTTTCTTCCAAAACATCCGATATTTTAATAAGAGTATCTTCTGGTAGATTTTTAAATATGGGAACACTAAAAACATTTAAGAAAATTTAGTTTTACGAATAAAACGCTGAGATATTAAGAAAAGTTACAATTTAGAAGTATGTTAATAGAATTTGGAAAGTGGGCGTGTTTAACTCAACTAAATATGAAGAGGATCCAATATGGGTAAGCGTCCATTGTGAGAATAAGTTAAAAAAATATCTATTATATTTCATCATACTTATTTAGAGTACTTAATGAGTACTCTAAATTTAATCCCTATTGATCCATTTACTAAAACCGCTTCCCCCTATACAATGGACTTTCCAAATTATTCGTATTTTATAATATTTTATTGTTTGCATTCATTACCTAGAGATTGGGAGTGAATTTATTTTGCAATATCCAAAAGGATGGCAAGATTTCGAATGCTCATCGTACCAATGTTTATACCATTTTATGAGCGTAAACGATACCTTTTTATATGTACCATGAAGAGGTTGTCCTTATGTTTGTAACGCTTAAAAGGAAGTGTCGTAGAACCCAAAACGTATATATATTCTTGATCAGCATCAAATTGTGAATAGTTCAGAAATGTCCATTCGTCTATGTTTTGTTTTTGTATGAAAATGTGTTATTGGCATTCTCTTAGTTGCAAAATTTGCGATATCGAACTCAAATTTGACAAAAACATTGAATTGTACTCAGATTGATATAGAGAATAAGACAGAGAAGAAAAAGTATGTAATTGTATTTTGGCGGATACAAATACATATTTGTTTGATTAAAGACTTAACAAAAATAGAGTAGTGCTATTTAATAGAATTAGGATCTTCGGGAATATTATATTATAGAAATCAATAGAGTCCTGAATATATCTTATATTAAATATTTATGTAGAATCACTGAAATTACCACCACTATTTTTAAGAATATTATTTTTTATTTGTGCTGAAATAGTTGAAGACCTAGATTTTTTGTGTCTGAAAGTTTAGCAAAGAATAGACAGACTAAACATACAGATTTAAGCAGCAGACTTAAATAGTTTTATGAAACGATTACAAAAATGTTTTGTCCTTTAAAAATGCCATATTAAATTGTGTATGCTTGGCTAGGCTTACCTCTTAAGAAAATCGGTATATTCAGCTTGACGTATAAGTCCTGTACGCATCATAATTGTTTGGAAACATTGTCTTTCGATAGCCCATAGTTTGCATTCGGTAATGGCTGTTATTGTAGCTGTACGTTTACAATTGTATAATATTGCTAATTCCCCTAAAACCTTGGCACCAGTCAACGTGGAAAGATATTTACCCTCACGAGAAACTTCTACACGGCCATCTACAACAAACAAGAAGAATAATTTTTATTCATGTTTTTGAAAAAAAAAAGAAATAAAAAAATAATTATTTTCTGGGAATTTATTTATGGATAAATTATGGATAAATATTCCTGAAATCTATTCTTACCATCATACGACGGCAAAAATGTTTGAGATGAATTATTTTTAATATTTATATAATCCTGATCATATAAATTACCCGTGCGCCTTTTACGGCCATATGTATGTATGGGGACAATTAAACGTGGTCTAGGTATATAAAATTGATCGTATGTACCGTTTTCTAGATCTCTTTCAATATTTATAGAATTTAAACTTTTCGATATTGAATTAATTGAGGAATTAATTGAAAACGAGGAACTTTTATTACTGATTAATTTTTCATCTTTCTCTACCTCACAAATACTTTCAAAAGATTGAGACGGCGTTATATATTCCATATAATCCATTTTTACATCTAAAGATTTATTGCGAGTGGGACGATTTTTGGTATTCAAATTTCCTGTTGCCTGCTTTAAATATTTGGATTTATCCGTCATATCCGCTTCTTTCGCTGTCTCTTTATTTTCCTGATATATGTGGAAATTTGTATTGTCATTCAGAGGCAAGTGCACAGTTTTAGAACGATTTACTCTGTAGGTTGCGTTAGCGTTAATACATTGATTTTGAAATTTTTTATCCATCATTTTCAGGTACAATTGATTCCCTGTGGCCTTTACGGAAGATTTATTATCACAGTCATAACTATGTTGATTATAATTGTTATAGTTGTTGTTATTATTATTGTATTGAAAATTTTCCGTCAAGTATGCTGATTTAGGATGCTGTTTTGTTGTTATCACAGTTTCTTTATTGAAAGGTCCCGACATTGATATTTTCGGATGAATATTTGTTGTCTTATTACTACCATCACTGCCACTCTTGATCATAGTTTGGGACCTTTTTAATAGGGGAGGTCTTTCGGATATTTGTTGGCGGGGCCTTTGGTTACGTTTTACTGTATTAAATTTATATTTGGCCATTTTAATATCATTTATTATTTCGGGTTGTTCAGAACCATAATTATTGCTATCGTTAACGTTATCGTCATAATTGAAATTTTTTTTTGACGCATTATAATTATTTAATGGTTCTAAAGTTCGAAACATATCTGCGTTCCTTTTTGGTTCTAATTCCCATGCTTTGATTTGTTCCAATGCCATTTGATATTTGCCCAAAGTGGACATACCGTCTTGTGAATATCTTTTGGTGGTGGTTAACGATAGATTAGTTTTCGATTTGTTTCTTGCAAATGGAACGCGCGAATTTTGGGTAAAATGTTGTTGGGCTTGACACCAATTTGCTTTATACAGTTCAACCAGTGCATTGTTACGATCCAATGCTAAACTGGCGTCTACTGCTTTACCTGGATAATGTTCAATTTTCATTTTATTCAATACGGCACATAAAATATCACTTGCACAATTTTTTTCATTACATTTTAATTGTATTTTTTAAATACGTCATTTATTTGTAATTTTAAATAACTTTTAATAGGATTGAACTTTAGGGTGATGATGGAGCAAAGAAAAAATTATAAACAAATGAATGAAAAATCAAAATTTGTTTCATAATAATTATAAATTAAAGCAAGCAGTTCATCTTTTTTTCGTTTAGAGTTAACAATTATAAAAAATTTGGTTAGGCAAAATCTGTAATTTTGAGTATCATGATTTAAAAAATCTGCTCTATTTGATACAGGAAGCATAAGCATGCAAAATACATAAGAAGTCTGCAGATGCATGTGCTTAAAAATAAAGAAATTTGGATTCGGAAAGCAGAAGAATCGAGAGCATATCACTTGAACGCAACTCAGAAGTGCGTTTTGAATATTTTTCATATTGACAAAATAGATAAATTAATTGACTGATTAATGAGGGAAAAGTTCACACAAAATACTGATGCAATAAATGCAGATTGTAGACTAAGAGATTTGGGATTGCTTTCTACTAAGAAGCACGATTCGATTTGACTTCTAATCCAAGAGATTGTACATTACGCTCAACGTCAATGAATATCAGTAATTTTCGATGGCTTTTACCAAACGCGTCGGCAACGATTAAACATCACTGATAATATTTAAATTGAAGAGATTCGGGAAGTGTATTTAATTGAAAAGTTAGAAAGATTGTATTTGGCATAGGAAAAATTAACCAGAATCAACCAAGAAGAAAACTTTAATAAAAAAATGGTTTCTTCACTACTGATATAATGCCTTTTAATTTCGAGTAATCGAAAAAATTTTATTGCCGATTAAAAAAGATATTTGCACGAACATGAAATCTATTGGTCATATTTTAAGTGATCTTTCGTAATGTACTAAAAAACTCAGGACGATTACAAGAGTCCAAAGAAGTTAAACAAAGTTTCAAACAAATTTGTTCTAAGAAATCTCGATTTTTTTTTTATACCCAGCATGGGAACGAAGCATTGGAGATTCTACAGCATCTAATTCTATATCGATATAGATATCTCTGTCTGTCCATCTATCTGTAGGTTATTAACACTTTCCAAGTAGCAAAATTAAAATATATATCGAGTTGAATTTTGATAAGAACATTGGAAATTTTTGAAAAATGGTGACAAATGCAAAACGGACAAAAACGATTAAAGGATCGTAAACTGAAAAAGGGCGGTTTTTTAGAGTAAAAATTGAAGAAATCTTCACTTTTTCCTGTTTACATTATTCATCTACTAATTAAAAACTGTAACAGATCCCCAAATCGTAATATCACGGTACAATAATGTTTCATATCTAAGATTTGGTTATAGTCAAATATAATTTTCTAAAGATGCAAATTTTAAAATGCATCTTCTATAATTATTCAAGCCGTTCTTCAATGTTTTAATTATTCGTTCATTATGAGCTTTTATATAATGTATAAATATATAAAATGTAGAATAAGTGATAAAGAAGAACAAATCTACAAGGTTAACAAGTACTTTCGCAATAAACATAATAATCATAAATATTTCATATTATTAAAACGTGACCGTAATAAAATAAAGTAGAAATTAATCGACTTTATAATGTTCATTGATATCGGTAAGAGTTTCTTATTAAATGCACTATACGCGCACATAAAATGCAATGAAACAATCAAAAATGTGAAATGCAATAATTTTAGAAAATTTTATAATTTTTCCCTTTTAGATAGAAGAAAATTCTAGACAATTACGATTAACATTAAGTAATAAATTTAATGGAATAAGTTGAAAATTTTTATTGGCAAATGTGGAAATATATCAAGGTAAATATAAAAATAAATGAACTGCCTTAAATCGATTTAAAAGTGTAGATATTGTGATAAATCAACTAATTCAACGAATTGATACGTGTAAATTAAAATTTTTACAGGTTTGTTTTTAATTTATTACATTGTGCTAACTGTAAATAAATTTCAATTAGAAATAAAGTAAAGTTAATACAGTTAAATACTTAAATGAAGAAGGAAATATTTTTTCAAAAGTCATTTCAGATTATTATTAATATCTCAAGCTCATCTCAGCATATGAAATATGAATCGTTCACTTATTAAAAGTTTATATAAGATATTTTACTAATTACATTGAAAAATCCATAAAAAAACTCAACGAGGGAGAAATTTTTCAAATTATCAAAGAAAAAAGTGTTAACTTTTACATTTGTTTTATACATATAAAAAAAAATTTGCTACATATGTCTATTTATATAGAAAGTAGTAGGTAATCTGAAATTTTTGTCACGTACAAAAATCCTCCTGCGCCGATGAATTATATAGATTTTGTAATTTGGCAACGCACAACATATTGGATAACATAATTAAACTCATACTACTTACAGTGCACGGTAGAATAAGTTTGAGCGTAGGTTTATAACGCCCATAAAAAGTTGCAATGGGCACAACTTTTATTATATACCGAGAGATTCAAGATCAAGATGCTGTTTTGAAGTACCGTCCGTCTGTACATGTAAATTTGTTATCAGATTGCGATATATGCTAATGAAATTTGGCATAAGGGTGTGTTCTTACCCAGAGACGAACTCTATTGAAAATGGTTAAAATCAGAACATTTTTATAAACACTCTCTATATAACGCCGAAAAATTTTCGAAAATTCATTATATTGGCAAATGTTTCAATTTTCAATGTATCTTAGTGAAAATTAGCACTCCTTTGTGTTTTAACATACGAAATTTGCTTCAGATAGATCCATTTTTTGAAACTCTTTTAATATAACGGACTCTTTAAATTACATTAAGCAAAGTAATGTGAGCCAAAGTATTATGAGTCAACTCCGACCAATTTTAAAGTTCGTATAGTTTAACATAAAAAGGCGTTTAGCTGGATTATAATGTAAAAAATATGTGTGCCATATTTATATTTGGATCAGATCGGTCCATTTTTGACATAACATAACATCTTTTTCGAAAAAAGACATTTTATGGTTAAAATGTATAAAACCTTCAATGTTCAATATATTTTAGCGACAATTGGTACAAGTGTACCAATTTGGACTAGTTGGATCCATTATTTGAACCTCCTCTTATATAACTAACTTTTTTAAAGAATTAAGAAATTACAATTTTCTCAGTTTGGTAATTTATAAAGATAAGGCATTTAAGAGTCGACCGACCAACAATAAAATTCTTATTTGTCATATAATGTTAATGTTACATTAATTATTATTACGGTTCAGGTAAATCCACATAATATAAAGTACAAATTACTTGTAAATAGCAATTTAAATTAGACATTAAGATTGAAATTTTGAATAGATGCATCAATAATTATCTGTTAGTCTGATGATGTCAGTACAACATAAACCTGGAACTTATTTTAATTTTATTAAACTAATTTCCTATAAATGAAATCTGTCATTCAAAGTTATACGGACGTTTAATTTTTAGGTCGACGCTTTGTAGTTTTTCATTTTTTTTTTTTTTGGGTATCACACAACATTGAGAATTGTCTGTCTATCTGTTATACTGTAAAGCATAATGTAAATTAAAATATAAGGAAGAATGGTACAGTCAATCGGTGCTGATTCTAATCCTATATCACTTTTCTTAAAGCGATTAAAAAATTAATAAAATTAATTGCAAATCAAGGAAGTAAGCAATTGAAATTTTTCAATAATTTGAACAGTTGGTTATATGGGAAGAGGTATCTAAAAATGGTCCAACTTTGGTTTTTACGTTTTGCTATATATATTTATTATGTGAGAACATAGGAAATCGATAATTTTTATTATAAACTTTGTAAAAGTGTAAAATTATTTCACTTCTTTTTTTTCGAAAAAAGACGTTACATAGGTGGGGCTGGTAAAAATTTCCCGATTCTAACTCTTGCACTTAAACAAAATTGTGTACCATTAAATCATTAAAATTTCGACTTGTAGTTTAACAACACATTTATATGGACAGAATTCAGACGAAGGGTTCTACTTTGAATTACATTTGGCTGATGCCAAATTTTGGATACCAACCACCCTATTGAAAATTTAAGCATAAAAGAGTAATTTAAACATTTAAACATCTGGGTGATGGATCTTAAAGTATCGGCATCAGCTAATATTTTTATTTCAATTAAATAGTTTTTTAAACCCTTTTCTGGGTGCGTGCGTTTCTTTTTTTTTTTTTTTTGTTTCTCTTATTTGCATATACATTTGGGTTTGATGACATTTCCGAAATCAATCGTTACGAGGCGAAACAACACAAACATTTTTATATAATAACAATTTTATTAAGAAGAATAAGGAGAAGTCGAAGAAGAAGAAGAAGAAGAAGAAGAAGAAACAAAGCAGTTCGGCGAACCGGATGATGATATTATTATTATTATTATTATTATTTTATTGTTATGTTGTTGTTTTTGTTGTTATTGTTGTATAATTTGCTGCTGGTTTTCTTTTCAATACATTTCACTTCTTAATAATAATTTGATTAAACTGGTTGTAGAAAAATACATTTTTATTGATTTCATTTTTTTTTGCTTATTTCTTCTTCTTGCTTTTTCGCTTTACATTTTCTTTTATATTATAAATGAAATTGACATATAAATAAACAGTAGTGCACTTTTAAAGTTATTTAATCGAGAACAACTTTGATATACTTTAATTAAAACTATCACATTGTGAAAATCGGCGTTCATTTTTTTGAATCATTTCAAACGCATTTGGTAATAAAACAAAAAAAAAAACGTAAAACCCGAATGGAAATATCATGAAAATACGATGGAAAAGAGAATAATGAATGGATAAGTGCATAAAAATTGCTTGAAAAATTTCATGATCAATCATGAAATTTATGACACAATTTACCGTAAATCATTTCACTTTCTCTTCACATTTTTCTTCCTTTTTTATTTTACAATTTAAATCATTACTAAAATATGATTCATTTTATATTTAAAATTTTTGCAACTGAAACTAAATGGAAATTTTGTACTTAAAAAATTTTTTCCTTTTTTTTTGTTTTTGCACTGACAAGAATGCATTCACATTTATATTTATGTTTATATTTAAAAATAACAATGTAAAATGGCAAAAATTATAAAGCGTGACATAAACTCAACATTCATCTTTCATCAACGTGATAGCAGTACCAAAAACAGCAGCAGCAGCAGCCAGCAACAGCAGCAACAGCAACAGCAACAGCAACAGGAGTAGCAGCCATAACAGCTGTTACAACTTTTTTAAAAAAGATAACAAAATTTATTGTGTCCCCTCCTTAATTGTGACATTTTATTATTTCTGCTTCTCAACACAATTCAACTCTACCGAATTCAACTTAACAGCGTTGCAACAACACAACTCTCAAATCAAAAAGAAAAAAAATAACAGAAATATTATATATAATGAGGTTTGATTTTGGCTTTTTGTTTTTTGTGTTGGTTTCTTTTGCTGTTTATTGTTTATTGTTGTTGTTTTTGTTGTTTATTAAAATATCCATTTTCATTTGTAAATTTGATCGGTATTTATTTTAGAATGGCCAGATCGTATAGATTAGAATAAACTAAGGTAGATGATGAATCTAGATTGGTCCCTTGGAAATGTTGCCATTGTTGTTGGAATTATACCAGGCCGTCGTATCATACAAGTTTTTCTCTTTTTACATTATTTGTATCGAAAGGCAAATGTCTAAACATGACATGGTTTGTTAATTATTTAGTTGCCATAATTGCACACACACATACACACACGCACACACACATACACACAGAAAATTACACACAAACCTATACACATAAAAGTAGAAAATTTAGTTAGTTTTTTCATCGATTTCTTTTTGATTTTCTGCTACGTCTTTGCGGTTATTCATACTATAAAATTTTTATATTTAACTTATCGATTGCATCGATTGCATTATACAGATTTCAATTATTTTATTTATAAAGTTTTCGGCTTTTTTTTCTTGTGCAAAATTTTATTTGCCCACACAAATATAAAATTGTACATAAAATCATTTAGACAATTTTTTAAATTATACTTCTTAATATTAACTTATGCCGTATTCTTTATTTTACTTATGCCATTAGTGATCTTTAGTCGACTGGAGCTTTCATTGGTTTAACATATGAAATTAATGCCAATATTAATAAATTGTTTGAATTGTATTTGTATCTCAAATTTATTATTCACAATATAAGAGATATTTTTCATATAACCAAACGAAAAAGCTCATATACCCAAACACATCGCACACACACATCTAGGCACATAGACATACATGCACACGGTACATACGTGATATAAATTATCCATTATATTTTTATTTAATTTTTGTGGGTATGTGTGTGTGTATGTACCATATGGTGAATTTCTTTTGCATGAGATCAGAGAAATTGTTAAAAGTAAAGTTGGCCATTTAGAGAGGCCAACTAGCTACTTTTGTGTTTGTCATGCATAAAATTCATGCATGTTAGGTTAGTCAAGATGCTTGCCCAAAAATCAATCTTAGCTTCTTTACTATTTCTATTTTATGAAATTTTTGTAATTGATAAAGTTTTTAAAGGCTTACAATCGTCCTTCATCTGATGAGAATCAAAATATTTCAAAGGTATCGAATTTGAACTTGTTACTCTTAATTAAGTTCAAAACGTTACATGGTCAATGACAAATATAGAGAATCAATTGTTTTCTTTAGATTTTACAGAGAACAATTTAAATTATTATTTTCGAAAAATGTATATTTTATGAAAGAAGAGCGGTATGGCTCAAATCGATTTGATGGAAGTTATTATGTCTAGGGCAATTCTGGAATTTGTGAGGAATTCCACTGAACTGTATAAAAGGGGGCAACCAGTCCCGAGAAGCACCTGCTCAACTGGGAGTGGCTCATGAGATGGTCGTTGGTGATGCCGGCCATCAGGGTGCATCAAGAGTTCACGAGATCGAATCCAAAGATTTAATTTGGTAACACGGGATCACCAATTTTAATATATACCCTAGTGGTGATATTGAGCTTGGCTTCGTGGGGGCTGTGGTGCGCATGTTGCGGGCGTCGCTCGTTCAAACATATTTATTTGCTTGTCGTGCAGGGTGCCATTTCCCGAATAAAATGGCTAGCTGGGTAGGCTTATTGGGCTAAGCTAATCTAAGCCGAGGAGTAATTAGAAGGCTCCGAATTTTTATACCAAAGATTAACCCATGTATATAAGGTGCAATAGAGGCTTTAAATTGGAAGCTAGTCGTGACGGTAGCATGCACCCTGTGTGACGTGGCTACCAACGTTAGCGATCAAATGTACGTTGTGTACCATGCAATTAAGCCATCACGGCAGGTGTGCATGTAAAACACTAACTGTATGAACTGTATAAAAGATAGGCGTGCTTTAATCAAAGTGATATAATAAGAATAATAGAGTTTGGTGATGTGGAAGAAATATGAATATAAATTAAGATACTAAATATCTGACTGTTTTTTGGGTACGATTTTCAGCCTAAGTATTTCGACAAAGCAAGTCTATGTGCAAATTTTCTTAGTGTTATGAGTTAACTCATTAGTTTTTTAACTCTTTCATTATGAAAAGTTTTTCAATGTGATGGAATATACAAATTTTCCAATTTTCTTCACTTTACTCATATACTTCTTTTAAAAGATTCATTCAAACTTAATTTTTTAGTAATTTGAGCTTTTTTAGAAAATTTCTCATATACATTTAGGTATACTTTTCGGCGTTTATTTTAAAAATAAATTCAACTAAGGAAGAAAATTGTATTTGGCATAGAAATTTGTCTACAACTTTGCAATTAACATTATGCTTTTTAATATCTTTTTTCTTTTGAAAGCTGCTTTAAAATTAACTCACTAGTATGTCTAAAAAATTTATCTTATTTTAATCTAGAAATGATTAAAAAAGTGAAAAGTGAAAAGTGCAAGCTTAGTATTTTGGAGTAAGAGAATTGGAAGGACACAACCTTTTAACAAATCTGATCCATTTGTAGTGCCACTTTATCTTAAGAGCTTTGCAGAATATTAATGAAAATTTAAAGTTTAAGTCCATAGAGCTTTAAGCTTCATAAGAGGGTGCAAGTACGTCCAAATCAGATGAGAATGTAATTTTGATCAAAGCGCCTATGACAATTTCTCTTGAATGTTATACATTATGATAGTGAACCCTCATCTTTTCGATGATGGGTATGCATATTAAAAATATATTTATTGCATTTTCATAGACCAATTTATAATTTTAATTAATCTTTACTTGATATTTGACCATAAAAAAAGCAAAATATATTAAATGTTTATGTAATAAATAAATAAATAAATGTACCTTCCATAACGTAGACGATACTGCCGACATCACCCTCTTTAATAATTAAGCTTTTTGCGACATATTTTACCGGATACATGCAATCAACGATTTCTCGTATTTGTGTTATATCGAGATTCTTCATGAAATCATTATCTAATATGGCCGATTTAATTAATTCGCGCGATCTGAAAAATGAAATTTTCATTCAATATAGCAAAATAACACAGAAAATTAAATAAATTAAACTTGAATGTCTCATTTATGGTTGTGTGGTATGTAAATTGCAACTTTATTTATGTATTACATAAATTAGATTGGCAACTAAGTGATTGTGCAAAGATTGTCAGTAAACAACTTTAGCTGGTTACTTTGTTTGGTTCAAATAAATCGACTAACTGCTTATTATATTAATGAAAAGCAAGTGAGAAAATTATATTTGGCTGTAGACAAACCTGGATACCGAATATCCAGATATTACCCTCTACCCAGTAACTTATGGTACACATAGATATTTTACAGTTGCATAGTTTCAGAGCAGTTTCGTTGACCGATTTTCAATTCCAATCAATGTACATAAACTTCCTAAGCTAAATTTGAGCTTCATATTTCAATTTTTGCGACAAGGAGAATGTTTACCCAACACAGACGGTCAGGCAGGCATGTCTAAACTGATTCAAAATTTAATGCTGATCAAGAATGTATAAACTTCGCAGCATCTCGGTCTTATAAATATAATGACAAAGTTATTATTTGGATGGTGGGTATAAAAGAAATGATAAGAATTTGTAAATTATTTTTCACGTAACAATTTTTTTAAAACAGGGCGTGGTATATACGCTAACATGGCATCAAAATATACGTACAGCCGCTATTTAAGCTCGTGAAGTTTTATAGTCCTACCAAATTTTAGAAGAATTTTAAATGAGGATAAATTATTTATTTGTTATGTAATAAAACCACTATCGAAATTGAAAAACTATTCTGGATCATGTTACTCTAAAATTACTTACTTACTACTAATTACTTTAAATAAAAAATTTCGGGATATATTAGCATTAGTTTTCCCGAAAAAGGAAAACTAATGAAAAACAAAAAGGTGGAATTTTTCATTATACAATTAGCGTTTTATGGTTTTGCCTAATTTGAAATCCATAACTTAATTTTTATAAGGGCGCATGAAATTGATTCTAATTTTTAAATTAAGCAAGATGGTTGACTTTACAGATTTATAGACTTTCAAAAATCTTTTATAAGTTTACTTGGGTATGGCAAAAGTTACGACAAAGTCAGTGAACTTCCCGACTTCTTTGATTTATTTTTAAAATACCCACAATAATTTTTTTCGATTTTTGCATTTTTCTTTTCTTTTATCAAATAATATCTATTAAGCTTCTTTCATTAATTAATTTCTTAAATAATTTAAAGAAAGTGCCCTCTTCTAGTGCATTTTATTGCTTTTACTTTTTAAAAGCAATAATTTTCTTTTTATTTTCATTTTTTCTACGGCAGAAAATTTATCTTTATTATTTTGAAGAGAAATATTCGAATAATGTATAAATGACTTATATTTTAAGTGGCAATTAAAAAAAAAAGAATTTTATATAATTAACAAAATTCTAATTAAATGATAAACTCAAGAGACAATTAAATATAAAAGATTTGTATAAAAAATAAAAGTAAAAGGTGCGTTGGTGCGTTGGTGCGTTGCATGTTGCGTATGATATGAAAATTGTCTAAAAATAAACAACTAATCGAAAACGAAAAAAAAAACCAGAGAATTGTGAATATGAAGACAACGAGTTATACAAGTTGTGCGTTTAAACGTTTAAAGTTGAAAGCGTACTAAAAAAAATGCTTTTTTTTTGGTGGGGTCCCCATTAATACCGTAATATTTTATACCATTACATTTTGCAAATAAATGCAAAATTAAAACTATTAAAACTGATGATACCATGGTACCAAAGTTAATTCCTTAGTTTAAACGCGTGCAATCGTGAGCCGCATCTAAGGTCGCCTTCCAAGATCTTCTTATGAGCCACTTTTAGTTAAGGTGATGCTACTCACTAGTGGGACTACTCGCCACTCCATACATCAAGATCTATACAAATTTAGAGCGATTGGAATTGCTGTTAAAGCGAATTGGATAGTATGCACAAACTAAAACCCGTATTGGGAGCGCTACGAAGTACAACTAGATAAATGTCAGAAGTATGTTAATAAACTAAATTATAAATTTATTACAACATTCTAACTAATTAGATGTAAAGTTAAACCAATTTAATGCTTAACTGATATAAAAAAAAAACAACTCTTTCAAAAAAAAAAATGGAGAAAGCTTTAAGGGTAAAACGGAAACCTAATAAGCAACTTGGTCTCTGTGGAATATCAGCGTGTAAAATATTTGAATATCAGCGCCACAAAACTTAGTTAATCATAAAAAATAAAATGAAGTAAAATTAATAAAAGCAATAACAATAATAATAATGGTATTAGCAACACCAACACAATCTTACAAATATTTATCATAAATTCTTTCTTTTTTCAAACTTTAATATCTGATTACAACAGGTTCAAATAAAGACAAAAAAGAAAAAAAACTGAAAAGTGCACTGTAATATTTCACATATTCATTAGATGCAAAATTACTATACATATATTAACTATATATATTTATATATATAAAAATGATTATTTCAAATGAATAATAAATTAGTTGAAAAAATAATAATAATCAAATGTTATTAATGGTTTTCGAATATAAATCGTTTTTGAAAACAAATTGAATCACGATTTAAGTTGAAATTTTATTTCATTATATAAACATTGAAACATTATTCTTTTTTTTTTATTATTACGCACCGCTACATTCATTAAATGATAAAATGATAAAAATTAACACTCCAATTAAAACGGAAAATTAATCATTTCGTTCAAAAAAAAAAAAAAGTAAAAAAAAACAAAAATATGCCAAATTAATGGAGTTGAAAATTTTTTCATTTAGCTGAGACCTAATCTTGTAAAAACACCTATCAATGCTCATGTTCCTTTCATGATATTCTTCGATATATTGAGAACGAGAGAGCGTTTATTGTTTTATGCAGTCGATTTTATATCGGTCTAAAGTTTAATCACTTAGATCCAAAGTAAGTGTATTTGAACAGATCTCAAATGTTTTTATTCTAAGCGTTGCAAATTCTTTAATAATATAAATGTATCCAGAACTTTTACATAGTGATTATTAAAGTGTGTTTATACAATTTAAATACTGGTTCCTGCAAAATAATTACTATTTAGATAAAAAAAATGTCCAAAGATTTTAGTAAAACCTATGAAAAATGCATGAAATTATAAGTAATAAAGTCAAATTTATTAATTAATCTTTTATTTTAAATTAATAGTGCTACTCAGAGCTTGAGTTTAGAGTATGCTCGGTATGTGAAAATATTTGCTATAACCGAAATAAGAGGCATCAAACATCTTGAAAGACAACAAATTGTTAATCAGAATGAAATTAAGCAGTAACCTAATTATGGGTCGGTATATAGAGCTTTTAAAAGTGAAAGTTCTTATCTTTAGGTAAATACTGGAAATATGGTTCAAGATCGCACTTATAGTATGCCGCAAAAGGCCAACATTTCTATATTTATTTTATGAAAATTTGAAACTTCTACAATATTTACTAGATCCTTGAAGTTTTTGGAACCTCTTCTAAAGTAATTTTTATTCTTGTTCATATTTAAGTCTCATAAATTAACAAGAAAATCCGCCTTTATTTGCCATGTATTGTATTCGTACATTTAAATAAAATCATTAAAATTATTTTTTTCTTTTTTGGGTAAGTTTTTTGAATGGTATTATATACTTGAGTATTTCTACCCGCATATCTATATAAAGTGATATTCATGCATCAATAGAAATTTTTATGGTTCATATTCTTCGAGATTTTTATTAAACACTGTATAAAATTCATAGATCATAGCTTATGTCATAAGACATTAAAGAAAAGTATTAGTAAATTAAAAACTTATGTTACAAAGTCTGTCACTGATTATTGTCTGATATTGTCACTATAACAGTATTAATCAACGAAATTATTTATAATTGTATTAATTTTGTACTCGTAACTTTTAAAGAAAACTAAAAATGTATTCATTTAACATTTAATTGATGCGATTTATACAAAGCGCATCCTAATTTTTGTTATTCAATTGTCGATTACAAAATATGCAAATTAAGCATTATAAATATTTTAATGAATATTTTTTATATGGAAAAAGGAAAAGAAAACTAAATTATATCAATAATAATCTTAATTAACGTGGGTAATATATATTTCACATATTGAATTAGTTCGTGGAATTTTTCGTAAATCGCATCTTTTTTTCATATTTAAATCTTTCCTAAAAGCAGAATGTAAAATAGAAAGATCTGAATTGAAATGCCTTCTCTTCTATCAAATTATTTTTGTAAATTAATTGATTATATCAAGAATTGACTCTATCAGCCAGTTAGGGCCAATTCATTAAATAATTCTGGATAAAATTATGAGCGATTTAGATAATTTGTTTAACAATTTTAATGATAACGGGTACACAAGTTTTACTTGGTCGAATGGATTATTGAATACCTTTCATGTAATTACTTTATCAATTATATTAAGTAATTTAGAAAGGATTTTATAATTGTTTTAGAATTGTTAATTTTTCCATATAAAACTCTTTATAAAATAGGTCGTAATAACAGACTCAAGATAACTAAAATTATTTCCAAGTGTCCTTGAGCTAAACCACGCCTAATAACCAAATTTCATTAAAGTGGTTTCAAATTTACATGGCCAGATATCAGGTAGACAGACAGACAGACGTTCTTAAAACGAATTAGAAAGTGATTCTATCTCACCTAGTTTTGGATATAACAAACATCTGCATAAACTTATAATACTCTGCTGTACTACAAATATTGTAAGGTAGAAAAATTATTAAATCGTGCACGACAAGTCATTTAATTAAAAAACAGATCGAGTTATGGAAAACATTCATACGTTCTAAGTAAATGGTCAACATAAAGCAGTCGTGTCGTAACACCAAACTTATGCGATTTGAATAAATCAATTCTTTTCAATTTTTTGATTACCATATAAATCATTTTATAAAATATATACATATATAAAATTATATATACACATATATATATATATACGGTAAGTATCATTCTGTTCTAAACATTATAGAAAGTAGATTTCGGATTAATTATTGCTTCAGTACTAATGGGCAATTTTCCAAAAATAAAATCACAATGGATTTGAGGTATTAGTTTTTCAAGATCTATAAAATTTATTGTATTCTTATAAGAAAAGGCCACGTGGCAGTTCCATACAACTGCTATTTTTCTTTTATGGATTTTCGAATGCTTCAGATTTGGAGATGACTTGGTCTAAAATATTTATTAATGATCAATAATTAACTGTAATCTTTTTAATTGTGTTTTTGTGTGGATTGCAGAGAACAGTACCGAATTTAATTATTATAAAGGTCACTTATTAAAACTGTTAACTGAAATTGTGTTCAGTACACGTTCCTTTTCATGGTATTTGAATTGTCTTTTTTGCAATTGTTTTTTTTTTTTGGAATGAGAGAGTTTATTGGTTGAATTAGTTCATTTATGCCTCATGCCGATGATTTACGATCACTACAAGTGTCACAATAATGTCCTGTATATATAAATATTCATAAAATTTGTCATTTTGTTGTATGATACAAAATTTCATACTTTACTTATCTTATTCATGGTATATTAAATTTACGTGATTGTATGTAACGCACAAAAGAATGGGCGCACAATTCAGAAAACATGTCTGTATGTTTGCTGCATATTTTGGTCTAAAGTGAACTTCCAAACTTCCAACGTTACTTCAGAGAAGACTCCATAATTCATATATTTACGGATTCATTGAAAATGCTATGCATTAGATAATATGTAAATATTTAGCGTCAAAATCAAAGGGGCCTATTAAATCTTTGTTTAAGGTTGAGCCTGAATGGATTCTTTTATAAAAATTGTCTTATGAAAAATGAATTTTTTTTCATTACATTTTTATTATTACACGATATAATCAATTTACATTGATTTTGAAAAATTAGAATAAAAAATGCTACCAGTTTTTGTATGCCAATCCATTATAAAGCACTTCTCAAATTTGCCGATGAATTTCAAGACTATAAAATTTCTCCAAAGCTTTGGATTTGTAATTCCAGGTTGCCTGGCAATATCAAATTCGAAAGTTAAATTTAAATCTTGACTACTCTCATCTCTTAAATGTTTATTATGTTTGGCAAATGCGCCAGTCTAATTTAATTTTACTTTTAGAAATTATGAATTTTTTAATTTTGAATAATTTTTATAACTCAGAGAAACTACAAATAAATCAAATAAAATTTAAAGAATTAGAAGGAAATTAAGAAATTTTTTTGTCGGTCAGGTCTAATTCTTAAATATTTTCCTTAATGTAAAATGTTTAATAAAAGAATTACAAATCAATGAAATAAAAAGCTTGAAAATTGTTTGAAACGATATATGTAAGAGGGGGCTCGAAACATGGACCGATCTGGACCGAAATCAAATACGCATATGTGACTGGCAGTGCCGGTTTTCACTGAAATATATTGAAAATTGTAACTTTTTTTCATAAAATGTTTTTTCTAAAAATGTATTGATTAATTGAATCGACGGTTTAGCATTTTGCAAAAAATTTTTTGTCATTATGCTTTACGTAACTCACGAATGAAAAGTAATTTTTTTCAAGATAAAACTTTAAATAGACCTCGCCTACTTTGTTCAATTTCTTTACCCACTCATCCAGAGATCATTTGTGAAATGCATGCCTAAAATTTTAATGATTACTATAAAAAGGCAAAAATCGCTCTCAGTCTCCAATGTATTGTGAACTGAACTTATTCAGTAAATATTCATTTGCGTGCAGGAATTTCAAATTTGGCAAATTTGTAATCAATGTCTAAACTATTTTAATTAGTAACTTCTGCATTATCTTAAATACCATTCAAGCTAAAATAGTGTTGATTACTCTTAAACTGAAACAAAATATACGGTATGTATTCTATGCATGGGATTGTAATGCTTTTCCATAAATAAAACATGGGTAGACCCATTAAAAAAAACAATAAATAAAAAGAAAAAACAAAATATCGAATTTTACTTGTTTTTCATTTTTTTTTTGTTTGATTTATTATTGCCCATGAATCATGCAAGACATTTATCTATATATATTTTTAGATCTATATCGTATTAGTTGTTTAAAAATGAAATAAAACTAGTGAGAAAAGTAAATTTGGCTGAGGCTAAATCTTGGAAAAACATCACTCAAACACTATTTCTTGTTTTAAAGACAGATAAATTTGAAGTTATATAATTTCAAGTAGGCGTGGCCAATATACAGGATTTTTTGGTAGATATTGTAAAGTAATGGTTTTAATATTTACACAAAACTTTACCATTCTATGTGTTTCGTGTTGCAAGTTGTGAGCGAAAAATTATAAGGTTTCGTTCAAAAAAAAAAGAACGTGTTCTGTTTACGTCATACTGTAGGCGTGTCTTTTAACCGATATAGCTTATTTTTAATGTATCTTCCAAATTTGACTTTGATATCTCTCTTTGTGCGATCAGGTTAATGGACATACGAACAGCCTTGTGAAAATCGATTTAGAATTTGATGCTGATCAAGAATATATATACTTTTTGGGCAACCTCTTCGTGGTAGGTATAAAAAGGTATCGTTTACGCTCACAAAATGGTAAAAACATTGGCATGATGGGCATTCGAAATCTTGGCAAAAGTAAAATTTAACAGTTCTTATTATAACTTGAACCTTTCACATTTTTGGTGCAGAATACTGTAAATTTGTATAGATATTTACAAGATCAGAATTTATTACGCAAAAGACCAGAATAATTGACTGATTCGAAGTAAGTCTGTCTGTCCATATATTGTTTGACGATTAATTATATTATCAACCTAAAAGCCGCGATTTTTAAAATATTTTAACAAAGGTACAACCACGTTTTGGTTCAGCGGCAAACCCAGTTGAAAAATGATTAGGATCGAAGCATTTCCCATATAAGACCCTTTTCTATTATTTCCTGAAATAAAAACGATATATGATAGAAGTTTACAATTTTTTTAATATTCTTTAACGAAAGTTGTCTTAAAATTCTTTTTTGAGATATTTAATAAATCTATCAAATTTGATCTAATTTTGTCCATTTTCTGAACCTGCCCCTTCCGCATTTCTTTAGCAAACTTTTTAAATGATTTGGAAATTATTACCATTTTGCTTTTTAATCACATTAAGCAAAATCGTGTAAGGTATTTACGAGTTCACTTTGACGAACTATGGTGGTGCAATTTATCTTAACTTTATTGTGATTTAAAAGATTTTGTAGGATATAGGAAAATTTTTAATGTTGTAACTAATACTTACAGAAGGTAAATCTTTGCTGTAATTAATTCTATTTTAGAAGCCTATAAAGGTAGCTTGATGATAATTAAGCATGGAATGGGTTTAGAAATTTAGCTCTTCATTTTACATCATTGAGAGTATTAAGCATATTCAAATGTTATACCTCTGTATAGAAAAAATTGAATTGACTTGAAAGTGCTTTGGTCTGTAATTTCTCTATTCAAATTTAATGTATACTTTTTCTTTCATTTTTTTTTTGGTTTATTCTTTAAAGTTAATAAATTTTTAAAATTAAATGCAATTTATTTTTTTGATTTTTTCTTAATTTTTTTTTACTTTTGGCTGCTTAATATATCTCCACCTCCTTACCGCAGGGTGACGGTCATTTGTGCCACTGTCAAATAAATTACTAATTCATAAATTAATGAATTCAATGACAGTGACGACAAACTTTTCTTTAATATCTGCGATATGCTGCCAATAATAATAACAACAATGACAATAATAATAATACTAATAATAGAAAATATACAGCCGGCAACTCAGTCTACACAAACGGAGGCTGAATCAACAAAAATATCAAATACAATTGTCATGAGTAAACTGTCAAAGGTGTTGAAATGATCAATACAAAATGTTAAGAAAAAAAATTAAATAAAAGAAGGAAACATAAAAAACAAACACACGTACAAACAATTTTTGCAATAAAATTCAGGTACAGCGGCATCATCTATAAATCGATTATTTGTATGTTTTAAATGAAAAAATTTTAATTATGTGACTACTTTAGCGTGGGCAAAATCAATAAGGAAATCCATTGAATTTTCATGTAATTAAAATGTCATATCATATTAAATCTCTAGGCAACTCGGATACATAATTTTCTAAGATAGCTTATTGGCAACACATAAAACTTGGATTGAAATTTCATTCGAAATGAAAATCGAAAATAAAAAAGATTTATCTGTCACAATAATTTTTTAAGATTAGTTTGTGATGCGTATGGAAGTCAAATGGAGTAGATCAAAAAATTCATACCAGAGTCTAATTTAGGATTATTAAATAAAATTTTGGAGACCTACTTCTGCAGAAGCCATTTTTTTTTCCTCCAAACTTGAAAAGGCAATTTTTTACAACCATATTATATAAAAATAATTCAGTGGATAAGCAATTAAATATTGGATAAAATTATACTAACAATTGGCTCTCTGTTAATGTTTATGATAGATTATAATATTCTAAATTATCCATAAAATGTTCTTCCAAGTTTTACGTTAACAGTAAAATATCACTTCATAATAACTACTCTCGTTTCATTAAATTTTGCTTCACATTAATTTGCGCACTTACTTGTCATCCTTTTCATATTTGGGAAATGTAACATTATCCAGCAGGACCGATGATTCACTTTGCGGTTCAGCTGAAATGCCCTGAGCACGTTGCCGTTGAAAGACTTGACCAGATTTACCACTATCACCAACATTAAAACCACTACCACCACTACCAGCAGCATTACCAGCAGCACCACCAACAGCGCTTAGAGCCCCACTAATGCTAGTACCGTTACTGCCACCACATGGTGTTGTGGCTCCACTACGAGAAAATGGGAATACACTTTGAAATTTATCCAGATGGGATTTCAATTCAGCAATTTCTGTATCTTTATATTGAAGAGCCCGTTGCATCTCCTGAATTTTCAAATCTTTCGCATGAATTGTTTGTATTAGACGTTCTTCTTGTGGTGTGGCTGGTACATATGACGAACTAAGTAAATTAATGCTACCCGCCGTGGGATCCATAATAGCTGTTGGCACTGCAACTGTAGCCGGCATTGCATTTGGTGCTGATAAGCAAATATTTTGCATTTGTTCAGCCAAATGGTAATCGGTTGATGATCCAGCAGTTGGTTGGATAACAAGTGGTACTGTGGGCCCCGCAGCGAATATACCTTGAGTTTGTGCTTGCAATTGTTGCAATTGTTGATAACGTTGCTGTAATTGTAATTCTTGTTGATGTAATATATTGCGAGTTTGTATATTAGGATCTGCATTGATTTGTTGGGCCACAGATGGAACTGTACCATAAATTAATGTGTGCGTTAAAACATCATTCGTTTGGAGCGGTATAGTTAAACGTATTGCGTTCGTATTACCGTTTAATGTGCTACTAAGAGATGGCACATTATTATTGTTCACATAACCCAATTCGGGTTGCGACTGTATATTGGCATTCGGTTCTTGTTGCATTTTATATAAATTGTCAATTAGTTCGGTTTGTTGTTGTTGATCGAGAACGATTATTTTCGTTGTCGCTAAATCGTTCGTATTTTTTTCACTATTTTCAATATTTTTACTGTTTTCGTTGCCGTCGCTTTGACGCAAGCAACTAATGCCCCTTTCGTTTGTTTTCGCTTTTTCTAATTGCTCTGGGCGTTTAATATTTTCTTGCGGCTTCTGATATTGTCGTTTATTTAATTGATCACTTTCATTGACAGATGTGTTTAATGTATGTGGCAATGTTGGTATTGATGATGCTAATATTTCCTTTTTCATTTGTGCAATGCGTTCATTAATTTTCTTATAGTCTACGCCATCGACTTCCGTAACACGTGAACAACATTCAAAAGTTGTTATTGAAAATGTTGGAGGCGTTGGGGGTATTGGTGGCGATAGCGGCTGCGTTAATGATGATAGTGATGACGTTGACGTTAGCGTTGTTGGTAGCACTGGCGCTGGCAATGATGGTGGATCTAAGGTATTTATTGTATTGTGCTCTGACGGTTTTCTTAGATTGGTGGTATCTTCTGGATATTGGCAAAATATTTCAAATGTATCGACTATTTGATTAGTTTTATTTTGTGTTATTGTTGTATGCGTTGTTGCTGTTTTACATGGAGTCCTTGTGATAGCTGTTGTAGTGATTGTTGTTGCGTTATTATTTGTTGATGTGACATTGGGAAAATTTGAGAATTGAGAATTATTTGTTGTATTATCCACATTGGCTGGCCTCTTAACACCGAAGCACAGCCGATCAAAACAAATACGCATCCAAGCGATTTTGTTGATATACCAAAAAAGGTATGTATAAAAATTGCACTAAATTGATGGCCCTGAAAATAAATGTAAAAAAGTGAAAGTTAATAATCTAAATAATTGCAATTGAAATATAGAAATATTTGGTAGTTAATTTAGTAAAATGAAATAAACATTTGAAATTGCTTTGACATGTTTTCTGTATCGAATTAGATCAAAATATACACTGATATCCGCTTCATTTATAACTTATAATGATGAAAACTTCCAAGTATGCTGAGTATAAGTTATACATTTATTTGAAGTCAAAAATTAACTTTGGAAAGTTACATGGAAATCCAGCTGTAAGCAAAGACCAAAACGCACATCGCTTGTTTTTTATTGATATCATAAGTACGTAGAAAGTTTTGAATACGTTACATGTCCCGTAATACCCACAATAATTGATCAACAAGTTCTTGGAATGGAAATAAAATGCACTTTTGCTAGAAGTAAAAAACAAATAACTCTAAATTTGTTGCTCTGACTCGATCATTCTAAAAATCTAAAATGACAGCTGAACATAATACTTGAAATTTTTATTTAAATCATAGACTAAGTAACGCTATGCATTAAGCTTAGTAACATTAGCTCTTTAGAACGAGGCTAACTTCACGTTAAAAGATTGACAGATAACAAAATTACGCTCGTCTTTATAAAGATGAATATTTACGTTATGTTGGCACAGATCTTAATTATAATTCCAAGAAGTTTAATTAATTTTTAATCCATACAATTGACTTCTTCGGAATTGAATGCCATTGAAAGAAAAATGTGTCTTTTTTTTCCAAGAAGTGGCACTACAAGTTCCATTAAAAATTAAAAACTCGTATATATTAAAATTATTACAATATTTACATATACATAAAATCTTTTTATAATACTAAAATACATTCCCATAAATATTTATAGTACTTGAAAACACAGAACTGAAATGCAAGCAAGTTGAATTCATTGTTTAACTGTTGAACGCATAACTTTTTTACGTAATATATCGAATTTGTTACACAGAAATTAATGTCTTAATCTACAAAATGTATGATAATAACACAGCTATAGGGGCTCATATGGTTTCATAAAAAAATTGCATACCGTAATCGCATAAATTGCATTTGTGGTGCTTAATTTAATTTAATTTACTTTTCATATCTACGATTCACTATCCAAATATGGAGTGTACTAATTTATTTAAAAAGCTTGTTACATGCAAAAATAAATATCAAGCATTTGGCTGGTTAATACATGGAGGCCAAATTTGATAGTAGCATTGGTTACTATTGGACGCTGCTTGAAATTGATTGGAATAGGAATTGAATTAATCCGATAAATCATGGCAGATAATAGTGAAATGGATAAGGCGGATAATAATAAAACGGCGGATAATAGTAATATGGATAACAGTAAAATGGATAACTGTGAAATGGATAACAGTATGGCGGATAACAGCAATATGGATAATAAGTAAAGCGGATAAAAATAAGATGGCTGAGAGTAAGACGTATAACATTAAGATGAGTGACGGTCAAGTGAATAACAGTAAATCGGATAAGAGTACGGTGAATAACAGAAAGGTAGATAATAACTTTGGGCAATTTCTCTTATAGTTCAATAGAACCGTACACTTCGTTTTTCACTATCTCTCCGAAAATTGGACGAAACGCAAAATCAACCTTGCTTAAATAAAATTATAAAATTGGAAATATAATTTTTTTTCCTTGGATTTTCTCTCGCTCACATGAGAAAAATTAAATTTTGAAAATTGATCTATCATCTATGATTATCTGATAATGGAATTGCAGTATTTGGAATTTTCCTTCAACTAAACATAACTTTCTTATTTGCTTTCTTTGCTACACTCTCTATATCTTTGCAGCTCTTCATTATCATTTTCACATATACATATATGGGAGGATACACTGTTCACACCTGCATTATATTGTTAAGGTGATACTAATTGTTAGGTTAACACACCTTTCAACGCCCCGCATAATTATAATAAAAGAATATATATTGTACACCAACACTATCACAACAAAATAAAGCATTCACTATTTATCTCGTTTCATAATATTTTCTTTCCTTTTTTTCTTTTTCTATCATGTTCATACAACCTAACAAATACCATCATATTTACTAAACGGCAACTAATGTATACGCATGATCACAAAAAGTTACCAAAATAGATAAAAAGCAACTGCGACAAAATCGAACCATTTTTTTTTTTGGCCCTGCTTTTCTTGTTTCTTACACATTTCTACATGATAATAAAAAAATATGTTTTTTACTTATAATTATTTTATATATATATATATATATATATATATATATATATATATAATATATTAATTATAAATTTAAATTTATTATTCAAATTTATTTGATCCAATGGGCGGATAGTTTGTCAGGGTGCGTACAAAGATTGACAAATTTTTGCCAAGTGCACAATTTTTTTTCTTTTCCTTTTTTTTTTTTTTTTTGACCAAACATTGAAAGTATGTTCATTTTGTGAAACCGTTTATAAGTTCTAGAAGAAAACTACTGTGAATTTTTAATGGAATAAATCTTCGGAAAATATTTTACAAATTATTTTTTTCGAGAGTGAGCCCCAAAAGCAATACAACAACAAGAATATTTGAAGGCAATTATGCTACTTTTTTGAACCTTAATTGTTGATGGAGTCTAAAGGCTTAGGCTACAATTGTCTATAGGAGTAGCAATTTTTTCAGAATAATAGAAAACCAATAACAAGGCGGTAAATGTTTAAAAATCCATAAAAATGAGGAAATATTCAAGTTCACAAGAGTTTAATGTCCTTAATTTTAATCTAGTGCGGTCGGCTTTTCATTTTCTAATTATCTGATCAAAATGTCGATAATGTATAAAAAATATATGGAAAATTTGAAGAAATGTAAATTATATATTTCACTATTTTGAATGGGCGTGTTCCAGTTTTTATTTCCTTTCTGGGATAAGCCTTGTAGCTTATCCAAATCTTATCGAAAACTTGTGAAACTCTTAAAAAAATATATAAAATTAGATTCGATAATTTACTTTTGAATAAGACTGACAACATTTTTAGATTTTAATAGGAATGGGAAATGCGAAATGGGAAAATACATAAAAGGAAATTTCAAATATCCTTCTTTTTTATATCTAGAGTTTTTACTTTAAAAAGCATTCGCAATTGAAGCTCTGTTGGAGATCTAATCTTTGATCTATTTTTTATGTTAAAATTTTTAACACTTCTGCCACACTTTATAACCATATTTTGATGTTGGCGGTAGACCTAGAATGATTTTGAAGTTGCTACTGCTTGAGCCTATATCCATTTTTTAAGATCCTTTATTGATGTTGCACATGCTTTATTCAAATTAATATAACCCATACCTCTGGGTAGTGAGTATAAAAACACCAATAACGAACAGTAAATAACGATGCATTTTATACAACTATTTAACTTATTTTACATAATTACATCAAATTATTTATATTGGTTTGTTCAATAAGTTGGCAGATGTATGCAACAAATTCGACCATGCAACAATTCAAATTTTAAAGTGAATGATTTTAATAATAATTTTGAATGCTTTGTGTCAAGAGGTACATTATCTTATGGTACATGATTTTGATATATAATATTGCTGCCATATTAAACGTTGTGACATCCTTTATCCTTCATCCTTTACTTTTATTCTCCTTAAGGAAGAAGAATTGAACATTTCAAAGTCTTACTTTCGTTATGCTGAGTTGATTTGGTAAATTCTCATGACAAATCTAATTGTAATACTGATAGTGAGTCTCTAATTTAAATTAATTAAAATTTTTAAATTGGCCTCCCTTAAATAAATGTTAAAGAATTTGCTACCATGAGTTTCCGAACTTATCTTTATTTTTTTGTGTTTTTTTTTTCTCTTGCTGCCATTTTATTTTATAATCTTTTATTAAGAAAAAAACTTGTGTATTCAGACGAAATTGTGTGAATTATGTTTTTCATTTAATCCTAAAAAAATAATAATAATAATAATAATTATGCGGCATAAAAAGTAAATAATTAAATAAACGAAATAAATGTGAGAAGCAAAAAATGTCAATTTTATTTCAAAAATAAATTTTATATAAAATACTAAAAGTATTCCTTTATATAATAGAAAATAATTTCTTATGGAAATTGTTCTTTCCGCTATACATTGAAAATGCCTAAAGCAAATCAATATAAAAAAATTGTAAACATTTTTTTCAAATACTTTAAACGTAAAAAAAAGTGACAACAAAACAATTGTAATTTTTTAGAGTTTTGAAAAGTTGAAAAAAATGAAGCGATGTGAATCAAAGTCAGCCTGTAAAATTCAGCCTATCAAATTCTATATTTTCCTTATAAGGTGGGTGGCTTTATGGGAAGTGGTCATACAAATGCTCTGATACCAATTATTTGCATTTTGTATATCAAATTGAAGTATTTCAAATATTGCTACCTGTGACAGAGACAACAGATGGACATGGAGGTTCCATGAAAAACAATTCTGAGTGTCATCCTTCTTACCTAATAACAATATTTTGTTGCACAAATTGAACAAGGCATAAAAATAATCAGAGAATTATTATACCAAATAAAATAAGTTGCTCAAAATTTGAATCAAATAGTTTCTGTGTTTTACATTTTCAAAATGAATGACCTTCACATCAAGTTACCCACTAATTTAGTTGTCTAAATTTAATTATGTCAAAAAAATGCATTGTTTGTGTAGTGACATTTCCATGCTTGTCTAAGGCCTGCGTTCTATTTGTACTATTTACAGAGTTGTATCTCATGTAATTACAAGTTGACTTTTTTTTTTCTTATATGAAAATGCAAAAATTTAAAGCATCGAAGAAGCCACATCGACAGTTTGTATCATAAATAATGGAAGATCATCATTTTATTAGTTTTCATTTTAAGCAAATTTTTTCACCTTTTTTTTTTTCTTACAACTTACCCGAGAGATATTTTCAGTGATTCTCCTCAATTGAAAAATTGATTAATTTCAATATTAAAATATTGAAAATGTTTGAAAAAATATGCAAGAATATGAAGAAACGACCACGGATATGTCATGAAATGTTTATTGAAAGAAAAATATATAAAATTGTAATAAATTTGCAAAACCCGTTCTATTAAAAAAAGCTTAAATCGATAAACTTACGCAATAAACGAGATTCCAAAAAATATTATTTATTAACATAAAATTTTGATGAAATTGAAAGCAAGTAATAATAAATGGTATATCGAGATGGTTTTGATAATCGAAATAACAACGTTAAAAGTATTTTAATTATAATTCGTTAAGCTCGCAAATTACTCAGACTTTTATTAGTTATCATAATTTTTTAGATTTGAATGCGCATTTACTGTAACAATAGTTTTATTGTAGGAAATATAAAAAACTGTAATACCCCAACAATTATGCAATGTTTTTCTTAACCCCAAGTGCTTATATGAACAAATTGATGTTTATAAAAGTGCGGCACACTTTACTTACTCTAACAACACACTTCAATCCGAACTTACTTAAAAAAATTTTTTTGTAGCATTCAAATTATGTCTAAGAATATCTAGTATCGATATTGGTAAAGTTTAAACTTTATCGTGCCAAAATTTCCATTCAAATTAGTGAAAACGAGAAAACCAGACAGAGTAGCGGTTGAACCAGCATTTGAGGTGTATGCTGCTGTAAGTCCGAATGAAAATTTCTAGCACAAGAAATGGTTTATCAATTTTTATTACACTCTAAGTTTGACTAAGTCTATCGAATATCTGTCCATGTGTACATTGATTACCAAACTCTTCTGGAAGTTTCTAATAATTTTTGTTACACCTTTATTGTTTTTGTCATTACACATGAAACGCCTAAAAGGAAATGTCCACAAAATATCACAAGACATCACAAAATTTATATATTCCTGATATTTATCAAATTGTGAGTTGTTTTAGACATATCAGTCCATATGTTCATGTGTAACAGTCTCTTGGTACTGAGCTCAAATTTGGCAGAAATATTATAAGTTCTTCTACATTAGTTGGGATTGAAAATGGGTTAAATCGGTCCAAAGACACGCCTACAGTGCAATGTAAACTGAGAACGCATCAGTTTTTTAAAGCAAAATTTTGTGGTTTTTTGCTCATTCTTTACAAACTGCCAAACATAAAGAGCTGAAGTTTTATACAAGTACAAAATTTTTCTTTGGTCTACAAAGATTGTCTAAAAATCAGCCACGCCTACGTAATATTAATATAATAAGAACTTTACACTTTTTTATGTTTACTTTTCTCTTTCTATAAATGGAAAACTGAAACAGACTCTGACTCTTAATATGATGGTGTTTGGATGATGGGTTTCCAAGATTTGGCCCCAGCTAAGTATTATTATCCAATTCGCTTTTTTTTTGTTGTAAAATCAAACAATTTGTACGCTTACTTTCCTGACAGTGTTTTTATCTTGAAAAAGTCATTACTTCGAAATAATTTATAATTTTGAAGTCTTTGACAAAAATTGCCACAAACACTGATGATGCAACTGATGATATATTGAAGTTGAGTTTCAAATGTGAATCAGGTTAAACCCCTTCTCACATATATTTAAAACTTTTTATATCTCCACAGAAATATTAAAATTTTATTGCATTTCTTAACTTGCAATTTATTTGCTTGATTGAGCATTAAGTTATGAGATGTGGGTTATTTAAGAAATTGTAAGGTTTTTACAAATTGTACAGAATTTCACAGGTACGTTTTAAGTAAAGAACGAATCTTATTAACACTATTTAAAATCGAACAATTTTTTCGTTTACTTCTTATACGAAGTCTTATTCTGAAAAGTCCTTTTAATTTTGAATAGTTCTCTTAACAACTGGGCACAGAAAGTTACATTACGCCAATTAAATTTGAGTGTAAAACTTTTCTAACTAGTTGGTTGATTATTTGAACTTCCTTCCAAAAAAAGAACTTTCCAATTTTCTCAAAAATTTATGGTCTCCCTTTTTGTTGTCATTTGTTTAATAATCTTGGCTTTTTAATTATATCGAACAAATTGGTTGGGCCTAGAGCCATTATTATAATTTTCATTTGTTTGTTTAGAACAACTCTGCTAAAGAAGTTCTACTAAAAAACCCGGCAAAGAAGCCTCAAACTCTAAATCATTATTTCTAAATCATCTCTAAATCATCATACTCCAACTCTCTTTGGCCATGTTTGTTACTTGCGTGGCCTTGGAATGCTTTGGTTATTCCGCCAGGTTACTTTGTATTCCAAAATCTTCTATGCATTTTGAAAATCGTACTAACACAAAATGTTTTCAATTGAATGCACTTCCGATCTTATAACAACAAGGAATTTATTGATTTTAAGTATGACAACTAAACGATTTGGAATAGAAGGTAACAATCATTCAAAAATAAAGCAAAACAAATTTTCAATTTTATTAAAATACAAAGTTTTATACATTACTTATGAATTGTATAAAATTTAACTCGTAAGTTTAGGCCAGACTTTAGAATGACAATTTATTTGTTGTTGAGTAAAATGTCCCTTAATTTTGTAAAATTTATGCTACACGATTATTAGATCACATTTAAAGGTTACTGTGTATTTTATAATGACAAAGAGAATTTATTTAGTGACAGATTGCTCACTAAAAATTCCAAGGTGTTTATTATGACTTGCGGTCCACACACCTTTTTTTACCTCTATTTATTTACCATTTTCTCTCCAGTCATTTAATTTAATTTTTGTTTTATTTAGTTTCTGGTGACACATTCCTACATACTTTTTATCACATGGCAACTGGTTGTTCAATAAATTTATGGTTACGGAATTTGCTTCTTTTTCTTTTTTTTTTTTTTTTTTTTTTGGTAGATTTGTACAGAATCTTGAAATTGTTGCACTTTTCCTTAAAACATTTCCCACTTAACTTATTAAACACTTTTTACTGCTAAATATTATTGTTTATTATTGTTTTTGCTTTATTGTTTTTTTTATTTTATTTTATTTTATTTTATTGTTAAAAATTTGACATTTTATATGTGAAACAACTTGTCATTAAAGTCACTTTTATGCAGTTTACTTTGATTTGAAGAAAATATAAAAATATGTCGATATTTGACGATGAAGTGTATCAATAATCAGTAAATACAACATAAAGAGAACTGAATAAATTTAACTTAAGGCCATAACATTAATGTGGCATATAAATTATTTCATAGCAAACATATACCAACAAATGCAATGTAATGCAAAAAGAGAAAATGCAAAAAAAAAAAAATTTTAAGAAACAAGAAAACAAGAAATTTAGTTGACTTTTTAACTGAGCATTGAATTTTTCAACTAATAGAATTTTTGCGTAGATTATTTACCTCAATCTTCTAGAACATTGTTCTTATTGTTGTTGCTATTCTTGTTAGTGTATATTACAACTTTATATATTTAAGCAAAAAAAAAAAGAGAGCTAGCATATTTTGCTTGCCTTTTTCTACCCATCATCCAATCATCCATTCCACAATTGAAATTGTGGCATCTAAAAAAAAAAGAGAATGTCAAATCTTTGATCAGCTTGAAATCTCATCACTTGTAATTTCCAATAAAAGAAGAATAATGTTATTTGCCATGTTTGCAGGCATCATTTTATGGCATTTTCCAAAAAAAAAAAAAAAAAAATTAATCGTATCCCTTAAAGTTTTATCAAAACAATTCAAAATTTTCGTTTTCTCTTGCTTTAACTTTCGTAAAATAGTAATAAAACTATGAAAATATCTACAAATGTTGCTTAAACATGCATGAACATCTAGAATTATCTGCCCATTATTTTGAACAAAATATTCTTTCAGTTAAAAAGAATTCAAAGGCAACAAGATCAAAATTAGCTAAATCGCAAATTTATACTAAAAAATTTATCAACTCGATCACTCTATCACTGCCAAATTTAAGACCTCTTTATACGAAATTTATTTCAATATAATGATTTGAATAATACAAACAACCGTTAGAGGGCATTACAAAACTCTTAAGCCTACAAGATTAAGTAAATTTTGATATACTTTGAAAATGCATTTCATAATTGAACAAATACTTTGTTGCAAATGTTAGAGAAAATCATGGAAATTTGAAGTAAGTTGCATCTTTGACAAATTAACTAATTGAAGAATACTTCTTATATTGGGCGTTGGAGATGGATTTTATAGATCATATTTAATTTCAATGCTGCTAAAAAAAATGTTAAAATTTCATTTTTGTGCCAAAGTATTTTATTTCATTTTATTCATTTGCAAAAAAAGGAAGAAAAAAAACCGAAGTCGTTTCAAGTCTAAGTTTGTACAAAATTAATTAATTATGTGGATGCGCATAATGATCACTTAGATATATTGATTAGCAACACAAATTAGAAATTTTTATTCAAAAAAAAAAAAAATAAAAAATAAAAAATAAAAAAAAGCACCTAAAATATATAAGAAAATTGTAACTATTTTATACTCTACATAATGTCGCCTGAATGACAAGAAAATAGTGCCTGAACATTAACCCTTCCAAACCATACGCAAGAAGGAATCTTAGTTTAAATAAAGCTTAAAGAAAGTATAGTTTTTAAATGGATTATTTTAGAGTAAGCTTAATCAAAATAATAATTTTTTTAGATAGATTGATTTTCTTCCATATTAAAATAATATTAAAGGCAATTTTTCAAAATTATTTTTATATCATTTCAAGGCAAGACTTGAATTGAAACTTGCCCATCCAGCAAATTTAATTGCTTTTTATAGTTTCAGTGTGCCAGAAAGGAATAGAAAAATCACTAAAAATTATTAAAATAAATTGTATAAAATATTAAATTGCTTCAAATTTTTGTAAATTTTTTGTAAACATTGAGAATGTCCTCTACCAAAAAATTTATTAAAAATTTATTGAAAATTGTGGAAAATTATGCAAAAGTTTTTTGTTTGTGCGCTTTTTTTTTTCTCTTAAATTTGTATAATATTTTTAATAATTGATCCAATAATTTATTTTATAAATGAATAATTAAAAATCTTCAATACTGTGAATATAAAAATATATTTATTTTAATTTAATATTTTATATTTAACATATTAAACACATTTTAATCCATATATATAAATAATATATATATATATATATATAATATATATATATATATATATATATTTACATTTATAAAAATATATCTACTCCTGCTATTTTATATTCGATTATACGATCTACCAAATATAATCAGATTTTGCAAGGAAAACAATCCGGTTGTGTACATATTTATATATATATACATATATATAAGTGTGTGTGTGTGTGTGTGTGTGTGTGTGTGCAATGTTGTAAGATGAACTCTTTATAATCCAATGTCAATAATTAAAAAAGTATTTTTACAAATATTTAGTAACATTTATACCATAATTTATGTATATGAAATAAGTAAAAATATAATAATCGATCAGAATCGACCATTAAAATCGTCTACGATTAATGTAATTACAACTGCTTGAAAATATTACAATTAATTCAAAATTTGCTTTTTCATATTTGTAGCAGATTATTCTCAGTAATGTTCCTCTGAAGTTTGCAACGAAAAATTTATATGATGAATTGAATGATCTATAAACCATTTTCGGGAAATATTTACGCGAATTTTCGTATAATCTAAATACAAAAAATGTAGAATTTAGAGTTGTTTAGGGTTAATGTGCTCAAAATCAGAGAAAAAGAAAGTTTTTTAAAAAAAAAAGGTTCTTAAGGAATTTTAAAAGAATATTGCTACTTGGTTAAAATTTATAACCAGGATCGAACTATAATATCGCTTATTGGAATTATATAGACTTTTCTCAAAAATTGAGCTCTGTAGTTTATTAGAAACGAAAAAAAAAATTGTATTGATTGGCAATCGTCAAAGAGACTTATTAAAATCGATTCAGATAAAGGCAACTTAAGTTAATTTATGGATGTTTCATGATTGTTCCATAAGTACTTATGAACTAAGTATATCCTGTACTGTACATAGAGAGATTTGATGTAAGGTATTAAAGTCAAAGTCATTTATTGTACACGCGTGCATTTTAATTAAAAATTTATACATCTTTTTCTCGAATGCCATCAAAATGGTAACATTTTACCATTCACTTTATTCACTTATTTATTTTTAAGATTTTTTCTTTTTAAGTGAAATTAAAAAATGCTTTGATTAACTTTACAAAAACTACAACTATTTATTGTATATTCTAAAATTTTTAAGATGTGAGTTAAAAAAAATCTAAATCGAAAACTTGATTGAATTGTGAGTGGAATGAGTGAAATGAATTAAGAGTGGAGTATTTTCTTGAAGATGCTCAATATAAAATATTTCAATTTGACAAATTAATTTTCTAAAAGTTGCTTTTATTGTTTTTCGTGTGATTTATATTTGAAAATTACAAAAGAAATATCCTTGAAATGATTTTGCATTACAATAAATGAATAGAAAAATTATATTTTTAGTCAGACCTATAAATCTTAAATAAATAAATATCAAGAAGTTTTGCCATCCCTAATAAAATGAAATTCAAAAAGAAAGAAATCAAGTACAACTGTTGTAATCGGTCAAGACAAAGTTTTTAAATAATTTACCTCATTTTGTTCAATATGATGTAAAAGTCAACTCATTGCAATTCTATTTTGCAATTCATGAGAGTAATAAAAATAGATGAATATTTCGAAACACTTTATATATTCGTTATATGGCAGAGAAAGAGTACAAAAAATGGACCGTTTTTGAGCAAATTCTTCCTCCCGTACTTATAAATAATTTACCCATCTTTGCTTGAAGTCAATAACATGAATTGTAAGTCTTTTTGTAAGAGTAAAAAATATGAACATTTTGAATTTAGGAAAAATAATCCTAAAAATGGACCGTCTTGGAGCAAGTTTTGTACTTTGTAAATAGTCTACCCATCTTTGCTTAATGTATAATGAGGGGAATAAAGCAAGTTGAAAAGGTAAAAAAATGTACCATTTGAATCACTTTAATAGCTTCTTGTATGACAGAGAAAAAGTGTAAAAAATTGACCATTTCGGAGACAATTTGTTACATATATTGAGTACCTCAAAGTACTTACGTTTCAACAAAGATTATACAAAGTTGTGACATTTTTTTATATAATTTTAGAATAAGATGTCGCATAAAAAGTGATCAAAAATTTCAATGGTATATGTCCTCGGGGCAACATTTATCAAAATTTATTAACATATTTCAAAGAGAACACTTCATACTTCATTCGGACTAATGGACAGACAAACTTAAATTAAATAAGAAAATGATTCTGAAATGATCATTGTAACACATAATGTAGGCTTATCTCAAACTCTTTTGGGGTCCATGAATGTGTTGAATATAAAAAGACGATAAATAACGCATAAACTGAAATAGAGTTTCTATCTGCATTTTAAGTGCCATTTATGCCCAGTATAACATTTTTAAAACGTACACATTTTATTAAGCATATCATCATCGATAGGCAGACAAAAAAAAAAAAAGCATATGGAAAAGGCATCATTTGACTGCACAGTATTGCAGTATTAGTTTGCTAAAGCACGTAATTTACAATTTTTTTTAATGTATTAATTTTAATCGAATTTTACACTGTCGTTTACTTCTCTTTAAATTATCATTTAATTAACATTTACAACAAATTGTTTGCATTAAAACAAAAGAAATCAAAAATAAGGAGAGAAAGAGAAAACAGTAAAGAAAAAGAGCAGGTTTTTCTAATTAATCATGCCGGCCGTACCACTGGCCGGAACAGTGTATGCAATTTTTTGGCCGACTGCCAAAGTTGTTATACATTCATATCTTGCAAAGGAAAACAAATTATCTTTTATATTATTTGTGATCTGAACATGAAGCATCTTAAACGTAATGCAATATTTGTAAAAAACAACAACATTCATTTAATTTATTAAACAATTAAAATGTAGATAAATTAATGAGAAAAAAATTAATGCATGTGTGATAAATGTGATAAAATTTCTTATCTATGTAAAAAAATCGTTACAATTATGCTTGGCCAAAAAAAAAAAATGATTACACTTAGAAGTTAATATCGTTATATGAAATTTTATATTATTTTATCTTAAATATTGAATTGATTCAAAGTACATGGAAAACAAATTTTTAAATTATTAATTATTTAATTAAAGAAACGTATAAAAATGAATTTTAACGTATTTCATTTCATATTTTCAATATTTAGCAAAAACTTTAAACTTGAACTACCTTGATAAAATTTGTTCATATTTTTCCAAATACTAACTGGATGCCTTACTTTTTAATACCAATTTTTCATTTCCTAATATCAAATATTAATCACAAGGAAATAATTAGAAAAAAGTATCAAAAAAAAAGCACCCGCGAAATGCTAAGCGAAATGCCAAGCGGAATTTTCAGATCCATCCTCTTAACTTTTAATGTTGCGAACTTTCCAAGGAAATGAGTAACACCAAAAAAAAAAAAAAAAAAAAAAGGAAAAACGAGCAAATAAGAAAATTATATTTGACTGGAGCCAAATCTCGGATGCCCATCCACCACACATACACCCTACCCTGATGTTACAATTCAGAAGCTAGTTCAGTTTTTTAGGAGTCAATTGAAAATGTAAACATAATAAATGAAAGTTTTAATTTCGCGTAGACGTAACCGAGTCGCATGATTTTTAGACAGACATTGTATAGACCAATAGCTTCCCTATTTTTGCAAAATTTCAGCTTTCTATGTTTCGCAAAATTTTGCTTAAAAAATTTAGAGGTGTTCTCAATTTATGTTGCATTATGGGTGTGCCCTTCTAGCCATTTTGCCAATTTTCAATATCAACCAGCATATAAGAACTTCCAATGATTCTGACAAAATTGAGTTCGATATTTCAAATTTTACAACGAGGAGCCAAACAACAGACAGGCACACAGACGGACAAGCATATCTCAACGCCCTAAGAATTTCATGCTGATTGATTGAATGTCTTCTAAGCGTTACAAACAAAATGATAAAATAAATATACCATCAACCTCCAAATCTTCCTTATAAAAACTGTTTACAAAACCATCTAGTTGTAATTGAGATCTAATAAATTTCATCGTAATGAATAATCAATTATTGGCCTAATGTAAGTGTAAATTATAAGTTTCTACAGTTTTATAATAATTATTAAAACTTATATACAGAATTCGTGGTATGCGTTACTTTGTAGACTTTTTTTTCTTCTGCTTTCTATGCCTTTAGATAAAAATAAAAATTAGTATAAATTACTAAATTCTGTTTTCTTGAAATTTTTTTTATACAATTTAATGTTGTGCGATAATAATGAATGTACAATATTTTTTCTGTTAATGGCGATATTGGTGATTTCCAAATGCTTCTATAAACATTAAAATTTTGTAAAAATAATGAGAAGTAGTCGATTGTTTTATAAGTTCGCCAATTGCAACAATTTATCCAAAACTTAAACCTTTTAAGTGTGCATTTCAATTTAGGAAGCACTTAGATTATACTTGGGGGGGGTGAGGGCGATTATCGAGTACGCTAGAATTATAAATTTTTCCACATAAAAATGTGAAATGGAGCGCAGTTCGATTTTATCCATAATTATTTCCAGGGGGCTTTGTACCAAATTTCATTCAAGTAGCTTCAAAATTATACATTGCATTTTGATAAAAACCTTACATGGACAGATAAGAGACCGAAGAACGGATAGACGGATGATCATGCAAACGGACTTAAATCGAATGAAAAAGTAATTCTGAGTCAATCGGCATAGTAAAATGTGGGCCTATCTCAACTCTTTCGGCACTTTACATACCATTCACATGATATTCTGTAACGCAAGAGGTGTGTACGGAATAAAAATCTAGATGGCATTCTACATAATCATTAGAATATAATTTTAAATGTTATCGCTCTAAATGAAAGACTCTACGAAAATAGATTTGCATTTAGGCATTTATTCAGTTAATTTATTCTATGGAATGGCCGTTCAATTATTAACATTGAACACTAAATTTTTTAATTTATACGTTAAAAAGTTTTTTATATGGTCTGATAGAAAATAAATTAATTAAAAAAATAAATTAATAAAAATTTCATTATAAACTGGGAATTTTTTTTTAAATCAAAATTAACCATAAGCGTTCAGTTTAATACAGCAGTTTCTAAAACAACTAAAATTCGTTGGGTCGCCTATTTTACTGCTGCCACGATTCAAGTTTTTTCAAGCACTTTTCATTTTACACTTTTTTTGGAAGGTTTTTTTTTTTTTTTTTGGCAATAATTTGATCATTTTTGGCAAAAGTACCTATTTAAAATAATTTCATTTTCTGTGCACTTTTTTCCAATTTTTTTTTTTCCAAAAATTCATCTTCTTTTCAAATTTTTTGACGTTTTAGTCCCTGCTTGGACATTTCAAACAAACATTTACACGACGTAAGTTGCGTTTAAAAGAAGGATGGCCTTTATCTTTCTAATACTACCAACTTTTGTACAAATGGCCCTGCATAATCTATAATTTAAATTAAATCATATTTTTAATAGAGCTCTACTGAATTTTTTAGTTAATTTAATAATACTCCGTCAATTAGTTGGCAAAGTTATAACAAATGCTTAAATTTTACTTTTTTGGTGGGGAAACATTATCAAATCCAAGCACACAGAGTACGCAACCATTGTTGTAAGCTTTAAAAACCCAGATGAATGGTAAACATCATGGTTGGCCAAAATAAGCAGCAAAACAACCTTAAAATTATTTTAAGAAAATTAGAAAAATTGTTTGTGATAACTGGCATCCCAAACGTATGCTTTTTTTTATTATTTTATATAAAAATTAAAGCCGTCATAAAACGCTTTCAGAGTGGTGATCCATGGATCCATTACTGTGCAATTAACTTACAAACAATGGATAAAATTTAAAAATTATTTGAAATTTTACGTTGCCCTAAGATCGTGTATTTTAAGCCATATGATCCGTTTTTTTTTGAGAATCCAAATTCTCGGCATTTTTGGAAAAACGAAAATGCGGACAAATTTGGATAAATTTATACACATTCTTAGACTTGGAACTTCATACTGATTAGGCGTTCACTTTTAATTTGTACGAACGATTTGAATTAAATGAACACAACTTTAAACTACTCCGAGTGGTTACAAAGAATAAAATGAGAAAAATCACAGATGTAAAAGTATCTGCTTCAACTCAAGACTTTCATCATTTATCAAGATTCAACTCAACTTTCAGCATTATCAAATCTGAAAGTTATCGAAAGGCTTTGAAAATGTTCACATGCAATAAATTTTTAACAAAAAAATGCGTATTTCAATTAAAATATAATTTTTTAAGATAAATTTTAAGACTCTCCATAAAAAAATTTCCCATAAAAATCTTAAAATTCTTAAAAATATAAATAATAAATAACAAAGTTGATCAATTTTGGGCGTTACATGTTTCATTTACGAGCACATAAAAAAAAAACAAACAGAAAAAAACAATTAGACAAATTGCATGACATAACTTGTTTTATTTATTTATTATTCGTTCACATTAAGCACGGGGCAATTATTATTATTATTATTAACCAATCAAATTTGATCGATATTGATATTTGTTGGCATTTTACGAGCAAATGTTATTTATTCCATTTTGATTTTTCTCTTTTTTTTTTTCTCATCACCTCAATTTGATGATTTGAATTACAATTAAAAAACTTTACCATCGATAATAATCTTTGAAATAATTGATTTTGATTGACTTAACAGCATCATATTTCTTTTTTAAGCAAACAATTTATATAACAAATTTATAATGACTTTATATTATAAGATAACACCCAAATGAAATTGGGCTTTGATCATTTTATTCATTCTAATCATGGCTTGCAGTTAAAAACATGATAAAAAAAAATTTTTTTGTTATTTTTCCAATAGAGAAATGAGCTGGCAGAAAAGATGTTTTTAAAGGATCATTTACATATAAATTTCGTAATTATCCTTGAGTTGGAAATTTTCTCGTTTGCTTTTTTTATGATTTTTTTTTAAGCTTAAATTTTATTCATCTAAATACTTTTAAAAATTACTTATTCCTTATTTAATATCGTACCGTAAAGTTTTTAAATGGTAATTTCCTTCTTTGTTTTCTTATTAAATGGCAAATATTGTAAAGGAATCACAGTTTAAAGCGTTTTAAAGCGTTTTAAAGCGTTTCAATGTAGATGTTTTCACCAAAATATGCGTTAACAGGTTTGTATTAACAAACAATTATGGCAATTAGTAAGGAAAAACCCAAAAAAAAAAAAAATTCACAATAAAAGCACGATACAGCACGACAATCAAAATAGAACACACTTTTATGTAGTTGAACGTTTACTGCTGTACTGTTATGTAAAACAAACAAAGGCAAATAAAATTGAAATGTTTGAAAAAGTATGATTGCGAATTGTAATGCCTTGACACTTAAAATGAAAATTACTTAATACATGTATGAGGTATGAGAGTGATCAGTTGTAACAGGTGCTCTCTAAAAATATTAATTTTTCTGGTTGTCATTTACTTCGATCAAACGTTAGAGAAAAATATAACAGAAATGAGAGAAAAACAACAAATCAAAACAGAGATTTTGAGAAAATAAAATTGAGAGATATATACGGAATAAAAGCTTTTTGCCAAGAGATAATTTTCTGCTATAAGAATCGTTCACAATTTATGCACTTACGCTTGATGCGTTTTAATGCATTTTGACTCATATAAGTATTCATTATAATAAAAAACATCCATTTGGTGTAAATTGGATGCTTTTATATTGACATAGCTATTCTAAGTGATTTATTTATTAATTGCTTGAAATTATTATAATTATATTATAAAAATAATGCCTAAAAGAAATAATGTGAGTTATGTTGGGGACAAAGTAAGTTATAGAAAACAATATGAAGAAACTAAAATTGAATTAAATGCAAATTTAAAGTATAAACTGAAAATTTATGGATTCTTAAGTTAATTCAAAAAGTGATTTCAAATAAAATGATATTTAGTTCGAAGTCATTTAATTAATACCAGCTTATTGGACGACTAGTTCTGCAAAATAATAAAGTAAATGAACTTAAGTTGAAATCCTACAAAACCGATTTAGTAAAATTTATTAAAATAAGTGTGTACGGAATATAAATTTTCTAAAGTGATATTATTAGGAATTTCCTTGAGAAGAGGCCAATAAATAAAACGATAAATATAACTTTAATTAGCAAAGACACCAACCAAATTTATATAGCAGACCTCTGTTAACCACTTAACAGAAATTTGTTATACGTAGTCAAGGAGGGATGTTGAAGAAAATATTAAATAAAATCGAGATTATTTTTAAAATTTCAATTGAAATTGAATATCGACTTTTCATTTATCCTTAATACGCTTACATTTTTAATAAATCATTATTTTTTTCGGCTTAAAAAAAAAGGCCTATGAAATAATGTGAAAATAAAGTGACTTTAAGGGACCGGCATATCCAAAGCACAAACTGTGACATTCCAATATTGTAAAATGAACAGAAACAATCGAATCGATCTTGCCAAAGTTAAATATAGCACAAAATATAAAATTTAATACAATATAAAATATAATATAAAATTTTTTATAATTTGATAGACTTTACAGGAACTTGCTGACAAAATCTATATGGTCTCAATTTCTAAAAGCTCTTTCTTCACATGCGTCTTTGAAGTGTCCAGATATTACATAAGTTTGTATAAAAGTCATAAATTGGTGATGTAACGTCTAAGTCAAAGTTAGAAAAGGATGGGGCGATTCAATCGATGGCAGCGGACTTTTAAATGATCTATAACAAAATTTCTTAGATGAAATCATCACATTAAAGTGATTTGAAAACATGACCAGAACGATGTTATTTACCACGTTAAGACAAATGTGGACTGAAAAGCATCCCTTGAACGACTTAGAATTTATTGCTCATCATTATGAATCTATAAATTTATAAGCTCTATAAGGACCGCTCTGTTGCAAATATGCTAAATATTGGTCACGCCATATGAAATAGATTTTCTTGTGAAATTATGTCGTACATATAAAATATAAAAAAATAAAAAAATAAAAAAATAAAAATAATTCCAATATAAAATACGCAATTTTATAGTGAGACATTTTATAAAAATCATAACAAGTATAAGCAACACATTCATTTAACATGGAGAGCATCCATCAGACACTCCCACAAAATAATATATAAAATGCTTTTACAAGTGTTTGTTCTCACTTTATCAAAATATTTATAAAAAATCATCAGAGTGAGTGCATTTCGATTTACTGGTCATGTAAATATTTTTACGGGTCTTTTTATTTGAGATGGTACAAATGCTTGGAATCAGACTCACACTGAATTTGTATTAAATTGGTCAATGGTTACGTTCTCACGATATGCTTCTCGTACGCTACGAAAAGCAAAAGGCGAATTAATTTATTTTGGCTAAACTTTGCCGATATTAAAGGGAAAATACTCTAAATCATTCTTTTGTAATTAAAAATTGATTTTTAAACTTTATGAATTTTTAATTTCTCAGCATTCAAAATATGTCCGTATTATTCGTATGTCCGTGTTACCCAGTGGCCAGAGAAAAAGGAAATTTTGATTTCACTGGCAACATCTGAAATTAATATTTTAGTGTAGACTTTTTTTTTTTTATTTATAACTTAAGGAGTTAGTACAGAAATTATATAAATCGATCATAATCACAACGTCTTGAAATTCTCAAGACGTTTAGAACTTCGTTTAGAAGATCGTTACTCCTTTTTGAGATTTCTATTCAAACTATCGAAATAAATAAACTCAAGAAGTTTTTCGTCCATTTCAAATGAATTGGACGAAAGTAGAAAGTAGAAAGGCCGCCACCTCAGTCTAGATGGCGAGTGCATATTCAAGAAATGGCCCCAGTCATATTTAGAAAATTTATACACTTTATTTTATTGCTTATTAATTGTAATGAATTTAATTTATGAAAATTTAATGTAACGTCCAAAAGATAGTTGCAGAATTTATCAGGATGTTTTTAACATACTTCAAATATTTCAATCGATCTGGCGTGTCCGTCTGTCCAAATAGGTAAATTATTGTAAAATATTTATCATTATTTATAGTAGTAGTAGTAAGCATTTTAATCATGGTGATGGCAATACAATCTAAAGATTAGGATCAAATCAAATACTTTATTCAAATAAATGGATTTTCGATCTTTCTTTAATGAGAATATTTATACTACAAATGGAAACGTTTTTTAAACTCTGCTCATCGATAATGTACAAATAACTATAAATAGCCGCAAAATAAAAAAACGTGCCCATCCACACAAACACACAAACACACACACACACACACACACACATCCATGTATATATATATATATCATGAAATATATTTTTAGCCATGAAACGTTTTGTTTTGTTTTGTTTTCTTTCTTTTTTCGTCATATAAACCTTCTTTTTTTTGTGTGTTGTATTTCTATTATAAAACAATAATACGATGATAATAATTCGTTATCAATTATATAAATATATATAATATATATATATATATATATATAATATATATATGTATGTACATACTTACATTTTATTTTGTATGTCTTTCTATATAAAACGATTTTATAGCACAGTTGTCGATAGCAGCAGGTGCTTTACACGCACACACACCACACACACACACACTCACGCACACAGCAGAAACAAAAAACACAGGGTACATGAATAACTAATAAACCCGTCTTCAATTGTTGTTGTTATTTATTATTGTTAGTGTTATTACTGTTACTATTTCTATTATTATTATTATTATTATCACAATTTAGAGTATTTTCTTCTAGTTACTACTCGTTCGATTTGTTTCTCTTTAAAAGAGAATTTTACAATTACAATATTATGACTCACTCATCTAATAATACAATAATAATAAACAAGTAAGTAAACAAAACAATAAAGAAAATAATAAAGAGTAATCATGCAGTCACCACAGTTATAAAATCTCTCAAACAACAAAAAATTATTATGCATTGCTAATGTTGATAACGCTTTTTTTTCTTACTCTCCCTGTTTTGCACTTTTTACATATTACATTTTTGTCACTCATTTCTTATTTCTTATTTTGTTTTGTTTCTTCTTTTGAAATATTTCTCTTTATTTTTATTTTTATTACTATTTCATTTTTTTTTTTTTTTGGTACAGTGCATAAATCCACTGATTAAAGCTCGTCTTGTAAGTGCATGAATATTATTAATATTTGTATGTATGTAAATTCTTATAAAAATGCCATTAATTTTTTTTATAGATTTATTTATTTTTATTTATTTATTATATATCTTGCATATATATCTAGGAAATAATATAACGCATTATTAATTATTCGAAAGAACGCAGACACAGTGTATGCAAAGAATTGTTATTCGATATTTATTTATATATATAAATAAATAAATATGTATGTATGTACATGTGTACATGCTTGGAAATATGCACGTTATATTTATATGAAAATTATACTTCAAAGAAATGTACTCATCTACTATTTGCAGCCAATAAAGCACGTTAAAGTGTTAAACTGAATACGGCTGGAATGTTTTAAGATCTACATGAGTTTTAGAATGATTTGTTTTCTTTTTTTTTTGTACTAAATTTCTATATGAAATAGAAGCAAATGTTTGACAATTGTCCATATTTTATTTGTATGTAAGAATGGAATCTATTGAAAATGGATTGATTGATAAAGGTTTCTGTACGACCCCTCTTTTTATAAAACTTTATTTTGAAAAAGTTGAGTAAATTGATCTATTTTTTAAGCCATCCTTTTGTATCAATCTAGAAATTATTTGAGTGAAATTTATAGCTAACTTCTATGGTTTTTATAAAAAAATTCAGCTTTTATTAAATAATCGATACCGAAAGAACATTCTAATTGATCAAATCTGCCATCCAGATGTTAAGCTTTTATATATTTGCAAAAAAGTCATGAAAGTGAAAATGTTTATTTTTGAAAGATGACAAATTTTTATTTCACCGTTAACTACAACCAAGCGAAAATTATACGATATTAAATATTAATTTTTCTATTCTCATTATTTAGAATAGATTGCAGATAATTATTTTGAGATATTCCATAAAAAAAAAACGAACACACTTACACATCATTGACATTTGTCAAGTGTGCCAAGCTTGAGGATAGTGACTCTAGTTGAAGTATAATTCTTGAACTTGTTTCGTTTATCACATAAGACAAATCATTGCAGTTGGTCAAAGTTGACTTCTAAATACCGTACATTACTTTGTCTAATATCTAAAGTAAAAAAGAAAAATGCCATTTTTAGAGGCTTCAAAAGCAAGTCGTATTGGGAGTAAAACTCATTACGTAGGTCAAATAAAATGCCAGATACGGCTTTTTTTATTGAAATAATTCCGAAAAATCATAATTTAAATTCAATTAAAATTCAATTCAATTTCAACTTATGGAAATTGAGTCTTTGAGTCACAAGGCAAATTATATCTATGTAAATATTATCAAAAATTGCAACTTATAGCTTGATAAAGAAGTTAACATGGACAAATTTTTAATAGTTAAAACTTAAATCAGTTTCAGAATTTTGATTCTGAGTCGAATGCTACAACAAAAGAGGTAAATTTATCTCAAAGAGTTCTAAGTGTTACAAATATCTGAATAAACTTATAATGCTTTGTGTTACAGTTAGTGTAGAATGTAATTTCACAGTGATTATACTTTGAACAAAGAGGCAAATGTCCAGTGTTCTTACAGTTGATTTCCAAGAAATTTGTCTATTGATCATTTAAACGTGATAAATAAAAAATGTATCAAACAAATTCTCAATTAACGTTAAGCGTAATTAGTAATTAGAAGTCTGTGTAAACAATTTCACAACATCTCTTTTTTTACTTTAAATACAGATCGTATTTTATTTCCAAGAAATGTCGAGTAAAACGCAAGTACTGCTGTTTACATTTAAAGTATAATTCTTAGTTTAAAAATATAAAAGTGTGAAGCAATAGTCTCAGTTTAAAGTGACAAAGACATAACTGTTTTACTTTTTTTTTTTATAGCACCATCCAGAGATTACGGGTATGTTCACTTTATCATTATGTTTGTAACTCTTAGAAGGAACCATTGGAGATGCTATAAAGTATTCATGTTCTTGATCAACATCAAATTCTGAATTCTCATTTACACATGTCCCTCCATCTGTCCATCTGTGTATGTCTCTACTATAAACATTCTTCTGGTCGTACAATTTGGTATATCAAGCTCAACTTTGACAGAATCATAGGAAGTTTGCGTACGCTGGTTGGGATTGAAAATGGATAAAATTGATTAAAGGACACGCCCACAGTGCAACGTAAACAAGAAACATTTAATTTTATTAATGCAAAATTTGGTCATCATTTGCAAAGAGCAGGTCATCTAGGCAGCTAAATTTTTGCATCAGCTAGAAGGCTATTAGTCTACAATGTCTGTCCACAATTCATGTAAATCGGGTACGCCTACGTGAAATTATACAATATCAAATTTTAATTTTTTTTAAGGTTTACGCTTTTTATTTACTCCTAAAAAACTAAAACAGACTTTGAATAAAAATATCACAGTGCCTGGCTGATGGATATCCAAGATTTGGCCTCAGCCAAATATAATTTTCTTACTTATTATTTTTTTGCAGTACATTTGCCTTAAGCACAAAGACAAGGGTTTCGGTACAATTGTCCAAACATTTGCATTTTTCGTGTGTTTGAATGCGCACTAAATGAAAAAAATGATATTTAAAATGAAATGTAGATTTCTGATTGCAATCAGTGGAGGTCAATTCTATAACATTTAAACGTTTCTAAATATAAAACTTAAGACATATTTGAAAAATTCTTCTATGGTTGGGAGTTCTGACTAATAAATTGCATTCGATACGATCAAAAATTGTTTGTTATATTTAAGGGTAACTTTTTCGTAAAGTTGCCATAAATCTTGTAGAAAAATTATCTCATATAATACGATTTTAGCAGAATAACTTTAAAATGTGACCATAAAGGAATTTTTTTACTGCTTTCCAAATTCTATCATTTTAATTTACACTTGTAACGTAACGTAGTGCCTTAATGAATCGACTATCATCGATTCTTGTATCGTTTGTCTGCAACTCATTACTTTCTAAGTATTTTTCTTATTTATATAAATGCAAATATGTATACAAACGTGTATATAAATCTAAATAAGTGCTTTTGTTTTAATCTAACATTTTCTCTCTTCTATTGAATATTTAGTTTTATTTTTGTTGCTGTTTTTAGTTTTAGTTTTGTTTTTGTTTTTTCTTGATTTGTTAAGCTCTCAATGCATATGCATTGTATTGTAAATAAATTGTATAAAAAGATGATCATTATTATTCTCTCACTATAACTGAAGTAATGTGTCTCTTCCTCACATTCCTTTTTAACACTCACAATCAATTGGGTTTCAATTTCTTTCCTTCTTGATTTCTTTCTTACACATCACATTTCTTTTACTTGCTCATATTAACTTTTAATTTTTTTTTGTTCATGGCACCTCATTCATTCTTCGTACAAATAATATTTCTAGCAAAATTATTTTGTTAAAGGAATGAAATTATTTTAAAAAATAACAGAAAAAAAAAAGACACAAACAAAGAAAGAAAGAAAAAAAAAACGGCACAATAAAAAAGAAACAGAAAAAGAGGAAAACCGACCAAGTACGATGTAAGTAAAATTGCAGGCGTTAAATAAATTGTAAATAGCAAAACAAAATGTAGATTAACATTTTTGATCGCTTGATTAAAGCCGTAGGATTATCGTAATTTTTTGTTCTTTCTTTCTTCTTTTATTGTATTATGCTCTGATTGAATGATTTTATTTTCCATTTGGTATTTCTTGTTTTGTTTATTGTTTGCCTGATTTTTCACTTATTTTTCCAATTTTTTTTCAAGAGAATTCAATCTACCCGTGTTAAGCATTAATTCGCGTAAAACTAAACTACTTAAAAGTCTAAAGAGTCAACACGTACTAAATATAATTCTTCAATGATTGGGGGAGCCCTAATTATTTTATAAAAACATAACATTTCATATAACTTTTGCTGCTTCATGATTATTCTCTATCGATACTCATTTCTCTTTCTCTTTTTTTTCTTTCACTCTCTTTACCATTCTAGCTCTCTATTTTATTTTTCTGTTGAGCGTTAAACCAGAGAACCGTATTAATATAATATTTGTCTGACAACCATCTGAATAGCAATAGCAATGGCCTGATAAAACTGCTCGAATGTAAAAATAATTCTGCGGCGTGATCGTCCTATATCACATCCATAAGACCATAAGATCATTAAATAGATAGATTGCTTTTAAAAAATTTGTATAATAATAGGCCTTGATCAACTTCACTTCAACTTCTTTTCAAATAAGTTAATTGTTATGATTTACAAGTTGTTTTAATGGTCTCAAATTTGACATGACACTACAACTCAGAATTGAGGAGTTTTATTAATTCCAGGGTATAAGTGTAAAAATAACCTTTTTATTTTTAACATTTATATCTTCAAAAAGGCCACACGTAACATCCTGATATTTGCACTTGACTTAAAAAGAAGATATGAGCAGAAAGTCGTATCCATTTCATGAATAATACATTTCAAGAAATTCTAGTTCTATATTTGTTTATTTAGCAACGATGATGCCTAACCTAATTAACCGGTCAGTTAGTTTATAAAATTGCGACTTGCAAAGAGTACTTCTCTGTTGCAGCTAAAAAGGTTGTCTGCACCAACTGGAAGCAAGAATAAAAAATCGCCAATTGCATTTTTATTAATTTATTTCCAAAAGAAAAACAATTTCTGAATGTAGACGAAAAAATATCAATTGTTATTAATAAAAGTTCTGCCATCTAGTGTAACAATTGTACTTTAGTATGAATTATTAGCAAATACATCAATCCAAGATGAGGGAACTTTGTGCTATAAAATAGAATTCAATGCTAACGAATAGAAACATTACCCAGTATTTAAAGTTATTGTCAATAATTTTTATAACCTTTTCTCCATTGTACGTCTTATTTAAATTAGCTCCTCCCTTAATTTAACATAAAATCATTTACTCTCACTTTAGATGGACAATATTTCTAATGCTTTCTTTTTCATCTTCTATATTCTTCATAATTTGTTCATTCTTATGTATTTAGCTCTCTCATAATGAATGTTCTATACAAAGGCTCTACAAAATTCTATATAAAATATTTTATAGAGGTAGGTAACTACTAAAAACACAAAAACTGAGAGAGACGTTCTCTCTTTGTGTTTGTTTTTTTTTGTTCATCATCGTTTTATTTGAGCATTGATTGCCGACTTTCTCTACTCACTAAGCACGTGCGTCGTTAATATGCAAATATGTAAATATATATAGAAAGAGGCAAAAGACTGCTGCTTCAAGGAATGGAAATGGATTGATGAAGTTATTTTTCGTACATTTTGCGTTGTTGGTACAAAATTTACTTTTTCTATTTTTTTGTTGTTGTTTTTTTTTTTTTGAAATTCGTATAGGGATAATTTTGTGGAATGGGAACAAAAGTTGATTAGATGGATTTCGTTTGGTTTTTGTGTTTTTAATCACACACCAATTTCATTTATTAAATCTTAGCATCAGCAACATTTAACAACAACAGCAACAATAATAACAACCGCAATAGTAACAGTAGTGTAGTTTCGAAAACTTTTCTTATCATGATTGCCTGTAAATTTATATATATATATATATATGTATGTATGTATGTGTGTGTGTATGTGTGTGGCTATGTAGGTTTCGTAAAGAGTTATGTGCACAGATAGATAGATAGAGAGAGAGAGAGAGTGAGAGAGATAGAAATAGAAATGGTAATAGTATCATCAGAATTAATTTCTTTTTTTTTCTTCTTGTTTGTTGTTTTGGCAAAATCACAAAATAACAAAAGCACACGATAAGGCAAATTACATGCAACATATATTCTTATAAAATTTTACTGTTTGCACTACTTTTCTGCTTCTTACTACTACTATTATTTTATTATTTTATTGGTTGCTGCTGTTGTTGTTGTTGTTATCATCATTGTTGGCTTTTCTTCTTCTTTCTTCTTTATTTTTTTTCTTTTTTCTTTTTTCTTTTGTTGTAGGTTTTTAATCAATTTTATTATTATTATTATTACATTTTTATTTATGGTATTTCCTGATACATTTCACATTCTGTATGCCAAACATTTCTCCTCCATAAAAATAATCATAATAAATTATTTTATCGAATATTTTTCCATTTGTTACATATACAAATATAAACTAAAAATTGTTTGGAGCAGCACTTTAGTTAATTATTGTATATTGTAAAATCGTTTTTTCTTTTTTTGTTTTTTCTTTTTTTTTTTTTGCAAAGTTTAACTTTGATCTTAGAGAAATAGCGGTAACTCACTTTAGAATAAACGTGGGTGAATTTTAAATGATTCAAAATTAATCATGTTAATTGCATTGATATATTTCAGATTGTCTTTATAAATCGATTATATTTAGCTAATGTTTGTTGTTGCACTTAATAATGAGCGCAAAATGCGAAATGTATTAAGTTATGATGCTTTTGAAAAATTGTTTTGTAAAAAACTAGTTGAAGTTTCTATAACTTTTATGAAAAAATTTTCACAATGAAATTACCCTTTTAATACTTAGCTCCGACAAATTGTAATAATTTTTCTTATAGCTTTGTGCATTTAATGCCATCTGATTAGTCAGCTTTAAAATTTGTATTGTGGTATAAATTAAACTGTATAACTTTTGATTCTAAGACATTGAGTTAGACAAAATCTAAAAGCTCTTAAATCATCTACTTAAGGTAAGGTCCAGTTTATAAGTGTACTCAAAAGAAAATTCCAGCTATTAATGATTGGAAGTTTGCCCAATGATTGCCCAATACTTTGCCTTATCCATTATTGGCTTGGGCATTTCTTTGAAGAGCTTTACTTTGGTTTCCATAAATTAGACATTTATTCCATATTACAATGGTGCTCTCGATGTTATATAAGCAAGCAAACCTTGAACTTCTTTATTTAGTAGAATGTTTTCGAAAAGTTAAAAGAAAAACCTTGATAGGAAAAGTTGCCATCTAACTATAAAAATATTTCAAACTAGATCAATCGTTGGAGCTTTTATAACTTATCTTTAAAGTAACCAAAGTTAAGCCTTGTTTGGGGATAAGCTTTGCAGGAATATTCTTAAACCGTTGATCCATTTTTGATACTAATTGGCGATCAGATATGCTCAAATGTATTGAAACTTTCACACTCCTTCAGAATAAATTTGCATCTCTCATATGTATGAATAATACGACCTTTGAAATTCTATTGAGATATGGGAAGAAGAAGAATTTTTGGCAATATATTTGTACTTTTATTATTTGAATGACGGATATAAAATATTTAGACTGATGTATGGAAAATCGGGTTTACATATAAAATATTCGTTTTTTCATAGATTTTTTGATATTCATTTGTATTTTCTTGAATTAAGTTTCGAATCATTTCCAATTAATTGGCCTCTTTATAATTATTTTCTATGTGTGTTTCTTGTTTCAATATCTCTTCATTTTACCTACATTTTTAAAGCCCTATAATAAGTTTATACCGATGTGAGTAATGTCTAGAAGTTTTACATTTAGATCTGATTTTTGTGCCGATCTCCTTTTAATTATTATTCAAATTTACGAAATCACTTATTGAGATATTTTAAGAAAGTTTTGCACATAAATCGAGCAACAATTAATGGTATTGGAAATTTGTAGAAACACGGAAGCATTTTGTAATCATTTTATATTTATTTAAGATTTTATAAAAGACAAATTATAGAATTTTTATACACGAAATATATATGAAATATATTTAGATGACTTTTTATTTAACGTCCATGCCAAAGTTTTTAAAACGTACTACATTTGTGCTCTTCTGATGCTTTTTTCAGTTTTTTTTTCAATTATTAGTTAAATCGAGTTGTCCAAGACATTTTTTCTGATCTGATTTTTATCAAATATTAATTCTGGGTTTCTTAATTTTTTTGTTCTTTTTGAATCAAGGCAAAAAGTTATAGCCCTTTAAATGGAATATATAAAGAAATTTTGAGAGAAATTCTCTTCCATTTTAATAGCAAAATTGGCCCAACATCAGTTCTTAGTGAATTAGGGAAGTGATATATCTAAATTGATTAAATTTTGTATTGAATTTCCATTGAATAAATCAATTTAATTAAAATCTTAAGTGATGACAAAATGCCTTTCATAAAAGTAGGGTACAATTTTTCCTATAAAATCTCATCAAATGAAAGGCTTGTTTTTTTCTTCTGAATTTTTAAAACATGCACAGATACTTGATGGTTTTTCATTTATTTTATAAAACATTTAGCTATTTTATGGAAAATAATTAATTTCACAATTTCACAACTTTACAAATATATAAATATACACAAATACATACATACGCACACACACACACATACACAAACAAATATATATATATATTATATGCATATACGAATTTTCTATAAATAAATAAATAATAAATAAATAAATAAAAAAATGAGTATAAATAAAGAGTAGTCAGCCCAGCTGGCTGGCTTGTTAAGAAATATGGCCGATGAATTATGGCAAACGAACAAGTAAACAAACAAACCAGTAAAACACGAAACAACAACAATACAAAGCAAAATAAAAAGGAAACACAAAAGAAAAACAACAAAAAGGTAGCAAAAACAAGAAAAACGATAACAAAAACGAAAAAACAAAAGACGACGTTGAAGTGATGAAGTGGCGAACTCAGAGAAGAAGAAGAAAAAATTTCATACCATTCAAATAATTACAATGCCAAGTTGTTGAGTTTTGGGGAACTCAAATGTTCTACCATTTTATTATCTATCAAGCGATTTTTTTTTAAGAGTAAGAGAATGGAAAATTAACTAAATGAGAGCGCGAGAGTAAAGTAGAGAGAAAATGATAGAGTATGAGCTAAAAATAAAGAGAGGTATAAATAGCAAGAAAGCGAGAAAGTTTGAACGTGTAATGAAAAGTGTGGAGTCGAAAAAAGTGTGAAAGAGTTCGGGAGATTTATTTCATTTTTTGACTTTAGTTAAATGGTTTGTAATTTGACCGCATGATTTTTATTTTTATTTTTATTTTTTATTGTTATTGTTGTTATTTTATTTTGTTTTTTGCTCATTTGCTTTCACATTTTTTTAGTTGTTTGGTTACTTTGTTGTTGATTACTTTGTTAAATGTAGGCATGTGACTGAATGTAGATCTTTTGGTTGGCAACTTAGTGTCGGTCAGCCACCCATTTTTATATGGAGCCATCTTATATGCGCTTATGCGTTTATGTGTTTATACGTATATGTGTGTACGTATGTGTATATGTATGTGTGAATGCGCGCGCGGTCTTTTATATATGTAGAAAATATTTCACCAACCATCTTTTTTTTCTTGTACGTGTGTATATTTTAATATTATTTTCATTTTGTTGTTGCTTTTGTTGTTATCATGTTGGGATTCTTTCAATTTGGCAAATTGCTTTAAATTGCTTTTCAACTATTTGCGGTTAAGTCCATATGCACCCGAAAACCTCCAACCCATCCTAATCATTCCATTCTTATCCCATAACCCAAAAACCATAATTTCTATATATCTATCTCTCTCTACATTTTCATTTCCATTTCCATCACTTTACCATAAACTGCCTCACTCTATCTGCAATTAGGCGTACAATCTAACTAACTAATGAGATTGCTGATGCTATTACCGTTTACATGAATGGATATGTGCATGTGTGTGTGTGTATATGCGTGTGTATTACTGATAGTTATTTGAGTGTAATAATGATCATTATCAATATCATTCTCATTATTAGAATGTAGATGATTTTTCTCTTCTTGCCTGTTTCTTTTCAAAAAAAAGCTTTGCTTTTCATTTTCTTTGTGCTATTTATTTATTTATTTTTTTTTGGTGCTAATACAAAAATTTTCTCAGTTTTATAGTTTTTCCCTTCACTTTCTTTTCATTTATTAATTGAATCTGAATGTATAAGCTGTTTTCTTTTGCCTGATCATGATAATAATTTTATGAATTGAATTAATAAAAAAAAAAAAAGAAAAAAAAATAAATTAGATAGCTGCTTGGATGCCTTCATCTCTAACTAGGTAATTAGAGACCGTAGTGAAGTTGCCTTATGATGTTTTGGCTTCTCTTGGTTTGCGTCTTTGCTAAATGAAATTTTACATCTAAACTAAATTAATTCATAAAATTTTTATATAAAATACTTCACTTAATTATAGAAATTCTTTGATGGATAAAGAACAATAACAAATTTACAATAAATAAAATCCAAATATTGAAAATGTCATCACATCATAAAATGTCGTACAAATAAATATGGGCTAAATTAGAAAACTTTATAAAACCTAAATGAAACGATTCCCCTCTCACCAATTTCTGCTATGTGATTCTGGACATCACATGATGTAATGAAAAGTCATTTTTATGCCACTATGTAGGGGACATCACATAACAATTTACCAACCAAAATACAGTATATATGAACCAAATTTTGAAATTTGAAAATTCTTTTTTTTTTTTTTTGAAATCTTAATTTCATTTTTTTTTTTTGAAAAACTTCAGTTTTATTGCATTTTTCGCTTTGTTACATTAGTCCATAAAAGTGTGAAATTAGTCCATGATAACTCAGACATACACCTTATTTTAGACAATTTAATTATGGACCAGAGCATTATGGGCTCACTTCACTCCGATGAATAAAATACATAAAAAGTATCAATAAGAGAAGAAGGAGAAAATGAAACAATTTAGAGCGAGCTTGATCCAACTTTCTATTTCTTACTTTGTAGGGACTTGGATTGAAAGATTCTAATGAATTTAAGCAAAAGCCTTTTATAAGAAGGCATGAGATAAATTTTGACAACCTAAATTTAGGTATATTGTACATAGATGTGGGCGTGGTGAGCGTTTAAAGACTACATTTATTTAGAAGTAAATGCAGACTTTAAACATTCAAAATCAAAATCGTATTGCACAATGTTGGTCTAGGGTCTTCGAAAATGATCGGTTTCTGCTTTGGAGAGTTTAATTTATAAGGAAATATAATCACACTTAAATCGGCGACATTGTCACTTTATATGGCTCGACTAGCTTGGTTGTTAGTCTATTTGGCTTTTGTAAAAGAACTTCGATTATTTCTTCCAAAATTTTTCAAATCATTAGATCAATTAATGCATGCGATAGAAAAAAGCGTTGCTACACAAACGAACCCAAGCAGCTTCAGAACGTTCAAAACGGAAATGTATGAATTTCCTTTAGAGCTGTATGAATATTTTGACAAAGTAATTACACCGTCAACTTACAAGTAGCTTATATTAAGGTATCAGAGTCTTCATATGTTGCAAAAATATTTATGAAGCAACAAAGTTCTAGTAAACTTTGATATACCTTGAACATTTTTAATGTAATTCTTTTTCTTTACAAACATAACAAACAAAATTCTCTTATATATAACAATTTAGTTCTAGAGTTCTAGAGAAGAAGAAGAAAAGCTAGTTGGAAGTGTGTATGTTTATGGTTAGCCAAATGGTTTTCTATTTATTCATTACAAAGCATTGTATGTCCTTACTTTTTTTCTTTTCTCAGCCACCATTCACCATTTCTTATCATCATGGAATGATTATAATAAATGAGAGTTGTTTAAAATATTTTTCCTTATTTTTTTTAAAGTACTATTAGTCGTCTATGGATGTTTGTTGAGGTTGTATAACAAGGAACTGGTGATAGAGCCTCATTTAAGAATGAGACCTGAAATTTTTTAGGCAGTCGCCTCTTGATCGAAAAAAACTAAAGCTATTGTAAACGATGGGCATCGGATCCCCGTACAAAGCTTTATTCTAAACAAAAATCTTTATGTGGAAGAGATAAAACTCTTTATTTATAAAATTTTTTTTTTTTAGTTAAATCGGCACAAAGCAAAATTTTAATGTGGTGACATTAGGTGCCAAATAAGTTCGGACCTTTGTTAGGATTTTTTTTTTCAATACTTTTAAGAATATTTGAAAGTCGTTCCTGACCGATTCCTGCATATTTAGTTGCTTATTTATTCGTTCATTCACATTCAATTTCTTTATAAAATTTAATGATTTGCATATAACTGAATAATGCAACCAAACAAACGCTCTACTTTTTTTCTTTTTTTTTCTGCAAAGGAAGCAAGAATGAGGGAGGTTATTTCAATTAAGTTTTTTAATATTTATGATATTATTGCGCAGCACTTAAAAACTAAAAGGATTATGTAGCAATTGCCCATACTTTAGTCAGTTCTTATACACACATACACACACACAATATATATATATATATATCTCATACATCGTTATTTTATAACAGTTTAGGCGAAAAGAAAAATATATCGCATAGCACTTTTTCATTATAATTTATTCTCAATTTAAATTTATCTCTCTTCAAACCAAAGAGTCAGAAGATAACTGTAAAAATAACTATAAGAATTGTCTCTGGTTGGTTGACGAACTTGCGGCCTTAATTAAACATTGAGGTTGAAAAATTTATTGCAGTGTAATTAATATATTTTGAAAAATATTTCTATATGGAAAAACTTTTTTCGAGAATTATTGGTATAATCATAAAATATTTACTTAGCGCTTCTTTTCAGTTCTCTCCTTCCTTTCTTTTTCTTCTCTCTTTTGATCTTTCTTCTTTATTGTTAATTTTCATAAGTAAATTTGTTTAATTTTTTTTTTATTGTACGTGCCAAATCAAATCGTGATATAGTGAACTTTCGGAACTACAGGAATCGAAAGAGCAATATAAATTTATCATTGAATGGGCTAATAATTGAAGAGAGGAGATAGCTAAGAATCAGTTCGTTATTTTGAAGATTTAAGAAGTGTAATATTTTTGTTTACATTTTTAAAAGTTTTGATCGCCTAATAAAAAGACAGTTGCAATTTCAATTGAAGTGATCGGAGCTTTTTTTCTTCTTTTCCTTCTGTAACTCGTGGTATCAAAAGAAGCATAAGGCAAATATTGTTGGAAAAAGTCTAGTCTAGACAATTATTTATGCATAAAAGAAAGAATTTACGTCTAATCTTAAAATTATTGTAAAAATTTATAATTGTTTGTTTTGAAAGTCCTTCGCAAAGACAAAAATTTATAAAGTCACATTTGAAATTATTTCATAACATTTATCATAAAATAGTTTACATATATTGAATTTTAAAAAGAGGAGTACCTCTTAAATAAAGTAAAAATATCTCATACATTTTAAAAACTGAATATGGGATTTTATCCAAAGATTTTGATGCCCAAGATATTTCTTTAAAATGACCTTAGAAATGCATTTAAGTTATTAGGTTGAAACACCGATCTATTTTTCATTTTCTTATTTGAAGATCTCAAAATGTTTACTCAGAGATTGTTTGTCACGAATGGAATTTGCCTCGTTTTCCCAACGAGGTACAATCCAATGAAATCATCAAGTCAAATTATTCGTACACATTTCCAAAGAGCTCTATCAAAATATCGCATTATTTGACATCTTAAGATAAATTGATTCATTCCAAAGTTTTCGTAAATTCCAAAGTTGATTTGAAAAAGAGGTTCTATCTACCAAAATAATTTGTAGTTCATAATCATAAAAATATGGATATTTAAAAAGAAATCCTTTAGAAGTTAAGTAAGTTTAATATTAAACTTTTCTAATGAGTCTTTCCAATTAATTAAAACAATGTTTATAGAAAACGTTTCTTTTCAAAAATTATCGATATAATTCTAACCGTTTTTCTTTAGTATAAAAAATAGATATGAAATGAATATACAACTAATCTCTGAATAATAAATAGAAAAATTATTAATTATAATAAAAATAATGGAAAAAGTATGCTTTAGGTGGAGGCAAATCTTAAATACTCTCCGCTAGTTTCTGCTGCTTTGTACACTGCTTAAAAGTTTTCTTTTGGGTCGGACCACCTTATGCAATATTTAAAAGAAAAGAAAATTCGGAAAATTTTTTTAAAGAAATGAAAATAGTTCAAAAGCATTGGATCCTAAGTTTGTGCAAGCAAGACTTAAGTGCGAAAAATCTTAAGTAAAATCACTTTAGAGAATTTCGGTTCGTTTCTTTGTTGCACTTTAGTCCCTTTTTCTAATTGATTTAATGCGGTTCAAGACCGCACACATTTTACATTTTGCAAATTAAGATTCGAACCCCTCAGCTTAATCCAACGCTTTTGCAAATAACAATAATCTAAAATTTAGAAGAAATGATTTCAATTTATGGATCCCAACATGTTTGATGTTTGATGTAACATTTTGTAGAATGAAATAAACTAGAAGTTTTCTTTTCTGGAGTGTTTTGCTTTTGTACGCCATTTATCATTATAAATGGCCTTATCTCTTAAATAAAGTGGTTTTTTCTGCTATTTTCGTTTTTCGGTTTGTATTATTTATGTTTCTTTGGTTTTTTTTGTTGAGGTTAGTGTGGAAGTTTGAGGGTGGTGTTGTGTTGTGAATCATCTGCCTAAATGGTTAGAGGCTGATTATGGCTGAGCGAGCAGAGAAAAATTAATAGAAATAAATTGAGTTGTCAAAAATGATATTCGAAATAGATGCCTAAGTGAGTAATCGTTTTGTTAAAATTGCACAATTACTCACACACATACACACGGAGAGAGAGAGAGAGAGAGAGAGAGAGAGAAAAAGGATTCCATTCTACTATGTTTTGTTTGTTATACCATTTCAAAATATTTTGCACTTTTGTTTTGGATGTTTGTTTTCACTTTACACTGCTCACTGTAAAAAGCGGCTAGTTATGTGCAAACAACAAAAAAACAACTAAAAAGCAAACAAACATACAATAATAGTAATAGCAGTAATAACAACAACAAAATAATAATAATAATAATAATTTTAATCGAGTATCCATTTTAAACTACATGTACACATACACCTGCATACATGCAAAACATACAAATCATGCTTGATAATGTAAAATATAAGAAGAAGAAGAAAAACAAATAGACCAAAGAAATTCCTTCTTATTTCTATAGCTATCTCTTTTACAATACCGTAAGCATTTGGACTAGAATAATGCAATATATTTTTTTCTTGAAGTGGTGGAAAAAATTTTAATAAACTTGTACATATACATACATACAGCTTACATACAATACATACTTATATACATACATACATATACACAAAAAAAGATGCCATAATATTAGTAAATGATAATAAGGAGGACACAGGGGAAAATGTAGCCTTTGCCATCAACTCTCCAACTTCACAACTTTCCAACTCTCCAACCTTGTACTTCTTTGCAAAATCATCTGCCTTTATATTTTGCCATCCTTAGAGAAATAACTGTTACTATTACTACTAAGACAACGACTATTCCTAATAAAATAAAGTATTAAAGTTTGAATGTGGGATGAAAAAGGAGAATAATAACAAGAAGAGAGGGAAGACAATTGCAATAAATATTAGTTAAATGGTTTGTATGCTACAAGTACATCCCTATAAACCACATAGACCATACCCAACCATATTCTATCATACCCAATCATACCCAACCATACCCAATCATACTTTACCGTATTCTGTGCCATATAATGCCGTTATAAATGTATATTATATTCATATTCGAAAAACAACTACACAACAATACAAAAAAAAAAAGTCTTTTACTCTCTCTCTCTCTTTCTCTTTGGCTTCTGTAACTCACTATAAGAAAATAATAATAATAGTAATAATAATAGAATGAAAAGAAGTGTAAGAAGAAGATGAAGAAGGCGAAGTATGAAAAACATATTCAACCTTTACAAAACATCGTTAAAAAGGTAAATATAACAATAATAATAACATTATTATGGACAAATGAACAAACAAATAAAGAAGTGAAGATGGAGAAGAAAAAGGCATCTAAAAAAAATAGGTGATCTAAGTCAACTCTTGAATGCATTACAAGACTTTACACGTAAAATGAAGCTATAAATGAAAAATTCGATTTGTTCTAATTTAGAGCATGACATATTTAGCACATTAAGTATCTCAGGCTGGTTTTTTTTTTAAATTAGTAGAAAAATATATCCAAAATTTTTCGTCGTGAACTTTTATTTTAGAATGACGAAGATTAAACGAACCGATCAAATAAGTTTCGAATTTGGTGAAACTACCTCAAAAATAGATTGATTTGAGAAATTTTCATGATGAGGCGGGAGGATGTTGATGGATACATAGTCGAACGAACAGACAGGTAGGTTGATGAAGAAAAGTGCCGACATAACAATTAACAGAGAAATTTAATTCAGAGTTGAAAATGATTTTGAATTGATTGATTTAAAAAGAGCTGCATCTATCTTAAGATGTTCAGAATTGTTTGTTACAAACATATGGATACACCTATTGACCACCACTTTCACCACTCTCAATGATGAAAGAGTATAGAAGCGGAAACAACGGAATATATGTGAAGGAAATTCACACAAATTGAGAAAATTGTCTTTTAATAACAAATTTTTCATTGCAATACATCGAAATAAACATACATGCGTATACATATATATAAATGTGTATATATGTGTGTATATTATGTATATATATACATATATATAAAATGCAATCCCAACTAAACTAAACTGAAAAGCAAAAAAAATAACAAACAATATAAATTATATATATATATATATATATATATATATATATATATATATATATATATGCTTGAATTATATGGAAGTATTTTGTTTTTACAGTTCTATTAAGTACACCTACACAAAAAGTAAAAGAGAAGAGTATTAAGAAAAATAATACGAGAAAAAAAAACAAACAAAAGAATAAAAAATACCAGAAATTAAAAACAAAAAAAAAGAAGCAAAACTTTTAAATTAAGGTTTTAAATTGAATCTATCACTTATGCTAGAGAGAGTTAACAAACATACATAAGCATACATATCTAATGTAAAAGCTACATGTGCCTTCATACACGAAACAAAATGAAATAGCACGAATTGAAACGGTTTCGTTGAAAACAAATGATGGAAAAGGAAAAATATATAATCGTGTTAAATAGAAAGAAGTTTGAGATTGTAGAATAACACAAAAAAAACATTCTCTCTAAATGGATTATGCGCCCTCATATAATATATTGGACGTAACTGTATACATATATCTATACATATACATACAAAAATAATGGGAAATTACATTAAAGCACATTTATCTTGCTGCTTAAAACGCACAAAACAAAAATGAACTCAATTGTGGTGAAATATAATGGGCGGGTTTTTATGTATACATTATATAATATACTGATATATGTATATAGATATATATATAATATATCAGCTGAAATTTATCTATATAGATGTATGGATAGTTAAAGTGTTTTGCACAATCAAAATCAAATTGAACGAACGAGTTTTTCTTCTTGTTTACATTTGTATTTTTTTGGTTTTTTTTTGGGAGAAATTTCTTTATCAATTGAATAAATGTTAATAACGATGATGGTGAATGTATGCGATTATATTTTTATAGCGAGTACTGTTTGATACTGTTAGTTAGATCATTCGCTATATAGACTAGCTAGCGAACGGTTATGTGTCTTCTTCTTCTTACATTGAAATGTTAAATGAATTGAATTAAATTGTGTTGAATTGAAATGAACTGAAACGAATTAAATTACATTGTATTGGATTGGCTTGAAAGTGAAGTGAAATGAAATTCAATTGAAAACTAAAAGTAAATTTAAGCAAAATAAATGTAAAAAAACCCAATAAATTAATATTATCGAAGGAAAAGAATAAATATCTTTTTAATTTGTATTTTTTATTTAATTGAAGAATTTAAGAATTTTATAAACTTAATGTAAAATGTTGACAGTGATATTAATTTAATTCAAAAATATAAATTAGGAAAAAAATTAGAAAAAAGGAATATAAATTAGAAATAAAATTAAAAGATTTGCAAATTAAGTAAAAACCTTAAAGTGTTATAAAGCGATCGCAGTCGACTTTTTAAACGATCAAAATTTTACAAAAAAAATTTTATTAAAACGTTCTGAAATTGAATTGCGAGTTAAGAAAGTAAAAAAATTTATCAATTTTTTATGTTATAAAAAGTGCGCAATTTGAGGAGAAGGAGGCCAAAATAAATAACGATTTAAATCACATAGATTTATTGTGTCGAACAACTGATACGCTAAACTTTTTATTCAAAAATTAACCTAGATGCGAATTTTATTTTTTCATAAAAGGATTTTTCTTTGAATATTGATTTATCCGTCTGAAAGTTTAAGAGGTTCTTAAGTTCGTTAAATTCCAGACGTAGAGTAATCGAATACATCATTTGAATAATTCAAAGCATAAATTGGAATTTATTTTCAACACTCAAAGCATCTGGCGTTTTCTTCTTCTTCTGAATTTAGCAAGCGTTTTGATAAACTGTACATACTTTCTACTTTTAGGTAATTGTTAGAAAAATAGCGAAGAGTAATAAAAAAATAGGAAACTTGGCTTCTGGAAACTCTTGGATAACATTTGTAAAGCACTTTTCCGCTAAATTAAAACTTTTTCGATAAATTTCGGTTTTCACGTACGTGTGTGCAAGATTTAAACGTTGTAAAAAATAACACAAAAAAAAAGGGAAACAAATGAAAAAGAAGTTACAAAACTAAAAATAGAAAATAAAACTCAAAAACGTATCTCAATACTCATCCTTTGTTTCATCAATTGTTACTAAGAAAATTTTAAGTAACGTTAAAAAAAAAGCAACCGTTCCATCTACTTTTAGTGAAAAAGTGTGCGTTTATTTTGTGATTTCGTGTTTTTATAGTGATTTCTTGATTAGGGTAGAGTTTCATTGTGAAACTCAACCCAAAACACATTAACTGGCAAAATTTTTACGGACGGAAATAAGGTAAATTTTCCATCATGCTATTTTAAAGATTCATCTGTAAAAGATAAAAATGTAATTTCATTTCAAATTAAGTTGGTGCAAAATCTTCGATACCCATTACCCAGACACTGTTTGTTCGCCTTAATATTTCGCTTTTTATCGATTTTACTTTACAAGCTATGACCCAAAAATTATAAATTTTTGCTAAAAAAAAAAAAAACAGAAGTAATGTCAGTTTACTTTGCACTGGGGCCGTGTTCTTTTACAGATGTGATCCATTTTCAATTCCGACCAACACCTCCGATTCAACACCTCCATCAATTTTGAAACAGACAGACATGTCCAAATCGAATCGGTATTTGATGGGCACCAAGAACTTTTTGCATTCTCTGACACTTCTTCCCAGGCATTAGAAACACACTGACAAAGTGACTTTGAGTAGTGCTTATACCCACTTTATTATTATGGGTTAATTATACACACCTTTCTACTTGTTAAAATTATTCTGCTTAGACTTTTAATACTTCACATTTGGCCAACTGCAGTTTCTAGAAAAAATTGCTAACAAAGTTTAAAAAAGTTTTTTTCAGAATCTTATCTCAATATAAGAAATAAACCCTTAAAATCTTGAAATAATATAAAAAATATTGCACTGAGAAGGCGCTGGTGCTATTGGAAAGACCTCCTTCAGTCGTTTATCTTTATTCATAATTATTTATAAAAGACACACGATCCCCTTGTCCGATGAATATTTCAAAAATATGGAAAACTTATTTGATAAAAGCGAATTTCTATCTCGCGGGCCGTTTAAAAAATAAAGGAGGAAAATATTATAAAGTTTAAATAATTAGAATTTTTTAATGTATAATCCTGGACGAAGACTACGTACTGGATTGACGATATTTGTGGGTTTGAAATATTTTTTAAATGTAAAACATCATCAACATGCGAGTCCCGATGGACTCGCAAGTTGATGATGTTTTGAAACCAAAATTTTTAATGTAGTCTAATTCGGATTTGCTAAACATTCTTCTCATCGTAATTATCAAAATATCGAAGTCAAGTCGTTTTAATGAAAGTTCATGTACGCAGATTGAAAATCTGAGAATGAGTCGAACGTTAACGTTAACCTTAAGTGAAATATACTCAAAGAAGAAAATCTCCAACATTAATCTAAATTATTAAGGCATGTAATTTTTAAATTTCCAGTTTTTTAGGCTACTTGCTTATTATTTCTGAATTACATAGTAAATAAATCTGAACATTATAATGCAATTTCTATTTATCTATGGAAGGAATCATTATTTCATCATTCCATTGAAAAATCAAGACGCAAAAAGTGGAGATTAGTAATTTGAATAAAACGCGTCAAATTAGTTATGTGGAAGGCAATGTCTATATGAAAATCTTTCCTTCAACCTATTTCCGTATAAAAATAATGAAAATTGTAAATTATTTTCTTATAAGAAAAGCTGTTTTGGAAACAAGACATTTAAGACAGGCCTTAATGGCATGCACACTCCTCTTTCTTTTAAGTATTAAAGTTCATTATAATATTCGGAAAAATCGTGATATGTAGTTTGAATTCAACTCTAGATAGAAATGGCCGTAAAGAATGAAAAGAAAAACTTTTCATATTAAATGAATCGAATGAATTGTAACAATTATCCAATTTGTATATTTCTTTGTCTTAGAAATTATGAAGTTGGCTAAAAGTGACCACTGAAACAATCACAAGCACTTTAAGAAGAACATTTAAAGAAAAAAGGCATTTGCATTTGGTTTTTTTAAAAAATGATCAATTATAGTTCATTATGTTTGTTATTTAGATACGTTAAGTGCAATTAGTTGACAATTTTTCTAATGAAAAAGCAATTTCTACTCCTCCATAAAGCTCCATTAGAAAGGTTAACAATGGCACAGCGTTTTTTAGAAATGTAAATAATTTTCAAAACTCAAAAAGAAACTAAACCTAATAAGAGCTTTAAAGTTGGTCGGAGCCGACTCACTTTGTTTGTTGTGATTTCTAATCAACGAAGTAAAAAAATTGTAATTTTTAAATATTAAGGTTCCAAGTTCCTTACATAGAAGTGAGTTCAAGGAAAGGATCAATTTAGAGGAAATTTAGTACAAAATTTGGTACAACATTTTTTTTTTTAAATATATTAAAAATTGTCATAGTTTTCCTTATAATGACTTTTTTCTGAAAAGGGGAGTGCTCCTTAAAATGATCCGATATTAAACATTTTCAACAGGCTTTGTATCTAGGCTAAAATTAAATTTCTTTATGATATATCTAAAATTACACATCAGATGGACAGATTGATATATAGACATAAAGCCCATCACGAAGTGATTTTGAGTTAAACGTTACAATAAAAAGTGAATCTACCGCAAGTCCTTTTGGATGTTAGAAGCACATGCCCAAACTTATTACATCCTGTACCACGAGTAGTGTAGCGTAGAATGTCAGTCACTCCACTTAAATTATTAACATTTCTTTAAAGACGAATAATAATTTAATTTTTTTTGGAATTTGTATTGTTTTTGTATTTAACGTACATTAAGCACAAATATTGGGCAATTGATTTGTAGCAAAAGTTAAGCAATTAACAATTAATCAATTAGATCCTTAGTAGACCACCCATGTTGATTGACTAAATAACAAAAAAGAAACAAAAATTTTAACAAAGAGTAAAATTACCAAAATTACCAACCAAGTACAATAATAATTGTACTTGGTTGGAAGTAAAATTTGAGCATGTACCATACAAAACTACCGAGAACTAGTAATGAAAGTCTTGGAATATGAAACACAATAATAATTTGACACGTTATTTTAAAATTATCAGTGGGCATGGACATAAAAAGATTTAAAGGGAAATATTTTGGTTTTATCCTTTCGGTAGAACAGTAGAGAATTTCATACTTAAGAATATCACTGTAGTTTCATCAGAAGTGGGCTAGTGAGCCCGAGAAGCGCAGTCTGAAGTTTTAGCACCGGGTATAAGTGTACGAAATGGTATTAAAAATTTACTTTGTTGTTATGGGATCACCATAAAGCCCATAAAGTGAGCGTTAATAATTTGAGGACGTTTTTTTCTGATGAATAAGAAGCTGATAAGTTTTGAGATAAACTTTTTAGGCATGTTTCACTTCTAACCAAACAGTAAATTCTCTGTGCAAGCCATAACGTGAGCTGTTTGCTTGGTAGCTCTTCCTCCGCTTGTAAACGTTTTTAATACCAGATTGTGGCCCATGAAGTGCCAATATTTTGTCAAAATTACAATCCATATTACAAGTTTTAAGATCAAGAGAGTATTTAAGTTAGATAGGTAGAAAATTGGACAGAGGGACATATGTGTAAATGAATATAGAATTTAATCTTGGTCAAGTATATTTTAAATTCTTTATGTGGGCCTCTAAGTTTAGTTTTGATAGTTGTAAAGTTGATAAAATTTCTATACATTTAAAATTTAAGTGTTGATTATAGAAAGGCAAAAAATAAAACTCAAAATCAAAAAAGCTGAAAAATGCAATTAGTATTGAAAGAAGAAGAGAAGAATTTTTCATCATTTATGTGGCACATATTTCTAGTGCATTGAAATTGAAATAAAATCGAATAAATTTTCTTTGAATTGACTTTCAATTATGGTTTATTAATTCAAGTTCTATGTATGCGATTGAACTCTCTCGCTCTCATTTTGTTACATACAAACACACACATGTGCTGTTACAAATACCAATATACAATTAAATTTTTCGTTTATACATAAAACGTTTAGTTGGTCATACAACGCACACGACACAATAAAATTCTCTGGATTGTAATAAAATGGCCATTTTATTTAGTTTTGATGGTGATGGTGATGATGGTGACCAAGGTATGACATCATATAGTGACATGAAAATTGGCAAGCTGAGATAAAATAATACAAGCAATGGAACAAATTTTGTTATTTGTTGCTTGTTGTTAACCTACAACAATAATAACAATAACAGTAATAATAACACTAACCAATCCAGATTTAAATGAACATCTAGAAGGATGGTGAAAGAGAGCCAGAGGAAGAGAAAGATAGAGTGAATAATTGAATTAATGGCGGATCATGACCATGCCATAGATGACAATCGCATCTGATGACAAATTGATATTTTTTTTCTGTAAAATTAATTTTTGGACTTTTGGTTTTTCTTCTTCTTTCTTACTCTAAATTTATTGTAATTACTTCATAAATAAGTTTTTAAAAAAGTGCGACGTGAATTTTACTTTTCAATAAATCCATCGGTTTGCCCATTTGTCTACATTGGTCTAATCTGATTTTATCCAATCCATTAGCAAAAAGGGCCAAAAAATTACGATTTTATATATATTTTTTACTAGAAATTCAGAGTTAGAGTAGGACTGAAAAATCTTTTTGAATGGTCTTCCATATAAAGGCCCTTATGACAAATAGATCAATCGAAGTTGAAAAATGGAACGAAATATTGTAGTTAAAATTTGATTTACATTATTAGTATATTTTGAATTTTTCGATATTTTTATGTTTGATTTTTTAATTTTTCATTAATAAGTGAAAGTGATGCACCGCATTAATTAGTCGTTTTTGAATTACTAAAACCTCTTACTTGCCAGATTTCTATTATGATTTTTTCTCGGAGTTTTCAAGGCATAAAACTCTGAGCTTTATACGAGTCTGAGCCTCTGAGCTTTATATGGGTCTGAGCCCTTATAAAGCTCAGATCCATTAGAAAACAAAAGCAAGTAAGAAAATTATATTTAGCCACGGCCAATTTTTGAATACTCAGAACCCAAACACTGTAATTGTTAAGTTTTTCAGTAGTAGATAGAGAACCCGTGAGCGTGGCTCATTCGCATAATTTTTGAATAGACGTTGTAGATTATTAGCCTCTCTATTTGCACAAAATTTGAGCCGTCCATATTTTTCAGCTGTTGTTCTCAGTTTACGCTGCACTGTAGGCGTGTCCTTAGACCAATTTTTTCCCTTTAAAATACTAATTTGCCTACAAAAATTTCCAATGTTTCTGCCAAATTTGAGCTCAATATCTTAATTTTTATAATCAGTGGAATATTGAAACCACACGGACAGAAGAACAGTCAGATTGCGAAAATCGATTTAGAATTTTATACTAATTGAGTATACATGTACTGTATAGAGTTTCTAACTCTTCCTTCTAGGCATTACAAACACAAAGGACAAAATGAGTGTATTCCCTACTTCTCGGTGGTGGGTATAAAAAAATCATGCATGACAAGACCATAACAAAAAAAAAGCACTTTGAAAATTTCACAACTTTTGGTGTAATTTCAAGTCCAACTTTGCTCCGATTGTTTATCATTTGTCAGAAAAGTACAGTTATGTAAGAAAGTATTAAGAAATTTGTGCCTTTTATTTGATTTCCATTAAAATTGAAGTGAAAGTGAATGCATGAATTTTCATAAAAATAAAAACCAAAGAATTTTATATACTAAAAAGTTAATTAATTATTAATTAATTAACTAATTTAAAATTATTGATTTTATTTAATTTTTGATTTTATTTTACAAAACAAAAAAAAACAACTAATGGTGGCATAACATTGGATTAAATTAGATTAGATTAAAAATAAGTTAAATATTATTTAATCAATTAATTAAATTAAAAATAAAATAAAATTAATTAATTAAATAAATAAATAAATAATTAATAATTATTAACAATTATTTGAGTAATTACTACAAAATCCAATGAAAATTAAGTATTAAGTAAATTAATTTTAATTAATTATTGGATAATTAATTTTTGCATTAAGAGATCATCACCATTTTAAGGACATCATGATGATTATTATGAGATCTTTTGCATGATGCTTCATAGTTGGGTTCCGTTGAGATATTTTTAGCATGAATCAGCAGAATATTTAAGTGACCGAAATTAAGTTGCCATTTCGTACTACGATAATTAAAATCATTAAAATGTCTGATTATCTTAAAGTGGAATAGTTTATGATATTTTACAGAGAATATCAATATCATAATCGAATGGTAACGCCTCATTTTATATATAAATATGAAAAAGTTTACTTTATTTGGATGTTGCAATTTCTCACCGTTGCCGTATTTCTCACTGTTATGGTAAAGCCATTTCAAAAGAAATATTGGACGATATTCAGTTACAATAACAAAAAAACAAATTTAAACCACGCCCAAAAGACCAACAATCTTTGCAGTATATTAATACAAAATGTATGAAAGTTTTCTTTTTTCTTTTATTATTAGTATTATTATTTTTGATATCATCTCTTTTTTTGGCACTTACTTACCATGACTACCATTTAAATTATCTTATTATTGTTTTTTCAAAATCATTTAACAACCCTTTGAATTTTTGTTGTTAATGTTGATTTGCTATTGTTTGTTTTCTTTTTTTTTTTTATTATTATTTCTTTATAATGTTTAATTAAACAGAAAATTACTTTAATATGTTAAACGTGACAAAATATAACAGCAACAGTAAGGGCAACAACAAGAGCAACAGCCGCAATAATAAAGAAATTTCAACTTGTGGTAAAAATGTTTTTTTTTTCTTTTTGTATTTCTCTTCTCTTTGTTTAACAAAAGCAAATCAGGAAAAAAATAATGAAAGAATTCATTGCAAGTGCTCATGTGAGCTAATTTTTTTCAACAACAACAAAATAAAGGCTTCATCAACCCTTCGTTCTGTTCTATCTCACACATCTAACTGTTTGCTTGTAGCGTAAACTAACGGTAACGGTATTGATAACTACAACCTTTTTCTCATTTCTCATTTCTCATTTCTGTTTTGAGTATTTCAGTGATCTTCCACTATGAATTTGTTATTTTTTACATGGGACCTTAGAGTGGAACCCTTGACGGATGTCTCTTGGTATGCACGATTTGCACTGACAAGGTTCACTTTGGCCTTTGTAAGTTTACATGTAAATAACTTACCACAGTTGGTGTCAGAGGCTCTTACTGCAGAACAGCCGTTGGTTATAACTTTGCTGGACTTGTTGGCATCATTCTGTCCCGTCCGTGGTCCGTGTCGTCTATTTTATTAAATTAACCTCAGCCAGTGTAGTGTTAGTCTCTCTCCACTTGTCTTCAGTTTGACTTTAAATATGAACATTAGTATACATTGCTAAAATTGGTCTACTCTAAAGCAAGGACAACGAAAAACATGCTTCATATTCTTTTCCTCATTAAGGCACATAGGACATATCGAAGCGTCATCGCGTTCGTATTTATGTAAGTAGTTCCTGTAGACTGGCTTGTTATGAACCGTGTAATGTAAGAAGAGATCTTGCAAATTTTTCTGAGAATATGTGCGGCCAACCCAAAGCCTCTCAGCGATTTTGTACGATTGGTAGAAAGGGTTTCGTACTAATTCTTTGGTAGCCTATTTGGTAGTCTATTACTTTTTAAGTGTATGCGCGCTTTATTTTCTTCCCCAGGATATCAATTGATATTTCCTCCGCTACAGCCCTTGCCGCATCATCAGATCTCCCTCTTTATGCTCAAATTTCAGTAAACTTAGGGTATATTCCATTACGTATGTGGGTGTATATCAGGGTGTGGGTGTGTCTGTATGCTTCTACAAACATGTAAAGCTGGATAATTAAAAATTATCTACTCTCAAGAATTTTTGTTTTTCCTTTCGTTTAAAATTTGAAATTTCCTTTTTTTTCTTTTGCTTGGTTTCTTCGTTGCTCTGGCTACAGTTTGTCATCTTTTCTTTTATGCGGATTTTTGAAATTTGAAATTTGATTGTTGTTTGATGGTAAAGGATGGGAAATGAGATGCCAGGTATGGGCCAAGAGGTCACAGGTCTCTCATATTCTATTGCCAACACGTTAACACTGAAAATATCTTCAGCAAAACCAAAAAAAATACATGTGTCATTGTCAACAATAATAACGAAAAGCAACAACAATTGGTACACACTCCTGTTGTGTATGTGTGTGTGTGTGTATGTGTACGTGCATGCATTGAATTTTCAATTAATCTTTCTACTCATTTTGTAACCTGCTGCTTTTGCTTCATCTTTCCATTCTTCGAATTGTTGTTTTTATTTTACTTCATTATTTGCCACAGCTATAATTGAATTGAAATGAAAACGATTTAAAGAAATGTAAAGCAAAATGCAAAAAATTTCAATTCGTGATATTTGCTTGATTTGTTTTGTAACGTAATGTGAAATTTTTTGCTTAAGAAGGAATACAAAAATATAGCAAAAGACAGAGAAGAAAGATAATATGGGACACTTGGTAAAAATTGCTAAAAATCTATTAAATTTATAAAAAGGCAAATAAAGAAAACAAGAATAAAAACTAAAAATAGAAAATTTTTTATAAAATTGAAGAACAAAAGAAAAATGATGCTTCAATTAATTGATTAGATTACCCGTCTCTTCATATAATCGGTACATCTACCTGTCTGTCCATTTGTTTATAACTATATATGCCTACATTTTATTACTTTAAACATTTAAATTCATTTAACTAAATTTAGTTCAGTATTAGATTAAATTGCATAAAAACCTACCAGGCAAACGAGCTTGACACTTCTATTAAAATTTATGGCAGTTTTATATGGACTCAAAAAAAAAAAAAAATTCTTTCTTTAAATAAAAGTCAAAATCACGCTAAAATTAACTTAATATAAAATTTCGAATGCCCACCAATCAATAAGTTAGTTCGTTGTATTTAGAAAATGTGACCCAATTGGTTTGATTTTTACTCAGATATTTTCTAACTTTATGTTTTTCAAAATATTTCAATGTTATATTAATTGCAATAGAATTTATGAAAAATAAAAATGCAAAATTTAATCTATTTATATGTTTGAATTGTAATTCACTTATACAGTAACAAATTCCCTTAGTCGTAATAAGCCTAAAACTAACCAACGATAACTTATTGACTTGGAAGATTCAATGGTCACTTAAAATTTTCGAATGAATGTCTTGAAATTTTGAAAGGATAATGTAAAAATTTAAATAATTATTTACAATTTTTGAGGCCCGACTTGACATCGAAGGAGTAACTTGAACTCTTAAATGTATGATATGAAATCTTAATTGAATGATTTGAAATTTTATATGGAAGTCTACTTTTTAAGACCAACTCAGGCTTTGTACTACAGAAATCGTTGCGAAACTTCTTCAACTAAATATAATCAAAGTGTAGCAGACGGATGTCATACGTTATTTTGTTATTGTTGGATGAACTAATGAATTGATGACATTGCAAGGAATATATCTGAGATAAGGCAGCAAATGGGAAAAGTTCACTTCATTGATAACACGTAAAACAAACATAGCATCTCTAATAATCTAAAAGGTGCTTGAAATAAATTCTTCCTATCGGCTTGCAATTTTTTTGAAAGATATTGATGAAATGTACAATTTTGTTGTGCTTTCATTCAATGGCACAGTGGATTCGAAAATAAAAAGAGTCAGTCAGTAGTTTCATATAATTTAAGAAAAATAGTTGTACTTTTATACATTTTTGCCATTTCAAATCATTTGTACAATATTTGAATCGTCCTAGCTTAGCTTTTTTCAACGGATTTTTTAAACTTTACAAAAAAATTCATATTATTGATGTTCGCTTTCATTTGTAGGGTATTTAATAGTCGGCGCTAAATAGTTTGTAGTATTTTGTTTTTTTTAGCTAAAATTTGTTGATGCTGTTATTGCGGCATAATAATAGAATCGTGCTTAAATTACGGTAACAGCCCAATTGCATCCGTCCAATTGACACTAAACTTGATTTAGTTATGATTTGTGATAACATCATCAGCATTATCTTTCATTAAGCTCATGCCGGAGCGCCGCACACCCACCCACATGCAATACACAATATGTAAGTAGATGTGTATGTGCTTCTGTATGTGTCTGTCTGTCTACACATATATATTATAATAATCATCTCGTATATACGAGGTCTAATATTCATAAAATGTCATAATATGAGTAGACAGACTTAAATATAATTTACTAGATATAATATAAAATAGTTGCTGATAGAAATAGTTAAAACATAGGTCATTAGGTTTTCGGTTTAATAAAAACCGGTTAGCAGATCAGCAAGAGTTCTACATAGAGTTAATCTTCCAGTGGGATGTGAGACAAAGTTCTATGAATTGGAATAATGTCTTGAATGGATTTCAGCCATCACAATCATTGTTATGATTATCCTTCCGTTCAACGCTTACCCTTGTTTAAACAATTCAAATATTATGGCCTGAAATTGTAAGATGCTTTGCTTCAATTTGTTATGTGGACATTTTGTGCCTCAAATGCGAAATTCAAAAATTTTTATTACTTATCATAAAATGCCCGCCCCATTGAAAAAATTTATAGATATATAAAAGCAGAAATAAACGCTAATATAAACAATATGGACAACAATTTTTTTTATATATGTAAAATAAAATTAAATTGAAATTATCTAATTATTAGTTTATGGCATCTGATCCAAAATGTCTAAATATTTCAAAGAAACGCTAACGACTCTCACGTTTTTTTTTGCCGGAAACGATAAGCGTTTTAAAGATTTGTTAACGAGTGGCTTTAATGATTTAAGTTCAACGATTCTGTAAAGAATTATTCCGAGAAGTTTGAATCAGAGACATTACCGGGATTTAAGGACAAAAACTGGCTCTTTCTTTTCAATATTCTAAGAAATGACATACAAATGGTTAGGGCAAACCCTAAAGTGGTGTTGTGAGATATGTCTAAAAATTTTATCAATAAAAAACTTGAATCCAAGATGAATCAAAAATAGCTTACAAAAATCAAATAAATATGAGTCGATGAGTAATTTGGAATGGACATAAAGCTTTGTTTATCAAACGATTTTTCGAAACTGTTTAAACTGAATTAGATGCCAAAAATATTGAATTAGGTACCATATGGTAATCAAAACCGTTGACTTATTGACCGAAAATGTATGATATGAAGATTATTGAGCAGTTGATGTCCATATAATTGCATCGTTTATTCCAATTATATCATTGAACTTAATTCGCGTAAAAAAAGTGTTGATTTCATTATCTCCATATAAAATTTAATTCACTTTGCACAAAAAAAAATATATAAAAAAAATTATAAAATTAAAACAAAAAGCACTAAGTAACTAAATAAATAAATAAATTTTACAAATCTCTTACATCCGCGTATGTTGATTTAAATAAGGAAATTTAGCACGTGTTGCAAGTTTTAGCAAAATATAGAACAAAAATTATGCTAATCTTGATTATCAATTTCATTTGTATAATTTAACTAATACTAATAAAATTCTTTCCTTCGTATGAAGAGGTGATCACTGCCATTGAAACACCTTTAATTAATATCACAACAAAATTTTGCAAGATATTTTAGAGTTACACTAATGTTAGCACTAAAGTATAAGACTACAAAATCTTTAAGCGAAATTTAATAAATATGAATTTAGGGAGGGTTTAATGTAGATGGCTTTTTTGACGGATTAGTCGTGTGATATATTTATTGTATTAAGCATAATGCTCAGTGTCTAACAGGTACTCAAATGAGAACCTTGCGGAACCCTCAAATTAATAATCCTGTTGAGATATATAAGAAACTTCTAATTCATAAATATGGCAATCAAACATTTATCGAGTATGATATATTGCCTTTAAGCGCAAAACTATCCATGAATTTTGATATAACCACTGCGTTTTTACGAATCTAATCATGTAACTTAGAAGGAGCTTAAAACGTAAAAAGTGTCTTTAATTCCATATTCAGTATTGCTGTTACTCTTATTTGAACAGGTAGGTGCCGCATTCTATGTCTTAGGTATAGTTCAGGTATTTGAATACAATTATTACAAAAAAAAAAAAAAATTTAGAATCCAATGTTCAGTGGTTTGGCTTTTCTAAGAAGTAGAGAGAAGTAAACTCAGTAACCAACACAAACAGAATTGAATAATAAAAGTTTATAAGTTAGATTAAATTATTTAAATTATATGTTTAAAAGAAATACACACACACAACACACACACACACACACACACAAACATTTTATATTATATTTTTAATGTAATTATGTCACAATGAATTTTATTTGTTTACAGCAGTATGCACAATATTCGACTCAATTTATTTTACATTGCGTGCATTCTTTTATGTCATATCATATTAATTTAAATGAATAATAACAATAACAATAACAATAACAATAACATTAGCAACTATTTTAAGTAGTAATTAAATGATAAAAAAAAGTAATGTTAATTTTCTTCTTCTTTTTTGTAGGACAAGTAATTTCATGCTCATGAAATTACATCAGTCTGATCAGTTCATTTCAATGGCAGTTTATTTCAATCGTTGACTCTTTTTTTATGTGTGCTAACTAAATTAATAAAATGTTATAAAAAATGCTGATTATGTCATAACTTAAGATACATTTCTAATATCTCTACTGTGATTTATATTTAATTGGATGGACGTTTAAGATTTAGTCGATTCTTATTTGCTTTTGTAACATAAAATTCTAGCGGCTGAAATCTGTTCAAGTATTTCTTATGAAGAAGTTACAGAAGTAGAAGTAAAATTCCTATAGAATAATAGGCCTAAATATGTATTGATTGTAGATATTGGTGCAGGTCCTTTTGGACTCAAATATTAAAAATTTTTTAATATGAATAAATTTGTATGATTTGCATTAACATTTTCTCTTTACCTCGAGAATTTTTTGGGCGAGTTATCCTTATCAGAATCAGTATATGATACTTAGCAGTTACGAAATGGTCATTTGGATCGGTTGGCATAATAAAATCGATCAATTCGTTAAAATGCTATCCCTGCAATAGCAATTTCTAAATTTTGTTTGAATGGATTTCTTTCCATTTTATTGTAGATTATTTAACAGTTGGAGTTTGCCGACTATAACTTTTTTCAAAATTTATATTGTTGCATTCATTTTATTTGTTGTTGTTGTATATCTTACTTTTCTATGTTCTTCTTCTATTCTTCAATTAATTTTAACAAGTTAGCCGGACATCAAGTTTAAAATGGAAAGTGCAATCTCATTTGATTAAGTTTAATTAACTGAATTAAATGCTCATGTAAACAAAGGACAATAATAATAACAGCGAACATGACTTTAATATAAATTAGTGAGAAATTTATATTTAGTTAAGGCCACCCGGATATTTAGCCTATTTCATGGGAATGAATAACTTTTTCATTAAAATTATTCACAAAGTAAGAACGCAAAAAAGTATCGCAAACGTATCGTATTTTGCTTAAGGAACCGACATGTTCGAGTCTCCCTTATATTCAATAAGTATATTATTTATGGATGACTTTTCAAATTATTTATAAAGATATGTTATAACTTATGTTCAGATAAATCAAAATTTTTTTCCATCAGGACGTATGAGTAATGAATTTATTTCACTCAGCAAATTTGTATTAGCATAAATTTTTCTATTTGATATAAAATTCAATGAATTTTATTCCACTCATCAAAAGTCTATCACAAATGAAAAATGTTTTAGAGAGCTCTGCGTCTAAAACATTAATTTTATTGAATTTTGAATGGGGCAAGATAAAACATTATATCGGCATATCCGTTTTAATATTTTCAGATTGGAAATAAGTGTTTTCTTAATGCTTCATCTTACACTCCTGTCATGACATTATTTTTCTAAGAGCTTAATGTAAATTAATAAAACCCAGTGGCGTGGAAAATATTGGTGTGAGTTTATTAAAGATTTTAGTACGATTTAGTACTGCTAGAAGTTTAATGGACTTAGATTTAATTTGTGGCTATTTTATGCGCAATATAGTTTGCAATATATCAAACTTAACCTCATATCTGTGTTATATAATTCCAAGTTTCTGCACAAGTCTAAAGTTAATATCTAAATTTTTATGGCTGATTTTACAGCCATAGAAATGTATATGCTTTAAATCCATTATTAAATGGTAATAATTTAAAGGTTATGGACTCATAACTGAAGAGACCAAAGAACATTCATTCAAGAAATGAACTTTTTCGTGAAAATTTCAAGAAATCTTACAACTATACACAAGCATGAATCCATAAACGTATAGACTTTTCACCATTAAAAGTGAGAATGATTTTGATTAAGAAATGTAGGTTTTCATTTTTAATGCTTACAACTAGTCGATTGTAGATCCAATAGTCAAAATGAGGCGATGGTGGAATGGCAGCCACAAAGAGATTTTTATCAATTAAGTAAATTTTAAAGATTTGTTCTTGTATTCAGAATTTCATATGCAAATTTAAATTACATAAAGAATAAATAAAAACAAAAAAGAAAAAAAATATATACATACATACATATATATGTACATATATATATGTACATATGCAATACATTTTGGTTGTGTTGTTTTTAAGCAATTAATGTCGTCAATTCAGCGTTGGCAAGATAATTGATATAAATTTTGTGACAACAGTTATGTTGTTGTTTAAATCAACGTTGATGCATTATAATTTTCATAAATAGTTGCCATATACTATTTATATGTATACATATGTAATAGTAATAGTTTTTACTCACACATAGCGAAAATTAATTTTATTACAATTTACATTTTCGAAAGAGCACACGTCAAACTAATGTGTTGTGATGTTATTAAGAAGGTGTGAGAATGATAAATATATATATGTATTTATATTATAAAGTGAGATCAAATATAAACGGGAATTTCAAATTAATGTTCTATGCAAAGTATATAAAAGCAATAATGAGGCGTGTTATAACCAGAAATGTCATCTGACACTCAAAGAATTTTTTGCAAAAGAATTATTTGCAAAAGTTTAGATGACCCTTAAAAATGTAGGTTTGTCCAAATTTCTCTAAAGTATTCAATTTTTTAGAGTAAATATGTCATCTTGGTGTATCTTTGTCATGAATCTGTGTTCAAATGAAGTAAACCATGAATCTAAATTTTAAAAAAAAGCTTAGGCAAGTTCGTCATTCCACATCATAATTATTATCTTAAAGTTTTTACTTTAAATCGAAACTATTTTGATAATTTATTATTGATTAACGCATTGTGCTGTAATTCAGATATCTTCCAATCATTAATTGTTTGAAGGAATCTGAAACTTTATTTTAAGACATATTTTGTGGGCGTGGACTTATTCGCCGACAAAAGCCATTAGAGTGATAAGACCCATAAGGATAAAGGCACCACGACAAAGCAATACTAACTTAATGATGCTTCAGATAATTTTTTTGTAGAATATCATTATTTCCCATAATCGTTGTATTTGTTTGATTTATTGTGATTTATAGCTCTCATCTCGATACATGAAAGAGCTAATCGATTTATGTAAACGAGGCAAATTTTGATTAATATATTTCTTTTCTCAAATAAATGCATATTTATATTTACTCAAAGTAGATCTCTAAGAAAATTCTGGATTGAATTTGCTTAACAATTAAGTAATGTTAAATAACTTTCTAAATACAATACCAGTATCATACGATAATGATTGCAATATTGAGATTTTTAGCATATTTATAATACCTTCTAAAGCGATTTGCCAGAGGACGACACACAAACAACAACAAGCAACAAATATTACAAGTGAGATTTGCTGTTAAAAAAATGTAAATGTATAAAAATTAAGATGAAGCTGAATGTTTGACTTCCCCTTTTTATCAAACAATTACACGACTAATTATTATCATTATTATTTTGCTAACTATTATTGTGCAATAATGAAATATAAGTACTTTATTCAATTTTAAGATGAAAGGCTTGTTGCTGATTTATCTATCTCTTTATCTCATCTTGTCGGTATTTTCTAACCAAACGTTGATTGCATTAAATTTCATTGGTCGTACTATTAATTTTCATTAGATTACCATGAATTTTATCATGCGCAAAGTTCTTTTCTCAATCAATAAAACAGTTATAGTGTAATTATTATATACCTACCTTCGCATGTCATTAAAAAATGTCAATTTTATATTTTACATGATTCTTTATGTAATGTAAATAAAAAATGTCAATTTTATGTTTTACATGATTTAAAATTAGCCACAAATAGGCCAGAAAAGTAATCTGGAAGGAATTTTAAAACTGTTTAGAAAATAATTCAGAATAGAATAACATAAATAAACATTAGATTTTCCTCTCTAATGCTTTCCAATTTAATGCTGAATAGGATTTAAATTGTGGAATTTAAAAGTCCCACATTATTGTTACATTGAAATGATTTTCAATAAGCTTTTAAATTGAAAAGAAATGCTATCTTAAGAACAACATATCGATATTCAAGGTACATGTAAAAATTTTGGATTAACAATTTTACTCAACAATTTTTTTCTATTTAGGCAATTTAGAGTTCCAAATAAGTGAACTATAAAAAAATGTGTCTTAATTGAATTTGCATTTATTTATAATCATTTCGTCCACTTATCAGTTAGAAATTAGGAATATAATAATTTTGTTGAAGCATTTGTAAAATCTAAAAGCAACCAGATACTGGTTTAAAAGTTACAGCGATTAACTAAACGCTCTTTATACATATTTTTCATCATTTATTTATATCACTAAAAATGAAGAATATTGGCCACGTTTATAGCAAACAGAAGAATTACGGACTTTTAAAAAGTTTCAACAAAACCAAGAGATAACTTCCAGGATTTTAAACTATAAGCGCGCTTATCTAAAAGTATCAAATTGTAATAGAAATTATTTCACTTTAACAATTTAAGGAAAAATACCTCAAATTAATAGAAATATTGAAAAGAGTAGTTAGACAATTTTTCAAAAAAGAATTTTCAAAAAATGGCATTCTCCCTACTTCAATTCGGTTGAAAGTTTTTTCGTCCATATCCAAACAATGCATTATGGCGGCAATAACTTCAGCCTAATAATTTATATAAAAATTATCTAGCTTTTTGTTTAACAATTTACAAAGTTATGCGTGTGCGCATTCTAGTAATACATTTCAATTGGATAATTGTGTTTATTTGTCAAATTGTATGTAATTTTCAATATATAACAATGTCTAATGGAAAGTTTATTGTACTACTCATTTATAATTACATTTTTTATAATCAAAATGTGATTTTATTTTTCAAGTTTTTACGTCTTTTTTTTTATAGATATCCGTTTTTGTTTTTTTTTTTTTTTTTTTAGTTAGTCAATTGATTTGACTGGGTTTGGGAAGAGTCACTTATCTAAAAACAAAATTCATATGCAAGAAATTGCATAATCATTCGATTTCTATACTCTACACTACTTGCAGCATAGAGTATTATAAGTTTGTGCAGATCTTTGTAACATCCAAAAGTATTTAAGATAGACTCATCTCTTTAATATACCGATGGATTCAATATCACTTTCTGATTCAATTTAAGCTTGTCTATTTGTCTCTATGTAAGCTCCAGGTTGCAATTCTAAAGATATTTTAGGGAAGTTTGGTGTGTGGGGTGCGTTTTGACCTAGTAATCTTGCCTGCCTTAAGAAAAGCATTATGTGGAATAAAAATGTAATTTTAAATATATTTTATGGCAAATTAGCGTTTTATTTTATATGAATGTAAAAAATATTTGTACCAAATTCAATCCAAATTGGTCCATTTTTACAACCACTTTCCACATAACGTTTTTCTCGAAAAAAATCATTAAACGCGTAAAAGGCTCAATTTTTAATATATTTTAGCGAAAATTGGCACTGCCTTGTATTTTGACTTAAAATTTAGTCCAGATCGTTTGCCTTTTATATAACAAACTTATTAAATAATTGATATATTAAAATTTTTTCAATAATCTTGATTTTTTTTTATTTGAATTATCTTATTTCACTTTAGTCACATTAAATGTCATGTAGGATATTTTAAAAATCGGCCTCGATTGTTTATAGATTTCTTCCATGTTAAATTAAACGCTTAAACAAGCGACCCTACAATTTCTTATTTGCGGTTTTGCCCTAATTACATAAATCCGTGTAAACTATCAGCGGTGAATAAACACTAATTGAAATTGAAGAATCATGAACTTAGAGTGATAATAATAACAAAATATGATCATAAAAATCTGAATGGTTTCATCAAAAAATTTTTATTGTGTACTCATTAATTTTAATAGGCCTTTCAAAATGTAATGCAATTTAAACGTCCAAAATTATCAGATCACAATTTTGTTAAGCAATTTTGATGCAAACATTTTCTTAACATATCTTTTCCATGGGGGCGACCAATCCCGAGAAGCACCTGCTCAATTGGGAGTGGCTCATGAGATGGTTTTCTGATCCATATCCATCAGGGGGCATCATGAGTTTCACGAGATCAGATCCAAAGATTTAATTTGGTACCACGGGATCACCAGTTTCATATTTGCCCATGTGGTGATGTTGGAGTTGGCTTCGTGGGGGCTATGGTGCCCATGTCGCGGGCGTAGCTCGACCTATTATGTTTATACCACAATTATGTTTTCTGTCGAGCAGGGTGCCATTTCCCGAATAAAATGGCTAGCTGGGTAGGCTTATCGGGCTAATATAATCTAAGCCAAGGGGTAATAAGAAGGCCCCGAATCCTTACACCAAGGATTAAGCTAACTAGATGAGGTGCAATAGTGGCTTTAAATTGGAAGCTAGTCGTGACGGTGGCATGCACGTGATGTGTCGTGTCTACCAACGCTAGCGATCATAAGTATGTTTATACCATGCATTTGAGCCTTCCAGGCAGGTATGCATGTAAAACACTAACTGTATATCTTTTCCATATATCTTGGATGTCTTTATTTACCTGCTGGATCCACTTTCTTATAGTTATCTACTAAATCGTAAAGAAGTACAATATTCTAAATAGGCAGCTTGTATTTGGCTATTTTAAAAGGAGTACATGTCCGAATGACTTTGAAATGTTACCTCTTAATTTTTATATAAATTGGTTCATAGGGGACAATATTAAGCTTTACTGATATTAGGTTTAGCCGCTATCAAAATGTATAAGAATAAAATGTTAGTGTAACTTGTGAAATTTAACTTTCAAAGAGAGAACAATTTGGAAATTATACAGAAATTACTTAGAAAACAAGAAATGACTTTTTAAACAATCTAACATTTCATTATTTCATTTATTAAAATTTAATGAAATTGTTAATTTTTGTCAGCAACATTTTGCCATTTTAGCTGCCTCAATATAAAAATATTTTAATTAATTGTAATTGCTATAAAAGCACTCCAACAGAAAAATATTATTGTTAACATCATTTACATAACTCACTTTTCTTATTGTTGCTTATTGAAATTGTTGTTGCTTGTTGATGATGATGTTGTTGTTGTTTGTTGTTGTTGTTGTTGTTTGGCGAGGAACATATGTGCAAAATGAATAAGTAATGCCTTGGTTTTTGTTTTTTTTTACCATTTTTCGCGAATTGATGGTGAAAAAAAGTTGAGGGACGTTGTAGCGATACGACTACAAAATACAAAAATTCCAATATCATTGAAATTTACTCCTTCATAAAATTTAATAACAAATGGCATAGAAGAATTTTGTCGCCTCATTTTCTTCATCTCATTCTGGTCCTTTGTTTTTCTTGTCAAAAACTATTCCAAATCGTAGATTTTTACCTGTTAATCCATTTATATCGAAGTTTATAAAGTTTTAAAAATTTTGCAGCAAATTTATGTAAGAACGAAATGAAATTGTGGTATTCAAATAAAAATCATATTCGAAATTGATTTTTTGGTTTTTTTTTTTTTTACCAAAATTTTGATGAAATTTGAAGCACAAAATTTCTATTATAGTTTTTTTTTTGTCAAATTGATCAAGCCAATAGATTAATTTAATGCCATTAGAAACTTTTTGGTTTGTGGCATTTCATTAAAATCAATTTAATCAATTTTATTAAACGATTAATTTAAATCAATTTAATTAAACGTTCGATTTTAATGAATGCAATGCAAAAAAAATTTTTTTTCTCAATCTGTAAAAAGTTAGTAAAGAGAAGACCAATACAAACTACCAAACGCTCTAGCAAAATATTTTATATATTTTATCGTATGATTGAAATGTTGCCTTTTGCCTGCTACTGCTGTTCAGGCATTGGCTTTCATTATTAATTAGCGTTGTCTGTTTTTTCTTTCTTCTTTTATTTTTTTTATTTTTATTTTTTGTTTTTGTTTTTTCGCTGTTTTTGATGAAAATTAATTCATATTTCAACAATATAATACAAAGTAATGGAATGTTACATAATAAAATAGAAATGCGATAACGCGAATGTATAACGTTCACAGCAACATGTTGCTGGTTTTCAGCATTCAACATTCAGCATTCAGCATTCAGCCTTCAACATCATAATTCTAGTCGAGCAATCGTGTTTAAGTGGGTTCATTAGTTTAATATATTTTATATTTTTATATTTATTGCCTTCTCCTACAACCACAAAATGTCCTTACAAATTGCTTTTTTATATACAACACCCTACTGTGGGTTAGGCTGTATGGTATGTTTATGAGAGTGTTTGTAACACTCTTTAGATTCAAAAGCTTTAGCTAGAATCGTATAGATCGTTTTATAATCATCTTTTGAATCGATTGCTGTCTATCTGCTCATTTGTCCATCATACGTCCATCTAACAGTCTATACGTCTGTCTGGTTATTCAAAGAATTTTATTTCAATAAAATTTTTTATATAACTATAATTTAATCTAAACGCGAATTATTTTGAAAATAATTGACACTGTAAGTTATTCACGTTCATTTTCCATATAAAGTTTAATTTTGAAACAAAAAAATCATTAAAAGAAAAAATTTACAATTTTGCTTAGATTTTAATGAAAATAAATACTTACTAGAAGTGTTAAGTAAAATTTAACTTGGTGTATTTTTTGAACGTCCTTTCATATCAAGAAGTTCCAAATTCAAAAAAAAAATTCAAACATTGTGATTGTTATTTTTTGTTCTTGCCTTCTTCAATTTTCTTACAATTTGTAATTACAATGAGCAAAATATTGTAGGGTACAATTGAAAGTTGCCTACCATCGACTATAACATTTTCACTTATTTGTAATAAAGTTATGAAAAGCAATTCACATTTAATGGAATTAAATGATACAAATGCAAAAGTAAATGTAAAATATTGAAATGAAAAAAGTAAATTTATTGTCAAATGAAATGAAAATCATATGAAAAGGTACGGTGGTGAAATGAAAGTGTGGGGATTGAGAGCTAAGTCATCAGATATTAAAGAAGTATACACACAAAATTAAACATTTTCAACCTGACCACTATAAATCGTAACCAGTTTTATGTGAAATTTTCTTTTGGAAAGGGCGATTATTTCAACAAACTTTTTATTACAAATATATCGCACCTAACCAACCAAAATGAAAACAAAAATAAAATAAAACAAAATCAACAGACACATTTCATATTTCACCATTTCATCATTTAGTTAGTTTATACAGAAAAAAAGGGCGTTTATTAATCCCTCTCAACTCGTTTTTATATTCGTCCTAAGAAGAGGTTTGCAACGGCCTTTATAAAAGTGATAAATATATGCACATATATTTCTATGTAGTGGTTTTAGTTGCTATTGTGTTTTTTCTTTGTAGTTCCATCAGCACATGGTTGGTGATAGGAAGAAAGAGTAAGGGAGACAAAGAGAGAGAGAGAGAGAGAGAGACAGCGAAAATTATAGTGTGAAATGAGGTTCTGGTAGTTGTAAGCACAGGTGCACTTAAATTTTAATTTTCTGGCACTCTAGAGTAATAATGTCCAATAGTGATCCATGAAAATTGTTCCACTACCAACTGCTACTGTTACTACTTTTGCTTCTCTTACTGATGCTGCTTCTATTACTGTTACTGTTACTGCTTTTACAGTTATAAATTAAAATTATGTAGAACCATGTGTAATGCAATATTATAAACAATTAGCTAAAGTGTGGATATGCAGATGTGTATATGTATTTGTGTGTATATGTATGTAAATTACATATATACATATTTAATTGAACTCAGTAAAACAAATGCTAATGTAATGCTTAACCATTACAACAACAATAACAATAGCAACCGTTACAAACATCTTATGAATACTGTTATAAATTTTGCAAGTTGCCTGCACTGTTTATAGAAATGTACATTTTAAAACGCAATTAATTATATATGTATATTTATATGTATAAACATTACATATATATTACCGTTATATGTAAATATAATTAGTGAAAAGTTTTACTAATATGAAATATGATGCCACAGCCTTACAAATATAATCGTACATAAAATTTATGTGCAAAATTTAATTATACTAAGTGAAACAAAAAATTTACATCAAAATTGAAAATGACTAAAATTAATGTTTTTGACTTTTTCCTTTGGAAATTCGAAATCTGAAATTTAGCATGATTCATTTGATAGCTTGATAATTCTGAACGAAAATATTGTAGTAGTACCATGAGAAACTCTTTGTTCTAGACATAAGAGACGTTTTCAAGTTGGTTCCCTTGCATTTTTGTTTACTCAGAAGTTTCCATCGCTATATGTTGTTTAAGTATTTATTTATTATATTAGAACTTGCCAGCCTTTAACAAAAATTTTGATGTAATATCAAAATCATGGTTTCAAAAACAATGTCAAACTAAAAAAGTCATGGGTAATTTTCTCTCTATTGATTGGTTACTAAGCTTTTGGCAGTTTTAGAAGCTTTTAAACTTAATAATAATGTTACATTACCTTTAAAAATTTCGAATGTATTGGAATTCTCCATTTGTTGCTTCGATCAATAATTTTTACACTTGTCACTTTTACAGGCAAATCTTATTAGCATAATTGTATGTGGGATCAAAGTCGCTAATTTAAAGAGTGCTTTATCAGAAAAATTCAATATAACCCTATACCATATTGATGTCAAAATACAATGAATCCGAAATTAGAGTTCTAAATTCTTGAAAGGTTATTAACAGTATAACATATTGATTCACGTTTCCAACTATTGAAAAGTCCTTGACAATTATATCCTGTAAGTTTCTCCGAATAGAATGATACCAATTTTTTTAGTTAGAAAGCCAAATTATTTTTTATACTTATATTCTCAAGCCAGAGTATCCCTGTTTAAGGTTACATGGATACTACTGCCTCAGGTAGAATTAGCTAACGCAAAAATGTTCAGTTTTACCGAAAAATTTTAATTGAAATTATTTTACATAATAAAATATATTCGATGAATTTTGAGGCATTTGTATAAAATGTGCTCGGAATATTTTATGGACATTTTATTATGTCTACTGGTCGGCATGCTTTCAGAGATTGAAAAACGATCAGTAAATTTTTTAGAAGCTCAACAGGATTTGATTGAAATATTGAGTGGAATTCAAACAACGACTTCAAATGCAAAAGTCGAAAGTGAAAGAAAAAGTGCTTCGTTTTAACAACAAATGCAAGCTTTTGAAGCTTTAAGATTAGAAAGACCTGCCATGAGCCATTCTAATCTAACAAAACCATTATAAAGAGACGTTAGATTCCAAAGTTTAACGCATCTGAGTCGATTATGGATATTCAAATGTTTTGAATAGAGTGGAAAGTATAGCAAATATGAATTACCCTAAGCATAAATCGCTCAATTTATCACAAAATGGATGGTAGAAACTGTGGAGCCGTTTCTGAAACTGCAATGCCTAAGGCATGTGGTTCCGGATAAATACTGCAAACGAAGACCCTTTCATACCAATATTTATTACTTTCATAGTGTTTTTCTACCACAAAGTAAAAATTTTCCCTTGAGTCTTGAAAGGCTTTAAAAAAAAAGAAGAACTTCTTTAAACGCAAAATCTGTAAGCTACCTAAAAGTTAGGATTAAAATATCTGCCATTCGTTATTGAAAAAGAAAAAAAAAAAATTACCAAATTTCATGTAAATGGTGAAAATAGTTGTAATAATCTAAAAGTAAAATGTTTAGTCGTTAAAAGTTCTCTTTTAAGTTTCCCGATCATATTTGTACTGTTCTATTTTTTTAAAGTTCTCTCAAAGGTCTCTAAAGTTATCGATTATCGCGAACATTTCAACAAATTCATTATATTCATCATTTTTAGATGCTGAATATAACAGAAATTACAGAGTTGTATTTATTGAAAATATTGTGAATAAAATTCATTTAAAGCAATTGATTTGTTTGAGGACAATTTAATCAATTTACATTTACAGCCAGTATACACAACAAACAATTAGTTATGAAAGAAAAGATATAAAGAAAATTTATAACATTTAATAAACTGAACAAAAAAGAGAAGAAAATTCATTGTATTGCAATACATATAAATATGAATAAAAATAAAGAAAATGTATAGACATATGTAGAAATAAAATCAGCGAGTATTTTGTAAATGGAGCATAAAAATATATGAAATTTTATACAAATGCATTAATACGGTAAAATATTATTCATATTAATCTTTATATAAAACACAACATCAAAATGAAGCGTATACGAGTTTTTGTATTCGAATGAAATATAAAAAGTGAAATTTGCCTGGACGTACAAATGGAAAGTTATGCCATTCGATTTAAATGCAAATGATTGAATTTGATTGAATGAATGAATGAATTACATATAATTGATTCTAATTGAATTGAATTAAAGGTGAAATCGACAATATTAACTCACTCATTTATAATAATGATCGTGATGATTGTGATGATTGTGATGAATGAAAATATTATACCATCAGAATTCTGTGTGGACAATAAATGTTACATCAAACAGATTCCTATAAATGCAATGAGTATAAATTCAATTCAATTCAATTCAATTCAATTCAATTTCAATTCAAAGTAATTCAACATAATCGAGTATTATTATAATTACCATAAGCATTCTAATTTTCATCTATGATTGACATTAGAATTTTTTATAAAATTATAAATTATTATATAGGAAAAAAAGGGGTAAAGGGTTAAGAAAATTTCCTCATTCATAACCGCACATAATTTCTATGATGTTTACGCTCTCCGAAGAATATAGATCAGCCATCAAATAAATTAATTATCTGTCCAGCTGTTGTTGTAAATATTCTGTCAGTCTTTTGTAAACAATCTTCTGGTCCGAGAAATCGCTTTCAAGTTCTACAGAAATAGTGCAAGTTATTGCTCTTCGGTTGGTATTTAAAGTAAAGGGATCAATGGCCACGCCTATGTTGCACCACAATAGGGCAACTTAACTGTTTTTGATTTGCTGATGAATCACTACTCGTATAATTAAAGTGGCGGAAAGTTTAAAATGTTGGATAAATCAAGAGACGAATCTACTTGAAACTTTGAAATCTGAATTTTTCTTCTTTATATTTTTATTTACTATTCGCCAACTATATGAATCGAACACACGATGCTTAAATATTTATTTCCAGTAATTGTTTCACTTCTGTTCAGATTGCTTCAACTGAAACTTAAGGCGAGATATTGATTTAAAATTCCCAGTTTCATTAAGTCTTTTTTGTTCTAACATCAAATATTTTAAACATTTTAATGAAATTTCTTATATAAATGTGGAGGGAAATGAACGAGAATCAGTTTAATAATAAATAAACACTTCTTACCTTAAAACAAAGTTGTTATTACAAATTGATTAACATGAATGCCCTTCTCCCCTTTTAACAAATTCTTTAAATTTATTGGAAATTAATTTTTTGATTTTTCCATAATTTTCTTAATAAATTAGTTAAAGTTATATAGAGTACATATTAAACCACATTTACTTGTTTTAAGATGATTTTGTTATTGAATTTTTTTTTTTTTTATTTTTAAATTACTTGTGCCCCCCATTCAGTCATTTTCATTGTAATGCCATTACATTGAGGCAGCCGCAATTGTTCAATTCAATTGTATTCAATTAAATTGTATTTAAATATTATTGGTATTGCTTATCTTTTCTAGCTATTCACATACATACAAACACATATTACACACACACACACACACACAATATATAATATATATATATATATATATTTTTTTTTTTAATGTATATGAAGAAAATTGTATGCTGTGTAATTTTATTAAATAAATTATTAAATATGATAGAATGATATTAAAAATTGTTGGCATTCATTAATTTAGATAAATAATTTGCCTTATAGTTATCTATATATTTTTTTCATTTCATATTTTATATTTTTTATATATCATATGATTTCATTTCATTTGATTTCATTTCAGTTGGGTTCAACTGCTGGCGGTGCCGGAGGCAGAGGCATGTTTTGTTATCAATGTCCGCCAACATTACACCCATGTGGGCCTCATCCGCCTCGTTTACCAACTTTAGATTATCCATTTGCTGCTACCCATCCATGTAAGTAAAAAATATGGACAACAAACATTAACAAATAAATTGATCATAATGGTCCATAATAGAAATGTCATCATAGAAATGTCATAATCATTAAGTTGAAGTGAAGAAGATTATACAAATTATCTTAAATTATCTAAAAACATTAATTCAATTTTTATATAATTTAAATTTTAATTAATTTAATTTAATTAATTAATTTTAATTTAATTAAAATTTTACAACTTTTGCAAATATTTTGTGGCCAATATTTTGGGCATAAGAATTCAATAAAGTTTGCTTTTCGAGTAGAGAGGGTTTACCTTAGAGAATTAATATAAGTGTGAAGGTATAATGAACTTGGCAACTTGGCAACTTGGCAACTTGGCAACTTGGCAACTTGGCAATACAAATAAAAGTTTACCTCGAGACCTCGAGGAAAGTGAAGATAGAAGGAATTATTTATTCCAAAAGTATAATTTACACTTTAGGCGTAAAATAACAAATATTTTCACATTATTCCAAGACGTACAAGGTACAAGAAGTAAAATACAAGAAAAAGTTTTGTTCGTCTTAAATATGATAACGAATTAATTGAGAATGAATTATTTCAAAAATAAAAAATTATGGCATATCTTGAAAAATGAGACAAATAATATTTCAAAAAGAAACTCCATTAGAAACCCTTTGCCCTACACAAAGTAGTATTCCTGATATAGATTATGTATGGAAGAATTATAGGATAACGTAGATGATGCTTTAACTAAAATTAACAGATTTGAAATGGTATCTAAAATGAATAATCGAAAAGACGTCGGCGACCTGGGTAATAAAATCAAAAGTTCAGCCAATCAAGTGAATGCCATAAAATATGATTTTTCAAAGAATAGAAATTTCAGGGATGTATCAGAAATTTACGATGACGATAACCGTTTAATTGAATGCCGTAATGCAAATAAGAGTGAATCAATTAAAATTGGACAAAAGAAGAGAGATACCTGAATTTTTCAAATAGCAGAGAATAAGCTTTTGAGTTTTCTTCGTTTTTGTAGTAAACATCCCAATCGATGATAAAATGTCTCGCCAAATTGGAAGTAAAAAATAAATCCCAGCCAGTACAAAGTTTTTTACTTCTTCACTCTTGAGAATTTTCAATTGAACTAAAAAATTATTTTATTGCTTTTTACATAAAACTTAATGTATATATAAAAATGTAAGTTAGATATGTAAAGTAAATATTTGAACAAAGTATGCCGTCATTTTTTAAAAGTACAAAAAATAAAGTGTTTACTTTGAAATGAAATGAAAGTATATGAACAAAATTGGATTTTACATATAGAAAAATATTTTGCAAATGATTTTAATTTGAAAACAAATTGAAAAAGTTATAACTGGTTCAGGTCGACTTCGAAATGCTATATTTTGGATTTTCAAAAAAGGAATAATAAGGGTAGTAAATGTGATTAGCGGATCGTTAAGACAAAAAATTGAAAAAGTTTAGATATTTTAGATATTAAGAGCAATATTTTGAATATCAGATATTGCGTCACAATCAGGGACAATTCTTTACGCCCAGGCAATATGAAAATTGCATAAAAAACTTCAAAATTGTCGAAGTATGTAGATATTTTGATGGGTTTGTAATTTTAATGGACAGTGCCCGCTTTTTAAAAGTATATTTGGTAAATATTTCAACTTTTGTTTAAAATTTATAAGTAAGTTGTAAAAATTGAAATGTTTGAGCTCTCAGTTGCAAATGGAGTAAGGCTAATACGTTTTTTTTAGAAGGCTTATAAGAGACACTCACTTTTGGAAACCGGCAGAAATAGCTTGAAGGATTTATAATTTATTATTAATTCAAAAAGTACATTTTTTTGTTTTTTTAAAATTCCATTCCAAGATGAGCAAATTTTTAACAAAATGAAGTATTTTGTTAAACGATCAAGCCTTTCTAGGCAGAAATTTTTAATATCTAATAACTATCTAATAATGAATCTATATGAAAGCCCAATCAAATTTCAGTTTGCTGCATACAACGGGCTCACTAATTAATATCTCATACCAATTTAATTTTATAAGACATAAAATGTGTAAAATATTTGTTATTGTAATTGTGATTGGTTCTTGTTGCCAATGCTGCTGCTGTTACTGTTGCTGTTACTTTATCTATAAAATCGCCCTGTATGCCTTTTTATGCCATTGAAAGTAAAATGAAAGATAAAAAGCTAGTGATAACCAAACAAAATAACTCTATAAAGATTTAACTCATTTTACTCATCATCATTATCATCATCATCATTATCATGGTTTGTTCATCATACAGTCATCTATTTTTGTAGCAATTTCTCCCATTGTATATCACACTGTGAATTCTATGTACCATAAAAACTTGACCTTCTATTGTTCACAAAAAAAAAAAAAAAAAAAAAAAGAATAGAAAAAAAGGAAGAAGAAAGCCCGAATTTTAATGTTTTGAGGAAAAAGTTTATGGTACCAACAGATGCATTAACGATATTATTCTATTACTATAGATAGATGCGTTAAGTATCCGATTACCGGTCTTGATAAGTAGTACAACAAATGAAAACAATAACAAATTTATGTGAATTATGTGAAACGTACGGCTAAAATATTTCCTGTTTTTAAAAGGAGTTGGGAGTTGGGAGTTGGGAGTTGGGTGTTGCGACTTGATTGCTGATTGTTGCTTCTTGCTTGAATTAATTGTTGAAATGGTGGTGGTGGCGGCATATAAAATAAAATTATGCTCTATTATTATTGTTGTAATGTTCATAGGCGTGTGTCTATAGCACATGCTAATATTTTTTCCATTTTTTCTTTTTTTTTTTTTTTTTGCACTTCTGATGTCAGATAATGTTTACAAAGATTATCTGGACTTGTTTTTATGTATTTATGATTATTTCATTTTTATTTAATTATGTTTTTGTTATTGTTATGGTGAGTGGAACATACTTATTTACTTTCAAATTTATATATTTACTCAGATCCTTGAATCAACTTCTTCACTTAATAATTTAATATGACTTTTCATAACTGTTTGGATAATGATTTGCCAGAATTAGAATTTGGGAACCATACTAAAAATTGATTTAAAATAAAGACTTTTAATTTAAGTTCAAAGAGTTTCGTCATAGAAAAGTTTGCAAAAACAAGTCACATTGAGATTTAAGTCAAGAAATCCAAAAAATATAATTTAAAATATTCAATTCATGGAATTTATTAATGAATAAGTAATAACTCAAATGAAGAAAGAGAATGAAAAAAATAAAAGATGTCCAATTTATTTAAGGGACTAAAGGTATGATTATATTACAAACATAGATCTAATAAGTAACTTAATAAGTAACTTAATAGTAATAAGTAACTTAATATTAAGTGAACTCGGAAAGTAGCGCTGTGTTTAATAACGTTTCATATATTTTTGTAAGCATTCCGAACTACTCCATAAATCGTTAAAAGCAATTTATAAACTTCTTGAGGTTTCTTTTTTAGATTTTATAGACTTCTTTTTACAAATGAAAAAGAAAAAACCCTTAAAAGAATGTAAAATAGATTGTATTATTTTTTATACAAAATGAGTTCAAATAGTAAATCATGATTTAAGAAATAGGCCCGTTTCCCGAAATTATTTTCTGATACATTTCTACTTATTTTTGTAAACAAAATGTGAGATTGCAATTTTAACAAAATTTTATTAAATCTTAACAAATAAATTAACCCAAGAATTATTATTCAAAATAAGCATAGTCGGTCCACGCTCCACTCTATTTTCATGGGTGCAATGTATGATTTTGTATATTTTGTGCATTGCCAAAGTAAAAATTCATCTATACAAATTGATCTACAAACAATTGATCTACAATTGATCTACGTATTTCTTTATACAAAATTCATTAAAATTTTTTCAAATACCTTTCTAATGAAATTTATATTGTTAAATGGAAAAATGTTTTGGCTTTTTGAGTTATATTCTACACATAAAACTTTGAAAGAAATTCAAGCAATTTTTGAACCATTCGTCTAAATAGTTTTCTCAAATTACATAAAATTTTTTATATTTTTCTTTTTACCATGTAGCTCTAAAGGTCTTAAAGTAATAACTTACCTTATTGTAGAGTATTTATCATTCCCTCAAATTAACTCCAACATTTCCATTTGATTTATTTACTATTTTTTTTTTTTTTTTGGTTATTGATTTAAATTAACATCACGTTTATTTGTTGTAATCGAAGCAACAAACAAACAAAACTAAATTACATACTTCTTTATCTCTTCTTAACATAAATGAAATTAAGTTTATTATGTGATGTGCGTGTAGATGTAGAATCATAGACAAAGATAAATAATGATAATGTTGCCAATAACTGTGATAATTATCAATCAAGATTAATTCCTAAGAGCTTTTTATATACTCAAACCAGTTTTCAATGTAAAATGAAAGAAACGAATAAGAAAATTATATATGGCTGAGATCAATCTTTTACACCCACCACCAATAACTGTGATATCACGAAATAGGAACTGTTTCTGTTTTTGAGTAAGCTATAGAAAAAGAAAGTGCTTTAAAAACAACAAAAGTGTTCTCAGTTTCTGTGGCACAGTAAGCGTGTCCCGTGACTAATTTGGTCCATTTTTAATACCAATCTTCGTGCAAGAATTTCCATGATTTTGGCTAAATTTGAGCCAGAAAAATGTTAAAAACACATGAACGAATGGATGGACTGACAGACAGACAGATTGATTTAGAATTTGAAGATGAACAAAAATATATATACCTTGTTTGACCTTGGAAGCCCACTTTTTGGGTATTACAAATATAATGACGAAATAATGAATGAATGAATGAATGAATGAATTTATTAAATTCATTCTCTTGCTGCTTCTTCGAAAATATTTTCAATTCATGGAATTTCTGATTTTTGTAAATTAAAAACTTCAAAAGCGATGTGTTTTTATCTGAAGTTAAATTTTTTCAGATTTAAATTTAAGAACTTTTAAGATTCTATGAGAATACTTCTAATTGTAAATATGTGCACACTAAACTTATTTTTTATCACTATTCCTGCGAAGAAAATCTTGGAAATCAATCATAAAATGTAACTCAAATTGTTTCCATATCAGATTCTTTGCCATATAAAGTTCTCAACTATTTGTAATCAAACTTTATGGATTGAATTTTATGTTTGCATGGCAGTAGGTATTTAAAAGTCGATTCAATTGCAAATTTTCTTTCTTTCTTTTCTCTTTTTTCAGCCAACAAATTAATGAAATTTTAATAATGAAAGTGTTGGGAAATGTTCAAAAATTGAATTATCCATATAATGGCGGTAGCGTACATAGCTCATTCAATCTCATTTTAATCTATTATGGGCAATATATGCCCAAGTTCTTCTGCACATTTGTTCCGGTTTTATTTCAAAAGTGGACTTATTTCAGAATTGGATTTATTATCACAGAAAAAAATTGTTCTGTAATATAAAAATAATTTCTTAAAATTGTTCTGATGCTTCACAATTGATCCCTAACTCTTTTTTTTTTTTGTTGTATTAATTGACGCTTAATCGTTTGTTAATAGAAAATGGCTAATAGGGTCACATTTCGCATTTCAATTGTCACTTTTAGAAAAGTTTTTACACAGAAGTCTGCTCTAGATATTTGTATTATAAATTTGAACTGGAAATTTTGAATACAACAAAATTTATGTAGTTTAGATAAGATTTTTCAAATAACATCTTAAACTTTTCTTGGGCGATTTTATATTAGATTACCATGTTTTTATACACCATAAAAGTAAATATATTCAAAATCAAATCAAATTTAAGGTAAGAGTTTTGGTATAAGATGTTTAATGGTCTGCCTGAACTAAGCCAACAACTATTGATGTTTCTTGATAAATGATAAATGATGCATGTTAGATGATGCATTCAGGTAGATATGATTGTGTAATTCTATAGTGTTTATATATTTTCATGATATACATACATAGATATTTATATGTATAACATAATATGAATTGTACAATTCATTCAAATATTTAGAAATACTTAACAATGTTGCTTCGTCTTGCAATTTTACGTTACATTTGCTACTCTATTTCACTAACACTTTTGCTTATATACAAATTTCTATATATTGATAATCATGTGTGTGTATGTGTTAGTTAACATAATTGAATATTTCCAAATATGCATTTAGTTTTATTTCCAATTTATGCTTCTCTATTCTGACAAGTGTCTGTAAATGCGGTTACTTTGAAAATCATCAGTTTTGTTAAGTACGTGTTTCATCAGATAGTCCATAATATTTACTTTGTATGTTTGTTGTATTTTTATTGTGGCTATGCTTATTCTTGTTCTTTATTCTTCATATTTGCTTCTTTGTTTTTCTTATATGTTCATTAGTTGTATGAAATGGGCATGGCATTTACTTTGCAGGGTTGATTTGCACATCATTTTTCCTTTTACACATAATATTACCGGATTATAAATATGCATTTGTGTGCATGTGTGTATATATATGTAAATATATAAGCATTCTATAAAACTCAATTTACGATAATTGCCGTTTGAAAGTAGCTTGTAATAACATTTAAACCAAAGTCTTTATAATCTAAAAAGTCCTTGTGAAGGGAACATGAGGTGTACAATTTAATTAACCATTCAAACTAAAAGATCGAGATATACTAATTTTACTAGAAGCAAGCAGTTACAAAATCCCAATGATCTGATATTAATCGCAGTAATTGGAAACTTTGATTTTTAAGAGACATTCCATTAAGGGCAGATGGTTGAACAATAGCTCCAAAAAGCAATAACTCCAGAAAACAATTTAACATAAAAAATTTAACTTATTCCCAATTTGGTCTAACTTTGCTTTTATCAAGTTTATTCAGAACTTATTAAACAAAAAAATAAGCTCACTCTTCAAATGAAATATTATATAGTTTGTTTGTAAAGACTCAAAAGTATTCAAAAAATTAGTAAGAAAATTATTTAGGAATATAAAAAAACTGAGACATTGAGAAAATTGCAGCTTTCTTGATTCTTAAACTAAATAAAATTAAAGCTAAGATTATACTACAGCAATAATCTAGACTTCTTTAAGATACAACTATTAAATTATAAGTACCGTAAAACTCAAAATGTATTACAATTCAAAAATGCATAATGGAAAGCCATCTGAGACTTGGCTAATGTGTCTTAGTATTAATCAAACAGGCGAATTCTACAAGATCGCATCAACGATGTCACTTAAGATGGGTTTCATGCTGCTTGTAGTACACGTAACGCTGGCAAAAAATTAATTTCAACATATTTATATGCTTTGTGGTTCCATTTCTCTGAATGGATAAATAGCTTTCGTTAAAACTTATACAATGAGCTTTAAGAAGGTTATGTCCTTTAATTGAAGTGCAAACTACGTCTATAAGAAGCAATATGGGCTTTAGATTGGCAACAAGCGAAAAATTTTATATCATTCGATTAAACCACTGAGTGAATTATTAAAGAAAATGTGCACCACGCACATATTACGCATCTGGACATTCCTTTCAAGGATTGCAAACACTTTGATAAACTAAATAAATCACCAACCCTTTTCACAGTTGATATATATACATATATATATATATATATATATATATATATGTATGTATATATATATATATATGTAGAATATATGTATATATGTAAAATGTAATGAATTGATGTAATAAATAATGACAACAAAACTTTGTTAAAAATTGAAATAAATTGGCATGAATTAATATATCAAGGTATTCTTGGATCATACAACCACCCTTTTTTCTGATTTAACTAATTTTAATTATATGGGCATCTGTTATGAAGAGATTACATTACATTACATTACATTATATTTGGAGGACACGTTTTAAATTAAATTATAGTAACAATATAATCTCTTAGTGAATATTAATTACAGTCCAATCATTTCTAAAATTGTTTGGTTAAAAAAAATTGTATGACTTTTGTATCCAAAAGCACTTTCTATGGTAACAGTGGCTTGTGTCACTATGGGAGTAGCGTTAATCTAATTTAGTGACTATAAATAAGGCAGAGCGCTTCATGACTGAAACATTTTCGTGACTTTTACAAATCTTATTTATAATATAAATAGAAGTTGACTCTTCTTTGTAAGAAATAACTAATAAAAAATTGTGTACGTGCACCTTAAATCAAATATTTCCATCAAGATTGAAATAATTGATTGTGGCACCTACAAAATTTTTATTACTAAACAAAGGGAGAGATTCACGGACGTGACTAAATCTTTTTAAAATATGATGCAAATTTAAGATATGAATACTTCATGTAATTTCAAACCTAAAAAACTAATCCCCAACATCTTCAATTGGAGAAATAAAACATTTGATGGTTGTGCAATTCTTATTTTTTAATTTTATAATTTTTTAATTTATTTAAAGTTTGTAGTCACTCATTTTAGTATTAAAAAAAGTATCAGTATTAAATAAAATGTAACAACATTTAAAGAGGTGAAGGCGATTTTGTGATTGACATCAAAATCATATCTAAAAATTAAAAGTTTTTCAATAAAAAATATATGCAAAAAAGTTTTTCATAGATCTTTCTATAGAGAAAAGTCTCCGCAAAGGAGAAATTACATCAAATTAGTGATTTACATTAAAATTCTAAAGTTAGAAAGTATCTCACAACTAACTCTCATAATAATAATTTGATGTAAGAATTTCGAAGCGAACCCATTTAACTTTAACATGATTGCTCGGTGACCCGAGTGAAATATTTTAAAAAGCAATTTCGAGGATATTTGCTTAACTTGAAGAAAAATCGCGTATTCAGTTATTATTATTGTATTAGTACAATTCTACATATTTAAATTCAAGATTGAAAGTTCCTTTTTTTTTTTTTTAGTAAATTACAAATTTTTAGAAGGTAATCATTTTCATGAGAGATACCAGATTTTTTTTACCAAAAAATAATTTTTAAACAAATTTAAATTCAAATTAATTTATTTTAAATCAGTATATTTCCGAAAAACTTAGCAAAGATGATTGTTAAAGTTTGGCAAAGGACAAACTCGATTTATTCTACAGTTGTAAGAATATTTTGTAGTATTCAATAGAGCATAACTTGACCGACGACTATTCCGCATTAGAGCGTTTACTGCGCTACTTTGCAACGTGGCAAAGAAATTTTGACAATTTTGACAAACTTGCAAGTCTTTCTCTTAACTCTTACTATCCTTATAGTTCTAAGAAAGTCTAATGCAAAATGCAATACTTTAATACATCAAATATAAGAACAAAATAGTACGGAGAGGTCAATTGTAAGACCGTGACCGTAAACTAAGGCAACTTTGCTTTATTGTGCAGTTATTATTAGAAATGGTGTTGAAATAATCCCTAGACAAATCTGTAAGTTTTCTTTTATATCATTTACATAGAATTTATTAGGGGCGTGTTATTTTTTTATACCATATTTCAAATGTGGCAATTTAAAAGAGTGGCCATTAGCCATTTTTCTGTGAACGCTTTTGTGGAAAATTGTCTTCTATGTTAAAATAAAAATGTTACATATAAATCACATGTTTTAGCATTAAATTATATATATATAAATTATATATATATAAATTATATATATATAATATATATATACATGAATAAATATATAAAAGAATTTCTAAGCAATGTGTTTAAACGTTTAGATTATCCGAGAATAGTTGGTTTTATAGAACCTAATCAAGACACCTTGCAATAATGGAAATAATCTCTTTATATATAAACTTGTATTGTCTACATAAATTGCAAATGCTAGTACAAGCGTGTAAATTATATAAGATTGTGGCCTCATAACGTGTATATAAAGCACATCAATGTAATCTTTAAAATAGTGAAAGTGTTGTTGGAAAATTTTGCAGTCAAGTCCATTAAAACTAATTGAAGTATTGATTATATTTAACACATGACATAAGAATGTCTGTGTGTACTTGTACACATACAAAAACACACGGACAATAATCATCTTAAATATCTAATAATCTCATTATAAATGTGAATATTGCAGTAAGAAGTTGGAGCACCAAGCATCGGGCACCTAACAATAGTTACCTATACATTTATTTATACAATAAAATGCTTATACGTCTTTCCATTTACTTTATATAATTGTTATTTATTTCTATGCTTATTAAAATTTCATGGAGGCAAAAAGTAATATTAATTTTTGTTTTATTATTAGTCTACTCTAATAAAATTTAAGACTATTTCAAAAGTTCAAACAAAAATTTCAAACAAAATAGTTTTCAAATTTTTTTTGCTCTGTTTCAATTCGCGTTTTTTTGGGAATTTGTTTTGTACAAATTATTGGAATTGATTAGATAATTCTTTTACAATCTATCTCAATGTGAAAGTATATTTTTTTTAAAGTAGTTTTTATGCCACGTGGGCTTGATAAAAGTTTAAAAAAATCGCTTCATGTCTACGCAAAGTCGCGAGATTGATTTATCCAAAATTCATCACATTGAAAATTTATTTGTATACTTCATTTACTAAAAAGATAGATTAAGTGGTCAAAATTTATAACAATCGGCCACGCCCATCAACTGTATTAAACATTTAGATTGTGATTTGATGAGATTTTAACGCCCATTTAAGGCATCTAGAACATTGTTGGAACATCATCAGATATTAATTTAATTAAGAACTTATAATGAACTTATAATGATGAGAATGGCAAACGATCTTAGAAGAATCAAACTTTCAAATAAATCTTCCTTGAAGAACAAATCATGATAACGAAATTAATTTGCGTTTGAAATCAGGCATCTTTGAATTACAGCACTTCATTACTTGGATGTTTTGCCACGTAAAGAACTTTTGGGAAAATATATCAAAAATTAGCATATTTAAATTTTTTGGATACTTTTTCTTACAACTGCTTTTTTACTTTTGTAACAATTTTATTGTTAATCACATTAAATGAAACTCTTTCTTAAATAATATTTCACGGTAATTGATATCAATTTGAATGAATTTTATATTATCAATAAATTTTTTCAATATTTCCATGATAATTTTACTGAAATATTTCATGATTTATAATAAAAAATGTTCACTAACATTTTTCCCGATTTAAAAAATAAATATATCACAACGTTTTAACAAAATCAGTTTAATTATACTAAAATTGTTTTGCAACAATTCTAAAATGAATTTATACAATAGTTATTTAATCGATTTATGCGCAAAACATTAAAGTAAAAATATCGATAACTTATAATAAAAATAATTGGTACGCATATTAACATACATAATTGCTGATATTGCTTGAGTAAAAGAATGCCTTTCTGTCTGCCTTAACTTGCCTACAATTTATATACCAATATTACCAATATTTCTATATATAAATAGTATTTTTTCCTATTTGTCTTCGCTTTTTTTTTTTCAACAATTTTAAAATCAATACATTTTACAGGAATTTTTGCTTTTTCTGTTTTTTTTCTTTTTTTTTTTTTTTTTTTTTTTTTTTTTGATAAACATTTACTTAAAAATCTCTATATGTAACGTCTTGGCAATGCGTTGCAAAGAAGAAGAAGAAGAATTGTAAAAAATACAATTTATATGGCATTCCATATCATTATTTTATTATCATTATTATTATTATTATTTATTATTATGATTTTTGCTTATTGCTTTTCCTTTTTGTTTGTTTCTCATTTTGATTTCTTTATTATTTACATGCATTGAAATTCAATCAGGCACTCCTGGAAATACATTTCTTATACAACATGACATACACACATATAAGCAAATTTATGGTGTGCATTATTGCATTTTAATAATTTTATAATCGATCGAGGCCGACTTTTAAATACCCTACAACACTTTGCTTAGTGTGATTAAAGTCAAATAAGAGAATTACACATCAAAAAGTTCATTATATGAGTTCATTATATGAGAGTTCATTATATGAGAGAAGGTTGTGCAAGTGGACCGATATGGACCAAATTTGGCACATATATTTTTTATGTTAAAATGCAAGGCACTATTAATTTTCTTTAATGTATATGCAAAATTGAAGCCATTTTTCTACAAAGGCTTTATCTGGGAAGTGATCGTACAAATGGAACGATCTAGATCAAATTTGGTACACTTTAATTTACACGTGTAAATGTAATTTTTTTCCACACTTCTCTTTAAGAAAAACGTTAAATGGAAAGTGGTCATTCAAACAATCCGATTTGAATCATTTTCAATAGAATGAATTTTTGGGCCAAGATTCAACCATATACTAAAATTCGTAGGTAAAAAAAAATTATAAAAACACCAAAAGAAAGACAAATGTGTATAAAAATTTCCTTATAAAAAAAAAAAAATTAAAAGTAAACGAGAATGATCGTAAAAATTGGTCTGGTTTTGTTCAACATTTAAAAAATTTCAATTTGTACATAAACTTTGGATAGACTGACAACTAATTATAAAACAATTTAAAGAAAAAATATTCTTAATTGTTTGGTATTTTAGGTGTTACATTAATTCGATCAAACTTATTATGCCATGTACCAAAAAAAATGTTGCTCTTGTTATAATTTTCCAGCATCATAATCATAATAAAGATGCTTATTATGAAAGATTTCGAAATATGATGTAAATATTTTTATATTTCAGTAATATTCAGAAAATAGAAGGCCATTTTGTTTTCCAAAAGTCACGATACTGCCAAAAGTGTTGGCAACATTTGATAAATAAAAAAATTGATCTGATAATACTTTTTTAATACAATGAATCCTAGAAATAGAGCCCACTTTTTCAATTCAAAATTAATATAAAACCCTGAAATAGAGATAAAGAGACAAGATTAAGGGCAAGCTAATATTACTTTGGCCAATTTTTGGGGAGTCTGCTCCTTCCGCTTTTCATATTTTCACTCATTTGATATGAATATCAGATTTTTTGCTCTATGATTCTGAAAAAATCATGCTCGCCTGTCGCAAGTTTAATAAAATATTTTCGTAATAAATACTCAAAAATATGGCCTTGGCCAACTCTTTAGTTGTTGCATATTCTGATGATGATAAATATATATTTTTATTTCCACACTACCAAATATTATACATTTTGTATGGATATTTGTAACACAAAGATAGGCGCAGTTTTTGCTGTACCGAAGATTTTTGATTCGATTTAAGTCTGTCTCTTTGCAACCCCGCTTGATAGGCCTCACCATTAAAGGCACTTTTGTGCTTTGGCTTAAAACTATAGACGAACCCATTAACAATGTTTAAGTTTGAATTGCTTTTACAATTGCTCTCCTTATTCAGAAACCAATATTTTTTAATAAAAATCAGTGCATTACTATTTGATTTTGTAGTTAAGTGTATCAAAATTTCTTTCAGATTGATCCATACAATTTTTTCAACTTTCCATTTCATTGTACATTTTTTAGCATCTTTTCATTATGTTGTTATGAAAAATGTGTAGAGTACTCTAATGTCAACTGCTATCGACTGTAACCTTTTAATTTATTTTTCTTTTTTATTCACTTTTCTTTTTTTTTTCTGGTTTTTTTTATTTTTTTGTGTAAATCGAATCGAATGAAATCAATTTGTATCACATAATCAAAATGACAATATATTCATCGATCATGTAATAAATAACAGTGAAATTTTAATGCGGGTGTTTTCAATATAAATATTTTATTGGGATAGGTACCAATTATGATCCAGATACAGATGTAATATTTTTCTTCATTAATTCTAACTTGAAATTTGCTTTCATTCTTACTCCTTTATTTTATTTTATTTTATTTTATTTTTTTTGTTTTAGCTTATTATCATTGTTCTAGTTTGTTTTTTTTTTGTGCCTAAATTATTATTTATTTTATTTTGGATGTTTCAATATAAAACCAAGTGAGTGAGTTATGTAAAATAATCAAAAATTCATTTATACAATTTTGTAAAATAGATAAAAGTCATTTAAATGTGAAATGATCTCTCTAAATTTCGATGGATTCTATTTTCTTCTGTTTTACTTCTTTCGAACTTCTAAAGCAATTTGATAAAGTTTGAACTTTATAAAAAGTGTTAAGACATCAAAATTTTGTTTTACATAGAGTTTCATCTAAAAAGTTATTCAAAATTAAAAACTATTCTGCTTATATAGATCATTTTTGTAACAAGGCATAATAAAATGATTTCAAAGAACTTCCAGAACCATAAAATAAAAATGAGAAAGTTTACTATTTGAACAATTAAACTTTCTGTTTTCGAATATTTCAAAACGATTGTGCTAATTTAATAACGCCCGGACGGGGTGTCCGGGCGTTATTGCATCAACGTCTTAGTTTTAAAAAATTTTAGTAAACAGCCGATAAATTATTTTGATTTCTATACTTTTATACATACATTCAAAAATTACAAGTAGACAAATATAGAAAGGTCGTGTAGGCAAATTGCCATTGAAAATATTCTAAATTAATTTAATTACACAAAAGAAGAAACGTAAACTGGGTGAAAAGTGAAACTTCTGGGTTTCAACAAAATTTATTTCAAAGATATTTTAATTATGACTTTTATAAAGAATTTTGAATAAGATAGAAAATTACATTTATATTTTACTGGAGCCAAATCTTGGTTACCCACCATTCAAGCAGTATAATATTACGATCCCGAGGCTGTTTAAGGCTTTCAGCATTGGATGAAAAAAGCAAACATAAAAAAGTGAAAATTTAGTACTGTATAAAATTGCTTAGACGCGTCTAATTTGCATTATTTTTAGACAAATATTATAGACCAATAGCCTCCGTACTTGTGCAATATCCAGTTTTCTATCTTTTACAAATAAAATGTTTTTAGTTTATATTGCATAGTGGACAACAATTTCAATTGCAATCTGCATGCAAAAACTTCCAATAATTCTGCCTAACTTGAGCTTAATGTTTCAAATTTTATCATCACTGAAGTGTTTACAACAAACAGATTCACAGGCCGACAGTCAAAGATACATGTCTAAATCGAAACAAATTTTTATATATAAAAATATATACTGACTTTTCTGTTACAAACACAATAACTTTTGGATAATGGGTATAAAAATTACAAAAAATATAGGCCACACCCAAATAAATAAAAAAAATTGAAAACAGCAAAATTTTAATTTGTTTTTTTGGACTCGCTTATAAAAAACTAAATTCAATGGTCCCCACTAAATTGATTTCAGCTAAATAAATATGATTGCCCTTCTTTCAAAATGTGTACCCTTCTCTTAAATTCAATTATAACATAATTTTATGGAGTAAGGCCCCGATACTACTTAGATTGCCACGTAACATTACATTCGAAAATTAGTTGGCATTATAATTTCAATTTAGTTACTTAAATTTTTGATTAATTTAGTCTCAAGTTCTTTCAATTGTTTCAACATGTAAAAATGTCATGTAACCATTTTTGTATGGAGAAATGTACGTGAAAAAGTTATACTTTAGATGTAAAATTAATTAGAATTTCTCTAACAAGCATTACGAGCCCAAAGCGTTCATTATCTTGTTTCTTGTATAACACGCCAAAAACACAAAATATAATTTTTATATATGTACACTCACACTAACACATTGACAACATATCAAAGTGTGTGCTAACATTTACATTTCATAATGAAAATGGAAAATGGAAAACTTTCTGAGAAAAGCAGCAACAAAAAAAAAAAAACTAACGTTTCATCATGGTCAATATAAATGTCAACAACTTCAAGTCAACATCATCAACATTTTATATAAATTTTATATATATAGCTATATATATATATATATATATATATATATATATATATATATAATATATATATTGTATGTGTTGTTGTGTGTGTATGGTAGTGTGTGTATGTAATGTTGCAATTAATTTTCAATTTAATTTTTGTTGTTGTTTACTTGTAATTTTAAATAAATAATAAGGTACAGATTGCAAAATTTAATTTAATCTTTGTTATTTTTGTTTTTTTTTCTTTGTTTGTTATTTTATTCTTTTTGTTGTTTTTTCTATTCAACGTATTGTGAAAGGCATTAAAAAATTTACAGACATATTTTTCTGTGTATAAAATTTTATAAATTATACGTAAATCTGTTCAAACAAGTTACAGCACGATTACAACAAAAATAGAACATACACTATGCACACATACAAAATATACATACATACATACATGCATATAGATAAATGTAACAACACTTGTCATAACGAACTTTTAACTGAATCGTTGTTTGTGCTTTTATTTGTTTCTTGCCCAATACGATATTTCTTTATAATCTTCGGCAAATTGTTATTGTACTCATAGTTGTGAATTGTAATCGGATTATATAAGGAAATTTATACAAACATACATATATATAACGGTATATATATGTTTATGTATGCAGACTCGAATGCGAATGCGTAATTGAAGAAATAAATTATTATTTTATTGTGATTGTGATTGTGGAAAAGGGAAATCCATATCAAGGTGTGTCTGTTTGTCTGTCTGTCTGTATGTCTGTCTGTATGTCTGTCTTTTTTTAGAGGATTAATGTGCAAAAGTAAATTAATAAAACTTTGCCTGCTTGAAAAGTGAAATTCTTTTTCTATATAAAAAATATAACGCGTTGTACATTTAAAGTCCACAATTATTTTCTCAAAATTTGTGATTTTTTAAAACGCACTTCATTAATTCATCATTTCTGCTAATTTTCTTTTTGGTGTATTAACAATTTTAAGTGTTTGATTTTTAAGAGATATTTTACCTCCTCCATTGTAAGTCAACGTAAGAGAGCAAGGATCAGATGGCCCTTTTTTACCCAATAGACTTGCAATTGAATATTGAAATTGAGTGGCTGCTGAAGAATGATCAGTTTAGCAAGATAATACAAATCTTAACAATTATGCGAACGAATAATCTAGAAGTCGCAAAAAGTCTTGAGTTTAATTTTTAATAGTTCAAAATTATACAAGCTACGCACTTAGTTGGAGTACAACTTCAATCAGACATATTCATAATCTTAGACTCTAAAAACTTTTAAACTAATAACATAATAAAAACATAGAGTACAATTTTAAATGAGTCCCTGACTTTTTCCAAACATTAAGAACCATTTTGGAAAGTTTGTTTTATGATCTTTCCATTTGAATGGAATTATTTAGCAGAAATGTATTATTATTATTGTTTATTATGAAATTTTTTATTATGCTCACATTTGTGGCCATTTAACTTTATCCATTTATCCCCTTAAGATAAAATATATATTTCTCCTAAAAATTTTCCTTAAAAACTAATAAAAATTCATATCGAATAAATAAATATTATTGCTAGATTTAATGCGCCGCATACATAACAAGTAAATCTAATATAAGGAAAAAAAAAAACGAGAAGAAAAAAAAAATTGAAAATTGTTGATTTTCTTCATTTTGTAATGCTTAGCAGCCATTTGCTGCAATATATTTGAACGGCCATTACAACTGAAATAAAATTAACTGCCAATAATATAATGAAGAAGAATATCCTTTTTTTGCTTGCTAATGCAATAAAACCATTAACAAAAAAAAAAAAAAAAATAAGAAAAAGAAAAGCCTAAATAAATATATAAAGATTTTGGCTCCACTTTCAATGTAAGACTTTTTTATAGTAAAAATCATGAGCATAATCGTTTTATCAAATTCATTTGTAACATTTAAAAAGGCATAAAAGAGGGTCATATGTCCATGAGGAAATTTTTATAAAAATTTTGCAAGCAATGAATTTTTCTTGCAAGTAAATTGATAATAAAATTAGCTTAATCGGTTTAAAGGGAACACCCAAAATATAACACAAATTAAGTAATACACTGTTTTCTAAAAATTGCATTTAACAGAGAAGTCTCTCTAAACATAAAGAGTCGAAATTTTTATATGTACAGAAAGGAAAGAAAATCTAAAATATTATGGAAGAATAAACTTTCCATCTATTATTTAATTAGTCTAAAGTTGAGTCTTTTGATCTGTAGCACGATATTGAAAAAAATTTAATCAAGTTTCCCTAAAATTCAAGATTAAAATCTAGCCATGAATTTTATAGGAAACGATATTCAAAATTGTTACAAATTTTTTATGATCTTTGAAAAATTAGCAATAAGCGTAAAATCGTGTCTGATTGGCCAATTTGCCAAAACTTAGCTTCAGTCAAATGGAATATAACAGTTTTTTTTTTTGTTTTCCTTATTTAATTGTATATATATATATGTTTGTATAAAGTATATATTTTTATATATACATTATATAAATTCTTATATAAATCATGCCTCTGGGAATACTTTAATGCGCACTAATGCTGTTAGCTGCCAACAGCTATTTTTGTTATACTTCTGTGTATAAATGATTTTGTTTTTTGTAAGCTGCCTTCCCTCCCATCTCTTTGAAGCATAACACATATATATATATATGTACACATATTTATATATATTGCATGTATATGAAAATTTATATATTATTAAAAATTATGTTCTAGTGAATCATCCGTATCATGCATCCTTTTTTTCTTTTTTTGCTCAACAGCTTTATATAACGTACAAAATGTTAATTCACTCACTTGGCCATATTATCTGTATACAGTATATCACTTAAGGTGCAAGTATAGTAAATTTGTATTTGTAGATGTCTGTAACACATGTAAAAGGGTTTTGGTTGATAAAAATTCTTCTCTTTCAATGATTTAAAATCCAATTTCTAAATAGAAATTTGCTAATGCGCCTGTCTGGCATTTTTGAAGTATAACGATAATCATCATCATCATCATCATCATCTCATCATCATATAATAATAATGATCATTATCTTTATAATTGTATTTATCATAATTATGAATATTTAATGATATAATTAATATTTTATTTCATTTTACTGTTCTATATGCCAGCATAAGTTGGTTTATATTGGCTGCTCCTTCCTTTCCTTTCCTTTCCTTTCCTTTTTTTGGGTTTTATGTTAATTTTTCTTTGTGATCACTTTTGTTTTTGTTTTACATTACTTTTTAAGTTTATTCGAATCTTTAGAAACATTTAGAAATATTTGATATAGATTTCTTTTTTACAACCCTTGAGATGGACTCTCTTACATTACAAGGCAGTACTTTATAAAAATTTTCAGATATTTAGCCATGAATTTTTTCTTTTTAAACAAATACAAATGGCAATTTTTAAAAATATTTTTATTCGTATACATGTAAAAGTTTTAAAAAACATCTAAAAGTTTGCGTATTCTTAAATCAAACTTCTTACAAACTAATGTACCGGCCACTCAGTTGGTTGAATAACAAACAAAGAAGATAGATCCCTTTTGATCTGTTTTCTCCACCCTTTAAAGAAATTTTCGTATTCTATTTCTATTGCCATGTCATTTAAAATTATTAAAATATTTTTCCAAAAATTTAGTGTTATCAAGAAATGACTTCAAAATTCTACGTCTCTATTTTTCCTTTATTAAAATGTTTGAAATGTTATTAAAAAGTGTAGTAGGTCAAAATTGACCTACTACATTTGAGACAATGCCGATGATATGGAATAACTTTAAAAGTTTTTCGATTTTAATCGTGCGAAAATTTTTAATTAATAATTTTTACGCTCTTTCAAAGTATTAACCGAAATTTTTTTTATATGTTCTTATTAATGCTGATTGTATTAAGAATTATGTAAGGGATAAAAGTTGAAGCAGCATAGATCAATTTTAACCATAAATCGTGTAATTCAACAAAATATCTTTCCCTTTACAATTATTTTCTTATTCCGCTTTAATAAAAAGACATTTTAAGAGACTTGTTTGTAAAAATGGTTACATTTTTACATTTTCATTCTAACTGCCACTAGTTTAATACTTGAGTGAGAAAAATAGATCGTTATACGAGATTTTAACAAATCAACCATTTTGAATATAAAAAATTCATCGGGAAATATAAATTGTGTCCGATTGTGTTGATGAAGCCAATTTGTGTAATCTAAACACTCGCATAAACTTTTCTTAATAATTTTCATTATTTTCATTTTTATTGATGTTAACAATTATATAAAATAAATTAAAAGTGTAACCTTTTTTTTTTTATAACAATAAAATGTACTTTTACATTATTTTAATCAATTTTTCAAATTCTTCTTCAGAAAAGTGTATTTTCAGCTTCCTTTTTTAAAATGTCTCTGTTTCTAAAGAAGAAAAAGATACAATTTTTCATTTGGATTTTACTTGCCTTACTTTAATAGATTACTTTCTGTTTTAGATACCAGTTATTCATATCATCCTGCCATACATGATGAAACATTTGTGAGACGCAAACAGAGGCGAAATCGTACCACATTTACCCTGCAGCAGGTAAGAAAATCTTGAAAAAAAAAAACATTTGCAAATTTCTTTGAGGTTTTTACTTGCTTTTTATTATCCATTTCGTAAAATATTGATCAGTAGCAAAAGTCAAATAGCAAAAACGGCGATATCAATGTCTTTGGAAACTTTGGAAAGACCAAAGTTTTCACAAGTAACTTTTACTAATTATTCAGCATTTTTTTCAATACAAAACACGTGTGATGGATTTTTAAGATTTAATTTCACTAAATAAAATGCTTATTTTATTTCTTCTTTTTTTTTATTTTGGTTTCTCTTTTGTTATCTGTTTTGTTGAACTTTTTTGTTACACTTTTCTTTTTGTTGCGGTTTTATTTTATTTTATTTTATTTTATTTTATTTATTTTATTTTATTCTTTTCATATTATACTCCATGATTTAACAAATCCTTTCTAATGGCTCCTAAACTGCTTTCATACAGTCTGGCCATGATTTTATTTTTATTTACTCGCATTTGAAAGATTCCTTTTCATATATTTTTCTCTATTAGTTTAATACTGTTTCTCCTTTTTGCTAATATTTACTTAAATATTTGAATGTTTCTTTTTTGTTTCTCTTTAATGGCATAATCCTTTTAAAGTTAGAGGAACTTGAGACAGCATTTGCACAGACCCATTATCCGGATGTTTTCACACGAGAAGATCTAGCAATGAAAATTAACTTAACGGAAGCTCGTGTCCAGGTAAGTACCATAAGATAAGAGAAAGAGATAGAGAGAGAGAGAGAGAGAGAGAGAGAGAAAGTGCTTTAATTTATAAAGTGCATGGTTAATGGTACAATTCATATTAAATAAATTTGCGTATTAACGTTGCTTTAAATTTAATTTTGATGAAATAAATAAAATAATTCATTTAAACTAAATAACATTTTCAAACATTTTTTTAAATTGTTATCTTTCTCCCTTTCTCTAACTCCGTTTATGTGTATCGTTTTATTAAAATTGAGATCTTTTCACTTCAAATTGAAGTCAATACCTTAAATTTTGCGATTAGAAAGTGTTTGTCACAGACGAGCAAAAACGCGTATCGCAAATGGATAAAAGAAGACACTTTGAGGATGTTTAATATTTACCTTAATGGCCTAACGGCAGCGATCCACCATTATGGCAAGAGTAATATATATGAGCATTTGCAACAGACTCGTTAACTCTTTCATATTTAACAATAGACGTTCGTTGTGCCTGACCTGCTCGGTACCGCCGTGTTGTTAATGTCGGCATTTAGACTTATCCAAAATCCCTTTTACGATTCTACGATATGGCGTTCTCTTTGTCAAGCATATAATATTTGATAGAACATAATTATTTGCGGCATTGGAAATACCTATAACAATGGACTGCTAAGAGATGATATGGCCATTTTACATCTCTAAACCAATTTAATCGATCGTATGCCTTCGTAAATAATTTTCATTAGGACAATGCGCTTTGTCGCCTTAGAAAGCCCTACATTTGACACCTAAATAACTCAAATTTAGAACAAACATTAAAGGATTCTGTGTGGGACCTTGACTTACGGGGTGTAAAGTAAATATAACTCTTAATTTACATTATACATTACGTAGGGCCTTCTGCGAAAAATTGGCAATGTTAAAAACTTCAATTATTCTTTTATGAAAGCCAGTTTATTTCATAAAAGTTCTTTGAAAGATCAGGCTCTCTTCTAGGTGCTTTATTTTCCGAGTGTTTCATTAGCAGGCTGAGTTCAATAAAATTTTATTAAAATGGTTAGAAAATTGCCGCATTATACTTTAACATGAAATTCGCATGGACAGAAATAGGCTCAGCAAGTAATTTTAGGTTGATCGATCTAATCTCAAGTCCTTCGGAGTTATACTCTACACCACTATTTGTTTAGAGTATAACAAGCAAATTTCAAATGTGTACTCTGCGGAATGAACTCCAAAATCTTCATAACTACGTGACATACTAATATTTTGAAAGAATAAACATACATTACTGGATGGTTGGGCACTACAAAGGGGTCTGAATCGAAATGAATTCTTTGGCTACAAAGAAGCCAAGCAAAGCGGCCTAGTAATTGCTATTGCAATTAATTGATCATAAAATATTCAATGAATTACATGAAAATGGCATGACATTTGGAAAGGAAGCTTCAACTGATTTGAAAACTTTATACTGGCTGCAACTATGTCGAATTATCATCTGTCAACAATTTTTGTGGAAGCGAATAGTTTTTGATGGTAATTTTCATTAAAAGTAGAAATCAATAAAATTGAAGGACGATTTTGAATCTATTTTAATCCAAAATATTCTGGACTATAGTGCAATAAATAATAAAATAAAACTTTATGCAAATCTCTCGACAGCAAATGAGTCTAATAACGCTTTTTTCGAATAAAATGAACTTGTGAAAATAATGTCACTACTTTTGATTATTGATCTTTGAAATATGAAAATAAAAAAGCATAACTTTCGGTCCTATTTTCTTATGAAATTTTTACTACCAATGGAGGGGAAGTGGCCAAAATAGTTTGATAAAATTGAGGCTTTGAAAATCCACTTAAAGCTTAATACACAAAAATATTGATTTGGGCACTTCGTTAGAATGCCCTTGAGTTGTTCTTCTTTTCTTTGCGCGCAAGAATCACTGGACCAATATAAAGCTTTGATTTAAAGTGCATCTACAAGAAATTTTGCTTTATGTCATCAAATGATGAAATATAAATAAAAATAAATATTTTAACGTAAATGGAAAGCATAAAAACCTCAGATGCTTAGAGAATCTTATGCTTTTCCTTCCTTTACCTTTATATTTCTTTTTATAAAATAAACACATAAATTTATTTGTCCAGCTTGCTTTATTTTTTTTTTATGCTAATAATAAGCAAGAACAAAGAAATGCATTTGATTCACAAATGAAAACAATTATGAAAAAAAAATTTACTTAACTGGATCCAAATTTAAAATATTTATCGCGTAAATATTTAGTAATAGATGTGCGAGTGACAAGGGCAAGATTTTAAAAACATGAAAAAGGAGGCTTTTTTGTATTCACCAGCCAGAAGTTGAGATTATTCTCATATTGACATTATGTTTGTAACGCTTAAAAGGAAGCGTCAGAGATTCTATAAAAAGTTATATTTTTGACCAGCGTCAAATTGGCCACGCCTATCCGAAATCGTATAACTTCAAATTATCTATCTGTAATATTTCAAATAGTGTCTTGGTGGTGGTTTCAGCCAAATATAATTTCCTCACTAGTTTAACTTGAAACAGCATGAACTTTCCAATTTTCAACTGGTAGAATGAATTTTCTACGATGCAAACGGTAAAAATATCTCATTTTTGCGAAACACATCTTCGTAAACTTTAATAAGCAGGGTCACTTTTCAGGCAATTTTAAACTTAATGATTCTCAATACCAAATTCATGTGAAGGGATGTACAAAGGATTTGCGAAAGTTTTGGTTGGCGTGTTAATTTTATTTCCTAATAATAAACATAATTGCAACATCACTTTTTAATGTTGCTTTGTTGCTGTTGTTGATTAAGAAGGCCTTTACTCGCATTTTGGATATTTCTTAAGTTTGGCGTGACATAGATACAATACGTAAATGGTTTAGATCCAACTGAGACATGTGCATATGATTTTTGGAAATAAATTTTAATAAGTTCATTTTATCGTATGAGGAAATTAAATGCATTAGCAAAACAAATTCGATGAAAAGTAATATCTATTAAGTCTATCATTCTTTCACATTTTCATTTTATTTAGATTTTATTGCTCAATAATGCTTCAATTAATTTACATACAACCTAATTTAAAGATAAGTACGTGTAGGTGAATAATCAGGGTCACCAATTTATATTCATATTCTTCCTACTTCTTCACGCTCATGTTACACGCTCTCTTGAATATAAAGCGAATATAAGGTAATACAAAATTTGAACTGTTCACCTACAAAAAATGTATTGATCTAAATATGAATGCATAGCTAACATGCTTATCGCAATTATTTTGTTAAAAATTTGTAAAAATCATTTTCAAAAATTTGCGTTTTTTTACTCCAAGAAAGCAGTTTTTTTTTTAAGAACACAATTTTCTGGATCTCTAGGTGTGTAATAACAAGTAAGAAAATTTGATATGACGGGGCCTAAATCTTTCACAATTAAATAATGAGCAAATTTTACTTAGAAAAACTGTGATGTTTTCAGATTACGTTGAATTGTGGACTAGTTCTATTACCGATTTTACCCATTTTCAACATCAATCTACCTGTCGTTATTCTTGCCAAATTTAAGTTCGATATCTCTTTTTTGTGACAATGTTGACAATGTTTAACAATGTTGACAACACACGGATAAATGGACAGACAGACAAACAGACATATTTATCGAAATAGATGCAAAATTTGATGCTAATCAGCAGTACATTGTGAGATGTCCGACGCTTTTGTTTGAATATTACAAACATAATGCTGTCATAAGTATATCCCAAAATTCTGGATGGTGAGTATAAAACGTATCGAGCAAAATGTCTGGACCCTGATACATCTAAAATATATTCCATATACTAAACTTTTCTCAACATACGATTAGTTTTTAGTAAGGCCAAGAAGATGTCTGAAAATTGCATTATGCACTTTACAATGGACTAAATAATTTTAGTTTGGAGTAGTAGTGTAATATAAATATTACATTCATCTATGAAAATGGACTATAATTTACATTACGCAAATAAAAAAATAAAAGCGCTTATATAACATTAATTGAGGATGTCTTCTATATTTTCTATGGCATATTATTAGACTGAATAATTTGATGTCAAATAAGCATAATGTAAAAATTACAAGAAAAAATTTATGCTAAATTTGACTTAAATGTACAATTGCATCGTAAAATGTTGATTAATTTACAGTAATCACGTATATATATATATATATATATATATATGTAGCTTCGAAAGCAACTTTCCAAGGCATTTAGACGAAATTGTTGAAAATCTCGGCACGTAACAATTTCAACAATGAGATATGAGCTCACCAATTTCAGTTATTCAATAAACAACTTTATAAAATTCTTGCAAAAGTGTGTGATAAAGTTATATGAAAAGAAATTTCATTCCAAGATTCATTGGTTTTCAATTTTGTTAAAAAACAATAAAAATCCGGCCCATTGGTCAAAAATTCGTATAGCACGTATAACACGACTTTTTCGTGTAAGAATTGTGAGAATTGTTATAGAACGAAAGATTCTGAAAACAAGTGCTCTATTCTCTTTAACTGTTTTAAATGACGCTTTCTTTAAGTAAAGTCATGTCCAAGTACCAAATATTGTTAGAGTATCTGACAAAGTGGAAACTCTACATATAAATACGTATCCGAAACACATACTCAGACCTAAGAGAGAGTCTGAAATCAATTAAAAGTATGATTTTATATTAGATATATCAGTACAACTAGAGACTCGATTACTTTTAAGTTTCGTGTAGATACTTGCGTCTGTATCACTTTACGGCCGCATTTTCCAATTAAAATAATATACAAAGTCAAGGAAGCATATGAAAATCTCAATAAATCGGTTATTTACTGAGGTGATCAAGGCATGAAATATAAGCAAATTTGAAGTATCACTTTGTAGTGACTTTGTATAAAAAATTTCCATTTGAAATATTGTTAACCATAATTTAATCGTAGTTGAGAGCAATACACAAGTTTAAGTCAACTCATAAAATCTATAAAATCATAAATCTATCAGTATAATTGAAGAGAGCGGTCTATCCCAAACCTTTTCAAATGTTATGTATATTTGGACTATTTTATTATACCTTGTACCACACGTTCTACTAGGTCGATAGAAATTCTAATTAAATGAAAAGTGTACATTTTAATAAATAATAAATAATGCTACCCTTCATAACATATGCGCCCCCCATTGTTCGAGGTATCGAATTACACAATGAACTAAATTTGTTTATAAATCTTTGCAGCTTCTGCTGTCACCTTTTTTTCATTTTTATTACCAAAAGTATATTTCAGTACAAGAATGCATTCAAAATATTTTAAAACTTATTCATTCTTCGATTTTCATAAGTCACATATAATTTTCTAGACGTAAGGGCGTCACAACTTTCAAGCCTAGGTACACGTTGAGTTAAAGCCGAAAAATTTTGATGCATTGAAAAGTTATTGAAAGACGACGAAATAAAACTCTTAAAACAAATCTTAAGGGACAAGAAAAGCACGTTTGAGACGAAAATATCTAAAGCAAGCCATCAGAACCAAAGCTCAGAGGCCCTTTACAAACAACTTGAAATTATAACAATGTTATATTGATTGTTTGGATGTATTAGACGAGAATTTTGAACTGATCTGAATTGAATGGCTCGATCGAAAAAGAAGTTTAACGGGAATTTCACAATAAGAAATGAATTGTATCCCCTCATAGCAGTAGCAGTATTGAAAACGGACTGTCAAAACTTGATGGGGGCGACCAATCCCGAGAAGCACCTGCTCAATTGGGAGTGGCTCATGAGATGGTTTCTGATCCATATCCATCAGGGGGCATCATGAGTTTCACGAGATCAGATCTAAAGATTTAATTTGGTACCACGGGATCACCAGTTTCATATTTGCCCATGTGGTGATGTTGGAATTGGCTTCGTGGGGGCTGTGGTGCCCATGTCGCGGGCGTAGCTCGACCTATTATGTTTATACCACAATTATGTTTTCTGTCGAGCAGGGTGCCATTTCCCGAATAAAATGGCTAGCTGATTAAGCTTATCGGGCTAATCTAATCTAAGCCAAGGGGTAATAAGAAGGCCCCGAATCCTTACACCAAGGATTAAGCTAACTAGATGAGGTGCAATAGTGGCTTTAAATTGGAAGCTAGTCGTGACGGTGGCATGCACGTGATGTGTCGTGTCTACCAACGCTAGCGATTATAAGTATGATTATACCATTCATTTGAGCCTTCCAGGCAGGTATGCATGTAAAACACTAACTGTATGTCAAAACTTGATTGCAAACTTTTGAAGAATTCAGATAATGCCCTGCATTACTTGACAATCATTTGTAACCATCTATGCAAAACTTTATAACGAAAAAAAGTGGTCTACTGGGAAACCGTAAAATAGTATTTGACCAAGTTTTGCATCAATAAATAACTCTCAATTTATCTTTCTTTCTTGATTTTCCTTCTTGATTAGAGAAAACTTTGCTTCAAGCAGTAGCAAAGAATTGCGAATGCTATTAATATATTTTCTTCATTACTTTTATTATTTATCTCATCAACATTTAATTCCATTATGGTTTAAAAATGTCCGCAATTACGGCGCTTGTAGTTTACATTTTCGATGTTTTTTCTTTTCAATTTTTTGTGTTTTTATTTAAAAAACATTATTTATCGTAACCACAACTTGGAAAAGTTGCCGGCATATACGTTTTGCGATAGCTTTTATGACCAAATAAAAAAGGTCATATCGTATAATTGAAATTCTCTGTTGGAAATGTTTGCTTTTTTAATAAGTTTAACTATCTCAAAGTTTCTTCTTCTCGGTTTAGAATTTTTAAAGAATAAAATTTTTGAGTGTTTAAATTTTGAATAAAATTTTTAGTACGTATTTCTAATTTTATCGGCCTTACCTTTCATTAAGAAGGGATTTAAAAAATAGTGATATCTGAACCATATTTGAAGTTGCGAAATTTCTTAAAAAAATCGAAATATTTTTAAAATAATATGGAAAGTTTTTTTGACTTTGAGGAATAAAATGAAAAATTAAAATTTGTCTTTCAGAGGCATTTATCTTTAATTAATAAGTCCATACTTTACTTAGAGATTTCACTTAACAAATCGAATTTCATGATGGGTGGATAAAATTTGCTTTAAACCAAATGTAAATTTTTTTTCCCTGTTGTTAAATTTATTTCTTACTTCCACTTTCGGTTGATGTTTTCCTTCGTTCATCTTTCTTTCATACTTCCGTTTTATAAATTTTACATAAATTTAGTGCGCGATGCACTGGGAACATAGAACTGACTGACATCAAAATATTGAATTTTTTTTGCCTTACTTTTTTTATGAAAAGAATGCCAACTTCATTATTTGTCATAATAAAATAATAAAATTTATATTAAATCTACAGAAAAATATTGTTTACCCTACTAACCGTTTTTAATAGCAATTAATAGTGATAACTAAAAAAAATAAAGCGTAATTTTAAATTCATCTCACAAAGTTAGGCAGAATGTTGGAAGATCTTGAACGCAGGGTGCTTTTAAAAGGTAAATTAAAAAATATTATGAACAAAAATATGTTCCAAATTGCACACAAAATTTCAAACACTGAAAGGACTCAAATTATTCAAATAGAAAAATCGTACCCGAAACTATAAGCAAAGGTACAGTAATTTCTCATTTCCCTTAACATAGAGCATTTGAGGCACGAAGTATTTTAGGTTTTTGATGCGATTTATATTTATTTGTCCATACGTCTGTATGTTAATGATGTCCTCACTTATTTTAATTATTTTATTTAGTATTTAAGTAAGCCATAAATTTCGAGCAATTTTGGCTCGTTTATCAAATATAAAATCCCATTACGGGAAGTGGATTTTCATAATTTGATACTCAACAAAATGTAATTTTTCTTTCTTACATTTTGTTTAATTTTAAACCATTGAAAAAAATACCCCAACCACTATAAACGATTATTGACTTTTTCAAGGAGTGGTCTTAAACTGTTTATTTACCAAAGAGACCCAACAAGTATAATAAACAACTAATGAGTGGGTGTATAAAATGTAACTTCAGCCACATATAATTTTTATTATTCTTTTGGCTTTTTCTTAAGTTTTATTTTATTTTTTTTTTTTGTTGTCTGACTCAAAGAAAGCAAAAACAGAACCAATCAAAATTTCCCAAAATAGTAAAGGCCACATTTTGACATGGAATTGTAAAATATCTAAATAAACAGTAATTGTTTTATTGATACATTGCACACTAACACAATCAATACTATTGAAATATTATTATAATATTTATTTAGTTAAGATAGGAAAAGTGACAAGTAACACGTGTACGCCACCCACGAGTAGATGCTACAAGAGAAAATTACATGTTATAAGTTACAAATTGCGGTAAAAGGATAAAGAAATAAAAAAAAATCAAAATATAAATAAACAAACAGAAGTTATTGTTGTTGTTATGATACTCAAACAAATGTAAGAAAGTAAATGTAAAAATTAAATTCAAAATATCAAGTGTCAAATATTTAGCATGAAATTTGAGTTAACTTTTGATAGACAGATACAATCAGCTTTAATTTTCCAATAGATGCATTAGTTTAATGCTTCTCAAGTAAGTTTGAGAGATCGTTATTGGAATATTTAACTTTAAGAGCTTTTACTTTTTTTTATTACATTTAATAAAATTTAGTTTTGTGAAGCTCGATTGTTAAACATAAATAAATAAAAAGTTTTATTAAACTGCTCTTGCACTCTGAATTTAAAACATGGAATAAGCATAGCGTTCCATCTATGGTGATGATAAAAACTTTTGCATAAATATCTTGGAAACCCTTAATTCTCTGTGATAACTCGTTTGTATTAACATGCGTTATGTTAAGAGCAATTTGATTCAAAATTGTAGAAATTTGACTAGATCTATACAAAATTCAATATAAATTACTTACTGAATCCAATAATTCTATCTAGGCATTGTAAAAGTTATGACAATTCACAGTTAATGGTGAATACGATAATTTAATAACTTTTATTAAATGTAAATTACAAAAAATATATATATAAATCTTACAGTTAGCTTAATAAATCGTATTTCATTTAAAACTATTAATGCATTCTACAAGCCTTGGCAGTTACCTCGTTTTAGATATAGGTATTATTCTGTTTTAAGGTTAAGCCATGCTGAAATATTTGTAATAACAAAGAGTAAATTAAATACTAAATGTGCTTAGTTTACGACGAAATATATAAAACTTTAAGATAAATTCTTGTTAGACCCCGACTTCACTTATGGTTTACGATAAAAAATTGAAAATTCTATATGACATGGCAAGATATTGCTGCCTCTTTATATCTAAATTATGGTGGTGAAAAGAAGTAAAATATTTAAAACTATTTTATTCTAAGGGCCTAGATTCCACCAAATAAATTTAATCGCTTCAAGCAAAAGCGATTTCAGCCTGCTTGCTCCTTCCTTGAAATATTATACAAATTCTATTATTATGATCAAATAATTGATCATACTTTTTCAGATAATACTTTTCGGACTCTTTGATGTATGATGTCACTACACACGGAAATTATAAATTTACTTATACTTTCTTCTGGAAACATTTTCCATATAAACGATGGAACCAATTTTAACGAAAGTCATGTAAATTAGTTGAGATAAAGTAAAATATTCAAACATCTCCATCTCAAAATATTAAATGTTTATTATTTATAATTATTGGTATTGAACAGCACAAAATGTAAGGAAATATTAGAACAAAAGTTCCAAATATTTACATTTGTCTTGTGCCATCAAAAATCACTTGCCATGATGATACATGATGATATGAAGAAAACCAACATTTGAACTTGTACTTTACCAATAAAAAATGATAAAAAAAAGAAAAAGAAGTGGAAAGAAGTTTAAAATTAGCGATGATCAACTTTTAAATACCCACCACTAAATTATTTTATAAAATTTCTCATTTTTAAATGAATAATTTAGAAATATTTTCCAAAAACCATCAGCGCCATAAAAATTTATATATTTCTTAAGAAATTTCATTTCTATGTTTAGTCTTCCATGATCATGGACAGAGCCAAACAACGTGCTGTAACATTCTTTTCCTTTAAATGGAAGTTTATTAACTCACGGCCAATCTAGTTTTTTTCTACTGTATCAATATTTAACAGTTTGCTGTGGCCCATGCTTCATGTGACTTGAAACGACTTAGAAAATGATTCCATTCAAAAAATGGAACATTTCGTAAAGTCCTATCTATCTAACTATCTCTTGAGTGATGAAAATAAGTTAACTAAATAAGTATAATTTCAATCAAAGAGTGTTGCATAAAATAGAAAATGAAATGGAAAATATAAAAAAATATTCATAAACTGCAAAAACTACACGGGAAAAGGGTTGTTAACTCTTGACTGAATTTTAATACGTCTCTATGGATAATTGCATTTTTGGTTGGGTAATCCTTTAATGCTACTGTAATAATAGTGTACTTAGTAGCTTGTTGTTGAGTTACCCTTCTTCTAGAATTTCCCTCATCCTAAAATCTTAATGCGCTTTTCTTTTTTATTTTGTTACTCTTTGCTCTTTATACCAAAAAAAAGAAGGGTGTTAATACAGTGCGATCAAAAAAAAAACACACACACACGCACACAAAGCACAAGAAAAAAAGTAAGTAAGCAAAGTTATATATGGCTGAAGCCAAATCTTGGATACCCACCATCCAGACACCATGACTCAGGGCCGGTTTCAGTTTTCCTTGTTTTTGGGTAGATAGAAAAATAATATTTTGTTATTGTTTTATTTTGTGTAGGCGTGGTGGATTTGTAGAATTTACTACATGTACATTAAAAAATTTCATTTGTAGCTTGCAAATAATAAACAAAAAACCAGAAAATTTTGCTTAGAAAAATCAAAACGTTCCCAGTTTACGTTATACCGTGGGCGTGTCTTTGGACTCATTTCGCTCATTTGCAATACCAAACTGTCTACAAGAATTTCAAATATACCTGCCAAACTGGAATTCGATATCCATTTTGTTCCGATTGGCAGAATGTTAACAACACATGGACAGAGAGACAGATAGACAGACAGAACAGACAGACAGATGCTGATTAAAAATATACATATTTGAAGGCTTCTGTTGCAAACATACCTTCCAAAATAAATCTACCCCAAACCACTTGATGGCGGGTATAGAAACCAAACTTACTTTACCACACTCATTCACTCAAATCGTTTTGTTAGTGGATTGATTATAGTTGTTGCCGATATTTTGCGGTTATACTTAAAATGCCTAAAATACTTATAATGCTTAAACTATTTGTACATTTGCTGTTAGCTAACATTTACAAAACCAAAAGAGGGGAGGCAAAATGATTAAAATGCCCTTTGCTGCATATAAATCAGCATCATATTAGCACATCTGTTCCTTTCAATTTCACTTCAATTAATATGTATAATGTTATTGTAATGTTGCTTGTTGTTGTTTTATGTTGTTGTTATTATTATTATTATTGTTATTGTTATTGTTATTGTTAGTTTAATTGTTACTTTTTAATAATTTGTGATAACAAACGATCCTTTGTCTAATAAAATATTGTTTGTTATAAGTTTATTTATTTGTGTTAATCACTTCAAAACACTTGTTGAAATTATTTTGAACACTACACTGTAATTTATTTATTGTAACATTTTGGTTTTTATTTTTTTTTTTTCTTTTGCTTCTTTATTTTCCTTAACATATGCAAACATTGAACCTTTTTATGTTGTTCAATAAATTGTTTATTCTTCTTCTTCATTTTTTTTTCAATCTAAATATCTACTACTTAAATATTTAAAATAGATCTTTTTTCTCTGGATATTTAAAAGGACACAGGCACAGGCATACAAACATAAATACGAATACATAGATTTTATTACAATAGTTACATATGTTTCTAACAATAATGGCTGGTGTTCACTTTTTATTCCTTCTTACAATAATTATGAAAAGGTAATCATTTGAAATGAAATTTCAATAATCAACAAATATCCTCCTTCATTTAATTTTACGATGTAAAATTTCGGGAATTCCATATGGCGTTTAAGTGGTAAAAATTAGGGATTCCATGGCCTTTACGATTCAAAAAAATTTTGATTTATTGCGAAAGATAAATTTCGCCTTTGTTGTACAGTAAATTTTAAGCAAACTTTACTTCTAAATCCTTAAGACCTTTATTTATTTCTAGTGAACTACATTTCCTTAGAATAGGAAAGTCATTAAGGCAAATGAATACTTTAAGCATTTCACATCCTTAAAATACATGCAATAGTTTTTACCTAATTTCTGACACAGCTTCATCTCTCAATACCACAAAGATGTTCTATGGTTTTCGCTAACTTAACTCTCTTATTCGTAGAAGAAATTTTCCTTAAGAAATCTTTTATATAGTGCACTTTTTACTTACACTAATTTTGGCAAAAGTACGAGTAATATATCGGAGACTAAGTTTGAATTCTTTTGGTAAAATTATTTCTTAAGGATACTTAATTGTACTTTTACATTTAAATATTACACTTTTAAATAATAATATTATGGTCAAATTAAGTATGTCGAAAGTATGTTTGAAGACTTTAAATGAGCCTTAGTACATATTAACTTTTATTCCAAGGGCCATGCATGAAATGAAATGGCATAGAAACAATTCGTTACTATAATAAGTTAGGGCAGATTTAGATTTACCAAAATTTTTAATTGTGGAATATATTTTGTATTAAATTAAAGTACCAGCCTATGATTCACGTGAAATTTGAATAAATGCGGGCTTCACGTAAATATCGTAATAAGAAAAAGTTCTATATGAGCGATTATATCGAATGTTATTCTCTCTAAATTTATTGGAATCTCTCATCATATTTAAGTAAGTGATACAAACATTTAAATCGTTGAGTTTATGCAATATCCAGGTATTATATTTAACTGAGTTTATGCTGAGTCTCGTGTCTTTAAAAATCATTGGTTTCCCCAGTTTTCAACTTTCTAATCTGGCCGCATGAAGATCAATTCAAATATGATCTTTTCTACATACTCAAAAGATTCATGTAAATTAGAAACGTTACGATAAAGTAAATGCAATTATTAGACCCGTATGACACTTCTTTAACTCAAAATAACTTTTTAAATAACGGGTTTAGATTTAAGACGTATCAACTACATTGATTTCTTTGGCACCATTGAACTATTCAATTTTTAAGGTAGAAATTGTGGTGATGGGTATTTTATGCAAATTCGCAGAGGAACTATAATTAATCCTGATGTCATATATGCTTGTAAAGTACAAGTTACTATTACAAAGGGCAGCGATTTTGATCTTGCTACGAATTTCGAAGCACAACTTTTATAAATCGTCTTTCCTTTTGTTTGGTCCTTTGAAAATTATCCATATTTAAGTTGATTCTTCTTACTCTTCAGATAGTCAATGTAATAATAATAATAATCATAAAAAATGCTTAAAGCCTAATTGAGAAAGATATAAATTAAGTTAATATATTTAAGTATAAATAAAATTACAAATAATGAGAAACCCAAAACCTAAAACCCCAAAACCCAAAAAAAAAAAAAAATTATGTAAAAAATAAGTACACACTTATATAATAAAAACAACAATAATAAAATAAATAAAGGAAACTTTACCGTTACCGTATAATTCATATAATTATTTAATATTGCATATTAAAACGTAATTGTAATGATATAACTGAAAGAAATTGAAATCAATGATCCCCAAGGCACAGACCTTTCTGGTATAATAATAAAACAAACACCGAAAAAAACTTACATATACATATACATACGAAAATTTATTTAACTAAAGCCAAATCTTAAACAGCCACCAAATGTTATGCATTCTACATTTAATAAGTAATAACAGATTTAGAAGGCTTTAGACAAACAATCCAATGAAGACTATAAAATACAAAAATTAGAAACTTAATTTTTCTTAAACTTGGACGAGCTTGATTTCTTTTTCTTTTTGGTAAAATAAAATTATTAAATTTTTTCAATTTGTGAGGCATAAATAAAAAAAGAAGAAGTAAAAAAATTATAAATCTAAAGAAGCGGAAATAATTTTAATTTAGATTGTTCCGTGAATGCATTCTCGACACCTCCATACATTGAAGAACTTTCACCAAACTTTCAATTCATTTTCAATTGTGCATTCAAGAGAGTGTGATGACCCATTAAATTAGGTTATAGCCGATTGTTTAAGAATAAATTTATAAGGGTCCTAAATCCATTTTATATCCAATTTAAATATTGAGCTTACTTTACACTTTCTAAGTGCTAAATATAAGAACAAAGTTATTACGTAAGAATTTTTTTTTTTTTTTTTGTGGAAAAAATTCTATAAGTCTGAACATAATAAATATGTAAAAAAGCCAACAGCAGCAGTTATAAAAAAAGAGGAAACAGCCAAAAACGCCAAAAACAAAGGAAGCATAAGATAAAAGAGAAGAAACAGTACAAAACAACAACCCTCATTAGTATTATTATTGCCTCTATTACCATAACTTGCCACCACCAGTGTCAGTATCAGTACAAGTACCAGTACCAGTACCAGTACCAGTACCAGTGCCAGTGCCAGCATAGCAAAACACAGTAATAAATGTACGACATCTGGCTTCTTAGTTATATCAAAAACATTAAAACACAACCAAAAATTGTGGGCGTTACAAATATATAACTATATTATAATAGAGACTGCTGCATATATAAATATATATATAACAAATTGTTGTGGGTGGTGTTCATACATAAAGAAATATTGCTACTTAGCTTCAGGCAATGCCACATCTATAGAAACGCGCATCTAAGAGAGATAGAGAGAGAGAGAGAGAGAGAGAGAGAGAGCGAGAGTTATAAGTAAATAAATAAAGATATATGGATACAAAAGAAATGGGTAGATAGAGATAAATGGTTAATAGATTTTTTCAGAAGGGGCATGTGTATTTTATAGTTTATTTATATATGGATATATAAAAATATATTTAATATATGAATGTGCTCTAAGAAGCATCAAGGCAGACAACATTATCAATAATAACAACAAAGCAACTTGAAACAAAATGAAAAAAACAATGTTACCAACCATCAGTACAAAAATATATTAAAGCTAAATCTAATAAAATGAAGTATTCCCCATATATGTATGCATGTGAATGTATGTATGTGTATAAGGCATATAAATCTATGTACAACATTATCTAAATGGTTTTAGTTTATAGAAATGAAAAAAAAATTGTTTTTATCTATTATTCATATAGTTAGTTCTAACGATTATCTTATGAAAATTTGAAATTTTGATTTCATTTATATTATCAACTATTTCTACATAGAAATATTTATTTATTAAATTTTAATTTTACATTTTATTGCCATAAACACATATTGGCATGAAGGAATTTTCGCCATCAAATAATAAATGAACAAATTAAACAACTTAATTATGAAGAAGGTCATCTTATCATCCGAATGGCTGATTGTTGCATTTAAGAAATTAAAAGAAATTTTCATTTAGTTAATGTTTAGAAAAGTGTTATATTCTTTGTTAATGAGCAATGGAATGTTTAAATCTATTTAGTGGATTAAACTTTCACTTAACACTTAAATGATATTCACTTTTTTTGGCTAAGATTTTTCAAAGAGTTATAACAACTATTTCGTTTAAGGCATTTGTAAAATTTATTCTTTAGGAAATTGTACTTAATTTGAAAATTGAAATTTTTCCATTTTTTTCTTTTGACTTGTAATTCTCCTATTTGACTTTTATTACACTAAACAGAGTGGTGTGGACTATATACGGGTCGATGCCGAGTGGCTATGAAGTTCCGACTTGTGCTTTTTGCTTAACATATGCATAAAATTATTTTACTATTATTCTAATTAAATTATTCAAAAATTTTCTTTTTTTTCGTATTATCTTTGAAGGTATGGTTTCAAAATCGTCGTGCCAAATGGCGTAAAGCAGAACGCCTTAAAGATGAGCAACGCAAGCGTGATAATGGTGAATGTAACAGTGTTTCATTAGATAAGGTTGGAAGAAACTATTTAACTGATTTCTTTAACCCTCTTCTCTATTTCTCGCTTCACTTTTTTCCTTGCAGTTGCATGATAGTCGTGAATCTTCACCCGATATCACTGGCGAAACGGACGATATGGATTCTCACCATTTACAATCACACAGTCCGGAGCAAAGTTCGACACGCAGTCCACATGCCATGCTTGGTAGTACAGATTCTGATAATGAAAGACCGTTATCATCGAATCCAATAAATAGATGCCAATCGGTATCACAATCAACTGGATCAATAAGTGCTGGTTCACCATCCCCCAGCATACGAATATCACGTAATCATTTAATAAATAATTGTAATAGTCCAACAAATTCACGTAATACCGATTCACCAATCGAAGTTGGTGGTCCCATATCGCTAACCGTAAAGCCAAATGGTTTAACCACAACACCCACAACAGAATCCACAGCATCTTCGTCTTCGTCAACGCATCTAATAACAACAACAATACCAAATAATATAACAACAAATGGTCCACCATTTAATACTCATGTATTTCATGCATTTGGTGCTACAAATCTCCTAGCCGGTTGTTCCAATAACAATGAAGCTGCCGTAACGTAAGTACTTATTAAGCACAATCGATGAAATTGATCTCACAACTAGATTAGAATGTTTATTGTTATGGTATTATTGTCTTATAACTTAAGGCACGTGACATCAATTCAATTCAATTCAATTCAATTCAATTCAAGCATCATTAAGTTGACAATAAACAAGCCTTAACAAAAGATGAGTAACAAAATTATAGATCAATAAGAAACATTTATATACCTTTGAATAAATAGAATCTAAATTTTTTTTTTGTATTTGCTGAGCATGATTATTATTGGAAACGTCACTATGAACTTTACTTTCTTTTTCACTTCATACAATTTCACTCTTTTCTACGTTAAAATATCTTGCCTTTTTGAATGGACCGTAAACGATTTCTACGATTTTTGAAAGAGTCTTAAAAAGGCCTTTATAGAATAAATATCTAATTTTATATTAATATCTAAGCAGACTGCAAGTAAAGCTCCCTACATTTTCATCTTAAGATACTAAACGTTTTAAACAGTATTATGGGCGTGTCTCTTAACCGATTTGATTGATTTTTTATAGTACTTGACATAGAAAAACTTTCATTATTTCAATGTTCTAGTTGATCATATGTGACATAACATGATCAGAACTAAGCTTAGAATTTCACTTTACTTAACCTATTGAAGCTGTTTAAATAAGGCAAAGTCTTTGTGAAATGGGGAATGTGGGTATAATAAAAATTTAAAGCTTCCGCTACTGATGCGTTGCCATGTTTAAGGAAACAGTTTTTCTTTGGCTGCCTGTTTAGGTCAATATCCGTTGAATAAGCTAAATGAATGTTTATTTATATGAAAATGAATCACAAAAGTGGTGGAGGAGGTAGGAGGGGAAGGACGAGAATAAATGTACAGAAGTGGTTAAATACATTAAGGAAATAAACGTTCGCTATTATATCAAAAATGAGGCGATAATAAAGTATAGAAAACAAATTCATACATGAACACTTTTTCAAATAAAGCTTTAGATTGAGAATATTGAAGAATATTGAGAATTCGGGGAAAAGAAGACTTTTATGTGAATATAATAAAATAAATATTTGAATACAATTTATATATTATTGCGTTATTACTCTTTAAATACATTGAAAAACCGTTGGAGCAAGTGGAAGGCAGAAGTAAATATCTTACATAAAGTCTATCATAATAAGTGTTACTTGGAACCAAAAAACAATTGAAAACCAGGAAATTGAAAAGTTTAAAATGTAATCGTAAATTCTTTTTTAAAATATTCAAGAATAAGTTTCTATTGAATTTACCGTCCAGCTAATAAAATTTAAACAAAATAAATTTAGTTTATTTTCGCTTAAAATTCCGACTCATCATTTTAAAAAATTCTTATGGTATTTTGGAATTTTTCTTTTTAATCAAACCATTCCGATTTTACTTCGCTTATAAATTTTCCTTACAAGTTTTGATTAAAAAGTCTATGTATAATTCGTAAAGCTTCAATTCAAAACTTGATACCAAACTTTTAATACAAAACTTAGTCCAAAGTTTCAATGCATTAGTTGATACGAAGTTTCAATACCGAAATACATCATGGCAATTTCAATTCTCAGACCATTCAATTTAGAAAGTTTTCAAGAACTGAACTAAACTGAATATGCGTGCAAAAATTTTATAAACCCCCACTTTAAAGTACTGGAAGTGTTGCGGATAATCAAAAATAAAATATAGGGGATGATGTTGAAGAGACTTTAAGAAAACACTCACATACATATCTAACAATGGCAGGCAGTAGCAATAGCATCAGCATTAGCAATAATATCAGCAGGGTATGACCGGGTTTATATTTTGTCAATTGCTGTCAACTGTCAAAGAGTGTACTATAATAAATTGTAATATTACCAGTATTTGTTTCTATTATATCGCATTAAAATATGCAATAAATTGTTTGTTTACTTATTTATTTCTATATTTATTCATTTTAGTTAAATTGTACTTCCCTCCTAAGTGCCTCAATATATATACGCCTCATTAACAAAGCAATTACTTATGTTTGCTTTTGCAGCTACTTTTTCTTTCTTCTTTTGTGTTTCTGCTTTGTTTTTTTTTTTTTTTGTTTTTTGTCATATTGAATTGTTTCGGGTATAAAGGACATAATAATTATTATGTAATCATTTAGTGGTTATTGTTGTTATTAAATGTAGCTCTCATTTAAAAATTAATAAATAAATTAATAAGGCTAAATTTCATGTTTTCACTCAGTTTATTTGTAAACTGGATTGTAAACTTTTTTCACACATTCCTTTTTTTTTTTTTTTGTATACGATTTTATTAGCAATGTATTCAAGGCAGATCTTTTGGCTAAATTTAAAGTATACGATTTAATTATCACATTTATTTCATTCATTATTAGAAATTTACAAATGACTAAATAAGAAATATTTTAATGTAAAAATTCAAATGAAAATGAAATTTTAATTAAATTTTATAATTTTTTTGGAGCTTTTCACAAATTTGGGCAGTTTCCGTAGCACGACAATACAAAATTTATTTGGCATGTCCAAACAAATTTTATATTGTTTTAGGTAAGAGAAGATATAAAATGATGAATTAGGCGTAACAGATTTTTGTACAGACAGACAAAGCAGGGGCATTTATATAACTGATAAATTGACAAAATCAGTAAAAATCATAAAAAGAGAATTAAAAGTGTCAATTTAAGGGTAATTACTTTGAGGTAGGCATAACCGATTTAATAATATGAATCAAATCGGTTATTGTGTACTAATTATGAACTAATGGCCTGATTAGGCATATCAAATACTAATTTTCTTTCTTCAGCATAAAAAATCAAAGATATTTTCAAGGAACTCTCGCATATTTTTGAACCAATTTAGTTAACTTTCAACATCATCGTGCTTGCAAAACTTTAAGCGTTTATGTAAAATTTTGGACTTTTGTGACCCAAATATCCGATTACAAGACTGTTTACCATAGATGGACATAAACATATTCAACATACTTGGCTAAAACTATTTAGAATATGATGCTCAGCAAAATATAAATATTTTATAGAGAGATCGGTGTTTTCTTTTACAAATTACAAACAGTTTGATCAAATAAGTGTATCACTAATTTCTAGAAAGTGCCTACAATAAGAGAAGAGCTACCAAAACCATATAAAAAGTGGAAAACTTTGTTTTAGAGGCACTTACTTAGTAAACTCACTAAATTTCATGCTAAAAAGAGCAGTTAACTACGAATTAATGTAAATACGCCTCTTAATTTAACTGTTTTATAAAATAGGCGTATCTATTAAATAGCACTATAAATATGTTTTGTAATAAGCATAAAAATTTTTTTTAAATATTTGCAAATTCATTTTGGGCGTAAATAAGGGCTGTAACAAATATAACGAGCAACCATTAGCAATTACAATATATAAATGACATAATCATTTGATTTATTGTTACTAAGTTTTTTAACAACAGCAAAAGTATAATTATTGTCAACTTAAAGTATATTCGAGTAAAACAGAAGCGGCCATGTCATCAGCCCCTTGCACAATGCAAGCTACATGAGCAAATCAATTCATGGATGGCACTTGGACTGCAGCCAAATAGTGAAATATATAAAATAATTCAGATTAGAGAAATATTCGAAACAACCATCACTAGGAAAATGTATCATATTTACGGAGAGTGGTTCATATGCTTTAATTCTTTCAAAACAATGGGTCACGATAAAGGCCATCTTTCAGTTTGCATTAAAATGTAACGCTCTTTGAAAAAGACGTTTTGTAGAAAAAAAAACCGAAATGTGAAGCGATTTATTCCATATTTTAATGGTTAAGGTCTATGCATCTTAAAATGGGAACTGTTCACAATTTAGCTTGTGCTATGGACTTGATCTTTTAATACTTTCCCTATAACAAATAAATTATTGATAGCGAATTCGATATTGGTCAAAACTTTATATATATTTTATAGTTAAAAGTTGTAGCGCTATCTTCTAGATATCACAAATAGTTTAGTCAAATGATTATACTTTGAATTTTTGAGTGATTTGTGTAAGAAAATCTCAGCACTACGGGAGATTTTGATTAATACAAAACGGGATAATAAACACCCCAGAATGTTGCTTTTTTAGCCCTCAGCATTCTACTCTTGCAATCAGAGTATTATAATTATTTTTTTTTTATACATTAACAATAATAATAATAAAAAGCAAATAACAATGAATGGTTTGTTTTTGGGCTCATGAATATTTAGTAAAAAGTAAAAAATTACAGAAATGAATAATAACCAAAACAAACCACAATTTATGAAAAAAAAAAAAAATCTCGCAATAATAAAATTTTGGACGTGAACAACATGTAACATTGTGGGTGACAAATGTAACAAACGGTTTTTGATTATTCATATTAAACACCCTTTGGCCATTTATATAATGATTACTTTTTAATGTATTATTTTTACTGTTGTTATTGTTGTTGTTATTATTATTTATTTGTACAATTAATTGTTTACGTTAATAATGATAAATTAGCGAGCATTCTAAAAAAATACTTTTATATTTATCAAGCATCCAAAATAATTGCTGGTTAAGTTTATTCAAGTAACTTTTATTATTGAAGTGAAAGTAGAAATTTAAAAAACAAAAATGAAAAATTTTTACGAGAATTATAAAAGCTTAGTACAATCGAATTTTACAAGACTTCAATATGCAAAAGTATACAAATAAAAACTAAATAAATAACTTAAGAAATACCTTTGTCATGGACTTGTCTAAACTCTTAACCGTCTAGAAAGTAATTCATGAAATATTTTTATTTTAAAAAATTTTATAATAATCGTCTAAAGGATAATTATGCTAAAAATATGATTCAAATATTACATTCTTTTAAAGTATTTAGACAGTAACCAGAGTAGTAGTAGAAAAAATTTCCCCCTTATAATCGACATTAGACCATTAGGCCATGCTGCTTTAATGGCAGTATTCATCCTTTAAAAGTTCGCTTCATTTTTATAAAAAAAAACTTTTATATTATAATTGTAACTCTCTCGTAAGAGTTCTACAATAAAGTAATCAAATTTCGTTTAGGCTCGTTTATTTTCGTTGAAATTCTAACAAATTTATTATAAAATTCTTAAAATTGCAAGTGAAGTGGAAATCGACTGTTAAATAATGTGTGAGGAGAAACCTCCATGGACTACTAAAATATGCTGCTTTGCTTCTTAATAAAAAAAAATTTCTTTATTCAAGTAATTGCTTTCGAAAGCCTTCGAACGATTATAGCGATCATAAAATGTTGCAATACAATTTTTTTTAGAGTGTAATTTTTGTTTAGCTTTAAAATAGACCTCAATTTCGATTTTCTTTTTCATCAGTGCTAATTTTTTTTCCAGCGAACAATCTTTTGAGATCTGTGAACAAGAAAAAAATTACTGGCCGCCAGATCTAGAGGATACGTTGGATGGTAAAGCGATTACGGGCCCAATTTAAACAACTTGCTTATTGATTTGTGTGGCGACGCTTTATTTTGATGCAACAAATTAGGCTGCTCTTCTGTGATTTCACCTATTAAAACCGCTACACCCACTGCATTGTTCTTGAAGGCTTGCTTGCTCTACCTACTTTACTTTATTAGCTCAAGCATTTTTCACCTTAATTGTTACTCTAAACCGTACATTACTTGTACATTCTTTTACCCCTTTGTACATTGCAATAATGAGATTAATAGAAAGTGTAATATTTCAAGCAAAATTTGTACAAATTGCCCGTCAGAATCTTAAAAAATATGAATTGTTCTTAAGATATTATTCTATATAAATATTACGGCTACTCAAACTCTGACCATTGAAACATCAGTGTAAAATTGCAAAAAAAAGTTATTTCTGTTTTGCAATTTTCCATTTTCCATAATAGAAATTAATTTTGCGTTGATAAATCAGGTGTAATCGTTGACACAAATCTGTTCGTTTGCTTTTCATTCAAGCGATAGAAACTGAACCTACATAGATCATTCTTTTAATAAAATTTTAAAATTAATCAAATGTGGTTTGTAAATTCTTCTATTAGCATTCTCACTGTAAACCAAGTCCAAAAATATTTTCATTTAATCTTAAATCATCATTTAAATTCTCACGGTTGTTTTTTTAATCGTTCAAGCTCAATTTCACTCAAATTTCTTGCGATACAGATGGCGTTACATGTTAACATCTAACATTTAATAGATGGTGTTATATATTTAAAACAAAAGTTTAGCAATTATTGCGTCAGATTACATCCATTATTACGTTCTTTTTATATATCTGAGATAATACATTTATATGTATATTTCCAAAGTATCAGAAATTTAAGAAAATCATAAGAAACAAAGTTTTTATGCTTTAGACATTATTTGTTAATAAATTTGAAAAGTTTTGCTCAATGTCATACATTTACATTTTTTAATTAATCTTCTGTCACATTCAACAATTCGATGATTGTGCGTTTGTAGCATGCGTTCATATTTTTAATTATTCATTAAGCAATTAAAATAAAAAACAAAAAAAAAACACATAGAAAAATAAAAACCAAAGAAATAATTATGAAAAAAGTTATGTACTTTAACATATACGCACACGTACATACATACACATACATATATATATATATTATATAACATAACACACAAGTATTATAAAATTTTTGCTACTGACTCAATTATTATGGAAGATTTTTCAGGAATTTCAGGCGGAAATTAAGTTTACCGTTTAAATGCAGCTCATTTTAATTTTAATATTAGCATTATTATTATATCCATCCACTAGTGGTTGGGGTTATCCTCATTTTGTCATAATGTTTGTAACGCCTAGAAGGAAGCATAAGAGACATCAAATTCTGTCCATCTGTCCATCAAATCGCAATTATTAAGGTAGCAACTTTAAATTTGATAAAAATACTGAAAATTTTTAAAGATAGGTTATTGTTAAAAATGGATAAAATCGATCAGAGTATACGCCCACAGTGCATCTCTGTTTTTTACAATAAAATTCTATAATTTTTGGCTCATTATTTGCAAATGAAAAGAAGATAGAAAGCTGAAATTCTTAAAGTATAAGTAAATTGGCCATCAAATTTTCACTTTTTTATGTGTAAATTTTCGTTCCATTACTCAAAATGTGAAACAGTCTCAATATCATAATATCATGGATTTTTTTACGGGTATCCCCAAGATTTGGCCTAATGCCAAATATAATTTTTTATTTTTTATTATTATTTGTATGCCATGCTAATGGCAACATATATCTTATACATACATGTATACACATACACACATACATATATACTAATATTCATTCAACATATCTCTAATCTAAGGAATATCTCTATAGAGAAATTATCATCTTTTAATATAAGATTATAAATTTCGTAAACTCTCTACTCCCGTCTATTTTATTGGCCGCAAAACTTTTTCATACAATTTCGTAGAATTAATTATTTGAGCATATTTTAGAAAACTTTTACCTTTTACTCACCTGCAAAATGAGATTTGTTATAATATTATGGCATTTTATATGCGTGTTTGTTTTTGTGTGTGTGTTGTGTGTGGTGTGTGTGTGTGTGGTGTGTTGTGTGTGTGCATATCATTAGAGAATTTTAAAAGATTTTTATAATTTCATAATTAGTGTAACGTGTGAAAATTTTAACTGCATTTAAAATATTCAAACTTTTTTCATTTATGTGATAAATTCAATTTGTAAATTTTTGATAAAGTTTTTTTTCAACATTACTTAAATAATTTCATGCAACTCAATCAGAATGATATGTTTCAAAAATTTCATTACATTTAAAAATCTCTCTTCAAAAGAGTTATTTATAGAAGACCCGATTTCCATCAAAATCGTTTGTCAATATTTCAAAGCGCTGTTGTGCCATTTTTATAAAACATTAAGTTGCCATATATTCCGATATATTCAAATATATGGACTTATATGCTGAAAAAAGATTACGTAAATCGTTATCCTCAAACCCTAAAAATCACCAAAATATATGAAAGTTTCTATATACCTGAAAAATTTAACCAGTATATTTTTCGGGAATGTTCAAATCATGCCAAAAAAAAAACAAATTACTAGCCAATCAAAAGGCTTCATAGGTCCGCAACAGTAAAAATGTTCTTATCGAGACTAGATATAATGAATTTTCGCATACGGATAAATTAAAGGATAACGGAAACGAAAGGGTTTCAATTATTAGTTACTGCAGACTATGCGATATATTCGAGGTGGTACACTACACGCTTTTAAATAAAAAAAATAACCAAGAACTTTATAATCATAGCCTATTTTTAAAGACCCTACAACCCTACAAGCATTTTAGTTTTTGTAATAATATGAATATGCTACTTGTAAGTTATAGCGAAGGGGCTTCAAGAAATGGACTTTTTATATCAAAATGCAAAGTAATGCCAATTTTTGTTGGATTATATTCAAAATTGTCAAAATTTTGATTAGATCAAAAATACATTCCAAAAATCATAGCTTTGTAATTCGAAGTGAGCAAATGTGATACTCACTACAAAAGCAATTAACTTAATGTAAAAATTTCATGTAGAATTTTAAAGAGACTACGTTTTAAGTGCCACCTACTCTGGACAACTTAATGATTGACCTGAGGTATGATATGTTTTTCCAATTCGCTTTAATTTATTTGATTTTTTTAATGGTTGATATTAGCCCTGCCATTAATTGCATTTTAAAAACATATATTATTTGGCAAATTCAAAACTCAGATTAACAAAATCCTTGGGAGTGTAACTTAGAAAACAATTTTCAGAATTATATGAAATTTTGGTGTGTTTATTCTATTCAGAAAGGCATTCAACCCACTAATAATGCTGTCCTACTAATGTCGCTTCTTAAAGTTACGGTAAATTTCAAATTCAACTCCCCAAATTAGATAGTAATCATTATTTTGCAATGGATTACTTTTCATAAAGACGATTATATTGGAAATATAATATTCTGGTCCTGGATGTTCAATTTGATCAATTCAATTATCAATTATCGCTAAGAAAAAAATAAAATTTCTAATTTGTCTGATTCAAAATAGCTAATTTTAAATTCTGTTTATATATGAAGGAACGTTTGTTGGAATAACAAGTCTATTTTACTAAAATTGCAGCGGATCATTTAGTAGGAAAATTTTAATTGCCAAATATAAATAAAATCAGATAAAATCAAATAAAATTTTTGAATGAATTGACATAATTTTTTACGGCTAACTCAAGTGCCTCAAATACAAATTTATTAAGTGTGAAAAATGTAAAATTGGTTTTTTAAGTCATAATTTAGAAAATTTCTATGAACAATGGAAATCTAAGGAATAAAAGCATTAGAATCTTATAGAATTAATTCTTATGTGCTACTGATAAAACTTAAATATTATTTTAATAATGATAATGAGCAACCTTCTATTATTATTATAAGATAACTATGTAAAAAGTGTTAGTTAATTATGACTGAAAGAAATGCTTATTTATGTTTATATAAAATTATTTTTAAGAAAACTTACCAAGAAAGTACTTTTTCCTTGTTCTTCTACAAGTAGTTTTTTAATAGAATGACTTACAAACCCGAAGTATAACTTATGTTAAGTGAATAATTATTAGGACACTTAATTCTACATAATGTAATAAGTTTACACATTTATTAAAAGATAATACTCAAAAACGGACCACTTTTAATTTGAAGGAAGGAATTTATTACCATTTTTCCATTTAATAGCAAGTAAAAACTTTGTATTTCGATCACGAGAATTACAATTCAATAAAATCGAAAAAATTGCAATTCTTTAATGTTTTAAAAAGTTCGTTATATGAGAGGGGGTTCAAAAAATGATACCCCCAAATTTGGATCAATTTTGGTACAAATATTTTTTATGTCAAAGCACAAGACAGTGCCAATTTTTAATAAAATATATTTAAAATTGTCCATTTTGTCTTTTGTACATTCAAAAAAAGGATTTTTTTAAAAAGGCTTTCTATGGCAAGTGGTTCTACCAATAAACCTTTCTAAACCAAATTTCACACATTTGTTATTTTGTTATTTTATAGTAAAATACAATTCAGAGTCAATTTCAAATAAAATATACTTATAATTGTATTTTTTCCCATATAACGAGTTTTTAAGAAAGGCCTATTACGTGGCATGGTCGTAAAAATGATCTGAGTTAAGCTATTTTTAATAGGATTGGTCTCTGGGCCAAAAACATACCCATCTACCAAATACCATTGCAGCAAATTAACATGAACAGAAAATAGACGGACAGATATACAGAGAGACTTAAATCGAATCAGAAAGTGATTCTAAGTCGAACAATATAATAAAAGATGGAACTGCCTTTGGAAATTACAAACAACTACACAACTTTGTAATATTCTAAGGCAATAGTGATGTATTATATAAGTATGTAAATAGCATTGTAATGATGGATTGCGCATGTTTTATATTAAAAATTTGAGGAATATGATCCAAGATCTCTTCTTGAATTTGCAAACATTTTAACAAAATATTTCAATATAAGTCTTTCCAATTTATATAATCAATAAGAATTACTTGAAGTACAATTTATCACCATCTTAAAAATTCGTAATAATTTTATGAATTGTTTGACATTTATAATCATACAATTCCAAAAAAAAATTATAGATAGTAATTTTGAGGGGTTTTACGTTAAAACTAAAGCATCGTGCTTCTTGAACTTTTTTCCTAAGAATAGTTAATATAATACAAAAAATACTTAATATAATTATAATAATTAATTATTTATTTGTAAACATTATAACACTAATTACTAATAAAAGGATTTCTTTTATACATGATAATTACATTAATTATAATTTATAACATAAACTTTTAATAAAATTCTCCATATAATATAAGTATTAAATAAGTATTTTATATGTTGTGCTGGTTTACATTACACCCTACACAACATTTGTGATGATACAAAATACAACGGGCCTTTGTAAGAATTTCACATAAGATCGTAAAACAAACTTTGGTTACATGTCTGATTTATTAAGTCTGGAAGGATTTTCTGAAATGAGTTAAGCCTAAAGGTTCAATCTAAATAATCTACAAATAAGAATTTTGGATCTAAAGTATAGAATTTTGTAATACCGGCCTATTTTTAATTAAATAAATCGGCATCGCTTAACGAAAGAGAAAATTTTAATTTTAAAGCAAATGCAAAATACTTCGAATGATCTCTCACAGGCAGGTAACTTTTTTTGTCATCATATTATTCAATAAGTTTTAGGGTATTTAATGAATGACATAGACAATACAATTATACAATTTTCATTTACTTTAATTGTTGTACATGCAGTTATTGTTGTTCTTGTCCTATTTCAGTTTTTTTTTCCACAATTGCTCTGGCACGTAAAATACAGATTAATTATATTTCATAATAAATTAATAATCAAATGCACACACACACGCACAGAATTTCACATAGATATGAGTTTGCATATATATATATATATATATATATATATATATATATATATGTATGTGCGTGTGTGTGGGTGTGTGTGTGCATATAAAAAGCAATTATAATTAATATAAAATATAACTTTTAGAAAAATGAAAAAGCAAAAGGAAAAAATATTAATTAATCACGCATATTGCTACTATGAAAAGCATCATGATGATGACAACGATGATGACGATAATGATGATGATGATGAAAATATTTTGTAATTATGAATATGTATATTTTCTTTTCTTTTTTTGTTCTTGTTGTTACCCAAATTAAATGAAGGCAAACTTAAATTGTTTAGCATCCTTTTTTTTTGAAGTGATACACAAGCCATGTAAATCGGCAAAACAAACTTTTTACATATATATATATATATATATATATATATATATATATTATTGACGTATATATACAACAACACAAGCGACTTAATATAATTAAATAATAAAACCATTTTAATTTATTTCAATTAAGAGCATTCAAAATATCTTCACTCATATCTACATACTGTAATTATAGTGCATCTACTTATATGGATATATGTATGTATGTATGTAAGTATGGAATATGTAGATAAGTATTAGGTTGGCAACTATGTTCCCCATTTTTCATAAAAAAATTTCTTCTTGTAAATTAAATTGAATTAATATGAAATGATTATCTTACTTACAACTTACAAATTCATCAGTAAAAATGAGCTAATTCAACCCGAAAAATTCATCCACGAATTGAACGGCAGCGAACAACTAAATTAGAGGAGACCATGCTTGCAAATACTACGATCTCAACTATTGCAACTTTTTCATTGATTATAGTGATGTGTGGCGCTTTCCTTTTTAGTATTAACTAGTTCGTGAGAGGCTACTAATAGAGAAAGGTATTAACTCCATTGGGAGTGTGTCCATGAATGAAAATTTTACTACGCTTATAGACATCGGAGCATGTCAGTGTAAAGTTTACTGACACTTTACACTGACAATGTGTCAGCTTTTCTTATCAAATAATAATTTAATCGATCTTCATCAAAAAATACTTTGGAAAGTTATTTACAAATTCATTACACACCAAAGCGGACTAACTATCGGAAATATAAATTATTTCCATTTTTTTCTATTTAAAATGATTTTAAAAGTTTAAAAGCAAAATAACCTCCTTGGAACAAATCTAAATATTACATAAGAAATATTTAATCATATGGATTAAGATAAAATAGAAATCTCGTTGCCAAACTAATAAATGTGAAGAACGAATGTCAGAGCGTGAAATTATAATTATAAATTATAATTTTTTTTAAATTATTATTCTAAGAAGTTAATTAAATAATAGTCCTATTAAATATAAATAATAGACATTTGATTCATAATTCATGTAACTTAAAATTCAGATTAAATTTAGGAATAACATTTAGAAAAAAATTTTTTTTTAATTTTAGAATGTTTTGAAAAGTTTACTTTTTTGAGAGAGTTCAAAAAACAAAGCGACCTAGATTAAATCAAATACTCTTATTCTCAGATGTTATATTAACCTTATCAAATAATATCCGAAGTGGTAAATTTTTCTATACGGATCGCTGTCGCCGCATTTAATCTGAAACAAGCAACGTTCACCCAAAAATAATTTTAATCGAATTACCGTGTAATTGCGGCCTGTACTTTAGCAGTCCCCAATTACAATTTTTAATAACTTAAATCTATCGGATTTATTAGACAGATTTAAGTTGTTTCCGAAAGTGATTCTAACACGATCAACATAATAAAGGGTGATGCCATCTGAAGTTCTTCTGTAAAGCATCTTAAACCACAATTGAAGTACATTTTAATTCATTTCAGATTAATTTAGAAAAATATCGTATGGGGAATCAAATATTCTAAATATATTTAAAATTATATTTTACGATGAAATTATTTGCAGTATTTTCTTATAAATAGTTTAAATAATTTTATAAATTTCTTTTCCATAGAAGTTGCAGTTTTCGACCCGTTTTAAGTAATACTGTGACAGCAACGGTTAGCGGTGATTGCGGTGGTAATAGTTCCAGTAATGCTGGCAACAGTCTAACGCGTCCAACTAATGCTACACCGTTATTTTTGCCACCACATTTGGCCTCTTTAAGTGCACAATTTACGCAACAACCATTATTTTCCGGTCTGAAAGGTAATTTTTATACAATTTTTATGTGACTTTTTCTGTAAGAAAAATGTTACAGGAGAACTTTTTAACGTAATTGAGAAGTATTAAATTCCCTTGAGTATATAAAAAAAGGAATTGGAAGATAAAAATTATGAATTGAAAAAAAAATCCACAAGCATTTTGCATTTTTATATTCCTACCCCAAACTAAAATTTTTGCCACGTACAATTTTCACTTCTTCCATTTTTCTTTTTAGTCTTCTTTTCATAAACCAATCACTTGTGACAGTCAATCAATGCTAAAGTTCTCTTTTCCTTTCATACACTTCTTTGACATCAATTGTGAAAAGAATATTTTACGCTGTGTCATAAATAATTTTAGAAATTTTGTATGCAGCAAGAAATACGAGATAGGAGATAGAAAATTTATTTAAAAGAAACTGATTTGATGTTTGATTACATTAAAATTTTTTTCCTTGGGTATAATGATGCTTCTTTATTTTTATGTATTAAGATGGCATGGACGAAGATATTTCATTGAATGCATAATAAATAATTTGAAATAATTTTGGTATTTGTTGGTTTTAAGGTGTGCCATCATTTCTTTGTTCGTGTTGTACTTTGAAGCCACCACCAACAGCAACAAATGTTAATGTCTCCTGTTCATCGGCAACAAGTTCACCTGATTCGTCTATTCAAACAAACCACAATCATTCCAATGTAAATAATGATCCCAGATCTTCATCTGTTGCCGAATTAAGGCGTAAAGCTCAAGAGCATTCAGCTGCTTTATTGCAATCGTTACATGCAGCCGCAGCCGCTGGCTTAGCCTTTCCGGGTCTTCATTTGCCAACATTAGCATTCCATCATCCCTCATTAACTGGCAATCATCATCACCATCAGCATCATCATCATCATCATCAAGCCGTTAATATAAATCGTTTGAAGAATGAATCAGCGCAAGATATGACAGCTAGTACAATGAATGGTCTGGTAGCCCAAATAATACCCGCTGTTAATTTAATGGAACAATTACCGCCAACAAGTGTGACCACTGCTGTTGCTACTGCTACCAGTCATGGTAATAATGGCACATATCAATCATCGCAAGTGCAATTGAATGCAACAACTACAGCTCAATTATCACCACAAAGTACACCAACCCAAACACAACCATCAACATCAGCATCAACATCGAAAGATTCTTCGGTACCATTAAATTTTTCCAATGAAGTTGTCACCAAAATGGAATAAATTAAAATTTTCAACAATTATTTATCAAGTATGTGTGTAATAATTAATATTAAATTAAATTAATATTAAATATTGCATGATGAATGTTAGATAATTTAGTCAATGCCATTATCTAAACAATGGATGGCAAGTGCCTATTCTATATTTAATGAACTGTAAATATCGCCCTATTATTAAAAAGCTGTATTATTCAAAAGAAAAAATTTTGATATTCTGAATTCTAAAATGATATTCTAAATAATAAATATGTAAGGTATGGAGATTGCATTGTGGTAAAAGGCTTTCGCTTGTTTCAAATTTAGCAAAACTTAACAGATTTTTGCACCCTCTAAAATGCTCAATTTAAAGAAATGCTAATTTTATCAAAACGTTTAAAACATTATAAATAAAAAATTGTTGAAACCTTTATACGAAAGCGCTAAAAAATATTGAGATAATGATTTGAAATTTGCAAAACTTTGAGACCTCTTGACGCCCTATAATTTTCATCATATATTTCTACAAAGCCTTAAATTTTATATCGATTTAATAATTTACAAGTATGTTTTTGAAGGGTAAAAATTATATTTTGTTTTACAAAAAATGTGATCCATTTTGAAAGTATGTAATGATTCCCAAAAAGTGTAATAAATTTTAAGTCTAATGATATTTGTTATAAACGAAAATAAGTCCGCTACATCTGTCATTAAAATGTGTCATTTAAATTTTCAATTTCTATTTTGGATTTGTAATAATTTTAAAATTACTCCTGTTCGCCACTTAATAAAATATAGAAGGTTTCTCAGTATAGTCCAGTTTTATCCAGTGTAACATTATCTTTTCAAAATTAAGAAGAATCCAGTAAGGCCAACAAAAATAATTTATTATCTAGGTGTTGAGCCTTCAAGATCTAATAAAATGTACCATATTTTTTTTGTTCTACTTTTATAAGGCCTAATCAATAATTTTGTATAGATCTGCATGAAGGAATAACCATCCCTCGTCACTCTGAATATGGCGCGACTCTATATAAGAGCAAGCCAATCTTGTATAAAAAGTCTACGATGTTCTATTATATCTAAGGATTTCGGGCAAATATTTCATTCATGATAAAGTATAAATTTAAACTTTGCTTCATTTTAGGTCCATGCCTTACTTTGCCAATATTTATTCCAAATATTTTCAACACATAAAAAATAACACTTAAGATGTACACATTTCAATATATGAAGAAAAATATATACGAATTACTTTTAATAATTTTAGTACATAATTATCTAATGTATCTACATGTATATATTTTATTAATAAATAAACAAAAAATTTATTGATATGTAAAGTTATGCAATATAAATATATAGAGATCAATATTATCCGCTCAAAATTTGACCAATGTAATATAAATTTTAATAAAATTAAATTATAAAAATATAGAGCTAAGTAAAAATAAAAGTAAAAAATAAAAACTAAGAAATAAAGCAATATCTTATACGAAAAATAATGTAGAATAGCAATATAATTTCAATCCATAGAGATTTTATCTCTCAATGAGATAAACATTTAAATTAAGATTGAAATGTTTTAATTGCTAGAAGTTTCCATATCAAATGATCTTTGGTTTTAGAAATAAATAAATTTAATGAAGATTTTATTACTCTTGTTAATTCAAATCAAAATCCTTTCAGAAATATAAAACCTTAAAATTTAATCTTTCATTTCCGACTTGAAGTTAATATTAATCTTTTAAAGAGAGTTATCGTGCTTTAAAAATAAATTTTATTAAGTTAACTTTTAAAGGTTAATGTTAATACAAAATCGGAAATCTATTTATCTAAAAGGACGGAAATTTATCAAGACAAAGAGAAGATAATCACAACTAAAAAATATTTTGAAAATATTCTTGGCCACTTAATATCACAGTTTTCACGGTAGGCATGGCCGGTTTACCAGTATTTATATTAATTCATACAAAATTCAAATTTTCTAAATTTTCGCTACGTGGCAAGATTTACGTTATGCTAGTCCACAATAGTCCACATTAGACGGGTCCCTGTTTAAAGAATTTTCAATGTTTCGCTAAAATTTAAAGTCGCTATGTCAACAAGACGCGAACAAGATGCGCAGACAAGCAGATTTGTCTAGGTCAATTCAGAATTTGACGCTGATTAGAAATACATTTGTTTCATAAAGACTCTAAGTATTAGAAATAAGCATATGTCCTATTTTTGATGGTTTAAAATAAGATTTAAAACCTTGAAAATACCTTAAAACGGGTAAGAAATTAAAAATTTTAATTTATGAAATTATCAAACATTTGCGTAAGATTTAATTAAAATTAGATAAGAAAATTGTATTTAGCTGAAACAAAATTTTAGATAACCGCCAGTTTTTCAGTAAGAGATAGAAAACGTGAAACGAAAAAAGTAAAACTTTGGTATTGTATAATTTTTTGAATAAGCGTAGTCGATTTGCATTATTTTTCTATAGGTACTGAAGACCCATGACCTTAATACTTGTCCACATTTTTACATGCCCATTTTTTGCTGTTTGTTAGAAATAAATGTAAACTGCAAAATTTGCTTTAAAAAATAAGGGCGCTCTCAGTTTACGTTGCACTGCTTCCCATTTATAGTATCAAACAGTCTGCAAAAACTTTTATAGTTCCTACCAAATTTAAGCTTCATATCTCCAGGAGAATGTTACCAACATATGGACGTCATTCACCATCTGATGGTGGGTATAACAAATATGGACTTGCTTCGTCTTCAAAAACAATTGAAGTAGTATAAAAAATCGTAAGCGAATTATATTTGTCTATTTAGTAAACAAGTTTTGATTGCAAAATGTATTATCTTGGAAACCTTATGGGGCGTAATGAATAATAAAATGAAATGAAATGCAGAAATGAATTTCACATCATTTCGAAATTCAAATTTGTATTATCCTTATCTTATGATTGACCTTTATATGATTCTTTTCTTCATTTTTTTTTCACTTCATAATAATTTTTGAAAATTTTATATTAATCACATGATCTTGTATTAATTTTTTTTAAACATTTATCTTCACATTCAATTTTTGTATCAAAATTATTTAAATTACCACCGCAACCACCATAAATGATTGGCATGCATTCATTTTTCTCTACATTGTACGAATAACGCTGGAATAATGCAAAGCAACGTCCAATTTCTATAGGTTGTTGACATGCTTCAGGAGTAATCCAAACATTTTTAAGAGTATTATTACTGATCTTCAAGTCCTCTATAACACCAGCTTGTGCCACGTAAAATGGTAAAATAGAAAAATAAATATGAATTAATAGAATTAACACAAATGACTTCATCTTTTAATTGCTTCTTTTATTTTTATATTTTGGCAATATTGATGTTATGATTTAGACTTATTATCAATAAATAAAATTAAATACACTTAATTGTCTAATCTTTTATAGACTAAGACAGCTCAAAAATGCCTCCTTGAAAAGTATAAATATATATGCGATAAACTTAAGTATAACACAAAGATTAATTTATAGAAGGCCAGAGTTTATGGTAAATTCAATACGTTAAAATGCTTAGAACACTCATTCATAAGAAAATGTTCGATATAAAAGTGTGAAATCTTGATCTAATTTAAATCCTCTATTAAGCTACTTATTGAGCCATTTGCTTTTGGCTTTTAAACTCTATTAATTGCTTAAATTGACCTAGCGAACATATTCGTAAATCCTACTAACGACTTGTTTGTTATTGATAGTGTAGCGAATCCAATTAAAGGACGCACTCAACGTAAAATAAAACTTTTATTCATTCCATTAAAGCAACTATGAAAAAATGAGAAAAATTTATTGTGTCCCTTCTACTTTAGCGTCCGAAATAAGTGGTGAATAACATTTTCAGTATACCTGCGAAATTTGGCACATTTTAGGCGCATAAATTATTTTTAAATATTGACAACAGACATAACAAACTTTATTGGTAATAAACTTCAACCAAGTTAAGTAGTTTTTCAAGTACGCCAAAGCTAAAACTGGAATTCCGCCAGGCTTTGCTTTACAATCAATAAATAAAAACGGTTTAAAGAAACAAAAATGATTCACAAATGATGTAAGGAAAAATTGACTAATAAGATTGCTAAAATTGCAAGCTTCCAAAATTTCGATTCAACAGTTTTGATATTAACAATGTAACACTGTTCAGAAAGTCAGTTAAAACTAGCGAATAATAACTCGTGAGATCTCTTAGCGAATAGATTTATTTTAGAAATACTAGTAAAAAATACATTAAAGGGTCACATTTCTTCCATCAGACTTTAACAAACTTCCTTGTACCAATAAATAAATATTGCAAACCGATCCAATTAAACTACGACAACTAAACTTTTGCAATCAAACATTAAATAAATACTCATCACTCAATACTTTACCTTTTGCCACGTTCATTTACTCATATTTATATGATTATTATAATTACTAATTATGAATGCTAATTATGAAGCAACACTTTCTAGTACTGAATTACAATTTATTAATATAAATTGAAAATTCGATTTTAACAGCTGCTGCATATTAAGCAGTTTATTTGGTTATTACAAATTTAGATTGATTTGCATAACTTTATACAAATGAAATATAATTCTCCTTGTAAATGCTAATACATACATTTTCATTAATCATTATAAGCAATTTACTTAAATATATAGAAATTTTCTTAAATGTTCATTTAAGAAAATTAAAATCTTATAATTTGAAAATGACTAAAATAAGGTACTTTCATCAAAAATGTTCAAGCATACATTGATATTATTAATTAGAATCGTACTAAACCACAGATTTTAATCGCTGGACGTTCTTTAGATAAATAAGCTTAATAATAAAATATTGATAACACTTATAATATGATTAAGTCAAGCGATCGCAATCGACTACATAGAATTTTATATTCCAATAAAAAAAGAAGTTTACATTTAAATTAACTTAAAGTCATAAAGTACACAGACGCAGCTCATTTGAAGCATAGATATATTTTTTGACCGGATTAGATAGGTAAAACTAAGATCGAGCATATTGCACGATCACTCACCACAAAGCGCTTTATGTACAATCAGATAAGTACAATAAGAATTGTCATTTTTGAATGATATGAAAAGTTGGTGCTACAGAAGAATGAGATTAAAAAGAATGGACCACCTTGCTACATGAATAAGGACATTGCACTGAATTTCATATAAAAGTATGATAAATTTTAAAATTTATTGCTAGCACTATCTTCAATGTATTTTCTGAACAGTGCTTGATGTGATAAATTTATATGAAAGATGCTTTCTGATAGATCCATCTTTAATTACATTTATCGGTTCAGAATCAATTATTACATCTATATAAGGTCATAGATCCTCCCCTTTCGTAGATTGTACATAAAGCGCTATGTGGTAAGTGATCGTGCCACATCTTAGTCCATCTTAGTCCTATCTATCTAATCCGGTGAAAAATATATCTATGCTTCAAATGAGCTGCGTCTGTGTATTTTATAACTTTAAGTTAATTTAAATGTAGAGTATTTTCGTATGGAAAGTACGCACCAACAAACAAACAATTTAAGTAATTATAAATATTTTTGAGTATTTTAATACGACATCTTTCAATACAACATCTTTAATTGTACACATTGGTCACACTTCTACATTTTTTTTATTAAAATTAATGTGGTATGCCATTCCCTACTTATTCCATAATATTCCCTTGTAATGAGTGAATTCAATTATATCAATTAATTTTAATTAACCCATCGCCTAATGGAAACTCTGCTATAAATGTGTAGTTTTTACAAATTAAGAACTACATATTTCAAATTATATTAAATATTAAAAAAAAGTTACAAGTCGTAGACGCGGAAGCATTTTTTACCACAACTTAAAGTTTTTAAAAAACATTCATCATCATTTTATTAAATACCCATCACTCGGGCACTACATTACATCTAGCGGGCATGGCCTATATCTTTCAAATTTTGGATATATAAAATGCCAGCATAAAAATGAAAGACTTATAATTTGCAAGTTGTTGGAAAAAAAGACACCAAATACGTGCTTAAAAAAATGGGTTTTCAAGTTAGAGTGTATCATTTAAAAGATTTTGATCAATTTTAATACCAATATATCTACAAGGACTTAGAATGTTTTTGATACAACAAATGAATAGTTAGATAGACAAACATGAGAAAATCAATTGAAAATTTAATGTCTCAAAGCCCATCTTCTGTTTGTGATATTTTGACAAGCTCTTTGTAGTAAGAAAATTAAGTAGAATAGATCTAAGAGTTAGGCTGGCATTCGAAAAACAAATTTGAATTAAACTTGCCTACTATAACATAGAATGCATTTCTTATGGCGGCTTTGGCCATTTCGAATGGTCTAACTGTCTATTGATCCGTCTACATTTTTATGAACAATCTTTTGATGACTATTTTTAAGATAATTTAATAAAGGCGAATATTTATTCATCCAAAATTTAATCTCATTAAAAAGGGATACGCCCTTTATTCATTTATATTCATCATTTTCTTGTCAATTATAGTTATTGGTAAAGAAAAAGACATTTTAATGTACGTTTTTTCTGAAAAATATATAATAAAAAAGTAATAAATCTATGAGGCACAAAGAATTATTTTCTAGATAAATTTTACAAGGTAATATGCCTTTGCACAATCAGGTAGAGTTTTATTTACGTAAATTACAAAATTTTACAAATGTTTCATTAAAGAAATCACAAGAATTTTTAAAAAGTTCAGGTATAATAAAAATTTTACATTTTACTTTACCACGTCACATCATTTTTTTTTCTTCTTCCACTACTTCTACTACATCTTCTCCATCCTCTCCTTCCTTGAGCCTTCCTTCCATTACTTCATCATCTGAGGCTTTCATGTAAGCAATACTGTTGAATTTACACGCCTGCGACGATGACGTTTACTATTGCAAATTTTCTCGCATTCCTCCAATGAAGTGAATAATTTCTTATTTTTACTGCACCCCATATATTTACAACGTTGCATCTCTACATCATAATATATACCTAATGTAGCGCCCGTACATAGACCATTAATTGTTGGCTGCCGATTACAAATATCAACTACTGCGCCTATACAAATACAAAAATACAAATACAAAAGCAAATACAAATGTAAATATTGAAATTATATTTGAATATAAATATGAATATGCACATGAAGCTTAATGTGTAATGAAATAATAATACTAATCATAATAATCATTCATGTCTAATGATAATAATTAATGTCATAATTGTTATTTTTTATAATGTCCAAAGTGTTTACTAAAGCTTTATTTCCTGCTGCTATCAAGAATAATACATTTTACATTTGAAATTTTTTACTTGTTAAACTAAACACACATAAATTATTATCATTATCATTGAAATATTTTAAGCAAACATAAAATATGCTTTTTTTCATAAACATTATTAGTACGCGAGTATTCGTGTATTCGTGGGCAATACTTACGAGAACTTGCTTGTAATATAAACAAGTGATTTAATAATAAAATTATTACATATATATTACGCATGATGACCGATTAAATACTGTTGAAACAAGGAGAAAAAGAAAACGGTTTTTTTTTTGTTTTTGTATTAAATATATTTTGCTTTATATATTTCTGCTTTTATTCAGATAATTTCAAATTGACTTGTTATTTTGTAGCAAATCTTTTTCAATTATTTATGTTATTAATTCAATGAATCTCTTTATAGATTTTTTGTAGACTGATCACAAGAAAAACTCGTGCAAACGATGGACCATTGCATGCGTTTTTTAGTCACGAGATAAGAATGTCTTCTTTTTTTTTTGCATTTCTTTTTTCTTTATACTTCTCATCTCGAGTTCTATTACCTTGTAACTGTCACATTCTCTGAATACTACTCTAATCAGTTAATCTAACTATGTGCCCATATATACAATTTAGAATTTTTAATGTAAAAAGAGGGCCATATAAAATAAAACGTAATAAAATTTGGAAAAAAGCCGTGAGAATATAACGAAAACGAAAGGTATTCACAAAAATCCTTACACCAAGTTTATTTCCCTGGCCTACGTAATGTTGGCATCTTATGACGTATTAAAAATTTGATCACTTTAAAATCTCAATCGTTTATAAATCGATATCGAATTGATTAATGGTAAAAGTTCTTTCAAGCAGCAAATCAAACAAATCAAAGTACAAGGCAAAGATCTCCACTAAACTGAATACATCCACTTTCTTACTAGAGGAAAATTGTCCACGAAAAAGGTCACATATGAATCAGTTTCCAGTTCATAGTTTCTAACAGGTAAACTGAAAGATTTGAACTGTGTTTATATGGACTTTTTTCATATCAGAATTTATCCATTTGCCATTCTTGTTCATTCTTAACGAACGTGCCCATTGTTCAGGCCGCAGCTACAAATGGAGAATGTTTCAATTTTTTTAAATAAATACTTTTAAGTGACTTCTTTTGTTTTTACATATTTACGTAAATTTATTGGAGTCCTATATAAAAATGGCAGAAATTAGTCATAACTATTCAGAGGAAATATTACAAATTTCTTCTTTATTATTCATGAATTTATTCAATATTAAAATCAAAATTTTTTTTACTGTTTATGCACTTTAGCTATAAAAAGTTGCATTCTTTAGCCGTCAATTTAGAATATGATGATACCTTTTCAAACATTTTGCCTTAAATCAAATATAATTTATTTATTTGTTATTTACTTTACTATAAAAATCAATTTTTTTATTAATTCGATATAATACAAGAATTGAAAAAAACAAAACTAAAAAACATTTATGCAAAGACTTCTTTTAAACAACCAACAACTTATTGATTAATGTAAATGCAACATGAATTTTTTTTTGTTTTTACATTCAATTTTCCATGACATAATTTGTCTGCTTTTCTCTTCGTTTTGTTTTTTTTTTACTTCTTTTTTTTTGTTTTTTTTTTTTTTTTTTTTTTGGTTGAACTTTCCTTATTCATAACCAATATCTTGTATACGGCGTGTACCGTGTATGCATGTAGCTAAACAATCTTGTTGAGAACCAAAACTTTGACCGGTGATTAAATGGCAACCGCCAACAATATATTTCTCACAATTATTCTTTAATGGATTATAATAGAATCCTTCAATTTCAAATGTACAAACACTTTCGGATTTTGGGGGGCGTTGTAAGCAAATGCCTATAAAAATTATATATATATATATATATATATATATAGAAAAAGAAATTTTAATAAAAAAAAAATTTCATGTACAATAAAAAATATTAAATGTATGGATGTAAAATAAGATGATTAATAATTACTTACTGGGTGTATTCCATGTAGCAGCTCTCGTATAATGCAATGTAAAATAGAATAATACAAATATAAATAATTTTATTTGATACATAATAACAATAATAATAATCACTTAATAATCTGCAAGTTACTCTTACAATTTTTCATCCATTCTGCCTTTACATTTACATACAGAATAATACTTTTGCCATGTTAATTAATTTCTTTTACTTTTACACTACATTCATACACTTTGCCTTTCTCTCCCTCCATCAATCCCTTTCTCATACTCTGTCACTCTCTTTATCAGTCTCTCTAACTCTCTATGTGAGTGCGTGTATGTGTATATGTATATATATATATATTTGTCATAGACTCTCACGAACTTTTAGGTTCATTAGATAATAAACAGGCAGGCACACCCAAAAATAATGTGAGCAAATGTAAATGTGTTATTCTTTTTCTTAATTTTTTTGTTCTTTGTAAATCAATACCAATTAAATTGTGTTATCGCGCATTAGGCTTATATTGGGTTCAGACTGCGCTATTATTCTGTATTAAAAATTAAACTTAAAATCAACGATTACTTTGAGCTTTAAAGAAAATAATCTTGTATTTCAATGAAACTGTTTACAATAACTCATTTATAGTGATATCTTTGCGCACAGCATTATTGAAACCTTCTTTGTAGCGATACCAAATTGAACTTTTTATAATTGGATCAGACGATGCTGTAACAAATAAAGAACAAACAAAAAATAAGAAATTAAAAATTATATTTAACCGAAACCAAATCTTAAATATCCATCACCCAGAGACCATGATATTAAGGTACGAAGCCTGCTCCAATTTTTCATTAATAATAAAAAAAAAGATAAACATAAATAAATAAAAATTTGGTATTGTATGTGTTTGCGTGGGCGTGGCCGAATTGCATAATTTTTCTAAGGCTGTTATAAATTAATGGCCTTAACATTTGTACAAAATTTAAATTTCCGATCTTGCTGATCTTGCCAATCTTGCCGTTTGTGACTAAAGCAAAAAAACCCGTCAAGTGTTGCTTAAAAAGCTGAGATGGTCAACATTATACTGTGGGCTTGTCCGTTGACCGATTCTGACTATTTTTAATACAAACTTATCTACAAGAACTTCCAAAATTCTTGCAAATTTAAACTCAATACATATTTATCCACATACAGACAGACGGACAGAAAAACAGATAGACCGACATTAAACTTATTAAGGCCAAGCACCACATATCTCACACGACGTCTCGCTTTACAATGGCAAAAATATGTAAGCCAACCATAAAAACGAACCATCTAGAACAAATTTTGCGCAGTTCACTTTCATAAATCGAATTAGTAATTAGTTTTAGAAAGAAATTTAGAAACATTAAATCTATTTATCAAAGCAAAGTCCACCCCCCCCCCCCCCCCACCCCCTTCTTCAAAATACTTATAAGAAGTTGAACTTATCTTAACTTATTAAATTTCAAATTAAATTTTATGTATCACAGTACTATTTGACTCATTTATACAGATTCAAACTGAGAGTCTATCCAAATTCTCTTGATGGTTTTCTCCAAACGCTAAAAACTGAATACATTAACTGAAACAATAACTAACGATGCGTAATATGAAATTTAAACAGTCAACGATAGTTTCTTATTGTTTATATTATGAATCAATCTAACATAATCATTTATGCATGATTATACTTTTGTTATACGAATATCTTACTGGCAAATTGCAAATATTGTTCTATATGAATCTCATTACACAATGGAATTTGTTATACGTACAACATATAAATAAATACATGTATACTTACATTCACGCATTAACGATTTTGTATTTGGTTTACGTTGTATACGCCCAAAGAAATCCTTAGAGATCTAAATGGAAAAAAAAAACTTCATTGTATAAAGTTTACATTATTTACATTTAGTTATTACAATAAAATTTTGTTTATTTATTATATGTTTGTGAGATATCTGACATCTGACTTCGTATGCACATTATAAGTGCAATTAATAGAACAAAATTTATTATAGACTTCCATTTTCTTTTATAATGTGTTATTGAAATTAATAAAGTTAAATATATTTCATTTATAGTTGTACTTTGAAAAAGTAGAACCACCCACAACGTATTATTAATTTACAACTTTATCCAAATTGATATAAATCAGTTACTAGTAGTTTGTGAGTATAAAGCAAAGTATAAGAGAAAGTTTATCAATATTTTGTCAAGTAAGGCGATTTCGATCCCATTTGGCAAATTTCTAAGACGATTTAGAATAAATGTATTATATTAATAGTTATAGCAAATGGACTTAAATCAACCTACATAATTATTTAGAATTAATCGATTTCAAACTGATCTGTATTTTGTATGGATTCTCAAAAATTTATTGTACTCTTTCTCACAGAACATTTTTCCATATTTTGTATGGATTCTCAAAAATTTATTGTACTCTTTCTCACAGAACATTAGAACATTAATTTTCAAAAAGTAGGACGCCAAAAAAGATTATTGGAAGACTACTTTAGAAACCCTAGTATCTTAGTAATCAAACAAAATCGTAGAAGCAAAGGCGCTATCTACACATAAAATTTTATTATAAACTTACCGATTCGTTTTGTACACCTTTACTCTTTGTTGCCACAGTTGCCACAGGTTGCTTTGTCTTAAACTTATCCTTTAGTCCTGTGGTAGATATTACAGCTGATGTTGATGTTGGTAACGATTTCGATGGTGATCTTGGAGCCTTTTGTTTAATATTATGCATCGATAATTGTAATCTTTCTAATTCCACTTCACGGGCTATCAATTGCCGACTAAAATAGGTTAAAGTAATTCCCGGAAAGTCTATATAACAACAGAAAAAGTTAGCAAATAAAAATATTTATTCGTAATAAAAAAAAAATCTGTCTAATTCAAACTTATAAGTACGCCTTGTTTTTTGTGGATTTTCATTAAAAAAAATATTTAAAATTTTACTTTACATTTTTGCCATATATTGTAACTTTTTTCAAAATAAGCTGCTTTTCCGATTATAACTATAAAATCAATCGTGCCGAATTGTATTGCTAATTACTTTTTAAGTTACAGCAGAACTGCACACAAAAAATTTTACCAAAATATCTCAAAAGTTGAAATCTGTTCGTCTATGATCCTTAGACGAGCAGAAAATCGTTTGAAGTAAATCAATATTAAAATCGGGAACTTTATGTTAAGTCCTTCATCCGCTGTCGGGCATGACAGAATCGATATTTTTTCAAATCAATTTTTTCAAAAAACCTTTTATCCTGAAGGGGCTTTAATATATATACTTGTGATGGCATGAGAAACAAAAGCAACATCACCTGGAAATTGTAATAGGGCTTCTAGATCAGGTTCCATTTGATATACATATGATCCCTCCGTTGATTTTAATTGGACATATGTTAAACCTAAATCCACCATAATTTCAATGGCATGTTTTATATCTGATTGTTCTCTAAAATGTAGAAAATTTTGAAAAACAAATTCAAATTGAAGATAGAAATTGTATTAAATCAATATAAAAAATGTAAATATTATTACTTGGCGGAGAGTAATTGTTTGGCCACAGATCTTAATTGTGGTGATAAAATACGTTTTAATAATGATAGTGTATCTAAAAGTAACGTACAACCTTGCCCTACACCAACAACTCTAATATTCATGCTTTTACGCAAAGCTGACAATATATTCCTTTGTGTACTATGCTTTTGATGAAACTGAAAATTAATGAAAGACGAAATTATATAAAGATGATAAAATAATTTCAGTAAACTCTACATTAATTAACTTTAAACTTTTTTTGCGATGCAGTCTCTTTAATCCAAGGGCCCATCTTTGTCTCCCTTATCAAAAAAATCAACTTCAAAGTAAGCCTTAACATTAGATTCAAATAGTGAGGTTCTTTACCCAATAATCGTGAGATAGAAAAAAGGCCATTCTCAAAATTATAAGACCTTTAATTTTTACTTATTATCTAATTTGAATTAGCTTTGCTTTTGTGTCAAAAGTTGCAAAAAATGCAACAGATTCTATAAATTGGAAAAAAATTACTTTATATTCATCATTATTTATATGGAAATATCTATGTGGTGAGTATTGAAGATTTGAACTCAGCCTCATTCTATTTAGATTTATTATAGTTCACCTTATTAAAAGGATAATTGCTTGATTACATTTTCATTCATTAAAACAAAGACAAGACTTGAATAATAGAAAAGTTATTTACTTTACCACAAACTTATGCGGTATAAAGCCCAAACTTATTAACATGGAAAGATGAAAAAAAGGTAAAACATTGAAATATACTCCATTATAAATAAAATTCTACAAAATTGCTAATGAATTTAGAATTTTTTATAAATCTTCAAAAAAAAATGTAAAATTATATGATCGATCAAAGAAGACTCTTAAATTCCCGTACACTTTTAATTAATATGATTAAAGAGTCAATTACAAATAAAGATAGCAAAATAGTGTTTTCTAAACGATGTGAAAAGCTCGTTATGTGGGAGGGGATGCGAAAAATGCAACAAAGCCTATCTGAATCGAAATTAATGTATTTATATAAAGTTAAGTACTTGGCAATAATTTTCATTAAAAAATATCCACAATTTGTAATTTTTTTTATTACTTTTTCTCTTTCAAAAATGAGCATTTGCATCTGCAACTTTTCGATCCTTGAGCCATAATCCATGAACTCACAAAAATTTCTTTAAAATAGTTCTTAAATTGCAGGCAGTATTTATTTTAAAATGTAACCCTCTAAATATTTAACATTGATGATTCGAGTATTTTTTTGACAGATGAAGGATTACGGCAATATACACAAACAAACAGACAGAACGACAAATATAACTAGATCGATTCAAAACTCAATGCTAATCTTTAACATTTCCTTTAGGCTCTTGCAAAATTTTGAACACATTTCATCAGTCAAACTTTCTTTTTATATACCCGACATCATCAATACGAAAATAACGCATATGGAAATGTACTTAGCAAGAATAAAATTTAATTGATCGCACTAGTTTAATTCTGTTACTTTATACTAACCTCAAAACTTTTTGTGGGAAATTGAATTTTTGGCCACGCCAAAGATGCGAATAGAAAATGCCATTTAACAAAACCGTACTGTAAATACGGATAAAGGGCATAATTTTGTAAATGTTGTATTTGTTGTTGTATAATATCTCCATATAGAAACCATTGAAAAGCCTGAACTATACCATTAAAATCGGGATCTGGCATTTTTTGTTGCAAAAAATTCTCGTAAATACCTTGGATTAAACTATAAAAATACGCAATTATTTCAAAAATTATTATTAAATCACATTAAATGCACTTACCGCTCATAATCTCCAGCGGTATATATAACATTAAGTATATATTTAGCACGTGTTTGTAAAGACATATTCGTCATACCAACTTGGACAGTAGTAGTATCATCATTACATTCGTGAAATAATTCCTTCTTTGGCCGCTTAATCTATGCAGTATGCAATAAGAACTTAAAAAATTAGAAATGACTAAAGTAAAACTAGGGCTTTATATAGAAAGATTTAATACTTTAAGTAGTAGGGTTTATACAAACAGGTAAAAGACTTAGAGTCCATCAAAGCGAAATATTCTACCCCCTACCCATTCTGGATTATTTACAATTAAGAAAATAAATTACAAAACAAAAATCAAAAAAGTAAAAAAATTGCAATTCTCAATTAATTTAAAACATTTGTTATAAGGAAAAGATTTTAAAAAAATAGATTACTCTGAGAGAAATTTATCATACCGCAGTGTACTTATTTAAATAAAAATATTTACCATATTGCCCTTTTCTTATAAATTGACTTTTATTTAGAGTACAAATGTTGGAGACTACTTGCAAAAATTATGCGATTCAAAAAACTTTTAATAGAGTCCACCCTGCTATCAAATTGCCACTATCTATCAAATTTCTTAAAATATATTTCTAAAATTTCGCCATATATTTTGATTTTACAAATTTGTAAAATTGATGGTAGCCGACTAAGTAAGACTTTCCAAGTTGATCAAAGACAGACGACAAGCAGATATATCGACTAAGAAAGGAAGGTTTTCCAAGTCCATTGATATAATAAAAGTAGTCTAATGTATTAGTGCACTACATAAATAGATTGCACAAAGTTGTAGTAGTAAACAATACACTTTTTAAGACTTTCTTTTAACCACTAAATAGAATAAGTAATTGGTGTACAATGCGTTGCAGGAGACCTAGACCGACTGCTTAAAGAAGTCACATAATAAACGTTACAGTGCAATCCGAAATTTCCCCTAAATTTAAATGTGCTCAAAGATTAATTAGCATAATTAAAAAAAAATATGCGAATTAAAAATGTAGTTTTTACTAAGTGGGACCTTTTGTACTCTACATCAGAGAATTATACGTTTGCGCTGATGTACTCATTCTTGGAGTGTAACACCCAAATGGAATTGAGGTAGACCCATCTTTAAATACACTCATTCGACTTAAGCCTACCTCTCTGACTGTCTGTTGTCTGTTCATGTAAATTTTTTGTCAAAGTACAAGGCGTAATTTTCGAGCTATTTGATAGGTGAACATGCCTTGGCCTAAAGTCGTGCGTGAATAATATGAGTAACTATTATTCTTAAAACGCCCCCAACAACTGATTTTGCAAAAAGTTGTTATATGGAAAAACTTACAATTCAGGATCTGCAAAAATTTAATCTACTCTACATAAGAAACATGCAAAGAATAAAATACACTTTCTTACCTGAAATATAGAATTCCAAATGTCAAATAAACTGCGACGCTGATCTTTCTGACCCAAATTACTATTAAGCACAACAGCTAATGTTAAAGGTTTATTTTGAGCACTGTAAAATTGCATTGTCGATAAACAGGATCGTATATCACAAGAGGATTTTTCCGCTAAAGCAATTAAAGCTCCAAAATCAGTTTGTAAGTGTTCCCATTTGGCAATTTGTTGTAATCGTTCAGCTAAACGTGATACTTCTATTGGTGGAACATTTATAATAAATGCTATTTGCCTTAATGGCCTGAGAGCGGCATCATAAATGTCATTACATATACAAATAATAGGACGTTTCAATATATTTCGTTTACATTTTACAGAGGATGAATTTAGTTTTGTTGATTTTTTCGTGACACCAACATCATTAATATATTTAACTAAAAATTCTACAGATTGGCGTGGTGCTCCATCAATTTCATCTAGATATGTAGATATATGTACAAATAATGTGAAAAAATATAAAAAGACGATTAAGGAATGATTTTTCAATACTCTGCACTACTTAAAGTCACAATTAAAAACAGTAGAAGGCAAGAAAATAAAAATTTTCAAAAAAGTAATTTATATAAATGAATGTCCAAAATAATTAATCATCAAAAGTTGGACCAATTATTTTCTAAACACTTTCTTCTTAAATTTTCTTAAAATATTAAACATATTTTAACTTGCCAATTAAACAGGAAAATAGATCAATTCTTGTTTACTAAAAAGTTTACTGAAAGTTATATAATTAGTTATAGAACCAATTTACATCCAAGTGAAATATGTACTCACCTAAAATTAAACAATTGGGCCGACGGCCTTCGTTCATTACAGCTGACATTTGAGTAGCATTTTCTAATATCATTTTAAATATTTCTAAATTTCGATCGTCTGAAGCATTAACTTCACGAACGCTATAACCGGCATGATTAGCTATAACATTAGCCAATGTCGTCTTGCCTAAGCCAGGTGGACCACATAATAATGCTACTTTTTGCATAGGTCTTCCATAATCATCTACATTCATGTTGCAAGCTTGTTTAAGTTTTCGTGAATGCCAACCACCATTTACTTCAAATTTTCCCGTACGTTTATTAAAACTATTCAATTGGTCCTTATCATTGAAATTTGATATTAAAGCTTTAAATTCTCTAAACATTTTTTTGTAAAAGAAAGTGGTGAGACAAAAATTTATTCAATTTATATATGAAGCTCTTTGTACATGCTTACTTACTTGCCAAAGACGACTTTATCCCACATTTTAAGCCAATATAATAAACTGCGATTTGTCATTTCATCAGACAACAAATCAATATATTTACGTGGCCTATATTTTTCTACCCATAAAACATTTTGTTCTTTACAATTTGTTGCTGTTGTTGCTGCTGCTGCTGTTGTTGCTCCTGCTGTGTTGTTGTTGTTGTTGTTGTTGTTGGCACAGTAACATCTTTATCTTTATCAGCTTCTTGAGATAATAGTTTTTTTAATATCAAATCATTTGCTGTACGCCACACGGTTTGTTTATCATCACCCAATAGTGTACCCATTTTATAAGTTGCAAAATTTATGGCAGCAATTTCATTTCTTTCATACTCCTCTGAATGGAATCGTACAAATATACATTCACCATTGCTTTGACGTAACATTAGAAATGGCCATTGTGGCACAGTTTTTGATAAATTTCTTAATTTATATTCCTGTAATATCTGCATTCTTTCCAAATGACCTTTATGTAACACTCTATTTTGTTGATTTTGTTGACGGCGGACAGCCAATATCTTTTCAATTGCTTCAAAATCTTTCTCTTCTTCCGTTTTCATTTTTTTAGCATCAGGATCTTTAAATTTTATTTCATCATTATTGCATTGATCGTCTATATCACCAAATAAATCACGTTCCAGAAGTCGACGTTTCTTATTTAATTGTTGCAATTCGCTTAAAGCTTTATTATTATTTTTAGTTAATGGACATAATTCTTCAACAACTTCTAAATCATTCGCGTTGACGTTTACTTCTTGTATGGGCGTCATTTGTTTCAATTTCCTATTTAAAGGTGTTGAAGCGCTGCGACTTTTTGTTTGTATAGGCGTTCCAAATAAGCGGCCAATTTGACTGGTATCACTATTAAAACTAATTTCAGACAATTGGGGAGAGCTTGGTACTGAAGATTGTCCTTTTGTACATGAAGATTGTCCTTTTCTAATTGCTTCAGGCTCTTGCCCTAAGGAAGATTGTACAATTATTATAAAATGAAGAATATTTATATTTTGCATTCTTGCCATTCTCTTCCATTAATAGTTCATTCATCACTTCCAAATCGTCTTCATACTGTAAGGCAATAACATCATTATCATCTGGATATTCTTCCATTATATTTGTTCTTTCAATAATAATAATAACTAATTACAAATTATTGATTGTTTATTATCTATAAATTATTAACTATGTTTTATTAATTCTTATCGCTTTTCCCGCCTTTGTCAAATGTTGTTTTTCTATTGGGTATCACTATCTACAAAAATATCTAAAAAAGTGCTACCAAATTATTAATATAAAAATAAATTATACATTATACAGGGTGTATCAAATATTTATAATATTTCTAGATTACCTATAAAACGTTAAAACATTAAAATGAATTATAAAAATCTTGACTACTAATTATTAACAAAAGAATCTATTTCCATGCCTTTTGTATCCAGTACGTGTTTATCTAATATACAGTACAAAAACAGTCAGTATAATGGAAAATAAATAAAAATATCGAAACAACTCTTAAATACCTTGATTACATTACGTTTAGTTGCATTAAGGAAGGTGTTATAAAAATTTAAAAAATGACAAATAGTTATTATCGATAAGTTTAATAAACTCCTTTTTAAAGATTTTACAAAAATTGCGGCCTGATATACAAATAAATATCAGATGGATAGCCGGACTTGCCGTTTGGTTGTCTTACATATATTTCTGCCTTAAAGTATGCAGTACACTCATTATGAGGGGAGTACACTTGCTCAAGGCTAAGTTTAATTTAGATTCCTTATATTTTTATCTCTCTAACTTAAGTTTTGAAAATAGATAATAAAAAATCACATCTAAAAAGTTAAGGGCTCACTTTTGAAACAAGGTGAAGTCGTCGAAAATGAATATTTGAAGAATTGGAAGTAGGAAATTATGAAGATAAATAAGCTTAACATTTTTAAATACATATCACGATCGAGCGATTAGTACAAAAAAATAATATCTTCTATTTTCTATTTATTGGCATAAAGTAGAACGGCCTTTGTAATTTATCATTAGCCTAACGTTGCTTTAATGGGCAACACAAACTCTTTGGATATGTCCAAGCAAAATTTTGATAGAAATTATTTTATTGAATATTTGATTTGCTGCTCCCTAATATTAATTAATAATTTTATTATATATTTACATCTTGATAAAAATTTTTTCCAATATACATTAAACAATGATTATTTTAAATATTTCGAAATAACAATTCAAATATCACAAAATATTTTTTTTTAATTAACTTATCAGCCTTATAAGACACTGATAAAAAACAAAACTGTAATAAATTTGACATGGATTAATGAAAATTAAAAAAAAATTCATACAACTTTTGTTTTTTACATAATTTGAATTTCAAGAACAAAAAAAAACTCCCCTTAAAAAAAACCAATTCTTTTTAAACAATTTGCTTATTTTTATAATAAAAAATTCATCTTGCTTTCTAAGACTAAACTGAATTATTGAAATACTTTGATAAATTTAAAAAAAAAAAAAACCGACAACAAAATTTGAAGGAAGAAAAATATTAAAACTAAAAAATTTATTATGATTGTTTATTCTTCGTTTCTTGTACATTAAGCATTGTAATCCTCAGTTAATCCATAAATAATGGCCTCTAAAAATATTTATAAAAAAGAAACAATATAAAAGTAAATGTATAAAAAAATGTATAAAGTTTAAAGTTAAAACTTTAGCAATTGTGGCATATTTTTATCTGCCACAATTGCTAGAAATGTATTTCAATCTTTATGTAACAAAACTAAAAGTAAATCTTAAAAAATTGTTTTAGAAAATAAACAGTGAAAATTAATCCCAAATTTAGCTGAGACATTAAATTGCTCTAGAATCAAATTGACATTAAACATAAACCCAAACGTATAAAAAATACTGCCCTTTTAAAAGTGAAATTTCCAAAGAAATTATTTTATTACTTTTAGATTGCCCTTATTCGTAAAGGACCTTTCAGAAAACGGGTCTTCCAAATATTATAACTTTACGTTTACTTTTCAGATTAATACTTAATCACTTAAAAAATACTTTCAATAGTTGAGTAAAGATTTCATCTTTCAATTTCATTTCATATTTTAATAACAAATTTAGTTTCTTACATTAAATTTTTGTGTTTTACCTTCAAATTCCGATGTGAAACAATTGAAAAATTCACCTAAAACTTTACCATGCGGCAATTGCCAAGAAGCTGTCCCACCATATTTTGCTGGCAAACAAGATTTATCCACATGTTGATGTAGTGATTGAAAATCTTTACCATGAAAATAAATACGATTGCGTAATTTTTCTCTTAAAAATGGTTTAAAAATATTGAAAAGAATATTGAATATTAGCGAATTGTGTAAAATATGAACAGCTTTTAAGCGCAGGCAAATACAGTCTTGTAAATAATTTAACAGCATTGCGGCAAATGATGGTGTAAAATGCATTACATGACTCATAGGTAAATCTTCCATATCAATAATGACAACAGCGCCACATATTTGTGATAATGGTTCCATCATAGCGCCCAAAACAAATAATTGTATACATCTAAATAAATCCAAAACGGGCACTTTTGACGGTTTCCATTTTTCTAATTTACAAAAAAAAAAAAAAAAAAAAAAAAAAAAAAACAAGATGTAAGCCACAACAAACAATAAGAATAATATTTAATATTTAATTAGGTGAAATTTTGATCATGGATGGGAAAGATGAATAACATGCTACATACTGCCAGCTTGTATCACCAAAATTCGTCGGCCATGTTGATCACGTGTTGGCAATAAATGCATTATATCAGCATCGAAAACATTTTGTAATTTAGCTGGCAAAACATTTTTACATGCATCCGAATATTTTAATTTCATTTGGAAAAAATTCTTCAACTATCACAAATTAAATAAATAGAAAATAAAAAACAACAAACAAAATTTGAGAGAATTCTAAATTCTGAACATGTAAGAATTTTGTAATCGATCAAGACCGACTCTTATATATCCCTACACCACTTTGCTTAATATAATTAAAAATATATAAGGTAATTGCAATAAAAAAATTTCAATAAAATTGAAAAATTTGTAATTTTTCAATTATTTCAATTATTTAAATGGTTCCTTACCCATACATGAGAGAAATTTTAAGAAATGGATCAATCTGGACCATATTTGGTATACATATTTTTTATGTTAAAGATAAAAGGTAATGACAATTTTTGCTAAAATATATTCAAAATTGCAAATTTTGTTCATATAATGATTTATTTCAAAAAAATGGCTTTATATGGGAAGTGGTCTTAAAACTGGGCCGTTGTAGACCAAATTGAATATAAATATTTTTTTTATATTAAACTACAATTTAGCGCCAACTTACGTTAAAACATATTCAAAAATTAAGCTTTTTGCCCATTTATAGACATTTTTCAAGAAAGCCGTTATATGGGAAGTGTTCATAAAAATGAACCAATCTAGAATAAAAGTTGGTCCATATGGTTTCTATGTTAAAATACAACCAAACGCCAAATTATGTTAAAATGTATTAAAAATTATAATTTTCTTCCTTATAATGAGTTTTTTTTTAAGAAAAATTTTATATGGGGCATGGTTGTAAAAATGGCCCGATTTTTAACTAGTTTCTTAACTTATAAAACCCGGTAGCACAAGTGGTGTACGGTATAAATAGGAATTCGCAAAGTAAAATCCTTAAAAAAAGTAAAAAAAAATTAATTTAAATAAATCTTAATAATAAATGAAATAAACAAATTTTATTTGGCTAAGGCCAAATGTTTAGTATCCACAATTCAGTCCCTGTTTCATATCTGATGGAATACTTATTACTCAAGTATATAATATGCGTGATAAATGGACAATAACAAAGAGTAAAAATTTAAAATTTTATAATATATTTATTTATTTTATGGACGTTTATATGGACAAAAAATGTAGCTTAGCACTTGAAATGTTCTTACAAATTTTCATTATTTTGAATTATTTCATTTTTAGAAAACTATATTTGAAAATGGATAACTGACGAACAATCAGTAAAAAATATAAAAAGGCGAAAAAAAAAATGAAAATTTAAATATTTAAAATTTAATTAATTCCGAGTAAACCGAGTGCCCGATTTGTTTAATTTAATAAACTGATATTACAGACTAATGGCCTTAATAGACATGTCGAATTTTAATTTTCTGTTACTTGCCATTTGAGAGTAGTGAGCGCAAAGTTAAGATTTTTGTCTTAAAAACGAAAATGCTCTTCGTCTTTTTTTACCATGTAATTTATGCGTGTCCTTAAAGTCCTATTTTTAAGATTAAAATTTACTAATTGTTTTGCTAAATAGAAAGATTTACAACAAATAGACAGTCAGATAGTGAGGCGAAATCGATTAGTGAATGTAAATCGACTCAGAAGGCTACATTGATTCAGAACTTGATGCTGATTAAGAATAAATATACTTTTTAGCATTCCAAACATTTGCATAAAAAGCGTGCATCGCCAATTTCTGCGTAAAGATCACGCGTTTGAATAGTAAAAGCTACTTCTTATTTAATTAGCATAATAAAAGTTGTGTCAAAGAACTTAAGTCTTTTTTTATTTATTTTTATTTTTTTTTGAATGTAACGTAAACTTGTTGTAGAGCATTATGTAATATATTGGATAACAAACCCTTTTCATGGCACTTTCCGGATAATAATGTGTTGACCTTAAATATATTCTTAAATAAAAGTCATCACGTGGCACCTTCAAGCATTTCTCTTCATCTAACAATTCACGGAATTTTTTAAAGGCCTCATCAACAATATCCGGCGTTTCTCTTAATTCGTTTTTAGCTTTTTCTAATGCCCATTCAGGTGCTTCCTCTCTCTCAAAACGTATCTTAACTGAACCCAAATCAATATATGGCGTTTTATCAGCATCAAAACAAATATTTGTTGAATTAACCATTGTTCCGTTATCTTCGTAGACCTTTATTTTCTCTATCTATAAAATAGTTACTTAAAAAAGATTTCTGAAAATTAAAAATTCGGTTGCAAAAAATTGAATCACACAGCAAATTTGTTATTTCTTATTAAGGCCTTTTCAAATATTTTTTATTATGACAAAATGCTGCATTATCATAATATTTGAAAATTAAAAATGTAAAATGTAAAAATTTGTATTTACAAACGGCAAAAGTGTAGTTCAATTGCTTTTTACATTTTTAAAATTTTCTTGTAAATGCTTATGCAGTAAATTAAATGAAATGAATACCGTCTATATAAGTAACTTATACTGATACAATTTATAATTGAAAATTATTGAAAAATTGAGTTGAACATATTTGACCAAGGTCAAGGTATTTCTCAATATTACTTTGTAGAGAGTAACAAGTAAAAAAAGAAGTAAAATACATGCTTGCCCAAGTATGCGATATAAGAATCATATGAAGTTATAAAACTAGTGAGATAATTATATTTTAATATGGTTAAAAAATTTGTAAAATACCCACCAAAATATTTATATTATAATTCGAAAGAGTCTCAATTCGTTTCAGTTGTTATTTAAAAAAAAAAGTAAAATACGAAATTTGAAAATCTTCAGTGATTGCTTTGAAAACAAATGCATACAAATTTTAAGCGAAGGATTTGAAAGTTTTGAGATGGACCCACCTTTTATTGTACCAATCGATTCAGAATGAGATTTCTCATGCGATTTAAAGACCATTGTCCTTGTCCGTTTGTCCGCCTGTCCGTCTATCCGTCTACCCATATAAATTTCTTACCAAAGCATAGAGGGCAATTTTCAAACTGCTTGAGTGAAATTTTTATGTAGGCGTATTTTTATCCAAAATAATTAATAATAATTATGGGCAAGATCAGACTATTATTACGATCATTTCCCATGCAACGTCTTATATTATAAAAAGTTCCTTGGAAAGACCTAAATGTTTGCGTATTCCTTTGTAATTGTCTGGTGTAAAATGAAATATATTTACTTGACTAATTTTATAAATTTATGTAAATCTTTTGGGTAAAAAATTGAAAAAATTATATACTTTAAGAGTTATAAATATTCTAGAAATTTCAAAAGAGATTTTAAGCATTTACAAATTTCGTTAAAATATATGCAACATCTAGAAGTACAAATCTACCTACACCCATTCTTGAATCGCCTATTCAGCTATCCATGGTAAACATTCTCTTCCAGTTGCAAAATTTAACATAAAATTTTTATTTAGAGATCGATATTGAAGGTAAAGGAAAAGAAAAATTGATATTAAATTACTTAAGTCTTCGACCCAAGCACTTTCAAAAAAAGTGACAAATTAGAGGATAATAAACTACCAGATCAATACTAATACAATTTAAATGTAAATAAGTGTAACGCTTGGAAAAACATTTATAATCAAATTGACACATTTTCACATTTTTGACATTTTTCACATTTTTGACATTTTTCACATTTTTGACATTCTTTATTTATTATTGAAGATTATTAAATAATGTATCAATAAAAATTTGCCAGCATAAATTTTGTCCATATTTTACAAGTATATATTACGTGTGGTAGGTATTTAAAATTCGTTACATATGTTTCATTTTATGTTTAAATAGCCCTTCCTTATACAAAATTAAATTTCTACATTTTATAAAGTTTATGTACAATTTTTTTTAATGTAAGCATATAAATATATATAAATTAAACTATTTATTATACAGTAAATTACACCCTGTAATAGGTGTACACGGAATTACGTAGCACCCCACGTAGCACAATTCAGATAAATTATTTAGACATTTTATTATACCGATCAATTGATTGCTCATAAATCAGTTCCTTCTTTTGTAGGCGAAATTTGTTAAAAAATATTCATAAAATATTGCTAAGTAGGCGTGCCTTGATTTATAAACAAAATGGAAATTTTTTATACGGCACGAATTTTATGAACAACCATCTTTGAAAAATCGTATAATATTTTGATATCAAAATCTTGATCAAGAATTATTATTTTATTAAAATATTTTACTTTTCTTACAATTAGATTCTATTTTTGGCATTTTGATGCTTTAAAAAAGTTTCGCAGGTTAAAAATAAAATTGAATAAATTAATCTCTGGAAAAAAAATTTGAATAAATTTATATCACAAAATCACTCTTTTTCTTTAATCTTTCCGCAAAATTTCAAACAAAACGTTTTTTTTTTTTTATTTTTTTGTGTTTGTTTTGATATCTTCCCATAAAATTCATTGTAAAAAAATGATGCATCTTTTACAATTTTTAATTTCTTCACTTTTTTTTTTCATTTTCTTGAGTTATTCATCATATTTACGGCAAGTTTTGTAAAATTTATCGTAGTCGGATCCAATAAACCAAAACGTTGTCGCTAGCGTTTCCTTTTTTTTTTTATTTAATTTTTTTATTTGTAAATATTTAGATATGTAACGGTGTTTTTTTTTTATGTAGTAAATTTATCCGTCATTACGAACATTTATACAAATCAAGTTCACTCACTTATTTGAATAGAAACGCGTATGCCCTCACTCAAGTGGTATGAAATTTTGTCACATATTTACTTTCATCAAAAGTAATGACTATGACTTTGCAAAAGTCATTACAAACTCAAATCGATTTACTTAAGCCTTACTATAAATTGGACTTTTACTTTATATTGCCCTAGAAAAAACAGGTATATTAAATGTAAGTCTACTTCCAAGGCACTTCGAAGCCGCTTAAAATGAAGTATAAATTCAGAATTGATGTTTTTTTATTTTGACCATTTATTATTATAAAAATTATGATGCCACGTTATCTCACAAATATAGAAAATTTTTTGGCAACATTTCAGAATATTTGATATGGTCATTACTTAAGGATTGATTGATTGAATGGACCAATTTTCATATCTGCTTGGAAAAGCTTTCATTTTTAATTTACGCCTGATATTTTACAAAAGGCCAATATTGAATAAATATGGCTTTATCGATTCAGAATAAAATACTGATTTAAAATATGAACATATATTAAATTGTGTAAGACTTTTCCTCTTGGATGTTGTAAACGTTTAGAGGAAATCAGTATACCAATTACCAGTTTTATAATACTTAATTGATCTAAAGTTTTCATGAGTAATGCGGATTGAGTAATTAAACGTTACAGCACTTTTATTGCTAGCCATATTAAAATGAGCACGTTCAATTCGGACTTAAATTCTATATTGATGTTCATCTAAAATTTGTTCAAAAATTTGCTTATTCAAAGTAATTGCCCCGCATTAAAAAGACCTAATAGAAATAAAATAGACTGAAATGGACTTTGTGCAAAATCCAGTAAATTGAAATATGTGTAAGCTAATTAAATTGATGCCATCTTCATTTAATAATTTTATTGAATATAACTCATCTGATGAAATTTTCTGATATTTCCTTAAAGCCAACATACCAAATTTTAACAAAATATCTCTACTCCAAAAACTGTTGAATAATCTTCAAACAAACGAATAAACACACTAAAATCAATTTAATAAATGATTTTAAATGGTTCTATAAAATTATGTTTAGATTTAACTTAGGCTCTCGCAGATATTTGACATGTTTCAGCACAATTATTTTCTTCCGTGATATTTAACTTTTTTTTGACTTTCTCTTTTTATCTCTTTATTGTATGCTACATCTTACGATAGTAATAGGAAGAAACAGAAATACCTTGAATATTTGAGTTTAAATAGTTGTCACACTTGATACAAGTTTAATGCATAATTAACATAATGGAATAACTGTGATCGGTCATTAAACTCAAGGCCAATTCGTTACTATTGTTACTATTGTTTTAACGATGCATAACTTTTCTCGCATATATTTTCGCATACTTGCACAAACATCACATTCCAAACAAATTAAATCAAAACAAATTTAATGCTTTTTTTTTCGTTTTCGTCATTTTGCCACTTTAGCGATTTTATTTTCCATGAAGATTTTAGAAAATGTTTCAATGGAAAATTCTCAAAATTGTCTTGTACATTGAAAAGAAAATGAAGTTGGAAATTAGATTGGAATTGGATTGAAATTGTATTGAAATGAATACTTAATATTTCAAATAGATAATTTTCAATATAAAATGAACTTATCTGAATACAAAGAAAATAATTTTTATATTTTTAAAGGAAAAATAATTTAGTTCTAATACTGTTGCCATCAAAATTGCTAGGCAGGCACAATGTCTGATGTTTAAGTATTCAAGTGTCGAGAAGTGTTGCATTCGTTCATCAGTAAACTTCAGTAAATATCTACAAAATCATTGCTTCATCCAAGAATTTACTATACGAACGATACGTAGAAGCGGAACTTTATATATAAATATTCGCTTTACGCAAAAAAAAGTGTTCTAATAAAGAATAGTTCATCATAATAAATCAGTGTGCTTAGAGAGAGGGCTCAGTTTAATCAAATCTCTCGCAAGCGTCTGTTTACAAAAAATCAACTTTGCGATATTCAATATTTTTAAGTGTAAAAATTATTTAATCCATTTTTAAAGTTTCTTCTAACTTCTTAGTTATATACAGAAGTAAAAAGGGCGCTGTAATTAATTAATTAATCAATTTCTACTTAGTGCAACCTTTTTATTTGTGCATTTAAATATCCTTCAACTATTTCTGTAAACAAAATTCAATAAATGTAAACAATTAAATCGGCTTTTTACAAATAAAAATTTTCTCATAAATATAAATAAAATTAATGATGGCATTAAATATTATTAATTATAATTTCCCTTACTCTCTCTCTCTCTCTCTCTCTCTCCTTTTCTCCCTTTATCTATCTGTTATTGTTATAGTCAATCTATATTTTTTTACAAAAAATAATTAATAATAATTTATAGTTTACATAAAAAAACAAGGTCAAAGTTGGTAGATGTAAAAATTCTGTAAAAAAAAAGCCAAACAAGCAGATAAGGCGGAGATCAGATATTCATTACGCAAGCATAATGATAGTAGGACTCTGAGACTGCTTCAGTTTTTGTGTAATAAATAGAAAACATAAACATAAAAAAGTGAGATATTCGACTTTATAAAATTTTGCTTAGACGCAGCCTATTTATATAATTTCTGGGTAAACTTTGTAGACCTATGTCCTTAACATTTATATAAAATTTCAGGTAACTATCTTTTAGAATTTATGAGACATTACCATAATTAAAAGTGGCTTTAAAGAATTAAAGGGGTCCTTTTTTAATGGAACAAGCTGTGGGCGTTTTCTTTAACCGATTTTACCCATTTTTTAATCGAATCACTACAAATAAACTTCCAATGTTTCTACCAAATTTGAGCTTGATATCTCTTTGTTTTAGCACCAGGAGAATGTGCAACAATCAGGGACACACGGACATATGGACGTACAGACAAATAGACAGATAGACAGATAGACAGATAGATTTGTCTTAAACGATTCAGTATTTACTGGTAAGAATGTGGCAAAAATAAAGACAAAGTTAATATGCCCTCAACATTTAGTTGATTGGTATAAAAAGTACAAAGTATAACAGATGAAAGAAAATTGTTATTATTAGATAATCAACAAACAACAAACACTACAACGTCAGAAAAACTTGTTACTACTCGAAACTTGTTAATAATAATAAATGCAGCAATTATCTTCCTCATTTCCTTGTTTTACAATTTTGATCTAAACACGTCGAAAAATTAAATAATTAAAATGAGCTGGATATAAAGTCTAAGAAAAAAATCGAATGAAATGATTATCAATCAAGTGTTTATTTTTATAGGAAAGTCAGCTCACAGTTGGAATTTTTTATGGTAAATAAGTATCCGAAATTTCCTTGAGATTGATACATTTTTCAGATTTTATCTTTTATAAAGAACTTTTCAACTTTATTCATAAGTTAATTAAATTTTACTTTCTCAAATCGCAAGGCATTTTTTGGACCTTTTAATTTCATTAAGCTAAGTGGCCTAGATTAGTTTCCAAATCATATAACTTTTTTACTTATTTTAAAGTGCAGCGTTATAAAGCTCTGGTCGTAAATATTATACAACCTTAGTCAAATCTAAGTCTATTAGGTTTTGAACGAAATTACATCGATTTGCCAAATTTCCTAAAATGCTTCTAGAATTTTATACAGATAAATCGAAAAATTTAAATTTAAAACAAATCAGAAAGTGATTCTAAGAGGATCGTTATAACAAAATGTAGATCTATTTTAGATAACTTTGCGTGCATTACAAAAAAAAAAATTAAACTGCTATTAAGTTTTGTAACAATTTTCAAGACACTAAAATTCGACTTGAAAAAATTAATGGAAATTTCGGAAACTTTGTCTAAGACAAAAGCTTTTACAAATTTTCCACTCTTTTTACTTTATATTTTGTAATAAATGCTACGCCATATTTTATTTTACATAAATTTTTCAGAAAACATATAACTATAGCATAAAATCAGAATTAGTTGTATGCGGAAACCACAAAAATTCCATTACAGTACAAATAATATTAAAAGTAACATGAAAGAAACGTAATAACAAATGAAGCAACAATTACAAAATATGATTTCAAACATAATGAACTAAAAAAAAAATTATATACATATGATCGATCGCAAATTTGTGAAACATTTATATAAATTTTGTTTTTTTTTTTTTTTGGGTTTTATTTAAGTCTTACGTTTTTAGTATTTTAATTTGTAGAGCAATAGCCCAACTTGCACTATATAAATTTAATAAGAAACGCACATAATATAATTTATTAATGAATTATATTATAAGTGAATTAAGAAAGAAATTATTACCAATAACAAGAAAAACACAACACAAATAATAATAATAATAATAATAATAACAATGACAATAACAATAACAATTGTAAATGAAATAAATGAAACTTTGATATTTATCACACAAAGAACTAACTGCGGCTTTATTAAAATTGTAACTGGCAAATGTTTGCCATTTAATACTTTTGGATAAAATATGTAAAATAAAAGCAACACAATATACAACAAAAAAATTTATATATAAACAATTTCACTCGAATTACAAGCGAAGAAATTTGTTTAGAAATCGATTGAAATAAACTTTGTTGAATCCCCTACTTTATAATCATTAAACTAAACTAGAAATTGTATCAAATGATGATATGAAAAAATAACTATAGAATTTTATATTATTTTTTTTTTTTTGGCTTATTCTTATTTAAGCTCTTTTCAAGCAAATTTATAGATAACTTCTGAAGTAAATTATTTGCAAGGGCTTGGCATTTCATTTCATTATATCAAGTGAAAATTTTCCATGCATCACATGAAAATCATCATATCAATCATATAGTAAAGAATTATTTTACCATCAAATTAATTAATATGTAACTTGTCAGTAAAGTTGAAAATAAAGATGAAAATTTTTCTTAAACTCAGATTATAATTGTTTTCAATGAAGCCCTTTTTTTTAGTTATGAAAAATCAGAAGCAACTTTATTTTTACATTTCCTCATATTACTCTAAATTTAAAATTATAATATTTTTAACTATTACTATTACTATATTACTATTTTAATTAAGAATAGCGTGATCTTTTAATTACCGCATATTAATCTGTTGCATTCATGCGGCTAAACATAATACACCTGGAAAGTATCATACAACACAAATCGAGTAATTTATATAATAAATTAAAACTCAGCTTTTATCATAATTAAAGAGTGCACACAAACAAAGGCACATATGTATATACAATTTCTGTCTCAACACAAAGCCATTCATACTTAATGTAATGAGTGATATTTACTTTTACGCTCTATTATTTTTTATGGCTCTTCTTAATGCATTTACTTCCGCTAAAGAGAGTAAATAATATATTTTATAAAAGACTCTCTCACTCAAGAGACAATTTAATCAATTCCTATATTAGACTTGAATTTGCAAATGTTTATAGACAAATTTTATACATTTTCCTATTTTTAAACAATTATACGCAACATAAATATTTATTTCTTTCCCTTCAGCATTATACTTATTCCATATATATGCTTATGCATATTGTGCAATATTTTTGCACATTTATATGAACAACATAAAGTGAACAATAATAAAAGAACACAAAAATAATCAATTCATTTATTATAAACATTTAAAACATTTAAAAGGCATGTTGCGTATACTTATTAAGAATAAAAAATATACATTTGAATTTACCTATAAACATGGGCAAATTCAAATCTACTATAGGTATCGATTAAAGTCTAGCAAGCAGTCTATTTCGATTGACATAGTAAACTTAAAATCACAACCTCTCAACAAAAAAACTCTTTACTTAAAATTGCCAATGTTTATAAACAAAGTTCATGTATATACGTGCTTCTAAACAATTGTGTGCAACTTATTGGATTATTTTTTATTATTATTATCAAATTTCTAATACAAAGAGACCCAAGTTTAGTTACTATGTCCATAACGAAGTAACTAGAAACGACAAATATTTATACATAAAGTATAATTATGAAAACACTATACATTTAGCATATGCAAATTAACTAACACTTCTATAATTTACTAATTACCAACAATTTTATTTATTTAGCATGGTTGCGCGTAAACCATTTTCCCCTTTAGTCTTGTAGCCATACTCTATTTTATTATGTCCTCTCTTTCCTAATTACGAGCATCCACAATTTGTGTGAAATTTTTTATTATGAATGAACGTTTTGGCATTATTTCTGGTCATTATTATTATTCATGTATATTGCAGTATATTGCGATTGATTAGGCGAGCATACGTTTTTGTAGGGTCTCTTCCATTTTGCTTATTTATATAGCACAATTGTACAAAAGCATACATATCGCGTATGCATATGTACTTTTTTTTATAACGCATTAATAAAAAGTAACAATACAAATACATAATAAATACTTCCCTTCCTTTTACTCTTCTATCAGTATCTTGTCGCATATTTCAGCGCACTTTCGGTGTTTTACAAAATTTTGTCATTTTTGTTAAGTTCAATGTCCTCATACACTTTTCTCCGGCTACCTCTAACCATGTGTATATTTTCTATGTATGAGAACTGAAAATCCTCAAACGTGCAATAGGAACTATTTGCTTGGACCTATCCATTCCGAACCATATAATAAATTCTATGTCCGTCCTAACATATAAAAATTAGGGATATACGTGGCCAAAGTACAAGATATAGTCAAAATATTGTACCATTTATGGAATTTATTTTAATTAATTTTGATGTAAAAGGTGAATGTACATGAACTTAACTTCAAAATTTACTTATTCAAAACAACAAAAATTTGAAAATAATACCTTATAATAAGCAACCGTATTGAGCTGAATCTTTGCTCGTGATTTTTAGAATCTGTGCTTTTAGATAAAGCTTTTAATCATTTTGTTTATGCTGGCAAATCTTATAATTGAACAGAAATCACTTTACATTGACTTCCATTGTAAAATATTTTATATTGGAAAAACTTCTTCTCATTGGTAATTAGAAAATTGCAAAAAAAAAAATATCGAAAGAATTATCAGTTATACAAATTTACTTAAACAATTCGTGAAATATATAAAACAGATTTGAAATCTTCGCAAATTTTTTCTTATAATTATAGCGTACATAACGCGAAAACGATCAACACTCTCAAGAAATTATCAGCCAAAGAGTATGCAACAATTTCTTTTTGTTAAAATCACCATAAAAACCAAACGCGACAGAAAATTAAGTTATATATCGCACACTTCCCTTGCATAAGATGGCGCTAAATATTAGTAATAATTTGTAAAGACTCGTCGTATTTCTAAAGTTTTCTTATTTTATAAATAAATTAAAGTAAACTTAAAGAAAAAATTTCAAATTTAAATAATGTTTTTTACAAAATATTTAGCATTATCTTTTCTATACTTCCAATATTATTTATTTAATTTACTTCATGTAAACATTAAAGAATACATTTTTTTTCACCAAATTCTCATACGCATATGCTAAATTTTAAATTGTTTCCGAAATAACACGATTTTAAGAAAATTTTTGCTTAAGACATGCTTCCATTCAAAGTCGAACTTTATTGAAAATAGTTAAAATAAGATCATTCTCAAGAGAACCTAAGAGAAAATTTTGTAATGCAAAATATTTTTAAGCAAATTATAAATCTGCAAAAAGTTGTACTTTTTGCCGATTTTTGCTATAGAAATTTTTGTAAAATCAATCTAATTTTATTTTTATACAATCTATTTTCATAAAAAAATCGATTTTATTATTTATTACGTATGTTTGCTTTTAATTAAATGCAAAAAAAAGCGTTTGTAAAGTTGTTAAAAAAATTTTGTACCAACTTCCCACTTATTGAAATTATATCACTAACCAAAATTTTCTCTTAACTTTTAAATGATTTACCCAATGTTAATTATGAAGATGCGTTAATTCTTGTTATAGAGAATTAACAGCATTAGAAATAGCATCGCATATCCATTTCTCATAAAGCTTTACTCCTAAATCATCAAAAAATCAACGTGGGTACAAATACAACTTATGCTAACTTAAAATGCAGGGTCTAAAAACTTATGTAAGATTTATAGTTTATATTAAGATTTAACTAAATCTTGTAAAAAAAAAAAACTCATTACTTTAAGTTTGAAATTCGAAGTGAAATGTAGAAGTCCTTCTTGGAATACTTACTTTGAAAATACAGAAATCAAACGGTTTAAGCAGTAATCAAAATTTTTGATTACTCGTACACTGTTCGTAAGAATGTAGATCAATATAAATCTACAATTGGAATTTATAAGATTTTCAGTGTGAAATCCAAGCTAAAATATTATTCAAATATTTATCTTAACTTTGAAATATTTTAGAAAAAAAAAAAAAACTAATAAACTTTGAATTGATTTTCTGCAAAAAAATTTGAAAATTCATAGAGAATACGCAAAATTTTCATTGAAATAAGTTTAAATTTTAGCATTTAATTACATGAATGTATTAGAATTTAATTACACATTTATTGAGGTCATTGTCATTGTATCAATATCAAGTTAAATTTATATGACATATATACAAAAAAAAAAAAAAAAGACAAATAATTCGGTCTCAAATATTTACGCATAAAAATATTTCTAATGGCAAAATTTTAAATGAAGAAATAACCAGCAAGGACATTGCTTTCTTCACCAATTTTTAACAATCTTCAGGAGATATTGCTGAAGGTGTTGCTTTAGGGTAATTAGAAAGCATGAAATTAAAAGTAATATGAAATTCAAGTTCCATCATAAAAAACCTTAAAAAACTTTCAATTTTCTTTAAAAATATATTAAATCGATATTTCAGCAAACAAAAAACAAAAAAGAGCTTGAATTTTCACATACAGAAAAGTTTCAAAGATTTATCTATTAGGGAGGAGACTTTTAGATCATTTTGACAAAGTTTCAATTCTACAAATAGACTGAATAAAAATGTTAAATAAGTTTTAAAAAAAAATATTTTGAGTCATATCATTTGAATTTTTTAAATATATTTCCTTTTAATCTGAAACTTTAAAATCCATATTTTACAGATGATTACAATAAAAAAAAACATTTGTATGAATTTAATGTACAATTTATTAAGCATTTCATATTATACGTCATTACTCAATTATTTTAAAATATTTTTTAATTTAATCAATTTGATTCCAATTCATTTAATTTCATTTTCATTTTATTAAATTGTTTAAATTTTGTATTGCTACATTTTGATAAAGCCCGTTATCAAAATATATGTGAATTATTTTTAACTCTCTCTCTCTCTCTCTCTCTATCTCTCTATCTCTCTATCTCCATCTATCTCTTGCTGCTTAAAAAAAAAAATTAATAAGTATGAAATAAAAATTGTTCTATTATTAATTAATAATATCGAGAGATAATATTCATTATCACCACGTATAACCCACCTTCAACACCCTTCCTAGAGCCGGTTCAACTGACCCGTCTTAAAACAAAAAATAAATAAGCCATAAAATACGTAAATCAAAAAAAAAAAAAAAAAGAGGGAAATATTTAGCAAATTGCAAGTAGCATTACAAAACTTTGGACTTGGGGTGAAGATCAATTAATTTGTAAATCATATCGAAAGTAATCAAATTATTTATCATTTCAATTGCATTACAACACATACACTTATATACATATACACATTTATACATATATACATACATACATACATATATATATAGTCGGATAAAGTATATCTATATTTTGAGCAGATCAAATATATTGTATGAATTTTATAGAATCTCTAAATCCATAATTATAATTAATTATAATTATTTAATCTTCCTACCTCGAGAGCATATAATTTAAATTATATTTAATCATAATTTTAATAATACAACAACTAAAAGATTTTAATTAATTTCAACTTTTATTGCATTCTCAAGTGGAGAATACATAAATTGTTGTAACGCCTTTAAATTAATTAAAATAATTGCAATAATTTATTACTGAAAATGTTTTCGATCGTTCAAGTCACATTCTAATCTAAAAAGTAATTATCTTTCTTAAGATAAAAATTTTTCGATTTATTAATCGCTAATCCTAATCTTAATAGAGAAAAATTATAAGAACTTTATGGCCGATTGGGGTTAAATCTTAAATAGCGTAAACTATTTTGTTTTGGTATTAAAATTGTCGATAAGATTAATTGGAATGAAATGGCTGAAAAAAAAAAATGACCTTCAAAAAATTTTATCAAAATGCCCAGAATTTGATCAATATTCTCAGAATTTGAACAAAATTTTCAAAATTTGATCAAAATTCTCAGCATTTGATCAAAATTTTTAGAATGGGACAATTTTTGTTATAAGTTTTTTTTAATTGTAAAACATTTGCAAATAACTTGTGGTCCAGAGTGATCCAATTTCAATCATTTTCAATAAAGTTTAGATGGATGCAAGCGCTAGCACCAGATTTCATCAAAGTAGCAATCTGTAATTTAACAAATGTACATAGACAGACAATCAGACAGGCTTAAATGGCTTCATAAAATGATTATGATTTCAGCGGTATAATGAAATGTGAATCTATCTCATTTCTATCTAATTGAAACTCATAATGCAATTGAACGGCATAATGCAAAAGTTTACAGCACAAAAGTTTCGGCAACCTAATATTTCAACGCAAATGTAAAATGCAATACTAACTCGCTAATATTTGTTATGAAATAACTAAAAAATTTGATAATTTGATTAATCACATATACATTAATTTGTATATGTATATGTAACTGTGTTTCTATATATGAAATGGGAAATTCTCTTATCATTATAATTTTATTTTATTTAAAATATTCTCTATTTTTATTCATTATTACTCCAATGTACTTTCATCTTCATGTATTGTCATGACAAATTTTTTACAAAATTTTAATGATAGACACAAATTCTACATATATATTTATATTAATGTATATATTAATGTACTTTCAATATATTTCCTAAAGTTTCTATGTTTCACTTTTATTAGTTCTTTCCTTCTTTTTCTTTTCTTTTTTGTCTTTCTTCTTTTTTTTTTTTTTTTTTTTTTGTTATTTGGTAGGGCAAGAGAGGCTTGTTTTGTTTTGCTTCTTGTTGTTTTTGATAAGAAATCGTTTAACGAATGATATAAGTCGTGACTCGGAGAGGTAGGTAGGTAAGTGTATAATATAATCTTAAGAATTGTAGTTCTTGCAGTCGTATTTTTAATTTTCTTCTTTTCTTCTTTTGTTCTTTTTTTTTTTTTTTTGGTGTGTGTGAGTGTGTAATAATAAAAATCATCAATCGTTTTTCATACAAAAAATTATTTACTGGAAGAATTAATTTAAGAAATACAGTTCAGTTTCAATTTTATATTAAGCCGTGAATGGTAAGCAAGTGTCAACGTTAGGCAATGTATAAATCAAACAATTTTAAAAAAAAATTGTAAAATTTTTTCCAAAAGTACCAAAAAAAGAAATAAAATAAAATAATAGTTAAAGCAAAGGAAAATAAAATTTCATTTATTGTTTTTTATTAATTATAATGATTATTTTTTATGAAAATGAAAGTATAAAATAGTTTAACAAAACAAATATAAAACTAAATGGAAAACAAGCAGACGACAAAGAAAAATCATTTAAATTGTAACTTAAAATGTTTAAACGTTTTCAAATTTCCTTGTAGTCAAAAAAAAATTATAAATTATTTATATGAATTAAAAATTATATATAAGATTTCGTATAGGCCATCTATAAATATTCCATATATATAATTTATTTAGAAAGTCCCATTCAAAGTGTTGATCCAATGATTTTGCCCTTTTTAAGTAAATCACTGAATTTGCATAACTTTTTTAAATTGTTACATTATAAGAATAGAACAATGTAATAATTTTTTAAGCGGTCAAAGCCGACTTCTAAGATATCCTACACCATTTTATCTCATGTGATTAAAAACTCAAATAAAAGAAGTAGAAGGTGGCGGAGTAAATAGGGCGTCCAAAAAATCAACAGATTTGGACAAAATTTGATACGCATATTTGGTACATAAAACTGTAATAACATATAAATTTCCGTTAAAACCGATTAAACTTTTTTCCATGGGGCCATACCTTTTTTTTTGTGAAAAGGATGTTACATGGGAAGTAGTCAAATGAAAAAATTCGATTCAGTAGTGGTCGTCTCTCAGCTACATGCCCAGATAACATATTTCTATGGATAGGTATTAAATGGACAAAGGGGCGCATGGATGGACGACTACACGGGTAGATAGGTGAACAAATGAATGCATAGATAGATGAATTGATGGATAGATGGACGGATGGATAAATGGTCGGATGGAGTGGATAGAAACACACGCTTATAATGCTTAAGAAGACGATTGCGCAAATGATACTGAATCTGGTGGTATAACAAAAGGCCTTTCTGAATGTTACAAATATTTGTACAACCTTATAATTCTTTGTATCACAAGTGATGCATAATAATACTACAATCTGCCGGATCTGTGATTAAAATTGTATTTACAGAAAAACATTAAACAGAAAAAATTGGTAGAGATTTTACATAATTTTCACATGCTAGATAAATTGGCCCTTTAATCTGTTTTCATCCCCCGAACTTTATTCAAAATTTATTACATATGGAAAAGGTTTCTACTACGTTCGATGGCAGTACATCACCAAAATTTAAATTCATAGAAGTCGTGAAAATCTTTACGTGGAGATAAATGATTAAAATTTATGCAATTCCATACATTTCTCATAATATCTGAATTTTGAAGTTTGAACAAACTTGAATACATGAAAAGGCTACTAAAAGTTCAATTTTGCCCAAGCCATTAAAATACAAAGAACGCTCGAAATTGATAAAGCTTTCGCTCCATTCAATTAAATTCAAACTAAAATTATCCTACAGAGAATTTTATATATAAATAATACTGTAAAAATATAGGCCCAACTGATCTAAATTAATTCACATAAGTAATTTTATAATAAATCGATTGAATGAATTAGAAGTTTTGATTGTCATATAAATTTCATGGATCAAATTTAATGTGCCATATATAACAAATAATGTAAATTGGAATAATTGAAATTAATATTAATAATATAATAAGAAAATAATTGAGAAATTAAGAAGTATTTTACAAACTTACATTTTATGGAAGTGCATTTTTTTTTATATATATAAATCCACAACAAATTAAAATGCATTTCATGCATGCATCAAATTAGAGAATTGAATTATTTTGATTGCTTTGTTTTAAGTAGTTTTTTTTTTGTAAACATTTTAATTTTTATTTGTATTATTGTTAAATATTAACATAATTGAAAATTTTCATTTTAAAACATTTATTCGCATTTGTATTTTCTTAGTGCTAAAGTACTCAAATTTCGTTATAGGAGCGATCAATCATGTCCACTGAAGAAGCCTTTAATATACGTATCGGTTATTTAAAGCCAGAAACGATTGAAATAGCTAAAAATGAATTACGTGAAACAGATGAAATTAAAGAAGGTGCCATAAAAGAGTTACGTGAATTATTAAATAATTGCCCAGATCTCAATTATAGAGACGACGATGAATTTTTAATTATTTTTTTAAGAGCATGCCATTTTTATCCTCATAGTGCTCTCGAAAAGGTAAGCAATCTATAAGCTATCTATTTTTAGCCAAATAATAAATTTTGAAAGTTTGTAATCAATATTTAATATCAAATTTATTATCTCTAACTAAGTAACTAACTGAAAATATTAAAAAATTTTAACACAAATAAGAATGTTGTGTTAGACTGATAATTTAATATCCTAGAATTCATAGAATTAAAAAACAGAAATCAAATTCGTGAACTGATATTTTGCCATTATTTTTATATATTAATTAATATAACAGACCAATTTTTAATAATATCAAAAATTTTCTTTTCATGTAAACAATTTAAACATTACATTTATATATTTGCATTAAATTAAAATTAAATTAAATTAATTGTCAATTAAATTTAATTAAAGTTAATTCGAAATTAAAATTAATTTAAAAAATTAGTATTAAAATCAATTTAATTAAAATTATTTTCCATTAAAATTCATTTTTAAATTTTTATAAATTAAAACTAATTAATTTAATTTTAAATGAAAATTAATTACATTTCATTTTAAATTCAAATTAACTGTTTCACTGGCAAAACGTGAAAATTAATTCTGATAATTTGTAAAACTAATTAATTAAAATTAATTCTTTAATTAATTGATCATTTTAATCAATTTAATTTAGGTTTAATTTTAATTAATTTATTTCTATCCAAACCAAAAAAATTTCGCAATTTACGTATTTCTTTCCACCTAAAAAAAAAATCCAATTCCAATATTTAATATGGCAACATTAACTGGGATATTTCTTTTAAATCCCATCTCAACATGTAGATTAATGAAAGAGACTAAATCTGAGACTTTAACTAAATTTGATCCTTAAAACTTAATATGCCCTGTAATACAAATATTGTAGGGTGCAATTCTTATTATATTATCGCAGTCACACTGATTTTAACTTAATTTATACCTCAATGTTTGTATGTATAATCAAGACGTAGAGAAAAAAAAATAAGTTGAGAGTAGCTGTAATGTCCAAAGTACAACAATATATATAAATATATATAAATCAGTACTCTTAAAGTAGAATTTTTCAAAACTGATACGATAAAAACATTTCGAAAATAAAAAATAATAATATAAAACTTCTTTTAGAAAAGCAAGATATAAGAAACTTATAAATTTGTTTGAGAGCCATGACGCAAATATTGGTAGAGCTCATAGGGCTAATAAAATATATAGAAAAAATTTCAGTAAACGATTAGCATTCTAAAATTGGGTAAAGGTAAAATTTAGATAGATCAGTTGATCGATATGTTTCATTTTTGAACAGGTAATAGCAAAAATTTGAACTTTCTAACTACTATAAAACTAAGAGAGTCCGATCTTAAAGGCAAAATAATACATATCATTTTGTTATTGTTCTGATCGATCGATATTAATAAAAAAAACCTAATAATTTGAAACAGCGTACCTTTAGAACATTTCTCTCTTTGTTTGTAACTCTGAAAAGTGACTACAAATATTAAACAGAAATTGTCCATATTTATTTTAAACGTAATCTATATCGATCATGTTTAAATCGATTGATCAAGCTCATCCATGATAATAGCAAATTAAGTTAGAAATTTTTCTTTTATATTATGCATAACTTTTCAATATGGAATTATTTAACAATTTCATTATTTACGAAGACCAACAAGTAACTTGGTGGTAAGCCCATAAATTTAGAAGTTTCTATAGTATCAATCCCGTTCATAAATAGGTACCTTTCCAAAAAAAAAAAAAATATATATATATATATTTTAGTTTAAATAGTATTTTAAAATTCTGCTAACTCCATGCGCAACAAATTTTTCTGATATTTTCTTTAACATAATTTTAGATGAAGACAACGGCAGGATTTCGGAAAGAAAATGCCCATTTATTGCACAGACTTTATGTTGCCGATGTAAAAGAGAACTATTTAAGTAGTAATGTGATGAATGTACTTAAGAATTGCGATCAACATGGTCGCCGCGTTTTGATTATTAATTGCGGTGAAACATGGAATCCTACGCAAGTGCCAGCAGATGAAGTCTTTCGGATGTTATATATTGTACATATTGCTGCCCAATTAGAACCAGAAACACAAATACGTGGCGTTGTTTGTTTAATGGATTTTGAAGGTTTATCTATGAAACAAGTGACATCATTAACACCAACATTCTCGAAACGTTTATTAACCTTCATACAAGATGCTATGCCATTACGTATGAAAGAAGTCCATTTCGTAAAGCAACCATTCATTTTTAAAATTGTTTGGTCATTATTTAAGCCATTCGTTCGTGAAAAATTAAATAAAAGAGTAAGAATTTTAATTCATACATTAATGCCCTCTTTTTGATCCTTTTTTGATCCTTTTAAATTATAATAAAATATTAAATATTTTTTCACTAATTCCTTTTTTTTTAAGCCCATCCCTCATGAAGTGATTTTGCATAAATTATTTCAAAATAATTCCTTAATTGCATACATTTAATCTACCTCTCTTTGCTTTGTATTTTCCATTTCCCTACCATAACTCTATTGAGCCTAGAAGAATTTTTCTAATAATATTTATTTTTGACTTTTAAAAATCATGTTTGATCGATCATTTGTAAACGATTTTCTTTCACATTTTTTTTTTATTAATTAGATGCATTTTCATGGCAATGATATGAAATCACTGCATAAATTTTTATCACCTAATATTTTACCAGCTAATTACAAGGGTAACTTGCCAGAAATCGATTACAGTGGTGCTAATTGGTTGCCAGCATTAGAAGCTCATAAAGAATTTGTAAATGAATGGGCCGAAATGGGTCCAGCCAATTGGTGATAATATAATCAAAAAAAATATTAATATTATTATTAATAATAATAAATAGATCTAATATATTTGTTAATTAATTGAGGTTTTATCGTTTTTTATACATAATTTTTTTTTAATCTATAAACTCTCAAAAATATAATGCATATAAAAATTTTACCAGAATTATTGTAATGTTTTATTTACTTTGCAGTAGAAATGAGAATATTATAAAAAAAATATTACTAATTTAAAATTATTGCAAAATATTCTAACAATTTGTATTCCGTTTCTGTTCTAACGTATTATGAAAATAATGGCACACATTAGATTTGGATCAATTTGAAATATAATACACCAAAATAATTTTAATGATATGTGAAAATTTACACTTTTTTTTGCATTATTATGTTAACTTATTTAAATTTGTGCCAGTTAAGTCAAACTTGCATACTTGCATACTTGCAAACTGGCATAATTATTTCGAATCCACTTTTCATTTTATAGGCGGCTATTGAACTGTACGATATTGCGGCTCTGCAACAGAATGAATCCATTCACCGTATCCTTTCGCCTTTTAATTAACTTACGGCTATATCAAATTTCTTATATAAATCACGAAGATGCTTTCGCGCCATTGCTTTAGAAACCGCTTTATTACATCAAAAAAAACTATTTTCCGCCGAGCCTACAATCTTAAAAAAGCAAAATTCTCGCGAAATGATTATTGGAACCCATTCCATCTAAATCAATTCAATATTATATTTTCTTGAAAATAATTATTTTCTGCTTTCCCTATAAGAAAGGAGCAACAACCAGAAAGGGAGACATTCTGTCCATCTTATAATTCAATTCAAAATTTAATGTTGCTTGAGAATATATACTTAATTTGATGGGCTATTTTCTGGGAGTATATCCCCTCCTTTCAAAGAGGATTGAGTACAGAAACTTCTTTTCCATATATGTGGCAAATTTACCCTATAAAATATACGTTTCCTCCATATTGAAATAAAGGTACATTTTAAACACTGGAAATTCCAAAGAAAACAAAGATAACCCAGCAAGTTTAAAAAAGAAATATAATAAAATCCAGATAATAAATATAGAAAAAAAACTTGCAGTCCAAAAACTCAATTTCAAACGACACTTCAACAATAAATTATTGTACAGATCCTTTGAGGCAAGACAATGTTTTTTTTTATATTTTCTAACATTAATTCATTGCAACGTACAAAATATTTTTCTTTTATATATGCATATAAATATATAAGTAAATAATTTGCTACTAGATATTAATTATAAAATAGACAATAACTCATAAAAAGGTGGCTTCTGCGTTTATTTTCCCCCAGAGCTGGAAAATCATATTAACTAAACTAACTAAAAGTTTTCCTCTACAATTTAAAACATTATCGCAATATTGTGTTTTGTAACAGCAATATTTACAAAATCATATTGGATGGATCTTCCATATAATCACGAAAATGTTGCAACCATTTTGCAGCAATAGCACCATCAACTACTCGATGATCGGCCGATAATGTAACATTCATAACATCAACCTCTTTAAATCCTCTATGATCACTCGAATCCGGTATTAATTTTTTATTGCCAGCTCCTACAGCTAAAATGCAGGATTGCGGTGGATTAATAACTGCACAAAATTGAGTTACCCCTGAGTAATTAATATAATTAAAAAAGTACAAAAAGTAAAAAATTTTAATTATTATAGATTTCGAAAGAATCTAAAAAATGAATTCTTCTATACCAATTTTGATAAACACATTTATAACGTCCAAATACAATAAAGTGAGACTTTTCGTTAAAATACACTCCACATATCGACAAGTACATCTTCATATAGCAATATTTTTCAAAAAAACACTCTGTCTCGTAAGTGGTCGTAAAAAAGGTCTGATTCTAATAATTTTCAATAAAGTTCGCTTGCACGCAAAAACTCACCATATACCAAATTTCATGACCTTAAAAATTTACATGGACCCACATAAAATGAACTTTTAGCAAATTTATGTGCACCCACATCAAATGGACAGGTCTTAATATATTCAGAAAATGATTCTGAGTCACTAGGTTTAACAAGAGTTGGGTCTATGTCAAATCCGTCTGGATGATACAAAAAACTACCAATATACTCAGCTACATCATAAGTGATATAAGTTTTAGAGAGGTTTATATCGACGAGTGTTACGTAATCAGTTTCTAGACTTATCTTTTAAATCACAATTGAAACTTTCTTATATTACATGACTGATTACATTGTAATTTTTATATTAGCAGTGACAAAAAAGTTTAATTGTTCATTCGAGACACCATTTTTAAGCAGTTTCTTCTATTCAGCGTTCTTTGTCAAAACTTATTCGGAATAGAAAAATGCTCCTTACAAGCACTTCTAGTAAAATAAAACAAGTAACCGTAAAAATTTATCCTTCCGTAAACATCCTTAGTCTGCATACCAAATACAACGTAAACCTATCCCAAGTCTATATAAACATTATAGACGTAGTGTTCGGTATAATAATTCTACGAATTATTACAAACTATACTTTTTTATATTTTAAAAAAAATTAACAGCAATATTTTAAAAATTCATACTATATTGTTCGCTACTGGATTGCGATTATTATACTGCCTAATTTTTGTTTGTGAATTAATATAAGTAGTTGAATAATTTGAGCAAATATGTCCCAATATCTTTGGTCATTTTTTACATCTAAAATTTCAATGTATCCGATGTTTTTTTTTTTGCATTTTTAATGGACAAGTTCTTACAATATAGATGAATTTAATAGTTTAACATATGTGATACATACCAAACATGCCCAAATTCGAGACACAAATAGTACCGCCTTGAAATTCATGAGGTTTTAATTTATTTTCACGTGCCTTACGGGCTAATTCTTTTAATTCTTTAGATATTTCAATAATACCTTTACGATCGGCCATAAAAATAATTGGTGTTATTAGGCCACTGTCTGTAGCAACAGCAACGGAAACATCAACATTATCAAACTGCCTAATAACATTGCCCATCCAATAAGAGTTTGCTTCTGGAACCTTCCGGCATGCAATAGCAGCAGCTTTTAAAATAAAATCATTCACCGACAATTTCACACCAGCTTTTTCATATTTTTTATTAATTTTAGTTCGCATTTTCATAGTATTATCTATTCGGCATTCCACTGTAACATAATAATGTGGTATTTGTTGTTTCGATTCTAATAAACGTTTAGCAATAACATTTCTAATGTTACTGACGGGTATATCAATGTAACTACCAGTTGGTGCTTTCTTTTCACTTTCGACTTTCTTAGTTTGCCTTGCAGCAAGATCTGTAGACTTTATAGAACCAAAAATACCACTTCCCCGTCCTTCTAAACGTAATTGCTGAGTTTCAGCCAATTTTTTTGCCATTGGACTAGCATAAACGCGTTCACCACGCTGTGCGGAAGCTGTAATTGGTTTAGTTGTTGACGCAGGTAGTAATGGTGATACTGGTGCTATATTTTGTACTGAGGCTTTATCTGCTCCAAGGGTTGGTGGCAATGGTATTGGTGTTGGTATTGGTGCCAGTGTTGGTGTTGGTAATGATGGCGGAGATGGCATTGCTGGCTTTACCGGTATTGGACTATCATCTTTAAAATCTTTAAATGCTGCCACATCTCCTTGATTTTGTACAATAATGCAAACTAATTTTCCTATTGGTACATTTTTAGAACCAACTGGTACAAGAATTTTAGCTAAATAACCCTCCTCTGGTGTCTCAAAACCCATAGTTGCTTTATCTGTTTCAATTTCTGCTAACAGATCCCCTTCGTTCACTTTATCACCTTCTTTCTTCTGCCAACTAATGATAGTGCCGCTATCCATGGTTGGTGAAAGGGCTGGTAAAGAAACTTTAATGTGATTAGGATAACTGGCATATTGGCGAACGAAATTCTTATTCCAATTTTCTCCCAAAACATGCTTGTACAAGCACGTTTGTCTATATAAATTATTCCTAAATTAGATGAAGAACACATGCAAAATGAACATAGCAATTCATTCTTGGATTGATTAATTTTGAAAAAGTTATCACTTATGAAAGTTACTCAAGCTTCAATGAGAGTAATATAAACCTACCAATATGCAATTATTATAGGTTTTTTTGTAACTTATTATACAATTCAATCATTAAACCAATTGTTAAAACTTTGCTCTCAGAGTGTATTAATTACAATAGATCAGCATAGATTATTATAAAAATATGAAATTACCTTAATGTTGATAAATTTGTAATAGCATTAACGGCAGTTGTTGATATAATTGTTCGATTTACTTTTATTGTTGATCTGCAAAGCATCCATTGATTGCGCTTTACAATAGCTCTAAACATATTTTTATTCTCTTCAAAAATATTATTACAATTTCAACTTCTGTTATATTTAATTTGTCATTGAAATATTGTTTCAATATTTGTTAATTAATAAGAAAATGTATATAAATTTATATATATATATATATATATATATATACATAAATTGACAGCTGTTTTAGATAATTTATATCACATATAAGACATTAAAGTTATCAAACAGCTTAAACAACTTATTTTTTAAGAGAGAGAGAGAGAAAGACAAACAAGGAAAAAGTTTTAACCCATGTGAAGCAATCAATGAAATGTTAAACTTTTACATTTTTAATTGAACTTAATATTACACACATAACCATTTCTGATTCACAGACGAATAAAGCCCAAAATATGAAAATTTATTGAATTATTGAAACTGTACTGTTAATATAAGCATTAAAAATTTTTTAATTGTAAATATATCGAAATAGGTATGATGTTTAAAAAAATTTTTTAATAAAAAAAAGAAACTTAATAGAATAATGCTTTGTATGAACAGCAAAACTAACTACTTAACTTTTCTGATTGATATTTTCTTTGTTTCTATTTCGCTCTTAGAATATTCACATAAGAAAGTTTCATAGATAATTTTATTGATAACTTCACTGCAAGAATGTATATATAAGCTAATTACTTGCTATAATTGAGATTTATTGTAATAGTAGGCTGTGTTTTAAATGCTGTAACAGTTATTGGAAAAAATTTTCTAAAGGTAAAAACGCTTGTGGCTATATGTATTAATTTAACTTATTCTGTTTTTGTTAAATTTGTTTAAATTGTATTAAATTACATTTGCAAATGAAAAGCAAACAACTATTTTGTTAGTGGTGAAGCATCGTATTACTATACTTTCTCGTTAAAAAGTAACCTTTCTAAGAATTAAAAAAAATAAATTCAGCGGAAAGGAAAGATTAATCGTTTCAAAGAATTGAAAAAAATAAGTTTATTGGAAGAATACGCGTAATAAGGGAGGCGAAAAAATATGAATTTTAGAGGCAGTAAGTTGAATTTTTCCTCTATTTCTTGTTCATGTAAAATATCTCGTGTAATAATCACATTAATAAACTTGTACACCATTTTTTTCATATTTCATATTTTCTGTACTTTTTTAACATGGTTTAACATTTCATAGAACATAGAAAGGATTATTATTTTCAGGACGATGTAGCCTTTACTGAAGATCATATGCTTATCTACAATTTGTTTGTTTTTGGCATTCCGCATCAGGTAAAGAAATTTCTATTTACCTTTACACATAAATATATAAATACATGTGCATTTATACATATATATTATATATATATATATATGCATATATAATTACAGACATCTAATAACGATTTAAAACGTTATTTTAATAAATTTGGCGAAGTCTGCCTTGTAAAGGTAGCAAAGCTGCAAAGTTATCCATTGAAACAAATCGGTTTTGTTAATTTCGTTAATGCCGAAGATGCTGCACGGTAAATATTAAATATGTATAAAAATGTCTAATTATTATTGTACGGTTCAAGTCAGGCCAATAAAAAATATGTATATATATATATGTAAAATGACAAGGAATACTTCTATAATGTTTTTATATAGCAACTTCATTACTTATATTTTAGGCCACGTAAATTACTTTGCAAGGATCTAAGCAATATTAAAAAGGATTTAAATATAAAGAGCAAGTTGCATTTAACCACAACCATTAAGGGTCTTTCATGCAATCTCAAATGAGCTTATTCATCTGTTGGTCCGTTTTGTGCTGCACATATACCACTTGTGCTACAAGCTACTACATGGAGATTTGTAACACTCAAAAAGGCTTAAAATAGATGAATCTTTCATTGTACCGTAGAATCAGATTCATCAGTTCAGAATCATATTCTAAACTGATTTAAGTTTGTACGGACATCTATTGTCAAAAGTTGCAGGTTGCACGTTTAGCCATATTTGTGTTTTTCTCCAAAGACGAATACCATTTAAATTTATTATAATTGAAATGCTATGAAGGCCACGTCCTACGTTGGTATGGCCCTCAATATGTAAAAATGGTCTTACATGGAAAAAATTTTTCATTATATTTTGATATAATAAATATCTGTAACAAATTTGGTCCAAGTCGATGCATATTTTGAATCTGTGTCCATATAACGATCTTGTCAAGTTTTTTAAAAATTACAATTTTTTTACTTTCTCAAATCTCAATTAATCTTATTGACTTTTGAATCATATTAAGCAAAGCAAATTAAACTAGATAAAAAGGGAAAAATCGCCCACGTAATTATACTACTTTAACTTATATGTCTGTACCATAATTTTTCAAATAATATTAGTGTCCGGGTGGTGGATATTCAAGATTTGGTCGGTTAAACTTGTTTACAATTTGACGTCTGTCCACCCAATTTCGTTCGCAATTTTTTAAGTATTATAGTGAAGTATTTTGGAACACAGGTGAGTTTTGGCTCAGAGATGAATCCTATTTTGAAGGGTTAAAATCGGATCATTTTTCGACCAAGTCCCATATTAATGCTTTCCTTAAAGAAAAGTTATATGGAAGAAAATTACAATTTTAAAGTAAATTGGCGTTCAGTTGTACTTTAACATAAGAAACATATACACCAGATTTGGTCCATATTGATCAATATTTATAGTTATTTTCCTTAGAATGGCCTTTTCGAAAAAAATCGTTATACGAACAAAAGGTTTAATTTTAAATATATTTTAGCGAAAGTAGACATTGCCTTGAGTTTTGACATAAAAAAATTTGTGTACCAAATTTGGTCTAGATAGATCCACTTGTATAACTAACTTTTTGTATAATTGAGAAATTACAATTTTTTTAAATATTAACTTGTAAAAATCTGCTAAAGAAAGCAAAAAATTAATGTAAAACCTAAATATTTATATACTTGAAATTTTTATATTATTGTAGTGTCCTTAAACAAAAAAATCATTTGTTAAAGTCGAAGCGTGTTGGTGTTACAGCATGTTATAGTTGGCAACAACCGGATGCTATGAAATATGAGCAGGTTCGTCCATTCACTTCAGCAGCATGTAGCACTTCTAAAGAATGCATGGAGAAGCAGCAAGAAAAAAATTTAAATGGAGACGATAACGCAAATGAGCAACAAGAATTAAATAATAATGACGATAAGCAGACTTCTATCTTAAAAATTACAGAATTAAATGATGACGTTTTAGAACATGTATGCTCATTTTTACAAATGAAAGATCAAATTGCATTTGCACGAACATGCAAACGTTTTCAGGATATATTTATCATGCATTCCAAATTGAAATATAAAATGTTTGATATAACCGAATTGCATCAATTGACATTGTGGCAAACGCGTGATTTTTTTCAATTATGCGGCCCACATATTACATCTTTAAGTGGCTCTATACCCTCTAGAGGTTGTAATCGTATTGCCGAATTTTGTGGTTCGTATTGTGTTAATGTTGCAACTATACATATGTCATCATTTAATTTCACATCATTACATTTGAAAAAATTTCTTAATCAAATGACTGCCATAACTGAAATTGATATAACGGGCAATGCCATAAATGATCATTCAGTTTATTTATTGAGTAAATTGGATCATTTGAAAATTTTACGTACTGCAAATAATATTGAAGTAACTGGCAAATATATGAATTTATTAATTCATATAGAAGAGTTAGTTTTAAAAAGTTGCATTAATCTTAGAGAAAGTTACTTAGTTGATATATTGAAGGAATTGAAGAATTTATGTACATTTGATATACAATATTCGGAATTACGTAATGAAACTTTTAAGGCCTTAATCCAATATGGTACTAGTATTGAAGTATTAAAAATTTCTGCACCGGGCGTAGTGCCATATGATGGAGTAGCCACAATGCCAAAGTTAAAACATTTGGAAGTTATAAATGATTGTAACTTTAATTCAGATATTTTTGGTAAATTGGCTGAACATAAATCCGATCAATTGGAAGTGCTAATGTACAAATCTAAATTCTATTCTGGAAAAAGCTTTTCACAAAAAAATATCAAAAATATTGCCAAATTACATAAATTGAAAGTATTATCATGCTCAATACGCTACGTTGTGGATACGATCGTTTTATCGGAGTTTACGGAATTGAAAGAATTGACATCATTGCGTCTAAGCGGTAAATTCTTTGCCGCAGATGATTTATTGAAAATAATAAAGAAATGCCATAAATTAAAGCATTTAAATATAAACAGATGCTCACAAATTACAGAAGAGTTCATTATTGAAGCTCTTAAAATACTTGAAGACTTAAATCGTCGTCAGCTACGCAATTATCCGTTATGCATTATGGCATCCGAATCTCATATTGATGTTGCTATCAAAAGGGTAAGAAATATTCTTTTTAATTTTTTGTCATTTCCCCATTTTGTTTTTAGCTTTCCATTTAACCATTTTGTTAATAGAGCCTTTATCTTCTAAAGGGGCTAGACGTATCACGTTAAAATATTTCATTAATGTGTCAATATATCAATACAAAGTATATGAATGTGAAGCGAAAGAGCCGCCATTGTCTCGCTGAATTTTGGTTCATTTAAAATTCAAATGACATTGAAAAAGTTTTTTCTTATATAAACGGAAAGAGATTTCATATACCAAAAGCCTCTTCTAATATTATTATTAGATAATAATCGTAAATTTTTCAATATATCGATAGATATATTATTATTATTATCTAAGTCGCTATAAACCTACCGGTTGCCCTTCTGGGTTCTAATAAAAGATTAAAATATTGAAATTTGTTCCTTAGACCAATGCCAAAGAACAATACTATTAATATGGCTGTCCTTGTAAGATAAAAGGAATTTATAAATGTGTAAAAATTTTGTAATATAATTCGATGCAAAAAAAAAAACTTGCACCCTCATGGAGCTATGAAAAAAAAATTATCTATTTCGACATTAATTTATTTTTAAATTTAATAAAAATTAGCTAAAACTTTCAGTTAAATCGATACCCATCATGGCATTCTTTCATGTAACTTATTCCAGAGCCCTGAGCTAACTGAAAAGGAGCACCTTTTACAATTGTGTCTACATGAACCGTTTCGTAAACAAGAATTCTTTAATGATTTGCATATGAGGTGCATGAATTTCTATGGAGATGAGCTAACAGATGACGATGATTATCTGACTGGAGCAGCCATTGATGACCTAGACGATCCCGATTTATCCAATTCTGATCATTATGATTCAGACGTAGATGATTTTGATGCCTTATTCGATGACATGGAAACAATCGAATTTTATATGTGTGACTTGCTGAGCAATGCTGGTGCTGATACTGAATCTGCATCCGATTTGAACAACTGCGATTATCTAGCTAATAATGATCTCGACCCCGAATATAATCCCACTGATGATATTGATAATCGTTTTATACCCCTACCTGACTTTGATGGTTGGGATAGTATTGATACAAATGGCAAACCCTACTTTACCACCTCTAATTTCTTCTAGTGGCCTTTATAAAATATTTCTAATCCCAACAACGCAAAAAATCTCAAATTATAAATCCAATGAAGTATTTACATTTTTTTTAAACTAAACCAAAAAGAAGAAAAAAACATGAAGAAAATCATTCACGCGAAACGACTCCAAAGGAACTGTATTTCTTTACTTTTATATACTTGACCATTTGTGAACAATAAGTAATGTTATTTTTAATTGTTGACTGAAAAAAGCCATTTTTTTTTAAATTTATGTTTAATTTAAAATTATATTTAACCAAAAAGCCAGGTAATAAATTACAAGTGAAACAAGTAGGAATGATGCTTAATATTATTACGCTTTGATGGATCATCAGGATTGGACATTTAGATTTTACACCTAACCGCATTAATACAAACAAATAAGGAACATATTTTGTAAGAAAGACAGATTTAAATCTCAATCGCAAAAACGCATTGTTCAAAAATTAAAAAATACTTTATACTCATGTTGTTCCACAAAGTTAAGAAATTTAAATTCTCGAGAAGACAGTAGAAGTCTGCTCATCTACGCACAGCCACTAAATCCAAGTATATTTTAGACATTATTTTATAAAACTCTTATCTCTTAACTCTTATCTATTTGCCTCTGAACTCCCTGAATTTTTTTTTACGCATATTTGCATTTACAAAAATTTAATAATTAATAACACATACAAGAAAAAACGGTACTAACTTTTCGAATGTTACCTTCTTCCAGACCACATTAAGGAGTTCAAAATACCATGGTATAAGTTTGCAAATCTCAAACGAGAAATATTGAAAAAAAGAGACTTATAAAAATGAGGTTAATTAGGTTTAAGTTTTTACGTACTTAATTTATGTACCATAAATAATTTTAATTTTTTAAGAAAGAAATTAATTTACTAGTTCCATATTTATCTAAAGACTTTTTTAAAGTTCCCTTATTATCCAAAGATGATTTACCAATTTATGGTTCATATATTTTCAAAGAATATTGAAATAACTTTCTGGATATCTTCTCAGTAATTTTGCCGTCAAAGGTTGAATTATCATCATTGAAGTAGAAGGAAAGAGAACAATGGACCCATATCGGTTTGTTCGGTTGTGAGTACAACGAGTATTTTAAACTTCTTCCACACTAGTTAAGTGAAGAAATGTGGGAAATAGATTACAACAGTTGGATTTCACGTTATGATAAAATTTAATCTCACTCTTTATGACATCAAATCAAAATTAGCAAAATTTTGTTAAAGAATTTTCAATATATTCACTGAATGAGTAAGCCGAGCAAAGCTCTGGTTTGCTATGCTTGCATCGGTAGTTACAAACAAACCAAAAAAAGCAAAAAATCCGTCGCTGACAATTGCTTAGCAATCCAAATACGTACTTAAAGACTGAATCTCAACAAAAAGCATTTTCTTCAAAAATATATAAACAATTAATGCTAATATTTATTTATCTGCATTTCTTAATCAAAAATAATATTTCATTGTTATCTAAAATGTTTCCATTATAATAATTTGTTATGTTGAGAGCTCATATTAAATTTCAATATTTTATGTTAAATGAAATGAAATTAATTTTGTGTACTTTATAATTGTTTATCAAAATAAAACGTAAAAGACTGAATGGTCTGTCCAGTTAAACATTTTATTATTTACTTTAATATTATAACAATTACATTTTCCACGAATTTCCTAAAGCAAATCGACTTAATATAATGTTTTCTGTACAATCAATAATATAGAAATACAAAAGTAAACCATTTTCCATTCGTAGATGGTTTTCCATTTTAAATACATCTAATCAACTTGAAATTCAAAATCAAATGTACACGTAACACGCATTTTCCTTAAAAGCTTTTAACAATTTTGTAAATTTCTCAAGATGATTCCTCTTCTCATACTCCAAGCATTGTGTTTAACAAAATAGCCTGATTGATTAAAGAAATTAAACAATATCTGTTAAAAAAATTTATAATAGAATAGAAATGATATTAAGTTAATAGATCATAATAGGCCCATAAACTCACCCCTAGCTTAATATTCCATTCACTTCGGTTTGTCAATAATATTTATAGTCCAATATATAAGAGTAAAATGCTGCCACGCCTTTATTTTAAATATGTAAAAAAAATTTTTGAATGATTTTATTAATAAAATGTAAATATTTTACATTTGGCTGAGGAGGCCAAAGCTTAGAAATCCGCCCACCATCCATACACCATGTTATTACGTTTCAAAGGCTATTTCAGTTTTTCAATGGTAGATAGTAAATGCGTGCCCTTGGCTAATTTGTATGATTTTTGTAGATAAATAGTTTTTCTACTTGTACAAAATTTCTATCTCCTATCTCCTTGCAGTTTGCAAATAATAAGCAAAAGAGCTTTAAAAAAACTGGAGTGTACTCAGTTTACGTTGCATTGTGGGCGTGTACTTTAACCAATTTTGCTTGTTTTCAGTACCAATATTTCGGTTTTCTTGGGACCAGCAAAATATTAACCACACAAATGGATGGACGAATAACTACATCTCCTTCATCGCTCCATAATTTCAAGCTGATCAAATCTCCGAAGCTCCGAATATATATACTTAGTAGAGTATCTAAGGCTTCCCCTTAGATGTTACCAAACATAACTACAAATTAAATATACCCACAACCTCTGGTTGGTAGCTATAAAATAATAATAACTTATCTGGCCATATCGTCATAAAATAATAATAGACTAGAAAAAGAAGGAAAAGTATTTTATAAAAATTTTTTTATCTTATATATTCATCTTACTTTTTAGGCTACCAAAAAATTGCACGTTTTAATTTAATTTGTTTTTTTTGTGTTTGTTGTAATCACATATAAAAAATATATGAATTTTGCCTCATATTGAATGTACTTCAACATGTGCCGGGATAACACTTTGAAAAACTACCAGAGCACCTGATGAAGTACAATAGACATGGGACAATTTTACACTCCACTAAATCGGATAAAATGTCTTTTTTTTCATTTGTCATTTATTTTCATTTGATTCTCTCTCCATTTGATTTTTGCACAACAATTTTAAAAAGGATTCAATGATGCCAAATATATAGCATTCCGCGCGCTACTTCAGGTACCTGACTAATAAGAGAATTTTTATCTTATTTTTTTTTTTTGGTTATGATTTTTTTTTTCTCATTTAAATGAAGTCCCGGTCACTGATTAGCGCGTAGTATACTACACAATTATACACACAAATATTCGTTAATTAAATTTATATGATGGTTGATTTGATTGACTGTCTTGTCTTTTCGCTGCCAACAATTTTCTTGATAAATTTTTTTCCGTTCCTTTTTTTTTTATAATCTATAAATCACTTTACATTAAATTAGTATAAGTTTGTGCTCATGTATTGGGGGCAACCAGTCCCGAGAAGCACCTGCTCAACTGGGAGTGGTTCATGAGATGGTTGTTGGTTCTCCGTTGCCATCAGAGGGCATCATGAGTTCACGAGGGATCCAAAGATTTAATTTGGTACCAAGGGATCACCAGTTTTAATATGCCCATTATGGTGATATTGAGGTTGCCTTCGTGGCGGCTGTGGTGCCCATATCGCGGGGGTCGCTTTTTCAAACATATATATGCTTGTCGTGCAGGGTGCCATTTTCCGTATAAAATGGCTAGCTGGGTAGGCTTATTGGGCTAAGCTAATCTAAGCCGAGGAGTAATTAGAAGGCTCTGTTTCTTTACACCAAAGATTAAGCTCTACATATAAAGTGCAATACGGGCTTTAATTGGAAGCTAATCGTGACGGTAACATGTACCATGTGTAGATGGTTACCAATGCGTTGTACCATGCAGTTAAGCCTCTACTGCAGGTATGCATGTAAAACATACACTGAACTGTCCTGTCTAAGATTTGGCCCCAGCCACATATAATTTTCTTACTTGTTCAGTGTCAAATTATAACTTTCTATAACTTGTTTCGCCATGTAAGTTATTTATGAAGGCATAACTCACAATTTTATGGATGAGTTAATGAAATTTGAAAAAGATACAATGCTTTTATATCAGTGGTGCATAAGATGAGTTTTACCGCTAATCCTCATGTAAAGAGCAATCGACTTAGTATTACTTTCTGTGCAGACTTCCACTTAGCGCTTGGCCATTTGCGGGACCATCTAAAATTTTTATCAGAACGCAAAATGTAAACCGCATTTTTAAGATAACTTCAAATACAAGAAAATACACTTTGATCCAAAGGCAAAATGATTGACTTTCAATGGATTATTTTCAATAAAATTTACCAATTTTAAGATTTCCAGTTTTCCATTTTTTTGTAAAAGAAATCGATGCACTCCATAAATACTTAACATACAAAATAAGTGTGCTAAAATTTTCATTTAAATCGATGCATTTCGTTAGATATCTTCCTTTCCCTTACATCCGAAGTATAAATTCTTGTACTTCAGATCGTTCAGAACCCACCCGGCTTCGGTTAAATATAAAAATTTTCACTTATTCTTGTTTATGGTGTTTTTGTTTATTGGCTGAAATACTATTCCAAATTTCTCACATTCACCAACAGAAAGCAAAGCAAATTAAAATAAAGAAAAAAAGAGGTGAAAGAAGAAGGATTTTAATTTGCAATGTCGTTGTCGTTGTCGTTGACGTTGCTGTTGTCGTTGCTGTTGTCGTTGCTGTTGCTGTTGCCGTTGTCGTTGCCGTTGTCGTTGCCGTTGCCGTTGTCGTTGTTGTGGTCGTTGTCGTTGCCGTTGTTGTGGTTGTTGTGGTCGTCATTATCGTCGCCATCGATGTCGTTGTGATGTGCTCATGTGCACACCATTTGCAATCAATATGCTTTATTTACACTTTATAACAATCAATCAAGCGACCTTGTGCTCATGCCATGTAAACATGCCTTAAGGTGAACGATCTTTACTTACTAATCACATAAAATTGAAAACACATAAACAGGCAAAGAGAGCGTAAAACAGACAGAGGTATATAATATACATTTTGTATATGTGTATGTGCGTGTGTAATATTCACTGAATCTTAATACTTTTGGAATATAATTTACTTGAATTTAAACTGAAAAAACTTACTCATGCAAGCGAGCAAGGCAGGCAGGCAAGCAAGCAATGCAAGCAACACAAACACACAAGAAGACACACATCGGCCATATTTATTACTCATCTTAATGTCCAAAGCGATACAATGCAATTACATGTACAATAACCATATAAAAAGAAAAAGTACACAATCAACTACACCCATAAAAACAATAACAACAACAATAATAATAATGAAAGAAGGCAAAGCAGAAAACGCAAGAAAGAAATAAATGCAAAAAGAAGAACTTTAATGCAATTATCATCATAATAATAATTATTTGAAGTTTAACAGAATTAGTAATGATTTACAAAGGCAAAAAAAGAAAAAAAAATCGTGGCTGCGTGATTAAAATTCATAAAACGCATTTATATACATATAAATAACTCTTTGTGTGTGTGTGTGTGTGTAAACGAAAAAGGTAAGTAAAGGTAGGTAGATATTACCAAAATGGATTTAAACAAACAAACGAAACTTGCCGCCGCCTAAGCTTTACTTTTCTTTGATTCATGCTCTCTGCCTTTTTGCATATTCATTGTTGGCAATCAAACACCATCGTACACTTGTGACTCCATATATGTGCATAGATTTGTGTGTCAGTGGTCGAAGTACAAACTAAAAAAAAACTTGTTTGCGTTTGCCAAATACAAATGTAAACATTTTCGCAGTGTTCTTTGTTTTTGTTATTGATGTGTTGTTGCTGCTGTTGTTGGTTCGCCTCAACTATTCTCCACTTTATACATCAATTCACCTTTTTTTTTGTACTCTGGGTAACTTTATTTTGTTATTTCGTTTTATATTATTAATGGACACAATTTTATTGTAAATGACGTCATGCCAATTTACAAATACATGAAAACTGACGAATAAGTAAAACAAATTGCAAAAAATGTTTGATCTTTTCTTTAAAAAGACACATGTATTAATTTGATATGTTTAGATTGGAGCAACACGACTGGTTATAGATCATGCAGCAAAAATCATGCCTGATTTTTCTCATTTATGAATAATTTATTTTTTTTCTATAACGCCATCTCTTTCCCTCTATCTATCTATCTATATCTACCTTTCTTTTTGTATCTCCTTGTTTATTACCTATCCCTTTCTTTTTCCACCATCTCTTACTCACCATATATCTATCTCCCTCTCTCGCTCTATATATATATATATATGTACGCCTCTTTCTCATTTTAGTATCTCGCTCTCTTTCTTTGTCGCTTATTTTTTTGGCCATTTTTTCCCCCAATTCTTATCTTTTCCTCTCACCCTTTAAGTCATTGACTATTTGGGTATAAATAAGAGTGAATAGAAAAGAAACTCTAGATGTCTAAATTTGAATTGTACTCTCTCTCTTTCAATTCATACGATTTGCTGCGTCGTACTATGCAAATATTTCTCTCCTAATCTCAAAATTTTATGCATAAAGTTTGCCATATGTTTGCTTGCGGCGTCTAATCATTCAAATATTGTAGAGAGCAAATAAGAGCTTTGCACTTTAAAAAGAGCCCTTTAATGACACATTGACAAAACATGTAAGAGAATTTGTTTTTATTCGTAAAAAGAAATTCTTATCTGTCAATTATCTAATCTATTCTCAAACATTTCGTTTTATGTTTATTTTCAATTTTTGTTTGGCACAAAATTTTTCTCTAACAAAAGTATTTATTGAAGCAAAATTCATACCTAATTTACAAAAAGTACTAACCTAAAAAACATCTATCAAGGCCCCCCAGCCTTTTTTTAAATTCCTTATTTTACACATTTTTTCTTTCGTTCAATATCATTGTTGTTTATATTTTGTTTTGTTTTGCCTTTAAAATATATCTGTGTTGTTGCTTGTTCTCACTTAGTGTCCATTGATTGTTTTAGTTTTGCACTTTGTTACCAAGCAGCAGAAAGTACTGTCATAATAATATTAAGAAGCAACAAAAATAAAAATAAGACCTCAAACTCGTTTGCAGATAAAGTATCAAATTTTTTGTTTTTTTACATAAGCAAACGCAAACACTGTTATTTACACGTGCCTTAAAAAATACATAAAAATTAAACGAATAAATAAAATAAATAAAGAGCAAGTCTAACAAGTAAGAATTTTGTAGTCGGTAGGTGCCGACTTTTAAATACTCTAAACAACTTTGCTTAATGTTGATTGAAAAGTGAAATAAATGATTTATAATAAAGTTTACAAAATTTTAAAATATATATCAATTTTCAATTATTGAAAGAGTTCGTCATATGAGAGGAGGTTCAAAGAGTTGGCCTATTTAGACTAAATTTGGACACATATTTTTTTAAGTCAAAACTCAACGCAACGCCAATTTACGTTAAAATGTACTTAAAATTGTCCCTTTTAACCATTTAATCACTTTTTTTCGAAGAAATCGTTTTACGGAGAGTGATCGTATAAAAATAAATTGATTTGGACCAAATTTGCTACATTTGCTTTTTATGTTGAAATATAATTAAATGACAATTTAAGCTACACTATATTTTAAATTGATATTTTTCCGTAAAACAACTTTCTTTTTAAGAAAGCCTGGTTCCGCCTTTGGTCCAAAGCACACAAATTTCACTAAAATATCTCAAAATTTACGATCTATGATTTCATTAAATATTTTAATGAGCAGATATCGAGGGGACAAACAGACAGACTTAAATCGCACCAGAAAGTGATTCTGAGTCGATCGATATAATAAAAGAAGGGTAGTACAAATATCTCGCCAAACTTGTACTACAATTGCTTTAGGACATAAAAATAGATAGCGTGTGGAGCGCATTATAAAAAGCCGGTTTTCACTAAAATGTAATAATATTAAAAGTTAAGAAAAAAAAAAACAAACAAAAAACAAAAAAAAGTAGAAAATTTAATAAAATAAACCAACCGAAAACCATTTCTTTCAAACAGTAAAGTTGATCTTATAAAAAGCAGCATTTAAATAAATAGCCACGTGAAAAAATACAAATATATATAATACATATACGTACAATATACATATATTCACACATACATACACAAAAAAGCAAAATTTTAAAATATTAAAAATTTATGATACATTTTTATCTTAAAATTTTCAATTAATTTTTTTCTCTATTTTAATAAATCGTTTTAAATATTGCAAGATTATTATAAATAAGTTTCATTATTTTCTTATATTTTATATTTATAAGTGATAAATGGAAGAAGCTTTAAAAATATTTAAACTTCTAGATAAATTACTATCAAATGACGTTAAACCATGTGCCTCTCACTTAAATCAATCTAATTACGCTTTAAAGACAAACAAACCATTTCTAGCGACTTAGATATTAAAGTCTTGGCCATTAATAAATATGTCGGACAAATATCTGGGCAAGTCGTAGATAAATTCAAAATTCAGCTCAATTTAGAATTTGTTGAGAATGTTAAAAAAACTTAGAAAATTATATTTGGCTGAGGCGACTCATACTCCAAGACATTACGATTCAGAGCCTGTTCCACATTTTCAATAGTATATAAGAAATGCATTGCGGTTGTGTCCTTTGATCGATTTTGCTTATTTTCAATACCAACCTGCCTGCACGAAGTTCTGCGAAATTTGAACTAGATATCTTTTTTTGCAACCGAGAAAATGTTAGCAACATTCGGACAGACGAACAGACAGACATGTCTAAATTCCTCCAGAATGTGATGCTTAACTTCTGGGTGGTAAATGTAAAAAAGGAAAAAAAAAGAAGAAATCTTTAATATTGGTCGCATAAGTGATGTACTTAATTCTTGGCAAATAAGAGGCAGAGATATAGCAGATAACTCGTGGATAATGTGACAAAATGTTCAGGCTTAATATCTGATGATTTATGTAAAAACAAGAACGCTCTGAGTAGATAAATTTTTGAATGTTATACAAAAATGTAACTATAACTACTAGAGGCCGCACCAAAAAGAACGATTAATCCAAATCATCTTGTACATCACACATAGACATAAGTTTGATTGACGTTGATGCTGAAGCTATTTGACAATTAAAACCACATGGTTTCTACAAATGGTCCAATTTTGCTTCTAGGAATATTGTTTTCGGTCTCTATTCGTTTTCTGTGGTTAAACAAAAGTAAAAGACAACAAGAAGCCAGCGATTAATTGTCACATGGAAACACACAGAGATAATAAAATTCTTTTTATTTATTTGGTCTACACTCTCGATACATTTCATTTCCTGTTTCTTTAATGTTGTTGTTGTTGCTGTTCTTATTATGATTATGTGATTTATCTTTTTTTTTATGCAGACATTTTAATAAACTTCATATCTGTACCAGCTTTGTTACCTGCCCCTGGCCATGCACCTGTCGCCTCTACCGTTCTGTGTAAGTTAAAATTAATTTTAAAAAATATATTTGCAATATCAACAACAAAATTTGCGAATGATATGAAAGTGGCATAATCAAAAAAAAAATTATAATAAAATTAAGAGAATAAAAAAGCAAAATTAAAAAAAAGAAAAATTATTTGATTTGTAAAAGTGCAAAATTATTAATTGTATATTTTTATGTCTCACCGAATGAATGTGTCAGATGATAATTAAAATTATGTCACCAAATACTATATATTAATAATTGGGTGGGGCGAAATATATATACACTCAAAGATAATAAATACATAACCTCACTTAAATAAATTGAACCGTCGTAGGCAGCCGGCAGTAGTACCAGCCATAATACAACTATCGTTATTTCTCTTTATGCTTTCCTTTTGCTTGATACATTTTTATCTCGCAAAATTGTTGAATTGTTTCGCTTTACGTTAACTTTATTTTACTATTTTAACTTTCAAGTTTTTCCTTCTTTTTCTGTTTTTTTTTTTTTTTTTTATTTTACATTATTACATATCGGGCAGCAACACTTGACTACAAACAAGAAAAAAACGAAGCAATGATGATGAAATCTTTGTGTGCAAGCAACAATCACTCATTTACTACTGTCATATCGAAGTATAAACAAAAGAAAAAAAACGGGAAAAAAGAACGAGACAAAAAAATTTTACTACTGTTTAATTCAGTTCAGTTGAGCAATTTATATATTAAGTGAGAGAACGGAGAAGAAAGCACAAAAGAACATACAAGTACAAAACATAGAAGAGAGAAAAGCAACTCAACGGAACACACGAACAATTGATTTTATAATAGGAACAATAAAAAAAAAAGCAAAGAGACAAAGAAAATTTAAAACCAGATATTCAGCCACATGATTAACTCTCTGTCAAACGAGACATATAAATGGATGAATGTTTTTTTGTGTGTGCCTTCGCGACAATATAAAAATAATATTACGGCGTCGAGCACTCATTCACTTTGTGCAAGAAAAAATAAAAATTAAAAAAACAAAGGAAAATAGCAACATACATAACGTTGGGTAGACATTAAGATATAAAAAGAGAGAAATCGAGATAGAGACAGAACAGCTCTTTTTAAAAGGAAAATGATTGAAATAAAAATCGAGAAAAAGAAAGGTAACCGGTCCCAGAATCATGCTATTTTGAAAAATTAAAACTTAATTAGTATAAAAAGTATTAAAAATTAAACATTAAAAAGAAAAATTAAAAACAACTTGAAAAATTAAAAAACATAATAAACCCTTGATAAAAAACAAAGCTCGAAAAATGGAATATAAAAAATAAAATATGATCCAAAGAATTAAAAAATAAAAAATTTATTATTAGTTTTGTAAAAATTAAATATTAAACATATATAAAATAAAAAATATGTAAAAGTGTAAAATAAAAATAAAAGTATAAAATTTCGAAAATATAACAAAAACAAACAATTAAGAAACAATAATAAAAAGATAACAGAAAATTCTGTTCATTGTTATTTCAGCCCACAGCTGGACTGTATTTCTCTTCTCTCTTTGTTTTTTCTAACATTTTTACAATATTCCATCAACTAAAAATAAAAAGTTCACTTAATGTAAACGAATTGAATATGGAGAGGTTAAAATACAAGGAACAAAGGAGTAAAGCCAGCCGAACACTTTGAACGATTTTGCCCGGCTTAATCTCAACCCAATTAATTACTGCAGAATATAAAAACAGAAAAAAAATGATTTAGAAATAGAGCACGCAATTGCTTTTGTCTGTTGGTGCTTTCCACTTCTTTTGATTAGATTTGTTTCTTTGCGGCATTTTTGATTTTAGCAATCATTACATTTCTCCCTTCGCTTCTTATATGTCGTTTCTTATCGTCTTGTTTTCTCATATGCTGTAAAATCCAGACATTAGCATTAAAAAACAAAAACTTCAGCCGGCTTAATTTTTTTGCTTTTCATTTCTTTTCTTTGTCTCTTACGTATATACGTTTATCTTCCTTACCTCTCAACAAATAAAAACAAATTCTTTTATGTTTTTGCTTTTGTTTTTGTGGTCTTTGTGTTAAAAAAAGAAAGACGAAACCAAAACGATTTAAAAACATATGTTTCGTTTTTTTTCTGTAAGACAATGCCAGACCATTCTCATGCTGCTCACTTGTGTTCGCTAATTCATTCGTTCATTCGTATCACACTCGTGGCCTTTCTCACCAGTTAATTTTTTACATGCACACACACACACACATTTATATACTATGACAGAATATGAACGAGGGGCATCAGAAACTTTAAGAAAAAAAGCAATAACAAAAACAAGACGTAGAAAATTGCAAGAGCCATCGTGGCAGAAATAAAATGAAGCCAAAAAAATATGAAAAGTTATAAAAGAATCGTACGTATGTTTGTTCAAGTATTATGGATAATTTGAAAAGAAAAAAATCATGTTAGACGAATACTTTCTTCCTCAACCCTAACAGAGAGAAATGATTCAATAACATTTATCTTGCCTGTATAAATTTTCCTACATTTGAACTTTTATTTCAATCTGCAATAAAAAATTTTATTAGTTTTAATTAGTGTTAAATTTTTTTTGTGACATCATCATTCGATGGTTCTTCTTTTTCACAAAATCTAATAAAATTAATAAATTTCAAATACTTTGCCAATTTTTAGAGAGAATTATTTGTGTTCTAAGTATTTTTTAGAAAACTTTGAAATTTCATATAAAACGTACGAAAAGGAAAAAAGTCCTTAAAATTTGTTTGAGATAGTTTTTAATTCTAAAAGCATTAAAAAGCACAATCAACCAAATATCATTCATTTCATACTTACACACACACACACACACACAAGCATCCATAAAAGTAACTATCTGTAACAAAAATGTAAGTTGAAAAATTTTTCCATTAAGGAGTAAGAGAGACGAAAAATTTTTCTTCGTGGAATTCTCCCTTATTTCCATTTATACTTATAGTTTTCTCCCTCTCACTTTTTTGTTTTTCTTGTTTTTTTCTCAAATGTATAATTAAAATTGTTTTAGATAATTACCGGTAAAGTTCCGTTAGAAGAAGACTTGCTACTTTTTACAAAAGTATGCCGTAATGCCGGTTAAAGGAATTTCACAATATTCAGTCAGCGTCACCATTTAACGCAAAATATCAAATTAAATAAAACAAAAAAAAAAGAAAAAAAATAAAGTGATGATGTAGGCACCTTTTTTATTTTTCAAATTTCTTTTCGCTTTGTTTTTGTCTTATACATTTTTCTAGAGCACATTTAATTTCTTTGCCTTTTCTTATGGTTCTTTATCTATTTTATTTATCGTTTTTTTTTATTTTTTATTTGTATTTTTTATTTATTTTAATGGCCTGGCCTGGCCGGATATAGCTATGATACAAATATTTTTGCTTCAAATTCTTCTGTTGGTATTTTTAGATTTTTTCATATAAATTCGCAAAAAAAAATTAATTTAAAAATAATTTTTTCACTCTCTGCTTCTTCTTAGTTAATAAGCATCATTATATATAAAATATATACGTCACTTATACATTTTATAATTAAGCTATTTAAGAAGAAACAGAAAGCTCTCCGGGCTGACTATAGAAAAAATTTATATTTATATAAAAATAAATAAATAAAAGAAGATTAATCTTTACACAAAAACAATAAATATTGCGCTTGATTTAAAAATCAATCATTTTATAGAATAAATTGTTAACACAATCTGTGTAGTTTAATATTCACCAACTACTACCTTGAAAAAAAAAAACAAATAAAGACTGAACCGTCCACACCGGTTGTCGCAGACCAAATGAGCACAATTCAGTGCCGTTGTTTAATCAAAAGCCAAACCAAAAAGGTTTTATTATTTTAGAGCGCTTTTCTATTATTTTTTTCTTTTTAGTTAACTGCCTTGCTGGCTGTTTGGTCTGGTGGTTGGTTAGTTAGTTAGTTAGTTAGGTAGCTGGCTGGTTGAATGGTTGGATGACTGGCTGGTTGCTTATTTCATAAGGTTACTTAATGCTTTCTGTTAAATATAACTTCTCTTTTTTTATTAACTTTCATATACATAGAGATTTGTATATACTTACATACTTATATACTTATCTATATAATTACATAAATGTATATATATATATATATATATAAATATATATAATTATTTATATAAATTGTATCGCGTCAGCATTAGTCAGTTAACCGTACCTGGGATCATTTCTTTACTACTATTTGTGTGACTTTCTTTTTGCTTTATATTGACTCTGCTTCTTTATTCAGTTGGCTGCGCTTCGATTTGATTACATACATTCATATATAAAAATATATTGCGACAGCCTCTCCATACATTATCACCATCAAAATCTATGTATATGTTATAAAGTTTAAATTATTTCTGGCCTTACATCATTTGAAGGAATTGTGACAAGGCATTTTACAGTTTGATCAAGCCAAGCACTATTATTTATTTATAGGCAAATTTATCTACAACTTGAGAGTTATAATTTTTGTCCATTTATTATGACCTTACTCTGGTTATTCATTTTGGAGCCATACGGTAACTGTATAGATTTTTTTAGTTTGCATTAATTAGAAATTTATTGACCATTACAGTGTGCTCAATTGCCCTGGTGTCCAAGTTGAATATTATTTATAAAACCTCTAAAATTTCTTGACAATCTTCTAATATTAAGTGAGGCCGTCCTAATAGAAAGAGGGCAGCATCATCCAAGATAACATCCATTTAATAGAATTGAATTTAGTTCATTATTGGAATTATTGTATCACAATAGTTAGTTCAATGGATATTTCTAAAGACTAAGCTTAATCAAGCTTACAAAATTTCGTTGTTATAATATTATTTCATATCGACGTAACTAAACATTCATTTCATGTCTTTACTTTATTCCCTTCATCATTAATAGGATTAGAAAAGATGTTCTATTATTAATTATCTAAACTAAGCTTTTTCTCGTTATTTATTCTCTAACTTTTCTAAGTAAAAAAAGGAAAGAAAAAGATAAAAATGAACGTACAATAATGTTAAATAAATAAATAATTAAATAATAGAGAGCGAAGCGAAAATATTTGGTTAAAAACTCTAGAGATGAATGCAAAATTATTTGATATATATGAAGATTTATTATACGAAGGTACTTACTCATCCTAAGAGAATTGCAGTTATTTTTGCAATTTTTATATATGCATGTTTATGTGAATGTTGTATGTGTGTTGTGTTCTTTGTTTCATTTAATGATTTCCCTTTTTTTCATGGCATTGAGTACGTAAGTAACTGGACAAAATTCCACAAATAAACGAAACTAAGAGAGATGAAAAGAGAGACACATTGAGTAAAGCTACACAATTGTTGTTTTTACTGATTTTTTGCTTTGCTGTTTTTTCTTAAACTAAAAAGTCTGAGAGAGAGAAATATGTAAGAGAGGAATATAAGAGCCAAACCATATGACGATAGAGTAAAACGATAAAAGTTTAAAACATATAAAATGTCTAGCCAGTCTTCCTACCTTGATAATTTGCGTGCATTATATTACATGCATATTTATACATATGACATTTGCTTTTTTCTTTATACAAAATCCCTCTTAAATGATTGATTATATGAAATAAATAAAAACAAGTAAGAAGAAGAAGGCAGCCACGACAACAAATCGGGTGCATGATAGTTGTTTTTGTTAAAATAACCGGAGCCATGTGATTTTGGGGAAATGTGTATGCGAGCGTACACAATGTAGATAGCGACTTACACATGTAGGTGGACAATAGAATTGTGAGATACAGTATAAATACAGAACCATTATTATTATTATTATTTTTGTTATATTTTAAAGTTGACTCAGAAGCCCCCATCCACCATTTTTCACAAACCAGCTGGTTAGGTGAATGCGAATAAATGCACAAGGAACTTGTAACATCATTATGCGTAATGTATACACATACATCTACATATATATATATACATATGTATGTATGTATGTATGTAGCTATGAATCACAAAATTATATCCCACACGAATTGATATACAGAGATAGTCAAAAGTCATCCCGTTAATATCAATTGATTTTAAATGAATTCTAGATATGAATTTTGTGAGTTCTGCATCGTGAGATTTTTCCACGTAGCTAAGAAAAATTGTGAAGTACACATTCTTAAAATGAAAAGTGTAGCAAATTTTTAACGTTCGATCCAGTTCAAAATAGTCTACATTGGATGAATGAACAAACTTGATGCATGGATTTTGTAAAAGCTACATAATAAACGGTGAATTTTTATGAATGCAATGAGTAAAGCCATATCTTAGTTTGGTATTCGGGCCGATCAAAATTTTTGAGTTGGCATTCTGCTTGAGATGGATTTATGAAACACATTTAAAATAGTTTAAAAACAAATTATTCATAGGCACTACATAGAACGAAACTTATGTTCTATGGCCTATATCAAATGCTAAAGGATTTAAAGTGCATGATTTTTCTGTGATTAAGCCATCAAATGAATTATTCCAACTTTAATGGACTCATGTATTAAAAATATATGAAATGAATTTTAAAGAGGAACCTTGTCGAAAATAGTTAGAATTGTATCACTTTTACAACCATTCCCCATGTAAAGCCTTTTCTTTAAAAAAGTTGTTATTTAGAAACAAACTATAATTTTTAATATATTTTTACGTAACTTAGTACTGAATTGTATTTTCACATGGAAAACACGTTTATCTAATTTAGTCCAGATCGATCCATTTTTCTACCATTTTCCATACTTCCTGCCAATTCGAAGAAAGTGGACAAAAGTTTTATTGTGGAATATGTTTTAGCGTAGATTGTTACGGCCTTGTATTTAGACATAAAAATGTGTACGAAAATTGATCCAGATCAATCCATTTTTAGAAACTCTTCTCATATAATAAACTTTTGAAGGAATTTAATTAATAAAATTTCTTTAGTTTTGTTAACTTGGCCTTCTCTTATTTCACTTTAATCACATTAAGCAAAAAGTTATAGGACATATGAAAGTCGGCATAGATCGGCTATAAAGTTCTTTCTTGTATTAAATTAGGTTCTTTCGGTACAGAGTCCCATGGAAAGTTTTATATCGAAAATGTGAACTGTCTGAAAATCTGTACAATGCACATTTTGACTGAACTGATAATTCTTCAAAATTGTCATGAATCGCTTTAAATAATTTGAACATTTTTCGTAGAATCCAAAATCAAGAATTACGATTCTGAAAGTTAAGGTAGAAGGTATTTTTAGTATAACAAAATACGATTATTATTATTATGAAAGTTTTTTGAAATATGTTTAAAAAATGGAAAAATTTTACAAATGTAATTACACAAAATTTCTCCAAGGACCGCGCAAGATTTTTCATTTAAAATGATTTTGTAAAATTCTGTCATAGATTTCAGAGTGTCTGTTCGTCTAAAGTATTTAATTTTTCACAAATTGCTCAGTTTTAGATGAAACCCAGTGAAATCATATAGATTGATTTAAGGTTGGGCACCAGGCAAATAAATACTCATAAAATTTACTGCACTTATGCTTTAATACATATGGGCTTTATGTATGTGTATGTGTGTGTGTAAATGTGTGTATACATATTGATTGGCATAATCATATTTATTTCAGTTTTCGCTTGTTAAAGCTTCTTATTGTCTGTACAAAAATTTGTGCATTTAAATAATAAATAAATGCATAACTTTTTCTTATTATTAAGAGACAATTGGATTTTTCTAGTTGTGTGTGTAATTTTTATATGTGTAAGTATTTATTAAATACAATAATATTTATAGATGAAAGAATTTTTTTTTTACACATCAATAAAAAATGTTCGGCCTTTCTATTTTTTTTCTTTTTTTGTTTTGGTTCTTTTTTTCTTTTTCTTTTCTTGTTGTCAAACACCTCAACACATACAAACATAAACTAAAGAGCCGCTCGGTCTTAAATATATTTTTGTGTGTTGGTTGAAGCTCAAAAAAATAAAAAAAAAATAAACCCAGAACAAACATTTAAAAAAAAAAACCAAAGGAAGTAGAAATATTATGCTTGACTACGACTGAGACAAAGTCTTGAATACTCACCATACAAACGCTAAGATATTACGCTACAGAGACTTTTATGACATTTGGGTAATATATAGGAAATGTAGGTGTGGTTGATTCGCGTCATTTTTAAGAAAACTTTGGTTATTGCTTTAAAAAACTGATGTTTTATCAGTTTACGTTACACTATGGGCGTGTCCTTTCACCGATTTTGTCCATTTTCTATACCAAACCGTCTGCAAGAATTTTTAATAACACGAAAAGTGATGAATAGTCGGGCAGACAAACAGATATATCTAAATGGATTTAGAATTTGAAGTTGATCAAGAACGCATACTCTTTGTAAAGTCCCCGACGTTTCCTTTTTTGAGTGTTACGGACATAATGACGAAATTAGTGTATCCCCCCACATCTGGATTGTGGATATAAAAATATCAACAAAAGTTTTTATAGTCGATCAAGTTTGTTTATTAAGTCCCTTGTATTCTAATGTTTAAGACTGAACTGAAATAAAAAATTGATGCAATCGATTGTGGAAAAATGTAAAATTTTTGACAGCGGGAGACTATTTTCAGAAACATGAATCGTTAGCATTTAAATTTCCATATTAAATCAATAATTTGCAATACAAAATACAGTCATCATCGCCATGCCAAACGGACCACTGTAGGTCATGAGTATGTATATTTTCGAGCCGACTATTTGCAATATTTTATAAGGAAAAAGAAGGAAGCCATTTTTTTATTTCTGTAAAATTGTAATTTAAGAAAATTTGTAACCATAGACTTTTTAAATCTGAATATGAGATTTACGAAAAATGCTTAACTTCAAAATAAGCAATCATTCGATTTTGAGTTCATGGAAAATACGACTCTATTTCAGGCCAATGATTCAGTTGTAATTAGAAAAATCAAATATTAACTTAATTGAGTGTAAGTACGATCGATTACATTTGTGGCATTTGTCGCATATTATAATGTCATACAACACACCAAAGTTAAAGTAAATATGACTAATAATTTCATATAAATTGTTAGACAATGACTGTATCGTGAAGACGAGTTTTTTCCTTTTTGTTTTGTCATTAAATTGAAAAATGTAAAATAATAAAGTGTAAGTAAAATGTAAAATATTTTGACAAGTAAAAGAGCATAAATAATAATTGGCTAAGGCAAATGGAGAGGTCCATAACAATAAAGTGTCAAATTTTATAACAACAACAATCTTTAGAAAATTATGTGATTATATCAATTTTATTTTAGTTTTTTTTTCTTTTAGCATTCTATTTAAATGCATCGTTTATATTAAGTCTGCCTCTACATTAAATTCTTTTTTATATTGGTCTATTATTTTTTGAATTTGTATCGTACATTTAAATTAACAATGATGATTGTTTAGAAAATTATTATTAGTAAGTTATAACGAAAATTTAATCATAATTTGGAATCACTCTTTTTCAGGGGGAGTCGTTTGTTTGTGTTGGTACAAATGGAATCCAGCGTAAACAAGTTTCATCTATTTTGGGGAAGGTGCCACGTCGCTTAATACGCTCTTCATAATCATCCAATACATCCTAGAAAATGAAAGATATTTAATAGAAATGTAATAATTAACATGGAATCTTGAGAATTTTGAGAGCTTAAAAAGTTTGGAGCTTTATTTATTAGCAGCTTGAAAACTTTTGTTGTTGTTTAGAAAAACTGGAGTTTCATTAATTTGCAATGTGCTTGGAGATTTTCAATTTAAATTATAGATTGGAATTCTAGACTTTAAAAATTTAAACTCAGATGGATGGACTTAACTCTGTAGAACTTAAATTTAACTTTAAGGTACAACTTAAATTGAAATTTGACTCTGAATTATTTGACATTTTTCGTACTGCGTATTCAGAAAAATTTCTAGTATACGGTAAATATCGGAACGTGCTTAATTATTGCCTTTTTGTTCAGTATTGGAAACACCATTTATTCGATTGTGCTTATTTCTAAAACTAATCAAACCATATAAGCTCTGGAACTTCATTGAAGCCCCCTTTTCCCGTTTAGCTTCAGCGGAAAACTTTAACTTTAACTCTAATAAAGTTAGTCCTAACGTAAAAAATGCAAAACCCAAGTCTAAATAGTATTAATCAAAATGGGTGTACAAATTTTCTAAAGGGTCTTGTGTGGGGCATCGCATATTTAAAATGAATATCTTACCTGTTTTTTTAATACAATGTGTTTTCCTTTCCAATATTTCATCATACCCAATGCTTGTAGGGTACTAACTATATCATACGAATATATAGCCATTTCCTGAGATACATCCTTAATGCACAATGTATTACCGGAACGATTACAAAGGTAATCCAAAAGAACATCTTTCCAGTAGGAACGATATGATATTAAACCTAAATCGGATAACGGTTTCTCTGGTGAACCAATTTTACCTTCAACTCGCGTTAATAGATAACCTACAAAGACGAAGAATTATTTTATTGATTATTTTTTCTTGCCTTTATTTCTATATGTGTTATGTTATGCCCAGAGAGATTTCAAATGGATTCATAGACCGAGTCAAAATCGCGCTTTAAATTTAGTCTATTTAAAGTCTAGTCTATTTACGTGTCAGATATTTGTACATATATATTTATTATCAAATTTTGGGTGACAACTTTTGAGATAACTTAACAGAACTTCGACTTGTGTATGGCTAACATCGGAAAATCACATTTTTAGAAAGCTCAATACAGTGTACAAAAAATTTTCCATTTTATTCTTTTACCGAAAATCAATGCAGTGCCTGTAATATAAGTTTCTAAGCTTTCTAAATTATGGCAAATATTGTCCTGATAAGTCTATTTTTTGTTATTTTAATTTTGTTAGGCAAAAAGGCCTCAGGTTTTTAGAAGTTGGCCTTCATTGACTCTGACATTTTTATTTATTTTTCCTATTTCGCTTGTAGCTGGGAGAGAGGAGAGGGGAAAATAATGGAAATTTAAAAATTTTTAAAGAAGTTATTTCAGCTGATGATTTATGGTATTTAGGTTCTTGTATTATGCTAAAGGGTCTGGATGATATTATCCCTTAGAATTTGTTTAAGGCCCATTTTATTTTTACAAGTTACACTTGTTAAAGAAGGAATGTTTTGTTAAGGGACTTTTTGGCTAACGGAAAATGAGAAGGCATGTCTTTGGATGGTAGATGTCTATTCTCTTAGACAATCGAATAGATTAGATAATAGGATAATGGAAATTGAATAAAAACTTTCCATTTAAATTATGCGCCATCATGAATGGTCACTTTGTAATTTTGAATGGATTTTAATCAAGTGAGTTTTTTATAAATCAATATGATTCATAATTCATTCAATTCATGATTCATTTATGAATGAATTTCATTCCATTTGGCCAACCAAATAATTAACGAATGCCAAAACAAAGCCATCAAGGAAATTGTTAAAATTTTATAAAATTATTTAAGCAAAAAAAAATATTACCATTATTATTATCATTATCATTATCATTATCATTATCATTATTATGTTTAGTATTATTATTTTTTATACTTAACACATGATTATTATCCAAAAATTGTGAAATAGCACACAAATCGGCATCGTGTTTTTATCTTCTATTCCTTTTTTTTTTTAATTACCAGTAAAATGAGCACCCAAAACATGATTCTCGCATTTTTAAACATTTCAAAATAATTAAAACAAAAGAAAGAAAAAGGAAAAGAAATTGAAAATAAAGAGAATAGAAAAGCAAAAACAAAATTAAGGAACACTCTGGTTTTTATAATTCCTAGTCGTTGTGTAGTGTAAAAAAATGCACTTGTCTAGACAGTAACATCATCTCATAAACACACACACACACACACACACACACACACAAAGAGAGAAAGATAGAAAAAGGGTGAATGTATTAAACAATAAAATTATTGCGACGATTAAACTGCAAAATGACCTCTCCAATGCTATTTCTCATCAACCACGTCTCATGCCTTGACAACTGTATGCCAATCAACCAACATTTCTTCCATTCATTTTATGGCAATTTAAACGTAGTCAGTAAACATATACGCTTTTGTAGTATAACGATTATCATGAATGGTGGGTATAAAACAAATATAAATATATTTATAATATACATTCATATGTATGCGATGCGCGCGTACATTTCTGCTGGGTAAAACAAGTACGATGACTAACTAAGAGAGACCAGACTGGCATAATACAATAAAATCATATAACAAATACATATATACATATATACACACATATATATATGTATATATATATATATAAATATAATTTTAGTCCATTCAACTTAGTACTCACTTTATAGAACTTTGTATGAGTCGAAGGTAGAAATGCTCTTGTATTTTTTGTATTTTATGACTTTGATCCTTTAACTGCTTACCGGTTACCGGTTTATATATATAGAAAATATCTAAAATAAAGTAAATGGAGATAATTGTTTTTTGTAATCTTGTTGTAACCACCATTTGAATTTCGGCGAGGCTAAAGTTCTTTAAAATATTTAAAAGGCAGCTTCGAAGACTCAACTTGTATAATTTTTATTACACATATCAAGTTCTCTACTTATAAATGTAACCATATTTGCAATATTTTCTATGAGAAATATACCTCTGGGTGTAATTTTGGCAATACCTAAATTTTAAATTCAGATTATCTAGAAGAGCTCAACAGTGACTCAACAGTAATTTATAAAAATTCTAAATATTTAACAAATTTTTATCAATATTTTTGAATCGCTGTATTGTTCTACAGTAAATATACGTTACGGCACAATTTTGGTAACTCTCGAAACTTATACTTCAATTTTTATTTGATTTCCATAAAATTTAGACCAATTTATCCAAAAATATTAACTTAAACTGAAAGTTCATGTAATTATATAAGGTAAAATATATCAATTTCTTTTAAAGTGTACTTGACATTTAAGGGAGAAGGGAAAATTCGCATAGAAAGTGGCAAATTTTAAAAAGTAATAAGAATCGGTCAAATCCAACCAAGTTTATAGAAATTTTACATGCATCTATCAAATTTTATTACTATGGTGGGTGTAGAAGATATTACCTTCTGCCAACTATATTATTTTATTTGTTTTAGTTTGCATATTGTTCTCTTTAATTAGTGTTAGTTTGCACATTGTTCTCTTTAATTTTACTCTATAAATATTATTGCTATTATTTCGGCTATTCATAGCATTCTCTTTGCTTTACTTATGTTTATATTTCTTTTTATATAGTTTATGCTTCTTTTTATATAGGTAGACCAGGGTAGCATTGTGTATCTGTATAGATATGAGCATTTATGGCACGATATGCTATGTATATATCAAATGTTAGTTAAATGGCAATGGGCAAAAATGGCAGGCGTTGGCAGGGAGCAAGAAGAAAATCAAGCCATATTTTGACTGAATTTTTCGTGCTTTTGTATTTTATATTATGTGTTATACGATTGGCGTCTAAAAGAAGCTTTCTCTATAACATAGAGAGTGTAGATACATTTACCGCTACATGATATACACACCCATAGAGATAATCTAAAAGTTATTGCAGGCAATTTTGCTTTTTCTTTTTGCAGCGTGCAAAATACGCGTAGATTTTATAAACTCATTTGTCGTTGTCGTTGTCGTTGTCGCTATTGACTGATACGTAAGCATTTATACTTTTTTCATGTAGATATCTACATATACATATCTACATATATCTATATATGTGCATGGATATATTCCCATATAGTTTGCGTTAAGGGCAACAAGAAAACTTTAACGTCACCAAACTTTTCCTGGCAACACTTTTCATTTTCTTTCTTTCTTTCTACCTCGTTTTCCTCCGCTATTTTGTATATGCTTATTAACGTAATATATCAAACAACAACAAGAACAGCAGCAGCAGCAACAACAACAATAGTAACAACAAGAACAGCAACAGCACGACGATAAAATGAAAATTGGTATGAGGATTAAACGTCGAGACGATTTTATCGATCCATTTTTCAGTGTGTATATTTTAGCATTCAGCTTAATCTGGAACGAAATCGCATACATCTCAAATATTTAATATGCCGTATACTTTCTGCTTTTGCCCACCAGCACCCAAAGATTATGGGGTGCTGGTGGAATCCTGTACTGAAAAGCAGCTTCACTTATTTTATAGGGCATGAAAATTTTTTCAAGTAGCCTTAAATTTTGAATCTATTTCGATTCGTCTGGCTGCTTATTTAGAACGTAAAGATTCTGATGATCGTAAAAAAATGAAGCACCAGAAATAGAACGTTATACATTTAAGCAAAATTCGAGTGATTAGAAAAGTGAAATATTCTGTTGTATTTGACAAACTCTTGGTTCCAACTTGGTTCTAGCCAAAAGGGCAAATGCAAAAGAAATGGACAAGCAAATATAAATTGATTTCTGATATGTCTGATATTTCTGAATTATATTAAATACAACTCTGAAAATTTATGATGCTACATTGTCCTTCTAAAAGTCGGCCATGTAATAAAATATAATGAATATTTAGATGAATTGACATTTAAGATAAGAGAAGTACAATTTTTTTATTTAAAATAGATATGGCAGTACTACTACTAATTTTTGAAAGTTACTTCAAAAATTATTTAGGTATATTCTAAACTGACTATAAATATTTGGGACTTCAGGGGATTTAGTTACAGGGAGTTAGTTTGTACTTTTAAAAGCAAAAAATAATACGTAGAAAAATTGTATTTGTGGGGGGAGGGGGGATGGGAAGCAAAAGTTATCTGAGTATTGTATTATATTTGAAAGGGTGTGGATCTACTTCACTTATGACAATGAGTCATAAGTGAAATATTTATAAAATAAATATTTTAATTAGTAAAGAAATATAAATTAGATATTATATAATTCTTAAAGGGCGTGGTTTATTTGAGCCACTCTGGTTTAAGTAGGCAGATGGGATTATGACGTGAATACAAATGGAAAATTTTAGCAACTTTGTGATTTTAAATTATAATTTCAAACTACCTCAGTTTTGAGAAGCTTCAAATCACAGTGCACTCAAACATTTCACGAGTTTTGGGTCAAAAAATTTAACTTGATGCACAGAATCAGCAATTTTAATGTCCATATGGTGGCATTGAAGTTGACTTTTACATCACAGTTGATGTTCGTTTAATCATATTTATATAAATTATCTGGGGGAACTTTCATCTCTTTAATGAATCCATAGCTAGTGTTCTTTGTGCTATGAACTTAACTTAAGAATTTAAGGCAGGTTTTGCTCTTTCACAAAGAGCCAGTTTCGTTTATAGGGTACATTGCCATCTAATGATAAGAGTACTAAGGTACTCACGGATATCAAAACAATTTCTAATTCGATACCTTGGTAAAAACATAGCAAGTCCAGTGGCACGCGCTGAGAAAAAGAATTTTGAATTTCTTATGCTCAATTCAGATGGGATTTAAATACAGCATGATAATGTGAAATACACCAATAGACACCAGAATATTTTTGAAGATAATTTAAAAACAGATAAAAGAAAAGAAAGAACGTGGAACATTTTTTAAGAAAATTTTTTTAAAAAAATTGCATGAGATAATTGGCATCTTAAAAACATGTGGCTCAAAACAAAGACCATGATCAAATTAAATACCTTAAAATATCAATTAAATTAATGAATTTTTCCAAAAATAGTAGTAGCAACAAAATCCATTAAGGAAAGTTAATGTAACTTCGTTTGCTTGTTATAATTTATTGCGAAATATTTTGGAGAGTGCATAAAAACTTGATTTTTTTTTTTTTTTTGTTAGAGGTTGCTTAATTAGGATTGTCTAGCCCAGGCGTCACCAAACTGCGCAAATGTTATTTACTTTATCAAAAAGTTAGAAACATTTAGCAATCGTTCTGATTCGATTAGTGAGTACAAATCACCTCTCAGTGATTTGTATTCCTTTTTTTGCACGCTCTTACCCCGTGACACGCATTCTTAATGTCGTCAGTCAGTCTTTTAGAAGCTTCCAAATGAAATCGTCATCACATGTTTATATGTAAATTTTAATTCGCTTTGGACTCAAGTCAATTTAATGTCTTCAGCATTGCTTTGGCTATGACAACGTCAAAGCACTGGCTGACAAGTCCATTTGCGTCGTCTGCCATGCCTAAGCGCTGACCATGCATGCGTCGAAAGTTAAGTACTTATAGTTTTTTGCATGAAACATTGAAAAAATAGATACTTTTTTTGAAATTTTGTAGTTTTTGGCTCTTTGAACTCAAAAGTTTGCCGATCCCTAGTTTAGTCACTTAATTTGGCCAAAAATGCTTATCAAGCAGATTCTACATTTCTTATATTTTATATTTATAATAAAGACATTATAAATATGTATGATATATAATACAAATAATTATGAATTCTAAAAAATACATAAAACGTACTAATTATAATTAAAAATTCTCATTTATTACATATAAAAATCGTGTAATTTTTAAACGATATATTAAATAAATGAAGTCAATTTGTAACCGTGAGAAAAATATTTTATTATGCATAAAATTGAAAAAAAATTTCTTTTTATATTTGAAAAGTGTCTGTCCATAATTTCAGCCGGCAATAATTGTTCACATAACATAACATAAAGTTAAAAATTTTTACATTAAAAATAGCAGAAAAATAAAATGAGACAATAATTGAAGTTATGTTTTGATTCAAAGAAAAAAAGGAAAGAAAGTTAAATTTCAGTTATTTAGTTTCAATTGATTTGATTCATTTAAACAACCAACATGTCTCTCTCTAACTCTCTCTCTCTCTCTATCTTTTTAGAGATTTAATTGCCAATTCCTATTTTCCTTTATTTTTGTTGGTTGTTGTTGTTGTTGTTTTTTTTTTTGATTTTTTTTTATAATTTAATTTAATATTTAAACTACAAATGTTTGTGGTTGACTGATTGGCAGACTTTCATAATGTAACATTTATGCTAAACTTGGTCTGCATGTATTTACTTTATTTTACAATTATTTTGCGCTTTATTTTTTTTTTTTTTTTGTAGCAGAAACAGACACAACAAAAAATAGAAAAACAAACAATAAGCAACTTCATTATTGCATGAGTTGAATTCACACCTGTATAACTGCAAAAGAAAATGTCTATGAATGCGCTCAACATGCATACAACAAATATATTGGGTTATTTAAAATGTTTCGCCGGCAAGCAGTTTATCTCAATAATTGAAAAATAAATGAATTAAATGTCAGATGAATTCATGGTTTGAAGAAAATGAATTTGTAAAGGAGTAAATAAAATGTTGCCTTGCCCAGAATTTTTTTAAGCAACTTATTATTTTCAGTTGCATCATTTTAAGCATGGAAAGTGTGGAATTTATTGAATTCTATACCGTTAGGGTATGGTTTGAGATAGATCCAACCATTTTTATGCCTAACGTTTCAAAATGATTTTTTAAATCGATTTAAACTTGTGTGTATGTCTGTCTCTGTCTCTGTCTCTGTCTCTCTAATTGGCCATGTAAATTTTCATTTTGTTAAGTTAGAGATAATTTTTCAGATTATTTTGATGGGATTTTCGACCCCAAAGTGAAGCCTGTTTAAAATGGTTATAATCGATTAATTTTTACAATCACTCGCTTTTAAAAAAAGTTACAATTTTTGAAAAATTTATAATTTTTCATAAAAATTGTCACCTTCTGTTATTTTCTTTAACGAAATTGCGTCAATATCATTCCAATTTTTGGATACCACTTTCGTACAATGAAATTTTCAAATCATGCCAAAATTACAGTATATTACTTTTTTCATTTTTAATTAATTTTATTGATTTTTAAAATTATATTAAGCAAAGTATTGTACAGTATTTAGCAGTCGGCTTATTCCCACTATTAATTGAAAAATTTAATACAAGCAAATTTGGTACAATTGAAAATTTACTGCTGTTTCCCGACTCATATCACTTAAGAATGATGGTTGTGAGGGGTTAAAAGAGTTTTTATGAAAGTTTTTAGTTTAAATGTCACAAATGTCAAAAAATTTTTTCACCTAATATTTTATCTCTTAAATAATGAGTTTAATCAAGTTTTGTTTTCATTTCTTTCTCCTTTTCTTCTCTTTATTTTTAAAGTGTTTATATTCTCTTCAAATAATTAATTTATATACATTATTGTTGTATAATTATTTGTACAAACAGTCTTATAATATTAATAATAAATTTTTGAATTAGAATAAATATATATTATTAAAAATATAAATAGCTATTTATCTAATAATTTTATTTGCAATTTTTTATAATATATAATTTTAAACATTGAATAAATGACTTTATTTTAATTGTAAAAATTGCAATTAAAAAATTTGATTTTTTATAATATTTAAAAAGTCATGATTGATTATTTATTAATTAATTATGTTCATAAATATATGTAGCCATGTTTAATATCTAAATGTAAAAATGGAAATTATTCGCATTTTAATATTATTTATGTTTATAAATATAAGCATTTTACTTAAATGATCTAAATTTTCCATGAACTTTTCCTATATCTTGATAACATTTTACCTTAAAAATATGCTATGATTTAAAAAAAAAAAATTGAAAATACAAAGTTTTTAATATTGTTACAAAAATGGTGCTCTGTACCACTTGTGATATAAGGTCTGTACCGTTATGTATAACGCCCGGAAGGTTTAAAGTACACCCCCTCCCTCATATTCTCTTATTCTATCTCTCATGTCTTCTTGCCACCACCATCAAACCAATTAAAATCGATTTAATAAAATTTAATTTAATTTGATTTAATAAAATGATTCTGATTTATTTTGAAATTTTTGATCAACAGACTATGGCTTTGTATGAAGATCCGCTTGGATATTAAAATTGTTACACTCTTTTGATGAACACGAGAGAAATCTTTCAAATGATTTAAGAAATTCAACTTTGTTATAGCATATTCTAAATAAAAATCTATATAAAAATAGGCAAAATGATCAAAATTGACTGTGACATTAGTGATGCCTTTCCACGGAATTTTTTTTTTTCCGTCATTAAATTGATGTAGATGGTATCAAAAAGCCCCTTCAATTTCTCAATTATATAAAATTTGTTGTACGATTCTATGTATATACGCAGATACTTGCCGACACTCAGGCACACTCACACCCATTCACACCCACACCCACACACACATACATATGTACATACTCTAAAATGTGTAGACGCAATATACAGAAATTGTAAAGTGGCGCATAATTTTACGGACATAAAATACCTTTTTTTTTTTGGCAGTTCGTTGACCTCACTTATACATATGCATAACATAATATTGATTACAATAAGTCTACAAAATGCTACTTATGCTAGTTAGTGATGTCTAGGCAGGGAGGTACGTAAACATATACATACATGAACATACATACATAGATGTAAGTGTATAATTATGTAAATAAATAAATCTTTAGTTTACATATTTGTTTGTTATGTATTATTGAGAAATTTTTGTCTTGTGTGCGCAAGATATGGCCGCCATGTACACATGCAGCACAGATACAGCACAGATACAAAGTATCGAATATATATGAATAGTGTTGCAGAAATCAAATATGCAGACCAAATATCATCTCAGGCATTATTGTGGCCATCCAGGAGAGATTGATTATTTTTTTTTTCATTTATTTAGTTTTAGATACAATAAACTGGTAAATTTTGTCTACTTATTATATAAAGCAAATGATTCCGGCACCCACATAATCAAATGCCTTTATGTTCTCCAAAGATCTGTTGTATATATGTATGAATATTTTATATATATAAAGAAAGAAAAAGATAGGAATAAAGGTGTGTCTGCTTTGGGCTATAATCGGCCGAAGTTGACTTCTACGGAGACTACATAACCTCATACTTATTACAACTGGAATATAAAACAAGTGCCAATGTGTTTCAGTTGCACGATAGTCGACTCTTAAATTCTGTACGCCATTAATGATTACGGCAAATAAGCAGTCAATTAAATGATGTTTAAATTAAGGCATTTAAAGAATATGATTGCAAAAAAATGTACCAATTCGAAGCAAATTTGAACACGAAAGAACAATTCAAAGATGATATCCATCCAAACAATAATTTTTTGTTATCTATTTAGTTTGCTTCCAGTGTAAACATTGTTCGATTCCAGGCATTTTCAAGTGCATTTCAAAAATTGCTATCTATTAGTTGATAAGACTTTAACATGGATAGTTATTAAATTGTACTGAGAGGTTTAAATAGAAGAATGACTTTGAATCTAAACGGATGGAATAATAAATTTCTTTTGTTATAGTGAAATTTTACATAAAATTTTTGAGAATCAAAATTTAAAATTGATTCATGAAAAAGTGTAAGTTCCAACATTCTACATGGAAAGTTTCTTCCACATCTATCATTAATAAGGCTTGCTTTTAGATCAAAACATTTACATACATTTGAAAATAGATGCAATGTATGATCGGAAAATTAACAACCAGACAATGACAATTAAAAACAATGACAATTTAAAGCATGTTTCTAGATCGATCAATATAATTGACATAAATTTGCCTCAAGCGCCTTTTTCTAAGTTTTACAAATATTCATACAAATTATAACAAATTCAATTGAATATAAACAAAAATTATTACTCTAAATTTTGGTACTTGAAATAGACAGCCAAATATAGATCTCATAGATAAAACTGTTTTAGATGGGTAAGCCCTAAAATATTTTGTCTAATTTAATTCATGAGTGTGAAATAAATGAACTACAATTCCAAAAAGTAAATCATCATAATTTTTCCAAATTTTTTATACAGGTATGACTGTAAAAATAGATTGACCATAGTCGATACGGAGTCAACTTTTTAATTTTTCATTTTGCGAAATAGATGGTTGTATAGGGCGTAGTCTTATAATAATCTGAACTTAAACACAATTATTTCCAGCAATCCTTGATCTAAATAACGCCTAAATATTAAATTTCGTTCAAGGACTTTCATAGTTGCGCCATGCACTGTTATAACAAATTTACATGGACAGATTACAGACAGATGGTTGGATATTTCTAAGATCGCATAGAATAAGTAGTTTAAATTTCTTGCATTATTTATATTAATTTACCAATTTTGCAGATCGAAAATCTATTATAATGATAATATCATTTCAATCGAATACGAAATTGAATTGAACTTTATCGTCATGTTCAGTTGGCGTTTCTTTCAGCATCACAAAAATCTACTAATATAAATCATATGATAACAAATATACGATTTATAATTCAAAAAAAAAAAAAAAATGAAAAAACAACCACAAAAAAAAGAAAACAAAACACAAACAAATAGAAAGAAGTATGACAATATGGAATTATCGTACTGTATATACAACATTTAGTAAGTTTTATATATATATACTTATTTATATATTTATATATTTATATATAATTTACAAAAATACCCTGGAATTTTTGCGGAAAGGTTCACGACCTTATGCCGAATACAGCATTTATAAAATTTTATTAAAGATGATACATCGCATACGCACAATCATCAACATCATCTCATCATCATCATCATCATTGTCTGATGATGATTATACAACTTCATCATCATTCAGAAGCAGATATAACAACTATGAGTAGGTAAACTTTTTATAAAAAAATGAAATACTTTTCCTGCCCCTCTCATTTCTGTGAGATATCTAAGTTTACTTTAACAATTTTACTTTTCAAATGTAAAATATTGCCGTTCATCTTTGGGCAACAATTGAACTCTATGCCTTAAACGATATACGCCTTGCGAAGTGGAATATTCAATATTTAACTTTTTCATATGGTTGATACTTTTGCTCAATTTTTGGCAGACACGATGATTGAGTTAAAATTTTTCTATTTAAGCTTTTTCCAGGTAAATCTTCATTTCTTTTGAACTTTCTATTCTTTATGAGCATATACAACAAAATCTTATACAAAATCGTGCCTTTCAAAGCATTTTGTGATCGCTTTATAATTTTAATATAACACTGGGCTGATTTTATCAAATAGATAGCATAACTATAGAACCGGGAATCATCATTAATATGGAAATTAAACTAGAATATTCCCATAAAATTCGCCGCTTAAAATTATCATAATGAATCACTTTTTTATTCACAATGGTAATACCGTACAGAGACCCCATTTGATTTTGCCTTCCCTTACACAATTCTTCATAAATCTACAATTGCACAAACCATTCATCAGCTCTCGGTTTTTCCTACAATGGCATATAATATTCCTGCCTCTAAATCATTTCCCAGAATTTATAAATGTCATGTTGAATCACGCTTAATAATCTTGCCATGCTACTTTGGGTTTGACGTAGGTTTTTATTAAAAAATGGCCTCTAGTTTTTGCTGTTCCATGAAAATGCCTACTTTTGATTTAGATATTAAAATTAAATTTGGCATTAAAATAGAATGTTAAATGTGAACCAATTTCAGTTTGAGTTGGAGTTTCGCTATAACCCATTTGAGAATATTCGTTCAAATTTAGCTATTAATGTACCTCCACATTAATCCCAGAAAACCCAAAAAGTTAAAACTTTTAGCAAATGACTACAATTTGGCACAAAATACGACTTATACGACATTTTTAATAAGACGCTTTTTAAAATTTAAAGTAAAAAAAAATATCAAAAGTATTGCTTGGCTTATAAGATCTCTTAAATATCGGGAGGCATTTAAATATCGGGAGGGAGAAGTAGCCATTCTTAAAAATATTTTGATCTTTAAACGAACACATAAATTTATTTTGAATCTTATTAAAGGCACCTTACATTCTGCTTCCCATTACTTCAATACCCATACAAAGTTCAGACAGAGTGGAGTGAAATGGTGTGATATATATTAACTTATACCACAAAATGTTATGAGAATAGGTATATTGTCTATCAAATAAGGAAAAAAAAAAAAAAAAAAAAAGAAAAGGAAAACATGGTAAAATATTAAAGAAGTCAACGGCACGACATGCGCAATAGATAACACAAAAACCCAGTCAATTCACTTCAATTCTTTGTATGCTGTCTTTGTCTGTTGTCTGCTGTCTGATATCGCTTTATTGTATATTTTATTGTTATTCTTATTCCCGTTCTCATATCACATCATCTTTCATTGCAATACATTTCATGATACTTGTATATATTAGAGTCGTATACCCTGGCCTACCTCACCACCATTACATGATTTTACATGTTCTTTTTATATACTATTTCTATGTGCTATATGTTCCGCTGTCTGACTCCTGGAATATATAAAACAATATGTAAATGAACAAACAACATTGAAATTCTGATAAATCCTTTTTAAGGTATAATATATGTGCACATACATACAAATATGTACATGCACGTATACATATGTCTGTATGTATGTATGAAGGCAGAATACCAGTTACCAGTAATTGAAATAGCTAACTTGGGGGATGCACTAAATATACAAATATATGCACATATATTTTTATGTCTAACTTAACATAACGTACAATGCGCACAATTGTATTTTTTTTTATCAATCAGAGAGTGTTGATGAAATTGTTTCTCTCTGTAAGAGATTTAATGCGCTGTAAGACTCTCTTAAATATATTTAGAACTTGCACATAACTTTTGTTTTTCTTGTATCACACGATTTTTTGTTTTTCTTGTTGCATACGACTTTTGTTTTTCTTGTATCTTTCTTTTTCTTTTGGGTATGGTCAAGGTTCAAATATTAAACAAACAAATATATAATATTTGATATATAACATTGCGCGAGACAAATTCTCTATTTCTCTATTTTATTGTTGCTAATTAACAAATGCATTTGTTTCTAATGTAACTACATAAAAATTTAACTATTATATTGAATAAAAACAATTAGAAAAATTATGGTCGATTGAAGTCGTGTTGCTTAAAAAAAAGAAGAAGAAATTAGCTGAATTACAAGAAAGTAAAAAAAATTGCACTTTTTCAAGGAATTAAAGTGTTCATTGCGTGAAAGATGCTCCAAAAGCTTGACCAATCTGTATTGTATTGGATTTACATATTAAAAATATTAAAATATAGGAAGATCAAAATATAGTAAGTTTTTATTTAAAACTCCAAACTATCCATATTTTTTCCATATAATGAACTTTTTTCAAGGTGTATTTATGAAAATGGTCAGTCTTTGGAACGTAGCAAATCTGCGTACCCCGTTAAATTATATTTAAAATTATGATCTATAGCTTAACAAGAAAATAATTTAGAGCTGATTGGTATTGTGAAAGGTCAACCTATCTCAAGCCCTTTTGAAATTCTGTAGGATATAACAATTTAAAATGTTATCACCTTTAAAATTCATACACCATTTTGGTTGTTATAAGTAAAAAGTCAAGAATATAACAGACTGTTGTAGGAGGGACTAGTTCAACTAAGTCGTACAAAAACAATGAAAATCATTAATACATTACACAACTAAGATTCATTACAAAATTATTTTACTACTTTTGGATTATGGGTTGGTTTGCTTAAAAAGGTTATTAGAATCCGTAAAACAACGGATCTAATTGAGTGATGGCGAAGAAACGCTTTAATTACACTTCACTAACACTTCAATTCTTATATACTATTTCTCTGAAATTTCTGCTTTAGCGTTATAGCTAAATTGAATAAATTTATAAATAATTCTTTCGAAATTATTCTCGGCAATTATTATCTTCTGCAAAATAAAAGTATTTTTAGCATAATTGTACACTTGATGTATCAATATGCCGCTGCAGTCATGAATTCAAGTAAGTAAGTTCATTGAGCTATCACTACTTCCTTTCATTCATTCAGAATAAATTCTAAGGCTCTTTGGTTTTTTTTCTAAGATAATTCTTGTAATAGCAAATTCTTTTTAATTTAACCTAATAATAATACTTTAAATAAAAATAAATAGCAACTAACCTTACTAAAATATCCAACAGTGTGGCAACCATCAACATCTGCCAAGGTCATTATATAAAATAGAAATGGTTCCACATCATAATACAGAGTTTTATGATCCAAGAAAAATTTCGCTAATAAACATAAATGTTGACAATATTGCTTATGACGTTTACCATCCACTTGCCAAACTTGTAGTTTACCCTTACGATAGATCTCATCACCAGGCGGATGACGCCATACACATTTCTGGGCATGCCGTTTAATACCCGTTTCTGATTTTTGATATCGTAAACAAAATTCACAGATATACATTTGAGGTAAACGAGCTACATCTTCCGGATATGGTGATTGATACCAGACTTTCATTTTATATTTTCCCATTGTTATGTATTTGATACCTTTACCAATTGGTAATTCTTTAACTTCTTCCTCAACTTTAATAGATGCCAATGATTGGGCATCTCTAAATAATTGCAAATCGTAATCGGGTACAATGCCAACCAAGCTAGGTTCACGATCTTCATCTGTACAATCTTTTTCCAATTTCACTTTATCAGTATTTACAATTTCTGTTAATGGCTTAAAATTTGCTCGCATCTGTTTCAATTTATTAAAGAATTCTTTTTGTTCCGGTGTCTGCATATATTTAAAATTATTTAATGATTTATCATTATCAGAAGAAGCATGACTATTATTAGTTATTAATGTACATTTGCTTCTCACTTCAAGACGATTTTTACGTTCATTAGCACGCTCTTTACATTCTGAAACTGACATATTGTGATAAATGGGACATGCTTCGGGTAAAAAATGGCGATCTAAATTTCCACTTAAATGACCGGATGAATCACAACCTTCCGTTGGGCATTTTTTTTCTAATTGGGGTGGTGAGATTGCACGATTCATTAACGGTATACCCGTAATATTTGTCAAAGAGTTCTCTTTTTTTACTTTACATTTACTTAAACCAGTTGTCATGCCCACATAAGATTTTTTAGCTGGACTTTTTGAGAGGCTACGTTTTAATTGAATTTTATGGCCATCCACACCATCAGAATCTGTATCAGTGGCAAAGCCACTTGGCATATTTACAGCACAACCACTACCACCACCGCCGCCACCACCTCCATTCACCTTTAATTGTTTATTACGCCTACTGCTCAATGAGCGTGTTAATTTTCTATTGGGTCTCTCATGTTTTATTATACGGCCTTCATCACTATCAGAATTTATATCTTTTTTATACGTTAATGATTTAGTAACGCGTTTATTTCTTTTACTTCTAAGTACTTTATTCGAATATGATGAATCACTGTTAGTATCAGATTCAGTGGTACTGCTGGTGGATTCATCTTCTGGACCTGTAACACTCTCAAATTCTGATTCATCTGTACTCTTACGGCGACATTGATTTGTCGAACTATTCATTTTAGCGGGATGTGCATTAGAACGTCTCGTAGAGTTTCCTCGACTTTTTGCTTGTGATTGTTCAACATTTGCTTTTGTTGTTGACTTTTGTAATTGTAATTGTGTATCGTGTTTCTGTTTAACATTATGCACCTTCTCAGTTTCTGGAATTTCTGAATCACCTGATAACATTATATGTTCCTCTTTTTCTCGACCTGTAACTGGTTTACCGGCATCTCTATTCGATATTGTTGCTGCTGATGTGGTTGATGTGGTTGATGTTGTTGTTGTTATTTCGGTCGCCGTTGTCGTTGTTGTTGTCGCTGCAATAGGCGTAAATTCTGATGATGATTTTTGTAATTTTGATGAAGCCATTACAAATGATGTATTACTGGTTTTTCGTCTTTGTGCTATTTGCGGTGTTGCATTATTATTATTAGAAGATGTGGTTGTAGATGTAGTTGTGCGTACAATACGTTTATTTGGCGGTGTTTCATCTTCGCTAGAAAATACATTTGGCCTACATGAACGTTGTTGTTGTTGCTGTTGTTGTTGAAGTTGTTGTACACTGTTGCCGTTGACACTTGACAATTGTTGATGTTGCTGTTGCTGCTGTTGTTGTTGCTGCTGTTTGGCTTTTGTAATTACTTTATTACTATTGTCATTATTTTCAATTATTTTTGAATTGACAGTTTTATTTTCGGAACTTTTTCGACGTGTTACAGGCGTTGGTATATTTTGTGCTTTTATTTTTGCCTCATTTATATCTTTCGTGGCATAATTAATGGTTTTTACTAAATCACTTGAACTACTTGATTCACTATCTGTACTTGTGGTACTACCAGTTTCGGAGCAACTTGAACTGCCACTAGTTGTTGTACTGCCTGATGAAGAAGTTGTACTAGAACGGCTAGAATTCATATTGATTATTTAACAATTCAATATCACTGATCAATAAATAAATGATTTGCTCTTTTCTTTTTTTCTAATAAAACATTTTATGGCGTTCACTTCTTTGTTTTTCTATTATTATTCTTATGTTTTCACTTTTATTCGTATGTTATGGCACAAAAATGTGTAATGTGTGAAGTTAGCAGTGCTTGCAAGTTTCAAGCAGAAGAAAAGTTATCAAATGAATATACTTGAGCCAATATTTTAAAATCTATTTAAATAAATATAAATTCTATTTGAAGGAATGTTTATGAATTGATGTCTTGAGCACGACACATTTTGGTTATACTATTGGAATTCATTTTCCTATTTCTAGTTTCATTTTGTTGTGTTTGATTTATGAAAATAAATAGCCTTAATAAACTTTTAATAATATAAATAAAAGTGATGTGTTGTTGAAATATATTACAAAATGGTTAGATTTACTTCAATTATTTATTGCTTATTTGAGCATTTAAGCAATGGCATTTATTGTAAATAGACAACACAACTATGAGCATTGCCGTTTTGTTTCATTTCATTTCATTTCTATTCGTTTCTACACATTCTAGTGTTTGATATGTCAAAAATATAGAAGTCATAGGGGAAGATATTAAAAAAGAATTGTTATCTAATTTGATTGAAATGTTTTAATTTTAATTTTTACCATTATTATTAGATATATGAAAGTCGTATACAATAAAATGCGTTTTCAGTGATTTGTGAAACTTTTATTATAATAATATTTCTTCAATAACTATTATTGGTTTGTGCATGTAGTGAAAGATTTGGAGGTTGCATTGTGAATTATTTGAAAGTATTGAATTATACAACGTATGATTAATTAGTGGTGAAAGAAAAAATGCATCTGATATATATTGTTATGATAATATGTTGTGCATTTTGCATACGTAATAATTTAACATTGGCTTCAATATCTTTATATGAGGATAATGATTTTGCTGAATTTGAAGATTTCGATAGTGATGATGAAGATGATCAATTTAATGTTGGTGCACCATCATTGTCATCATCTGTTAATGGAGACAAGTCATCTACATCGCAGTTATTCAATAATAAGAATGATGTACGATTAAATGGCAATACAATGAACGATGTTGAATATCATGATGATGATACTGATGAGGATGATGACGATGGTATTGTTGAGGATGAAGATGAATTTTTTAAAGATGAAGAAGAATTTGAAGGATTTTATGATAATAATGGTGATAGAATGGAAAAACACTCAGCTGAACCAAAATTAACTGTTGCTAAAATTCCCATACATTTCCGGTAAGATATCATTTATATGCAAGACATATTTTCTTTTATCATTTTACTTAAAGTTGTTTGTGAAATGATTTTCCTTGAATAATTTTATGAGCCGACTCTTAAATACCCTGCAACGTTTACCAATTTATAATTAAAAAGTCAACAGAGGAATTAATTGGGGGAAAGATTCAAAATATGGGATCTGAACTAAATATGCTGAACAGATTCCAGACAACTCTGAATTTTTTTTGCAAAATAATCATTTTTTTATTTAATTTTTTTTTTTATTATATCCATCAATTGCATTGTTGAGTTGTTTGATTGCATTCGATTACATTTTCGTTCACAATGCGCTCACTGATCAAATAACAAAATTATGTGAACTGATTATGGTAGATAAAGGTTACATCGATTTAGAATGTGATCCTGAAGGGATCGATAGAATAACAAGAAAATTATATTTTCTTGTTATTCTTAAATTTTGGATACCTTTGGTAATTTATATTAGAAATGGATATTTTAAAGTTGTATAGTTTTAGGTTGGCGTTGTCGATTTACACCATTTTATTAAAGAATTTGTAAAATAATGGTTTTGGTGTTTTAACAATATTTTAGCTTTCTATTTGCTGCCATCAAGTTATTAAGTTATAAGAAAAATTTATAAATTTTTGCTTAAAAAAAGAGTAGCACTTTGGGCGCGTCCATTTTTGGTCCATTTTTAATACCCACCGATGTACATGAATTTCTAATGTTTCTGCCAAATTTAATCAGATGAGTTTCTAACACACAAGGAGAGATGAACAGATGGACAGACATATTCATATAAATTCAGAATTTGTTAATGATCAAATGGGGGGTTTCCAATGCTTCTTTTCAGATGTTACAAATGTAATGACAAAATGAACATGCATTCAGTTTTGGGTGGGTACTTTTTTATTGTTATACGCAACCACTGAAATGTATTATGCTTTAAAACACGAGCGGTATGGAGTTCAAAAATATATTTAGGAATCATTTTACAATTTATATTTTTTGATGAAAATTTTGTATAGAGTTTATTAAAAAATATATTGATATAATTATATATTTATAGTTCCCATTGGGATTCTTATTGGTTAGAGATGCTAATGCTAATCGGTTTAATGATTTATTTTACAAATTTTTTTGCTGGTAAAGCGAAAAATTTGAAATTGGCCAATTTATGGTTGAATACTCATAAAGCATTGCTTGAAGATAATTTCGTTTTGGTGGGTGATGATGGTAAAATCGAAAATGAGAATCCCGGTTTAATGAAAGAAACTGATAGCTTGTATACATTATGGTGTTCTGGTCGTACATGTTGTGAGGGTATGTTGGTTGAATTGAAAATGATTAAACGTCAAGATTTAGTATCATTAATTGCTGGATTGTTGCGACCACAACAAGATCAATTACATATAAAAGTTGATTTAACTCGTGGCATTATGGATACATTTGTTTTATTTGTTGGTACAAAAAAAACTGTCATTAAAGCTTTCAAGGAATATCAAGATTTGGTAAATAATATTTAATAATAATAATTTTAAAATAATCATTTATAATTAAATTTTGCATTTTTAAACCTTTGTACATATTTTTTTTTTTTTTAGAGCAAATATTGCACTCTAGTCAGTAAGCCGGAAACGCGTTATAATGTGCCAATTGGTTTAAGTGTATTATCTGAAATACCAGAGGCATCTTCTGCCATATTAGAACATCGCGTTGTTACGGCTTTACATAAATATCAACAATATATAGATTATATATATATATCGGATCAATTTAGTGGTTCGAATCAATCAGATGATGCTTCTACATTGAAACAACCAGAAACAAAATCAATATTATGGGCTGGTTTTAATTTACCAAAGGATAATGATATGAATGCTCTAAAGCCATTATTAATATTAGTTTTCTATTTAATGGAACGCCTTAAAGTCTACCGTTTGTCGAAAGAGGTAAATTATGATACTTATAAATTGGTATAAATGTTTGTAACAAGCTGAAAGATTTAACATAAATTCAATTTTTATTACACTGATCCATTCAGAATCACTTTCTGAATCGATTCAAGTTTAGCCGTCCATCTAACCATGCATCTATCTCTTGTCTACATAAGTAATCTTTTTTTTTTTTTCTCAAAATATTGGCAACAATTTTATAGACATTTGTATAAAATTTGGTGAGTTGCTTTTGGGTAATACGGCGAGTCCTATTAAAAAATTGTTCAGAGTGAACTATTTTCGCGGCATCTTTTCATGTTCACTTAAGGTTCACTTTTGAAAAAAAGTCTTTATATAAAAAAAATCTACAATTATGGATATTTTTCAATGAAAATCAGTGCATAGTAATTATTTAATCTGGCTTAAATTGAACTATTTTTTGAACCTCCTTCCATTTAATGAACTTTTCAAATTATTCGAAAATTTCACTTTCTTTTGACTTTCTCAATTTGTGAGTAATTTTTTTTTTTTTTTTTTTGACTACTTAATTGTATTAACTGAACTCATGTAGGGTATTAAAGAAGCGTAGTTGATGATTTAAATCATTTGTATTTGTTGTGTTTAAATTTTTTTCAGAGCAAACAAAGAGCTGAAAAAAATCGTGCCCGCGTAGAAGAGGAATTTTTGAAAAGTACTCATGCCGCTCGAGCTGAAGCGGCAGCACAACGTCGTGAAGAGAAACGTAAACAGGAAAAGGAACGTGTCATGGCCGAAGATGATCCAGAAAAACAACGACGCTGGGAATTAAAAGAGCAAAAGAGACAAGCGAAAAAGAAAGCACCAAAAATGAAACGTTTGGCCGTAAAATCTTTATAAAAAAAATTCTCTTTCTGCGTTTATGGTTTTTTTTCTCTTTATTTCTTCTGTCTTACATATAATATATATAATATATATATATATATATATATATATATATATATATATATATATATATTTATATTTATGTTTATGTATGTACAATTAAAAAATTGTTTCATGAAAAGAGCAAACGAACCAAAAATAATATTTTTAATGACGGTTAATTTTTATTACAGAAAAAATCGAAATTATACAATCAAATCGAATCAAAATGCAATCATCATCCAAATTGAATTTAACATTTAATTGGGAAGCAATTTTCATTAGACATATACGCTATATGATTCCTTAATGTTTTAATTTGTTTCTGAGCTGCATCAAAACTATACGATAATGTATTCAATTGTCCTTGCATTTCACGTATCACAAGTTCACGATCATTAACAGAAAGGCATGCTGTGGCACGACATTGAGCTAATTGCTTCTCTAAACGATCTATTTGATCTTGCAATTGTTGCTTAATTAATTGAGATCTCTCTTTTGTACGTGCTATTATCTTGGCCGATTCGGAACGTAATGTATCCAAATCTTCTTGGGTAGTTTTCAATTGTTCACAGAACATATCACGTTGTCGTTGTACTTCTTCCAAATTTTTTTGTGTCTTATTCAATTCTTGTTGGCATTGTTGTAATTGGGGGCGGCAATCATCTGGCTCATCACCATTTGTTTGTTTTTGTTTTAATAAACGTAATTCTTTACAAACGATCATTAATTTATTTTCTAATTCTTCCTTCTCCTTACAGATTTCTGCCAATTTAAGTTGCTCATTTTCCAATAATTTTGGAAATTGTAATAGCTCATTTAATTTCTCTTGAAATTTTGCTCGTATTTCCTTAATTTCTAAATTAATTTGCTTTTCGATACGTTTATTATTCATATTCAATTTCTCAATTGTTGCACAATATTCTTCAACTTTCTGCTGAGCATTAATATATTTTTGACGATAATCATCCAATTGTGCTGATTGCTCTTTCATTAAACATTTAAATTCGACTTGTTCTTCAGTTAGATCATTAACGCGTGTTCGTAGCAATTGTAATTCAGATTCCTTGGCGTTACCACCGCTGCTATCAGTAGAAGGCAGCCCAGTTATATTACCAGATATACCGCATGTACTTTTTAATCTGAAATATATTGTGAGAAAGGCATACTCTTAGCATATTTATTTTTAACTTGAATCTTAACTTGAATTTTTCAATATCAATCTCTTCAAGAAAACTATTACATTCCATAATAATGAATAAGAGTCAAGGGCCTAGTATTTCTGCCAATTCATAATATATGATAATTAAGTTCTCTGTAGTATTTAGAATTTTTAACATAATCGTTGGCTTAGAGTAAGCTAATTAAGAAAGAGAAAAATTAGAGAGAAAAATTGCCACCTTAGGGATAGGGACAGCTACGAAAAAGGAATTCCTTAAAATTTTTAAAAAAGATATGCTCCAATTCATATCATACGGTCCTTTATACGATAAAGTCACAAATTTTATTAGTGATAGCTATAATGTTGTAAATTGAATCTGAAAACTTTCTATTTTAAGATCGAGTGCCCAGCTACAGATAAGCTTCATTAGCCGTTGTAAATTAACAAACATAATTCGATTTATTCAATCAGGGAATTTGCTTCACTTTTCTTAAGCTGTTTATTGTGGAATCGTTTCGGAAAACTTTGAATAAGCTTTGCCGAAACTTTGGCAAAGGTCTGCAACTTATATTTTGTAAATGTAAAGAAATTTCTTTATAAAAAGGCCTTTCTAAAATCTTATTAATAGGACTTTACATTTTTAATTGGTAAATACGGAATGCGGAATAATAAATTAAAAAAAATGAAAAATTAGAAAACAATTCAGAAAATAATTCAACAAATATATTTAATGTTATTGGTAGAGGATTTTAGAAATCACATTATTAAAATATTATTATGAAATATTTGTGAATATATGATGGACTTACTTTTTCGTTAATTCCTTTAGCTGTTCATCTTTTTTACTGAATTCCGTTAATAAGTACAAATAGTTATCTTTAAGTTTCTGAAATTGCTCAGTTTTGGGCGTTTTACCCGATTTACATAATATAGACAAATCAATGGGCGGTTCACTATCTCCAAATTTTTGTTGTGATTGGCAAGGTGGTGCTGATGATTTTTGGCATGGTTTTTTAATATCATGTTGCGGGCATGGTCTTTTCAATTTATTTTCTATATCCCGTCGGCATAATTCATTTTTTAACATGCTTACTTCCGATTGCATACAACGAATTTTATCTTTCAACTTTTCTATGCACGTTTCATCATTTGATGGCTCAGTGCATGGTTTCTGTTTCTTTTTACGCTTAATACAAGGGCGTTGTTTTTGTTCGGTTTTTTTCTTTTTGCAAATTTTTAAAGCATTCATAATTTCCCGTATCAATTTTTGCTCTTCAGACTCACAAGGTCCACTAGACTCGGTACTATCTTGTTCCTGACATGGGCTTGGCTTTTCACTTTCACTGCTAAATTCAGCAGCTGTAGATTTCCAATATGGTCCCGACTCTTGTTTATTCGATTGATTTTTTGCTGTCTGCACTTGTAATGTTTCGCAAGTGTGCATTATTGGTGCCATTTGATCTTCATCGAAAGTGGTAACTAAATTAATTTCCTTGTAACGTCGTTTTGAACCAAAATTTTGTAAATGCATAGCTTTATTAATTAAACATCTTAATTTATCTAACTCTTGATGCAAACATGCATCCAAAGTTTTCAAATCCGCTTCTTCACAGGGTGTAAGACAAGGCTTACAATTTATTTCTTGAATTTGATTTTTAAGACTTTCAATCATCTCATTCTGACAATTAATCTCTTTAATTAATCTTTTATAATCTTTATAGTTACGTTTCTTCTCTGGATCATCCGATGACGATCCAAGTGGTGTATAATCTTCACCTTCAGATTCCTCTTCTCTAGCATACATTTCTTCTTCTTCACCACCTTCATCGTAGGCGGGTAAGATTACTTCCTCTTCTTCTGCTATATGTTCTTCTTCCTCCATTTTTGGGCGTTAATTTATACTTCTTTAATTTAGAAACTGAATTAATTTGAAGCGCTATAATACTAAAAATTTAGATATTTTCCGCTATGAAATTTAGGAAATTTTTATGAAAATTACTTTTTTTTTACTCTTGAACAATTTTATGTATAATGATTTTTGAACCTTTTCTACACAAATTTTTCTTGACATCTTTTGGAAAGCATTCTTCAATATTTCTTTCTTTTATTATATAAAAATTTTATTACCTCATGTGTTTTAGTCTTTACCCCTATATAGAGTATAAAACGTCTCGATTTATTCATACATTAAACCCTCCTTCTATTTTGCCTTTGAAGAAAATTAATGCATTAAATTTTCTTAGTGAATTAGCCCAGAAAAGGTGTTGCCTTAACATTGCTACTTTATTTTTAAAGCGAAGTAAAAAGTTAAGAGATGTGAACAATTTATCTATTGTATAAATTAAAAAATTAGAGGACAATGGGATCATTATATAGAACTTTGGCTTCTGCTTATTACATCCATCACTCATATATTCGAAGTGAAATCCTTAATTTATAAAAATAAAAATATTTCCAATACAGCAGGCTTTAACTGAGTTTATCAATTTATATCCAAAAATTTGTATACCTGTGCAATCCATTGTTGGTCCTTTTCTAAATGTAAAAATTTGGATATTACCGCCAAGTATGGCAAAGCAAATGAAACTTCATGTAAGCAGATTGTTATTAAAAATTAATTGGCATCATTTGAGATGAATGCCTACAAAATATCCGATAAAGGTCATACCTTTATTTTTTAAATAAAAAATTATTAACGGAATGGCAATATTTAAAAATCTAAGATTGTCTCTAGTTTTTGGAATTAAATCGAACAAAAAGGCATGAAGTAAAATTGTTATAATCCCTTAAGGCCGTTTCGCAAATGTGATAAACCCCGAATTGAAGTGTTGTAATTAAAAAAGCAAGAAAATGTTTTACGGGGAAGCCAAAAAGTTTGTGACTTTTGAGCATTATGGTTAATGGTAAATTTGTGCGATAGAATGTCGGGTAGAGTTTGAAAAAATATATCCAGCCTGAACTAAATTTGGAAGCCTTATTTCTAATCTTAAATAAAAACTTTAAACCGATTTTCAATAGAAAATATTTAAAATTGTAAATGTTTTACATAAAACAACTTTCTATAAAATGGTACATTATCTATTTGGATCCATTTTGAATTACCTGTCATGTTCAACTCCCAACCATTCTCATTAAAAGAACGTAAAATTACAAAGATCCTTGTGAGTCTTACAAAGGCATAAAGAGTTATAAAAGGAAATTGGCCTCAAAGTTTTTTATAAATCCAGAAAGATTTTAGTGTAGGACTTCATAGATCATTGCCTGCCAAATTTATTAAGCATAACTCTTACAACTTTTTTTTCATTTGGCACATTCTTTTCTAAAATTTTTTTGCTCCATTATACATTCTAAATTTTCAATGGAAATTCTAAATTTTAAGGCAAATTGGATAAAATATGTCCATATTTATATAAAAATGAAAGTGTTTTGAGTGAATGTTTAATAATTTAAATCAGTCCAGAGACATTATTGCCTTTTCTTTTAATTTTGATAATTTTTGAATTTTTTGTTGTTGCTATTTTTCTTTGTTATTTTGTTGTTTTATAAATTTTAATCAATAGACAAAATATAATCAAAATATTTTGAGCAAATTTTTCGTTATAGAATTTTTGCGTTATTTTTTTAAAAAATACTTTTTTTTTTTTTTTTTTGGATAAAATTGTTAATATATATCTCGATGCGTTGATCTAAAATTGCAAATTACAATCGAGTAATATTATAAATGGAGTCTACAAGTCTAAATTTAGAGTTCAAAACTAAATTAAATACTGAAATACGTCAAGAGTTGCAACAACAGCGACATTATCCGATATTTGGGGATTCATTACAATTAATAACCGGTTCATCGCATTGTAATATGAAAATGAAAGAAATTACCCGAAATCGTAGCTTTCATCAATTGTATTTTAATAGTTTAAATACGAATGACATAACTAATCATAATAATGAGCATGATGATGAGGATGACGATGAGGATGCTATTGAAGAAACTGATCTAAAGAGTAATGAAATTAATTTAGATGGTTCATCTTCATTAGCATCCTTGACCGCAAAATTGAAATTGAAATTATCAAAATATCGTAATGAATTACGTGAATATAATAATACTACCAAAGATCTAGAGGATAGATATATTAAAATGACCTTAGAATTAAATGATATGCAACAAAAGCATGAACAATTTGTTACAATAAATCATAATTGTTCTAATAGCGTTGCATCCGATTTTCCTGATATTCCTGTTATTCCTGTTATTCCTGTTATGGAAGATGTTACCAGTGCTGGTTCAGAATATTCTCTCAAACGTAAACATACACAAGTTTTCGATCGTACGAATAGTATTTTACATATTGCTCTAAAGGAATCTAATGGCAAGCCATTAACCAATTCAAGGAATTATGATAAAATTGATGATGAAGAGAGTTCACGTTACATTGATAAAAAATCAAGAAAACCGAACTCGTTCCATAGCTTTTCCATTAATAAAAAATATGTATGTCATTCAAAGCCTCATTTAATGGGCGAAAATAAAGAAAATGAAATGTTAGATTTTGATGATGATGATGATGGTGATGAATATTCAATATGTGATGCAGACTTAAGAAGTAGTTATAAAAGTTCAAAATCTATTATGGGAAATAGAAATCAAAAGTCAGATAATAATAATAACAAACAACAACAATTAAAAGATATTGATCGTTTACAAACGGCCATTGCAAGTTTACAAAATGAAAAGAAAAAATTTCAGAATATAATTGTGCGGCAACAATCCTGTTTAGATGATTATTATAGCCGATGCGTTAAAGCTCATGAAATTATGCATACGCAACGTATTGAAATTGATAAATTACATTCGAATAATCAACAATTGGAAGAAGAAATTACATCTGGTATAGAACGTTTACGTCATAAATTGGAGACGAAATTGCTCGAATTGGCACAATTGCCACAAATGTTACATGATGAAAGAGCGAATCATGATCGTACACGTAAAGAGAATGCCATGTTACATGATCGTATACGGGCTACGCAAATGGAGGTACATCAATTAAAAGATAAATTGGAAGAGGTGAATAAGAAGAAACTATCTACGCTAGCCAAATTGAAAGTTGCCGAAAGGGATTTAAAAATATTTAAAAATTATAATTCAGCATTGAAACAAGAGAAGCAACGTTTAAATAATGAATTGCGTAAATTGCGTGAACAAATGGACTCATTAGAAAATGGTAATAAACGTATTTTAAATCGTCAACGTGAACAAAGTGAAAAACATCGACGTGAATTGCAAAAACGTGTCTTTGAACTTGAATTGAAATTAAGTCGCAGTCAAAAATCGACCAGTAGCTTACTACAAGAACGTGATAATATCATCACGGAATTACAAAGCCAATTAAATACTTTGGTACACAATTTTGAAATATCTCAAAAACATATTCGTGTACTTCGACGACACATTTATGCAATGTCTAATGTTGGCAATGGCAATGGCATTGGTGGAGCTGGTTCTAGTACAACAACAACAACAAATAATAATAATAATAATAATAATAATCGTGGACAACAACAACAACAAAAGCAATATCAATTGAATGGAAATCATCGTGTATATCGTACATTCTCTCAAGGAACTTGAACTTCAATCCTTCATCTTGGCTATTGCTATTAGAGCAAAGTGTTAAACTTTTTTAATTATATTTTATAGGGAGTGCAAATATTTTTATGCAAATAATGTTATGATAGAAATATTTGTCTTGACTCTCTATACATATATAATTTCAATTAACACTTATCTAAAACTTTAATGAGATTACGCAACACGTGTACTTTTCCCCTCAGTTGCTTTTTCTTTTGTTTGAGATGATGTTTCATCTTGAATTCTTTTGCTACGCGAATGCAACTCTGTATGTTTTATGCTCGTTATTGTAGTTGTTTTTTTTTTTAATATTTCCCCATTAAATTAATTAAATTGATAAATAAATAAATAAATAAATAAATAAATAAATAAATAAATAAAAATAAATAAATAAATAAATGTTTAGATTCTAAATTTTCAAACCATTTTAAGAGCATTCAGTGAGCTTATACCCGGCACTTAAAGGTTGGTGGTGTATTTATATTTAAAACGTCTAGAAGGATATGTCGAAGACCGTAGAAGTATAAATATTTTTGATAAGCATTTTATTCTGTCTGTCTGTCCGTCTGTGTGTGCGCTTGGTTAAACATTTTCCTGGTTGTAAAATTTAAGATAACGAGATTAAATTTGTTAGAGCCTTTGAAAGTTCTTGTATGTTGGTTGATATTGAAATTTGGCCAAATCGATTAAAGGGCACGCCTACTGTGCAATGTAAAATAAGAAAACTTCTGCTTTTTAAACAAAAAATGAGACTGAGTTTTATATATTTTGAATCGATATTGTAGAGTTATAGTTTGAGGAAACTTTGATAAAAAGCAGCTACAAAAAAGTGTTATACAGTTAGTGTTTTACATGCATACCTGCCTGGAAGACTCAAATGCATGGTATAAACATACTTATGATCGCTAGCGTTGGTAGACACATCACATCACGTGCATGCCACCGTCCCGACTAGCTTCCAATTTAAAGCCACTATTGCACCTCATCTAGTTAGCTTAATCCTTGGTGTAAGGATTCGGGGCCTTCTTAATACCCCTTGGCTTAGATTAGATTAGCCCGATAAGCCTAATCAGCTAGCCATTTTATTCGGGAAATGGCACCCTGCTCGACAGAAAACATAATTGTGGTATAAACATAATAGGTCGAGCTACGCCCGCGACATGGGCACGACAGCCCCCACGAAGCCAACTCCAACTTCACCACATGGGCAAATATGAAACTGGTGATCCCGTGGTACCAAATTAAATCTTTGGATCTGATCTCGTGAAACTCATGATGTCCCCTGATGGATATGGATCAGAAACCATCTCATGAGCCACTCCCAATTGAGCAGGTGCTTCTCGGTATTGGTCGCCCCCACAAAATAGTGTTATCAATTAAGAGAAGTAACACTTTGGAAATAGTAATCAATTATATCAATCTACAAACAAGAATTTACAACTTTTATGGTAAAATTGTGGCCATACAGAAATTTTTTCATTTCAGAAGGATTTATATGAAAAATGCTTTCTACTACTTAAAACAAAAGTGAATAAATCTTGAGGTTGATTTTTATCAACTACAGTGATTAAAATGGTAAAAGAAGTCAAAAAGTGAAAAGTAGAAATTTACGAAAGCTCTTTCGTAAAAATTCTCTATATGGGACGTCGAACGTACATCAAATGCGTCCAATGAGGGAATAATTGCACGTGTAGCTAATATTAATTATATCGATTTGGAGTTATTGCCCATTAAACTGGACGTACGTTTTTCAAATTGGCGCCAAAAAGTATACACAAATTTTCGTAACACAAGTAATGAATTTGTATTAGACGATTTCAGTTCATTACAATTTTTGAGATATTTAAAATTTATTCTTCTACAAATGCTCTTAGATAATTCAGAAGAGCCTTTGTAAATTTACTGAGCAAAAGATATGCATGCAAAATCAAATACTCGGCATTTTTGTAAATATAACATTAATGAAATACGTAAGAATTGTATAGACGATCAAGGCCGACTCTTTAATACCCTACACCAATTTGCTTAATGGGATTTAAGTCATACAAGACACTTACAAGCCATTAATATTGAAAGATTTGCAATTATTTTAAAAAAATTGTTATTTGAGAAGAGATTCAAAAAATTAGTCGAATCGGACAGTGCCAATTTTTGTTAAAATGTATGAAAAATTAAAACTTTTGTCTAAAGAAAAATTTTTATCGAAAAAGCTTTATGGATGATGTAAATGACGATTTGATAAATGGCTTATTTATGAATAAGGCAGTGCAATTTTGTAAAAATGAAATAAAATTTGTTAGAATTTACGAAGCGTTATATGAGATGATTGTAAATGACTAAATTTGGCACATATATTTTTCATGTCAAAATACAAGGCAGTGCCAATTTTTGTTAAAATGTATTAAAAATTAAAATTTTTGTCTATGGAAAGATTTTTTATCGAAAAGGCGTTATATGAGAAGTAATTGTAAAGATGGATCGATTTAGACCAAATTTGGTACACATATTGGCAATGCCAATTTTTATTAAAATATATTAAAAATTAAAACTTTTGTCTAAAGAAAAATTTTTATCGAAAAAGGCGTTATATGAGAGGTTATTGTAAAAATGGACTGATTTGGACCGATTTGGATCAAATTTGGCACACATATTTTTCATGTCAAAATACAAAGTAGTAACAATTTTTACTAAAGTTGTTTTTTTTTTAACTATTTCCAGTAAAGTTCGTCTCTGGGCCAAAGCACAACCATGTACCAAACTTCATAAATATATCTCTTAAATTGCGCCCTGTAGCTTGCATACAGATGGAAAAAATTTCGAAAGTGATTCTAATAGATTGGAATTATAAAAATTGGGTCTATCTTAAATCTCTTTGAATGTTACAAACATCTGCATAAATTTATAATGTACCACAAGTGATGTAGGGTATTAATACCAAAATAAACTGTAAAGAGCATCTATAATTACACAATATACATTAAACAGTGGGATATTGTTTACTTTGATGCAAATGAATAAGTTTAATGAATTTTCTTATAGATTTAGGAAAAAAAAAATCTCGGAAATCAAATTTAATTTATCTCAGTTAATGTTTGCTCCTCGATTATATTAAACAACCAAATAGAATAAACGGAACGTTTTATAAAAAGTTTTCACTTTTTATTTCTTCAAATTGTTGCTTATATTTTTTGTTTTTTTTTTGGAATTTAAAAGAAAAAAATAAAAAAAAAAACTGGCAAAAAAAATGTACTATAAATATTTTATTATACGTATCGGTATTTTAATTCTAATGAATGATTTCCAACAAAGTTCCACTCAAATAAATTGTTGGTACAATCAAAGCAATAATTGCATGATAGAAATACAATTATTAAAAATTTCAATGGACATAAAAATAATGATCAATTACAAATGAATTGTTCAACAGAAGTATCAAGGGAAACGTTTATAGGGGAAAATTCCTCATATCTTGTAGAACAACGAGCCATTTTAAATGGTTGCCAAACAACATTTGATTATGATTGTTGCGGTTTAGAGTTAATACCAAATTGTAAGGCTATTACAGAAATGCTGGTACAATATTTTCAAATGAATGTATTGCGAATAAAGCAATGCCAAAAGGAATTGAATTTGGAATGGAAATCCATGTTAAATAGAATACAATTTTATAATAATGATATTGGTGGCATTGATATGGAATCATTTTCTCAAGAGTTTTTAGATTTGCAAGAATTGGAATTTCAAAGTAATTCTTTATATTATATAATGCCTTTATCATTTAAATCCTTACAATTTTTACATACCTTAAAGATAACAAATGAATTGGAATTGATTATAAAAGATGAAGATTTTTTATTTAATATTTATGCTATCAAAATTCATCTAGAATCATTGAAATTATTCTCAGTTAAAATATTGCAAAAATTGCCAAAAATGCTACAAGAATTATTATTAAGAAATACAACATTGGATGAAGTAGAGATTCATTTTATAAATAATGGTAATTTGCATAATCTAAGTATAAACAATTGTGGAATTGAAATATTTCATTTAAATGATCCTGCAATGAGTTTAGAATTTCTTAATATACAACAAAATAAATTGCAAGATTTTCATATTGTAACAAAATGTAATGTAAAAATTTTAGATTTAAGTGAGAATCATTTAATTGGAATATCAAAAAAATGGTTTAAACACTTAACTAATTTGAAAGAATTAATTTTACAAAAAAATCTTATAAAAGTTTTCGATTTATATGATGTTTTAACAAATTTACCTCACATAAATATTATTGATATAAGACAAAATGATATAAATTTTTTGAATAATATTGATAACAATTATGATCCAATACAATTATCTCAAGTTCATATAAAATGTTCAAAAAATCCTTGGAATTGTGCATGGTTATATAAATTTGCTCAAAAATATCCGGATAAATTTCGTGTAATGACTTATGAGAAATTTATACGAAAAATTAATGTTAATGGTTTGGAATGTCAATTAATTAATGAAAATATTTTAAATACTTCCCTATCAATTGATACAAACAATTCTTATCAGACCAATGTTATAAAATCAAATGATAAAAATTTTAATATAATGCTTTATGGAGATCAATCATTCGAAATGAAACGGAATCAACGTGCCGAAGCTTTAATTATTTTATTTATGTTACCAATGGGTATTGCCTTGTTATTTTTATTATTATATATGTGGATATATTGTCAAAAAATTTTCCATTTATCATATTATCGAAGAAAGCCGGATTCTAAAACAAATGCAGTAGCAAATACAAGTGAAGAAGTCTGTTGTAATAATTATATGAGTCAGCAATTTATATCAAATTCTATGAAAAAATCGAATTCTTTTCATAAATATAAAGATTATGGGGAAACGATTAATTGTGTAAAAGCAGTATGTAGATGTCAAGAAACTCTTAATGTTCAGTGCTTTTTGGAAGAATGAAATTGTATTGAAATTTTTCATGTAACATCCAGCTAAAGTTTCTTCATAAAATATTCATAAAATATTCAAAAGTATTTAATTATGATTATTTGCGTTATTTAAAACGATATTATTCAAAATTGCTTGTGCACAAATTTTTATACATGTTACAAATGGAGAAAATACTGAAAGTTTCTAGAAGCAGGACATAAGCAAATAGCTATATGCCACTTATAGATTTTAATGAATACATAACTTTTAATTTTAATCGCTTACAAAAATATAGAATATGTAAAAAATGAGTAAACCTGTAAAACGGCGAAATATTCTATAAACTTCATAGCATACTTTCTTGCATATTTGATTAAATAATGTCACTAAATATAAACTAGATATTTTAAAATAGTTTTATTTATTTATAGTTTATTTTCTTTAATTAATTAAATAATAAATTCTAAATTGTAAATTTTACTTCTAATTTGATGAATATACATTAAGTAATTTAAGACTCTTCATATTAGCATTATTATTACTATCTCTTAATAATTTGTTATTATTTAACTACTTTGCCACTCTCTAAGTCAAATCTACTTTGATAATGAAAATTCTTCATATGTTAATGAAAACTAGATTTGCTATACCTCAAATATAATATTTGTATTAAGCGTTTTCATGATGTTTAGATTTTTACTTTTTATTAAGTGATGTAATTTTGAAATTGGACTTTTATTAATTATTAAAATGTATTTTCTAAATAAATAGTCTCCTGTAATAATACAAATAAACTAAATATCTTGTTTATAAACATAATTTTATGTTTCTTGCTTTTAGCATGTATTTCAACCATTATAAAACTTTTAGTATTTGTATGAGTTGTAAACAGGCTGAAGCAATGCTTTTACATATTTGCTATAACCGAAAGAAACTATATAATCTCATTTAGTATGTTGTATACATAAATTGTTGCATGATGCTTATAACATATGCTTATAAACATCTAATGCATTTTAAAGATTTGTTGCATACAAATTTTAGTGGAAAACCACAAAGGCACAATTATTTGGCATTCTCGTTATCAAATAAATATTTAAAGTTGATAGAAAATTTACCAAAATACCCAAGAAACTTTGTTTATAAGCATGAACAAGAAAGCTGTTGCATAATAATTGCGTTTGCCTTGGATTTTGATACCATCTCTTCCTTCAAATATAAGAAAAAAATAACTAAAAAATTCAATTGAATACCTAAGTACCATAAACTAATTAAAAATTTTTATTTGAAAATTGCTAAAATTATTAGTTAATATTATTAACATATATTAACAATATTTTTATTTCAATAAAGAAACTTGGAAAAGTATATGTTGAGAAAATCTATTTCTATATCTATTTAAGTTAAGTGTGTTATGTTGCCATGGCAACTGATCAATTACAATATATCAAGTAATTTGCTAAAAAAAATTCAGTAATAAGAAAGAAGAAAAGTCACAAAAAAATTATGGAAGATATAAAAATTATATCACCATTAAATGGCTTTCAATCGGATGATCTTTTAGAGAAATTGAAATTGTTAAACTATGAAAAGACTTTATTAGTTGAATCAAAAATGAAATCATTGTCGAGATATTATTTTGTCACATCAACAAATCCCGGTGAACAATTTTATATGTTTACATTATTGGTATGGTGGTTATTTCAAAAATTAGGCAAACACATGGATAAACCACAAGAAACGAATGATCCACAAATAATTATATCAACTATAATAAAATTATTAGAAGAAATGGTAAAAAAATTTAATAATAATTTTAAAAATATTATGATTTTTATATTGATTTTTTACATTAACATTTTTCAAGGATATTGCTATTGATTTTCCACCAAATAAATTACTGAGTGGTGGTGGCACCTATTGCTTATATATTTTAGATATATTAGCTAGTCAAGCTGTGAAAGTTATGAAAATTGTTTGCCATAAACCTCATGTAATACAAGAAGATGAAATACAAAATGATTATTTAGATGATAATGCTGAAATAATTTTGGAGAAAATTGATAATGAACAAATTGGTTTTATGAGTGATGACAGTCAAAGTGATATAGATTTTATTGATAATAATATTTTTCTAAAACGTCATAATTATCATAAAAAGTTACCATTACAATTACTACAACAACAAGATAAGCAAGAACAGCAAGAGCAACAAAAAGAGGAGTCCTTGGAGAAATTGCTTGATGAGTATGCATGGCGTTTGGAATTTGAAGAGATTTTACCCAAATTGAAAGTTTTTATAAAAAGCGATGTACGCGATTGGCGAACACATCTTAGTCAAATGGAAACGGTACAAATACAATTTAACAAGGTATTACATAAAAAAATTATTACTTTGGGACGGTCAAGGCCAACTTTTAAATAGCCTTCAACTCTTTCTTCAATATCTTTACAAACTCAAGAAGTACAATTCTATAATTTTCAACTGATTTATAAGTTTCGTTAAATGCCCCGATGATTCCCAAAGTGGTCTGATCTACTCTAAATTTGGTAGATGTTAAAGACCACGCCTGGGTACATTTTCATTTAAAAATTCTCAAATGTATGAATTTTTTTCATTTATTGGTATTTTTTAAAATAAGTTTGGCATCTTAATTATTTACATTAATAGTTGTCCTTCTGGTCAAATGATGCCTGTACACTAAATTTCAAAGAAATATTTTAATAATTGCCTCAGAATAAAGTGGGAATGTCAGTACCTAAAAACATCGATTTAGAAAGAAAATCTGATTGGTATAATAAAACGTGGATCTATCTCAAGCTCTTCTGGCCTTTTTTTGAGCGAGAAATTTATTCAATTTAATAAAAGCTTCTGTACAAATTGCCCAATTTGGACAATTGTAAAATTTACTTTCTGAGAAAAATAAACCCCGAACAAAATTAAGAAATTTATGTTAATTAATACGTTTTAAATTTTGTGAATCCATTTCATAGATGTCATAGACCCTCACGATCCTTTCATAATAAATTTTCATTGATTTTTATACGTTACTCTACTTGTACAGGGCATTATGTGTTTGTGCTAATGAATGTTGCACACAATGGATTTTGAGTCAGATCCGCCTTTTATTATAGCGACCGATTCAAAATCACATTCTGTTTCGATTTTTCTGTGCATCTGTCCATCTATTCGATTGTAGTCTGTCCACTCAAATTTGGGAGCGACCTATCCCGAGAAGTACCTGCTCAATTAGAAGTGGCTCATGAGATGGTTCTTGATCCATGGCCATCAGGGGGCATCATGAGTTTCACGAGATCAGATCCAAAGATTTAATTTGGTACCACGGGATCACCAGTTTCATATTTGCCCAAGTGGTGTTATTGAGGTTAGCTTCGTGGGGGCTGTGGTGCCCATGTCGCGGGCGTAGCTCTACCTAATTATGTTTATTTTATGTTCCACTATTATGTTTTGTCGAACAGGGTGCCATTTCCCGAATAAAATGGCTAGCTGGGTAGGCTTATCGGGCTAATCTAATCTAAGCCGAGGAGTAATAAGAAGGCTCCGAATCCTTACACCAAGGATTAAGCCATGTAAATAGTGCAATAGTGCAATACTGGCTTTAAATTGGAAGCTAGTCGGGACGGTGGCATGCACGTGATGTGTCGTGTTTACCAACGCTAGCGATCATTAAGTATGTTTATACTATGCATTTGAGCCTTCCAGGCAGGTATGCATGTAAAACACTAACTATACTGTCCACTCAAATTTCTTATTGAAGTACAAATTGAAGTTTGGCAAATTGATATGTGGGTATGATTTAGTTCACAGACACTGGCGTATAATTCAGGTTAGAGTTGTTATTACAATCACATCTATTATTTAGATCGATTGCACCTCATTCAACGACTTATTTTGCATAGAGCTTTTATATAGAAAAAGTTAACACTTTTGAAGATTTCTTTATAAAAATGTGGTGCAGGATATTTAATAGGCGATCTTGATCGACCGTAATATGTAATTGTGTTAATTGGTGTTTTTCAAAGACCATAGATGAAACTCAAATGGAATTACGGAAACTTCACAATGAATGTACATTCAATTTAGAAAAATTGGAATCACGTGAAAAACATTTGAATAATGAATTGCAACATTTAATTGATCAATATAAAAATGTTTCAATAGAATTGTCAACCATTAAAAATAATTATACGCATACACTAGATGAAATAACAGAATCCACTGAACAATTGAACGATATTATAGCTGAAAATAATACGAAAAAATCGGAAATAGAGAGGAGAGGTCAAATGATGTCAGACAGTAGTAAGTATTTTAATATAATAAAAATATTGATGTCATAAAAATGAAGGTTTTATTTAGCATTATTTTGCCATTTTTTCTTACCTTTTCCTAGGTTTGGTATTACAAGTGAAAAGGGCTATTGCCAAATTAAAAGAAGATATCGCTTATTTAAGTTTAGAAATTGCTCTACTCGTTAATAGTATAGATCGTGATATTATACGTAAAATAGAATGCGATATTAAAAATGAAAAGATTATGTAAAGTATTAACTGATTAAGTGATTGGATATTATTAATCGATCGAACGAGAAGCGATCGTTTTCATTCTATAAACAACTTTTACAAAGTTGCTTCATTGAGAATTTTTAATTAAGGCTAAAACATTTCAATTGGACAGGTTTTACATTTTTGATGATTAATTGGTATGAGATCGAATAATTGTTAAATATAAAAATTTATAGTTGGTTTATATCTATAAGAATAAGAATTGATAGACTTAAACGATTTATTCGATAACTTTAATGCCATTAAGAAAAAGAGTGTAATCTTTTCAAGGATTACTTTAGAAATTTTTTTTTGATATATATTTTTGAAATTTATTTATGAACACCATAATGTATTTCAGAAGAAGCTTAGAAAATGAAAGAAGTAATACTTTGTAATAAATAGAATTATAGAAGGTACAGTTACCAGCGGAATCAAATACCTTAAATTGAATTTGATGCTTTGAATGTTAATCATTCTTCAATAAAGAGAAATATTTATATATAGAAATTTTTACAAGAAACTTTTGTTTTACTTTTTACTTCCGCCGTGGGGCGGAAATTTAAAATTAGACCTTCCTTTTTTCGATTACTTGAATAATAATCACGATTAAAACATTAAAAAAAAAAAACGTTATTTAGATGATACGAGAAATTGTAATTTAAGACATCACTTTTTCTATTTGTGAAAAGTCAGTAAGTAAAAGTACCCATAAATTATTTACGTTATTAGATCCTTAAATATTTTAGAGAGACCACCAAAGTGGTAGATAAATAGAAGGCGTTTAAATACATTTTTTTTTGTAACCGTAACTTTTTATGGGCATACTGATTTTATCAAAACATTTGTAACATTGCAATTGATTTCTGACTCGATAGAGAACTTATTCTGAACAAATTGATTGTGTTTAATTATGTCAAATATTAATAAAAATAATTTATATAAAAATTTAATAAGAAAGTGAAAATTTATAAAATGGATTAGCGGATAAATCATTTCAAAGACAGCCCCACAATATATAATATGCATTGAAATAAGAAATGCCTAAAAGTATGCTCTTTTAAATTGTAAAATTTTCTATTTTTAATAAGTTTCTTTATCAGACTTCTGGTTTATTGTAAAAATTTTTAATCTTCCATAAAAATCAGAAAACTTTTCATTAGATTTTATGCCTCATAATTTCTGAGCTTATTAAAATTACCTTAAATTGGATCTTAAAGGTATCTGAGTGAGTGCTCGTTATTTAAGAATGCGATTCAGCTGTAAACTGTAACTTTATGACTTGTTATAGGAGAATCTGATCGTATTCGCTATAATTGAATTTGATAAGAAATTTATACATGCCCATACATATACACATACACATACACAAACGCACACGCATACCTTAATGATACGAGGAGGGTTTGGTGTTTCCGTATAAACTAAGAAAATTAACTAATTTACGTTTATTTATTATAATCGCCTACAGAGAGTTTTCTCTTGTTGTATACTAATTTTTTTAATGTATTTGTAACATATTTATATATTTCTTCATTAATATGAAATGAAATTTTATAACGGAATTTTGAATTGTTTGCCGTGCTTTTGTTCAATGGAAAATTTTTTAAAATTGTTAACTTTAACTTTAAATTTGTTCGAATTATTAAAGATAATAATTATATTATTATTTTTAGAACATTTAAAATCTACATTATTCAGACAGACATTTGACATTTGAAATATATAAGTATTGTATAAGTAACAGTAACACTAACAGTGAGTTAGACTTACCTTTTATTATACCGATTGGCTCAGGTATATATTTTGAAATAATTTGCGGAATGTACGTCCGTCCGTCCCTTATTGTAAATTTTCAACAAAGCGCAGATTACAGTTTTAAAGATATTTTACTGAGATAGACCTTTGGGCCAAAAGTAATCGGAGAAAAATTATGAGAAAAGTTGCATAGTTTTTATAACCACTTTCCCGCCCGGTAAAGTCCTGCATAAAAATATGAAATTTTTTTTTACAATTTTCCATATTTTTTTTTAATGGAAATCAATGCATCTTAATTTATAATTTAGCTTTCATGGAACCAAAGCAGTTTTAAAAAGGGTCCAAAAGGTTTAGAACCAGCCAAGAAGTGTAAATTTTATATTTCATCTCTCTTAGACTTCTGGGAATACATGACATTGGCAACTTTTCATGAGTTTTGGGCCCACTTTTGAAATTTGGACAAAATCAATTTTGTACATCTTAAAAAGGTGTAGATTTACAATCGTTCTCAGCTAAAGAAATTTGTTTGTTTTTGTTTGTATGAGACAGAAACAATTTGATAGCATTCGCTATTTTATTGAGAGTCCTTTCCTCTCAGTAAATTAAAAGAAAATTTTCTTTATCGTTTTTCTCTTATTTTTTTTTTTTTTTTACAGATATCTCACAAATTGTGCATGCATTTGTGTTTGTTTATTATTGTGTTAGAATAAATACAGTTGTTGTTATTATTAATGTTATTATTTTTATTATTATTTTTATTGTTATTTGTGTTTAGTATATTTGAAGCATTAAAGCAATTATCACCTCTTTCTTGTTATCTAAGCCACAACGTAAATACAATTAGACAAATTTCCGTCATTAAATGTTAGAGAAGAGAATTGATAACTCGTTGGACAAACAGACAAATAGACAGAAAAATAGACACATAAACATTAAAGATTCTCTATTCCAAAGAAGCAAAATAAAACAAAAAATAAAGAAAAAAAAGAAAGAAAAGAAAAGAAATAAGAACAACAACAATAAAATCTAAAAAGAAAATAAAATAAAGAGCCGACTTTTTACATAACTATTTTGCGTGCACACAATAAATAAATAATAAATAAATAAATAAAATAATAAATAATGAAATGCATATAAATATATATTTTATAAGGACGCAAAGCGCAGTTCAATATCTCTTGACGAAATTTAATGACATAAGAGATGGTAGCACCGATATATGACGTAACATCATGGTATGACAAGTCGGGTAGAATATTTTCGTTTTGTACACGTGCTTGGAATATCTTAAAATGGCCTTGAAATAGACTTAATTTTTTTTATTTAGATAAACTTGGAATAACTTTTTAAATCAATTTTGGTCAGTCCATCTGTCTGTCTCTTTGTCCGTTTCTCTGTCTCTCTACCCCTCTATGCATTCAATCGGTCTATGGCTGTCCCTCTATCTGTAGAGATAGCAAATTTTAAAGATGTTTTAATAAAACGGAATCTGGGCACTTCCAGGACCATTCTCCATCTGTAAAAATTTTCAATGAAAATTTTTGCTAATAATTATGTATATCAAATTTGATCCAAATCGATCGAATTTTTAAATCCTCTTCTATAAAATGACCTTTTTAAATCAGGCAAAAATTCATTTCTTAATTTTTGAGTTGATTTTTCAGTCACCTTAAATGATGATGTGGTGTCAGGCACTTACATATAACTCCTGACGGATTATAATATTTACTTTAGGGCAGCCTGTAAAGCTTGCAATCTTTGCGATTATTCTAAAGAGACTTGTAAAGGGAAGGTAGAAAATTATTCAATGAAATTTGCGGACAGAGATTTAAACGCATACGCATTTTGAGCATTTAGCAAGGAATACTTTCAATTGTGTCTATGTAAATCTCGGTTTAATATAAAAATGAACAGTCAAACATACACATGTTTTTTCTATTTGTATATTCAGCGTACAGGAATTTTAAGTATATAAATTTTATTAAAACATTTAACGTAAAAAGGAATTAGTTTCAGAAACGTATGAAATTTTCTTCAAATTTGTTTAACAACAAACTTTTATCTATTGAATCTATTTCGAGATTTATAGATTCATTATCTCAATGATAAGAAAGTTGCAACCAGCACTTTGCATAGAAACGATTTCTGGATGATGATAGATACTTGAAAAGACTCAAATCGTTTAAGTAGCAGAACTTTTGCGATAGTTATAGTTTTTCACATGTGTTGTATATATCTTTTGTTCTATTCTGGCTTTTTCCATTAATTTTAGTTCTCATTATTAGTGAATTATATTCAAGATAAAACAATGAAAAATTTAAGTGCTGAATTCTAAGTATGACCGTATTTTTTTCATGTTTATTAAATGAGAAAGAAAAAATGAAATGAAGAAAAACAGCATAAAAAGAAAAAAAAGGGACAAAAATCGGCCGCGCCTTTCATATATAAAAAGAAACATCTAGGTGGTATGAATTCAAGAATTGGCTGCATTCAAGTATAACTTTCTTTGTTTTATTTATTTTGTAATTTTTACTGTTTTCTTTTTTGTTTTTGTATTTTATTTTTAAGTTTAGATCAGCAACGCGTGTACTTTTTGTACAATCGTTGTTGTATTTAACTCTAAACTCAACATTCTTCACTCTCCAATTCAGCATTCCTCTCACTCTCATTGTTCTCTTGTTCAAAACAAAATTATTGGGGAGCTTTTTTTATAGAAATATAATAATATTGTATTCACTTCAGTCGTTGGTGAAGCCCAAAAACTCTCAAAAATATATTAAAGAGAGTCTTTGATATTATCTTTTATTTGCATAGTTGAGTACATAATGAAAGAGTGAGTGAGTGAATTGAGAGTTCAGACTCATTTCACATCATTTCATTTCAATTCATTCCTCTTGTGTGTGTTAATGACTTCTGTTCATTTCCCACGGTTGGTTGGTCGGTTTTTGTTTTACTCGTTTTTTCATTTTTTCGTTCTTTCATTTTTTCATGTTTTCCTGTATGAAGGTTCCTCATTTTTTATTTTTATTTTTTTTATTGTTATTAGTAGTATTATTGCTGCTATTATTGTTACTGTTATTGTTATTGTATTTTATTTTTCTTTCCAACTTGACGACGAACAAAAAGTAAAAAAAAACTTTTTAGCATCTATATACCGAAATGTATTGTACTTCTTCTTATTTATCTTCTTGAAAATTATGTTTATAAACATATGAATGAGAGAGAGAGAGAGAGTTTGAAACTAAGACGGAGAGTAATATATTGAGTTACATAGAGCATTTAAAGGTAAGAGTTTTATTTAAAAAAAACATAATGATTGAAATTAGTAGGCCTCATGGAATTATCAGTTCTATTTTTTTCTGTTTTTCTTTGTCTTTTTTTTTTAAATTGTTATTCTATTTATTTATCTACCTTTCTCTTTTTTTGTTTTAAATGTTTTCTTTTTCATGTGACTTTTTTTATTCATCTTAAAGTTTTGCATGCATTAATTTTATTGTGTAGTTTATATGCTTGACTGATTTTCTCTTGTACAATTTTCCATGCCGGACTTATATGTTTAGCGCTATGTTTTTTTCTGTTTTTTCTCATTCTTTTCTCATTTTTATCTATGTAATTTCTTTTATATATTTTCCTTTGAATTTCTTGCTGCACTTAAAATCTAACATATTTTTTTCGTTGTTTTTTTTTTGTATTTTGATAAAATATTTCCTTTTTTCCTAAATCATGCAGAGAGTAAGGAAGGCGTGGCATTGTTTTATTTATATACAATTTTTAAGAATTTCAATTCTAACTTGAATAAATCTTGTCCTTGTTATTATTATTTATTTGATTTGATGAATTAATTTTGCCTTTTACTAAAAGAAAAAGTGAACGCTTCTAAAATCGATAAATGAATATTTAAGTAATAATCATAAGAGAATGAATATAATTTTACTTCAAGGACTTTCATGGACTTATTACTTCCATTTATTAATATTAATCTTCACCAGCTGGATTCAATTGAATAAATCTAATCGAAAAATTTTTCAATATTTTCATGATAACTTCAAATTTTCATGCGCAGCTACTTTACAGAATTGTAGACGTCAAGAAATGGAATTAAGACATTTCAGTTATTTCTTCTTCTTCTTCTTCTTTTTGGCATCTGTTAAACCTCTCAATGACCAGTTGAAATGCCGCTAAGTTGAGTTAAAACAAATTTTCAGAATGTACACGAAATAAATGTCTAAATTTTAATAAAATTTTTAAGCATTCCATTCCTCAAACGCATAATCTAAATATCTTGCCTTATAAAAAATTTTGCCACTTTTTCACTTATTCTTTGATCTCAGTTTTATGAATATTAAAACGATGTTGCCACGATATTCGATTCGTTTGGCCGAACATCCATAACTATTCAATGTCTAGATCTTTCGCGCAATTTTATTCTGATTCAATTCTGATTTTTTTGCAAACAAATTTATGAATTAATGTTAAGACGAGTGTATCTTTTAGTTTTTGAGTCGTGGGTATATAAAATAAATTAATTATAAGAGACGCTGAAGAAAAACTATCATCATCATATAAATATGGCGAGATACAGTGAAAGCTTCTAAAATCGGTATAAATTCTATTGCTTTGCAAGAAATCAAATTTTAAAATTCTTTCATTTGCATTTCTTCATTCATAGGAAGCCAAAATTTTTTGTTTTCAAAAATTAAATTATTCGAAAATTCTTGTTAATATTTCTAAAGGTAAATTTTCCTTTAAATGTTATATTTCGCTAAAAATATTATTTTATAATAAAATTCAAATAAATTAATAGAGATAATTTTTAAATTAAATTGAACTTTATTCGAGTGTTTTAAAGGAAACTTCACTGTAAAAATCCACATGAATAAACCATAAGCATTTTATTGTACTATGAATAAAAATAATAATAAAAAGAAATATTTTTGCCTCCGGGTTTTTTTAATAAAAGATTCACCATACAATAAGAAAAATTTCTCAACTTTACTCTATTAATAAGTTAAAAGATAGAAAATAAAATAAGAAAATGAAAAAAAGAAAAATGAAATCAAAGAAGATGAATGGATAAATAAATGAAAATTTCAAGGTTGGTCATTAAATTTCAATAAAATATTAAGAATTAAAGAAGCAGAATGATTCCAAAAAAATATAAAAATGCTCTAGATCTGAACAATATTTCAATGAAGTAATTGGCTAAAAAGGCTTATGGCACAAATGGTAAAAAAAAAAAATTCTTTTCTAGACATTTATTGAAACACCTATTTAATGGTTGGATGGATGAATGGATGAATGAATGAATGAATGGCAAATGAATGGTTATTTCATTTAACAATTTTTAAATATTGTGAATTCTTATAAAGATTAACATTTCATAAATAAATTCTGCACATCATCTCTATGAAGGCAGTAAAAATGTTTTAGTTGGTCTTGTTGAAGGTGACACCGAAATAAACTACAACTTTTGACTTTATATAAGTAAAAATTTGAGAAAAATGGCTTTTAAGGCGCCAAACTAAAAATTATAAATTTTAAATGATTATTAAAAATTCTTTAAGGGACAAAAGATTCAAAATGAAATTGGAGTAAATTTGTTGCACCTAAAAATTGCCTAAAATACAGTGCATATAAATTTGTATGGTTTCTTTGACTTTGCTTAAAGGCATAGTTGCCTATTTGATGATTAACCACACCTACAGCCTTAAATTGATTCAAAAAGTTATTGGAAACAGATCGTTACAGAAAAAGGTGCATCTATCTAAGACTTTCTTTGGGAATTACAAACAACTGCATGAACTTATTGACATTTAGGCCACAATATGTATCAATATTCCTGTCCACAAATCTACTGCTTTGATATGATATATAGACACATAATTACTTGAGCGGGGGCGTGGTCTAGAACTTGTAATAAGAAAACTTCATTAGGTTTCATCCAGTTGATGCATCTCTTGTTAAAAAAAATTTCCTTTTTTTTTTTCATAAATTTGTAGTGTTTGTTTGGTTTTGTAGAAAGGATTTTTTGTTAGAAAGGATTTTTTTACTTCAATCCTTACAATAAGAAAAATCTAATAGAGACTGAATAAGTACAAAGTTCAAGTACTTTGGCTAAATTTTGTTAATCCTGGCCTTGTACCACTTTATTATATTTCCCATAAGTTCTTTAAAAAGGACATTTACAGACGGTGCTGTAAAAATTTTTGGAATAACTAAGCAAATTAAATTGAAGCATCATGATTAGTTTATCACTTTTTTTTTTTTTGGTGTAGCCGGATTTGATTAAACAGTTAGAAATGAGTTGCAAAAGTCCAGTAAGTTAAACAACTTGTAACAATTTTGAAATTGGAACAATCGTTCCGAATTTTACAGTTACAAATTAGTATTTAGTCAAGGAATTAAGTATTAAGATTTGTAAAGACGATTTCTAGAGAATACAAAAAAATGAATCATGCTTCTTTTACCGCATAAAAAAATAAGATGCTTTAAAAGTGATGGTTCAAAAAATTATACGATTCTGCCTTAAAATTCTTTTTTTTGTAATATCCTTACTTTTGGATGGACAAAATTATAGTTGAGAATAATTTGAATATAAAAATGAGTTAAATCGAGTTAAATGATAAAATTTTCGTAGTTTCAAAAGCGTTTGAAAATGCAAAATGATGCCTTGAAATTCGGCTTCCAATTTTACAAATTACTTTCATTCTCTTTCATATTATAATGGAATATTTTGAACTCTTCTAAATATGATTGATTTTATTTTACATGGCAATAAAATTCCAATTAAAATCATTTATTTTTGATTACATAACAATGTTAACGTTGAGCCGTTTTCAACATGAAATATCAGTCGAATCAGGTATCGATAATTTATTGCTTTAATTTTATTAATATTTTTTTGTTGTAATTAATTTATTTATTATGGATGTTACTTATTTATTGTAGATGTTAAATGGTCTAAATTGAATGCTAAATAATACTGAAACAAGCTGTTACAAGAACCCCCCCCCCCCCCCCACAACACACACACACACACTGTTATGCTTTTCGATTGCACGAATTTATTTACTTGTTCAGTAGTTCAATATCTTGTCATTCAAGAAATTTATTCAATGATCACATAACAACAATAACAATAATAATAATAACAATTTGTTTTACTTGAATGGTGCGATTGTGTTTTGTATTTTGTTTCTCTAAATAATGAAATAAATAAATAAAAAAAGTTAAAGTTTGCTTTTAGGAAAAGGAAACATTAAATATTTTAACATTTTTAAATTCTTATTTTACTTGTGTGAAACTTTATCGTATTCATTTGATTAATTTTAAAGTCATTTCACTTCATTTAGAGACGGACGTAAAGACATATAATTGAGTGTCTCCATGTCCATATTGTCTGTTTATCTGTTTATCTGTTTATCTGTTTATTGCTATCATAAATTAAATAAATATATAAATAACAAAAAAAAAAAATCATAAAAAAATTTTTTATGATCATATTACTTAAGATGTCACAAAAATGGTAAACTTTGGCCACAATCATTTGAAATGCTTAACAATCGAATATTAACTTTTTTAAGTTTGATACTTTAAAACTTTTATATACCCAATACATGAGGTATACTCAATTTGCTATTATGTTTGTAACTTAAAAAAGAAAAAATTTAAGAGGACTTAGAAAGTATATGCATATTTTTGAACGCCATCAAATTCTGACCCTGATTCAATTAGACAAGCCCATCCGTCTGTCCGTCTGTCCGTCTGTCTTCTCCTAAACGCAAAAACTAAGTTATCCAGTTGAAATTTAATGAAAACATTGATAATTTAGATACAGTGATTGGTATTGTGGTATACTAAATCGGTTAAAGGACACGCCCACAATGCAGCTTAAGCTGAGAGCATTTCTGTTTTTTTTTTTTGGTTGAAACCTGAAAATTAAAACAAAGTTTTGTAGAAATATTAAAATCATTAGTCTATAAATTCAGAATAAAATTTAGAATATAAATCAACCACGCCTACCCAAAATTATATAAAATCTAACTAAAATTAAAAAATCTTTGTAAGTTAATGCTGAACTATGGTTGCAAGATTTTGATTTAGATGGAAAGTTTCATACTAAAATGAAAAGAAATTTTAAAATTGATATTCTAATATTTATCATTTGAAGTACCCTGATTTAAGAAATGAATCGCTGTGCCTCACTTTTAAGTTATATAAAAATTTAACAAAAATATTCAGGTTTTATTTCATCCAACTACAATTTTAGAATACTTTACTTTAGAAAAATTTAAGTTTCATTAACAGAATGGAAGTTAAATAACGTAGAATTTGGCCTTAAAAAATTAACAAACCTTCAGTTTAACTTAAATTGGGGGCATTGTCCTTTAACCCATTTAAAAAATTTTGTAATATCGTCCAACTTCGTACAAGTAGTTCTTTCTAATTTTTTGGCTAAAATTCTAGTTATTATGAAAATTTTCATCAAATCTACAAGCATTTGCCTAAGAAAATTATGATGATGGAGAAGGCAAAGAAGATGGCAAAGAAGTTACAACAGACATTTCCCTGAAATGAAAATATCTCTAAACTTAACAAATATTCATAGATTTGTACGCCTTCATTAATTTAATCTAAAATCCAATATATGTAAATATTTTTATATATTTATTTTGTATTTAAAAGTTATAAGGCGGATGAATAATCAAAAGAAAATTATTGTTTGCTAATTTAAATTTAATTTCATTTTATTTTGTTTTTTAATTTCAGGTGTTTTTGTTTAAAAATTAATTTCCCATAAATAACTGGACAAACTATATTTATTCATTAATTTATATATGTATATATGTATATATGTATGTGTGTATGTGTGTATGTGTATATGTATGTATGTATGTATGTGTATATTTATTTTTTTGATTATTTCATATTAAAATGATATTTATACGTAGGCTGGGTGGTCAAATTAAGTCAAATTAAATCAAATCGAATCTTGCCTACTTAAGCAACATTTTTTTTCTTTAAAATAATAAGAAAACCAAAAAGAAGAAAAAGAAAATGAAAAAGAAAATGAAACTGAAAGAAATTTGAAAAAAGTCGACTTTTTAATACTCTTCATCATTTAACGAATTTAAATGAATGAAAAATTATTTCGAGAAAATTTATGCATAAATTTTTCTATGCTAAAAATTTTCGTTAAGAGTTTTACTGTAAAAATTTTTCTTCGTATATGAAACATCACACCGAACATGATAATGACGTATTTTCCAGGCTTTGAGAAAAAACGGATCGATAATAAAATATATAAAAAATATCGATTTGTAGTTCAATAAGAAATTTATATGTTTCAATAGGTCAGTAAATCATTTCAATTCAAGTTGTAAAATTCTTCGCCTGAAAATTATCCAAAATCTTTATGGAACAGTTCAGTTCAAGTACATTAGCGTATAACAATTTGGGACCAATTTGGAAGGGCCTTAAAAATAAATGTGCAAGTATATGTGGACGATTTAAGCAGTTAAAGTGGGACCAAGCTTGATGGACCTTAAACATGGAGTTGCAAAAATTAGCGGGCGGCTTAAATAGTTACAGTCAATTTGGGACCAATTTGGAAGGGCCTTAAAAATAAATGTGCAAGTATATGTGGACCATTTAAGCAGTTAAAGTGGGACCAAGCTTGATGGACCTTAAACATGGAGTTGCAAAAATTAGCGGGCGGCTTAAATAGTTACAATCAATTTGGGACCAATTTTGAAGGGCCTTAAAGATGGATGTGCAAAAATTTGCGGGTCCTTTTCGTTGCTATTAAAATTTATGCATATGATTTCGAATTTTTAGTAGAAGAAAGTAAAATTTTCATAATCAGATAATGTTTCGGAAAATTCCCATGCCTGAATAGACTTAGAAGTTAAAGTTTAAATCGTATGGAAATAAAGCTTGAAAAATATCTCTTAAAATTCTTAAAAAATTAAGTGTAAAAAAAATCTTATCAATTGAATATTCTGAATTGAATTCTTGAAATGGTAAATTAAATTAAATTGTCGATCTATTTTTAAATTCAACTCCTATGAAGCTTTAATTATGAAATCAAATTCTTTTCAATAAACCAAATTGAAAAATATTATTCGTTATTGTTTTTTTTTTCTGTTTCTTATTTCTGAAACACTTTTAATACAAGAAACGTCTTTGTTGAGTTTTGTTCATATAAAAATTTTATTAAATTTTTGATATTGTTGCAGATTACAAATGAAGAGATTAAATCATTGTCTTATTGTCTTATTTTGCTAAGCTGCTGTTGAATGCTAATTTTTTAATAATATTGTTGGTGTGATTAATTAAATTATAATATGGGTGATCAAAGTCACACATTTTGTTTTCAAATTAAATTAAAATTTTTCTTTTTTTTTTCTCTGTTTATTTTTTTCTTTGTGGTTTTTGCTTTTTGTTTTTGTTTAATTAAATATCTTAAATTTCTTGAATGGTTCGGTTTGGCAGCATAATTATTTCTTTGAAATATTTGAGAAATACACTGGAAGAAGTTTAATTGACTTGTTAAAATTCGAAATTGTAGATAAGTCTGCTTAAGCTGCTCTGGGAGCAATAAATTCCGAAATAAATTCAGTTTGCTCAACTGAGATAAGAATTTTATTTTATGATTTTAATTTTAAGAGATCGTAAGATGGCTCTTTTGGTATTACCATTGTGGAAATTATTAAAATTTTGATGTCGCCATGTTTATGAGGGCCATAAAATAGTGGGATTGTAGATTGGCAATGTAGGAGTTTTATTTAAAGGAGGCTCTCCTTCAAAAAGTAAGTTCCGCATGATAAGTTGCAATTATAATGAACAGATATGCAGCTGGTAGTGGCTTTACTCTAAGCAGCGGTTAAAGGTAATAAATCCTAGAGTAAAAATTGTTTTTAATGTCCTTAAGTCAACATGGCAAGTCCACTACATTTTCATGGCTACGAACTGTAAAAAAGCTGGAAAAATAGTCAAGAAATTCAATAAAAGGTTGATCATAAAGATTTAATTTGTTATAAAAATTTATGGTCCAGGCCATAAATGTGTTGTGAGAAAATTTCAGATTTTCAAAAATTAATTTGAATTTTTGGCGTTTGAAATTGTTATCTTCAATGTTTTGGAATACCGTTCCTTTTGTTTTTTTTTGTTTTATTTTTTTGTTACAAAACTAACAAATAGTTTAATATTTTCATTTATAAGACTTTTTCAAATGGATGCTTTTTGTTTTTTGCTTTTTGCTTTCAAATGTAAGCGTAAATTGCTTTTTATAATTGTTATAATAATGACGATGATTGGCTGCTGCTGCTGCTGCTGCTGCTACCCTAGCTATCATTATTGTTGTTATTATTATTATTAATATTGTGGCTGCTATTGCTTCTGATGCTGAAGTTGGGATTGCTTCAGTGCTTTCTTTGATTTAACTTCTTTTTTTTTTTGGATTTCTTAGCTTCTTTCTTAGCACTCATTTGAATTATAAAATATGTAAATAATCAGTTTTATGACACACATTTTATATATATTTTTATAAATTTATATATTTCTTTATTTGTTTGTTTGTTTGTAGCATCATCGTAGGCAGGCGGCTTTAATAAACCCCGAATACAAAAAAAACTCAAATCGTAATAATGAAGATATAAAATATCACTTTACAATAAACGCAATTTCATTAAATTATATAGACAATCAAAATTATATATATACATACAAACATACATACAAACATACATAAAATATATTTTATTTATTTATTTATTATCTTCTTTTGAGATGTTGTTAACTTTTATGTACAATAAGCGTGGGCGATATTGTTTTTTCTTTTTCTCTTCTTCATTTCCCTCTTCCACTATCTCTCTAATCACCTCTCTCATTTCTATAATCTCTCTCCAATCTCTCCGCTCACCGCTCTCTCTCTCTTTTAACAAGTGTGCTTGTGAGTTTATGTGTCTCTTTTTGTTAGATCAATTAAAATTCTTTTTATTTATTGTTTGTCAACTTTAAGGTTTTTTGGCTTATTTTTATTCTGACTTACTCTCTCTCTGTCTTTTTTTTTTATGTGACTTTAATGATGTGAAAGTAGCAATAAAATTATAAAAAGCAGTAAGAATAAAATAGAAAGAAAAAAACTAACTCACCAGAATTAATTGAGTTAAACAAACAAAAAAACAAACAAACAAACAACAACAACAACAACAATAATAATAATAATAATAAGCAATAAACAAATCTCCTTTTTTAAATAACCTGTTAAAATTTATTAATATCAAACAAACAAACAAACAAACAGCCAAACAACAAAAAAAAGAGGAAATGTTTTAAATAAACAGCAATTCCAAATTATTTTGAAAGGCAGTTAAAGTAATTTTAAGAATTGAAAAAATTTATAAAAAAATACATATATATTAATATTGAATAATTATCATTAAAATATAATATAATTTTAAAATGTTAAAAGATTTTTGCGACTTATTTAATGCGATTAAACGAAAACATTTCATACAAAAAAAAAATCTTTAAAATCTATAATTTAGAGCAATTTTACTAAAGTTTTATATGTAAAAATGAAACAGCAAAGGAAAGTGAGAGAGAAAGAGTGAGTGCGGGAGCATACATCATAAAGAACAAAGAGTAAGGAACAGACAGAAAAATTTATGATAAGAGGTAAGCTTATTGAGCTAATCAAATTAAGCCAAGGAGTAATTGGAAGGCTCCGAATCTTGATACCAAAGATTATGATTTTTATATAAGGTGCAATACGGGCTTTGAATTGAAATCTCGTCGTGACGGTAGCATGTACCATGTGGAGGTGATTACCAACGCTAGCGCTCATTGTATAACTGCCGTGAGGGCTTAACTGGCAGTTAAACCCTCACGGCAGGTATGCATCTAAAACACACACTGTTCTGTCCGTCTGTCCGCAGACGGCAGAAACATTGAAAATTCATTTATGTTGATTAATGTTGAAAATGGGCTAACATGGTTAAAGGAGACACCCACAGACCCCCACAGACCCCCACAAAAACGCATAAAACTTTACAAAGTTTTGCTCATAACTTGAAAATCGTGCAAATCGAATTCATTTACATCACAAATTATACAACTTTAAATTATCTGTCTGGTTTATAAATTGCCCAATAATGTCTGGATGGTAAGTATCTGAAATATGATCCTAAAGAAATATAAATTTTTATTACATTAATTTTTCTAAAATATTCGATATTTCTGTACATAAAATTAGCCATTAAAGTCTAGCATAATTTGGGAAATCATAATTACGAGATCATAAGCTTAACAAATCAATTTTTATAGTGATGCTCATATTTCTGCTTAGGCTTTAGAAGTGAAATACTTGAGTAATTTTTCTCAATTGTCAGAAATGCTATAAAATGTTAACATAAAAATAAAATGATCTTCTCTAAATATGTAAATATATATAAATAGATTTGTATGTATATAAAATACTAAAAGAAATGTCATGGCATATAAAGTGTCTACAAAAATTTCAATGATCATTTGATGTAATTTTTTTTTAGGAATTTTCCTTTGGAATGCAATTGAAATTTTGTTTGCTTGTGGAAAATGAGAAAGATAAAATACTTATCATAAAGGACATTATTTGTTGTTTTTGTTTTTGTTTTTTGTTTTTTGTTTTTATATTTTCTTTTTTTCTTTTTTGATTATCTAAATTTGCAAAGAAGTAAAACGTAGCTTATGTAATTTAAAATACATGAAAATTTTAATTTGAGCTGGAATGCATTTGATTTTCCCAGGCCATTCAATTTACCAAGAAGTCTAATATTTATTAGATAATAAATATTTTAAACTTTAATATTATTATTTTTATTATTATTATTATTATTTTTATAGCTTACAAGCATTTTCTTATACCTAAGAAAATCAATCAAAAAATTTATGGCCAAGCATAAAGCGAATGGAAATTGCGCTTAATTTAAAAATTTTCATATTGAAATGAGGACACTTTGATGAAATAATTTCTAAGCTTTTCCTTTCAACTGTACTATTTTCTAAACTCTTTAATTAAGGCCATGTAATTTTTTCAAGGAAAATTTTCTTATAAATCCTTTAAAAATTCTTGGTTTTTTGTAATCAAATCGGTACTAAAAACATTGAAAATATTTTGCCAAAGTGTCCGTCAGAAATGACATTTGATTTTTGATAATAAATGCTTCTTGGGCTTGTTAGCTTAATTCAATTCGATTTGATAATTATTCTGGAATCAATCAAAGTTAATATTTCTTAAAATTTTTTAATGATATTTTTTAAATTTGCTAGAAAATTTTAAATTTGGTCTCGCTTAAAATTTAATTATTTTATAAATAATTTAATTGTTTTAAAATATTAAATTCATTTGTTAAAAGATATGTCTGGAATGTACAACATCTCGTCAAAATCAAAATTTTTTTAGGAAAATTTTCATAGAATAGAAAAGAGATGAAAACAAAATAGTTTTTGAAAATGTTGAATAAACTTATTGAACTCTGAAAATTGGTCGTATATTCAATTTATCATTATGTTTGGCAGACTCTATAAAGTTTAGGCATATTCTTAATCAGCTTCAAATTCTAAAGCGACTTAGACATGTCTCTCTGTCTGTCTATTTGTCTTTTCGTGTCTCCGTCTGTCCATTTTTGTAGTTGCAAAAATCAAGCTATTGAACTCAAATTCCACAGAAACCTTGAAAATTCTTGTTGGTGGCCTTTGACCATTTGAAGAGCAACTTAAATTGGGGGTACCTCGATTTTTTTTTTAAAGCACTGTTTAATGGTTTTTTGCTCATTAATCGCAAACTGCAAAATATGGAAAATTGAAATCTGGTATAAGAAGTAAGGCCATTGGTTTACAATATTTACCTAAAAATCGTACAAATCGGTCGACCTTATGCGTAATTGCACAATTTCAGATTTTCATTTTTTTATGTTTACGTTTTTTATCGATTGTAATATCATAGATATATGATTGGTGGGTACCCAGAATTTGACCCCAGCCATATATAATTTTCTTACTTGTTTTTTAATACCAGTTTCATTTACTACCAAAATTCATCTAATTTTGCATCCTCCATTTGAATTCTTTTCATGGAATTTATGAGTAATTTTTCTTCGTCTTCTTTTTGTTTTGTTTTAAAATTTTTCTTTATTGTTATTATCTGAATATATTCGGCAGAAAATTGTATAATTTTGCATGGAAAAAATGAAAGAAAAGAAAGAAAAAAGTAGTGAAAAGTTTAAAAAAAAAAAAATTAAAAATTATGTTTCCACCCAGAAATTCTTTGTTGTTTGTGTCTCAGCTAATTATAACAATTATTATTACTCAAAGAAAGAAAATTTTTTTCTTTTGTGATTTGTTGTCCGTTATTATTGTTGTTGTTGAAAATTGTTGTAAGAGAAAATGGGGAAAATGGGGAAAAATGAGGTAAATTATGTTGACGGATTTGAAATTGATTGGTTGAGAAATGACAACGTTACGCCTTTTTCGTGCTATTACAAAAACATAAATTTCTTCTTCTTTTTGTTTCTTCTTCGTGTAGTTGTTAATATAATTTTTTTTACTACTTTGCTCCTTTTTGCCTCAAACCACACAAATTCTCTAAATCGTGACGCAAAGTTTTTGTTTTTTTTTTTACACATACAAAAATATTAAAAAGTTTAAAATGTTAATGTGTTTGTTAGTTAGTTGCCTATGCATATGTATAGAGAACATTTCTTCTAACAAAGTGTTATGTTACAAATTTTGAGACAGTAGCTAATAAATAAATAAACAGTAGCTTATAAATTTGTTGGTTAGAAAAGGTACAATATATAAATATTATTTACTTGTTTATTTTATTTAATTCGAGTGAGGTTAGTTTATAATTCTCTGGCTGATAATTAAATTGTTTTCAATGTGGTGCATGTCTTGGCTAACATTACAACTCTACGAGCTAAACTTAAAGGACTAAAAATGGACTGAAGACGAAAGTATTTTTTGGAAAAGTAAATAAATTTTATGAAAATAAAAATTTCCACATACTGGAAGATAATTTCTACGTAGTGGGATTCATAATTTATAAGGAGTACGGCTTTGAAATTTTCATAAAAAACTAAAAATGTTTAATTTTCAAGCTAAATATGAAATCTTTTTTGTCATGTAACACCCAACGCTTTTTGAAGATCGTATTATATGGAGAACATTCGATTTTGTTTTTAGATCAAAAATAATCTTTAGATAGTTTTTAGATTAAAAATATGCCCACATAAGAAAATTTCTACAAAATATGTGTACAATTGCGATGATAAGATGACAAGAGACAAGATAAGACGCTTAAATTAATTTGATGATTCAGAAGTGAGCCCATACTTCCTATTTTTAAGTAATCTAGGACTTGAGAATCCCAAGTAAAATCTTTACACTGCTAAAAATTTTGTTAATTCATTTGAAGACAATTCTATTTATAGATTATCGGAATCGAAACTTCGGGACCCAGATCCCTGTGAAAACGTCTTGTGTATCTTAAGGAAAGTTATTTTCATAAATTTCATAAAAAATTTGGCACATTTTATTGGCAGCATGGGCCCATTGGGTTAAAAATGTGCCCCTGAATTTTTTACCTAGTCCAAAATGGCTGTAATATCATAAAGTTTGAAAAATCTGGATCTAGAAGATAAATTTTTTGAGTCATTAGCATTGTAACAAAAATTGCGAATAAGAAAATTTTTTTATAGAAAATATTTTCAAATTCTAAACATTCTAAAAGAAATTTAGCACAACTTTCAAGCGGTTAATCAAAAATATTGGAAAAAAATTGTTTAAAGTAAAGTTACACAAAAAAATAAAAATATAAAATTAGCCCCTTAGTTGGAAATAATGCATTATGCTTTTTAAGGGTGTGATCATAAAATCAAATACAAATTTGGTTTTAAGCCAATTTAAATTGAATGAACAAAACTGCAACAAATTAAAATTAAACAAAATGAAGTTTAAAAATATTCCAAATCTCTTGTGAATTATTTTTGATGTTATTGCTACATTTTTTTTATTTTGTTTTTTGTTTTTCTTTGTGGTATCGCGTTTATTGGATTTTGAAAAAAAGTTTTGAGAATATTCTACCTTTTCCAATTTCCACGAAGAAAAAAAAAGTTAAGCTTGAACGAATGAAAACCGCGTAAGCAGTAGCAGCAGCAGCAGCAGCAGCAGCAGCCAAAGTAGAAAAAGTATTGAAACAACTAATGAAATAAAAAAGGATGCATTCCCCACACCTCCATCTCCCACTCCACCCTGCCCAAAACCAACCAATACAAAACGACAAAACTAATTAATTTGTACAGGACTTATTGAATATGAGCTGGGGATGAGCTGGGAATGAGCTGGCTTAGCTGCTTTATATTAGTTGCCTGCTGCTATAGAAAAATCTTCCAAGCTTGTCGTCTCATCAAAATCATTGCTACTTAGTCTCTATTTCATTCTGTTCACCTAACGTTCACTATCACTATCTCTCTTTCACTCTCTTTCATTCTCTTACGAACATTCTCTATATATTTATACATATATATAAATGAAAGCAACGGTAGCCTTTTATTTGGACATAATGACCAACACACCTTAAAGCAAAAATTTTGGCATTTAAGTTAACGCCCACTTAGCGGTAATAAAAATATGTATATCTATATATACAAAAAAAAAAAAGAGAAGACGAAATCAAGCTCATACATAAAACTAAAAACTACATGCAACCACAACTATACGCACACACACATATATGCATAAATATATACAACCGAAACAAAAAAATTTAAAACGAGTTTCTTCTTGTTTCTTTTCGTTTTTTTTTTTTTTTGGTTGTGACTTTTGTTTGCAGCTTTCTTGAACTTGATTTGAGTCAGCCAGCCAAAATAAAGTTGTTGCTTGAGTTGTTAAAAAAAAAAGCAAATCCAACACAATGATTCTCTCTTTCTCTTAAACTCTCTCTGTTTCATTTTAACATACTTTAGTAAAACACTTGATGTTCAATATTTCTTTGTTTGTGTGTTGCTTTGTTATTATTGTTATTATTATTACTCAGTAACATAGAAGGCTGGACGATAATTTCAACAACAATAACAACAACATTTTAATGAAGCAATTCAACTAAATTAAGCAAAATTTGAATAAAACTAAAGTGAACTGAATTGAATAAAATTCGAGTTGAATTCGTGTTGAATTCGAGTTAAAGTTTAATGTAAATGTTATGAAATCTAAACGAAATGTTATTCATTCTGACAAAAGTGAGTTTGCACATGAAAATGAGATGGTAAAAATTTTCTAAATAAAATACAATTTTTGCTTCTCATAAAATTGTTTTTAGTTTGTTTTTTTTTTTTTTTGATTTTTTTGGAAATTTTTTGTAAAATAATCTCTCGAAATATAAATTGTATAGTGCTGTGTCTCTTGCACATTCGTTTATTGTAAAATGCTCGTGTTATGCATCGCTCGATATTACAGGCTGTCACAAGTTTCATTTCATTTCATTCAATTTTTTATTTGAGATTTCTGGGTTGCTTAAAGTTTTGATGGATGAATCGTATTTTAGTTGTAGAGTGATATTGTTATTGGTAAATGTGGTAAACGCTTCTTGGTAAACATTTTACATACAAATACATTTAAAATGTCAAGTGGTGGCAGCAGCAGCAGCAGCATTAAAAAGCATCAGCAGCAACAGCAACAGCAACAACAACAGCAACATTTCTATTACGTTATATTCTTTCTCTCAACCAACCAGAATTTTTCTAACTGAGCACACAATAAGCAGCCAGTGTACCAAAGGTACAATTTAGGCTGGCCCAAAAAAAAGAAAAACAGCAACAACAACAACAAAAGAAAAGAGAGAAAAAAAAGTCAAGAAAATCAAACTCAAACTGAAATTAAGATAAAACATATAAAACTCTGTGTATATGTGAAAGTGTGTATACATTAAGAAAAGAGTATGATCAAATAAGCAGAAATAAGAAACTGGCATACTGGTAGCCAAGCTTGCAGGCAGTCAAGCATTTACTTAAACTATCGAACATCTTGATGATCATTGTAAATATATATATGTATATGTATGTGTATGTGTGCTGCTGCTTTTCATATGGATTTGATTTTATGATTCATACATTTCATTCATTCATTCATACCTGAATACTGTTGCATACAACATACAACGTACAACGTACAACAAATTATCTAACTATAGAAGTTCGTTCATTACGATTCATTCTTTTGTGCTTATCGTTTGATTCCGTTTTTCGTTTTTGTTGGATTTTTCGTTTTTTGTTTTTATTATTACTATTACTTTTGTTATTGTTGCTGCTGTTGTTATATTTGTTTCTATAATATAGAGAACTGATATTTCTCATAACACTCATTCGGCAAACATTTCATTCGTTCATATATAAACTAATACATCTAAACATTTGTATGAGTAAATAGTTACGAAAAATAAGCCAAAAAAAAAAACACAAAACAAGAAAAAGGAAAAAAAGAAGGAACACAAAAAAAAACAAACAACAAATGAAACATATTCACACTCATTGAGTTTTGTGACTGCTTTGTTTGGTTAAATATATTGTTTTTTCTTTTTTTCTTTTTGCTTTGGTTGGAATTTTAAGAAAATACACAAAAACACAAAAACAGAAAAATACCAAGCAAAACAACTGAAAAGTAAGGAAAACAAAGGAAAAGGTACAAAAAAAAGCAAAAAAAAAAAACATAAAACTGAAAGAGCCAAAAGAAAAAAAAAGATAAACAGAAATAATGTAAGAAAAAAAAACAAATAAGAAAAAGCAGAAGCCACTCGCATGCTCAACACGGGCAGCTGTTAAACTGAATATTTCGATCGTAACTTTGCACAGTTGACTGTTGCGCACGGAAGCGTTCGGAAGTGAAATATATATGTACATATATATATATACATATATCATATCATATTATATGCATATATTATTATACTAATAACAATATAAAATCATTTTAATAATAGAAGAAATTATTTAAAAAAAAGTGATAATTAAAAATAAAATAAAATAGAAAAAAAATCATGCTATAAAATTCCGAAAGAAAATAAAAAATTTTTAAAAATTTATATGAAACAATTTTCTTTTTGATAAATTTTATAGTAAACTTTATGGATAGAAATATTCAAATAGAGTTTTTAAGATCTCTAATAAAAAATTAAAATTTTTCTTTTTCAACATTCATTCTATATTGCGGATTTGTGCGTGCCTATCACAAATATTGCTTGCAAATAATCACAATAACAGTAAATAAATAAATGCTATAACAGTAAATAAAGAATCCAAAAAAAAAAAAACTGTAAATATAACTAAAAATTTATGATACTTAAAATTCTTTATTAAATGACAACCATAATAATAATAAAGAATATCGGAATAAAAAGAAAGCAAATAAATAAATATTAGAAAGTATATGTAAATTAAAAAAAAAAACAAGACGTAGTTTTAGGTAAGTTTTGATATTTTTTTTGGTAATTTTATTTAAAATAAAAATGTGTGTTTATACGAAATGTATTTGTTGTGATAACAGTAATTTTAACTGTAACATTAAATGTGAATGTAACTGTAATTTGCACTGTAACATTAAATGCAAATATAACTGTAATTTTAACTGTAACATTAAATGCAAATATAACTGTAATTTGAATTGTAACACTAACTGTATATCTAAGTGCAAAATTTTAACTGTAACTATGTTAGGTTTATGTCCTTACTACTGAATTACTAAAATATTCTCCATTTTTAATTTTTTATATGAAATGAATTGAAATTATTCCTCTGTTTAAAAATTGTTTGTCTCTCGGTGTAATACTGCCTAGAGCAATGTGAGAATACAATAAATATGTGTAATTGGTTTAGTAGTAGTAGTAGTGAATTTAGACGTATAAGATATTGAGAATTTTACGGTGGCGAACTCTAATAATAAGAAGCAATAGCCATTCATATATTGCCACATTGCTTCGTGTTAATATTAACTTCGGCTACTAGTGTTAAGCACCACCTTTTCGTTCTCTTTCTCTTTCTTTCTTTTATATATATATATATTTATATATAAATATATAAGCAAATAACGATCCTTTTTTCATAACATTTCTCAGATTCAGGTTTAATATTAAAGACGAAGTTTTTGATATTTGCTTCTTTTTTTTTATAAAATATATAACACGCCCCTTTTTATTTACGTACAGCATAGTCTTATGCAATTAATATTGTAGTAGGACAGAAGAAACCCAGTGGCCTTTTTCAGTAACAGAGAAAAGGGCCAGCGGCTGATAAAATGTGTTAAATTTTTTATTTTTTTTTTATTTATCAGGAAGATAAATTTTTTGGATATTTGCATTTTTAAGTGTGGAAGCAACTTAGAGTTTATTCAAAAATCCTTCCTTGACACTGGATGCTTATCGCCTTTGCACTAATAATAATATGATCCAAGCATTTTTGTGCTTTTGAAGTTCCAAGTAATGACGTATTTGGAATTTATGATATGTGAAAGGTTTCAACTCTGAACTACATGCCACTTACGATAGAATTTCCAAATTAAAAGAGTTGCTTTGCTGTAAAGTTGTAGAGCCAAAATATAATAAGTCAATTAGGATGACTTTAGACCTTCACTGGACCATACTTTTGGAACTTTTTCACTCAATTTCTACCGTTCTCACTGGAAAGCGATTAATGCCCTGTTTAATTAAATTTTATGCTAATCATGATTTACCTGGAGTTCTCTTTAAGTTCTTTTCAACTTAATGAGATTTTGGACTTAGGACATTTATCTCTTAAGTCCAGATTTTAAGCTGAAAAGTCTATCAGTCTTACATATCATTTGCCCATGAGTTCTTTTTCAAAGCATTCAAGGCATACTGTTTAAATTTTTGAGCTTGCCTTAACACACTTCACTTCTGCACAACGTGAATAATTCGTGCTTTCATTATGTTGTTGTTGTATTATATTTTCGTTTAATGATCGGTTGTCAGCCTTCTTACTCTCAATTTCTTTATCTTTTTTGCTGTCGTTTTTTTCTTTTTTGTTGTTGTTCTTGCCTTTAGCTTTTCGTTTTGTTTTATTACTTTTTTATACGGCTACCAGTTTTCCGCTTTCCAATTGGTTCTTGTTTTCATACTTAAACCACACATAACGTTTGCATAAAACGTTTACTAACACATTTGTTTTATATAATTTTAGAGTCATTTGTTGTCGTTCTGTTTGTTTTATAAATTCAAATTATAATGAACGCCATTTTCAATTTTCTTTCTTTTGCTATTTTTAATGAAGCGATTGAATTTTCATAAATTCTATTATTATTAATCACTCTTGAAATTAATAAAAAAAAATTATTAAGTGAAGACGATTAATTGAGATATAAATGAAAAAAATTTCATGACTGAACGATTTTCAGTATAATTTTTATAAAATTATAATAATTTTGCTTAATTTTAAGAAATTAACATTTCACTTCTTAGTAATTTTTTTTTCCAATGACCTTATAATTGAATGGCTAATAAATCAAAAATTATAAAAATGACAACTAAATGACTTAAATTAAGTTTAAGGTGTTTAGAATTTAGTCAACAAATTTACGATTCATCATTAAATCAAAAAATTACAAAAAAAAAAAAAAGATAAGTAAAAATTTTATCAAATGCTCTACATTGTTTCATATAACTGGAAATAAAAAAAAAATTAAAAAAAAATAAAATTCTAAAATGTTTTAAGAATTTTTTACGAGGAGAGAGATTTCACAAAATTAATCAATTTTAAACGAAATCAAAATTTTAACGAATTTCAATTTCAATTTAATATTTTTCTGGCAACTTTCCGTTATTCACGAAGAAACTTTTTATGAAAATTTATTATTATTTCTCAACAGTTGTAAAATTCAAAATCTTATTCAATTTCAATAAAATTCTCAATCTGACCAAAAATATGAAATCTTAAGCGGTTTTTAGATATACAACAGAAAGGGAAGTCTAAATCTCAAAATTCAATAATTCTTAATAAAAATGGAACTATTTCGAAATCTATTTTGTAAATTTAAGATTTACAATTTTAACAAGTGTGTTTGGGGCCATTTTCGAAATGCGCTCCGCCAGATTTTTATAAAAAAATCCTTAGAATTATTATTTTGTTCATATAAAAACTCTTCGCAAAATGTAGGGCATGGTCATAATAATAGTCTGATCTTAATCAACATTATTTCCGAACACCATTGAGCGAATTAATTTTATTCAAATAACATTTAATAAGAACTGCACATGGATACATGGAAAGATTGAGCCACATGTTGACAGATAAACTTAAAACGTATTAGAGAGTAATTCTGAACTCGGACTTATTAAAAAACAAATTCCACGGTTGTTTATAAGCGCTACACCATTTTTCTCAAAGTGTTAAAACTTAGAATGTTATAATTAGTTTGCCAATTTCGTTATACGGAAAGATATACCAAAAAAAAAAAAAAAAAAAATGGAACAATCAGGATCATATTCGATGGACATTTTTATTATATTAACATACAAGAATGAATTGAAAATAATAAATTTTCCCTCTAAAATGACTTTTTTTCAAAATAATTCTTTTCATGGAAATTGGAGATTGGGTATTGATCCTTTGAGTTAAAACATGTTCAAGTCTTAAATTCCTTTCAAAATTTCCACTTAAAACTTGATGAACAGATGGACAAATAAATTCACGGGCTTAAGTGAATTGATTTAAAAAAATATGGTAGAGTTTCAGGTCTATTCTACTCTGGATTATGTAAAACATTCTCACAAACTTAAAATTCTCATATAGCGCAAGTGACGTAAAATATTTCACAGAAGCGAACAATGAAAAGATAACGCTGTTTGAGCACGAACAGTAAAAATAATAAAACAATAAAATTTTTATTTGAAATATTATTTGAAAAGTGAAACAAGTGAAAAAAATTATTTCACACATAAAAATTTGATTTTCTATTGTTCTCTAGAGTTTTTTTTTATTGTTTTTTATTTTATTTTTTTTTGTTTTTTGTTTTACTTTTTATTTTTAAACAATTAATTATTGACTACCAAGTCAGGCAGTGGTTTGTCTCTATTGTTTTCCTATTGTTTGTATCATTTGGAATGCGTGGGTAATTTGAAATTTTATTCTCATTTCATTAAATAAATTTTCATATAAATATATAACAAAGATTTCAAAGAAACTATTTGTAGGCGAATGTGCGTGTGTGTGTGCGTGTGCGTGTGCGCATGATCGTAGTAATAAAAAACAATATTATTTATAAATCATATAAGAATCAAAAAAAAAAAACAAAAAAAAAAAGAAAAAAATAGAAAACTTCATAAAATTGTTAGAGATGAATGGAATGGAAGTCGACTATAAAAACACTTTAAAGTATGGCGCCTAAAATGATTGAGACTCAATAAAAAAAAAAACCAAAAAGAAAATTGTGTAGGAAATTAAAATGAATTGACTTTATATAAATTTTACAAAGGGTTAAGTAGGCTCAAGTGAATCTTTGACATAAATTTTCATAACAAGAAAATCGTAAGGTCTGAAAGTTTTTTTTGTTTGAAACTGATTTTATAAAAAATATCAAAATTTTTTAATACTATTTTGGAAAGATCTGCTAGTTTTTTTTTTTTTTTTTTTTAGGAAAGGTTTAGATTCTTGGTGCTATCTTAAAAAGTTCTGAGAGTTTCGTGGGAAAATTTAACAGATTCTCTTTAGAATTGAAATCTAGCTTTTTTGGATGAAAAAAATTTTTTGCCTTGCATTTCTGGAGTTCTAAAGACATTCAAAAGATGCTTAATCTAAATTGATCTCGTATATAAAATTTTAACGGATTTTGAACAATAATTTTACAGAGTGTTTAAAAAATAACCCGCTTAAAATATAAAATATAGACTTGGAATGATTGAACTTTTATCCTTTTTGATGAACGAATTGTAGAGTGCCCCTAACTATTCAGAAATTATGGTAAATTATTACACTTTATTTTTTATTTACGTTATTGTTGACTTTTATTGTAAGAAATTAAAATTCAAATAAAATGTAACAAAATGTAAAAGAAAAGATCTAAAGAAGAAACAAGCCAGCCAAACAATAGCTTTAATTTATCGTAGCATGTGGTCGATATTTTATAATAAAACACACAAAAAAAAAATATCGTTAATCGTCCTTTAATTAAATTTTCTAAAGAAATATAACAAACAAGAAAAGGAGAAAAGTAAAAGAAAAGCAAAAAAAAAAAAAAAAAGAAAAAAAAAGAAAAGAACACAACGAACGAATGAAAATGAAATCAATAAAAAATAACAATAATAATAATAATGGAATAAAAAAAAGTACATACCGCTATTTTGACAAAAAGCGAATCTGTAATTCGTTATTATTATTATTCTTACTCTCATTCTTCTTCTATATTTTTTTCCTTTGTTTTCTTGGTTTTTTTGGTTTTTTTGTGTTTTTTTGTTTTCTTATTGAGAAGGAGGTGGGAAAATTGTGAATGGAATTCACATTTAGCATTCGAATACTTTTAAATCAATTCTTTTCATTACTTAAAAATTTTCATCTTAAAATCATCTCTCTTTCTCTCCTTTTTGCATCCATACGTTTGCTTCGATCGCTTCATTTTTTGATTGTACTTTTTTCCATGGCGCTTAAATTTGTGCAGATGTTATTAAATCCAAAAATAAATAGTTTAGGTAGATCCAGCTTTAATTATAGCAATGGATTTCGAGTCGTTTTTAGACTGTCTGTACGTCTGTCTATACACCTCTTATTATAGGACGTTCTTATTGAGATATTTGAATAAAATTTGATATCTATGTGTGTTTTGGCCCAGAGACGAATTTTGCTGTCTATGGTTAAAATAAGATCATTTTTACGACAATTTTCCATAAAAGGCCTTGATCCTAAATATGAAAAAATGGAAATTGGTTACAAAAAAAATATAGGTACCAAGTTTGGTGGGAGCAACCAGTCTCTAGAAGTGCCAGCTTAGCTGGAAATGGTTCTAGAAAATGTCGTTGGAAGGAGCGTTCCTGGAGACGGCTCATGAGTTCACGCGATCAGTACAGTCTAGTGTTTTACATGCATACCTGCCTGGAAGGCTCAAATGCATGGTATAAACATACTTATGATCGCTAGCGTTGGTAGACACGTCACAAAGTGTATGCCACCGTCCCGACTAGCTTCCAATTTAAAGCCACTATTGCACCTCATCTAGTAAGCTTAATCCTTGGTGTAAGGATTCAGGGCCTTCTTAAAACCCCTAGGCTTAGATTAGATTAGCCCGATAAGCCCACCCAGCTAGCCTTTTATTCGGGAAATGGCACCCTGCTCGACAAAACTATAATAGTGGGTATAAATATAATAGGTCGAGCTACGTCCGCGACATGGACACCACAGCCCCCACGAAGCCAACTCCAACATCACCACATGGGCAAAATATGAATTTGGTGATCCCGTGGTACCAAATTAAATCTTTGGATCTGATCTCGTGAACTCATGATGCCCCCTGATGGATATGGATCAGAAACCATCTCATGAGCCACTCCCAATTGAGCAGGTGCTTCTCGGGATTGGTCGCCCCCTTAGTAAGAATGAAGACTGACTACAGAAATGATCCTGTGAAGTATAGTCTTAGTTCACGCGATCAGACTAAAGATTTAATTTGGTACCAAGTAATCACCAGTTTTTATAATGCCCATTTAGTGGTATTGATTGTAGTGCCCCTAACACGGGCGCTGCTCGTCTAAATATATATCTCTACGATTGTTTTGCGGGGCCTCATCCCCCTAAATAAAATGAGAAATAGGTCAAGCCCTCTGAATTAAACAAACTAGGCTTAGGGTTTTTTGAAAGATTCTGAACTTACATACTAAAAGTTAAGCTTCGGATATAAGTTACAATATGGGCTTTAAATTGGTAGCTAAGAAGACGGTACCATTTACGCGTGTTTATCAATCCCAGCTTTCCAATTGTATTTAGTGTGCCATGCAATTAGGCTATCAAGGCCTAACTATTCATAACTGTATAAACCAAATTTGGTCCAAGTAGGTCCATTTTTTGGAACCCTTCTATATATTGAATGTTTCAAATAGTATTTAAAAATTCATATTAAAATTCGTCTTTATTTGGTTAGATTTTGTTTCGGCTTTTCACTTTGCCCAGTTATAATTTATTATACGAACTTTTCAAGCGCCTTAAATCAAATGGCGGAAGGTATTTAGGTGTTGCCTCTATCTAAAATATTACATTTATTTTATGGGCGGCTGAATATTTGAAAAATTTTCTTACATGGAAATTGGCATTAAAATTCTATAATTTATGTAAATATTTCTTGCAAGGGTTTCCAAGTTAAACAATTTAAAAAAAAATTAAAATTTAAAATGAATTATTCGTAAATTTGTGTGGTATCAAAAATTCAAAATTTTTTTTTTGTTTCTTTAATGAAAGACTAAAGCACTTTGATCTTCTTTTTAAAAATAAAGATTATTTTAATAAAATAGAAATTTTCTTAAGCCATTTTCTCACACCTTTTAGATATAACACACAAAACATTTACATGTCACATTTTATAAATCACATTTTATATGACACAAAAAGGAAGAATATTTAATTTCATGCATAAATTTATCGCTTTTATATCGCATTTATCGCCTTTATTTTCATTTTACTTAAATTTGCTTAGTTGGTAAATAACTCTCATTTCACGTAAAGCGTTACGTTATATTGGAAAAAAATTATCCTGTAAAACTGTGACAGCATTACGTTAAAAGCTTTATAATGAAAGAAAATATGCCACTTTTTTTTTTTTTTTGTTGCTGTTATTGTAAAATGTAATTTAATAAACGTAATAATTATGCAAAAAATTTGAAAATTTTTATATGTTTCATTTTTAAGATTTTGCACAATTTCTGTATATCTGCTTACGTTTGCTTCTTCTTTGCTCCATTTTGCTTGCTTATTTTTATTTTATTTTATTTATTGTTCTTTTAGTTGATATTTATAAACATTAGTATTAAATGAGAAGCCATGAAGTAACGACCGCATAGTGAGCTAACTTTCAAAATATTTTTACATTAATCTCTACATGTTTACACATGCATAATAAGAGTTGGTTCAAAAAGTTTACAGCATGAATATGATAAATTGATAATTTTTAAGTCATTTTAAATTAATTTAATTTTTCTTTTTTTTTTTTTATTTATTTTTTTTTGGAAATGTATGGCAAATTTTTAAGGTTTACTTTGGATAAATTAGATTCTAACAAATTTTCTTACATGAACTAATTTTGTTTTTTTTTTTTTTTTGCAATTTTAGCCATAATTTCTAAAGAAAATTTTTATCTAATAAATTAGAGAAGAAATTTTTAACTGAGATCTCAATTTCTATGAATCTAAATTTATTGCTTTATTGGTTAGTTTTTCTTTACTTTTTTTGATTAGATTCATGAAACTAATACGAAAACAAGAACTTACAATTTTTTAAGCATCCAAAAACTTCATCTTTAAATCAAGTTCTATGTGGATCTCTAGCAAAATTCTCAAAAGACTTTAAGGCATTTTATATGTTTGTTAATGATTTTAGTTGTTGTTTTAGAGCTTAAGAAGATCATTTTTGTACTAAGTAGGCCTTAACTTCTTGAATCATTTAATCATCATTTTTGGTATAAATTTTTCTTTAACTTTAAATACTTTTTTTTTGTTTTTTTGTTTTATCACAAAATCGTTAAACCATAATTTTCATTTGAGATTTAAAAAAAAAATGCTTTAGTTTCATGATTAGTTACATTTTTATGTAATATGCTGGTAACTTATTGAACAACTTATTACTTATTTATTTATATATACATATTTTTTTGATAATGTTTCTCTTTGATTTGCTCTCACATTTGCTTGTACACATTTCACTTAAAATGTGTATAACATCACACACACACATACACACATACACAATACACATATATATGTATATACATGCATATAAATTTATGTGATTATATGTAGAGTCAATGAATATCAGTCGTATGGCGTATGCGTATGGCAAGATTAATGCGATTAAGGAAAAAGATTTGCATGCGCTTTAAACCTAAAAATTCTCGGCCTTTATAATTTGCTTGTGTTTTTTTTTTTGAAGGTGTTACTTTTACATACCAATTTTTTTCTCTTTTCATTCTTATTTTTAGTTATTTTGTTTTTTTGTTTTTTTGTTTTTTTTTTTTTTTTTGGTAGAGATAGTTTTTTTGGTTGTTCTTTTGGTTGCAGTTGTATGTTTATTACAAAAATATTATGCTGTAATTGATTTTACCAATTTTTTGTTTGATTCTTTTGTTGCCCTTTTTTTTTTTTTTGGTTTTTTTTGTTGTTTTGTTTTTTGTTTGTTTTTTTTTTTTTTGGCACTTTGTGTGGCAACATGAACGGCAGGACATCACAGATTACATACGTTTAAATCGGATTTATTATCATTAAAATATCCTTCGTAAAGAAAGCAGACAAAATATGAAATAAATTGAAGAAATTGCTAAAATTTGTTATGGTTATAAATTTTTTTTCATAAAATGCTGAATTTTTGTTGATCTTTGCTTTTGCATTTATTTCTTAAAAATTAACAGTAGTTATTAGAATTTTTTATTATTAAAGTTTTGTTCAATGTTTTGCATTTGAAGGGCTGTTTAGCCCTTTATGAGCCTAGACTTGAATTTTTCAATTTGTTAAAAGAAAAGCAAAAAATTACAGTGATTATAACGCTTGAAGAGAAAATTGCAGAAAAAACTTTTGGCATTTGCATTTCTAATAACTTTGTTGTCCATTCAATCGATTATTTTTACAAAAATGGTCTTTCATAGCACAAAGCGTAATAAAATTGTACGATTATATAATCGAATGTACTATCTGGAATAGTCTAAATTAGATCTTAAGTTTAATTTTAATCAAATAGATCGTTTCAGAATAACCTTCTTGAAGGCTTCCATTCCATTTCTTTAAAGTTGAAATTGCATCAAGAAGATTTTTGTTATATTTTAGGGAAATTTCCTAGTTGAGCTTATTTGAGATCAAAATATTTAGCCCAAAACCTTCGCATAAATTGGCCAAAACGTATAACTAAAGCAACTGATGAATTCTTTTTTACTTTAAGAAATTTTGAATATTTTTGCTAAAGAAATCTAGCTCAAGTCGAAAAACCTTTTCAAAAATTGATTAAGCGTAATAATTTATACCATTTGTAAAAATTTATTTTAAAGTAGTTACTTCATAGAATTCTCGAAATATTTTAATAAAATTTTATGGACAAGTTAGCAAAAATGTAGTGGCCTTTTTTTTTTTTTTAAAAATTCCACTAAAATTAGACTTAGTTCATTTAAGTGATTTTTTATAATTTATCTTCATACAACGTCTTGTTTTAAGAGAATTATTTTTTCAAATTATAAGTTTATTTATGTTGAAGGACTTTATACCAAATTTAATTTGCCAAAGGTCTGCTTTGTTAGAAGTTATTGCCTACAAATCGTTAAAAATTTTTCCAAAAGTAGCTCTTTTTTTTTTTTTTTTTTTTTTTTGTTTTAGGGAATATCGATACGGAATAGAACAAGGGCACTATAAATTTCTATGGGAAATTTGATGAATTTTACAGGCAGTAAGAAATGACAGATAGATAGACTTATGAACAAAAAGACAGACGTACAGACAAGGGTATTATTGTTTGCATATAAAAACTTTGTAGGATTTTGAAGGCAACTGAGAGTTTTGTCATTCCCAAAAAAAAAAAAAAAAAAAGAACAATTATTTTATTTATTTAAAAATCACCAACTCATGTGCATTTGTATATATATATTTTTTTCATATTTATTTTGATTATAATTAATTTAAATATTTTTTCAAAATTTTTTCTTTTTTTTTTTTTATTGAAATTTTTTGCACTTGTAATAAAATCAAATGAAAATCAAAAAAAATTTAAAAAATTAACAAAAAATTAAAAAAAATTAAAAAAAAAATAATAAAAAAAATCGTAACAAAGTTTAAGGCTGTTTAAGCCACTGGTCATTTTGCTTTTGCTTTTGCTTTTTGCTTTTTCTGACTTTATTTGCCTTTTTTTTTGGCTTTGTTTTGTTTGTCTTTTCTTTTTCTTTATTTTTTCTTTTGAATGATTCTAAGAATAAGATAATTTGTCCGTCTGTATTATGACTATTCTTACATTTATATGATCTTTTTTTTTTAGTTTGGTACTTTTTTTAATGCATGCAACGAAATTGATAGCTCGCTGTGAAGTTTAATCATCGCTTGATTTCATTATTTGGACCATAAACTTATATTATTGTTGATATCGTCGTATCATAACGCTGGCCACATACTCCTATCTGCCTGTCTTGTCTGTCTGTCTGTCTGTCTATTTTATTGTAAAAGGACAATGAATTTAAAAGGCACCAAAAAAAAAAAAGAAAATAAACAACAAAAAATAATAAAAAATAACAAAAGGGAAGGCCAATATAATTTTATAATAAGGCTTAAATTATGCTAACAGCAAAACATGTCAAGAGAAGCTAAAACTTTTATTAACAGTTCTCTTTTCATTTGCTTTTTGCTTTTTGCTTTTAGGCTTTTGCTTTTTGATTTTTGTTTAGGAAACGATAAGAAAAAAAAAAAACAAGCAAAAGCAAGCGACAAAAAATTGAAAAGAAGCATTTCATAAGCGTTTGCATTCAAATTCAATATGATTAAGGTAGAGGTATCAGTGACAAGAAAGCAAGAAATAAAAAAAAAAAAACAGAAAAGCATGAAAAGAAGAAAACCGGCAGCATTCTCGCCCGTTTATAATCTTAGCTTTATTTGCCACAACTAACTAACTAACTAACTAACTAACTACACACACACACACACACACACACACACACACACACACACACACACACACACACACACACACACACACACCTCTATAAATTGAGAAATGAAAAAACAAAACAAAAAAAAAATGCAGAAAAAAATGTTGTGATTGTTTGTTGTTGTTGCTGCTGCTTGTTGCTCGTTTTGGGACACACTACTGGCGCTTGGTTTTAAATTCTAAATAAATAATAATAATAATGCGTTGAATGTGCCATAATTTTGTTTATGCTTTTTTTTTGCTTTCCTCTTTTTCTTTTTTTTTTTTTTTTGTTAACTTATTCTTATTCTGTTTACTTTACTTCCCTTTCTGGCCATTTCACTCGCCCGCTTTCTTCCTCATTTCCTCCTCATTTTCTTTTTTTTATATATTATTTGTTTGCTTGCTTTTTTCTTTTGTCTGTCCATTCCATATTGTATTGTCGTAAAGATGCTTTTGTCCCACATCTCTAAATGTAGTGACACAATTTCAATAAATAAATTTAAAAAAAAAAAAAAAAAGAAAAAAATCTAAAATAAATAAATAAATAAATTCATAACAATTTATGACTTTATAAAAGCTTGTTAAAGTAAATTCTCTAAAGGATAAATAAAACTAAATCGAAAATTTTACATACTAAGAAAGTGTTATACATTTATTTCGATGTATGTAACATCTGGAAGAGGAAACTAAATCGATCATGCAGCCTATTCCGCTTAAAAAGAAACAAAACAAAAAATCGATTCGTCAAGAATTTTTTTATAATTTAAAATGATAATGAATGAGAAATCCATAAAGTTTGGTCCAAAATTTGATTTAAAGCGAAATCGAAAATTTTTGAAATCTTCTTCCATACAAAAAATAATTTTTCAAAATCGCAGCAAATACTTTGTAAGTAAGATGAACCAATTTTAATTGAAATCGAAAAATTTTGGAAATTTCTCCCACACAAAAATAATTTTTCAAAATCGTAGCAAGTACTTTGTAAGTAAGATGGATCAATTTTTACGATGAGTTTCCTCATATAGGGCTCCATAAGCAAAAAGAAAAATCGATATATGATAAATTTTTTTATGATTTAGGATGATATTTAATAGAAATCCAAAAAGCTGGTCCAAAATTTTGTTTAAATCGAAATCGAAAATTTTTGAAATCTTCTCCCATACAAAAAATAATTTTTCAAAATCGCAGCAAGTACTTTGTAAGTAAGATGAACCAATTTTAATTGAAATCGAAAAATTTTGGAAATTTCTCCCACACAAAATAATTTTTCAAAATCGTAGCAAGTACTTTGTAAGTAAGATGGATCAATTTTTACGATGAGTTTCCTCATATAGGGCTCCATAAGCAAAAAGAAAAATCGATATATGAAATTTTTTTTTATAATTTTGAATGATATTTAATAGAAATCCATAAAGCATGGTCCAAAATTTTTTTGAAATTAATGTATTTTTGGGAATCTTTTTTCACACCAAAAGAATTTTTCAAAATCGCACGAATGGTATAAAATTTGACTATTTTTTCTTGTAATTCTTAATACAGCTTAAATTGTGCATTCGATTCCGACCCTTTAAAAAACCCCTATAAATATAGAAACAATATGAGGTCCTCCAAATAATGCTTTCTCTAAAGATTTTTCAGTAATTTTTGATGAAAGTTGCTGCATTCTGATCATTTAATGTGCCAAATTTGATTCATATTAGTTCAATATTTTTTTTTGGGCCCCTCTTTCACACAAGGATCTTTTCAATTCATTCGAAATAGGATTTTACTTTCTTGGTTTGTAAATCATTTTTGAAATTTCTTAATTCGATGTGGGAGTAAGTTGAGGTATTTAAGAATCGTCTTCGTGGGCTTTAACTGTTATTTTGGTTTTTGGTCGAAAATATAAAAGAATATTGCTCCCTTAGAGTTACGATTTTTGATAGAGGAAAAGTGTTGAATGAGGTCCATAAAGGTCTCTTTAACATAATCCAGTTTAATCTTTTAAGTTATATTTTGAATATTTCGGATTGGAAAAAAAATTTTATAAAAATCAAAAAGCTAAGTCCAAAGCCCATATATATAGTTTGAATATTTGAACCAGGGCAAGGTATCCATCACTTTGTGATCAAACTCTCTCGATGTACCGATTGTGATTATGATAAAAACTCTTTTGGTAAAGGAAGATTTGGTAAAGAATTAGACAATGAAAGCTATTTCCGTAAATTGATTTAAATTAAAATTAGTTATTTAAGTTAAATGGGCAAGAAATTCTACAAAAATCCAGAAGTTTGACTCAATGAATTCAAAATTCAATTAAGTGAATCCTTTATTCAGGGAAACTGCTTTGGCGCTCTTACTCTCACTAAACAATTCGAATAAATGTTGTCACCACTCTCAAGAAGTGAAATTCAAATATTTATCTTCGTATAATTTTGAAGCGAATGTTTAACTTTTTTTAGAGTTTTAGAATTCTTTGAAAATTTCTCTTGCAAAAAAAAGTGCGCCATACTCCCAGAAAAGTCTCAACATAATGAGTTTAATAAAAATCTAAAAGGAAACCTTTTCTTCTGGCCCTTTTAATTAAAATATCCATTTTTTTTATACCTTGAGATAGCTTCAACGTTTTTCTTTCTCTTTCTCTTTTTGTTTTTCTCTCTTTTTTTTCTTTTATTGAATTCAAAGCCCTACCAGAACATAGGAGACATTGAATGGGAAAACAAAAGCAAAAACAAAAATAAAAATAAAAAAATATGCCTCGTTTGTCAACTGCATGTTGAGTAAGTAGGTAAGTTTGAGATTTTATGAGCTTTGACACGGCTGGATATAAAATTTTCAGCGTTCTTTTTGCTTTAGTTTTCTTCACTTTTTTTTGTTTTATTTTTATCTTTAGATGCTATTGGCGTATGCCTGTATATGTGTGTATGTGTATGTGTGTGTGTGTGTGTGTGTTTTTAAATGATAAAAATTAAAAATATGAAAGGAAAAAAGCAAAAAATGAAAAAACAATAAAACAAAAGAAATGAAGTCAGTCAGCAGTAGTCAGCAAACAGTCAATTGAATTGTGTAGAATTTTGGTAAAAGATTTAACAAAATTCAAATTCTGATGTATATATTATTTTTATATACACACATAAATATTTATAAAAATAAAATACAATACATACATACATACATACATATATTTTAGGCGCAGCATGATCATAACATTTTTAAAATATTTTTATTTGTTTTCTTTTTTTGTTCATATAAAAAAAGTGTTTTTTTTTAAATATGAAGAAAAAAGAAAATCTGGCGCTGACACTAAACTAAGTTGAAACTTAAACTTAACTAAAATACAAAAAAGTTAAGTAAAATAAAAATAAACTTGCAAACCGAAAAATTTTCTACAATTCTGAAATAAAGGAAAAGTTAAACAAAACAAAAACAAAAAAAAAAAGAAGAAGAAACTTAAGGAAAAAATACAAAAAAAAAAAAAAACAAAATAGAAATAACGAAAAAAAGAAAAAGCAAGTAAGAAAATTATTTTTGGCTTTAGCCAAATTTTAGATACCCACTGCCTTTACATTATTACTCTTGAAGAACTGTCTGTTTTTAAGTAATCGTTAGAAAATTTAACCAAAAAGAAATAAAGTGAAAATATGGTGTTGGATAATTTTGCATGACCTATTTCTATGATTTTTGGATAGAAATTTTGGACCCACAAACTTATTATTTGTAAAAAAAAACGATGAAATTTCATTTAAAACAACTGAGGCGTTCTCAATTTATGTTGCATGTATGGGCGTGCCCTTTCAACGATTTTGCAAATTTTCCATATCAATCTGCATGAAGGAACTTTTAATGTTTTTGCAGCTCGATAAGTAGGAGAATGGTAATAACACACAGATAAATGGACAGACAGACAGACAGACAGACAGACGGACAGACATGTCTAAGTCGATTTAGAATTTGATGCTGATCAAGAATGTAGAGTGTACTTTCTGCTTTCTTTTTGAATGTTACAAACCTAATGATAGAATTAATATATTTTCAAGGTTTGGATGATGGATATAAAGAGAAAACTACCTTCATAAGAAAGCGCAACATTATTGCAATGAATTGTATGAGTAATTTTGTTAGGCGTGTCACAGCAGGAACATTTTTCTGTCACATTTTATAAAACAACAACAATAACAGCAATAACAATAACAAAAACAATAACGAAAATAAATATTCAAAAACCTAAATAGTAGAAGTAGAAGAAGAAGAAGAAGAAGAAGAAAAAGAGTCTAATGATATAAATGCAGCGTAGCAGCTCCCACCATAAAATTTACATATAAACATAATAATAATATAAAGAGAAAAAAAAGGTTAAATAAAAAAAAAAAAGAGAATAAGAATAAAATCATTTTACACAGCGCAACTTGTGTCAAGTTGAATGTTGGATGGTGGCTGCTTAATACTGGGGCGCTATATTTTACTTAAATATGATCAAATATTTCAATACATTTTGATCGTTGGCTTCTTCTTCTTCTTCTTCTTCTTCTTTATCTTCTACCTTCTTTTTTTGTTTATTGTTATTTATGAGATTTTTTGTTGTTGTTTTTTTGTTGATACTTTTAGTATTGTTTTTAATTTTTTGAAAATTTTTTATATGTATTTTTTTTTTTTTTGAAAAATTTTTTATGTTTTCTCATAACTTTTATTACTTTGTTTGTTTGTTTGTTTTTTTTTTCCATTTTATTTTTTATTTCTGTTAGTTTGTTTCTTTACCAATAAACCCGGAATTTATATGTAATTCGTATGGAAAGAAAAAAAAACCTCAAATATTGATACAATTATGGGTTATGCCTAAATATAAAGATGAAGAAGAAGATACATGCATATACATACATATATACATATATATACATACACGCACCCATACATACATACGTACAATATAAATATATATGTACATGTAAAAAATTGTCTTTATTTTTGTATTTACTTATGCGATCAGGTAGTATGAAATCTTTCGAAGTATCAAGTAGAAGCCGCCTGGTGGCATGGGCAAACATGATTTATAGGCAGGGCTTGAATGTACTGAATTATACATCTCTCTGCAATTTACTGATTTCCATGCGGGACTGTCGTTAGATATTCCCATCGCTGGAACATATAAGCATAATTGGGCTTGCTTCATTCTTCTGGATCGAAAGGAAGGGAACAATTTTGCTAATTCTTGCCAATGTTGCTCTGATGTTCTTCTATATTCCACTGGGTTTCGCAATGAGTCTTTCCACTGCCGAAATGTGGTTAACGAAAGAAGATGAGTTGTCCACATTGCTTTCACTTTGCAGCAAAAGGGGGCTTATTAGGGATTCATCATGCTCTACTTTGTAAATATAACTTGGGGGAAAATACCATTAGGCCCTGTGTGACATAAACATTAACGTCTTCGACTTTTTCATTGTACCATGTTGATTTATTCATTATAAACCAGCCTTAATTTTGTAATAATCTCCCATCGGTTCTGGTAAAGCATCAGGGAAATGTGTCTCACTTCCCTTTTAATAAGTTGTCTGATATCCCTATTCGCCACTTTTCTAGGGGAGTATATATATATATATATATATATATATATATATATATATAAATTGTGTGTGTGTGTGTGTGTGTGTGTGTCTGTGTATTTTTGATCATTATGCATGAAGAATTCATTGTTGCTGTTTCGTGCGAGATTTTGGCGCCGTTAATCATTCAGTAGTTATACATATTTATATACTCACTTACGTATTAAAAGGCGCCTCCTTTTTTATAACCATCATGCAGAGATTAAGGGTATATTCACTTTGTCATTATGCTTGTAACATCTAAAAAGGAAGTGCCGGAAACTGTACAAAGTATATGCGTAGTTTTGATCAGCACAAAATTCTGAATCGATTTAGACATGTCTATCTAATGTTCCGTCTGTTCGTCTGTCCGTCTGTCCGTCTGTTTTTTTATTCGTAAGTTTTGAGCATTTTCCCGGTCGTAAAAAAACAAATATTGAGCTTAAATTTTTTAGAAATATTGGAAGTTTTTGTAGGTAGGTTGGTATTAAAAATGGCTAAGCTCAATCAAAGGATACGCCCCCAAAGCAAAGTACAGTGAAAACGTCTCAGTTGTTTTAAATGAAATTTTGTGGTTCCTTTTGTCTTTATTTGGCAAGGAGGTCATTGGTCTCCAACATCTTTCAAAAAATCATGCAAGTTGGCCCCGCATACCAAATTCTCACTTTCTTTGATCTCACGTTTTTTATTTGCTACTGAAAAACTGAAACAAGCTCTAAGTCGTAGAAATGTCCATGTGATGGGTATCCAATATTTGGCCATAAGGCAAATATAATTTTCTTACTTGTTTAATATTCCTTTTTTACGTTATTTAGTCCAGTTTTTTTTTTTTTTTATATATTTTTATATGTAAAAAAATTTTTTTCTTTTCTAAATTAATGATTATTTTCTATTACTTTTATGAATTTTTTATATAAAAATAAATTAAATGAAATTATTTCAGGTCTACCTCATTTTGCTTAATCTGAGTAAAAAATTTGAAAAGTAAGTTACAAATCAAGAAGGATTAAAGTATCATTATTTTTCAAATGCTTTTGAATAATTTCGTTATACATAATAAGGGATTCCAAAAATGGATCGATATGGATCTTAATCGGCTTGAGTATTTAGTATGTCAAACAAATATGCTGCATCGATTTTCATAAAAAAAAATTGGTACAAATTTTTTTCACATTGAACCGATGTAGAATTCCAAATACCAATTCTCAATCGCCAAATATCTAAACTGCCATAACTGTCAAGGTCTTAACTTTAGGCAAACTTTCAACCTTAAGTTTAAGTTGTCATGATCTTTTGTCTAAATTATTTGTATTTATGAATTGGTATAATAGGATTTATGGAAATTATATGGCCATTTAAAAATTTTGTAAGCCTTTGGTATACCATGAAGGACATTGTAATTGTAGTTTTAATGTACTTATCTTTTTGCAAACCAAATGATCTTAGTGCTTAAAATAAATTTGTAACACATTTTTTGTTATGAATGGGCGTGGTCTCTTCCATAGATATTTATTGGCCATACGGCATGGAGTAGAATTTTAGGTTTCTATTTGTTACAGTGCCTTTAAGAATAAAAGCAGATTTCGAATAAGCTTCTCTGTGTCTAATTGAATATTTGTTAGAAATTGACTTTCGATTCACTTTCCTATAATAAAATTTTGATTTAAATTCCATTTAATAGGCATGTTACATAAATAAATATAAATTAATTATACCTTTTTTTTATATTATTTTTTCTACTGCTATTAAACCGTAGGATATAAAATGGGCTTGAAAGTAACAAAATTGATAATTTGAAATGTTCCTCATAATTCATTGAAACTTATAATTTGTCTAAAAAAAAGTTATTGTTATACATTTCATGTACAGCGTAGTAAGGTATATTAATTTTCTAAGAATGTAAGTAACAGCCATAATAACTTAAAAAAAATCAAATCGGATCGATCAATCTTCCTCCATTTATCTAAAGTTTATCAATAGATTGAAGGTTATAAAAATTCTAGTTAGCAATTTGGTCCACTTGAGCGATTATCCTATTTCTTCTTAGTCCAGTCTTTTTATATATATAAAATACGTGCCTCATCCAAACCAATCAGATTCATTTAACTTTTTAAGGGAAAACTTATTTGTGAGTAATAATCTCAATTATCTGAAAATTTCAGTTCTTCAGTTTCATTTTCATTTTCATTTTGATTTGCATTTTTGCAAATTTACTTTTCTCTACATTACTTTTGTAATCTTCATTTTTTAAATGTCGCCAAATGAAGCGTACGCTTTATGAAATATTGGAATTGGTTTCATTTGACCAGATAATATTCATAAATGTAAATTAATAAAATGGAAATTAAGTTAAATATTTTTTTAATGAATAGATTTGTTATTTTATTGTTCATAATTCATTTTAAATGAATCATATAATAAGCGTGACTAACAGGCTTAATAAATAAAAGTTTTACTGATGTCTAAACAATAATAAATAAATAAATTATAATTAATTGGGTGCTTTGCTTAATTAATAGACATTTCAATAATATATTTTATTTTTTTATTTTTTTATTTTTTTATAAAGCAGATATTCATAAATTATAATTTAGAATGGGCCTTTATTAACACTGCAGCGGGTATTTTTAAATTATGACAATGGCAGATGAACATGTCTCAGTTTAGAGGACTGATGATTCTTTATAGATATCTTGCCTAACATTATTCCTGTAGAAAAAATTTTAATTAAATCGTTAATAGAGAATGTTATGTTACCAAGGTGGAGCTCTTAAAACCCATACCTCTAAGGAACCTCAGGATAAAATGGTTCATAATAAAAAAATATTGACAGATTTTTTCTTATAAAAATCTGCCGCTACAAATTGTTTTTAACTATCAATATCCATTTTAAGTTTTTAGTTAATTTTATAAATCCATTGGGACAGATTTTCTTTTTAATGGTTTTTTCTGCGATTAATCTACTAGAGAATATTAAAGTTTAATGAGGGTTCATTATAAAAATCACATAATTTTGCCTCGCCTATGCCGTAAGTTAAATATTAAATATTAAATTCATAAGGTTTGAATTCCAAAACTTAATTTGTCAACTTATTGTTCAAAATTCAATTTTAAGTTGAGTGATGGAATTCTTTCTTTCTAATGTCAATTAGTTTATGAGTATCGGAGTATCCAATGTGTAATTGGAAAGAAATTTCGTTTGATTATTTAAGCAAATAGTTGGCCCGCTAACCTTTACGAAGTTAACCGAGCCTAAACGAACCTTTTAACCATTTATTTGTTAACAAAATTTGAATGTATTTCGTTAATTTACTTCCAATGACAATTTTTGAATGGAAATATTATAAATTTTTACATGTTGATGTTTTAAAATAATTTTATTACAAATAGAAAAATTTAATTTTGTCTTTTTACCAAATCACTTAAAAAACTGTTTTCTTTTCAAATTTCAGATATTTTGAAACAAACACGCACAAGAAACATATTAAATTATACGATATTGGTTTAAAATTCATCTTGGACGAGATTTTGAAGTACTTAAAAAAATAAAAAATAATAAAAATTAGCAGCTTTCGGAAAAACTAATGCGACATTATTCATTACGAGAAGTAAAATATTTCAAGAAGTAAAAAAAAAAAAACAGGCTAACCAGAGAGGCAGAGAAACAGATAAGTAAAGAGATAGAGAGATAGAGAAAAATATAAAGAGAGAACATTTTATTGCTGATAATTTTACAATTAATTAACAGAAAGTAATCAGCCAATCAAATAACAAAATTCAAATTATCAGTTACTGCGATTAACAGTTGTTCTATTATCATTATTTCACTTGAAGCAATTTGGTGTTATACAATTTGATTACAAAGTACATACAAACAGAATAATATAGAAATATTTGTTGTTATAAAATTTAACAAAGTAATAAAGTAAAATTATCTAAGCAAGATAATTCATTGATTGAATTATCTAACCAACACAAACAACCTAATTGTGTTAACCAATCCAATTCAATCTACTTCAATACAAATTCAGGAGGAGAGAATAATTTTTATATAAAATTATATTAAATTACTCTTAAATATATTAATTGTATGATTTGATCATTATATTAAAAGAAGAAGAAGATAAGAAAGGAAAGAATACATCTAATTTACAAAATTAATTGCAGAGACGAAACAGACACAAACAAATTTCTTTGCAATTGATTGCAATTGCAACTTAAGTTACCGAACCAGTATTTTGTAGAACAACCAAAAGAAAAACATAAAAAAAGAACATTTCAAAGGAGCATGCATCTATAACATACACACACACATATATGCATATGTCATAATTAAATGAGACATTTATCAACTAAACCAGCAGTTATAAGCTAAAGATAAAGATAAAAGCTGAGAAAGAGAAAGTGAAAAAAGAGAGAGAGAAGGTGTAGTTATTTATCATAGCTCTCATTAATATTATTCTAAGTTATTGGATAACCTTCATTGTACACATATATAAATAACTATATATATGGTAATGTATATAACGGTATATGTAAAATAACGATTTGTGTGAAAAGCATATGCAAAAGTACCGTACAATATCAGCAGTTTATTGGCCTTTTAGTTTAGATAACAGTAAAGGTCAAAAAAAGAAGGATATACAAAATACCAATAGTAAGAAAAGAGTAAGAATAACAAAACACAATAACAAATAATAACGGTAATAACATTTATACAATATAATATAGGAAAAAAGAAAAAACAAACAGTAAGAGAAAAGTAAGAAATAATAAGAAAAAAAAAAAAATACAAACAAACAAATCGCATTCAATTATCGTCACAATGTTCGCTGTAATGAGAATTGACAACGATGACTGCCGTTCGGACTATCGCCGTAAGATGCGGCCTAAGTGTGAGTTCGTATGTAAATATTGCCAACGGCGTTTCACTAAACCATACAATCTAATGATACATGAACGTACGCACAAATCACCCGAAATTACATATTCGTGTGAAGTGTGCGGTAAATATTTTAAACAACGTGATAATCTGCGGCAACATAGATGCAGTCAATGCCATTGGCGATAAATTGTTGAAGTTGCAGAAAGTTTCTAATAACAACAAAGATTTTTTTTACTTCATTTTCCACTTCCTTCTTCTTTTATTAATCCTTTAAAAGTATCTACAATCAACTAACAACATCATTATCATCATCAACAATATCATCAGTAACAACGTCAACAACAACAACAATAGAAACAATAGCATCAAAAATGATCAATACAATTTTGAAAATAATTGAAATAATCAATTTCCATCATTATTTTGTTTAATTTGCCCGTAACATTTTTTTTTCTTTTTTGTGGGAATCAGTTCTTTAGAAATTCTTTTCTTCCCTTTTTCTTTTTTCTTTTTCCAAAAAAAAAAAAAAAAATATGAAAATTATAAAAAAAAAATATGAAATTTATTAAGCAAAAATGTGTTGGTAAGCCGAAGAAATTAAAAGTTATCAAAATGATACAAAGAATCTTTAAAAAAAAAAAAAAGTATTGAAAACAAAAAATTGTGAAATTTTTTTAATGTAAAATTAATGAATTTTTTGTTTTTTTGAAAATTTTTTGTAATCATATTAAAATTATAACAATTTCATATAAAAAATTTATTTTAAGAATTTTTAAGAATTGTGTTTTGAAACATTTCGTCCGGAACTTACAAAATGTTAAACATTTGAGAAAAATGAACTAAGTTCCAAATTTGGAAAATGTTGATAGAAATATAAAGTTTGGTATAAAGCGCTTCTTTGAGTACTTTTTCCATTGTAGTATTCTTAAGCAAGAGCTTTGTTTTCTTTTTTTTTTTTTTCCTAATTAGATAAATTTTTATGAATTAGGTCTTTGGAAATTTGTATCGTCTACTTTTAATCAGTTTCTTCAAAATTAGTGAGAATAAATTTTCCTTCATAGCAAAATATGAATATATAAAAAAAAAAAAGAAAATGCCAAAATTTTTCCTTTTGAATTATTCAAAGTTGGTTTAATTTTTTTTTGTTCATATTAAAAATTCATGAAACATTTTTTAGATATTTTTTTTAAATAAATAAATAAAATAAATTTCGGAAGAAGTAAATTTTTTAAAACTTATTTTGAAAAGATTGTAAAAAAAATTTTGTAAACCAAACATTACAATTTATAAAAATCGTTTGATGGATTTTGTAAATTTTCAATATTTTTTTTCTTAAATTTTTTTTTCCTATTTTCCATTTTTTTAGTTTTTTTATAATTTTCAGCAGAAATAGTTTGGTAAACTTTACAATTTTTTATAATTTTTGTATATTTTTTTAATTTGTTTCATTTTTATAATTTATAAAATTTTAATTCTATTGGACATTTTTAATTTTTTCAAAAAAAAAAAAAACGATATAAAAGAAAAACAACAAGAATATGAATTTTCTAAAAAAAAAAAAGAAGACGTAAAAAAAGGAAGAAAATAATTTCTATCAAAATAGAAATTTGCTTATTTTACAAATAATTTTTCCTTTGTAAGTTAAAAAAAAGTATCTTTGTATTAATTAATAAAATATTTAAAAAAAAAATCTAAGAAAAGAGAATGCAATTAAATAAAATATTTTTTGAAAATTAAACTATTTGAGTTTATTTAAGTAAATTTTATTATCATTTACAAATCGATTGCTTCATTAACATGCGATTGTGGAAGAAGGCATTTTTCTGAAATATAGAACGTCTATTGGAAATTTGTTTTTAAAAATGGGACTTTGAGACTTTGAAAAGGCCCATTCATTGCTCAGTATGACTTTGAAGGCATTTCATGAAGAATTTTACTGAAGAATCAGTATTAGAAAATTATATAGAATTTGTAGATTTTTCGTTCACATGGAGCTTCAGCAGAAGCTTTTATTATTTCCCAAGGGTTTTGATTTTTACGTCTTCCATATTAACGATTCTATATTCTATACCTGAACGCTTGTCTGAACTCTGTCCGAATAAGTTAAAAATTAGTACTTTTTGTAATACTTTAAAAAATTTAAATGAGTCGGCAAGTTTTGGTATAAGTAGAAAGGCGACTGATAAATAGGCATAGTAATTAGACCTCGCTTTCTCAAATGTGTTACTTTTGTAAAGAAACTTCTTATTGTGGTATATTTTTTAGAGAAAATCAATGTCTAAGTACCATTACATTTTTTTTACCGTATTAATTCTCCATGGAAAATTTGGTTCAAATGAAGTTTATTGTTGAAGAACCTTTTCTTCTTATTAAACATCTGGTAATATTTTTGAATTATTTTATAAATAATCAGAAGTAAAAATGTGATTAAAAATTCGAGAATATAAATTTGTAAAAAGTTTTGATATGAATCGAATGGGTTCAAAATTCATCCATATAAAATAATTGAAAAAATTATGAAATTTTATTTGACAAAAATATTTTTGGGTAGATATCAAGCAAGCGTTCTTTAAGCGACTTCGAAATCTCTTCGAAAAAGAGATTTGAAATTGTTGTTGCAATAGTAAAAGTTTTAGTCCATATTAAACCTTTCAATGATGGATGAATTTAACAAAAGTTCTCTTTTTTTATCTTGCGATTTTCAACCTAATTTGATTGAACGCTATTGAAAATGTATTGGCTCCTTTCAACTCTTAGGACCACTTCCATTATGATACGGTATTTGTAAATCAAATACGATTCTGTAACTTTAGAAATTTAATTGAAAATTTTAATTCGAATGCATTAGATTCCTGAATCACTTTTTGCATGAAAGCTCAGAAAAATTCAATTAGTTTAAATAAATTTAAATGTCTTTCAATTTTAAGGAAAGTTCATAAAATTTAAGATGGATGCCTTCCAGTAAAATTCTTAATGTATGACATAAATCTTATTTTGAAGAAACTAAACCTTTCCATTGAAAATATCAACTAGAATTGTATATGAATTTAAGACTCTTAAATTTGGGAGAGCCCATTTTTATGTTATGTTTATGGCTTTTGAGAAGTCATTTTGACATTTAACGGTCTTCACTGGTAATTTATTGTCTTGATTTATGATCGAAAAAACTTTTATTAATAGATAATAATTTTTTTAATAATAATGCGTAATTTGAATATCGAACATAAATTAGGAATTCCAATTTATTTCGAAATAGACTTTTAAAGATATTTGGAGAAATGGCGTAAATGTTTTTTTTTTTCTCTGCGAATGTTATATTTTGATAGCATTTAAGTCTTAAAATGCGAAATTTTATGTTAGACGTTCTCAATTTCATTTATTGTGAATAGATTTCAGATACTTGAAGAAAGGGCTCAAAATTTTTATTGCTTAAGCCTCATACAAATTTGTAGAAATGTTACTGTCCGTAGAAACTGGAAAATGAAAAGGAGAAACCCATCTATAACGAATAATATGAAGAATTTATAAAGATATAAAGAAAAAAAAATTTATAGGGAATCAAAATTCCCTACAAAATGGCTATTTAGAGGCGTTTATATTGAAAAAGTAACGTTGACTGCTTTCAAGAGGAAAAATCATTTTTAAGCAGTTTACAATTGGAACCATATTTGGAATAAAGCACAAGTTTTATCATTAATAATTATTTTAAAAATTTACAATGTTAGATTGAATGACAGACATAGGTAGATCCTCAGACAGTCACTTAAATGGATGCCTTTCAATTGTATAAGAAAATTATTCTTTAGATTCATTTCAAGTCCCGATTACAATGACTTATTACAAAATTTATACGATCTTCTATCGTAAGCGGCACAAAGTGATCTTTAATTAGCACACACATCAAAATAATCCAAGTTTCATAATTCAAATATTTTTTGGGTAGTTTTTTACATGACACGATAAATTTTTATGATATTTTTTGCTTATACATTCGATTGTAGATGATGCTCTTATATAAAATCGGAATATCTGATAATAGAGATTACTGTTATTTTGTTATTTACTGTTAAAATGTGTGAGCATTTGATATTCTTTCGGTGGACGGTTTTCATATTTTTTTTTAATATCAGAACAGCAAAAATTGATTGATTGTCATAAATGATTAAAATCTGCTTATGGTTTGATATCAATGTATTGAATTTTTACCTTTGTTTGTTTTGTTTTTTTGGTGTTTCATTTTTTGTGCTTTTTCTTTTACTTATTTTCACTTGAATTCAGTTTAGTTCAAGTTGAGTGTAGATTTAAAATGCAATGTTAAGAAGAGAGAACAATTTGAGTATATTGAGTAAGTGTAAGAGAAAAAGGAAGAAAAAGAATTTATATACAAAAGAATGTGAAATCAAATGTTTCATGAGAGACGAAATTAAATGGGAGGCGTAGAAAGAAAGGAGTAATTTTTCATTTTTTGTTCTTTTTGTTTATTTTAATGACTGCATTCAAACCTAAAAAAAGAAAACAGTAACAAAAAAAGGAGAGGAAAGTAAACGCTGAGAATAACAATCGCTAACAATCGCATTGTAAAAGGCATTGACATAATCTCTACGATTATCATGATACTTGAACGTATGTAAAAATTGTTATGTCGTCAAACTTTAAAGGTCTGTCTTTGCTTGTTTGTTTGTTTTTTCTTACTGTGCCTTTACCTTTGTCACAGTTTCTTTCTCTTTCTTCTTGTTTTTGCTTTGTTAAATATTTTGATTGCTTTTTTTTCAGTTTGTAGATTTATTTTTTTGCATTAATCAGTCATGTAGATATATTTTGGTATGTGCTACCTCACCCAAAATCAAATTTTTTCCATTTATTATTAGCAATTTAATGGCAATGATGACAATGATGATGACAATGATGATGACGATCATAATGATAGATATAACAAATGTGTGTTTATTGTGTATGTGTGTGTATGTATGAATGTGTAGATAAATATGTATCAGATGAAATAATATAAACTCGCAAAGATCATTTATTTTTATATCACATAAAATTAAAGTTTGGTGGAATGAATTCCAGTAAAGTTGAGATGAGTTTGAAATGTTAAATATGTCAAGATCACATAAAATCGTATTACATTGAACAGATATAAAGGAAAATTTTGCATTTACAAGTAATTCGGTAAGTAAATAGTACAAAATTGTAAAAATTGATGTGTGGTCACTCATCGGATTTCGGCCATCTCATTTATTATGATAATGCCTTAAAAAAGGTTTTGATTCAAAATGTTGGCCAAAAGGTTTCTGTTTAGATAATAAAATTACTCCGGTAGCATTTAATATTCAGATTTAAGAGCAGATTTAGCTATTTAATGGGAAGCCGATTTTTGTAAACTATCAAAAGTAAATCTTTCATTTTAGGCGTTGCATTATTTTTTTAAGGCAAGAATTTGAATGATGTGGCCTTGGCTTTGACTGAAAAAAAAACGTTGAACGTTTTAATAGTTTTGGTTCAATTGGACAGATACATTAATTTGCGGTGTGTTTCTTTGTTTTTACTTTATAAGTAAATTCCCGCTTATATCTGATCACATGGACAATATAAATATGAAAATAAAATCAATTTAAAAAAAAGCAACCATCTAAAGATGAAAGTTCATTTCAGTCGTGCGTTTATGCGATTGTTACTTTAAAGGAATGTCTATTCAGTTTTATTGTGATTGGGACAAAATTGTTTGTAAAACGAGAGTAGTTTGATAAATAGATGATAAATGTCGTTAAGGTCTATGCAAACAACAGGGAAAGATCTTTGATGGCATTTTGTTCATTCCTAAGACTTGGATTTAGAGAAAGCCTAAATCTGGGTAATATGCTGCTTGAGGTAGCGATTCATAATTTAGTTTGAGCATTTTGAGCCATTAGAATGGAACAAAATTGAACGGAATTTTGCAAAAATAAAAAAGAAAAAGATTCACAAATTTATCAAACTGCCCACGTACCTTTGATAATGAAAGGGCTTAAATTGATAGACATGAGATAAAAAATGAAAATTTGTCAACAACTCTATCGAAATTTATTTGGCATATAATCATATCGCATCATATCGCATCATATCGCATCATATCGCATCATATGTGTTTATATAAAGAAATCTAATATGATGAAATTTTGATGATACCTTGTTTTGTCTTTATGAATTCCATCAGAAATGTATATCTAATTATATTGTTATTGGATACACTAAAAATGGGTGGCCAATTCGATTAAGCATAATATGACAAAAGCCTTTATTGTTGTTGTTGCTTGTTGACAATTTAATATAAGATAATAATAAGAAGAAGACAAGGTATGCGTATAAGAACGTGAGTACGAGCATGTAACAATTAAATAATAGGAAAGAGAAAACAACAAAGGGTTAAAGAGATAAGAGAAAATGCACGTTTATGAAAATTCATATACTTAGTTTATTAGAAATTTTGCAAAGTTCGAGCTTTTACAAAATAAATACCGCACCCATATAAGGGTTAAATATGAACAACGATATGGCATGCAATGATTTTAAAATCATTTTAATAACTCTCTTCAATAATCATACAAACACGGTCTGACATAAAAAATAAATAGAAAGTCATAAAGAGTAATATAGAGAAAGAGAGAGAAAAAGTGAGAGATATTGGCAGAAAGTGGTAGAAAGAGATAAGACTATTAAGAGAACTAATAATTCTCTCCCATCTACCAGCACGTACGATTCGTGAACAGAATCGTTTTTGCTGGTAGATAGGAGAGAAAGAAAGAAAGAAAGACAGAGAGAGCGAGAGAGAGAGAGAGAGAGAGAGAGAGAGAAGAAAGAAATGATGAGTAGAAAATTGAAATGAAAAATTTTTAAATAAGTTACATTCATATGATTACGGCGAATTGATGAGCTATAACTTGTCGAAAAATTGAAGTTTTGACACATTAATCGCATTTAGTTAAAAACTCAATGAACAATTGCAACAAAAATTCAATTCAATTCAATTAAAGTCTAGGCCAATTGAGCTTTTTTGTTGCTACTTTATATAGAGTTATTCTCTAGTTGGCCAAAACTTTTCAAAATTCTTTTTATACTTCTAAATATTTTTATATGATACGAATGCCATCGAATGTGTACCAAATTGAAATTTTAAGATAATTTTTAATAATTTAAAACTTTAAGATACTTTTTCAGTTTCTAAATGACTTATAATTCGAATAAGCTTGTTAGAATGGACATAAATTTGTCGAAGGGCTTGACTTAGAATCAAATTTTTTTTTTGTTTTTTACTTACAAATGCTTTAAGTTTAGTTATTTATATAACAATTTGTCTGTTGAAAATGTTTTCATTAATTTGCAAATTCAAGGTATTTTGTCCTAAATTAAAGTCTAGAAGTCCAGAACACCAGATTCTTTAAAAATTATACCCTAATACCCTTTTGAGGAAACAAATTTCATGCCATTTCCAAATTTTCATACTTCCTGAATTATCATTTTGATTGAAGTGATTGATTTAAAGACTGTTGGATCGCCAGGCAGTATTTTAAGTTGGATACGGATATTTTGGATTCTACCGGATTGGTCATTTATGTTTTATTTTTTTTTATGTTCTTTTTAACTTTTATTGTTAATATCTGTGACAAGTCTTGTCTCTTACAAATAATACCGACAAAAAGGTGCTGGCAACGTAACGTAAATTTTCACATATACAAAAATACACTGTACGTGTGCCATACTGCTAATCTGTCAGAAGTTATTTGATTTTAATGTGTTTCTGTTTCTGTTAATTTTTCTCTTTTTAATTTATTTATTTTTTTTTTAATTAATTTTTTTTTTCTGTTTATTGTTTCTGTTTTTATTTTGCTTATGATTTCTGTTTTCTTGTTACGCTTTAGGTAACAGGCTTACAAGCACACACACACACACACACACACACACACACACGCACACACGCACACATGCAAGTCTACACATACATGACAACATCTCCGTAAGCGTGACATTTACATTTCATGCGATATCAAAGAAAATCAGTAGAAACAGAAACAGAAACAGAAACAGAAAGAGGAACATTTTGCATTAAAGATACGAATTGCTAGAATTCTAGATTTTAGAGAATGCATTTTTTTTTGAATGTTTAATAAAATAGTTTTTGAAAAATGAAGCGGGGTTGGTAGCAGCGAAAGAAGCCAAAGGAAATTGGCAATTGTTGCATTTGTTGTAATAACACTTGATCAGTGATAACCATAAAAACTTGTAGTGGTTGAGTTGATCTGATTTGGTAAGGAGGTGGTGGAATGATGGGAGGAATGTATCAATTTTTGGTTAAAATGATGATAACTTATTTAAAAGCATTAAAAGAATAAGTTTTTAGTTAGTCATTTCATAAATGAAATGAAATTTTCATTTGAGGTAAATAAATTATAACTAAATGTCATCAACTGGCAGTTTCAATTTTTTTTTTTTTTCATATGCTTTTCTTTTTCTTTTTCTTTTTTTTTTTCTTGTTCTTTTTGCTACGGTTTGTCTTTTATTTTCACTTTTCCTGACATTTGTGCTGTTGTGTGTGTGCACAAAAGATATTCAATGCAATAGCAATTTTTTGTTTTTTTTTCATGTTTGCTTCCACTAACCAACAATTGTTGGTGGCAACTGCATCAATGTGACAATGTACGCACTCACGTGCACTCCCATACACTCATAGATATATTCACATATGTATGTATGTATGTATGTATGTATGTATGTACGATGTGTGTGTATGTGTATGTACGATGTGTGTGTGTGTGTGTGTTATGTGAAAGATGTTAAAGCGACTTAATTTAAGAGATCACGATAATGGCGAGAAGCCGCTTGATTTATACCTTTGGAATGTGTTGAGCTTCATGTATGCGTTAAATTAATTGTTATATGCATGCATATGCATGTGTCTGTCCATATATGCATATGTACATGTATGTATGTAGATTTGTAAAGGTTAATACTTGACCATCAAATGTTAACTAAAATTCACTTGAACAGAAACAGTGTACATCAAATAAAAGTACAGAAAATCAGGGATGGCAAACTAAAACTTTTATATGAAGAATTTTATAATAAATATTTTAATTCGTAAGATCTGCTTTATGTGAATTGAACATTGAAATTCTTTCAGAATTTGTAAGTAGTTTAGTCTTTCTGTCCGTCTATCTCAGTATCTCAGTTAGTGCCTCAATGGTATATCTAAAGTTTTTACTATCGAATTGTGTAAACTTACCAGTTACCACATTCCATCATCAGATCAGTTACGACATTCCATCAGATATTACTAGGGCTTATGCCTTGGTCTCATGGTAAACTATTTATAATAATAGTTGGTATTTAATGCTTGAGGCCAAGGAATGGCCTGATCTGAAGATTCTCATTTATTAGAAAACATTAAATATTTTTATATTCTTTGACAAAAATTGTACAAAGTGTTTTGAATTAATTAGAATTGTAAGGGAATTATAATAACAATGTATCGAGCATGATTAGGTCAAAAAAAAAAAATCTAATATAATTTTCTTTCTTTTCATTCTGTAAAAGTAAAATTATGAATTAATTTATAGAAAACATCATTTATTTTAGTTTCATCATGAATGGAATTTTAAATAGAATTCAATTATTCATTACTTTGCTTGAGTCTTTTTAAAATCTCTCTTATAACTGTGATACAGTTATACATTTATTTTGTTATTTTTAAAGATTAATTTAAACGTGCAGTTATTACTTTTGCTTTGCTTTTTTTTTTTTTTTATTATAATTATTATTGTTGCTGTTTGTTGTTGTTGTTATGTTGCTATGTATTTAGATTTGTTAAAATGCATTCTTTGTCGCATTTTGTGTGAATTAAGTTAAGAAATGACCCCTTTTATCCGGCATTGTCATCAACACTTCGTAAATAATTGCCACTAAAAACAAGGCATTTTAACACCTCACCCATTCAAACACACACACACACACACACACACACATAACACATACAAATATTCAAGTAGAAAAAGCAAAACTACAAGAACAGTAATAATAGCAATAACAAGCAACAATAGCAGTAATAATAACAAAAGAACAATAACAAGAATAATGATAATGAAACAACAACAACATCATCAGCAAACTACAAGCGAGTGGAATTTAACTGTAGTTTTATTAGTAAAATTAAGAATCAAACATTAAGAGAGAAATATGAGAAGATAAAGAGCGAATGCAAAAGTAAAGAGAAGAAGTGAAAATAAAAAGCTGCAAACAGATAGCAGAATACTAAAAAAAAGGCAAAAAAATAAAAAGAAAAAAGGAAAACAGAAAAATTCAAATAAACAAATGTGAAAAAAAGCAAATCAGCGAATGTGCTCGCATATAATTTATGAGTATTTCTAGAATGATTGTGTGAAAAGTGCTCTGGCAAAAGGCTATCTTGCTAAATCTTTACATAAGTATTATCAAACGTGTATGAATGAATGTTGTTGCGGTTTGTTAAATATTTGTTGAATGTTAAATGTTGAAACAAAAGGAGAAAACAAAAAAAGAAAAGTTGAACATTTTGAATGAAATACTTTTAAGTAGATTAGATGAACTAGATAATTGTAAGACAGATAGACGGACAGACAGACTAACAGCCATTATGGACATTACAGACTATATGGACAGACATATAAGGTTAGATCCATCAACAAGACAGACAATGTAAATAAGCCTATTACTTTTTATATGTATGTGCATGTGTGTATGTGTGTGGTAGTGTTAATGTACTTTAATGGATAATGTAGATGTGCGGTATGTGTATACGCTAGGCAAACTGTTTGGCAAGATGTTGCATGACCAACAAACAGTCCACTAAAAAAAAAAAAAAAAGAAAAAGATAAAGAAAAAAGCAACAACAAAATGCAAACAAGAATTTAGCAATTTGTAATGTAATTTATAAATATTTGTATTTTCAAACGTGCTTGATCTGAGAGTATGTAGACATTTTGTAATGCATTGGTTGGCATGATGAGAAAAGTGAAATGGAACATTTTCGAGATATTTATAAAGAATTTCTGTGCTTTTCTTTGATTTTTCGTTTTATTTATTTATTTATTTTTTTTTGTTTTGTTTTTTCTTTTGTTTATATTATGACCATTATACGTTACATCACTGTTGGTATTATGCAGGTTATTACAGTTGTTTGCAACGTTCAAAAAGTCTAAAAATAGATTTAACTTTCATTACATTGAAATCCCTGCAGATTTACACTGCGAAACGTTTTAAAACTTTCTTTTCTTTTGTATGTCTGTGTTAGTAAAAGATCCCTTCTAGTTTTCGAGATATTTCATAGAAATTTGTTAGATGTTTTGGCATAACTGCGATCGAGATTGCACAGTTTTTATCAAAAAGGTTAATTCTCTTATAGCGCTTTACTTTTACAGAGCTGTTTACCCTTTTTAGGTATGTAATTTAAAATAGTACCAAGATTTATCTAAAATTTTGATACAAATCGGCCTAAGCTTTGGAACTCTTTGCATATAACAAGCTTTTCAATTCATTCGAAAAGTGCTTTTGTGATTTTTTATTTCAGTCATCTAAAATCGGGTGGCGTTAACCTCTTAGAAGCTGATTCCGACTTATTCCGTATTAGTTAAAATTTTAGAATAACGAAAGGAAATTTTGAGGTAGAAATTATTACCATGGTAATATTTACTTTTAATCGTATTGCATAATTAGATCAATTTAGGAAACAGGATTTGAAAGGCAGACGATTTGAAGGAATTCATAATAATGCAATTTATTTTATTAGAGAATAAATGAGACTTAATGTGAATTAAAATTTTGAAGTATGGAATCGTCTTGTTGAAGTTCCCTTGAACACGTTACCTAAACTAGCTTGAAGCTTGAAGCTTGAAGCTTTACTTATCGATCATTTTAGGAGTCTCTTAAATTAGTTCGTTCTTGTATTTTCATTAATTGTTTGTAAATAGTAAATTTAAGCAATGGGCAAATTGAAAACTCATTTTTTTATTTTTTGAAAATCATTGGCCATTTTATGTTAAAAAAAAAAAAAATTAAAATTCCAAAGAGATTTTAATGTAATTTAAAAATTTAATGTTGCATTCAAAATTGTTCGCTATAAAATTTATTTTTTTCTTCTAGTTTTCACTATGAAAACTATTTCAATTATTTATTATTGTTGTATTAACTGGATACGACACATTTGGATCATTTCAGAAAATTATCTTAAAATTTTTTAATAAATTTAAATCGGACCAGTGTCACTGTGGAGCTTAATTTCCTGAAGGGAATTTTAATAGATCTCTTTGTAAATCGTACAAGAAAACAGCAAACACGCCTTTGAAAGTTGAATCATAGAACTAAGAAATTAAATAATTTTTTAGCACTTTCAAATTGTTTAAGCAAATTTTTTTATTTTATTTAAAATACCCATTTTTTGCAATTAGGTAGGAGCACGGGACCCATGCATTTCAAAAAGTTTAAAGAAGTTAAAAGTTTTTTAATTTAATTTTTGATAAATTGCCATAGAATCTAATCTAAATCATCTTGGTGATCATTTCATGGAATCCTTTCCTTTCGGGTATCTGACATTTTTCTACAAATATATCTAAGTTGATAACGCTTAAATATACTTTCAAAAATATCTTTCTAAAAATAGTAAATCGTAAATCGTAAAAATCCAACATTCTCAGAGAATTTAAGGCCTCAGAAAATTTTTGGTAACGTAGCAAACAGTTATTAAAGAAAATTCCTATAATCTTGAACGTGACCTCTCAATTTGCCACAGATTTTCCATTAAATTAAAGTAAACTTCTCTAAATGGAAAAACTTTTCAAGAACATTAATTAGGGAAAGTCCGATTGTTTTAGTGAAGATTTTGATACTTTTCGTAATGTGTCAAATAAATGGGTAAGGCCCAATTTAAATATTTTTAAATAAAATAATTTGTTGCCTATTTAAAATTTGAAATTATTTACATGAGAAGTTAAAAAAAAAATAATGAAAATAATTTTAAATGAATTTTTTGGTTTTTTTTTGTTATGAAAAAAAAAATATTTTTTTCTCTCTTTATTTTTCGTCAGTCATTTTTATTTATATTTTAATTTTTTTTTTTTTTTTGGGGAAACTCAAAGCAAAAGAAAAACAAAAAATATGGGCGCTGTTATTTTAGATATGACTTAATGAATGAATGAATGAATGAATGAATGTGTGTAAAACATTTCTTCTTCTTTTTGATAAATTTCAGTTATTACTTTTCTACTATTTTTTTTAAAGAGAAGACCAACAAATAAATAAACAATAAATAAGGGAAATTTTAAAGGATGCATGTTAATAAAAAAAATGATTGCTCCCACGCAACAGGATCAGTCACCTAGAATCCGTATCACACTTAACTGAACTCAACACGCCATAACTCAACTCAAATCAATTTCTGTCTCGTCCATTGCAATAACAAAAATTGTCATAATATTAACAATGCACAAATTCTGGCAATTTTTTCAAATATATCTATCTCTTTCTATATACTTCTCTATTTCTTTTCAACCTTAACGTTTCTCCATCTACGTTTGTGTCGCTTTCTATTAATGCAAAGAAAAAATCAAAAAAAAAAAAAAACAAACAAAGAAACAGAAAAAAAAAACAAGAAAAGCAAAAAGCAAATGCAGCGAGAGAGATTAAATCAAAAAAGAAGAGAAAAAAAACAAAAGCAAAAATGTAAACTCAGATAACGATCTTACAATCATTTCAGATTTTTGTTGCAATTTTTGTTTTTTTTTTTTTTTGTTTTTTAATATTTGGCTGCTTTGACGGCAAATTACAGGACAATTGATATTAAAATGCCATGCTGTGCCCAAAGAGGAGGATTCTCTCGTACAATTTCTTCTTTTTACTTACTCTTCATCTAAAGGCTGCTGCTGCTGCTGCGCTGCTGCTGTTCTTGCTTTACTATTATTATAATTTCAATTTGTTGTTATTGTTGTCATTGTCATTGTTGAAGTTTCCACATGACGTATGGTTGAGTATCGTTTGTAAAATAGATTTTACAAAGTAGATAAAGCTCAAATCTGTGAAATATAAATTGCATTTTTTTTTTATTTTTGATTTGTCTTTCAAAATTGCCTCTTTTTTTTTTTGTAACCCAACACAATTTCTATGGGTGTGTGTACATTCATGAATTGGCGTTGATTTGTCAACATAATACACAATTTTTCCCTTTATGCTTTTTCCTTTTTCCTTTTTTGTTTTGTTATTTTTTTATGCAAATATTGTAAAAAACTTGTAACGAAATTTATCGCTCTCCATATAACTTAAACTCTACAAACCGAAGACACAAAACAAAAAAAAAACAAAAATAAACTGCGCAACATTATTGCTAAATATTATCTACAAAAGAGTTTTTATGCGCAGGGCAACTAAATCCGAAATCCAAAACAGTAACAACAACTATTTTTTTTCTTCATCTTCTTCATTTTACTGCGTTTTTTTTTTGTAATTTAGTAACATTAATGTTTACAGTTTACTACTCCAACTACTACTACTACTATTATTATTATTATTATTATTATCAACATCAATATGTATATATACATTTTATGTGTATATACATTTTATGTATACATTGCGCTAGTAATAATAATAATAATAATGAATGCAAGTCAGCAGAGTGCAATAAGAATAGTTTAGATGGTACATGCTAGAGATGATACCGACACTTTGTAAATTAATGACTACGTGACATTTTTACTCCTTTCTCTTTCTCTTATTCTTTCTCATTCATACGATCTGTTTGTGTATATGTTTTATCTCGCTAGCTCATAAATATTTTTAAATAACAAACAACTAAAAAACGGGCAGTAAATTTATTAAATACATACAATATATGTTTTCATGTATGCACACATGTATGTTTATATGCATGTATAAATATAAGCACACAGTAAGCACAATCATATGTAATAAATTGAGAGTGATTTTTTTTGCTTGCTAGTTAACAACAAAGGCAAAAGAATTTTATAAGAAAAATTACCAAAAAAAAAAAAAAAATAATATAAAACACAAAACTTTTATACAAAAAAAAAAAAATTAAACAACTAAAAAGAAGCCAAAACAAAAAATTAAAATAAAAAATTTACAAAAGAAAAAAATCAAAAATAATTGAAAATTATAATAAAAATGCAAACTTTTATCTTAATAATAAAATCTAAATAAGAAGCAGGCGCGTGTCTTTTATAGTAGCCGTAACAGTAAACATTACAATAACAAAACTATGCGTGTATATATATAAAATTAAAATGTATAATCATGTTGATTAATTTACATACATTAATGGTACGTGATAAAAATTTTTATATATATATATATATATAATATTCTTAAATTTATATATAAATTTAATACATTAAAATGTTATATTTAATTAAAAATTGTAATTTACATTTTTTTAAATTTAAATTTAAATTTTAAAATTTTTTTAGTAATTTTTTATTTTATTAATTTTTTCTGTATCGGATGCCAATTTCTTAAACATTTCCCTGAAACATCTTCAAATCCAAATCTATTTTAATGCAAAATTGAACGCCTTTAAAAATCTTTAGAAAATTATCTGATCGTATCATTTTTACAATAATTTTTCATATAACGTTTTGTTTAGAAAAAAAAATAGCGACACGTTATAAAGGAAAATTAAACAATTTTAGATAATTTTTAATAAAATTATATTGAGTTGTTATTTTGTTATCTATTTTTTGAAGTCTCTGCCTTTTAACGAACTATTCAAATCATACAAAGATTACAATTTTTTACTTTACATTAAGTAAAGTAAGGGTGGGTTGGCGGAGAGTCGGCGGAGAGTCGGCGGAGAGTCGGCGAAGAGTCGGCGGAGAGTCGGCCTCATACAATTCTATAGAAATTTTATATATATAAAATTTTCGTTATCGTGGATACTTGTTTTGATTAGCTGCTTCTTAGATCTTCAGTCCTTTTTAGATGAGAAAGATAATCGAATATTTTATGGCAACTTATCCAAAACATTGCTTATTCAAACGTTCCTACAATATTATTTTTAACCATGCTCTAAAATAAGGCCGAGTCCAATGTACATCAAAATTATACTTTGTAAAATTTAAAGATATTTTAATAAAAAGTTACCAAAATGGCGAAATATATCTGAGAAATTGATTGTGGGTTCATTTTATTCAAATGTGGGTGTGTGTGTGTTTGTGACAGTTTAGAAGGACCCGTTCTAATTAGATTTAACTCACTTCATACTTTTATTATCTTAGTCCAAAATTATCGATAAATTCAAGTATGTGAAGTATGATGTTGCATCATCTTAAATGCAACATGTTTAAATGGTGCATGTTCAAGATTTAGTCTTAAGTAAAATCATAGTTTCCAACTTGTTGCATTGTAAAGGAACTTATTTCGTTTTTTTTTTCTTCTGTTTTTTTTTTTTTTTTTGTGGCACAGCGGGTACTTAGGTTTTTTGCTTAGCTATTTTGCTGCTTAGCTGTTTCTGTTGATTTGGTTGATCAGTTGATTGGACTCCCAGGCAGAGTCTATAACTGTGAAGTTAATATTAAACCTGATGTTTAGATACAAATCGTACGATTTGTATCTAAACAGTGCCAAGATATAGAGCAATCGCCACATGAATAAATCCATAAATACATATCAAAAATTAAGATTTAAGAAATATAAAAAAAAAATTACGCATTATTTAAATGATAACAATTACATCAAAGGCGTAGTCGGTTTATTTGAATGAATTATGGAGAAAAAAGTTTTTATTATGGAGAATATGTAAAAAGATATAATTTTGATTAAAGTCGGTAAAAAGTTTTATAAAATCTAGATCTAAATATGCGTGATTTGTTTCATCAACTTCATCCATAAAAGACTAAAGCAAAGTGTATGAAAGACTTGAATGAAAATGGCAAATAAGCAAAAATTTTATAGCAAAACTAATCAATGATGGAAATAGTGAATTATGGACCTGGCACCTGGTTGCTTAGACTTTTTTTTTTTTTGGATAAAGTTAAATCCTCTATTTTTTCGTCTAGATAATGCAAAACATTTATTTAAATAGATAAATGAATAAACATTTTTAAATAAATTTTTAAGAATGTCCAATTGTTACAAACTTTCTTAGAAAATAAATGCACTCTCGATAACTGAAGGGTTCATATATAAAAAGAATTCAAATCAAATTGTAACCATTTATCACTTGATCCTTCCTACTTTAAAATTGTTTTTTTTTTTATGCAAATACAAAGTGGGCAATTTTATTTTATTTTATTTATGCATTTCTTATAGATATTGAGGCAATATCCAGCCGTGAGAATGTAACTTCTGTCCGATTCCAATGAAACTATTGCACGTGCCTCAATTTGCAATAAAGGCAAAAAAAAAAAAAAAACCAAGTGAGAAAATTTTATGTATAAGGCTGGAACTAAATCTTAAATACCCACCATCTAAACACCATTATTTTAGGCAATTTAATTACGGGTAGGCGTGGCCGATTTGCAGACTTTGTAAAATAATGGTCTTGCAGCGAATTTCAGCTAACTGTTTGTTTCAGTTTTAAGATTCTGAATGGAAAATTGGAAAATTGGAAAATTTATTTTGCACTTTGGGCGTGTCCTTTAACCGATGTGGCCCATTTTTAATACCTAACGAACTTTTAATGTTTTTGCATAATTTGAAATCGATATCTTCTTTTATCTTTTATCTGCGTTTAAGAGTATGTTCATTATACACTGAACATAAGGACAGACAGACAGTGAGTTATGTCTATATCGATCCAGAATTTGACAATTGGCAATTTTGAGCAACTATCAATAAAAGGCCAAACAAAAAAGGAAGAAATTGTTTAGTTTTTTTTTCTGCATTCTGTTATCTTTTTATTTTATTTTATTTTAATTTTTTTTTTGTATGTTTTGAAACATAAATTTCTAAAACAAAAAAAAAAAAGCATAAATAAATAAAAATTCACACGACTTAAATTTTTTCTTAGATTCCAAATCGGCAACGTACCTAAAAAAAAGTATCCATGATAAATCCTTTTGCTTGGTAGTAAAGAAGTGTGTGCGCTTGTATGTGTGAATGTAGGTGTGTAAAAAAATGTTCAAAAAAAGTAAAAATAATTCTTTGAAAAAATTTACTTCAATGAAAGTATGTTAAATTTTACATTTTGTTCTATATAAATTTTTATATTTATTTATAAAATTCATTGAGAATGATTAATTTTATAAATTTTCTCTTTATAGAAATTAAAAATGATAAACCTCAATTTATAGTGCTATATCTATGGAATTACTACCTCTTATTTTCATAGCAAAATTAGAGGGTCTGACCCCAGGTCAGACCTAACAAAATTTTTTTACTGATTGTTTGGGCCTTTTAATAAAATTCTGCAAAATTGTACTTAGCGAAAATCTGAAGAAATGCAAAACTTTTTGAATTTTTTTTCTTAACAATTAAAGACCCACAATCAGTTTAGGGGTTGGGAAGTAAGATGAAAATCATTTTGCTTTGTACAAGCGAACTTTTGTCGTTTAAGTTAATTTTAAAAATTTTTCATATAATTTTTAGTTACTTTGTCCATGGATCAACAAGTTAGGGCTTTATTTTTTTTTATTATTTATTTTATTGTTCAGGTTTTTCTTTCTTTTTTGGGTTATTTTTTGCTGCAATTTTTTTTATTTTTTGGTTTTTATTTTTCTTTGTCTTTGTTTTCTTTTTTTTTTTTTTTTTAATTTTTCTTGTAGTTGTTTCTGGGTCTGACCAGTAAACCAGTAAAACAGTATAAACGGGCCAAACCACATAATACGCCCAATTAGCTTGATGCTTCTGATAGGCAGCATAGACACTGGGGCAATATGACTACAAGACAAAACAGCAGCAACATCAGCAACATCAGCAACAGTAACCGTCATAGCAGTCTTAGCTTTAACATCAGCTTCAGTATCAGTATTAGCGTTAGTATGCCATGGAGGATAAGAAAGGAGTTTGGCGGCCTCAATAAATTTAATAACTACAACAACCCTTTTTTTTCTCTTCTTTTCTATTTCTCATTTTTATTTTTTTTTTATATATTTTGGACACCAAAAAATCTACCATCATCATTATCATTATCATAATTATCATCATCATTATTAGTATCATTATCCTCATCATTATGCAACAACAATTTCTAGAGAATTTTGTTGGGATTAGCACAAAGAAGTCGGATCAACAGCTTAACGTAAAATGTTTTGCACATTTTCGTCCTCAGCAGCACCAAAAATATTAAAAATGAGAGAAAAAAAAATACAAAAAATACAAATAAAATAAAAAAAAGCAAAGAAGAAAGGAAAACAGAACAGAACCAAGCACAGAACACCACACAACATTGCAGACACATTTAAACATGCACGATTGTCTAACAAAATTTTAACAATTTGAGCGTAAGTTCAAATCGCACACACGAACTGAGAAACATACGATGAGAAAAAAATATCAGTGGCATATGGATTCGTGGCATTTATTATTCATCTCACTTCATCTTAATTTTTCTCTTTTTTTTCTTTCTCTTCCAACTTTTTCTGCATTTTTTTTTCCTTTTTCTTCTTCTTCTTCTTCTTCTTCTATGTTTCTTGAACTTTTGACAATTTAATAATAACATAAAATTTATAAAAAAAAAACAAAAAGCATGAAAATATAATATTAATGTGTTTATATGTATGAATGTATATATATATATGTGTGTGTGTGTTATGTAATAACAATTTGTTAAAATGAGCCTCTATGCTGCTTTTGGTTCTTTTTTTGTTTTTTTTTAGTTTCTTGGTTTGGTTTTTTCTTCGTTTTTATTTTTGCTTTATTGTTGTTTTATTTGTAGATTCCAACATCGCCCACAATTCTTATAAAGATTAATATGATTTCATTTCTATTTGAATATACATGTTTATATACATTGTTTATACGCAGCAATATTTTGAAAATTCTAAGAATTTTTTATATATTGCTGTTGCTGTTGTTGTTGCTGTTTTTGTGTCCAACTCTTCCTTCTACTGCTTCTCCTTTGATCTAGAATTTTGAAAAGGAAAGTTAATGAAATCAAAAAAAAAAAAAAAAAGAAAAAATCCATTAAGTAAAAAATTTATATTTCATTAAAGTCACATCTAGTTCACCCACCAGAATTGCATTTATCGAAGTGAAATTTAAATATTCAAAAATGTTTTCATTTATTTGGGTTACAAAATCAACTTGTAAATCCAAAGTTGAAATTATGAGAATGAAATATGCAAATTTTTGAACTGATTAAAAATTAATCCATTATGTGAAATGGCTGACATTGAGCTAAATTTGATCCAGATGATTTAGAAATTATTTTGTGCTATTTTAAATTCGTATAATGAAAGTTTTTCAAACGTTTTTTGATCCAAAGATTTAGAAAATATTTTATGCCATTTTCAAATATCAAATAATCCAATTTTTTTCAAAATTACATCTATTCGTTTCTAATGGGCCAGCTCAATCAAGTTACACTAAAATATTTAAAAAAAATTTTTATTTATGATAATTTACATGGGAAAATACGTCTAAAGATGGAAATATTTTGTCTTAAATGTTCATGGAAAAATCATCTTAAATTAAAAATTTGGAAAATCGTTCTTAGTTTGAATGTTGGCTTCAAAAATTTTGCCCATGATAAGTCCCTCTAAATTTTATAAGTACTTTTAATAGAAATGTAAATCAGCGTATAGAAATTGAATCGATAAATTTTTTTTGAAATCTTAAGCTCAATTTTTTTAGATCAAATTTTATCAATATATGAAAATAATATCGATTATTTAGAAAATTTTAAAGTTGTCAATATTAAAGTTTAAAGTTTTCAAGTATTTCAAGTTTTGTGTTAAAAACCAGACGTTTCAAAAATTATGCTAATTAAATAATTTGTAAAATTTGTAAAGTTCACTTGTACCATCATTGCAAATCCCTTAATAAACTAAGTATAAGTATAAATTTCATTTGTAATTTTTGGTGATTTTTTAAAGCAAAGGAAGAAGGAAAATCAAAACAGAGGAATCGAAAGCTGAAACGTGAAAACATTAAGCAACATTCTTTGACTCAAATTTATATTTATTTATAATTATTAGAATTTGTTAGAGTATTTTTGTTTGTTTGTTTGTTTGTTTGTTTTGTTTGTTTGAATTTTCATGTCCATTACTAATTTCGCTTTAACTGAACGGCCAACTGTTTAATATTATCCAAAATTGACCGCCATCAACTTTAAAAAAAAAAAAAGACCAAAAAAACAAAAAAAAAAAAAAAAAAGAAAAAGAAAAAAATAAGTAGCAACTAAATGAAATATGTAGGCGGTATTTTCTTCATTTTTGATAGGAGAGTGTACACCGGGCGTGAGTTAGTTTGATTAAATAAAATGCCATCTAATTTAAATCCCTTTGCTTTTCAATTGTATAATTCTTTCTTAGAACAGGAGCATGTGAAAAAAAAAATAGGAGAATGGAGTAAATGGAAATTGGAGATTTATCCAGATCACTTTGAAATTGTGTGCTTGTTAGTTTGAAACGTGGCATTAGAATTGTTTAAACATCATGCAAGAGTTTGAATTAGCCTAAGTTCATTAAAATATGGGCTTCATAAGAGAAGCCGTTACCTATTGAAAATCATCCAATGGCCAGTAGGGCTCCTCCGGAAACAACGGTTAACTATGACATCATCTGTTACGTATTATTAATTGTAGCTGAAATGGTCCATTATTAGGTTTGCATTCTCTGTCCTTTGACTATCTTCTTTCCCTTTGATTTTTCTAAGATGTTTCATCATGTCCGCGCCCACTTTCTTAGTCAACTTTCATATTTTATTCGTTGTAAGTTCGTAGTAAATAAATGGTCGAATTTGATGATTTAATCTTCCTAGCGATATTGGTATTGATATTGTCAAGTGTAAGAAGGAAATTTTAGGAAGTAGAGTTATATCAAAATATTTTTACAATTTTTATACTCACCAGTTTGTGCGCTTGTTTTGGGACATTTAACAAAGGCTATGGATATGGATATTAATTGATTTATCAATAAAATTCATTTTTAGTTTAGTTGTCTGTCCGTTTATCTGCCTGTCCGTCTGTCTTATGCCTAATTCATGCGAATCCGTTATCGTAATTTTTGTGATGTTTTAGTGGCACTTGATTTAATTTGGATTCTAAGATGGGCCATTTGTGAAAATGTTAGCCTCCGTTGAAGATCTTCAGCCTAAACTTGAAGAAGAATATTTTTTGCATGAACAAAATTTACGTAATATTTTTTTCATAATAAATCTATTTGTATCAAATATGGACTGAATTGAGCCGTTTTTTAGAATCCCTCTTACGTAACAAATATTTTCGATTTTTCGAATAAAATATTTTTCATTTTCTTCACTTAATCATTTGGTCTGTATAATCGAATTAAAAAAAAGTGGTTTAACATATTTAAGAATCGCTTGCGTCGAAGACATTTTTATAAGTTTCATTTTTCAAAGCTTGAACCATTCCATTAGTAAAAGAGTAAAATATGCTTAAAGTGATTTGATTTTAGTTGCCTTATTGAAAAGCACTTATAGAAATTTCTATAAAAAAGTACAATTTCGTAATTACTTATAAAAAAAACTTAATGATTTTTTCAACGATCTAATAATTTATGTATAAAATTATTGTAAACCTTCATTTTAATTTTTACGAGCTTTAAAAAAATTGCAAAAAATTTCATAAAATTTTATAAAAAAAAAAAAACACATTTTTCCTGCATTCAATTTAAGCAAACAATTTGATTTTATTACAATTTTTTTAAATTTATTTTCTTTTTAGAGCAAATGAAGAAAAAGAAGAAAGATGTAAAAAGAAAGAATAGCAAATATTTTCCGACGATTCTTCGTTAAATATCAAATTGATTAAAGCTTTTGAGAATTCAAAGTAAAGCAATTTTTTTTAGAAGCCGTTATTTCTCTCTTTGCTTCATATAAAGAAAAATAAAAGACGAAATGTGGCAACATGGTAATTTTATTTTGAAATATTTAATGATTTTATACGTAGTCTGATCTTTGTAATTGTATAAAACGAGTCGTAGCTTATTTTTTGTTTTTTTTTCCTTTTTTTTTTTGGTTTTTAATTTTTGTGTATGCTTTTTTTTTGTGTATTTATTTATTTTTGTTATTTTTTTATTTTTTATATAAATTTCTTTGTTGTTGTGATAATCGCTAAATTGCCGGCAAATTAAATTATTATTATTGTGTGTGTGTGGTGTGTGTGTGTGTGTAAACCATTTGGTTGAGACGTGCTGTATGGAGGGTTCCCACACCAAATAAAAAAAAATTTACAAACGCGCATTTCTTTCTACGCACACACACACACACACACACACATGTATATATATATATATGTATATATATATACACCTACAAATATTATAAGAAACATACGTGCATATATAAAAAAAAAAGCTTTGATCATTTAGCAACAACATCAATCGAATGGAAGGACGTTGAAGCTGACAGATTTATTGAATGAATTATCTCAGCCCTAAAATAACAAATCTCATTTCTGCTTTTTGTTGCTTCATCTATATCTCTTTTTTTTTGTACTTTTATTCCCCCTCTTCACCATCACCATCACCATCTTCTTCTTCTCCTTTTTCTTCTTTTTCTTCTTCATTTTCTTCTTCTTCTTCTTCTTCTTCTTCTTCTTTTTCTTTATTTATTTGGTATATCATGATTATTATAAGTTGCATCATTTATTGGTTTGCGTTCAGTTAATGATACGTTTTATTTAAATGTTTTTCGCTTTTACCAAAAATTTCCCTCACTAAATGTTTGCACTTTGTTTTCTTTCCAGCATTTAGTTAATAATAATAATAATAATAATAATAATAATAATAATAATAATAACAATAAATCCCACGATCATCACAATAGAAAATATAAATAAAAAATACCAAAAAACTAAATCTATATTTTTTTATGTATAAATTATTTTGTTTTTTCTTTTTTTTTTTTGTTCTTTTTTTTTTTTTTGTTTTTCATTCTGCTCGTCTTGCAAAACCCATGATTAAATAAAACGGTTTTGATCCTTACAAATTTATATCAAATAATAAAATACTTTGTGTGTATTATCATAATGGAGCAAATACATCAATCTACGCTACTACCAAGAATTAATTAAAGAATTTTAACATTTTAACTTGATTTTAGTAGCAAAATAAAAAATTTGTTAGAATTTATTTTAGGTTCTTTTTTTTTCTTTGGTTTTAAATTTTTGGTTTTTGGATTTTTAATTTTTTGCTTTGCCAAGAAAATTGATTTACTTTTCTTTTCTTGTTTTTCAGTAGGAATTACGCGTTACCTTACGCATTCCATATTTCATACTTTGACAGAAAAAAAAAAGCCAAAAAAAAAAAAAAGAAAAAAGTTATAATCGTTTAAGCGGCAATGACAGAGAGAAAGAGTTAAATAGAGAGAGAGAGAGAGAGAGAGAGAGAGAGAGAGAAGAGAGAGAGGGAAGTTTATATTCAATAAATTTAAAGAAATTTACTTTTTATAAAAGAAATGTAGAGTTTTCAGCTCGTGTTATTGAGTTTGGAATCATCGAGCTTAATCTACAAAGCCCTCAAAAATTCCCTTTGTGGACTTTTCCTATAAATCTATGAATTTGTACAAGATTTTCGTGAAATAAAAATAACGCGAACAAATTTAAATCCAAACATGCCGAATGAAGGAGTAAATATTTATATTGCCTAAATTTCTACTCAAATTGCTACCCCTTAGATTCCCATGATTATAATTAAAATTGAATGAGTTTAGATGATAAAATAAGAGATCAATTTTCCGTTTTTAATATCTAAAAGGTTTTTTGGTTTTAGAAATAAGTCTAACGGCCTAATTATATTTATTGGTCTTGTTACAATTAGCTTTCAACTAAGCAATTTATGGAAGGAAAGTCTTTAAGCAGATCTTTAAGCCTCTTCATTCTCCATGAAAACTATTGAAGATGAATATGAATTATAAATCGGAAGTTGTGCTTTAAATATTTGAATAACCATTATCTAGAAATATCAATTTGAAGTTGTTTAATTTTGTGGAGGCGTGATCGATTTACACAATTTTTATACATACTTCAATTTTTGAGTTATCAGCGAACACGCACTTTAACCGATTTCGTCCAATTTCTCTTTCAAATTTGAAGTCGTTATCTTATTTTTTGCGTTTAAGAAAATATTTATCAAATATTGGCACATGGACAGACGAACAGACATGTCTAAATCGATTCAAACTTTGCTGCTAATTAAAAATAGAGTCTTGTAGGGTCTGCCCCACTGCATATTAGGCCTTATAAACAAATTGGCACAATGAGTATACCACTCATTTCTGGATGGTGGTTATAAAAAAGGGGAAATATTGAACCTCCATTTGGCGTTTGAAGGGTTTTTAGTAACTTTCTCATAAATCTCAGTATCAAGAATTACAAAAGAACTTTTATTAATAAATCTTTTGTGCAGTATAATTTCAATCCCCCAAAATTGTGAATTATACCCGTAGAAATTCGACATGTTAAAATTTGTAAAATTTTGAAATGATTGAACTGCATTTATAATAAAAATTATGGATTTTGCTTCAGCCATGCCTCAACAGCCATTCGATATTTACTGAATCGTATCATCTTTAGAATAGCTCATTATTTAAGGCACTACATTAAAAGCATAATTTTTATGAGTTTTAGTGAAAAGTGTCCACTGACCAAACTGAAAAATCGAAACATTTTTAAAATGTATCTTAAGGTATTACAAATTTTTTTATATTCCCTTGATATACGTGCTCTTTTTTTAGGCATTTTTAATCTTAATGCAATTAAATGAAAAGTCCAAGGCATTTGAGGGAGTTTGTGATTTTTTCACACTTACCTTAAAATTGTTCATAAAGAAAGTACAAAATTTGAAAAAGATATTTTTCACATCATTTACAAAGAAAATGATGTTAAACATACATCAAAATCCGTTTATAAAAGACATTTCCTATATTTTCATTTTATTTATTTATTCAATTACATAACAATACCACAAACAATAAAAAAATCAAATAAAATGAAATACAAAAAAAATTGCACCTCTTCAAAAATCATTTATCTTGAACTTAACAAAAATTGAAAGGCACCGAAAAAAGTTTTGCGTCGTTTATAGAATTTCGGTTGTTTATTCATTTTGCTTGCTTCGGATGTTTGTTCATTTATTTAAAGAGTAATAAACACACAGACAAACACACACATATGCACACACACACACACACACACACAATTACAATGGCCAACCGAAAACGGCAATTGAAGTCGTCTTTTGGAAATTGTCGGTTGTACGTGATCGGTACGTTACTTTTGTTAGTTGTTTATTGCATTCTAAACATTCACAGTTCACATGGCTCTCATAAACATTTACACACACACACACAAAAAAAAAAAAAAAAAAAAAAAGAAAAACATTTATATAAGCAAGAGATATGAGTGAATACGTTTGTTTGCCATTTTCCATTTATATTTTGCTTCATACAAAATAATTAATGTTTTTATATATGCATGCATGTGTATACGTATGTATGTGTGTATGTATGTATGTATGTATGTATGTATGTATGTATGTATATTTAATAACGATTAATTGTATTTTGAACTTGTACACTTTTATATTTGTTATTTATTTATACTTTATTTGTTTAGCTAATTCATTAACTTTTTGCAGGTGATTTGTAATTTTTCATCACCATACAATTTTTCATACAATATTTCAAATTTCAATGAATTGAGAAAACAAATTTCACATTTTTGTTCAATGACCATGACTATTCATTCAGTCCATGTTATTTGTTATTTATAAAATGGTTGAATTATTGGCAACTACTGTTTTGCATAATAATTTTTTATTAATGAATATTTCCTCGATAAATTTATGCTGACACTATAAATATTAGAAATTTTAAAGGACCCGCCTATTTTGAGAACCCACTACAAATATAATTTCATATAAATAACCAGAAGGAAATTTAGATTAAACTTTAGACATTTATTGATCAATCTCGATATAAAATATTCCCATTGGAATATAATTTTTAAAATTTGTACTACTTTTTTTTAAAAAAAGTTAATTTGAATGGATCTTTAGATGAAACTTAATTATTTACAGATTTTTATGCCCTACATCACTAATCGTCCAGCGCATTGTGTATTCATGTGGATAATTGTAACAAATAAAAGGGGTTGACATAGAGTCACCTTTTATTATAGTGATTAACTTAGAATCACTTTCTGAATCGGTTTAAGCATGCCTATTGGTCTGCCTGTCTGTCTGTCTAAGTGGGGGCAACCAGTCCCGAGAAGCACCTGCTCAACTGGGAGTGGCTCATGAGATGGTGATGCCCATCATCAGGGTGCATCGTGAGTCATGAGATCAGATCCAAAGATTTAATTTGGTACCAAGGGATCACCAGTTTTAATATGCCCATTGGGGTGATATTGAGGTTGGCTTCGTGGGGGCTGTGGTGCCCACATCGCGGGCGCCGATCTTTCAACACATATATATATTTGTCTTGCAGGGTGCCATTTCCCGAATAAAATAGGTAGCTGGGTAGGCTTATCAGGCTCCGAATCTAGATACCAAATTTTAAGGTGCAAAGCAGGCTTTAAATTGGGAGCTACTCGTGGCAGTAGCATGCATCTTCTGTGACATGTCACCCAACGCTAGCGAACATTATTTACGTTTGTATATCATGCATTTGAGCCTTCACGGCAGGTATGCATGTAAAATACTCACTGCAATGTCTGTCTAAATATGGCGTGCTCAAGTAAAGTTTTTTCAAAGTGCTTGCCAAATTTCGTAACTATTTGAATAAAATTTTGTATGTGGGCGTGTATAGACATAGATTTAGAAAATAAGAACGGATTATAAAAAAAGCTGATCGTCGGCCCTTATCAACTATAATCTATTTAAATATTTATGTATGATAAAATTTGTTGCCGCTTAAAAAGGAATATTTCGTAATTGCTTGTATTCTGCTTTAACGCCCATTTTCAACCAGCACAATCCCTTTTAAGCAAATTCAATGCTTTTTTTTTTAATTTTTAATTTTTTCTTTTGATCATAAATATTTTTTCTTTTTTTTTTTTTTTTTTTTTTTTTTTTTTTGTAGAATTTCACTTATGATGAAACTTTGCCCGCCATGAATTTACGCAATAAACAGCAATTACAATTTTTATTTTATTCCCTTCCTAAAAAATATTTTTTTTTTGTTAAATTTTAAATATAAATTTCCGAATTTACTTGCATGCAGCAATAATAATAAGTTGACTACACCTACTTTACAAACGACATGAAGGCAAAAATGATGAGTTATAGATTAAACGCTGCATGAGGTCTAATGACGTCAAATGATGGTAACGTAGATGATATTTAAGTTATTATTAAATCAGTTAGAACTTTCTAAATGAGATATTTGTCCGATATTTGAGCAACATATGTTTGATTTAATCGCATAGTTCAAACAGAGTTGATTTTTATGACTGCAATATATTACTTCAAATTATGCATGTACCTATTTTTTATTACGCCAGTTTCACATTCAGAATTATTCACTAAAGGCCATCATTTTTTAAAGGCCTTATCCTATTTTTTTTTTAATAGAAAACTTTCAATAGAGATTAATCTTTGATTTTAGATCTTTAATACAAACATTTATTGAATTTATTTATGAGAACTTTAAAGGCCTCTACTTTCCTAATTAGTTTTTTATTAACTTCAAAAAAAATCGAATATTTTTTTGATATTTTTTATATATTGCAATACTCATTTGGTCTCGTCTTTCTATAGGGAACTTTTTCAATACCTTGAAAAATTACATGATATTTTCATGGGAATTTTTTAATTATATTAATCAAAATTGTCTATAGTATATCAAAAGAGGTCCTATCCGATAATAAAGTTTTTAATTATCATGTATGTCTTGCGATGTATCTTGAATTGGCCAACCCTTAATCAATTTGTATTACTTTTGATATAAAATTTTGTAACAATTTTTATGTTAAATTCAAAGAAAATAATTTGACTAATAAGGCTTTCTATTGAAGCTTAAATTTCGATTAAAATATCAATATCAATATCAAAAATTACGTTTGAACAAAAAAAAAAAAAAACAAAACAACCTTTGAAAGGATTGAAAAACGGGCGGCTCTCTATTTATTTAGCTTAAAGGTTCGCTGTATTATTTTGACTAAAAATGATTTAGAAGATGAAAAGTGATATTGAAATTATCAACACGCCCATAATTATTACACCCTTAATAAAATATGAATGTCAACAATGAAATTTTGTAAAAATGTTCATAAAAAAAAAGAGTTTCCCTTAAATTTGATTGCTACACATTTATCTCAATATATATAAAAATGTTAAAAATCTCTATGAAAGTAAGTGCGTTTATGGCAAATGTGACAATAAATATTTATTTATTTATTTAAAGTTACATAAGCGTAAAATTTTATCCTGCAACAATTTTAATAGACAAATGAACACACTCATCATAATACTTTACATTAAATATAATTATAATGCATAATCCGTAGCAAGATAATTAATTGTAATCTAGACCTTTGATATTATACTTCATCTTTCTTAAGAACTTACCGCATTACCCGCAAAATTGTTCATTTTGTTATATTTTAAGAACATCTGCTCTAAAAGAACCTATTCATACAGAGAAAGCAAGAGAGAGAAGAGAGAGAAAGAGAGAGAGAGAGAGAGGGAGAGTGATAGGAATAAGGAGATGTAATATATAATATAAAACTGAAGACTTCACTTCAAATAATAATAATAAAGCAGTGACTTTAAGCCGGCTCTTAAATTCTCTATATCACTTTACTTTAAGAAGAAACTTCAACTTGTTAGTTCAAATTAAAAAAATTGAAATAATTGAAGAAATTGTCATTTTTAAAGAATGGGCCAATTTGAATCAAATTTTCAGTATATATTTAGAATAGCAAATAAAATCGATTCAATGATTTTTCTTAAAAAATATTAAACGTTTCTCTGTAATGATTTTGGTTTATATCCCAAATAATGAGTTATTTGGGTGTATAATGCCAAAAGTGTTTCGATCTTAAACTGAAATTACACTTTTTGATAATAAACAGATCAAAAATGGATCTTATAGATCCATTTTAGGTATGGCCTGCAGAAAGACAGTTAGATAGACAAATGGACAAATGCGTATGATTGTGACTGGACTTACAGACAGTGATTCTGAGTTAGTTCAGCTTCCTAAAATAAATAATAGGAAAATTTCTAAATATCTCTAAAATCTCATGCAATACTTAATTTTCATTTCACAAGAGTATTCTTTTTTTTTTTTTTTTTTTTTTCAATATTATTTTAATTTTATTTTGCTGGACTTAACATGAATAAATCCATAAATGAAATCTGTTTGAATGACGCATAATACTTTTTAGGCATTATAATCTGTTTTTATGCAAGAATTTATTTTGAATTAATTACAATTGAAATGGCCATCTCATAAATTGCTGATAGATTTTTTTTTTTTTTTTATGGTTAAGAAAAAGATGATCAATGATTTTTGTTTTATGTGCATTGTGTCGTGATTATTTGAAATAATCACGTGTATTCTAGAGAGACCTTGCCATTCGATATTTAATGAAGTTTATTTGTACTCTACACACGCATGTTATGTTATTTAGAAACATTAGAATGAAGGGGACTATTTGATAATTCATCTAAAAATTCCATTCTTTCATTTTATAAAATATTTAGACAAATTTTATAGCATTTGCTTTGGCCATAATTTAGATATATAATACACCAAGTTCATTTAATTTAGTGCTGCCATCATGTAACAACTAGAAATTTTTTTGGTATGGTTTCATCTTTTATTAAAGCAAGGCGATTCGGAAATACTTTGTTATTTTATTTAAGGCCGCCTTATTCTATTTCAGGAAGTTCACCTCTCTCTCTCTATTTCTAGAAAGGCCGGCTGTCTCTATTTCGTAACGTCTGCCTCTACTTCAGGCCGCCTTTTTCTATTTAAGGTCATCTGCCTTTGATTGGACACCCTCGAGTCCAGCCGTTTAACTTTTTTTTTTAAGGAAATTTTGTAGACATTTGCCCAAATTACGAAAATATCTAAGATCGAACTTTATCGCACTCACTTTTCATATGAAAAATTTTTACAATAATGAATACTTTTCAATGAAAATCTTTGTCCATTTTTTAGACAATTTTTTTTTTTTTTTATAATTTCAAATTATCCAAAACATTTATTGAGTTTTGAGGAGGTAGCTCAAAGTAGCTTAAAATAGTACGTAGCTTTTATTTTCTAGTGATTCAAAAGTCTTCTAGTAAAATTTTTTTTATTAAAATTGAGATTTTGATTGAATTTGTTATATAACTGTCCGTATGTCTGTCTGTTATATATATCTCTAATCTGAATCATTCACGTAACGATTTTAAATGTACAGAAATTAAATCCAAGAAATCATCCTCAATTTGTCAAATGTTCGAGTTTTTTTTTTCTTTTTTTTTTTTTATTCAATATTCGTGAAACCGACGAGACCATTCAAAATTATAATTTTGTTTTTTTTTTTTTTGCTTATTAGATAAAATTTGCCATATCTGTTTGATGGTTTAAACAAGATTTGTACCAAGATTTTACCTTTTTTCTTTTGGTTTTTTTTTTTATTATTTTTATTTTTTGTTCCTTTTTTCTTTTTACATTCAATTGTTCGTGGTTTGTGCTTTGATTGTTGGCAAATATTTTTCGTTTATCATATTAAAAAATGTATAAAAAAAAATTTTTTTTTTTGAAAAAAATATGGAAAGGCGAAAGGTCAATCTACCATGCTAAATGAAGAAACAATAAAATATGTAAAATTTAAGGTAAAAGAATAAATAACAAAAGGAAATTTTTTTTTTTAGGGAGCGCTTACATACAAAAAACAAAAAAAAAAAAAAAAAAAAAAAAAGAAAAAAAAGAAAAGCAAACACTTTAAATGAACTGGGCTAAGCAAAGCATAACTAAATAAAGTTAAACTTGGTTAAGTTAAAGTTGAGCTAAAGTTAAATTCTATTGGAATAGTTTGCATTGAATTGAACAGAATAAATTTTTGCTTTTTTTTTTTTTTTTGTTGTAAGTTTTAAGAAAATGAAAATCAAAAGAACAAGGGAAAGAAGATGAAATAAAAATGAAAAAAATTTCTATACATGTGAGTGGGGCCAATATTTGTGCATTTTCCTTTAATTTTTATTTCATACGTTTTTTTTTTTTTTTGATTGCTTTTTTTTTTTTTTTTTTTTTTTTTGAGCTTTAACATTCATTGTAGGTTTGAACGGATGTAGGCGTAATGGTTGAATAGTGTGCCCATTTGGTATAACTTGTTGTCAACAAATCGCCCCATTAGATATGTTGTCTATATTTACAAAAATTGCTATTGCTATTGCAATGGCATGAAATGCGTTAAATAGCAATAAAGGATCCATGTGTATTAATGAATGCGTTATAAGAGTTTTGTATACAAAATATTAAAGTAGACATGACCATAAAATAGAATGCATTAAAATTAAAAGAACCTAAAAAAAAAAAAAAAAAAAATTTAAAGAAAAAGAAGATTTTGTTTTTATAATGTTGTGGTGGAGGATTGTAGCCGTTGTTTTGTGGTCTGCCAATTACAGACATAATTTGTAACATAAGCGTTTTTAAGCGTTTTTAAGGGTTTTTTTTTTTTTTTTTTTTTTTTTGTATGAACCCTTGTTCATAAAAATTGCTCTGTAACGACAACTTAATGCCTTTTTCATTTTATTAGTTAGAAGGAAAAAAATTGTTTAATAATTTTGTTAAGTTTTGTTATGTCTAAAAAAAAAAATTCTAAATATTTTAATGAAATTATTAAAACAGACATTACATGAAATTTACAAAAATTTATTAGTAAAAATTTAAATAGAAATCGTTTAAATGTGCCATAAAAATGTCTCACTAAATGATTTAACTTTAATTATAAAATTAATAAAATTTAATGGCTTCATCGTTCGTAGTTTATAGAAATTGCATAAAAATCGATTTTTGTATAATCGTTGTTTAAAAATTGTAGTATTTCAATCGATTAAGACCAAATATTATTCAAGCATGAAGTTTGGCATAAATTTTCTATAAAATAATATTCAAAACTATAAGTTTTGTCCATATAAAGGCGGAGTCTTACGAAAAAGGTCCTCATTTAAAGAGATACTGAAAAAATAGTTCGATGATATTTCCAAGAAACTTTTTCTTAGAAATGAAGAACTTTAAGTTGCTTAATAAAAATAAATAGCATGGGCCTGCAACATTAGAAGAAAAATTGATGAAAATAAAGGAAGGTCTATATGGAACTTTTTTCTCCAAATTCATCTCAGCTTCAATAAGAATAATTCAAAAAAAGTCAATAAGCAAAGCATCTTTGAATAATTTTTTTTTTTAATAATGTAACCAGTAGGACTGTTAGAAGCGGCCAGAGAGGGCTCCACTTTGCTAAATGTTACTTGATAAAATGAGTACTTTAATTACAAGTTCAGACAGTTGTGATTTTTAAAGCAGTTGAAAAGTTTCTTCTACAACTGGACCAAACTGAACCAAACTGGACCAAACTGATCCATATTTGATACAATTTTATATCAAAGTACTTTGAAATATTAATTTTACTTAAAACATTAAAAATTGTAGATTTTTTTTTTTTTTATAGAAAAACAAGAGGTTTATTTTTATAAAGAGCTGATTCTAAACTTTTTCAAAGAGGCACGTAAAACCAATTTTTAATAAAAAAATTTGAAAAATTTTGACCTTTAATTTGAGAACAAATTTACATGGACAGACAGACAAACATACAGAAAGAGAAACTTAAATCATATTAGTAAGTTATGTTAAGTTTATCGGTATAAAAAATGTTGAATCTATCTCAGATCCTTCTGGATGTTACAAACATCTCCTTATAAAACTTCTTCCACAAGTGATGTACACTACTTACTTAATTATTACAATTTTTACATCTTTACAATTCTAAACGTATCTAATAGATTTATACAATTAGTAGACCCCCAATAAAAAATCGACCATTTTAAATTTGCCGATCGAATCATTTCTAAAAGTTGTTTCCTTTGTTAAGTCAAAATTATCAAAAAAAAAAAAAAAAAAAAAAAAAAAAAAAAACTGGATCTTATAGAATAATCTGTGTGAAAGTATGTATTCTATCAAAATATCTTTTCGTTTTGCAATATTTAAACATGATCTGAGATAGTTTAATCAGAAATTCGATGTAGTGTTCTTTTAAAATCACTGTAAAAATTTTCAAATGATAGATTCTAACAACGTTAATAATGATGTTAATAATGATGATGTTTATAATCATGATCATGATGATGATGATGATGATGATGATGATGATGATGATGATTTATATGGCTATCTATTTATCCATTAGAAAAATAGCAATCAATTAACAATTCATCAAATAATTTTGACTTGAATCATTTACATGAATGAAGCGTACTTTTATATATTGGTATTGGTAAATAAGTCTGTATATAATTTACAAGTATAGATGAGCCAGCCAGACTTATCAGTAACGATGATTATTTAAGCTTGCGGTTAAGAAGAGAAAAAAAAAAAAAAGAAAAAAAGAAACGTTCTGTTTTTTTGTTTTTTTTTTCTTTTTTTTTTTTTTTTTTTTAAGTTCTGATTGATTTTTTAGATATATTTTTTAAAAATACTAAATAGAAAATAGGGAATAGACGCAGCATGATTGTCCAATTAAATTATGCATTGATCAATTGATCAATTGATCAATTGATCAATGAAACTAAAGCAAGTAAAGCAAGAATCATCAAATTTTGCCATGAAGAAATTGATAAAATTTTAATTCAAGAGATTTAGACAAATATTAAATTTCATGGTGATCAAGCCTTAATAAGGCAAATGTTTGATTTAGTTATATTTCCAAGGCCTTTTAATCAAAAAAAAAAAAAAAGAAAAAAAAATTTTTTTTTTTTTTTTATTAATTTTTTATTATTTTTCAAAAGTGTTCCCAAACATTATGATAAAATGATGATGCCAGTTAATATTTTATGGAGAAATATGTGTACTCTCCATGCGCCAAGCCTAACCCTTATTATTTTTTTTTTTTTTTTTTTTTTTTTTACATAGATACGATTTCTATTTATTTGTGTTAACCACAAATTAAAATCATAGCGGGTTCATTTATGCTTTTTTTGCTATCAGTGAGTTTGCCTTCCTTTGAATGGCAAATGACACACACACACACACACGCACACACACATACATACATACATACATGCATACACACATACATGCATACATATGTATAGAAAAGTCAATTGAATCTTTCACATAAAATATGAAAAAATTATTAAAAGAAAAATAATGGAAAATAAGATCAATAACAAAAGAAATATTAAGGTACTGAATGGTGGTGGCTTTGGTGGCTTTGGTGGCGTTGGTGGCGTTGGTGGCGTTGGTGGTGGTGGTGGTGATGATGTTGTTGTTGTTGTTGTTGTTTCTCCTTTAGCTTAAGTAATAAATGTGCAAATGAATGAATGAATGAATGAATGAATGAATGAATGAATGAATTGTGGCGCACTGCGGCGCTTATTTAAGCAATTCATTTATTTTTATATATATATATATTTTTTTTTTTATAAAAATTATAAAAGATGAAGTTGGAGATGAAGATGACGATGCTGATGTTGATGTTAATGTTGACGATGTTCATATTGATGGTAATGATGATGATGGCGTCGACGGTGACGATAATGTTTGCGGTTGTGATAGTGACGATAGTTATACGGACGTGGGCGATCATTGCGGCCTTATGCCTTATGCCTTATGCCTTATGCCTTGCGTCTTTGTGCCCTGATGCCTAAGACACTCTAAGGCTTGGCTTATGCCCTGCGGCTTACTATTGAACTCTTAGTTATAAAGAGTTGCAACATAAAACAAACTAATGTACTACGGATCATTGGTCGTTGCAAGAAACTTTGAAACTTTGAAAGACAAAAGACAAAAGACAAAGACAAAAGACAAATACTCAGATAATATTTCTAAAGAATAATCGCTCGTTTTTTCCTCCTTTTTTTTGGTTTTTGCTTTTTTTTTCCAATGTTTTTGTTTTTGTTGTTGTTTTCTTTGACATGATTGTAAACACACCTGTATGATTTAAGTTAGAATTTTATATTGATACCCTTATGCCATATCGCCATTTTTGAATTGATGAAGATCTTTTACATGAATCGGTTCCCTTTTTTTTTTTTTATAGTCTTTTTGGTTTTTTGTTTTTATGAAAAATCTATTGTGGATGTCAATTTTCGATGGTTAAAGTGGTGGTCTGTAAATATCTATTGAAGAAATGACAACTTGAAATTAATATGCTACAGATTTCAATATTTGCATGAAAAATTGTTTCAATAAAAATATTATTCCAAATTTTATCATTTCTAACAATAAAGCAAAACTCATAGAAATTCGTTACATTTGAGTTAGAATGGCTTTGTCAATTTTGATCAATGAGGCCTATTTTGTGGCTAAAGAGAAATTACAGTTTGAAGAAAATTGTATTAGAAAATTTTATGAATTTTTGTGCTCTTCTTTTAGGCAAGAAATATGAATTTAGGCCCAGAATTTTCATTAGTTATATTAGACCTTTCGTTTTAGTTTCGAATGTTATCTAAGCGTAACCTGGAATAGATTTGATCCATTTTTTTTTGGCATCAATTCCTATATTTTGTATATATCGCTTAAAAACCAAGAAGCCATGCTCAATTTTGAAGAGAAGTAAAAATCTCTCAGAAAATCAGAAATCTAACAAAACGAATGGACAGACAAATGCATAAATTATTAATATGAAGTAAGAGAGATGAAGGGCCTTTTAAAGTGCGTTCATATTCAAACGATTTGTTTATATCTTAAACATTTCAGATCAATATTTATACGAAGAATGCATTCAATATTACTTAGTCTTTCAAAATTTCCGAAAAAATTCTACGTAAAATATATTAAGAGAATTGTGACTTAAAAATTTTAAGGTCTCTGATTAAAACTAAGAGGCATATTTTACAATTTTGTTTGTAGAGTAGAAATTTTTATTAATGAATGAATTTTTGATCATTTCCGTATGGAACGTCGACCTACCGTCGGCTTTAAGTGATTGTGAATTAAGCCTTCTAGATATGTCTTTACATCGTTGAAGACATAATTAAGGAAGAGTCTTACATGAACAAATTTAAAAAGAACGTTAGTTAAAATGAATGATCATGGGCCCACCTAAATTTATGTGGAGTGCTGAGCTTTCCTTAAAAATTTTTTTTGGAATTAATAACTTTTTCATATAGCGAAATATTTTTCAAGTAAGGATTTTAAATGAACGTAGTGTCTATAAAAATTATTTCCACAATTTATACGCATTCAAGAAAGTTCCTTTTAAAGTGACTTTAACACAATAACCTGCCAGGCAATGCCGATCGTGAGGTTTAAATTAATTTACAAAGTGACCTTAAATCGATTATCAAAGCCCTTAAACAAATATCTTTAAATGGCTTGAAATTTAGAATATGAAAATCGAAAAATAATTTGAAATAAGTGATGAAAATAAATTTATACATTTTTTACATTACTAAACTTATTGAACAACCTATTACTTATTAAATATATAAACAGCAATGAAGAATAAACAATAAAAATTCTCATTTAAATTCACAATAATTGATTGGCCTTAATATTTTTTATATTTATGCGTTGACATCTCTTTAGCATCATGCCAGAAAGAAAATCCCCAAAACGAAATAAAAAAAAAAAAAAAAGAAAAACAGGAAAGAACTACAATCAACGTAAATTTTATAAACAAATCGCTAAAGAATAAGAATTAATGTGATTATGATGATGGTATAAGTTGATTTGTGTGAATTGTGAAGGTGTTTGCTTGAGTGTTTATTTAATGCTGATAACAAAATTGAAACAATAAACATTTCTGCTTAAAATAAAAAAAAAAAAAAACAAAAGAAAAGAAATGAAAATAAAAAAAAAAAAATTGGAAAACATACAAAATCACTTAACTTTCAAATTCATCCACTAGTTAACCAACAAACGGTCATCGGCCATCGGCCATCGGCCACCGGCCACCAGTCACCAGTCACCAGTCACTAACCAACTGACCAACTAACGGGTCAAATGAATGAGCATTGTCAACTATATTAATTATATATAAAGGCATACATACATACACACCACACACACACACACACACACACACACACACGCAAACTTAATGTTAAATAAGAAAATGGAAAAAAAATACCAAGAAAAAAAAAAGCCAAGAAAAAATGACAAGAGGAAAAAAAAAAATTCCAGAAAAGTTAAATAAAAAATCAAGAGAAATTGAAACCACAAAACGATGAGCAATCTGTAGATCAGATCTTTAGTGTTTGTGTACTTATTTTCATGAAATGTTTGTAACATGCCAAAGGGAAAATTATTCAAATTTTTTATTCTGTTTTTGGTTCTAAATTTGCTCCTTTTAAAATTTTCTTACTTTTTTGATTTTTAGTTCTAAATTTTCTACCTTTTACATTTTTTTTTTACTTTAATTCTCAATTATAAACTTTCTTAAATTTAAATCTTCTCATTTTTCTTCATCTATTTAGTTCTAAATTATTTTAGCTTTAATTTTAGTTAATTCCAAATTATTTGTTACTTCCAAATTTTCTTAGTTGTAAATACTTTTGACTTTTAAATATTCTCAGATTTTGAAACTTCTCAGTTTAAAATTTTTCTAAATCATTTCAATTTTAATTATTCTCGGCTGGATGAATTTTTTGATTTTTACCAAAAATTTAAAAAAAATTCAAAATTTAGCAATTTCAGAATTTTTTGAAAATATTGGAAATTTTGAAAAAAAGCTAAAAATAATAATTAAAATTTAATTGGGCGGATATTCAAAATTTCATTTTTAGCCAAATAAATTTTAATTTTTATATATATATATATATTTTTTTTGTTTTACATTTTCTATTTGCTTATAAAATGACAAACTTTTAAGTGCGTTGAATGAAACACTTTACAAACAAACAAATTTTAAAGCAGAATTTTTTTATTATGGACAACAAAACGCAGCCGTATAATTTTTACATGGTAAAATGATTCTGTTATATTTTTATAGATATATTAAATGCATACCCATACACACACACATACATACATACACACATACACACATACACACATACCCACATATAATAAAGAAGTTATTGTGTATTTTTTGTATTTTTTTGTAGATAATTGATTTTATTGTTGTTTTTTTTATTGTTATAGTTGTTATTGTTGTAGTTTTTTTTTTTTTAAATATTGTTGTAGTTGTTTAGGCCCATGTAAAAAATTTATTTGATGAATTTATTGCTTTAACGCACAATGCGTATGCGGTTAAAATATATTTCAATTCCAATCGAAATGTTGTGGCCTCATAAACATAAATTTATTTCATTTTGCTTTTTCATTACCATTATTATTGCTATTATTGTAACGGATATAAAATACAACAATAAAAATGCAAAAATATTAATTATAAATATAAAAAATTATAAAAAATGTGTTACAACAATTTTTTATAATTTCAATTTAAATTAGATAATTTAAGTATGACCAAAATGCATTAAATTCTTTAACAAAAAAGATTCTATAGTTACGCTTAAAATGTCACAAGAATTTAGAAATTAGAAATAGATTATTTAAAAGGTAAGAATTTGTGGGATTTTATGCTTGAAAGTTTTATTAAAAAAATCAAATTATTTGGTTTTAATTTTAATTTATGAAAATGCGTTTAAGCCAAATACTTTGTAGGCAAATTAGTTAAAATAAATTATGAAACTTTTGATCTTAACTTGAACTACGTCATATTTGAAAGATAAAACTATCAGGCATGTCGCACTCAAAAACCTTAGGCAGACGGGCCTTAAATCCATGTCATTGAAAGTTATGATGAATTGATCGGTAAAAAATATGACTTTCGATGATGCTCATGGGCTGGAAGATTTTTATTGTGTATTTTCTAGGAAATGTGTTTAAAAAATCGTATAATTAAACTAAAAGGTAAAAAAAAAAAGTTAAAAATTATAATTTTGAAATTATTTGAAAATTTTTTAAGGGGAAGTTATATAAATTCAAAAAATGGTCAGATTTGAATCAAATTCAATAGACATATTTATTTATATTTCATTAAAATATATTGATAAATGTATGGACTTGTTTTACGAAAAATATTCGATTTGATTCAAATTTGATAAATTTTTTTTAAATATAATTAGAAACAATTCAGCGTTAACTTACGTTAAAAAATATTCAAAATTATAGTCCTTATTCGTATAAGGACTCTTTTTAAGGAAGACTATATTTGAGGCGTGATTCATAGTAGTCGGTGGGCCAATATGAAGCTACGTGTCAAACTACGATCTGTAGTTTGATAAAAAAATTTCATGTATAAAAATCAGACGGACATATAGACAAGATGGCTTAAATCGAATCAGGAAATCATTCTGAGTTGATCGTTATAATAAAAGTTGAATCCATCTTAAAACCTTCTAAATATTACAAATATCTGATTAAACTTGTAGTAACCTGTTAGTGTAGGATCGAGGGACTTTTAAATAGCTCAAATTATTACTTTTGAAAAAATTAAAATTAAATTAAGAGAAATTCAACTGGCGAAACATGAGAAGAGAATTTATAGATTTTATTACAAGCAAAAAGTCTCCATTGCATATTTATGCAATTCGATTTAGAAAGGCATAATCAAAAATTATAAATTCCTTTATCATGATTAACTGTAAAAATGATGCAATTTTAAATAGTGCTCCTTCGGAAATCGAAAAAAATGCCCATATATAAAAATTTTATGATAATTCTTTCAAAATTTTCATTTGTAATTAATATAGAAACAGCGATTAAAATGGTCATACATGGGCATTGAGTTAAGAATCAATTAGACTTAAATTGTTTACAATTTCCATTAATAAATTTATTAACTATTGCATGTAATTAATATGGCTGTCCATGTTTATCTGTAAATTAATACTCATGCTTGGCTTAACCATTTAAATATGTTAAACATAAATTTTATATATCTTACATATACACATATAGATATTTATATTTTATTAATTGTTATTAGTAGTAAATTAACTCTAAAGCATAAGCCACACACAATTGCATACAAATATGATATACATACATGGATAATATGGTGGTCATTAGATCGCACACACAAAATTCTCTCATTTAAAAGAGTGACAATTAAGTCTTTTTCGTGTTGTTGTTGTTGCTGTTGTTGTTATTTAGCATTCACATACATCAACACAAATATGATAAATGTTGGTTATTAGATACTCAACCAGTTAGCATTTTCCATTTCTATTTATTTATGTAAAGAAGGGAGCAAGATCAAGAAGGAGTTGAAGAAGGAGGGAAAGAGGACTACAATTTAATGATTATACTAAGCTGTCATGATATGTCATTGAAAATGTTACCTATAATATATAATTTATTAATACATATACATATACACACATACATACATACATACATACATACATACATACATACATACATACGTACAATGAATTTGTAGTACAATATAATGCCAATCATAAATATTTAAGTATTATAAATGTGAAATATTTCTAACGGCATATTTTCCCTAATATTAATTTCTTTCTTCTCTGATTTGTACATTCAAAATTTTTACTTCAAGTATAAAGATATTATAAGTTTATACCAATATGTGTAACAATCGAAGAGGCTTGAGAAAGGTCCACAATTTTGCCATTCTGAATCATATACTGCATCGATTAAAATCTGCCTGTCCATCTGTCCATACGTTCATTTGTCCATCTGCCCTTCTTTTCGTTCGTCCACCTGTCCATCCGTCCATTTGTGCACCTGTCCATACGTCCATTTGTCCATTTGTCCATTCATCTGTCTTCCATTCGTCCATCTGTCCTTCCGTCCATTCATCCATCTGTCCATCCGTCCATTTGTGCACTTGTCCATACGTCCATTTGCCCTTTTGTCCATCTGTCCTATCGTCCATTCGTCCATCTGTCCTTGTGTTCATTCATCCACCTATCCATCCATCCATTTGCCCATCCGTCTGTCCATTGTCTATGTGGTACAAATTTAAAGCCGTAATTTTAGAGCAATTTGAATGACATTTAAATTCAAATAAGATCGAACAAATTTTATGCTCATGCTTCATTAAAGGCTCTATTTTAAAGAATCTTGATATAATCAAATAAAAATTTCGATGCAATCGTTCTGGACCATGTACCATTTTTTTGGAATGAATGAACTTTTCAAATGATCCGATTATTATAATATTTTATTTTTTTGACTTGGTTTAAGCAAAGTTTTGTAAAATATTTTAAAGTCGTCCACAATTAACTATAAACTTGGTATAATACTTTTGAAAATTTATTGCTACAATATTATGTGTTACCATAACTGACAATATTTTATTCTTAAATGAGCCATTAATAGATAGATATAAAATTCAACAATTATTTTACGGCAATGAAAGGTAAGAGGCGTTCAAAATATCCGTAATAGAATATAAATGTATTAATAAAATTTATGATGATCATACAATTTATTCATAATCAACGCAGGCAGCATAAACAGCCAGCAGTTTGGTTTGGCTGATTGCAATTAAATTATTGCTTCAATTGACACGAACTTTTATCAAAACCTGAACAATTTTCTTTATTATTATCATTATTATTATTATTATGATGATTATTATGATTTTCATGCATAATGGTTGGTACATGTGAAACTTAGTTTAAGCAAAATAATAATTTGTAAAGAAAAATATGGAAAAAAAACCAGAAATGTTAGAGTTGATTCGGGCCGCTTGAGCCACTTTCATTTAATTCAATTGAAAATGTCAATAAAATGATAAGAAAGTAAAAATATTATAATTTTTGAATGATATGAAAAGTTCAGTATCAAAACTATAATCTAAATCTATAATCTAAATTAAAATCGGGTTAGAGTTTTGATAGAAAAATTATTAATTTGTGTTCATGTTTATTAATGACGCTTTTTAAGGGGAGTACTTGTAGAAATAATTCTATTTTAATTACCTTAGATATGATTCTTGAAAATATATGAAAAATTACTGTTCAAAATTATAGAGATCTATGTTGTTTTAGCTTATGATTCCAATTCAGGCCCCTTTGACCATTAACTTATAAAATCCGGTTCTATAAGTGGAAATGGAAAATTCAGCCATTCAATTAATTTTATTTCATTCCATCTAAGATTTCAATAGATCGATTTAAATTTATAAACACTCTTGGAAAGTAAGCAAAATAAAAATAAGAAAGTACAGTTGTTTCGATTACAAAAATTACGCCGGAACGTAATAATATTTTTTATAGTTGTTAGCTAATGCTTTGATAAATTAAATGTATTGCCAACATAAGTTTGGGGTATAAATAAAATTTAAATATAAGTATAATATTTTGATTGTACATTTCGAAAGGAGGTGGCGAAGACATTGTTCTATTAGTCGCATTAGTATTGATTTAAATATCGTTATCCAACATCACAAAACCGTCAACAATAATAAACATAAAAATAATAATAATAATAATAATAATAATAACAACAACTAACAAGTGTGTCTGCAACATACAACATCTGAAAGGGGTATTTTTTTCAATTTAAGTGAAAAATGAAAATTATAAAAAAGAACACAAACACAACACAACAAATTGTAACGACAACGGCAAAAATACAATAGCGATTTACAACAAACCAACAATAAAATAACAATAACAACATTAGATATAAATACGTTTACAACCATGACCATAAAACAGACAGCGTCATTTACAACATAAAAGAAAAAAAATGAAGATCCTTAAACAGTTACATAAACAACATGATCAAGAAGTTGAAATTGAAGTAACATGTAACATATAACGTAACGTAATATAATATAACATTTCATATAGATTATATTGGCTCAGCAGGCTAGTGTTCTCAGTGCTTAGTGCTTAGTGCTTTCTTTGTTTTTGTTTTTTTTGTATTTTTTTCAAGAAAAATATCACTAACGGGCGATATGAGTAAGTTTATTATTTTTTTTCTCTTTAAAAATTCTCTTTTCTACAGTACTACTTGGTACTTGGTTAGTTATTAAAATGCAACATGTTACGCTCAGCATTTTATATTGAGTTTATGTGTTACGTAATTACCTGAAATCAATAATTAATACGCTTGCTTGTTATTCTTATTCTTATACATTACTTGACTATCTTTATCAATTTACCATTTACTCTCTTTTTTGCCTCTTAATGCCTCTCTCTTTATTACTTTTATAGAGCATAGATTTAAGATAAAGCTATGGCCAGTCAAAAAATATTGTTGTTGATGATTAAATAAAAATAGAAATGTGATAATATTTCGCTTGTGAGATGAAATTGTAAAAATGAAGAATAAATTTATATTTAGGCCTGGAATAAATGTAATAATTTCAATTAATTGGAATAATTTGAATAATCGCAATAATTCCGATTGAGAATATTAGTTTTAAAGAATCGTAGGAATATCGTATAATGGAAAGAATTTGGATATTTTGTAAAATGTTTGTAAAATTTACAAGATTGAACTTTAAATTCACCAATAAAATAGATTTTTCAATGAGTTATCCTAAAAGATTTTTTAAATACTGAATTCTTAATGTCATCGCAAAACCTTTATAAAAAAATTAATCTAAATTCAAAGTTTTATGATAACTCATTTGGGAAATCTACTTTCTTTGTTATACTTAAAAAATTTACACATGGCCAAGTTTAAAATTTCTATAACCAAACACTTGATATAGATGGCCAATTTTCTTTAAAGGCCTAACTCTATGGAATATTATTTTATGGTAGACTTCTCGTTATTATTTCATAAATTTCAAAATGTTCTACGTCCTACGACTTTTCTATTGTAATTTATTAAAAGGGCTATGACCTAATTTTTAGAAACAACTTGTGCAAACGTGCTATCATTCATTTAATTTTAATAGTTACATCTAACTGAGGTATATACAAAACGGGACCCCAGCAATGGTGGCATGGACAAATAAATTTTGGCCGATCAATTTAGATTTCATATTAATTACTTTAACAATGCTTCTTGAAATCATTTGCCAAAAAATTTGAACGCTTAAATAAATAAGCCTTTTCCAACTTTGAGAGTAAAGCTTAGGAAAAAGGAGGCCAAATATATTTGATTATCATGTTATTATCAGAACTTAATAATGTTTAACAATATTTGTGTGTGTGTGTGTGTAAATTTTGGGTAAAAAAGGTGTCGAAAAACAACTTGTCGGAATGCAACTAACAAGGAAACCTTAAAATGTTATTTTATTGAATTTTAGTGATAACTCACACTCATGTGACTTATATCAACCTTCTACTACGATATATTTATCCAAGTGACTTGAGTATAATAATTGAAAAAATCAATTCAATTTTCTTTAATTTGTTATTTTTAGATTTTTTTTTTTTAACATTTGCATTCGCATGCTTATTCTGTTCAATTTTTTTCATTCTTGCTACCTAAAGTCCTAAAATTTTGAACTAATCTCATACGTTTTTATCTCATTAACTTTTACTAGGCCAAGTGATTTCTTTACCAAAGATTACAATGCTTAAAAATAGGAGTGGCCTCTATTACCATTAAGTTTCTAATAAAAGTGGAAAATCTTTGAATCAAAACTTTTTATAAAACCTTTTGCCATTAATTACAATCAATTTATGTACAGAAAATGTAACAGTGAATGTAAATAGAGGGCGTGGTTTAAAAATGTTTCTGCAGCATATAATTTGGACAATTTTTGTATTATAAAATTTCGATCGAATTATGTCACATGCTAAAAATAATCTACTCTAATATTTTAATAAGCCCAAAAAAAAAAAAAAAATCTAACCCAAACTTATTCGTGGACATGTTAGAACAGTTAGATAACGGTAAATAGTTGCGCTTTAAAATATTTTTCTAAATCATTAAAGAAATTCATGAAATTTCTTGATGTTGAATTCCGTAGTGTTTTGTCCATCTAAAAAGCTGGCTCTATTAAATTTTGAACGAATTTTTTTTTTAATAATTCTCGATTCGCAAAGGTCCTTTTGGTTACTCTTTTAATGAAAACAAATTGAATAAAGTAAACTTCGTGTAATTGTCTTAAAATTTGATAGTTCTATTTCATATAAAAAAATATCTTCTTTCAATACATTAAAAATTTCCGAGTTTGATCCGGGTAAAGCAATTGATAATTCGATTTGAACGTTTTTCATTTTTAAGTGTATTAAATTTTCATAGATAACGCAATTGATTTTAAGGTATTTTATGTCAATACTGAAAGTAACAATATCAACAACCAAAAAAAAATAAAAAAAAAAAAAAAAATAAAAATAAAAATAAAAAATAAAAAAAAAATTTGTTAAATGTTGAAGACAACATTCCATTTACTTATTGAATCAATATGACACATGTTTGCGCTGTCACATTTTGCTACAAATGTTGTTCACCCTTTTTTTCATTTTTTGGTTTAGGTTTTGACTTTTTCTGTCGATTTGTTTTTTTTTTTTTTTTTTTTGGATATTTTTTTGGTTTTTTCGATTTTGTTTTTTGGTTATTTCTATGTATTTTTTGTGGATACCATTTCTATACCTTGAATTGAATATTTAAAAATTTCTTTTTTTTTTTTTTTTTTTTTTTTTGATAAGAATTTATGTCGCTTTGGTTATACATGACAGAACAGATGACGATGATTATGATAATGATGATGATGACTAAACTGTTACTGATGATGATGATGATAATAATAATAATATGATGATTAAGATAATGATGATAATAATGATAATGATGATGAAATTAAGATGATAATGATCATGATGTTGAATGATGTTAAATGATGCAAAAGTATGTTCCAGGTAGAATAATTTGTAGCAAAATATTTCTAAAATATTTTCACATTGAAATTTTTGCTCTTGTGATAATTTTGTTGTTGCCTTGTTATCTCTTGATGTTGTTGGCGATGTTTAACTCCTTTTAATTTTAACTTCACAGAATACAAATCTTAGGGGACATTATAGTCCAGTCTACAATCTGATACAATACAACAAAAAAAAAAAAAAAACATGCTTCAATACAAAGATAATGGTTGTGTGTGTTTTGTGGTTTGTGTTGAAACATGTTAAAATGGGCCCATCAATACAAATCCATGAAAATGTGTTTTGTTTGCTCTTTTTTAACACATAATTCCCATTAAAATGGAGCCATTAATTTTTTGTTGTTATTGCTCATGTTTTTGTTTTGTTTGTTTGTTTTGCTTGTTGCTTATTGTTTCTTATTGTTGCTTGTTGTTGTTGTTGTTGTTGTTGCTTGTTGTTGTTGTTGTTGGGTGTATTTATTTCCTTTTTTTTTTTTTAAAATATTTAGCAAGCAAATCAATATTGAGAAACATTCCAAACATGCCAAACATAACACCTTGAACTATCTGCTTTATTCTGCCTTTAAGTCTCTTCTTTTCAATTTTATTTTATTTTTTGCTTGGTTGGGTGAAGTATAAAGGCGTTGGGAAGGGGGGGGGGGGGGGTAGGGAGGCTAATGTATCTCTTTTCGTTAAATACCAATTGTGTTTTGACAAATTTATAACATGTTTTGATGACACGCGACAATAATAATGGATTTACTTAATAATACCTAATGATAATGATAATGATAATGATAATGATAATGATTTGAAGGATAATGATGATGATGATGATGATGCTGCGTCTTATTCAATAAATTTAGTATAATTTGTCATTCATTGAATATTCATTCAAATGTGAGGTTTGTGTAAAACGTTAAATTAGGAAATTAAGTTAATTAATCTCTTGTGATGATAATTTTTTAGGTTGTTCAATAAGCAATTTTGCAAATTCCTTTATGAATATAAATGCTATATTAAATGGGATTTTTTTTTTTTTTTTAATAATTCAAAGATTTTCTCAATTGGATCAATAAATTAATTTCCTGGTTTAATTAATTGATTTCCTTGATTTTTATCTCTAACATTTTATTTAAAATTTCAAACAATTTAACTTTCTATAATCATACTTCTTGATATTGTTAGACATCTTGAATAAACTTGGCATATTTGACTTAAAATAGATTCCTCTGCTACGAATTAAACAAGACGGATTTCACTTGTCACAAAATGCCTAAAGAAATTGATTAAGTTAAGGCGGGCTCTCCAAATGTGATCTTTGTCATTTTGTTTGCATTATAACGATAACTTATAACAATGGACCAGGCCCTAGAAAAGGAAAAAGTAAAAGCAAGTGGTTAAAATTTAACGTAATGCCGCAATCAATGAAATTTACTAATTGAAATTGAATCTAGAAAAGACTAACTTACTTTTCTCAGTTGGATTGAACATTAAGTGACGTACTCTTCAATTAGACTTAATTGATTAATTTTCTTTTATCAAAATTACAAATTTTTATTTTATTTAGGAGTAATATTAATGGAAAAAGCCCTAGAAGCAATATCAATGTAGCCCGTTTAATTGCATTATAGAAGAGACACTTTAATGACACAAATCTTTTGTGATGATACATTTTTCAAAATATTTTGATGGACTGGTCCACAACAATCAATATTGCAGAAGAAATAAGAAAAATTTATGTAAATTCATTTCTGCGATTCTGAGTTCCTACAAAAATTGATTAAAATGAAATAAGATAAAACAAATAAGAAAATTATGCTTGGCTGGGATCAAGTACCTACCACGAAAATATGACAGTAGAAGGCGAAAACTTGATACTGTTTAATTATGCTCTGTGAGTAGAATTTTCGAACCGATTTTGCCCGCAACTTAACTTGCGTACAAAAACTTTCAATATATCAGACCATTTTAAGCTGGATATCTCAAGTTTTACGACCAGGAGAATATTTACAACAGGCAGACGGTCAGACGGCAGACGATCAGATGGATTGTCATGTCCCAATCGGAATTTGATACCAATTGAAGATTATGTGTAACTTCTAGGGTCTTCAATGCTCCCTTCTAGGCATTACAAGCATAGTACCTCAGTGGGTGTACCTCCAACGTCTGGGTGGATGGGTAGATGGGCATCTACTCCATCTAATCGATCTTATGCCCTTATTTGAAAATCAATTTGACTTAATTTCTGTGTGATAGGCACATTTTGAGGGACTAAAAAGAAGAAAATATGTAATGACGTGGCTACTTATTACTTTACAAGTTGCGAATCACGTTACGATAGTGAGAAAATTATATTGATGAACGGTATTTAAGATAGCCGGCCTATATGTAAAAAATTTTTGAATTTCTCTTTCTTCAATGTCCATTTTTATATTATTTTCAAATTTGCATAACTGTTTAACATTTCTTATAATTTATTATTTCCCTTACTTTTTTTTTCTTTTTTTTTTTTTTTGGTATTTAATTCTCTTTTTTTTCCAACGGAAAATAATGTTTTAACAATCATCATTAAAAAAATATACAACAAATATATTTAAGATATATAAAAAGAATCTATGGACACATCTTGGGCAGCTTGTTGATGTAAGACCAATAAATTTGAATCAGTCTGATAATTTAAATGATTTAAACTCACTCAAGGCGGAATTTTATATTTTGCAAAAAAAAATTAGAAAAGTTTTAATTTAAAGATTTTTTCGAAATCTTAAAAATAATTCTATATTTTTAGTATCTATAATAAATTTTGAAAAAAAAGAAAAAAAAAGAAAAAAAGAAAAAAAGAAATCAGCCTAATTTGATGACTTTTGAAACCAAAACTTTTTGAACCCTAATTTTATTTCAATAAAATTGCCACAAAATCTAAATTTTTTTCAATAAAAAAATTAAAACATTTTATAAAACTTTCTAGGGAAGTTGTAAAAAATTAGCCTAATTATGTATCGAGAATGGCGCTTGGATTCACTCTTATTGCTAGATAGCTATGGCGCCTGTTTGGACCAAAGTACATTTGTTGTATTAAAATTTAATTGAAACATTTTAAAATTTTTCATATATAAATGGTATTATGAAAGGAGCAAACAATATCATTCATTTAATATACCATGAAACGTAAAGTAGCTTGACATAAAAAAAAAAACTAAAAAATTTTGAAGCGTCAGTTAAAAAATAATACAAGCATTAAAAGGAACACCCGATTTATATGATTATTCACACATTTAATGAGGGTCTTTGTATAATAATCATGATGAGTATAATGATGATGATAACGATCATTAGCATTATAGTGCGAATTCAATACAATCCAAACCAATCAAATGAGATACAATATTAACTACTTAATTCAAGATTCTTGTATTTTTTTATTATACATCGATGTATATAAATTGTAAATGATTTTTTAAGAATATAAGTTTATGCATATCATTTTGATGGCCATAGCTGATCACCATATTTGTGTAATGTCGCCGTATCAGTATCAATATCAGTTGCTTGCTTGTTGCTTGTTTATTACTGCCATCGATAACATTACTGAAAATGAGATAACAACAAATGAGTAATCAAAGAAAAAAAAAAAAAAAAAACCCAAAAAAAAAAAAAGAAAACATCAAAAAGTGAGATCAACTAACCAGACGACTCTAAATTACTTTGAAAATAACGCTACTTTAGAAGTTCCGGAAATTTATACTAAACCATTAAAATTTTTTCACAAATTTTCTTATAAATTTTTTGAGAAATATCTATAAAAAGAAATTGAAATTTTGCTTCAAAAATTTTTGAAGCAAAATTTTAGAACTAAAAATTTCCAATTTTCTTTTTTTTTTTTTTTTTTTTTTTGTGAAATTACTTCTCAAAATTATTCCAAAAATATCTTAAGTAACAACAATAAATTTATAATCTATAAAAAAAAAAAAAAAAGTTAAACAATAATAACAATAATAATAATGGCAAAGTGTTAATACACACATAATCATTAATAAGTATCAAATAATGCGAATGTGAATGCGCTGACTAATCATTAATGAATTTTGGTCACAACAAAATTTTTATGAAAACAACAAACATTAATAAAATGAATAACAAACAAGTATATTTATATTTGATTAAGGTCGCATTTTATGTACTAACCATAACAAGAAAATTTTTGTATTTTATGGCCATAAAAACCATTGAAAAAATGTTTCAAATATAAAAAAAAAAAAAAAAAAAAAAAAAAAAGAAAGAAAGAAAAACATAAGAATCTACATAAGAAGTTTCCAAAATGCAAAATTTTGATAAGGCAAAAGGAATTAGCTAGATTTAATTTAATTGAATTAAATTAAATTAAATTAAATTAAATTAAATTAAATTAAATTAAATTAAATTAAATGAAGTTAAATTAAGTTTTTATTTTTGTTATTTTATGGCCAAAAACGAAACAGCCGCAAAATATTTTGGACCATTTAGTTTCAAGCGTTCTGTTTTAGTCTGCTTATAAAAATTTTTATAGCTTCTATAAATTACTTCATAAATATGAAAGTTTTTATAATTAGAAAAATATTTAACAAAAATTTCGATAAATATTAAAAAGGGAATTTCCTTATAAGCGATTTTACGTGGACCGATGACCAGATTATAGGAATAGATGACCCATAGAGCAGTAAGGCTCTCAATAAAGCTTAATAAAATTTTACGCTTCTAAACTACAGTTATTAAAGAATTTTTTATGAGATGTTATTCTAAAAAAAAAAATTGCTTAAACTTTTGCTTAATGAATCTTGGAATCAGTCTTTTGATTGGTTCCAAAAAAAAAAAAAAAAAAAAAAAATGTAAATAGATTAATTTTTTTAAGTCATGCGTATAATTTGAAGCTTTTTAAAGAAGAATCGATGAGTTAGAAAAATTAATTGAATATCAAGGAAATATTGGTCCATGGGGAAACAGAAAATTACTTGCTTATTTAGTATTCACGGCAAGAACTTTATACCACAAATTGACTCAAACACTTTAGATGATTAAAATTTCGAATTATGTCTCCATTCTGAGCATCACTTTTTATTAAATGAATTGATAATTTTTTACCATAAAATGGCAAAGTAATTTTCTGTATATTTTGCAATTTTATATGATTTCTCAGCATTTTGCGTGTGAGTCACAATTTAAAAAAGTGTTAAAGAAATCGCTACAAAGCAAAAGGCACAAGCTATAATTTTGCTAAATAATTTTGCTTCATACTTAACCTCAAATGGGGGCTATTAAAGAAAAAGAATCCCTTGTAATTGTGCATATTTTTTTTGTTTTTTTTTTTTTTTTTTTTGGAAGATAATTAAAAGGCCTGAGCAATCATTTAGAATAGAAATTTAAAAAAAATGCTAGAAATATTTGATTTTACAAATAAAAACCCGTAGGCCCAAATAAAGTTTGTTACTTTATAAATTTTTTAAAAAGAAATAGATTTTAATAAATTCAGGCATGAAAAATTTTGATTTACTCATATCAAAGTTTTTCCATTTAGATAAATTTAACGAAGTCAAGAAAAGTTGGCAAAGCCAACCAAAGTATTTTTCTAACTCTGTGAAAGTTTTAGATTGATCTAAAATTATCCATGGAGCAATTCAATTTAAATCTATCTATTTTTTTTTTTTAAAAAGTTTATTAAAGTAAATTTTTTTTATTTAATTGTAATTCGTAATTTTTGATATATAAATAAATTTTAGATCGTTCGAATTGTATCTATTTTATTTATCGATCTTCATTCATCAGTCCTCATTATTTTAAAGAACAATCGATGCATGGAAAAAAATGTTTAATTATTTAATTTTAGTTATTTAAGTTAAAAAAAAATATATAAAATTCGTTTTGAGTGGGTAAATTTTTTGATTTTCCTTCAAATAAAAACACTTTTTATTTCATTTGATTTATTGATTGTCTTGGCACTCATTTCGATTTGATTTGTTTTATAATTAATTTGTATTTTAAGCACGTTAAGTGAAAGTGAAAGTGAAAGGGAAAATAGGGTATTTAGGTGACACCTTCGATCGTTTATATGGAATACTTTCTTTTAATAACATTCATCTTAATGATTTTTTTTTTTAATTTGAAATATTTTGTATTACTTTTCTTTTGGTTTTTTTTTTTTTTTGTTTTTAATTTTTTTTTTGGTTTTGTGATGAATGTTCAAAATCATTAAAATCTAGCAGCAAAATAATTTAAGACTATTTTGAACATTTGTTAGGGTTTTTACTGTTTACGTGAGATCCCTTAGACATAAAAAAAGGGAAATTTAAAAAAAAAATTTTTTTTATTATTTCATTTTAAGCGTCTTAGTTTGTTATACCCTACACCAATTTTTACACAGGGTATTCTAAGTTTGTGTAGATGTTTGTAATCCATTAATGGAGTTGGATTAGATATTTCTGAAGAGATTTAAGCATGTCTGTCCATCTGTCTGCCTATTTAAATTTATTATCAAGTTACAGGTTGCTATTTTTAAGATATTTTTAGAAAATTTGGTACATGAGTGTGTATTTGTCATACCGGTATGAACCCTATTGAATCCAGTTAAAATCAGATAATTTTTAGAACCAAGCCCCATATAATGTCTTTTATAAAAATGTCATTATATGATAAATATTGACAATTTTTAATTTTATTTATTTAATGTAAAATGACCATGTGTATCAATTTTGATCCAAATTGGTCCATTTCTATGATCACTTTCTATAAAACACATTTTTTGAGAAAAGTCTTTACATGGACAAAAGGTTCTATTTTAAATGTATATTAATAGAAATAGACAGTGCTTTTTATGTTGACATAAATTTGCTTCAGATAGATCCATTTTTTTGAATCTCTTCTCAAAGAATAAATTTTTTAAATAATTTAATTCAATTTTCTTGATTTGTACTTCTCTTATTTGATTTGAATCACATTAACTAAAATTGTGTAGGATATTTAAGAGTCGACTCCAAACGATCTTAAAATACTCACTTGTATTTATTTGTTTGGTTTTTTTTCTTTTTTGTTGTTGTTGTCCAATAGACACACACAATTTTATTTACTTGACGTTATGCGATACGATTATTATCGTAATTACATATAAAATAAAAGAATAAAAAAAAAAAAAAAAAAAAAAAAGAAGGAAAAGTTGTGTGTGGCTTATAATTCTTTGTCTAATGGAATTGATGTACCGACATTTAAGCCGACAAAATGTCTATCAATACATAATAATAACAACAATACAAACACAATTAATAAATATTATCAATTAATTTTATTTACATTTTGTATTATTTTTTTTTTTTTTTGGTTTTGTAATGTAAAATATTAACGAGCAGCCTTCCATTGAAATATGAATATTTTAAACGTGATTTTTTATGATTTTTAATCCATCAGTTAAAGATGATCAAAATGTTTGCTTAGTTCACAAAGATGTCTATTAATTAGGCATATTATTGTGGTTGAAAATTGTATATCAAAATGTCCATCTAACAAGATTTTTTTTCTAGTTGTTGCTGAAACTCTTCAGGCCATGGAATAGATCAAAAATTGGTCAACTTATTTTATATTTATGAAAGCCCATTTAACTTGAGCTAGAACTGAAAACTCAAAGTAAACATTTTTATTGTTTCGTTTTTAAAAATATCTAAACTAGTTGCTTTAAGTAATTTTAAGTTATGGATTCAAATATTCTATCATAGTTGATGACAGCTATCAATTTTTTATGAAATTGCAAGTAACTTTACCTTGAAGTATGATAACTGGGGCTTCAAGCTAAAGCCGATTGCCTGGAAAGATCCAAGATAAGAATATACAAATTGAGCAGCGGGTACGCCTTCTGCCGAACTTTCTTTTTCACTTTTTCTTAATTACTTATCATATTAATTATAGATTTTTGTAAATCAAAAAAAATAAGACTCATATAACATTTGTTCCGCAGAAGGAGTTGAGGTAGACGCATCTTTTATTATACCGATTTGATTTAAATTTTCTATTAAAGTACAGTAAACTATTTGAATAAAATTCGTTACGTAGGCGTGATTTAGTCCAAAAATGGCCAGTACTATGCCCCATAGAATGAACTTTTTTTTCAAAAGGGTTTTTATGTGCAAAAACTAACAAATTTGTTTAATACTAAATTTTGTTAGTATAGAAAAGTCCGTTTCGACCAAGATAAATCCTACAAAGTTGTGTTATAATGGTGGTAAAATTTTGTTCAGTTAACTTTTAAAAAATTATAATAATTATATAACAAAATTATTCGAAAAATTACTTCTTTTCTATCAAACAATTTTCTCTAACTTTGCCACATAAAATAAAGGGCTGGGAGTTTTTAGTTGGTGCTGTTTTTTAAAGCGTTAGTGTAAAATCGCGCTTTCGGTATATTCTGCTTTTTATTCCTGCTTCAAAATTTAATTCAATTTACATACATCCCCTGTGTGGACAGAACAGCAAGGCCAGAACTACTTTGAAAATTTTCGCTGTGATAATTTTGATATAAACCTTGGCCCACACTTGACACAATTAATTGTGATGCGACTGCGAGATTCTAAGTTTACTGAAAGATGTAATTTATTGTAAAGCGATATGAAATCGGTTATGCCCTGAAATTTCATGGGCCCCTTACAAGAAGTTTCCTTTTAAGAAGAAATTATTTAATGATTTTTATAGAAATTTATGGTAAAATTTGTTTTGTCTCTGTTGCCGATTTTTAGACATGTTAATGGCGCAACAAATAGCGACGGCAACATGGAGTAATATTACCGTAGAAATAGATCGTAATGGGCAGGGAAAAAAAATGTTACTAGAGCATGCTTTTTACTACAAAATAATAAAATTTGGAATATGTAATTTATTATAATTCCATGAATTGAATAAGTGGCCTGATGGGATTTGAAAATTTATTACTATTAAAGAGTTATATTTGGAGTGACACAAAATACACTTTCACAACAGTTTACCAAAAGATTTCTGTGATGCTTAAGGAAGTAACGTCCAAATTAAGCTTGAATATTTAAAAATGATGATTAACGAAATTCGTAAATTATAACAAAAAAAAAAAAAAAAAAAAATTCAGCAATAAAAATTAGTAATATAAATGAGAAATTTAATTACCCATTTACATTTAGGCCAATTCAACTTAAATTAGCTGAAATCAAATAAAACAAGTCAAGTCAAAACAAGTCAACTCAACTCAAGTCAAATCAAGTCAAGTCAAGTCAAGTCAAGTCAATCATTCAAATTAAATTCATTTCAAATTCATTTAAATTTTGTTTTAATTATCATTTTTATTGGTTTTGCAATAAAACTCATTAATAATATTTATTGTGTATGCATGTGTATGGGTGTATGGGTGTATGGGTGTATGTATGTGTCTGTGTGAGCCTTATTTAAAACATTTTTATTTGAAGTATAATTGTTGTTGCTATTGTTGTTGCATTTTTTTTATATGACTTCTTCCAATTGTGACATTTTTTTTTTTTTATTAGCAAATATTTACACGTCTAATTAGTCATAGTCATAGTGATGTTATGCCCTGAAATCTCATGGGAAATTAAACTTTTTCGTGATGTCGCATTTTTCTGTTAGCGTTCTTCTTTTGCTTTTTTGTGTTCTTCTAAAAAGTAATTTTACTTTAATATCGTCCATGAAAGTACATTCATTTATGGGTGATAAAAATTTTGAAATTTCAATCGAAAATGCCGAATCTTTACAATATTCATTCAATTCAGAAATTTATTTGGCGGCCAAAAAGTTGGCTCATAATTTTCTTGTCTCTGATGACAAAAAATAGTGTCTAGACTATTTTGGTTTAACTTTACAATTTTATGAGCTAAGTTTACCAAGTTCGAAAAATAGATTACAAGGATTTCATCTCCCTAATTTTTGATATGTAATTCTAAAGATCTCTAAAAAAAAAAAAAATACAAAATCGGTTTAACATTCATAAAATAGGTTCTTAAAGGTTCTAAGAGGTTCTACCTCATGCAAATGACCCCACTATATGAACCAAATGTAAAAATTTTAACAACCCCAAATTTTTGATATGTAATTCTAAAGTTCTCTAAAAATAATACGAAATTGTTTTAAAGCCCCTAAAAAAGGGCCTTCATATTACATCATACTTTTTAAAGTACCCATTTGGGAGTAATTTGGATCGAGTGGTGTAATATATTAATATTCCATTTAAAGGTATCAAAATAATTTTGTATTATTTTTAATACGTTAAAAAATTATTCGAGTTGAAAATTTTTTCTTGAATTTTTTTTTTATTTAATTTTTTTATATTTTTCTCAATTTTTTGATTAAACAAAAAATATTTCTATAGCAAAAAAATTTAGCTTAAATAAGAAATTTTCCAGCAGCCGAGAACCAAATTAATATCAAATAAGCCAGAATGAGCATTTTAGGCCAACTTTATATCGGTTTTTGATTTAGATTTTTAAAAAAATATTATTGCAAAAGAAATTTTGTTTAAATTAGATAGTGAAGAAAGGCCCTAATTTCATATTTTGATGGACTCACTTTTTAAAAATTTTCAAAAAAAAATTCTCATAGATTAATATTATGCTAAATGCTATAACAAGAAAATGTTTCATATAAAATTTTGCTTAAATCGAAAGCAACTATTTTTGTAAATTTCATGTTGGGCGCCATTTTCGTTGTTTTCTTTCTAAAATTTTTATTTAACATTTATTTTAATTTATTTTAGCTTATTTTATTACATTTTAGTATAAACAAATTGTTAAAAAAAAAAAAAATACAAACGTACATTCATTAACGCCTTTAAAAAGCAAGTTACTTAATTTAAGCTTCAACTTCGTTAACGTTTTTGATTTTGATGGTTGATTTTTGAGCTAAGTAAAATAAAATTTTTGATGTTACTTTTAACAATTTTAGAGTTTTTCTCTTGAAAAAGTTTATATAATAAAATAACAGCAACAACAATAACAATTAGCATGAGAATAAGAACAAGAACTAAGAGCTAACAAAATAATAATAATTGTATGAAAAAATTCTTAGAAAGTGTTCATCAATATTTTATGGTACATTTAGACACACAAAAAAAAAAAAAATATATGCGCCCGCTAATAACGAGGTGAAATATAAAAAAAACAAAAACAAAGAAACCACCATGACACGCGTTCAATATTTGTTGATTTAAGTTTATGAATATGAATAAGGCCACGCCTTACTGCGCCTTATAAACAGCAAGAAGAAGAAGAGGAAGAAGAAGAAGAAGAAAAAAAAATTATCGGTAGAGTACAGAACCATAAAGAATATATTGGCCATTTCTATGTCATAACCATTCATTAGATGCAGACAAAACGGCTCCTACAAAGTGTTTACGAATAGATTTCATATTTATTATACCATTTAAATGCATACACACACACATACATATATACATACATTTACAAAACAAAATGCAATGTGCAATGGCAATTTGTATGGGAAAGCGGTCGCTTTCAAAGTGGCTAAAATAAAACTTTAGAAAATGTTAGGGCTATGCTTTGCCATCTCTCTCTCTCTCTCTCTCTCTCTCTCTCTCTCTCTCTCTCTCTCTCTCTCTCTCTCTATCGTTTTCTCTTTCTCTCTAGATATATATAAGCAGTTAACGAAAGGCCCTCCAAAAGAGAAAAGAGGAGAAGACAAAAGACCCAAAAAAAAAAAAAAACAAAACAAAAATAAAAAAAAGGAAAAGGAAAGAAAAGAATCATCAAGCATTGTGTTTTAGTTTCATCTTCAAGTTGAAGATTTTATGACAATTGTTATTGTTAAGAGATTTTTCGTTTGATTTTTGTTATATGTTGACTTCTTTTTATTGTTGTTGTTATTAGGTAAACATTGTCTGTCAATATTTTATAATTGTTGGTTAAATATAAATAAAGTCAAACAACCGACTCTTCCTCAATTTTTCGCTTAACTTCTTGCTTTTTTTCTTTCATTTCTTTCGTTTCCTTTTTCTTTTTTTTTTTTTTTTGTCTTTTATTTTATATTGGATCATTAAGAATGGTATTTACAGTTTTATTATGCAATTATTTAACTTTTTCTTTTACTCAATTTGTTCTAAATGATTTAAAAATTGCTCGTTTTCTAAAAACTGGATTAATGACCGGGTTTTTAGAAAACGTTCTTCATAAACTTTTTGAGTTGCTAAAATTTTTCATAAAAATTTCATCTTTGATGAATCTCTAATAAAATACCAAAGAATAGAAAAATCAATTTGAAACTTTTGAATTAATTTTTACTTTGATGTTAATTTTAGTTTTGTATATAAAACGGTTTTTTTTTTTTTTTTTGAAAATAGTTAATTGTAGATGATGGGCCTTTGATTTACAACCAAAAATTATATTCCTGTATTTCTTTATTTCTTGAGTCGGGCTTTAAGAAATTCTTTAAGGAAAAGGTCTTAAATAAAAATCTTTCATCTAAATGTATCGGAAAAGTTATACGTCACAAATAAAATGTACAATGGATCAAATTGGTAACAGAAACTATTAATCAACAAGCAGCCTTGGCCCCATTTCTATATTTGATGATCAACGAAGAACTTTTCACTTAAAATAAAATTGAAAAATTGAATCGATTCATGTAGAACAAGTGCTCGACTTTGCCAAGAGGAGCCATGAAACTTGCATTTTTTTTTTTTTATTAGGTAACTACACTGAATCTTACTTTCCTGATACGATCAATATAATAAATACGGATGGAGTATAAAAATTTTTAAGATAAGAGCGATTCTTGAAGGCAACACAATTTTCATTTAATGTAAAAATTACATCAAAATTTGCACAGCATATTTTGAAGAGGAAATATCCTCCAATAAATTTGCGTCATAGCTGCAGAGCATAATAATGACTTTTCCAGTTGCTGTCCACAACGCCGACCATCTTTTTGTGAATCTCTTGTGCTTTAGTAGATGTAAAAATGTTACAAATACTTTCTGTGAACGCTTAAGTGGCTTCAAGCTATTACTCTAAGTAATGCAATTTAGTTCTAACCAAAAATTATATTCGGCTATCTTTTTTGTTTCATATAGAATTTGCTTTGCAAAAAATGTCTTTAAAAATATCGTTTTACAATGGGAAAGAACTCATCATTAATCGTCTTGCTTTCTATAAGAACATTTTCACTTAATATAATTCTACGCATGGCAGCCCTTTTTAAATATTTTTACCTACTTCTAAGATCTGAATTTAAAAAAATCTAATAACGAAGTGCACTTTAATTTCATTTCATTTTTATACCAGGAAATTTTTTTTTTTTCTAAAATGATCTTCAAAAGTTTTAGATTAATTATTTTCTTTCAATGATTCGGAATAACGAATTTACAATAATTGAATCTACATGCGTATCTTATGCCATCTACGGCACAATTTATTTGAAGTTGTTATGAATGTGTCTAACACCTAGAAAATTTCGAGCTAGATATGTCCGTTATTATGCCAATCATAGTACCTTTTGGCGCCATAACGAACCTCATTAAAAATGTTTAAGAACGGATCATATTTGAGCTACCAGCTACCAGCTACGAAAGCGATTTGAGATTTTCAATATTTTTTTCAAGAAAATCTTTACATTATTTGTATTTGACATATTAAACAAATAATTTATAACGGTCCACTTTTTGAAAACCTTCTCATATAACAAGCCTTTTAAGCCTCATTAGAAAATTTTAACTCTTGGATTTTCTTGACTTGTAAATTCATTTTCATTTTTTACGTATTGAATTGAATTATGCAAAGTGTAAAATACTTGAGAGTCGACTCTGACCAATTATCCAAAACACTTTCACTTGTTTTTTCTGCATACTTCTTTCAATAAAGAGCTTCTATAAAAATTAATTTCTTAATTTAGCGTCTCAATAAGCAAAATACAATTTCAAAATTATTAATTTATATGGATCAATTATACATCGTATAAATCGTATCATGGAAATTATAATGCTTGATTTCATATAAACTCATACATGCATGAGCAAATGTATGTACGTGCGTGTGTATGCGCGTGTGTGTGTGGCAATTTTACGATTAAGAAATTTTCTTGCTGATAACATTGATGACTTCAAAAAAAAAAAAAAAAAAAAAAGGCAAAGAAAAAAAAACAATCTTTCAAGTTTGTTTGTCTTAAAAATAGGACAAAAAAAAAATAGCAGAGTGTTGCGCAGAGCGGTTTATTTGAAACGTAGGTGCGGTCATACATTTTTTTTTTTTTTTTGTATTATTTAGTATTTTTATTACGATTATATATGATAATTTTACCATATTTGATCAACAAAGAGACAACGAAACCACAACACAACAACAAACAAATTAAGTAAGAAAAAAGACAAGAAGAAGAAGAAGAAGAAGAAGAAGAAGAAGAAAAACAAAAAAGATAAAAGTCAATTATGCCGTCAAATTTGTCATTACTTTTTACAAACACAAAATAAGAAGAAGTAGAAAAAAAATATATATATTAACTAAAACAAACAATAAAAATTAAACAAGTCAAGAAAAATAGAGACACAGAAACAAAAAGAAATGAAACGAAACGTAACGAAACGAAACGAAAAGAAAAAAGAAAAGAAAAGAAAGAAAAAACTTTGCCGACAAAAATTATATGCAGCAGTTAGTTAGCGGTATTATCGGTTGTATATATCGCACCTATACGAATACACACAAACACAGAAAAACTTACATACATACACTTATCATATTTATCTATTCATTACATAACATAATTTCATTGGCATTATTTATTTGTGCGCTCAACTAACTAAACTAAACTAAACTAAACTTAACTGAGCTGAACTGAACTGAGCAGAGTTGAGACGAGCTGAACTGAGCTGAGCTAAACTGAGCTGAGCTAAACTGAGCTGAGCTAAACTGAGCTGAATACATACATTATTATATAACAATTATATGACACGTTGATAACAAGTCCCTTCATGATATTCTTATTCTTCTTCCTCTTCTTCTGTTTAACTTAGAGATATCTGAACTAAATTTGGTTAAATAATGTAAAAATCAGTCAGTCATATAAATTTCCTAGAAATTGAACCCTAATAATTTTATCATCTTTATACGTTTATGATTATTTAATTTTTTTTCTCTTGTTAATTTTCATATTCCTTATAAAAATATATATATTAAATTTGTTTGAATGTACGCAACACATTTCGAAAAGGTGTAAGCTAAATTTACATTTTGTTGTATTTGTAAATAATTCATTTATTTTTGGTATTAGATCGCCATGTTGATACATTTTGATTTACATTTATAAGCAAAAAAAAAAAAAAATGAACATTTGGCCCTGAGGCCAAAATATCACAAAAATTATGGTGTACCTGACTTTTCTCTGGGTCATGGGTCGGCGTTTGCGTGTAGACTTTTCTAGTATTATTATACAAAATAACATTTGTGTTATAAGGTTTTATAAGTTTGTGTAGATGTTTGTAACACCCGAAAGGAATTGAGATAGACCTACCTTTTTTGATACCAATCTATTTAGAATCACTTCCTGATTCGATTTAAGCATATCTGTCCATCCGTCTGTCTGTCTGATATGATAGTGATATTTGGTCTGGGCCAAAATGCAACCGTATTTTGGCCCAGAGACAAAATCAACTGTAAATAGTTTAAAGCGGTTTATATTTACGGCCACGCCTTACTTAAAGAAACCGTTATTAAAAAAAAAATTACATTCCTTTTCATATTTTTACATAATTTGAGGCTGAACTATATTTAAATATGAGAAAACTTGCATGCTAAATTTGATTTAGATCCGTCCATTTTAACGATCATTTCCCATATAACAATTTTTTGAAAAAAGCCATTAAAAGGATAGAAGGTTTTTTTTTTGAATATATTTTTGTGAAAATTGGCACTGCCTTCTATTTTAACATAAAAAAAATAGATCTAGCAAATTTGGTCCAGATTGTACCATTTTTTAAAACCCTTCTGTCAAAATTTTTTGCTCAATTTAAGAGCATTTTCAGAAGTAACTTTCAGGGCAAGAACTTATAATGTTTCTGCTTGAAATAATCATCTAAATTTTTGTTATCAAGAGAACGATTAACGTTCATAAGCAGACATATCTAGATCGTTCCATAACTAGGCCAATTAAGAATTTATGTGCTCGATTTGTTATTTCTTTAAAAATAACTGACAACAGAAATTTGAAAATACCCTAGATGTGCTAGATTGATTAGGCAACACCATCTAGTTCAATCCTCGGCACACTTTTTGATAACTTTATTCTAAAGCTATTTATAGCTATTTTCAAAATAAGCCACATTTTCGATGGCCTGATTTCCTCTAAAATCTATAAATAGAGTCTTTAGAAAGCGGAAATCAACTGGAAGCTCCTTTTTGAGAAAAAACTTCTATTTTGTTGGGATTTGTATATGAAGTTACTGTTTCCTAGATATTTACACTCTCTCCATGGAATAGATCTAGAATAGAATACGATTATTGTAATGTTTCTTAAGTTAGATAATGAAAGTTGTTCAAAATTGTTATACATATTCTTTAATTTTACGAATTGATGAATTCATTTTGAACGATTTTTCAAAGACTAACATTTTGTTTCAACCACTTTACCTGTTCTCTGTAGTTCATTTAAAGTCTAACAATTTCCAATGAGATAAATTTTCTAAAATCAAAGGATCTTAAAAAAACGAAAATTCAATTTTCTTTATTCAATTTTCTATAAAACTTAATGCTAAATAAAACCATTTTAATTTAATTCAAAGTTTATTATATTTATATTAATTAAGTTGTGCCAGAAAATTATTTTTTTTTTGCATATTAATAAAATAAAATGTAATTTTAAAAAATAAATTTTAAAGAATAAATTCACAAAGTAATTTGTCTTATATTAAAATTATTATACTAAGTGATCTTGTAGATCAAATGATAAGAGAGCAAATGGGACAATAATTAAATGCATCATATCTAAAATATTTAATGTCAAAGGGTTTAATTTGAAAAAAGAAATATAGAAAATTCTTTTGTATAAAACAAGACCTTGAAATAAACCGATCTAGTGTCATAGTTTAAGCAAAATTTTTTTAAAAGACTTTACAAAATTCAAGTGTAAAGCAATGCCCTTTGAAAGATTCATTTCTATGCAACTCTGTTATGAAAAATGCTTTACATTCAAATTGAATTTACAATATTTGAAAAAATGATACGTTGTAGCTCCAAACGAAAAAGTATTAGAGACCCCTTGACGAATAGAGAAGAGTATCTGCAGACCAAGCAGAAACTCTTAGGGATATTTGCATTTCCAAAACTTTTAGGTTTTAAAAAAATCCATTCAACAATTTATTGTAGCAGAGTCTAAAGGGGCCATTTACTTAAGAATCTATTTAAGTTCATTTTTTATAGACATCAGACTTAAAGATTTAAAGAAAATAATTATATAAAATGTTAAGGGTTCCAATTCGATCAAACATTTAGAAAAAATATAATAACAAGCAATTGCTAATATCAGCAATTTTAAAGCCGGAAAAATCTCCTTTTAATTATTAACAATTATGATTTAAAATAGATCTATAATTTTACTTTAGAAAAAAAAAAACCTAAAATTTTGTTTATACAATCTTTGCCAAATTCCCGAATGCCCAAATCCAATGCCAAAACAATTCTGGGAAAGGGCTTGTAAAAGGCATTGTAGAATTAATATTATTATAATTATGAGATACAATTTTGTGAGACCAAAATGGTTAGAGTGATGAAAAGGCACTTACAAATGATGAAAATTCGTTGAAGAAATGAAGGCAGAGATAGAAAATGAAATGTGAAAAGTTTTAATCATTTACGGCAATCACATTTCTTACTGAACTTTTTAAGGATGGATAATTAATTGAATTGGAATTGCTATTGATATTAGCCGTAGTTGTTGTTGTAATATTATTAGCAGTGAAATTTGTTTTTATTGTTCTAGTTTCAATTGAAAGTAGATCGTTGATATTATCGGCATTCATTTCATTCATTTCATTCATTTTACCTAAGAGATCATTTACGGCAGGTGTTATTGTTATTAAGGCTTCGGTGCCAATAATTTGCGTTGCATTTGTTGTTACTAATGATGATGATGATGATGATGATGATGATGATGTGGTCGGATTTAGATTATGAGTTAAGCTGTGACGTCTCAAATCACAATTACGACGAAATACTTTACCGCAGGCATTACAATTATATGGCTTAATATCCGTATGCGTTAAAAGATGCGTCTTCAAATTTGAACGTTGATTAAATGAACGATTACAGACTGGACATTTATGTGGTGACTCCTCCATATGTAATATCTTATGGACGGCCAAGGTGCGTGACTGGCAGAAACCTTTGCCACATTCACTACATTTAAATGGCTTCTCTTTTGAATGGATATATCTATAAGAGAAAAAGTGAGAGGGAGGGAGAGAGATAGAAGGAGTATAAAAAGAAAAAAACAAGACAAGATGGTATGACAAAGAGAGAGAGAGAGATAGAGAGAGAAAGAGAGAGAAATAATTTAAAATTTATTAAAAAATATAAAATTAAGGAAACTTTCGATCTTTAGGTCTATTTTTTTTCTTGTGTTTCTTTTTTTTTTTTTGTGTTTCTTCAAGATTTTTTTATGTGGAGACACGCACCTATGATCTCTCAAATGATCTTGACGTCGAAATGCTTTACCGCATATATCACATGAATAAGGCCTCTCATCCGTATGGGTACGTTCATGTATAAGTAAATTATATGATTTTGTAAATTGTCGATTACAGAATTTACAAATGAATTGTTTTTTCGACCTTTGTTGAACCAACGCTAAATTAATAGATGGTTGAATATTTGTAACGGTATTCGGAATCATATCTTCAGTCATATGATGCGTTTGGTTTATGGCATCCGCATTATTAAAATATTCTGTCGTTTGCATGGCATTCAATTTATCTTGAAACATTGTACTTTGTAAATTTGACATTTGTATGGCAGCATTCTCATCCGTTAGCTGTTGAGCATGCCCCTTAACATGGTCCGTTGGCGTAAGCGTTTGACCTTGTGAAATGCTATTTATTAAGGCTGTATTAAAAATGTATGTATTATCTAATTCATTTGTTGCTGATGTTGATGCTGATGTTGATGCTGATGTTGATGTTGATGTTGTTGTCTCAAATGTTAAACAATCATCGTTGGCATTAATTAAAATGGCTGATGTTTCTGATTCTGTCTGAACTCTTGAATTGTGTAAACTTGTTAGAAGATTTTGTGCTGATGGCAATTTAATTGTTTTATTAATAATCTGATAATTATTTAAATCATCATCATTTGCATCTTTCACGGCAGTTTCTAATGATAAATTTGTTTCGCCATCTTCCGTGAAAGTGTCATTTTCAACAATTGCTGTTGCTGATGGCATTTCGTTAGCTGTTTCATTATGAAAACGAAACATGTCTGTTTTACCGGTGATACGTTGTAAAGCTAAATATGATTCCAAAGCTTGTAGATTTAAGGCAGCAGCTGCTGCTGAATTGATTGGTAATAAAGCGGCTTGCTGTAAACTGCTTACCATTGTCCCTTGTAATGATAAAACGACGGCAGCAGCTGCTGCTAAATCATTGGTGACCACAGTGCTATTATTATTATTATTGTTGTTGCTATTGTTGCTGTTGCTGTTGCTGTTGCTGTTGCTATTATTATTGTCAAGATTATTTGTATTTGTATGGCATCTCTTATTATTTGAATTCTTGCTGGTTGGCTTCGTGTTGCTCATGGCTTTAGCATTTAAACTAGTTTTAATTGTTTGAGTACTATTTGTCGAAATTATTTCTGTGGTCCTTAGAGTATCGGCACTTAAAATCACCTCTAATACACCTGAGTTATTTAAAATATCATTAACTTCTATTGTGGCCCTTTGGCCGACAGTTGCTGCCGTTGTTATAGAATCATTTAAATTTACACGTCTTGTGGATTTATTTAAGTGCTTTTTCATTGGTGTAACAGTGCCGGCCATAATATCTATAGGTGTATTTGTATCGCTTGTTAAATTCCCCGCCGGTATACCATAATTATTGATATTTGTTGATATTGAAGCCAAACTTAAAGGTTCATCCATATTTTATTAATTGTTATTTATTCTTTGATTTTAATATTCATTCAAGCGCTATTGGCCATTTATGTATTCAATTGATAATTAAGTAGATTATTTTAATGCTATTTAACTTTATTAAACTCAAATGATATTGATTTTGTTTTATGTTTTTTTTTTATTATTTCAATATTTCCGCAGTTGTTTCTTTGTTTTTTCTGATTTTGCTTTAAGTTTTTTTTTTCTGCTTTTGATTGGCTAAATGCCTTTTTCTCAAATTGGCCCTTTTTTTTATTTTGCCATTAAATAAGTTCAAGATTAAATGCTTATTTGTATTAGCGTAACAAGCGCGCACAATATTTAAGAAGTCCACGAACTAAACTAAATGTCCATTGCTTTGTGTATTTTACGCGGACCACAAGAAGAGTAACATGTAATGAGAAATAGCAGATATACATGCACAAATAATAAAAATCCTTTCACACTCTAACTTAAACTCACACACATACACACACACACACACACACACACGCAAACATATATGAAATCAAAGAAACAAGTAAGTTTAAAGTTGAATTGAACAAGAGACAAAATAACGACAAACCAAAACCAAAATCAAAACCAAAATCAAAACCAAAACCAAAACCAAAACCAAGCTAAGCCGAGCCGTATGAAATCAAATGAAATCAAACTCCAAACAAATCAACCAGCCAGCCAGCCAGCCAACTAAATAAAGAAAGAAGCAAACATATTCATATGACTCATGGTAAAATTTGTTGCTATAAAAAATTGTCTTTGTATTATGCTCCCACAATCTTCCACACAAGTTCAGTTATTTTTTTTATACAGTAAATCTTTCTACACTCTCCCATAAAAAAGAAGAGAGAAAAATTGAGAGAGAGTAGAAGAATGAGAGTATTAGAGAAGGCTGAAGTTGTTGTAGTTAAAAATCCATAAAATTGAATTAGAGAAATTATTTATTTTCTTGCGATCTCAACAAGATACATTTTTGTTATGCTCTCAACAATAACTGGTTATAGGATAAAAAATACATACACATAAACATTTTATATATATTTTGTATATAAATGTATAATAAATTAAGCAAATTTGATGATGAGAAGAGTTTTTTTTGTTGTGTTCTTTTTATTATCGTTAAGGTGAGTGTAAGGTATTTTCTATGGTGTGTGGGTGTTAAGATATGAACTCTTTTATAAAATTGCACCCTACATCTAACTAAATAATCAATCAATGCTCAGTAATATTGTAAAATATCCCCAATAGATAGATCCAGTGTTATTAAATTGTTTGATTCAAATTGGATTATCCATCCGATCGATTGAACGTCTGTTGATTGTTCAAGTATTGCTGAAATCAATGTAGAAGAGAGTAATGCTTATATGGATCAGTACTTGTACTCTAGAAAGAACCATATTGACCATATTTAAGAATGAACGAACAAAATTAACAAAATCTTGATTCATATTTCTGTCTCTTGAAAAAAGGCATTTCGATTACTGGGAAACGTAAATTTTTTTATTTGGTAAAAGTTTTGATATATCAGCAGTATCCACAAAAATAATTTAGTTAACTTTTTAAAAGGCTCATAATGTAGTGCCCATTTCAAACGGCTTCTAAACCCAATAATTTTATTATCTTTAATTTCATTTCGTTTCATTTCCTTACATTGGTTTTTCGGCTCTTGGTTTTTTTGTTTTTATTTTTCTTTTTGGAATCTTTTTTTTTTGTTTAATTTTTTTGGTTTAATTTTATTTCTTTTCTTTTCTCCTTTACAAATTTGTTTTTTTTTCTGTTTTGTCTGTTACCCATAAAGAATGAATTTAGACAATGCCAACAATGACTTCAATCATACATTAAACATTTTATTTTATTTGTTATATTCCTGCTAGCGATTTACCATTATGTTAAACTTTTATGGGATATTTGTCCTATTAACAATTGTTACAAAAAATTTCTTCCATATTAAAATACTTCTCTTTTTTTTTATCTTTCTTTCATTCTTTTATTTTAATACTTGTAAATTGTCACAACAATAGACTGAACACGTATGACACACTTTTCTACGTTTTTTTTTTTTTTATTATATTTTCAAAATCAAAGCAAAAGCGGAAAAAAGAGAAGAAAACTGTGTTTTAGAGATTTCAGAAAATTTACATGGTCTTGATCAGAGCTTTATCAATTAAATCAATCAAATATCGAATAAGGTCTGGTAACATTTCTGATGACTTATGCAAACGATTCATAGGCCCAATAACTCTGTATGAATTGAAAATTTTTCTCAGAGTATTTTTAAGTAAATTTTTTTAATTCGCTTCTCCTGAAGCAGTAAAAATGAAGTATAATACAAAATTTTACATTTTTTTTCTTTTATCATCAATTCAATTCAATGTTTGTGAAAATTTTAATTAAGGAATTTGCTTAGCGGAACGTTTTCGGGAAACTCAATTCTTTGGCCTTTTCTTTTAATTGGGCAGTACCATTTTATAAAATGCACAGATTTTCAATTTATGTAGTTTTCACTACTCTCTCTGTCTGGATTCTTCTGGAGTGTTAAAGGTGTCAATTTAATAATTGTAGAACAATTAAAAATTTTTAACCATTTTTTTTTTTGACTCTTTGAGAGATTTTTTTTAAAACCTATTTCAGCAAAATAGCGATTTAAGTTCCATAAGTTACTTGTATAAAAATTGGTCCCTGTCATTTCCAAATTACTTATAGAAAGATCTTCGATATTTATAAATTTTTCCATATTTTGATATATCTTGAAAGTTATCCTTTATTTGGGTGGCTTGAGCGTTATTAGAACGTATCCTATCATTTCCCTGGTTGAAGAAGTTTCCATCAAGTCATGACCTAAAAAATTCTTTTTAAAATGAAGTTTTTCAATTTTTTTGAGCAATTTTAACAGATTTTAATGTAAACCTTTCAAATTAGTTTCAAATTTAATATATATAAATTAATTTAAATCGATGCATTAAAAGCTTCTCGTAAGATTTTAATTCTTATAATTAAGAATGAGAGTAAAAGGAACAAATATTTTATGCATAAAATGAAACCTGAACTTTCTTTTTATTAATTTTTCTTTTTCATTATAATTCATGATTTGTAAAACCAGCATTTGCTTGTTGCTACGACGAGTGAAATGAAAATAAAATAACAATAACAATAAACAAACAACGAAAAACACCAAAACAGCTTCGTTTAGTGTTTCAATCAATTCCATAATTCTTTCATGTATACGCGTTATCCGTGCATTTTTTTTCTCTTTTTTTTTGTAGTTCGAATGTTGCGCATTGTACATTTTATGTATTACCTGTTATTGCGCATCTCAACCTCAACTAAAAATTGAAAATGCACTCATTTTATAATAACGTTTGGCAACATTCAAAAGTGTGAGTTAAAAATGTTTATAAGTATAAAGATTCTTTTTCTATATCAACTTCTCTATATGAATCTCATATTAAGTGATGAATGTTGCAAGACCTTTCTACAGTCCATTCTTAGACTTAATGCGCCCTATTTATAGAAAAAACTTTACAATTTTAGTTAAATATTTATAAATCAAAGAAGTTGGACGGTCGAAATTTTCATGTTTAGTTTGGCCATGCCTACTTGAAATAAAGAATACATTCTTTTGCAAAATTTACTACGCGCAACATTTTAACGTTGTCCAATCAATAAAGAATACCGTCTAAGTAATCGGTTACATTCGTTAAATTCAATAAACTCTACGATGACTTGTAGTGAACGTTTGGCTTCATTCAAAATTATAATTTCTTATGGAACTCATTATTATTGCAATTGTTGTTTTATTTTTTTTGCTATTGGCCCGTTTATCACCATTCATGATATCTAATACGTACAATATTTAATATTTTATTAAGTTGCTAGCAACAATAAGTAAAAATAAAAAAAGAAGAGTCAACAATTCAACTTGTATGACAACAATAATATTAATATCAAGAACAATAACAACAATGAACTATGTAATTTTTTTTATTGCTATTTGCAATTATGTTGAGAATCTCATTGAAATTTTAATTGTATTCATATGAACATTTTATTATATAAATTTGAATATTTTTGTGTAAATATTTGCCATTCATTCGATAACTTTATAAATGGCCAAATAATATTTCACAAATGATTTTTGTTTTAAGTAAGTAAATCAATTTCATTGAAACATTTGTAACATGCAAAATGTCAAAGAACATTTTAACGGACGTTAAAAGTCACAAATTTTAATCTGAATGTTTGTGACCATCTATGAAAGTGATTATTTAAGAGAAATGAAGGCAGACATTAATAAAAATGGATTAAAATGATTTAATAACACAATTTAAAGTATAAACGTTTATGATTTTTGAAGAGGGACATAAAATTTAAAGGTATCAAATATATCAAATTTCTTGAATTTCTTGAATTTCTTTTACCACTATTGAATTGCATTTTACTTGGTATTATTATTAAAAAGAATTTTATAATCGGCCCAAGGCGATATTTAAATATCTTATACCTCTTTGTTTAAGGTGATTAATAAGTCAATAAATCGATGAGAATAAAATTTTAAATGATTTGAAAAGTTCATTGTTTGAAGAGAAATTTCAAAAAAATGAATCAATCTAAAGGAAATTGGGTACACTTTTTAAGTATAAATCAGTATAATATTGAACAAAATTTTTCTTTAAAAATTTTCTTCTCTAATGAACTTTTTTTTTTGAATAAAATTCATTATAAGCGAAATGATCAAACAAATAGTCCCCTTGGATGAGGTTTTGATCGGATTAGACATGTCTATTGATCAAATTAATTTTTAATATCTCAAAAAATTATGATTTGTAGCTTAATAAAAATAATTTACATGGCTAAACTTAAGACAGACGGACGATTTGAATACAATTAAATCGATTTAGAAAGTATTTCTGAATCGCTTCGATAAAATAAGGAAAAATCTATTCCAAATTTCTTTTTAGGGTTTTACACTATTTCTAACCAATAAATGTCATAAATAAACAAAATAATGGGCCAATGAAACTCGAATCATTTCAATCATTTTTCTCTTATAATTATTTCTCCATATTAATGTTTAAAATTTTATTGAGAAATGTACTAAAACAAGTAAATTTGAAATAAATTTTCCAGCTACCTTCAACAGTCCTCCTTCTTCATTTTTTTTCATCTTCTTCTTCTTCTTGAAATTCTGATGCTTACTTTTATATGGTTTATGATGTGCGTACATTAATTTTGGCTTCTTATGGACAACTTTTTAAATTGTTGGACTCATAGAAATGAATGCATGCAATTTTTATATGAAGCACTTGCCATGCGTTCTATGCATATCATGCGTTCTATGCCTGAATATCAAGTTTTTGTTTTGCGTTTTTTTTTTTTTTTTTTTTTTGTTATGTTTCCATTTCACATGCAAATACTTGTACTTATTTCATTTTTTTTGACATGCACAGTGTTAGCTGGATTCAGTTTGTATTCAGTATACGCAACTGTCAATGTCATGTGACATTTATATAGTTTTAGGCAATAAAATGCATGATACAATATACTTTGAAGCATTTACCTGATAAGTTTATAAAAATGAAACAATAAAGCAAGTGGAAATTACATCAAAGTTATAATAAATGAAAACATTAGAAATGGAAAGAGCCAAAACACTTTGCGTAATGTGAATCGAAAATCTAGAATCAAGAATGGAAATAAATTGTAATTTTGAAATTAGTTGAAAATATCGTTTCAAAAAATAGATCTACCTGAAATAAAATTTAGAACACTTAGCGATTTTTTTTTCTATTTTTGTTAATAAATTAAAAATAAAAAATTTTACTTGGTGAACTTTTGTAAAAATCTGATCTTACACATATCGACTTTCAAATACCACCAAAATGGCGACTTGCAAAATGAATTTACATGGACAGGATCTTGAATCGATTCATATAATAAACTTCTTTGGACTTACACTACTTTGAATATTTGTAATAGTTAAAGAGAATCTGTTGATCATCTGGCCGCAATTAACGAGATCTTAACCGTAAAATTTTCTAAAAATTTTGGTAGTTGTAGCACAAGCGTTGAGTTTAAATATGAAAAAAAGTCCATGCAGTTGGGAAATATTTAAAGATAAAAATTTTGGACAAACATTTTTAGTTGAAGATTAAAATTTTTCCTCAAATAGAATAGAATAGATATATTTGATTAATATTTTCCTAGTGCAACTCCAACGGAAACTTACAATCGATTTTAAGTGTTTCTTGTTTTTCTTCAGATCATCTTTCTTTGTGTACTTCTCATAAAACTCGTTGGGAGAAAGGAAATTAGAAATTATTTGGATTAAAATGGTTCATATACTATTTTAATCTAAATTTGATAAAATGTACCTACGCGAATCACTTTATAGACTTCTTCTTATGTCTCGATTTTGGCTTTAGAAAAAAGTTTTAATGGATCACAGTTCGAACGGTTAAATTATATATGAAAAGTGTAATTTTTTTTTCTTTTTTAGGAAAGGCTTTATATGGAACGTTGTCGCTATTAATGTTCCGATTTTAACCATTTTCAATAAAGTTGGGTCAAAGCACACCCATGTACCAAATTTCATAAATATATCTTTAAAATTGCGACCTGTAGCTTGCATACTGGCGGACAGACAGATGGACATAAATGCTTGAATCGAATCATCAAGTAATTCTGAGTCAATTGGTATAAAAACAATTATTTTTAAAATGCAGCACCTTTTGCGTGTTACAAACATCTGCATAAACTTATAACACTCTGTACCACAACTAGCGTAGGGTATAAAGAGTGCGTGGACAAACGTTTGAAGTTTCCATTTATTTCAAAGAATCTATAAATCTAATAAATTACAAGAAATTCTTTTACTGAATGACATCGTGAAAAAAGTCCATAATCAGCATCATCATCATTAGAAGTGTAAATTGTTTAAACCGAAAATATCAAAAAAAAAAAAAAAAAAAAAAAAACAAAAAAGAAAAACCCAAAGAAATGTTAAATTTAACAAGAAATTATAAAATATTTAGATAAATAAAATGATAAGACAAATTCATCAATGATAAAATGTTAACAATGCCAATGGCAATGACAATTATGACAGACAGTCTTACAATCAACCGAAAATATAATGTGACATTACTTTGCCTTGATTTTATTCGTATCAGATAAGATATTAAATTGTTACCACAAAAAGATAGAAATAGCAAGAGAAATAGATAAATAAATGTACAAAGAGATTAAATGAAATGAAATTAAAATTACAAAAAAATTGAAAGCACACCCAAAAAAAAAAAAGAAAATCATTTTCCAAAAAAAAAAAAAAAAACACTTTTTTGTTACATTTTGAATCTTGAAATTGTAAGCAATTTTTTGTGATCTTTAGCAGACATAAAATATAGAAAATTTGTTTTTGGAAAATTTCATGATATATCTCAAGTTCTAAAGTTAAGCTTGATCCAAGGTACCCAAAAAATTAGAAGCAGCGTCTTTGATGACTTCTTCAAAATATAACTCAATCAATTTCCATACCATTTTTCGTTAAATTTGCAACTCGCTAAAAACTGAGCTCAAACAAAGACGATCTTCTATAAAGATCATTTAATGTAACATAAAATTCGCTTCATTTTAGTGTTGACTGTATTCAACTGAAAAAATGCAAATAAACTCTCTGTTATTTGTTTGAGAGATTTCCTTATATTTACACTTCGAAATAGACATCAATTTAATAACGATTTTAACCGAACTTAACTTAGAGAATAAATAAGGAGGTGCAAGCCAAAAAAAAGAAAAAAGAAAATGAAAAAAAATAAAATATTAAAGAAATGAAAGCTAAAGGCAAACGCACACGAATAAATAAAGAAATTTTTTTGGATATTTCAATAAATGGCATTGTCGTTCGTACACGATTACACTTTATATAAATTAAGTGCATTTAAAAGAGGTTTCTAAGGAAATCAGAGACAAAGTGAAAAATAACAGAAACCATATAAAAAAATATAACACATAAACATTAAAGAGGCGGCTTTTTATTGTAAATGATTTAAAAAAGAAAAAACCAGAGAAATTGTAAAAAACCAAAAAAAAAAAAAAACAGAGCAATTAAAGAAATTTGTAAAAGATTCTGACTGATAAAAATAAATCTTCTATAGCAGGCATCTAATCAACTAAACGCTTAAATGCTTAATTTTCCAATTATTTAATCGTATTCAGAGTGCTCATGAATTCCAAGTCAATGTATAAAAATGTTCATCTGTCAATTCATCTGATCAAACGTTAAAATGTAGATAATTTTAATGAAATTTGATAAGCACAAATTTGGATTAATCCAAAAACTAATAATTTCCATATAAAGTTTCCATTAAAAATTTGTATTTGCAATTTGAAAATACAAGCATTTACTTTTTCTAAATTTGAAATGTATTACCTAAATTTTGTGGTCAACTTCACATTTAACTTTGAATTTTTCTCTCCATACATTTTCATCCATAGTTCTTTGCTATTTGGCGTCACTCAGCTGAGCTTTATAAAGGTATTTTATAAATCCGGTAAACTGACATCACTGAAAATAGAAAAATTGCAATTTTTTATTGATTACTTTTGAATTAAAAACGACCAAAAGCTAACTTTTTCAAGGGGCCTTGCAATATTAATAATACCAGGCGAGAAATTATATTTGGCTGGCCATAAATCTTGAATACCCACCACTCAAACAGTACTTGATAAGAAAAATCATTTGAAGTTCTATAATTTCGCGTACTTGGCGGATTTACGCCATTTTTTTTTTTTTTTTTTTTTTTTTGATAGACTTTGTGGACTGTTAACCACATGGCAATAGATGGACTGACATGTTCACAAGCATTCAGAATTAAAGGCTGATGCAAAAAATACATATTTTATAGGATCTCTGACGTTTTCTTTTTTTGGACATTACAAAAGTAATGACAAAGTGAGTATACTTTCCAACCTTTTGGGGGTGAAAGAACTCTATAAACTATGGACTTTTAAATACCCTTAAAAATATGCGAAAATTAAGTAACTCAGCTAAATGTTAAACAAGTGAGAAGCATTAATTTCTGGACAATTTTTTAAAAATTTATTAAATGGCAGAAAATGTATAAATTTGACCAAATTCTGTGTATTTTGATTTATCAAATTTTGTTAAAATATATCAAAATAAGACAGACAGACAGACTTGAATTGAATGTATTAGTTATTAAAGAGTCCATTAATATAAAATAAAGTGAGCGTACCTTCAATTTTTTCGATTATTAGAAATAACTATAAATCTCAACGATTACAACTTTATAAGGGACACATTGATAACAAATATTAAAATATAAAATTCTTGTAGGTGGATTTTGCTTATAATTTTACAATATTAATAACAGAATTTTGAATAAATCGATCATGCCCATAAAATGCAATATAATGCTTGAAAATTTAATGTTAAAGATGTCGCCACAAGTTAAGTATAACTTTCTCACTTATCTTTTCTTCTCTGTTCTACTCATAAAATTGACGTCAAAGTTTGTTGTCTGTATGTATGAGTTTGTATGCTCTGTATGTATGAGTTTGATGTCAGAGCATGTTTGATGTCAGAGCATGTTAAGCATGCTAAAGTATGAAAGATAATATGTCACCACTAGAACTATTATTGAATGGAAATACCACTTTCATATAGATATTGATTTTTATATATTATAAAAAATCTTTTTTGCTAACTTGCTATGAAATGAAAAAATGTAAAAATTTTCATTAAACAACAAGAAAATATTTTTTATTGTATGAACGAATCGTGATCATGTAATGCCAACCCACGCCTTGGCATTCATTCACATTTAACACATTCAACTCATTAAAAGCAAAGCTAAAGCAAAGCTAAAGCAAAGCGCTTTACAATTTCCTTAAACAAATCCTCTCCTTTTCAATAATAAAATTACTGTTGTTTTTTTTGTCTTCTTCTCCTTTTTTTTTTTTGGTATTTTAATGTGGCAAATGAAACCCTTAAAGATCAGATACACAAACTTTAAGTATAAAAATGGCAGATCTTATATAAGAAAAATATCAAGCATTTCACTTAGACTTATATTTAAATCATTTATGGTGTAAAGTGTATGAATTTATTTGAACATGTTTTCAAGTCATTAAACCAGATTAACAACAACAATAACAATTCGCAATACCAGAAATAGTGTAATATAAATGATGATGCATCATAAAAAGCCGAAACAATAAGATTACAGTGGTGGTAACAAAAGAAACAAAGAACAAAAAAAAAACCAAATCGGAGGAGTGGGTACAAAAAATGTGAATTGTGAACTGAACTGAACTGAACTGAACTGATTTGAAAGTTTCAATGCGTTTTCAGTTTTTTTGTTTTTTTTTTTTTTTGTTAATTTGTTGAGCCAACTGAATATGTGAATGTACCAAATGGTCGTTTGACTGGTTAATTATTTTGCCATAGATTTTTTTTTTCCATGTGGCTCATCTTATTTGAACTTAACTCAACTTAACTCATCTCAGCTCTCAATTCGTTTCAGTTTATTTGATTATTGTCTTTTCTTATTTACATGGTTGACATTGTAATATTATGCATTTTTGTACCCTACGCCACTTGTAAAATTGGGCACTATAAATTTCTGCATTTGTTTGTAACATTCAAAGTAAATAGACCCATATTTTGAGCCATATTTTATTTGTCCTTTTGCAAGCTACAAATTGCAAGTTTAGAGATATTTTTATGAAATTTACTAGATGAGTGTGTTTTAACCCAGAAAATTGGACCATATTTTCGACCATGCTTCATATAAGGCCTTTCTTAAGAAATAGTCGTTATATGGAAAAAAATTCTAATTTTGAATATATTGAAGCGAAAAACTGGTACTGTTTTGTATTTAGGCATAAAAAAAAGGTTTACCAAATTTCGTCTAGATTGGTCCATTTTAAGAACCCTCTCACATATTGTGGATTTTTAAATAATTTGAAAATTTCAAATTTATCAATTTTTTTGACTAGTTTGAATGTATGGCATTGAAAAATCTGTCTCGATCAACTATAAAGTTTTGTTCTTTATCACCATTGAAAATTTAAATATTCGCCAAAACGGAGAAGCTGAGGATGACGTATTAAATGAACTGATAATTTCAATAGTTTTAATTCTAGTTTTTTGACATTTTTCCGTTTGTTGTTAAAGCCGCCCTTCAAACCAAAAAACAAAAAAAAGCGTCAAATAAAAACTTTATAATCAATTGAAGTGGGCTCTTGAATACTTCACATTAATTTGTTTAATTTACTTAGAAAGCCAAAAGGGATTAATGGCAAGTTAAATAATTTTTTAATAATTTGAAATATTCGTTGTATTTCAAGAAATTTGACTGATATTAATGAAATTTGTAAGCTTTTTCCATGCAACGCGGTCATAAAAATGATCCGTTAATAATCATTTTGAATGGCATATGAAATTTCATTGAAATATCTTAAAAATTGCAATATCTTAAAGAAAGTCAAGGAGCCTTTAATCGAAAAATCGAAATTAATTCTCAGACCATCAAAATAACAAAAAACTAGATATCATTCAAACCCTTTTGGGAGTTGCAAACATCTGCGCAAATTTAAAATACTTTATAATGCAAATGGTGTAGAGTAAAAAAATCCCAGAAAACAAGATCTATTCGCCTAATGCTTGAAGTCACTTTGGACTGAGAAAAAAAATTTTAAAAAGTGAAATGTTTGATAACTTAAAATTATACTTATTTCTTAAATTTCAAGAAGTCCTTCAAATTTTTAAATTAGGTTGCTGCTAGCAACGTCTAGATAGACCATTTAAATTTAAGTAGAAAACATCAAAAGTAACAGTAGAATTAAGTAAATTAAAGAATTCAATTATTTACGCTTGTGCGAGTTTAATTTAACGATTTTTACCAACTTTGAGAATTAGTATGCGAACTTTTTAAACATGAGTGTTTATAATAACAATGACCCGATTGCGATTACACGATTAAAGATGCTGACGAGAGTGATAGGCGATAGTAACATGACTCTTACTCTCACTCTCACTGAAATTTTCGGCTTGCTATTAATAACGGTTTGCATATGATTCACATATTGGTCGTTTGTCAAATCGGTCCGATAATTTTGTACCCGTTGAACGACACTCGCTTCGTATCTTATCGTGTTATTCTCTAATAAATAAGCAAATTTGAAGTATAGCAAAATATTTATAGACTCATAGAAAATGTAAAAATTACCAAAAGCATTGAAAAAATTACTGTAAACGAAACTTCTAATCAAATTAGTCATCACTGTCACTTAATAAATCCGTATTTAAAAAGTTTCTTAATACAAGAACTAATTTGATTGTTTACTGCGATTTTATTGTTTAGTGCTTTTAATCTTGCAATTTTTGTTATTGTTATAGTTAGGTATTGTTGTTTAAGTAGAATGCTTATGGCAGAAGTTTTTTTTTTTTTAAACAAAATAAGGCTCAGAATTTAGATTGAATTCATATTTATCATATTTCAAGAATTGAGCTCTAAAAGTTGACCGTAAAAAATTAAAATGATGGCAAATGTTAGAAAGCAAATCTGAAGTGATTTAGAAAATTTTCATAACGGTAGGGTTTTATTTGTGATCTTTTATAGTGTTACATAGATTTGCACAAACATAAGAAATAAAATTTCATTCTTTGCCGTAATTTTTCTGAAATTTTTTCTTTTTTATAAAAAATTTCTTTGTTTTTTTTTTTTTTGAAATCGTTTTTCAAAGTGATTAATTTCATTGTTGTTGTCGCTTTTGCTATTATTTTAGTTATTGTTGTTGTTATTATTGTTGTTGTCACTTTAATCGTTTTTTTTCGTTGTTTTTTTTTTTTTTTTTTTTTTTTTGGTTTTACTTCTCTTTTGGCAGCCAGGAAATTTTGAAACATTTGTAAGTCCATTGTCTCAGCAAGTTGTTGGGAAAAAAAAGAAGGGCAACAAAACCACGGTTTTGCATTGAAGACATGAAATGAAAAAAAAAAATATAATGATAATAATAATACGAGTAACATTCAAAAATTTTTCATTGTATTTACTTTAATTGACTTGAATTAAATAACTGAGTGACTAACTGACTGATCGGCCTGTAATGGAATGTCATGAAATGTGATCGTCTTTTTTTTACCTTTTTTTTTATTTATTTACTCTTTACATTTATAAATTGTTTTTTATTTATCGATGTATGTAAATTTAATGTAATAATTGTTATTGTTGTTGTTGTTAATGTTATTTTATAAAATATTTATTGTCTGTTTTAAATGAATTCAATTCAATATGTTGCTGTTTATGTGATTGAACTAATGATGTTGCAAAAAAAAAACATGCATGTACATTCACCCACGAAAGTGTGCTTTTTTCAACATGTTCATGCCAAAAGCAACAACAACAACAACAACAACAAAACAACAACAACAGTAACAAAACGAAACAGAAAAAGAAAAAAGTAAAAATAAAAAGAGTTGTATTGATAACATTCGAATGGACATTTTGTATGGATGAATTTGGCTATAAATGTAGACAGGCAGACAGGCAGACAGGCAAATGTACAGACAGATGGACAGACATAACGTAAAACAGACGTGGGAAACAAAACTATTTCAATTTCGCGCGCATTCACCATCAGCACCAGGTGAAAATATTTTTCTTCTTTCAATTGTTCGTTTCTTCAAAAAACATACCAAAAAAAATGTGTAAAACAGAAAACAACAAAAAAAGAAAAACCAGTAGAAATTTTTTTTTACGTTTGCATTGACTTTTGAACCATCTACATTAGATTATTTATGGTGATTGTTATGTGACTTCAAATTTTTAACATGCTACATTTTATTTATGAAAATTTAATAAAATAAAATTTTTTAAATTCTTACGCAAGTTCTGAGGCAAAAATATTTCTTATGCTTTGCGATTCAAAGTATTTTTCTCTCGATTAAAATGCTAAATATTTCATTAGTTCCTTAAGAGATCGTTACTTATTTGAAAAATCACTTGGTCCATTTTTAATGTAAATTTTTGGAATTTTTGAAAGAAATTAAAGTGAAATTGTAATTGGAAATATGAAGAATATATTGAAATTTTTAATACTCGATTGGTAGATATTTTGTAAAAATAATCTTCAAATCGAAGGTATTTTTGTGTGTTTTTAAAATCAATCGATTTCTGTAGAAATACACTTTATTTTTTATATATAAATTTATTCAATTTTTTATATTGTTACAAACAATGCAATGTATTTAATATACCACTAAATAATGATTATACTCAATAAATATATAAGAATAAAATCGACAACAATAACAATTTTATTATTATTGTTGAATTTTGGTAAAGTTTAGCGAGGGAGAGTAATTTTCTTTATTACGAAGAAAAAACAAAAAAAAAAAAACCAAAACAAAACTGTTCAGTCGGCCGGCTAAACTTAACAACAATAATAACAACAACAATATCAAAAAAAAATAAAAATAGCAAAAGCAACAACAATAAATTTTCAAGATATAATGCTTGAAAAGGAGCAAGAAACGATTCAAGTTTTTCCAATAAACTGTAAAGAAAAAACAAAAGAAAAAGCTAAACGAGACGAAATGAAAAAATGGAAAAATGGAAAAATGGAAAAATGGAAAAATGGAAAAATAAATATTTGTACAGTTAAATCTCATTAAACGCGTTAATGACGCATCTTTCACGTATGCGTTGTATGGAAAAAGTTTTCTTTTGAATTGAATGTTGGAACTTTTTTTCGTGCAGTCTTTCTTTTGTTTTCCATCGATTCAAGCCATAAAATGATCTATAAATCGTAAGAACTGTTGTTATTCTTTTTGCTAAACCGAATTTTTTGAATTTTAATTGAATTTTATTCCCAAATAGATTAATAAACGCTTGTCTCTTTGTTAATTATAAATTTTTTATAAATTTGTCATGTAATTCGAATTATAAAGAATTTCGAAATATTTCAAAAAATTTTGAAATCTTTTTAAGAAACTTTGTAATTTTTTAAAAAACTTTTGCAATATTTAAGGAAATTTTAAAAAGTTGTAATAATTTTTTTTTGGAAATTTCGAAAAATTTTTTAAAAATTTCACATTTCTTAGTAAATTTTGAAATATATTAAGAAAATATTAAATATTTAAAATAAATTGAAATTATTGAAAAAATTTTGAAATGTTTTAAGTTTGTTTGAAGTTTTTTAGAAAGTTTTAAAATTTTTTAGTTAATATAAAACTTTTGCAAAAAGTGTTTGAAAAACTGAAACTTTTTTTTTGAAATTTTCAAGATTTTTAATAAATTTCCAAAATTTTTAAAAATTTTTTTAAAAATTTTTTAGAAATTCTGAAGATTTTAAAGAAACTTTTTGAGAATTTTTAAAGAGAAATTAAGAAATTTTGAAATTTTTTTTCAAAAGTTTAAAAGTTTTTAGAGAATATTTTTAAAAAATTTTAAAAATATATAAAAAAATTTCTAAAACAAATGTCCACTCCGAATCATTTTAGTATACTTCATGTGCACCATGGCATCGATGTTTGAGTTATTCAAGAAAATGCTAAGCGCTTTGCTAGAAATATCGAAAATAATGGTACCACTTCTTGTACCAATTATTGTGACACAGTTCACAAATTTCAGTTTATTCTGTAAATTCTTTGTACGATTTACATTCAAGAACTGTTAGAGATGTCTGGATAAAAGTTCTGGATAAATGAAAAACGTCTTGACAATAGTTCTAATAATATTGAAATAGTATTTTTGAAGAGTTTGCTTGCGGAAGAACAATTTTCTATAAAAGATTGGAAGAAAAGTTCATTTAAATTACTTGAATTTCTTAATCAAAATCTATATGTAAAATTTCAGTTATTCATGCATCATTCGATCGCCAAAAAACATTGACTTGAGATTTATACAAATTTTTATGTTATTGAGTCGAAATTTCCGGTTCTCTAAAATTTTACAACTTCATTTAATTTATAAAGGCCTCTACTTTCGAGCAACGTTCTCTAAAAAAAAAAAAATTAAAAGTTCAAATGGCATTTTCGATTATGGAAGATGTTAGCGTAGCCAGTTTGCTACTATCAAAAATAATTCACAAGAGTGTTGCGGATTTTATTTATTCTAAATAAGGATGCATTTAATTTTTGATAAAAAAAAGAAGAAAAATTACTGCGTTGTTTTTTTCAAGTATTAGATATATATTTTTTTAGCAATATATTTATCAATGTATGAACTCAATCAAATTCATTAATATTTAATTATTTTGTAAAAATTAATTATAGTTAATTAATTAATAATTACAGTTATAACAAAACAAAATCAATTTTATAAAAAAAAAATGCCTCAATAAATGAATTCACTTTTCACACTTTTCTTTACTTTGTATTTTACACAAATTTCTTTTTTTTATTAAAAAAAAACATTCATTTTGAATCTCCTAGTGCAATCATTAGCATATATTTCTTCTTTACTTTTTTTTTTAGTTAGTTTGTTATTTTTTGTTATTTTGTTTTTTTTTTTTTTTTGGTTTTGGTTTTATCAGTCAGATGAAGCATTCAATTAAACAGTGGCTTAAAATATACAAAATTAGCCTTGCCCCCCAAAAACAAAAAATATTATTTATTATATAAATTTTATAGAAAAAAAAAATTAAGGGTTTCATGAAGTTGATATATTTACAGATTGTTTTTTAATCATATTAATATTTGTAGCATGCGTTAAATGCATGCTACAAGTGATGATGGTGTGTGCCTTTAAGTAAAAAACAACAACAATAACAATAACAACAAAAAAAATAAATAAATGACAAGAAAAAAGAAGAAAAGAGAAGAAGGCATATTTTGCATATGAAATGATCATATAAATGCTAATTTAAATGGTCAACATGTACAAATAAAAAAAAAAAGAAAGGGTATGCGCGTTAGGCGATAACGCCCTACTTTCAACGCATCATTTTCATTTTCATTTTCATTTTCATATTAATATTCGTTGTCGTTTTTTCTGCATGCGTTCATTCAAGCGCTCGTTTACACGTTTACTCGTTCACTCGTTTACTCGTTTACTCGTTTACTCGTTCGTGCACTCATTCATTGATAATAATTTGCCGTTGTCGTTTTTATCCAACGTTTCAGATCAGATTTTCAACTCTATATAAATGCATATTTTTTATTGTTGTTGTTGTTGCTATTGTTCCCCTAACACTTAGCGTTGTCTTTTTTTTTGCTTTACTTTTCATTTATTTGTATTTAGTCTTTTAGCGTTTTTTATTATGCTCTTTTTTTTGGGGGGAGGGGGTTTTTCTTGGCTTTTTTTGTTGTTGTTGTAATTCTTTGAAATCGTTTCAGGCATTTTAGTTAGTTTCTTCATATTTTTGTGTAATATTTTTATACGAGGTTTTGATAAGGCTGGTGTCTAAAGTATGGATACTTCTTTGTTCTTTTTTTTTCTTGTTTTTGTTTTTTTTTTGTCCTTATGGATTAGTTTCTCTTCATATTTCCTTGTGTTTTTTTTTTATATTTTCATTTTTATTTTTACTTTAAATTATTCTTTTTTATTTTTGATTTTGGTTCTGGCATTTCAATTTAGACTCTTTTTGATTGTGATTTTATTTTCTTTTTCTTTTTTTTTTTTTTTTTTGTTAAATTTTTTGTGGGGTGTAGCTGTTTGGTGCGCTACTGCAACTGAACACACATCCACACAGCCACACTGGCTTCCAGCCATAATTTTGTGTAGCTTTACTAGGGAACATCTCATTTGAATATTTGATTCATGATGCCGTTTTTTATGTGCTCTCGTTTTCTGTCTACCACCTTTTTGCATCGTTTTTTTATTATTAGCGGTACATCCCAATATCTGTTGTTGTATGTGGCCATAAATGATCCATTAAAAAGAAAAAAATAAGAGGATAAAAATAAAATGAAACGAAAAGGAAATCTCATTTAAAATCGATCAACTACTTCTTTTTTTTTCTTTTTTTTTTTTTCTGCAGCTGCTATCACTTGTTCATATTGTTCTTAATTTTCTTTTCTTTTGATTCACATTTTCGGCTGATTGCGTTAGAGAATATTATGGGTTTTTTTAGATGTATGTAAGATCAAGAAGGCCTTGAAATAACTGGAACAACTTCTGCATTAATTTAAGTCTGTCTAAGCGTCCTTCTAACTGTCCATCTGTCTGTCTTTTCATTTATCCAACTCTTTGTCCGTCTAACCTTGTGATTTATGGATATTTCAATTACAAAATTTGGCATAATTTTTCAAAATTAATTTGATATTATTTTAAAAGCAATTTTCAGAATAGCATGCCATTTTAAGCCAAATATTTAATATTTGAAAAAATTATTGTACAATTTTGAATAAATTTAAATGAAAATTAATGTTGAACAAAGTACTTTTACGGATTCAAACCTTTTTAAGCTAAATAGATTTTTTTCCAATATACAATTTTTAAATAATTTCAAATAATTTAGTTGAACTTAAGAACCAAATCAAGAAATTTAAGAATCTATTTGGTTAAAAATCATAAAAATATTTTACCTCTAGCAATTTTTCGTTGTTTGTTCGTTCTTCAATTTTTTTTTCAATTTTACTTTGAATATATTTGCGGAAGTGCCTTTCTTTTACTTGCTTCCCATTTTCCAATTTTTTTTTCGGGAATTTTTTTCTACATTGGTAAATAAAAATTCTAAGCAACTGAAATGCCTGATAAATTATATTGATCATGATGAGGCAGAATTCTGTTTTAAAATATAAATTTGTTTAAGGTCCATTTGATTGAAAATGCTAATGCTTTAAGTTGGACTGGCATAATGTAGCATAAATTTTAGTTGACTTTCATCAATTAAATTGCAATATTTTTAACTTGATTTTGATTTGATTTGGTTTGGTTGTTAAAAGACTTGTACCAAATGTTTTTGGTACCAGTCGGTCTTTCTTATACAAGTCCATCAAGTTAGTTAAAATCATAGTCAGAAGAATTAGTAAAAACTCAGATTTGGCACAAAAGCATTTACACACACACCACACACACACACACACACACACACACACACACACAGATGCATACATTCTTACATATGAAACAACGGGAATAAAAGAAAAACAAAATAATAAAAAAAAAAAACAAAAAGAAAATTAGTAAAACTCATTTTAGTTTTAGCCTCCGGGCTTAAACTTAATTCGGAAGCACAGCAGGAGGTTCTAAGTAAATAATGTGCTTGTAGGATTCTACTTTTTGCTTTATTTTACATTTTTGCCTCCTTTTTTTTTTGTTTTGTTTTGGCTTTGTTTTTTTTTTTTTTTTTTTGTCTTTTTTATGCGCAATCTACAACATTTAATTTGCATTTTATTGCTGTTGTTATTTAGTTAATTCTTCATTTGATGTTTTTGTTATTCCTGCTTTTATGGTTATTCTTATTTATTATTTGCGTAGGCGCTCGCCATTCTTATTGGATTCACATTGTTATTTCATTTTATTAGAATTTATATTTAAAAATATGTGAATAAATATAAAATAATGGCAACAACAACAACAACAACAACAATAATAATAATAATAATAATAACAACAATAAAAGTATTTCATAGCAATTGTTTTCTTTTTTTTTTTTAATTATACAACATTTTGTTAGATGTCCATTCGAATAATTTTATATGGCTTTCAGTTTTCCGGTTCGATTGTACAATATAAATAAATACGCTTCTTATAATAACCAACAACAATAACAACAACAAAATACCAAAAAAAAAAAGAATTTGAAGATATATATATAAATTTTTCCAACTAAAAAAAAAAAAAAAGGAGGAGCAGAAACGTAAGAAATTAAGCACGAGACACCTTGGAGAATGATAATCCAACAACCAATTAGTTTATATCTTATGAAAATTAAAAATAGGCAAAAGAAAAATGTTACTTCAAAAGTGATCGAGAACGACTTTTCAATGCTCTAAACTTTTAAACTTTGAATGAGCTAAAAGTTCATTAGATGAGAAAGGAATCAAATAATGGACCGAACTGGTGTATTTTTTTTATTGTGTGTCAAATAACCACACTCTATCGATTTCAAATCGAAAGTATCCTAATTGGTATCATATTTTTTTTTTAAAATATTAATACTTTTTAGATTAAAGTGTTAAAAAAGGAGAGTGGACTTATAAATTGATAATAACTATTTTTAAAAGGGTTTGCCTCTGGACCAAATATGATTGTGTACCAAACTTCACCAATATATATCAAACCTATAAGCGGAGAAATAGGCGCAGGTACAAATGAAAGGCCAGAAAAAGATGCTGAAGGAACAGGCGAGGGCGCACGAAAAGTTAGACGAAAATACAGACAGATAGATAAATTGGTTGACAAAATGGCGAACAACCTGTCTGTCCGTAAACAATACGGAATTTGATTTGAATCGATCGTTGCAATAAAAAATTAGCCTACCATATCAAGCCCTTTGGGTGTTACATATTAACTCATCCATCACAATTTATTTAAGATGCAAAAAGAGATTGAATAAAGTTTTTGACTAAAGTCAAATTTTTAGTATCCACCTAATTCAAATAGACCTAATTTGCTCGATTTACTGTACAAACTTTTGCAAACGATTTGCCCATCTTGTTTCACGCAAATATCAGTCAGCTTTCTCAGTTTTGAAAACCTTAATATAAAAATTGATTCTAATAAAAAAAAAGTATTTATTTTATAGAATCTCTACTTTGCATTTTACAAACATGATGAATAAACTTTTGCATACAGTACAGTTAGTGTTTTACATGCATACCGGCCTGGAAGGCTCAAATGCATGGTATAAACATACTTATGATCGCTAGCGTTGGTAAACACGACACATCACGTGCATGCCACCGTCCCGACTAGCTTCCAATTTAAAGCCACTATTGGACCTCATTTACATGGCTTAATCCTTGGTGTAAGGATTCGGAGCCTTCTTATTACTCCTTGGCTTAGATTAGATTAGCCCGATAAGCCTACCCAGCTGGCCATTTTATTCGGGAAATGGCACCCTGCTCGACAAAATATAATAGTGGAATTTTAAATAAACATAATTAGGTCGAGCTACGCTCGTGACATGGGCACCACAGCCCCCACGAAGCCAACCTCAACATCACCACATGGGCAAATATGAAACTGGTGATCCCGTGGTACCAAATTAAATCTTTGGATCTGATCTCGTGAAACTCATGATGCCCCCTGATGGCCATGGATCAAGAACCATCTCATGAACCACTCCCAATTGAGCAGGTGCTTCTCGGGATTGGTCGCCCCCACTTTTGCATACAGGAAATCGTTTATTAGAACCGTGAAATTTAATAGAAAAAAAAAATGAAATTTATATTTGATCAAGGCCAAGTCTAAATACATTCTTAAGTTTGAGAAACTTTTTAGATTTCTGCATGAAATTTTCCTGAGATATATTTTGTAAAAATGGAGTAAAAAATTCAATTAAGTTAAAGTTAAATCGAAAATGGAGCTTTAAAATAGTTCAAGCCTTGATTTATCAAGGGCGACTTGAGCATCATCCTCAATCATCACATATGAAAACTTTTTCTAATAATCCAAAGGTCTTCGAAAACTTTTTACCCAAATCGAAACAATTGGCATGAAATTGGCTGCACTTGAAAGGAGAAAAGTGTATTTCAAAAAAAAATTGACTTTTAAGACCCACTTACTTTTAATAGCACTTGGCAAACTAAATTTTGTCTTTTTCCTTTTCCTGATGGCCAAAATAATGATTTTATAAATTAAATGTAAATAATGATTCTAAACAACTCTGAATCCATCTTAAGGTTCTCACATTTATCATTATAAATTTAAAGTAATCTAAATTAGAATTTGTATAACAAGTGTGATATTTTTCAAATAAATATTTCAAGCAAAATTAAATTAAATTTCATTAAATACTTTATTTCAATACAATTCATTCTGAATATGCAGATGTTTATATTTGGATTTGAGTGGGTGCACTTCAATGCGTTCAATAGAAATGACTAACAATTTTTTTCTTTATTTTCAACTCAATTTTATTTTTTTTTTCTCTTTTGATTTGGTTTTCTTTGCTGTATTATTGAACATTTTTGTGCATTCTTTATTTAAAAAGAAACCCCCTAAAAAATAAACAAATAAACAAGAAGTCATTTAATTTTCTGCTAAACAAAACATTTTACTTTGTTTTGTTTCATAAGTTTTTTTTTTTTTGAATTTTTTTTTTGAATTTTTTTTTTTTTGAGAAGCAAGTGCAACTTATTTGAAAGAATAACAATCAAATAAATCTCATGGATTCTAATCAAATCACTGGCATTACTTGGAAGCATCTTATTTATGTTTTTTTTAATGGGAGCAATAATTTTTTTTTTTTGGTGTACGGAAGCAGCATTTTTGACATACGTTTGTACATATTTCTATTGTAATTCAATTTATAGCAGAGTAACAAATAAAAGAAACATCTTTAAAATTAATAGGCGTGACATTTACACTTCAAGAATGGGGAACAGACCCCGCCTATCGCTCTGCCGCCTTTTCTGTAAGCATTGCAAATTGACTTAATCTTCTTCTTAATGATGAAAGATATCCAGAAATGCCTCTCTGGATACTTGAGGCACTTAGCACGCTCATTCAAAACTGCAGAACGTTTTTTCAAAACAAATTTTCATTTACACTTCAAGAATGGGGAACAGACCCCGCCTATCGCTCTGCCGCCTTTTCTGTAAGCATTGCAAATTGACTTAATCTTCTTCTTAATGATGAAAGATATCCAGAAATGCCTCTCTGGATACTTGAGGCACTTAGCACGCTCATTCAAAACTGCAGAACGTTTTTTCAAAACAAATTTTCATTCAAGAATGGGGAACAGACCCCGCCTATCGCTCTGCCGCCTTTTCTGTAAGCATTGCAAATTGACTTAATCTTCTTCTTAATGATGAAAGATATCCAGAAATGTCTTTCTGGATACTTGAGGCACTTAGCACGCTCATTCAGAATTATACGTTCTGCAGATTTGAAGGACGTATAATTTTCATATTTTTCATAAAAGGCAATGAGTTTGTATTTACACATACTTCATTTTTGTTGGCCTATTTATATGGCATATGGGGCCGTGCCAAAGGTCTTCATTGTGAACTTCCCTTGGTCAATCAATACATATATCCTAACTTAACTTAGAGTACCTTTAATCATAAATTTCATGTTACATTATCTTAGACAAAAAAAAAAATTTAAGTAAATTCAAAGCAGCCATTAGGAGTACTCACACTTACTCAGAGTACTCGCAGTAAAGGGTAATTGTACCCTACACTACTCATGATATAACATATTATAAGTTTGTGGCTCAAAAAAAGTTGGTACATAGACCCAATTTTTATTGTACCAATCGACTTAGGGCCACTTCCTGTTTCAATTTAAGTCTATTTGTTCGCTTGTCTGTTTGTCCATCTAAGTGTAAGCACCAGGTTGGATACAGGATACATGGATGAATTTTCTCAAAGAGATTAACATTATTGAAAATTATTAAAATCGGACCATCTTCACGATCAAGCTCCAAATTTTTCAAAAAAATTAAGCATAAAAAATATGGTACAAAATTTAGTTTAAATATGTCTAATTTTACGGTCTAATTTTACGATTTTTTCCGAAAAATATCATTACTTGGGCAAAAGGTACAATTTTGCATAAATTTTAGCGAAAATTGGCATTGCCTGTTATTTTGACATGAGTACACTATTTGGCCTCAAGGAATAAATTTTTTTAACCTCATCTCATGGAACACATATTTTAAATATTTTAAAAATTACAAAATTTTCAATTTTGTTGCTTTTGCAATTCATTTATTTAACTTTAACCAAATTAAGAATCGACCTTTACCAACTAAAAAATTTTTATTTGTTTTATATTTTTTTTTTAATTTGCAAAATGTTGTAGCAATATTTTCAAGATCATTATACATAAATTTAATAATAAATCTAGAAAATTATAATGGTTGGGCAAAAAAAAGCAATGCCTTAAATTTATTATGGTAATAAAATGTTTTGATTACAAAGCATATAACAATTAAATGAATGAAAATAGTGAGCCAACTTCTGTATGTACAATAATATGACTATTGTTCGCGCTTTTAATAAACTATTCAATTAAATCTTTTCAATTATATTCATATTAAAGAATTAAAATAAAAAAAAAAAAACAAAAAAAAAAACAAAAATTCATCCTTAATGATTTTGCTTTGCTGATGTTTTGATCTGCCTAAACACGCACATTTCATGTTCGCCTCCTGCTTAATCGTTGACTTTACGCAAAAAAAAAAAAATAAAATAAAATAAAAAAATCAAAGGAAAACAAGTAAGAAGATTATATTTGGCTGAAGCCAAATCTTGAATACCCACCATACAAACCCAATAAAAATATTCTGCTAAAAAGTTTATTTCAATTTCAATTTATGGTAACGGATAGAAAACTTTGGCTTTAACATTTATGCAAAATTTCCACTTTCGATATTTGGCCATTTATGAGTAACGGAAAAAAAAAATGATGAATTTTTATTGTACAATTCTCAATTGGTATTGCATTATGGGCGTGTCCTCTGAGCATGCATAAGTTTATGTAACTCAAATTTTGCTACCAGATGGACCAATGGTCATATAGATAAATGGATAGGCGGACAGGACAGACAGACAGACAGACAGACAAACGGACAGACGTGGTTGAATCAAGTTTGTACAGTTTTTGATACTTTTTTTTTATTTTGAGTGTTACAAAAATAAATGACAAACTAAATATACCCTTAATTTCTGAATGACGAATATAAAAATTAATGGCATCATTTTGCATGGAGTATACAGTCATCAATATTATCAAATGAAACGATTTTTATTTAAAATACCACAAACGACAAAAAAAAAAAAAAGAAAAAAAAAGCAAAATCCACGAAGAAAAAAAATTTATATTCCCATACTTTCTATGGTTTTACATTTTTAGTGCGTTCTTTATAACGCAGAGAGAGGATCAAAGGTAACTCATTTACACAATCCTCGCATATGCATTGTATAAATTGCAAGCATTATTGGAGGTATCGTCATCAGTCGTGCTGTCATTATATCATCAGTGATGACCGCCGTGTATTTTTCTTCTTCTTCCACAACTTCTCTCCAACTACCCTCCAATCAGGAAATTTAAGCAAAAAAAAAAAAAAAAAGTAAATGTAATGAGTGCCCAAGTAAAAGTTACAGCCAATCTACTTTAGTTATTAAATACCCTGCAAAATAAATGCTCTTGAATTTTACATGAACATTTCATATGCCACATCAACTAATTCCAAGGAAACTTTTTAATGAGGAAATTTATGCTTTTTTTTTTTTTTTTTTTTTATTAGAAATTCTTTATGAAATTCAGATTTTTAGTTATCAAAAGGCAAAATTTTTAAAATATTTTTAAGAGAGTCCTTCAGATCAATTAATGATAAAATGCCTAAAATGTTACAAAAAATGTAATGTTTGAATTTAGCAAGGTCTTGCCGCCTAAATTAATAATATTTTTTTTTTATAGAATTCACTTATGTATAATTTTAATTAAGAAATGATAACAAAACCAAATTTCTAGTACTATCAAAATTAAGAGCCATTTTAAAATTCTTCTACTTTTAAATGGCATTTTAGAATTGATCTTTATAAACTGGCAAAGAAATTTGGTATCCTTAAATAAACTTTGAGCTATTTAAGAAAATTTAAAACTATTGAAACCTTAACACTTCATAGAATCATAGATCTCATAGAACTCCTTAGCTTAATAAGCAACGTGTTATCGGAGCCTGCCTTCAATTGAGGTCTGGCCCTTACAAGCAAATAAATGGGCAAATTTATTGAAATATTTTGAAAAATAATTATAATTAAATAGAGGCCCTATGAGATATGAAAATAACTGGCGCTTCTGATTGTGATTTGTATTAGTCCTTCAAATTTAATATGCGCTATCACAAATAGCTTGGTGTAGCATGTGAAAAAGCCACAATAATAACATTTAATCTTATATATATGAAATAATATAATGATAATAAAAGCAATAGGTAACAATAATAATAATAATAATAATAATAATAATATAATAATAACAATAACAACAACAACAACAACAACGTTAAGAATTGCTAAGCGTTGTTAAGCGTTTAACATCGCTTAACATCCATCACAGAGTTTTATATAGACTTTTTTTTTTCTTTTTCTTTTTCTTTTACTTTTTTTTATTTTTTTTCGTTTTCTTTTCTTATTTTGTTTTGCTTATTGTTTATTATTGTTTTGGTTTTTTTTCATTCAGTTTGAATGTTAAATATTGTTCGTCATGCAATCGTTTTACGTTTTGGAATGGTATCCTTGTTATTACTTTTATAAAATTCATACAAAATAAAAGCCATCTCTTTTTCGCCAGACCATTTGAAATTTTTATTTTTTTTTTATTCAAAAAAAAAAAAATAAAATAAAATAAAATAAAAAATAAAAATAAAAATAAAAGTGCTCCGGAAATAATATACTATACAATATATAATATATAATAAATAATAGCATAAGGTTCAGTTAAAGACTAAAAAAAAAAAAAAAAAGAGAAGAAAATTTATTTTATTTTATATATTTTGGTGGTATTAAACGCATCTTTCCAAGAATAAAAACAACTTATGTTATACAATGTAGATTTAAAAGTTTCAGATGAGAGATGAGAGATGACTTTTATGATACAATTTCTTCTTCTTCTTCTTCTTATTCTTCTTCTTCTTTTTCATTTTTGATCTTATACTTTGCTCTTATACTTCTTCAATATTTCTTCTCATCATGTTTGTTTTTTTTTTTCGTTTTTTTTTTTTGTTTTTTTAATTTTTTGTTTTTGGTTTGTTTGATGGAAAACTATTAAAGAAATATCATTGAAGCATTTCACAAAAACAATAATGTGTATAATTAGAGTGATCTGAATGTATGGCTGAAATTATACAAATCATTTAGAAATAGTAATAATAATCACCAGAAAAATATACAGTAATTGCTACCAAGTTCGTTAATATTGAAAATAATGAATTTCTTTAAACTCTAAACTGATTATTCTGAGAAAATCTCTTCATTTTTTCCTTTCATTTTATTTTTTCAGTTTATCTTTCTTTTATTTTTATTAAAGCAAAATGAATAAAAATATAATAAGAAGAATAATAATCACTGCAACAATAACAATAACAATAACAATAACAATAACAATAACAATAACAATAACAATAACAATAACAATAACAATAACAATAACAATAACAATAACAATAACAATAACAATAACAATAACAATAACAATAACAATAACAATAACAATAAAAACAATAACAATAACAATAACAATAACAATAACAATAACAATAACAATAACAATAAAACAATAACAATAACAATAACAATAACAATAACAATAACAATAACAATAACAATAACACATAACAATACACAATAACAATAACAATAACAATAACAAAACAATAACAATAACAATAACAATCAATAACAATAACAATAACAATAACAATAACAATAACAATAACAATAAAATACAATAACAATAACAATAACAATAACAATAACAATAACAATAACAATAACAATAACAATAACAATAACAAAATAACAATAAACAATAACAATAACAATAACAATAACATAACATAACAATAACAATAACAATAACAATAACAAAACAATAACAATAACAATAACAATAACAATAACAATAACAAATAACAATAACAATAACAATAACAATAACAATAACAATAACAATAACAATAACAATAACAATAACAATAAACAATAACAATAACAATAACAATAACATAACAATAACAATAACAAATAACAATAAAACAATAACAATAACAATAACAATAACAATAACAATAACAATAACAATAACAATAACAATAACATAACTAACAATAACAATAACAATAACAATAAACAATAACAATAACAATAACAATAACAATAACAATAACAATAACAATAACAATAACAATAACAATAACAATAACAATAACAATAACAATAACAATAACAACAATAATAATAATAAATAAAATGAGTAAATTATCTAAATTTTTTCATTTAAATTTAAATTGCAAAATTGAAAATTGACAGTAAATTTGAAATTACATTTTATAACGTACTTAATAGAAAAAAAAAAGATATTTAATATAAAAAATTTTTATATATTAATAAAGCTTCATTTAAATAAATAACAAAATAAAAAATAAGCAAAAATCGTTAAAATTGTGATTGATAGCGACTTTTAAACACACTTCATTAGGAAAAAATTTTTTTAAGAAATTCATTAAAATTTTGTAAGAGAAAAAAAATTTTTTTATTTCAAAAATTTCTGATTTAAATAAGACTCACTTATTTGGCAAGTCGAAAAATTAATTAACAATTTTTTTTGTTTTTGTTTTGTTTTTTTGAAAAACGCTTCAAAAATTTAAATTTTTTTTCTAAAATGGTTCGTTTTTGGACAGTGCTTATAAAAAATTTTCAATTAAATATCTCTAAAATAATAGTTTGAGCTTTAATCGAATCAGACTAAAATTGAATCGACAAGTGATTCTAATTTATAAAAATTCTAAGAAATTTTAATTCTCTATAAATTATTTAAAATGTTATTTATATTCAGACCATGATCCATAATAATTAAAAATGTTGTTGTGTTTTAGAATTAATTTACGAGGAGTTTATATCATTGGAACTTCCATGATCTCACAGTGTAGAAAGTGTAAAATATAAAATTTTTGAAAAATTTTTCATCAATCATTTACTTGAAATAAAATTTTTCAAAACGCGTTCATTTCAGTTAAATTTTTATCTGATGTATAAATATGAAAATGTTTTGATCTCGAACATTTTGAATGTCTAAAATCGGAACTAATTCTTGGTATAATTCTGCCATGTAAAGTATGAACAAATGAGCAAAGTGGCTTCTTTCGAAACACCAAATGATTCTAAATTACTGAAATTAGCTAAGTCCATTTTTAAAATGCTTTAGGAGTATTACATCATCAGCCCAATGGGATATAAAATTTTGAAATATTAATCATTTTAAATTTTTGGAAAAAAAAAAACAATGAACATGAAATTGAATTGATTTAAACTTGAACTAAATTTAAACTTAAGTCAATTTACCCAACAATTTTTCTAACATTTAAATGACAAAATAATTCATAATAATTAATAAGTCGTGTGTTTCATAGAAAATCGTTTGAAAAGATTTAAAATTGCATTTAAAGTTGATAAAAATGAAGGAGAAATGGAAAATGTCAAGAAAATGTAACATTTTTGAAAAACACTTTTAATTTGTATTTAAAAAAAAAAAAAAAAAAGCCAACAGAGAAGTACAAAATTTTCTTTGTTTCATTAAAAAATTTTTTAAAATTTCCATTCAAAATTTTACATACTTTTAATTAACCGCTGATTTATTAAGTAAAAGTTTATCAAATAGACAAGAATATCCATTAAAAGAGCCAACTAAAAATGAAATCGAAAAAAGTATTGAAAAATTTGAAAAAAAAAAAAAAATAAAACGAAAAGAAAAAAAAAATAATAAAATTAAAAAGAAATCTGATCAATAGAAAAATGACTACAATTCCAATGAAAGAAGATAAGATGTCTGTTGTTATATTGCAATCTCACTAATTTGTGATGATGTTGCGATTCAAGTTCAAGTGGTTATATAGCCCATGATGCATGCTGAGCGCCTGTCAACTATAATATTCATTCTACAAAAATATTCAAAAAAAAAAAAAAAAAAAAAAAAAAAACTAAATAAAAAAAATCAAAACAGGCCAAAACAGAGACGAAATCTGGCTAAGTAAGTAAATTGTGGTTTAGGCTGCTCCTACCACAATCGTATCATATTTATATATGGCATGTAAATATTGAGCATATAAAAATGAAAATTATGATTATAGGCAACTGTTATTACTGCAATATAGAATCGATATGTAATATCACTTGAGAGCAGTCATCATCAACATCATCATCATTATCATCATCATTATCGTCATTATCGTCATTATCGTCATTATCAATAGTATGAATATAAGCTTTAGCATCGAAGGCATAAAATATGAGCTTCTTTTCCAACTGCAACACTACAAGGCCCACATAAAGGCATAGTAATGAAAATAACATGATAGAAAAAGTTAAATGAAAAGTAAAACATCAGGGAATGTGCCGCATCATCATCAACATCATTCATATATATAAATGATCTTAAACAAACCTACACATAAAACGGAATAAATGTCCGCCAACTATCGTTTTTCTTTTTGCATATGGGACATAGATATGGACAGATAGACAGACAGACATAGAGACATTTAAAGTGAGGTATAGACAAGAGACAAGAGACAAGAGACAAGAGACAAGAGGCAAGAGATAAGAGAGCAAGCAGACAAACGTATAGACAGATGTATAGACAGATGCTTGGACAGACGGACATATAACAGGCAATCGGACAGTTAGAGAGATGAATAGCACACTGACAAGTCAGCATATTCAAAATAGACAACAATGCCACACAAATATTTATGTTATATTCGTTTTTTTTTTTCTCAATTTTTTTTTTTTTTTTTTTTTTTTGGTATATAAACACGTAAAGCAGAGAAAAGAGCCTCTAAAATATATTTGTAAAGGATACTTCAAAATTTATGTAGAGTTTTTAACCGTTCTTCAACGCCATCTTTACACGTTCAGCTTTTAAGGCAATAACAGCAATAAACAATAGCAATAAACAATAGCAATAAACAACAATAACAACAATGGCATTTTTTTTTTCATCAGTAAATATTTGATTGATTGTTAAAGTTGTTCAAAATGTTTTATTATTCATGTAATTTTTCAAAATGTTCATTATTTTAATTTAAATAATAATAAATGGTGTTAAATTCTTAAAATGAACAACAACAACAAACAACAAACAACAATAAATTACAAAAAAAAAAAAAAAAAAAAAACAAATGAAAACTCAAAAACCAATAACAACAATGACATTTATAATGGATGCATACCAACAATTTACATTCAAATATTATTAGATGGACGTTTTTCTTATAATCAATAAATAACAATAAATATAAATATAAATAAAAAAAAAATATATAAAAATAAAAATAAAAATAAAATAAATATCTATATATATGAAAAATGTTTACTTGATTGGGGTCAAATTCTTAAAATATAAACAGCCAAATATTTTGCTATCTTTTCTGAGTCCATTTTTATTGTTTTCCTTTTGTTTTTTATTTTTTATTTTTTTTTGAATTTTAAATAGTGCGTTTTAGATTACTCTTGAAAATTAGCGTTAGAATTTCTTTTTTCAAATAATTATTAAACAACAACAACAACAAACTAGAAAATTGCTGTTGAAAAACTTAGAGATAAATAAAGGCGTGGCTTTTAGTTGTTTAGTCCATGAATTTGAACAAAAAATTTTTCACAATTTTCCATCAAATTCTTTGTTCTGAACGATATTTTTAAGGCACTCTATGTGCTGTTTATAATTTTCAGAGATCATGAAAATGTTATGGCCCCCGATCCATGTGATTACAATTATGAGCATACATATCAAATTTCTCCTATTAAAACATGTAATACTTCCAGGCGTCCACTTAAAAGAAGTTGCAACATTTTGGATTATAAATTTTAATGAGCTGCTTTTAATTTCTCTGGCGAGTTTATTATTTTTATTCTTTTTATAGATTCTAGAAAAGGGACCGACAAATGCTACAATAAGTTGGTAGCGCATCAACCATTCCCTGACGTTCAAATTGAAAGTGCAATCCAACCATTAAATGTGCCATTTTCCTAAATAAAAAAATTAAGCAATAACCGAAAAAAATGTCTGTTTAGTTCACGATTTTAATGGTTGTTTTAAGGAAATCGCTATACTTGTCCAGTAATTTTGTTAGAGATGATGGCTCTTCTTCTTTTTCTTTTTCTTTAATGTTAATATTTTTAATTAGTGAAATATTTTGTAAATCAGCTATTTGGAGAAAGTATCTAAATATGAGAGATAAATGCCCCGGCAATTGCCAACCCAAAAAAATTGAAGTCTTAATGTTCATGTCCATATTATTCTTCAAATTTATCCATAGAAATGTTCAAGAATCCATGGTTTTAATAGGAATAATCTTAGGATTATCGAATAATAATAGGATTATCGAAACAATGGACTCTCTAATGGAAAGACTCAGATTAGCTTGACATAACGTAAACTGCCATAGACAGCAATAGAAGTAAATTTTGGAGCAGATTTAAAAATTGCCTTCAAATTTTAGCAACATGAACAGTTTCATAGGTAAAACTTGTGGCCTTGACTAAAATTTGGAATAAAAATCCTTGCTCGAGTGAGTAATAGAACAAGCTTTTTCAATTCTGAAGCGAAAAAAATTTAAAAAATTCCTAGCGATCACATATTTTCAATCGGAATTACATACTTAATTCAAAAAATTCAAGAAGCCAAGAAGTTTGTATAAATTAATTAAAACTTTACTTAAACGCCTAAATTTTTTGGCTAATCAGAATGAAAGTGCTACGAGTGAGAAAAATTTTACTGTAAAAGAAAATTATAAATTTATTGTTTTCATTTTCATTCTGCTAATTTATTGCAAATCATTTTGCTGAAACTTTATATAAAATAATCTAAGCGGTCTACTAATAAAACCAAATGCTTCTACTTTAAAATGCAACCCTGTAAATTAAGGTAGAAAAGTACAAATATCAAACAGTAAACTGAGTTCAATGCTAAATTGAACGAAAAACGAAAAAAAAAAAAAAATGAAAAAGGTAAATAAAAAATACACAATAATCGTGCTGAGAATTCTTATTCTGTTTCTTATTTGTCTTGTATAGCGTCTAAAGTCCTGGCAATTTCGTACCTTTCTGAGCAATTTAGTAATTTAGCAATAAATAAGTTTGTTCCATAATTCAGTTTAATAAACTACATTCTGACTAAAAGTAATGTAATGTAATAACAATAATAACAATAATCATAACAATAATAGCAACAATAACAACAAGAATAATAATAATGCGAATACTGGTTTATAAATTCCGGAAAAATATGACTCTGGCATGCACATACAGCACTAACTTCATATGAGACTAAAAGTGATGGCATTTTCTAGCATTTTGATGGTTGCTATTATTTTTCAAATTTAATTTTTGTTGGAGCATAACAACACTTGTATTTTACGGTATTATAAATTTTATAGAAGTGTTTGTAACACTTCAAAAAAATTTCAGTTAAAATGATTTATTATTATTTGAGTTTATCTGACCGTTCATTCGCCCCATCAATCTAATAATCCAATAAGGCAACTGACCAACCGTTTGGTAGTCTGTCAATTTATTGTTTTCACAGATAGAAATTTTTGAGAATTTAGTCCATTGATTGCTTCCCGTATAACAGTTTATTTTGAGAAAGCTTAACAAATTTGAAATAAATTTACAATTTTTTGAATACATTTTTCGAGAAAATCATCACAAAGTTATCTTTTCAATTACTAAAGAATTCGACTCACAAGGCGCTACACTTTGGCGACCACGTTCCACATGACATCTTACATTTTAAAAAATTTTTATATACAAAAAATTGGCAATTGTGAGACTTGGCTTTAAAAAAAATTAAACTTACATTTTGGCCCTTGAAATTTATAGGCAAAATTAGGATTCACCAGGAAATTTTTCAGACGGCTTCATTTTGCCTTAAAAATTGGAGACGTGGAAAGTAATTAATAGAATTAATATAATATATAAAATATTGTTACAGTCATATTTAAGTTCACTTAATCTGTGTCGAAAATTTGGATCAGCCCCACGCCCCACGCTCCACGCCCCACAGAACTTTTAATTTATTCAAAAAATCTTTATTTAGAAAATATTTACCATTGAGGGATTTTTTTGACAAAAAAAAAATTATATTTTCTAATGTATGTCCAAAGTTCGGACCCGATTGGTCCATTTCTTGAATAACCTCTCGCTATTTGAATTGAAATTGTTATATGAAACAATCTTACAATGATGGATGTATTTTTAAAATGAAAAACCGATACAAAATCTAATTTTATTACAAAAAAATTTCTTTATATAATTTTTAAAAAATTTCACAATTGTTTTTTTTTTAGTTTAATATTAATTTCAGTTATTTTTTAATTATTTATTTATATTGGTTAATTTTGCCTAACAAAACAATCATTTTTTTACATTTTGCATTTTTGCATAAGAAAGAATCGAAAGTGCTATAACGCATTTAACAGTCGATCTTAACCGATTTCATTTTATTTACTTTTCTCTATTTAGCTTTTTATTTACATTTATTCGTTTGCTCGTTGTTCTTGTTATTTTAATTTCATTTTTTATTACCATTGTTATTGTTATTGTTGCTGGTTTTTATTATTCTATTAATATGCATTAAAATGGGGTGTGTTGAGACAAGCATGCTCCTTTTGGCCAAATCAAAAAAACAAAATAACAAAAAAAAAAAAAAAAAAACCAAAGCAAAAACAAAATCAAAGAAAGCAACCATTTTTGTTCCATTCCTTCCTTACAGATTAATACTCATATGACAAAGAGTTACAAGACATTAAAACAAAAAAAAAAAAAAAATCTATAAAAAAAAAATTGCTAGAAAACAAAAGAAGCAACAGTGAAAAAAGAAACAAGAGTAAGAAAAATGAATTAACCGGACATAAACTGAAATATTTGTACATGCTTTACATGGCATCAATTTCTTCCTTTTCTTTTCATTTTCTTTCTTTTCATTTTTTTGTTTCTTTTATTAATATTTTTATTGTTGTTAAATGCGTCAAGCAACACGGTCAAAGCGTGCATTAAAAACATGCTGAACATATTTGCTACATAGAAATAGATAAAGATAGTTATATAGAAAGAGATAGAATTAGTAATAGGGAAAAAAGAATAATATTTAAGTGAACCCACACTTTTGAAAATTTTAGAATTTTTTTAATTAATTGACTTATGTCTGGCCTTCTTTATAATCAACACCATTCAAATAAGGAGAAAAATTTCATCTACTTTCATCTACTTGACACCTTCACATTGGAATAATATGCCCAATATCGATTGATATTAAATTCCACATTCCATTCCATTCCATTCCCCATTCCATTAAATTACATTCCATTTCAGATGAAACTTATACATTAAGTTGCAAATATTTTTAGTTGTTTCAGTGTCATGTTGTTTTTGTATATAAAATTATGTTCACAATGAGATGTTAACTATCAAGATGTTTTTCATGTTTTTCATGTTTTTCATGTAAAACACAAAATAAGACGATCAATGTCATCTGTGACCTTTACATTTATATTTTACCTGGCACAATCAATGATCGTAGAATTTTAGAATTCTATGGCCATTTGCACACACTAAAAATGTTAATAATAAAATTTTCATGTAAATGATCATAGAAATATGCATATAAAATGTGTAACATGATGCCATCATCAATAAAAATACTTCAGCTTACTTTGAATTTGTTATGCATATGTAAAATTATAAAAATGTTGATATTGAGCCATTAAGTGATTGCTTCATTTTAATAATTTCAATAAGACTTGTGCCAGAAGTGAGTCAGTCTCTTATATGAAACTAAACTGAAGGGAGGATATGATTAAAAATGAAGATATGAATTTCTATTAATTTTTTTTTTTTAGAAATATAAAAATATTTTAAATGGAGAATCCCTAAAACGAAATTGCCTTCACTTAGTAACTTCAATGCCTTGTCTTCGCTTTCGATTTTCTATTGGCATAAACAATAGAAATAAACGCTCGAATAAATAAATAATGTTTATAAATAATGTTTATAATCATTTGGTTGTCAACCTTCTAATGAGCAACATGAATTCAGCAACTGGCTTTATAGAATGATTATTTATATCAAAATAATATCAATAGCTTTTAAATAAGAGGTCCATTTCACTAGATTTGGCTTAGTTAATTAATTTACAGTATGATAATTTTTTATTTTATTAACACTCTCTTAAATTTGCCAGTCGTCAATAAATGTAATGAATACAAAGTTACTTTTATATATTTGGAGGAAATATTTAATGTATTATCCATGTGAAATGATGAACATCATTGATCATCATAATCACTATTATTGGAATTATTATTATTATTGCTATTATTGTTGACTATAGACTGTTGTTGCTTATTATTAAAGTGAAAATATAAGGAAAATTATTATTGATGCTACGTTATAAATGTCCTGACTTTTCTTTCGTTAACTTGGCATGATTTATTAGAATTCATTAGGATTATAAATTTGCTATAATCGCTTGGGCTACAAAGTGATAAAATCAGATTAATTTTCACAGGGTTGTTACAGTGTCCATTTTTTTTTTTTTTGTTTTTTTTTTTAGAGCAATCATCAAGATGTTTTATGAGAAAGTTTCACAGTTTTTAAGGAGTGGAAATGAATAAAATTTTTACATTAAAGCAATTAAGAATGTAAAATTTTAAAAAATTTAAAACAAAAGAAAAAATCATTTTATGATTTTTTAAAATGTTATCGAAGCGTGTTTTTAGTCCAAAAACTTGCTGAACTCTCTGGAAATTGTCTAAAATTTTATGATTTTATATAACAGAGTAATTTTTTTTTTTTTTTTACCAAAAATTAAATATCGATTTATGAAACATGTTAGGAAGAAATATCGATGGAATGGATCCATCCAGTTTTTATAAATGATTTGCCATCTACATTAATTGTTTAATATTTCGTTCAATTTTTCTACATGAACGATCTTAAAATTTATCAGCAAATGACACGTTTGTAATTTTGTTGTTGCTTTTTTTTATTGTTGTTGTTTGTTTGTTTGTTTTTTATCACATTGCATGATTGTCTTTAAAATATATTTATGTATTAAAATTGTGGGTCTGTTTTTTCCTTTTTCTTTTTTTTTTTGGGTTTCTTTTTGATTACAACTTGGGAGGCTGCATTTTTGTCGATAAAATCGATAATTTAACTATGATTAGTTGTGTTTTTATTTTAAATGATACACAGTAAATGTATGATACCTACCACACTGTAAATATATGTCCATTTGTTGGTTTGTCTTGGTTTGGTTTTTCTTGTTGCCTTTTTAATTATAAATGAAACTTTATCGTGTCAATAAAGTTATTTAGCAGCTTGTGACAAACACACCAACATAACACCATAGAACAACATAACATTTTATGAGGCACACATTGTTATGATCGTAGCAGTTACATTGTCATTAAATATGGATGAAATTCAATATGTAAACGGTTGTTTAATAAGTTTAACATGTTTAACGTATCGTCTTTATCGTCTTTATTTTTCATAATCATTTTTTTTTTTTTATTATGAGTAACTGCATCATCAGTAAAATTGTTAAAGCTATTTGCCCATATAAAATCTGTGACACTTACACTTACACTTTGTAAAATTGCTTGATTAAGTTTTTTGGCCTAAAATCCATCAAGTAACTATTTTTATGGGGTAAGAGCGTCCCTGCGACAACTACAGGAGTGTGTGGATATGGGTACCAGGGCAAGAGCTAAGGCACAAGTTGAAAAAAATACATATTTGCCTGAAAAATGGTTACGGCCAGTTTGTTTCGATATCTTTGAAGTGAGTGTTATGAAAAGCGAGCCTATTTTCATTTAAGTTGGCTTTTTTCGGGACAGATGGCTCTCATCATCTTGAAATAAATAAATCAAGTTTTAAATTGGCATGGTATATTTTTAAGAAATATTTTAACAACAAATCTTTATAGGCTTAGAAAAGTGTCTAAGGGGAGGGCATTCAAAAACTGTTTCAGAGATTATAACTACATAGGAAGGCTACATAGGAAGTCCATTAGAATGCAACGTTGCTTATAAAGACTCATTCGAATGGATTCTATAGAGACGATTCTCGTTTAAAAATCATTATAACTCTGAAATTGAAACTACAAATTGAAGAATTATTTTGGACGCGCATGACTTTTCAACTTAAAAATGTCAAATACTCTTTAAAAATACAAATTATTCAGATTAATTTCTTAAATTATCATTAAATTTGTAAACTAAAAAAATTCCATAATAATTATAATGCATTTTTGAAACATTTGAACAGTATGTTTCTTATATTAAAAAAAAAAAGATTTCTATATAAAAAAGAAATTGAGTAAAAATTAAGAAAGAAAATTATCAATATTATGGAATTATTGTAACATTCGTCATTTTTCATTTGGAAGATCTTCAGCAGAATTGCCTGAAAAAAATGTATCAATTTTATTGTAATTAATACAATTCCCTGAACTTTTTGAACACACTTTTTTCAAACAACTATTTTATACAAGTTCAGGCAAAGACTAAATTTAACTCAGGCGTGAAATTAATAAAATGAGAAAAAAAAAACAAAAACAAAAATTATGTCACACCATACTTAGTTTATTATAACTTTATATCGCACACATTTATACATATATATATATATATATATATATATATCTATGTATGTATATATACAAATATATACATGATGGTACATAAGGCCCATTTGAAACGTGCATAAGGCAAATATGATTAGGTGAGTTGAAACAACTAAATAAATGGATGCATTTATTGTTATTGTTCTTGTTGCTATGTTGTTGTTGTTGTTGTGTTGTTGTTGCTGTTGCTGTTGCTGTAACGACAGGCATATATGTAGCACAAAATGAAAACAACTTATCTAATGGATGATCAGGGGGCTTCATTAAATGACACTGGAATGGCATCAATAAAATGCTACAAAATATATTTAACAACAATACAAACAAACAAACAAACACCAAAATATGATCACACACCAAGTGAAATGTAAAGTGTCAATTCAGTGATTTTGTTGTTGTTATTGTTCTTTAAGAATATTTAATGACTCTTTCACTTTTCACGACTGCGAACGGTTGGTTGTTCCTGATATTGAACCTTTGACCAAAACAACAACAACAACAAAAAAAAGAGAAGAAGAAGAAGAAGAAGAAACCAAAACGTAAAAACCACAAAAGACAAGAGGGAAAAAGTCAAAGACGCTAGAACATGCAACACAATTTTAGAGAGGAAAAATTTATTAAATTCAAATTCGATTTGGGCTTAAGAAATCGAATTTACAAGTTACAATTTTTCAAAAAATGTGCTACAATTAAGCAGAAATTATAAATTTGCTTTTAGAGAGTTCGAAAAGTTTCATTTAGATTGATAAAAAGTGTTTTATATGAAAAATTTTGCGATTTTTGTGATTTTTCATAATTTTTTTAATAAGTAGATATAATAATTATCGATGAAAATTTTATCGATGGAGAAAAATTTTTTTATGTAACAATTTAGTAAAATAAAATAAAAATTATTTAATTTTATGTTTAAAACCAATCGCTCTTAAATCAAAACGGGGCCGTATGGAATTTTTATTAAAATATCTCTCTCGCATCACTGTAAAATGCGATTTGAAAAAAGAAATATTAAATTTAAATCACTTAAATTTAAATTAAATGACTTTTTTAAAAACAATTCTATAAATAGAAGTCTGGTTCTTTAAGTACTGCTTCGCCTTCCTTAACATAAATCGCCTTGAGAAATGCTATAAAATGTCATTCATTTTGGGACACACGCATTACTCGACAAATTAATGATGATAAAGTGCGTTAAAAGAAGTAAACAACAAAAAAAAAAATGTGAATGATTAAATAAATAAATGAATAAATGTTACATCGAAATTAGAGAAAATATTATCAAATGAAATAATCAGGTGAAATTTTTAACAGTTAGCAACCAAAACAAACTAAAACAAAAGAAAAAAAGTCTCATGTAGGTCTTCATATATTAATGATTCTCTTTATGTTTAAGTCGAGAAAAGCCGAAGAAAAATGAATTAACTAGAAGAACTATAAACCCACAGACAAATAAACAAATAAACAAAAATACAAACAACTTGTTATATGAAAAGAAAAAAAAAGGAATGGAATCGAACTAAAAATAAAACAAAGCTCTTAAAAAGGTTTTATAAATAAAGTTGTCATTTTAATATCTGATGATCATTCTGAATAATTGACTAAGCAGAAGAAGGTTAAGGTTGAGAGTGAGAGTGAGAGTGAGAGTGAGGATAAGAAAGAGGCAGCAAATGTTAGATGGTTTATAATAAAAGTTGTCACAATATTTATAATATAAATGAAACACCGAAACATCGAAACGAAATTTAACGATAACAAATTTAATAACAAACAACAAAACAAAAGTGTAGTATATTTTCATAGAATCATCTTTTGATTCATTTTAACTCATTATCAAAAAAAACAAAAAAAAAATAAAAAACAAACGAAGAAATATTTGTAATTATGAAACTGGAATTTCTATATAAACAAGTTACCGTTAAACCTCGCTCATAGCTACCAATAACAACAACAAGGATTACAAATTTCATTTTAATCCAAATGATATTGCTCTCAATTTTATTGGACATCTCTTAATTTTTATTTGAAATTGAATTTCGTGTACAAGTTACCGTTAAAACTCGCTCATAGCTGCCAATGTGTAATAAATATTTTCAACAATAACAACAACAAAGATTACAAATTTCATTTTAATCCAAATGATATTGCTCTCAATTTTATTGGACATCTCTTAATTTTTATTTGAAATTGAATTTCGTGTACAAGTTACCGTTAAAACTCGCTCATAGCTGCCAATGTGTAATAAATATTTTCAACAATAACAACAACAAAGATTACAAATTTCATTTTAATCCAATTGATATTACTCTCAATTTTATTGGACATCTCTTAATTTTTATTTGAAATTGAATTTCGTGTATTATTTGACTTGAAGGAAGAACTGCTACTCAATTAGCAAAAGTAGATGCTACGGATTGACGAGTATAAATTCATTTATGCTCGTCTTTCTTGAATTTACAGTAAAATAGATCATAAGTATTAATATTTCTTTAAAATTTACTTCACATAAAATATGGTAAATTATTTGAAGGCAACCGCGATATATTTTTGCTTGAATATCTCAAAATCATTCTCTCTAATAAAACATTAACTTTTTCATAGCCGATCTTTCATACTTATGGAAAATGACAAAAGCTTATTGAACAAAACGACCTACATTTGATATAATAAAGATCTTTGCAAAAGGTGCCTCATTTGCCATTAAACTTTTAACCGAATTATTTGGTTCAGTCATTCATTTGTTTTAATAAATAATGAATTTTTTTTTTGCTTAATTTGCTCGACCAAAAGGAAATACTCTAAGCAGTTAGAACAAGTTACCGGGATAGTGTGACACCATGGTTTGCCTTAGTGTATATCGTTGGATAGGTGCGGTCCATTTCATGGTATTTCAGCCCAACCATCTTAGTTTATAATGACGATGTAAAGTTATGACACAAACCAATTTGCTTGTCACAAATGCTTAGATTTAATAAAATCGAGCCACTGCTTTTATATCTTAAATAAATAAAACAACTTGAAAATTTCAGATAATAATATAGTACGACATTTCAATTCCTTATCTGGGATTGGGATGTGTAGCATATAGAGCACACGGCAACTTACATTTTAAATGGCCACATTTCAATATTCTAAACGTTAAATTAGTTACGAGGACCATCTACTAAACATTACTTAATTTTTCTCGGGTTAATCTATTTAAAAGGAACAGAGTATTTCTAAAGTAGATCGTAAATACAAAACATTGATTCATATTATTATTGTGATGTTGATGTAACATAATCGGGCACATTAGTATCGGACTATTTTTGAAGAGTGCTTAAACTAGCCAACATTTAACATTCTGCCGATACCTTAATTGTCACGACCAATCTTGTGCTAAAATATGTTGTTATGTCGCATTATTTTGGTCCCTGAAACTGCCTACTTCTGATTGTCTCTTCAAAAAAAAGAAGACTCAATTTTTTTAAATCATTTCCCACAACAGATTTAAGGAACATTTCCAAAACTATGTCTCAGGTTTTTCTTTTGTAAGAATAAATGCCGAATATAACAAAATTGCAAATAATTTATACCAAAAGTAGTCCATATTCGAATGCTTACAACGAGTAAGCAGTTTTTCAAATTTTGTATTGTGGAATAAGTTTTTAGGGCAGTTAATTGTTCGGCTCGATCAACTAAACGTTCTTATTTAGCTTTGATTTTAAAGTTATTTAGAAATAAAGGCCTACGTTTACATATTTTTAAAAAAAGCAAGTAAGAACTTTATAGTCGATCGGGGCCGACTTTTAAATACCCTACATAACTTTGCCTTATGTGATTATAAAGTCAAATAAATCAATTACAAATCAATAAACTGAAAAATTGTAATTTTTAAATTATTTAACAATTTTTTGAAAAATTCAATATAAAGGAGGAGGTTTAAAAAGTTTATCGATCTGAGCCAAATTTAGTATATATATTTTTTAGGTCAATATACAGGGCGTTGCCAATTTTTATTGAAATATTTTTAGAATTATAAAACTCTTGTCCATTTAATGATATTTTTTTAAAAATGGCATTATGAGGGGACACCTAGTACAAATGGATCGATCTGGAATAATTTTGATAAATATATTTTTCATTTCGAAACATTATAACAAATCAATTTACATTGAAATATATTAAAAATTGCAATTTTTTTCTATAAACGATTTTTTTTAAGAAAAGCGTTCTTTGGAAAGTGGTCATAAAAATAGTCCTATTCTAAACATTTTTATCAGGATTCCGTAAGGTTCCTGGAACAAATTTCAATCAACTTTATGCTTGATAACGAGTTCACATGGACAGACAGACAGACTGGCAAACAAAGAGATAGACAGGCTTAAATCATATCAAGAAATGATTTCGAATAGATGGGTCCATTATCAACGCCTTATGAGTGTTCAAAACAACTGAACAAACTTATAATACTCTGCACCCAAATTGGTATAGCGTATAAAAAATAGTAATAAAAATAATAATAATAAAAATAATAATAATAATAATTTTAGTCAAGGTAGCTACGCTGTGGAGTTGAACAGAGGATAATGAATGATCTTAAGCATGGATAAGTTGTACGGCACCCCATGGTTCTTGATGATTATAAAGCAAAAAAAAAAATAGGTTTTTTTTTCTTTTAAGGAGAAAACTAAAACGAAAACTTTTAAACATATGGATTTCGCGCATTTTGCTGATTATTTTTTTTTGTTTTGCTTCCTTCCTAAGAGTGGTCTCATTATACCCACCACCAGATCCGATTAAAGAGAGAGCATATTTATTTTGTTAAAACATTTGTAATGCCCAAAATGATCCTTAAAAAAAAAGTATAAAGTATAAAGTTTGCTCAGTATTAAATTTTCAATTAATCCGGGCATATTTGTCCGATATTTGTCCGGGCATATTTGTCCATTTAATGAAAGCATGATAAAATTTGAAAAGGCCAGCGAAAGTATGTAAGTTGCAATGCAACAGTAAAGCGTGAAATGTGAGTTATAGTAAGGCCTCCGATTTGGCGATTGAATTATTCAAATCAGAATGTTTAGAGTTGTACTTTTAAATCGTTTGTAAAGAGACAGCGTTAGGTTTTATTTTAGTTTTATAAATGGATTTTTAAAACAAGTCCAAATATCGAGAAAAATAAGTAGCACTTAATTAAACCAATAAAACATTATACATCTTGAAAGTTTTATTTTATAAAAACTTTGGAAAATTGATAAGTGAAATTGTTTTAAACGGTCACTAAGGACCCTGAATTATACTGCATTGCGCAGCGTTAAATCGACATAGAATGTGGCCTCATTAAAATGAGGTAGATTTCTCATAAAGTCTTGTACGTTTTAAGTATCTTCTACACCTCTGTACTCCATCTGGTGTAGCATCTACAAAATTTGTGGCTGTACTTTAAATCAATTCTACGCCATCTCTGAAAATGAAGAATGAAAAAGTAAAAATTTCAAAATATGGCAAACATTGGTATGGAGAGTACTCCAGATACGGTTTTAATCAAATATAATTTTCTTTGTGTGTATTATGAGTATTATTGGTGTTTGTGTTGTTTTGTGTTGTTGTATGACCAGCAAAACATGCACTACATGATTAATGATGTTTAATACACGGAATTTTTAAAATAGTTAAACATTGAAATCTGTATAAATGAGTATCGAAAGTACAACCTAGTTGGAGTGTTATAGAACAATAATCAAACATAAACTGTTTACATTTAATGGATTTGCATGAATTTATCATCTTTACTTGTTGCTTACCCCTCCCCTCACCCCCTTCCAACCCTATATAATTTCTTTATACCAATGATCTCTAAGAAGTGGCCACATTTAGTTTCTTAAAGCCTTTGTAGCATTTCGAATTCACCTCACAAAAATATATCACATTTTATAATTTGTAATATTGATTAGCAGATATATTTTTGAAACGATTTGATTATAAATCTCAGTCGAACTATTCATATCTGTCCATCTGTCCATCTGTCCATTTGTTTGTTATGTGATTTGTCTTTTATATGATAAATATTCTTTGAAAAGCTTGAGCTATTTAAAAAAAAAAAATAAATAAATAAAAAAAAAATTTTCTTTGCAATATTTCTAATTTTATTAAGGCTTTTTAGGTATAAAGGCCCATTAATTATGGCGCTTAATTTGTTCATATGAATAACATTGTGATTATTCATGACTACCAAAAATTGTAAAATAATATGTTTTTCCCTTTTTTTTTTTCTTTTTTCTTTACCCATTTATTCATTCATTTATTCATTCATTTATTGAAAGCATAAAAAAAAAAAACTTCAATCAATCAATATCTTTCAAAATTTTCAGTTAAAACAAATTGAAATTTTTAATTAAAAAAAATTTTTTATATTTAATTCTCATGATTAATAGAAAAGAATTTTTGTAAATTTCATACAATTTATAAAATATATTTTTGATGGTAGGAATTTAATATTTTGCTTAAATCAAATAACATTTTTCTTTACCCTTAACAAAGAAATATATAAATTTCTATATAAATTATTGTTGGTGTTATAATTTTATTCTAAAATTCATTGATTTGTATTGAATTGAAGTAACAATATGTTGCAACAAATTGTTATTACACTTTAAATGTTTCCCAGTCAGGGGTTAATCAATTCATACATAACACCGCCAAGCAGCTCAGACAATTCACTACCATATTTACATCAAAACATAAAACCAAATGGTTTAGGGGTATTATAAGTTTGTGCAGTTACATGTAACATCCAGAAGAATTTAATTGCTGGTCCATCTATTTGATCTGATCTATTTGATCCATTTATCGGCAAAGCTAAAGATCTCATATTTTTTAAATATTTCGCTGAAATTTTTATATAAAAAAGTATTACCATTTAAAAAAAATTTTTAAAAATGTACCATGTGGGAAATATTTAGAATCGCATCATTTTTAAAGCTATTCCTTATGTAAAGCCATGTCCTTCGGAAAAAAGAGCTTTCAATAAAAAATTTTCATATTATTTTGTTTTAGAAAATCCATAGAGCATCGTTATTTCCATATTTGATTCAAATTTGGTTCAAGTTTAATCCAACTTTATTGATATTTTTAAACCTTCTAACAAATATCGAACTTTTCAAATCACTTTTTCTTTACTCCTTCATTTAGTCATATTTCTAGACTTTTAATTGGACTAAGCACAAACGTATAAGGTATTTTAGAATCGGCTTTAACTCACTTGCAATTTTTATTTGCTTTATATGTGGACTAAACTGAAGTGACATACATTTGTACGAGAATTTGAAAAACGTTTAATGGAAAATGACATAAATTTGCTTAAAATACAAAAAAAAAAAAAAAAAATACAAAAAAAGTAATATCGGAACAAGAAAGAGAACAAAAAAGAAAGTGTATAAATATCTAAAATTTGTATCATTTCATTGAAATTTTTATACGAGTTATTAATGAAAAATTTTTAAATAATTCATTGCCACTTCATATGTCTGTCCAGGATACTTAAAATGGCAATTTAAAATTACAATTTTAAAATAAGTTAAAATCAAATAGAATTTATTTTTAGTTAATCTGAAATTTAATACCATTCATATCGGAAAATCAATTTTTACAGTTAAAACAATTTCGATTTATACAAAAATTTTTTCAAGCCATCACATTTTGAGAACCTTTACAATATAAGTCAGAAAGTATCGATGTTCCCGATTATTGATCTGATCAAATTTTTTAATTGGTTTTGCGAAGTCTGCTTCGTCATTTAAATCGTTTCAATGTTTGTTTGTATTAACAATTTTCTGGCTTAAGATTTTCCAAATTTATTCAAGGGTAGAGATACGCCAATTCAAAACAAGCTAAATTGAAATTAAGGTAAAAAAGAAAACGAAATTTTCTTATGCTTGTGATATTTTTATTCGAAAAATCATGATTTCCAAATAAAATATGGAAAATTATTGGATCATGTTGGTTATTTAAAATTTCTCTCTCGGGCACTTGACCGATTTTAATGCTTTAAATAAATTTTTGTTGTATGTTTGTATAAAATTTTTTATCTCAATTAAAATAATTCATTGCACCGGCCGCTTTTATTGTTTTATTATCTGATTCGTATAACAAAAGAAATGTGTTGAATTTTAAATTTTATCTTATTTTTTTTTTATTGTTGTTGCTCTTGTTATTGTTATTATTATTATTATTATTATTATTATTATTATTATTATTATTATTATTATTATTATTATTATATTATTGTTGTTGTTGTTGTTGTTGTTGTAGAAATGGGTGCGCTTCGCTCTTCGTCCTGCACTTGTGATGCAGAGCAATGCAACACCCAAAATTAACCACTCAGAATCACTTACTGATTTGATTTAAGTCTGCCTGCCTATATGTCGGGCTGTCCGTACGTCGTCTGTGTACAAACTACAAATCGCAATTTCAGATATATTGTGATGAAACTTGATAAATGAGTGAGATTTGGCCTAGAGGCGAAACATTTTAAAAATGTTTAAAGTCGAAACATTTTTACATTCAAACCCCATATAAAGCTTTTTTTTTTCAAAATTGGATAATGTGGATAAAAATGACAAATTGATACTTAATGATATGAAAGCATTTGTGCCAAATTTAGTTTAGATGGATGTATTTGTCCGGCCCCTTCCCATATAACGTTTTTTTTTGAAAAATGTTATTATATGAACAAACGGTTTAATTTTGAAAATATTTAAGTGGAACGCTTAATTTGGTCCAAATAGGCCCATATTTTGAACATCTACTTATATAATAAACTTTTCAAGTAATTCAAAACTTACAAACTTTTCAACTTGTCTTATTTAACTTTTGTCACAGTAATCACATTAAGTAAAGTTAGGGTGTTTAAGAGTCGGCCCTGATCGACTAAAAAAGGTCATACTTGTTTTTTTTGTTTTTTTTTTTTTTTTTTGTTCATTTATAAAGATGTAGATATTCATTGTTTTGTTTGTATCCTTATTCTTATTCTTACTCTTCATGCTGTTATTGTTATTGCTTTGAATTAAATAAATCGATTAAAAATCATCATCGATCATTGCAATCAATTGGCATTGTTTCATCAAAGCCATTCATTGTAAGATTTTAATATTCATCAATAAGATGTTCCTACAATACAAACGCCTTCTTTAATTTTTACTTGGTTTTTCAAATTTATACTTCGTATTCATTCTTCGATGCAATTTTTTTTTTTTTTTTTTGATTGAAGAATGAATATCACAGGAAAGATCTAAAAATATCGACAAGTATTTAAATGGGAAATTTTCAAGATATAAATTAAATTATTTCTATTTTTCCTCTTGCTACCTTTTTGAGAACTACTTCCCAAGACTTTTATATAATTTATTTTTAATATTTCTTGGCCCATAGATTTATTTTGATACACATATTTCTTTGCTTTGAAAAGATCAACATTAAAAGTGTCTAATCCGTTGCCGACTTTTTCTTAAGGAATTTTCAATATTAATCTCTTAGAGTACTTTTCTCAAATATGAAACTATTTGGCGACCTTGTTCTTGCGGCAAGTAAAATGTTTACATAGAAATATCTAGATCTATATAATTTTTTATAAAGTTTAATTCGAGCCATATTTATTGGGAAAAAACTGCCTTCCTTTATCCCAAAGATCCCAACTTCTTTCAAAAAAAAAATCATAAACCGCAATATTTTATCATCATGAATTAATGGGACGTAAAATTAATTTTTCAATTTTACAAAATGGGAAATTTATATGTGAATGGAACCAAGCTTTGAATAGCCATTACGTTGTTCCTTCTGAGCATGGTTTCTTAAATGTAAAACGGAATAAAAACCTTAAAAGCAGGATAAAGGAGAAGTTAAGATTTTCCATAATATTCGATTGGCTTGGTCGATTTAGTCCAGTAACAAGTAAAAACTAAAAAATTTTTTTAAATGTTTACTTTAAAAAAATCGTATTACTTTTAGCTTAAAGTGCAAAAAGGGTGTGTCTTTTGACCGACATGGTTTATTTTTAAGATCAACAAGCGGCCCCATATTTAGAAAGTTTTCTAAGAATTTTAAACAGAATTTATACTTAATCAAAATAAATGCATCGAAGAAAGTTGTCTGCGATTTCATTTTAGGTATTATAAATATTTTGAATAAATGTATAAAACTTCAAAAATTTAGGCGATGGATTTTCACAGGAAAGAAGATTCTTACTATAAACGAATCTCATCTAAATGAATTGCTATGAAGGCATTTTATCATAAATCTCAAAAAGTTTATTTTTAATGGAAATTTATTTTTTGAATTAAGGCAGTGATTAATGTGGGAAACGATCGAATGATTGTACTTTGCGGTTTTGATGGGAATAAATGACATTTTTATTTTCATTTCAGCTTTAAACTGAAATGAATAAAAATATTTGTAAATCTAAAATATCTAAAAGTTATAGTTTAGATATATAAGCACTTTGGTATACAGACAAGAGATGGTCAGATAGACGAAGAATTCAAATTTAGATGGTTCTCTAATATTTTCAACTTTTTATCCAGAATAAGTCGTTTAAAGGTATAATTTTGCATTCGTTTGTAAATTAAGAAGCATATTTTTTTCAGGTCATTCTTTTTTCTTTCTTTCTTTTTTTTTTTTTTTTTTTTTTTTGCTTTATTTCAATGTGAAAAGTTTAACATTCGATTAATGCTTAGTGTGTGACCTCGACTAAGAAAACCCAATAATAAAGAAAAAGAATAAATACAATAATTTTCACAAAGAAGCCTTCTTATTCAAAAACGGTTAATTATTGCAATGGATGACATTGTTCTGTGCTTTTTGATTTATTAGAGCAACTGAAAAACATTAATAACTAAAATGAATAATAAAATAAATATATAATAAAATAAATGAAATGAAATGAAAATGAAAAAAAGTTCAAAGAAAGTCTAAATTACCATTTATTTGATCTATTCAAAATTTGTTAATCAAATAATCTTCCCTCCAAAAAACTTAAGCAAAAAAGAGCATTTGAATGTTATATACAAATGTTGATGACAAAATTGATTAACAAAAATTTAAATGTTTTTTAAGCCAAATCAAAAATGCACCGCTCAATGATTAATCTAAGAAATTCATCAAAAACTTATTCTAATTAAAATATGCCAGAATGTCCTTTTTTATGATTAATTAAAAGCAATTTCAATGATTCAATGATTTATCAATAAATTTTCTAATCAAAATATGCAAATGATTCTTTTTAAACTTAATCTCAATTTCATTTCAATCTATCAAAATTTTTAATCAAAATATGCCAGGAATGGTCCCTTTTTAAGACCTTAATGCTAAACAAGCAACCGCTTTCAATGATTCAATGATTCTATCAAAAATTTTCTAATCAAAATATGCCAGGAATGGTCCCTTTTTAAGACCTTAATGCTAAACAAGCAACCGCTTTCAATGATTCAATGATTCTATCAAAAATTTTCTAATCAAAATATGCCAGGAATGTCCTTTTTAAGACCTTAATGCTAAACAAGCAACCGCTTTCAATGATTCAATGATTCTATCAAAAATTTTCTAATCAAAATATGCCAGGAATGGTCCCTTTTTAAGACCTTAATGCTAAACAAGCAACCGCTTTCAATGATTCAATGATTCTATCAAAAATTTTCTAATCAAAATATGCCAGGAATGGTCCCTTTTTAAGACCTTAATGCTAAACAAGCAACCGCTTTCAATGATTCAATGATTCTATCAAAAATTTTCTAATCAAAATATGCCAGGAATGATCCCTTTTTAAGACCTTAATGCTAAACAAGCAACCGCTTTCAATGATTCAATGATTCTATCAAAAATTTTCTAATCAAAATATGCCAGGAATGGTCCCTTTTTAAGACCTTAATGCTAAACAAGCAACCGCTTTCAATGATTCAATGATTCTATCAAAAATTTTCTAATCAAAATATGCCAGGAATGGTCCCTTTTTAAGACCTTAATGCTAAACAAGCAACCGCTTTCTATTCATCAAGATTCAGGATTCCAAGGGTCTGAATGGTTGGCATGAAGAGTGCAATAAGAGTATAAAACAGAGATAAATAAGAAGTAAAGAAAGAAAAGACTGAAAAATGTTTAAAGCGATTAGCGCCAAAGGATTTTCTCATGATTTTAAAAGTTATTGCTAATCCTCAACATAGAATATGTTGCGACAAATATTGCCAGCGGCATTTTTATATACTCGTTGCCTTATTCTTTATTTTCTTTTATCTCTTTCTGTGTATACTGTGTGGATGGAAATAATGATGTTGCTGTTATATTATTATCAATGTGATTTCCAGTAGAAGTGCACTAAAGTAACATTTCAAAGGAATAGAAGTTGTAGAAGATATAAAGAGAAAGAGAAGAAAAAGGAAAAAGAATGGCAAACGAATAAAACTGATTTGGATGGCAGATGGATATATTTGGATGGATGGTTAGTATAAATGTAGAGATAGATGGGTTGTGAATTTGCTGTTGCTGCTAATGCTGCTGATGCTGGATGCTGATGCTGATGCTGTTGTTGCTACTCTAGCAGCAATTTTATATATATAAATATATATAAAATAAATGCTGCCGACTTATATTGAAAAATATGAAACAATACTGTTCCAGTTAGCTCTTCTTATTTGTTAAATCGTATGCCAAAATTTCTATCTGCTGTGTAGGCCACTTACTTTTGCTTTGTTTGCCATTTATTCGAAGGATAATTTTATATAAATTTTAGAAATTTTCCTATTTAATTCTTCTGTGCTTTTTATTAAGAAATTTGTTATAACCAGAATGGAAGTTTTTCTAAAATTGTTTTGGAAATTAGATCTTAAATAGATAAAGATAAATGTTTTAAGTGTTTAGAATAAGATTTTAATTAAAAATTGGTAGAGATTTCCATCTGAAAACAAATATTTTGTAAAATTCCCTTTATAGTTACTCAGATGGAAAAAATTCAGCAAAATTTCATTTTGAAGGCCTTTTATCACTTTAAATTTTGAAATGTCCTTTGTAATGATGTAGAGTCATGCCCTTCAAAACCTTATGATGGATATTTATAGCAATGCTTAAACTTTTTCAATCAAAATATTTATGTTTTAGAAAAGTTTTCCATGTAAGATAATGAAAAATTCAATGACCATAACTAAAACACCAATTGCCTTAACTATTCATTTATAACTCGTTCATAGCGAAGTAGTCCAAATGTTTAGGAAATTTTTAAGTTGTATAAAAGTAAATGTCGCTTCACTTAATTTTTTGTATGTTGTTATCGCTTTTAGTAGTTGAAAATTTAGTAAATAAAAAAAAAATCACAGAATACAAAGTTAAACCACCTACTCAGGTTGTTTAAGCGGCAGCACCCACTGATTCAACATCAATAACATCAGCTAAACTAAGATTTAGAGTACAAAATTATGCTTACCTTACAACAATAAAAACAACAACAATATTAGCAGCAGCAGCAGCAGCAGCAGCAGCAACTATAACTTTCATTTTATGACTACTCAAAACACAGCAGCTGTCTGTCCACTACCAATTACTTATATATATATATATATATATTTATACATTTATGATCATACAATTCTAAGCTAAATTAAGATCACTTTCCTCAACATTATTTATGGTGACTTTACAGCGAATTAAATAATGCATCTACGAGTTAAATATCGTGGAATTTCAAGTGACCTTAAAAAAAAGATGGAAAAAACATGATAAGAGATTTAAGAGTGTTCTTGGATCTTAAATATTATCACTATCAAATTGCATATAACTGGTAAAATTCTAATCTTCTATGAAGTGTCAATTGAATTATGGAAGAACAGAGTAAAGTTGCTATTAGGTCCATATTGAGATTGAATATCGTGCATTCTACGGCATGTTGCTTCTAAAAAGTGGCCAATTTTTTCATTTAATTGTAATTTAATTATGGAAACAACTTCATCAAAAATCTTTCCATATGTAACCTATCATGGGTCCGAATACTTTGAAACAACTTTTAAAATTAGTTTTATCATTTTTATCACGCTACATTTGGTACATGATTAAAGCGTTAATATTTTTCTAATGAAGCGCCCAAAATAAGCCTATCAAAATGGATTAATTTCAGCAATTTTAACATTTTTATATATGAAATTTCTTATTGCGGAATTTCATAAAATCGGAAATACTTGTAGAAAATTGACTTTCCTACAAATTAAGTAAAAAAATTTTATGAAAATTTAGTACTTTCAAAAATATAAATTGAAAAAAGTGAAATTTACGAGAAAAGGACTCATATTCGCCAATATCTCAAGATAGGCCCTTAAAAGCATTCATTTAGATTCCTTAGATGGCTCTAAGACTACTAAATGACTTTGATTTCCCACCAGTGCGATTAAGGGTTGTGAACTTTTGTACTTACTTGCCTTTTCATTCATTTTCCAGAAGTAAAATTATTCCGCATTCGAGGATCAGCGAAAGCTTTTCAGGCGTTTCTCTTCTGCATGCATTACGGACAATTTAATTTTCTCAAATTTAACGAGAGATGTAGTTCAAATGAAAGGCACACAAAAAAAAAAAACAAAAAAGAGGCGAAGAAGAAAAAAATTGATGTAAATATGTGTGGTTGTGTTAAAGTGAACAGTGAACATTGAACAGGCGCGCAAGTTTATTCAAACAGTGCACTGTTCTTAGTTCCCAGGTACAAGTGTGTCTATAAAAGTATTTTGTGCCTTATTGTGAATTATTAACTTTGTATAAACACACATACACATACACACAACACACACTCACACACACGCACACACACACACACATACTAAGCTATGAATTTACAATACCAAGAAAAAGAAGAAGAAAGAAAAATGAAATAAAATGAAAAATTAAAATAAAAAAAAAAACCGACCATCGAATAAATCGAAAAATCGTCTTATACATTTTCCGTTTAAGAAAAAAAAGTAAATTGTGCGATTGTAGATGTTGTGAATTTTGGTACGAGCATAAACTTTTATGTTTTTCTTTCCCAAACTAAAAAAATAAAAAACAAAAACAAAAAACAAACTCAAATAAAATAAAACTACACACACATACACATACACACACACATACATACACATACACATACACACACACACATACACATACACATACACATACACACATACACACAAAAAAAAGGAAAATGATGAAGAGGAAAAAGAACAAGAAGAAGAAACCTTTCAGTTTTGCAAAAAGTCAAATTGGTCGGCACACGCCCGAGGGCACACGCCATTTCCCACGGAGTAACATTTATAAATGTACACCACAATAATATGACCATCACACAAAATATGTATGTATGTATGTATGTATGTATGCATGCAGTTAGTTGCATATGAAAAAAGAATAAAAAATAAAAAATAAAAAATAAAAATAAAACACAACAAACAAAAATTATAAAATATAGAAAAAAAGTAAATAAAATAAAAATAAAAATAAAAATAAAAATAAAAATACAAGTAAAATCAACGTGTAATATAAATACAATACACATACACACATACATACATATATACATATTTACATATAAACATACATGGACAAAGTATCGCTCCTGATCGAAAACCAAAAAAAAAAAAAAAAATTTTTTTTAAAAAAAGAGCACAAAAGAGGAAAATCAAAAACGAAAAAACCAGAAAACAACAGCAACAAAAATAACAGCAACAACAAGAAAATCTTAGTAGATGGTGGTACAAACAAAGAAACAGTATATCACAATCTAAGCGTATCACACCAAATGGTGAAGAAAAAAAATTTGCAAAAAAAAAAAAACAAATTCATACAAAAATCATTTGCCTAAGACAGATGGACAAAGAGACAGAGACAGAGACAGAGAGAGATATATATATATATATATATATAGAAGTAGTTAAGATAGAGGGAAAGAGAGAGAGAGGGAGAGATAGAGATAGAGATAGAGAGTTATAGAGATAGAGAGAGATAGAGATATAAAGCTGTAAATGAATAAAGAAGAAAAATAGCAGCAGCAACAACATCAAGAGCAGCAAAAAAAATTATAAAAAAAAAAAACTTAATAATAAGAAGTAGCAATTTTACAATTGATCAAAACCGGTTTTCAAATACCCTACACTACTTTTTTTTTATTGTGATTGAAAAATCAAAATAAACTAAAAAAATTGAAATTTTCCAAAGAATTCCAAGTTGAAATTTCCCATATGGGTAGTGGTTCGAAAAATGATTCATTTTGAACTTAAAGTGTAAATTCTTATTTAAAATGTTAAATAATCGCTTTGCATCGAGATTTATCCAAAAGAAGAAGGAAATTCAAAACATTCTACAATTTTTATGTACATTTGATGATTTTTTTCAGAATGAACATAAAAATCATGCGATTTTAGTTAGTTTTTGTTGTATCCATCATGGAGCCAAAATAGGGCAGTTTAGTCAAATTTCATTAGATTATTCTTAAAATTTGATTCTCAAGCTTGGTTACAAATTTACATGATCATCAGACATCAGACATCAGACATCAGACAGAAAATAATTTTAAATCAATAAGCTTATGAAGGTTTCATCTGGCAAGGTCTCCACCATTTAATAGCCTTTTACATTCCCTCCGCATGCCCAATGAAAATTTGAAAAAGATTCATAATAAAATATGGAAAATTTAAAAAATGAACTGAAACTCTAGATCAAAAAAAAAAACACGAATGCTCTTAATGGCAGCTTTTTCCACACAATAAGTTTTTGAAAAAGTGCTTGAAAAAAATGACACGACTTAAGAAATATTTGCCCTAAGATGAAAATAAGGGCTCTTGAAAAAATTTCATTAATTCAACAATTTCAACAATTTCAATTATAATTTAAGTACAAAAATTTGTGCTCCATTGAGCACATGAACCACACGAACGAATGGATGGACTCATAGAAACATAAGCAAATTGTCGCAATTTCAGTATAATAAAAATCAAGTTATGTCTCCCACATTTGCACTCAATTATTATATTTTAAATAATTTAAATAACTTGGAGTGTAAATTTAAATGTGTTAACCACGTTTGCCTTTTTAAAAAGTACCTTAAAAACCACATCGATGGTTTACAACCAGAAACAAGAAGAGAAAAAAAAAACAAACAGCATAAACTTTCTTTTGTTGAGGTTAAACATTTTGCTAGGTTTTTTTTTTTTGGGCCCTAAATATAAATTTAGTGGACTCTCTAGAAGAGTTTCAGATGGATTCAGTTATTATTGTTTGTTGGAAATCCATGTCTTAAAGAAAATTTTTGCTAGCATCATTTTAAGAATTAGAAAAAAAGGCTCGCCAAATTGTTTAAAAATTCTGCTTTAGTTCATTTTAACTGTGTTGATCAGGAAAATTCTTAAATTCCTTACCCCAACTTGATTTAATGTGTTTACAAAATTTAAGAAAATGCCTTAAAAGACGCAAAAAGTACCTTATGTAGCAATTAAAAAATAATTCCAAAAAAAAAAAAAAAAAAAAATGGAAGAATTCAATTAATGGACCAATCTGTGATCATTTATTGTAACAGTAGTCACAAATATTTAAGTTTTCTTGAAAAGATTGATCCACTTCCTTTAAAGCATTTCAAAATAGTAAAATGCCATTTCCATTTCCATTTCCATATTCATTTCCATTTAAATGGCCATGTAAATAATAAATGATAAGCTAAAATATCCATTAAAAATAAATCTTAAGTCCAAGCAAATTTGTGCTAAACATTTTGAAGGAGCTTATATCAAAATTCATAATATCCAGAAAATTGCTTGCCTAAGTTCTATAAATTGGCTACAAATTCTCTGCGCTAAATAATTTTCTAATAAAATATTAAATATTAAATATAAAATATGAAACTTAAAATAATACAAAGTGAAAAAAATTTTGGGCCACCAAGATTTAATGTAATTTTAACAATTATTTATCTTCATATTAATTGGTATGTAACTTTTTTTTTGTATACAGAACAAAAAAAAAAAAAAAAATTAAAACAAAATGTTTTTTTATGTCAAAAGATTTTCATTTCATGGAAAATTGAGACATCTGGTTTCATGATTTCATGGCACGTTGCTGTTTTATGTAATAACATACATATAACTAAACTTGATGATGTCTCTTTTAATACTTTTAATACTTCATAAAATAAATCGCCCATTGATCTGGTTGCTTGTAATTTATATTGAATCTATTCGGGTGGTCACACACACAAATTAACACAATCCAAATGCTTACAATTCTTTTTAATTATGTTATCTATTGATTGTGTATGTATGTATGTATGTATATGTATGTGTATGTATGTGTATTTATATATTTCTAAGGGTCACAATTTGCAAATTGAGAATGCAAAATGAATAAAATGATAAATAAATAATCAAGGAGTAGGGACAATAAAAAATTCCATTCCATTGTAATGTAGACAATATTTAGATGTATGCCAAGTCAAGCCACTAGGCCAGTGGCATCTTGACTCACTCTTGTTAAATATTACAGCTGACATCACTCAGAATCATAAGTAATAATGTTGTTATTTAGTTTCATTTATTTTCAATTTTCATTTGATATTTATTTGGAATTTTTTATGAATTATTTTAAAATCATCAGGGTAATTATTGTTATTATTATTGTTGTTATTGCCATTAAAAATAAGTGTAAAAATTTATATTGTTTTATAGTTATTTTCATATCGCTCTTGATATCGTATCCTGCCATTATTGTTTTCTATTAATTTCAATTTCAATTTTTAATTTCATTTTCAATTTTTATTTTTTCTTACTTTCTTGCATTTTTTGCTGTTTTTCCTTAAAATGTTTGCTTAAATTTTTGTTTTAATGTTAAACAATTAAATAAACACATGCCTCCTGTTGGGCGGTTAGGTGATTAAGGCCACCCAAATTGTACCAAAACAGAATCGAACAGATTTCATTTTAATTGCCAACCAAAATATAAACCAAAGAAATTTAAAAAAAAATATATAAACCAAAAAAAAAAAAATAAAAAAACCCCCCAAACAAAGTGAAAAAAATCAACAAAAATGTTATAGATGATTGTCGTAGACTTTTAAAATACCCTACAACAGTTCATTTGAGAAGTAACAACCAAAAAAAAAAAAAAAAAAAACATAGAAAATGTAAAAAAAATTGTAATTTTTCAAACGATCTAACAAATTTATTTTATATAGAAGAAGGTTCAAAATTTAAATATGAATTCTGAACGGAATTTTTTTTAAAAAAAAAGCATAGTTTTTTTTTTTGCTGTGGAGGAGTTGCCGTGAAATTTACCTGATCTTAGCTAGATCTATTCTCGGGGGGTCCTTGGCCTGCACCCCATCTATTTCATTAATACGTCTCTAAAATTGTTACCTGAATTTTATTTAAACAGTTAGTTGAAACAATGGATTAAGCAGGTTTAAATTTATCCAAAACATGGTTCCCAGCTAAACGATTTAAATAAATAAATGTCTCTTTCAAAACCTTCTGGAGGTTGCGTGCATTTAAATAAATATATTTTAACTAGCATTCATCTTAAAGTGATATAGCATGTAACAAGTCGGTTTATAATCGGTCCGATACGATTCTAAAATATCCAAACCATTGTACTTAATATCGTTAAAGTCAAATAAGAGAATTAGAACAAATCGTCAATACTAACAATTTTTGTAATTTTTAAATTATATAAAATTAATTATGTTACTCATAATTATGTTTTATGAGTAAAGTTTTAAAAATGGATCGATTTGGACCAAATTGCCCAATGACAGTTCTCTCTTAAATATTTTCAAAATTGAATCTTTTGCTCTGTAATAACTTTCTCGAAAAAGGCATTATATGGTAGGTGGTCATACATTATGGACCCATTTGGATTAAATTTCGGTATAAATGATTTTATGATCGCCAATTTGTGTTAAAATATGTTTAAAATTGTACTTTTTTTTTCCATATAAGAACTTTTCTTTAAAAAAAGGGTTTTACAGACCGTGGCCATAAAAATGGTTCGATTTTAATTATTTTCAGTAGGGTTTCTTTATTAGGTAAAAACAAATTTCCTTAAGAAATATCTTAAAAAAATGGACAGGCGGACATTTGTCCGTATGTCCATCTGTCCATCAGTCCATCTATGTGATGTCTGGCTTAAATTAGATCAGAAAATAATTCTGAATCAAAAAGTCTTTATTTAATAAAAGATTTATCTATCTCAATTTTTTTTTTTTTTGGGTATTACAAACATTTGAACAAACTTATTATACTGTAAAGCACAAGTGGCGTAGGATATAAAAAGAGTAGCACTAACTTTTTGCCCAATACAGATTTATTGATTTTTTTTTTTTTTAAGAATATTTACTTAGATAAAAATGTCTTAGTTTTAGATGAAATATCACCACACAACAATTGTTGGTAACAGCAGTTTAACAAAACAATAAAAGCAACAAAAACACTCAAAGAAAAAAAAACACAAACGAATATTCATATATTTCTTTTAACAACGTCCACTGGATTTTTTGTTATATTCGAATATAACAAAAACAAAACAAAAAAAAAATGGAAAAAGGAGAGATTTTTTATCTTCTACTAATTTTCTTTATTTTTTGTTTTTTTTTTTTTTTTGCTCTACAAATTCATGTCTGTTTAGAGTAAATTGAAATGTGTCAATTTAAATTGGGTGTACTGTAGAGGAATATGGTTAATATAAACAATTTTTTGTGGATAAACAAATGAAAAATAAAAAGGAAAAAAAAAAGGATATGAAAGAAAATATTTGGGTGGGTGTTCAAAGTGTATACAATTTAATGTGGAGTCGATTCTACACCTGCTGTGATTTTTACAAAATATTTTGGCCAAAATGTTTGTCCTAAATAATTTTCTTGTTTTTTTTTTCTCTCATTTTTTTTTTAGGTTCTTCATTTGCAATCATTACCATTAAAAATGGGGGGTAAACATTTTAATTCTTACAATTGTCTTCTGTTGTTATCTCTATAACATAATATAAATGTTTAACTGTCTGTCTGACTATCTTATTGTTTGTGCATCCAATGTCACATTTAAATTCTTGGCCAATTTCCTTTATAAAATGCCCATATAAAATAGAAACAGAGGGACATCTTTCCTAGAGGCGTCCAGGTATTAAAGAATTCATAAATATTTATCCCATTTCATTTAATTTTTTTGTTTTTTTATATTTCTCATTTTTTGCACTTTTCTTTTGTTTTTCGTATTTTAACATTCCCAGGGGGTCATCGGGTGTGTATGATCATTTTCTTAAAGCGTTTGCACTATCAACATGAGTTTTAGGGACTCTATAAATTTTTAATCAGCATCAAAATCTAAATTAAACCAAATGAGAATTTTTAATACCTTACTATGACCAAAACTTAATATAAAATGATAGGAAATTTGTTGTAATATTATTACATATATATATTTGTTATATATAATAATGTTATCATTGTTATTGCTGTTATAATTGTGGCCGTATATTGTTGTAATTGTTGTTGTTTATTGTTTTTTTATTATTGTTTATTATTATTATTATTATTATTATTATTTATTATTGTTGTTTTGTTGTTGTTGTTGTTGTTGTTGTAATTGTTGTTGTTTATTGTTGTTGTGTTTGTTGTTGTTGATGCAATCGTTCTAATTGTTGTTGTTGTAATTGTTGTTGCTGTTGTAATTGTTGTTGTAATTGTTGCTGTTGTGGTTGTTGTTGTTGTAATTGTTTTGTAATTGATATTCTTGTTGTTGTTGTAATTCTATTTGTTGTTAGTTGTAGTTTGTTACTGTAGTAGTTGTTGTTGTTGTTGTTGTTGCTGCTGTTGCGGTTGTTGTTGTTGCTTTTGTTGCTGTTGCTGTTGTTGTTGTTATTGTTATTGTTATTGTTATTGTTTTGTTATTTTGTTATTTTGTTATTATAATTGTTATTGTTATTGTTTTATAGAGCTTTTAGAAATTAAATAAAAATTTCTTTGTAAAATTTGTTTGATATTTGATTCAAATGCTTGACTTTCTATTTGCCTTAAACGAAACTGTGGCGGGTATTTAAAAATTGCCATTGACTGTTTACAATGCTTTTATTTGATCATAATAAAATACTTTTGCATGATTTTTATATTCTATTATTATTACAACAAAAGTGCCTTAAATTTTGATGCCACCAGAAAGATATTTTTTTTATATCACACAAGTTCAATACAATAAATACACACATTTGGCATATTTCACGTGGCAAAGTGTGCCAAAATATTTATGTATCAAATAGAAGATTTTATAAAATAAAAGAAGAATAAAGGTAAATAAAGAAATAAACTGCATGAATTTTGTAAAAGTCATAACTGAAATTTTCCCTTTCACCATTCAACAGTTGAACATTGAAAATGTGTTCATTTTAACTAAACATTTGCCTGCAGCCTTAAATTCTAATTATGTCTGTCTCTAAGAATTTTAAACTACCAAAAATGAGGGCGGTGCCTTTTCTATATTTAAATTTAGATTGATATGGAAAAAAGATTAAATCGATCAAAAAATATGCCTACTACAGCGTTGCCTCCTAAAGTACCTTTCAGTTATAAAACTGAAAGGTACGTGTTCAATATTTTACATAACTCTCTTTTTTAAAATTTTTTTTTGTCTTTCTTCTTTTCATTTCTTTTCTTACTTTATTGATCGTATTGACGTTAAGACATCGTCCATCATATAAAAAAAAAAAAATGTATAATGAAGTACTATAAAATTATGAGCACAAAATAGGGCAGATGGCACATGGAAGGCTTATCAGCACAATTCACCTAGAAATTCAATATATTTTAGAAATTTTAATGATCGTAAAATAGAAAATAGATTATAATTATTATAAATTAAAATTATATGAAATAAATTTTTTATATTGAAATTTCTATTAAAATGCAAAAAGTGGCCATAACTTGATTCTTTATAAATTTCTCTATCAGAAATTATACAAAAAATTATGATTTATATATAAAAATTTAAAAAAAACATGAAATTTTCTCACGGTTAAATATTATTTTCGATTGTTGTATTCAACGATCGAAAGCTTTATGGTTAAAGTGATAAAAGTTGCTCTGCTGCACTGTTGCATTTTATCCAGTGTGGAAAATGCATCTACAAATAAAATCTCTTTAAAATTAAATTAAAGAGTCAAAACTTTAATCGCTTCAAAAATTTATGCTGGAAAAGGACTTTCCAATGTTACATTTATTGTACCGTACTTAAATTTTTTATTTCAATTTTTGGAAGCAACAATTGTAGCATCTTAAAAAAATGCTCACATTTTAATAGGCAATTATTTCGATTTAGAATTATTAACTGATTCATTTTAAGCCTCTTTCTTCTAAGGTTTTACAAATCTTAACTGTTTTTGGCTGATATCCAATATTTAGATGGTTATTTCATATAATTAATTTGACCACTGTTCAACGTGGTCAAATTCCATAACTATTTCAAAGTCTAATATTTTTAATAAAAATCGAAAAAACAGTTTTTTATCTGATGTTTTTAATAACTTAAAAAAGCCCATATTTCTGAAGTAATGACAACCTAAATCCATTTATAATCAGTCCATGAAGCTTTAGCCTGTACTCTGATTGTCTTAGATATGGTTGTGGTTTTGGCTATTTTAAATTAATTTCACACTTTTATTGGCTAAATTTTCGCAAGGAAAATTGTACTTAGAATAATTAGTTAAAAAAAAGAAAACTGAAATATTAATGTAATGCAAATGATTTTGCAATATTTTGTTAATATTTTATGACCAATTATTTTAATTTGTTGGCACGTTTGACTTATTATTTTTATATATAAATGAATTACATTAAATGTATAATAAAAACCATGGTATTTTAACATTTAGCTTAGACATTATTTGTGTTTGGCTTAGACATCAACCAATTTAGCTGAATTATCAACAACTTTTATAGGCTCGTAGTGTAAAGCACATTTTTATTATTTAAGTCATAGGTTGAGGGCCTTGTATTCCATGAAAATATTTACAACATTTAAAAGAAATCGTCAAGTCCCAGTGAAAAGCAAAGTGAAGATGCTTAATAAACATCAAGTAATAATTCCAACTAGATGTATCTATTCGCTTGAGGGTCCTAGGCTTTGCTTTTGAAAATCGACTAAATAAGCTATACAAAAAGTATGGTTGAAATTATGGACAGATATTTCCTTTTAAGTAAACATTTGTGATATTTTTAAAGTTGACATATTTTTTGGCTTGACTTCTGTGATTTTTATATTCTCAATTTATAAGATAACGTTCAAAAATGTCGTCGTAAACGTTTCAGCATATTTTATTGATTAAAGAAATGCAGATCTATGTGATACTTTTTTCTGCTATTTGGTAATTACCGAACTGATCAAAATTGCATTACAGACTTCTATACAAATGGACAAGTTCATGTATGAGTCCGTGCTGTACGCTAATTTAACAAGCTTTGAGAAATTTCGGTGGAGTTGAAAGGACACTTTAGATAAATGTTATTTTGCTATTACCCTCCATATCATCTTTTAGATCCAATTAAACCTGTCTATTTATTCATGAAGGAACCAGTCAGAAGAAACATGAGCTCAACTTTGATTGAATTTCATTTAGAACATTGAATCTTTGCAAGATCCTACGAGAGGCTTAATTTGTTAGCTCGGTAACATGTATTGCTCGAGGTTGATTTTACAAAGGGCCTGGTGACCTTACAGCAGGTAAAATCATTTTGTAGATTGGCCAACATTTAGACTTATTGTATTTTTTATATATAAATTTGCCTCAAATCAAATTAAGCTTAAAATGCAAATTAAAATTTCAATTTGATATTGGGAGTAGAGACGCTATAGTGAACCCGATGTAGGCACTATCACCATGATAAAAATTTTACTTATATGTTCTGTACAATTAAGCCAAAGCAACAACTTCAGATACAAAACATTTGAATAAAATTTACTTATTTCATCTAAGACTTTTCAGTAAATTTTTTATGTCGAATCGTAATTTTAAATCATTTTGATCAAATTTAATGATTTTTAGGTATATTTCCGTCAAACGGCAGGCATCATGGAAATTGAACATCACTGAATCGTGTCCACCAACAGCGCCCTTTTTAGAGCTCATTAAACCAGAGAACTTAAAAATTAGAGTTGCCTTTTAATTTACCATAATAGGAAGGTATTTCATGTTGCCACTTCCACTCTTTACTTCAATTCACTTCATTTCATTTCACTTCTTTTCACTTCACTTCACTCATCATTCCAATTAAACTTCATTTGGACATTTATTGTATATTTGAATGAATGTAAATTATTTTTATTATTATTTTTATGTGCCGAAAAATTTCTAAAACTTTGAAAGCCATGCATCATTTTCAAAAATTTTAATCGTGTTTAAAAAGGCACCATTTCTCCAAAACATTCATATAGATACATATTGTGAATTATCCATCGCATTTAGAAAAGGACTCTTAACATGAAATGTGAAAATAATTTGTATGAATTTTGATATTTTGAAACGCATTAATGTCGCTTACAAAATTTTAATATCAGCGTGTTATGTTTTATATACAAAAAAAAAAAAAAGAAAAAAGAAGTGCTCCAAACAGTTTAAATTTCCAATAATTTTTCAGCTTAAAGGTATTTGCTGCTCATGTAGCGAATAATTTGAAATTTAGCTCAATTATATTTTTAAATATTTTTCGTAGATATTTGTAATTGTAATTGTAATTGACTAAAATATTAATCCTTAAAATGCAATTCATTAGTTTATCGTTAACATTTTAAATGTACAATAATTAAAAGTTAAACGTAAAATTCTAAAATATCGTGCTTTTCAGTTGCACTGAAATATCTCACAAAATTTTAATCTAATTTTTATATATTTATATTTATATATTTGTATAATGTTGTAGACATTTGAGTAGATAAAACAATTGCAGTAGTTGTTTATTAACAAATTTACACGATTTTCCTTTCTTTCTACCAGAAACGAATACTTTATTACATTTCAGTTCATTTTATTACAATTCATTGTATTTCATTACGATTGAACAACAAAATATATGAAAAAAAAAAAAAAATAAGTGTGGTTAAAATGAATGGCCATCTAGATCACTGATATTCGATACACCATGCACATATCTCATAAGAATGTGTGGCCATGATGTCGTTACAATTTTTATGTCACGTCTTTTCAGTGCTGTGCAACATTATTAATTGTTCGCGAGCTTAACCAAAAGTTTCATAAAATTTTCAAAAAAAAAAAAAAAAAATTTAGAATTTAGGGCCAATTTTGAAATACCATGCGAAACTTTATTTAATGGTATCAAGAAATCCATAAAATTCATCAGATTTTATGAAAGTACAAAAGTAAAGTTAGTAAAGCTTTCAATAAACGTAGATCGATTTGGGCCAAATTTATGACACTAATAATTCTGAATCGATTTTCATTCAAGAGAGGTAAACTTTTTATACCCATTATCCAGAAGGTGCACTCATTTTGTCATTATGTTTCTAGGGCTTAAAAAAAAGTGTCGGAAATCCTGCAAAGTTCACGTATTCTTAATTAGTAGAAACTTCTGGAGTAATTTAGACCGCGTCCGTGCGTCCGTTTGTTCGCGTGTGCGAGTTTGATAAACATTCTCCAGATCGCAAGAAAAGGGGTCCATATTAATTGGTTAGCATTAAAAATTGATTAAATCCGTCAACGGACACGCCCACAGTGCAACCTACACTAAGAACAACTAAATTTTTCAAACAAAACTTTATAGTTTTTTGCTCAATTGAGGCAGATTTAAAATTGAAATAGATACAAAGTTTGTTATTTAACAAATTCTCTATAAAAGTCTTGTTTACCGGAATAAATACCACTTTGAATTATCGGCCTGTACCATAAATTACCAAATAGAGGGCTCTAGATGGTGGAAATCCAAGATCTGGCTCCAACTAAATAATAATTTTCTTACTTGTTTTTCTACAGAGCGAGCCTTTTTTTTTATTAATAAAGCGACCTTTCTTGCCCAGAAATCTTTTCTTCAAGTTTTAAGGCCAAAATACGCCCACATTATCAATTTCATGAGCTTAGCAAAATTTACATGGATAAACAATAAACAGATAGACTTGGAGACAAGAACATTTAAACTTATTGAATCTATCTCAAAAACTCTTTTCGGCAGTAACGCAACAATCGCATAAGTCTATTAAAGTCTGGACTAAAATTTTTTGTGGAGTAAACAATTTTAAGTTATTATTAAAAAAAAAAAATTTCATTTCACCAAAAAAAATTAATATACATTTATTTTTAAAGCATTGTTCTTATTTTTCATAAATTTTATTAAATTATCTATGAGATCATAACATTTCACTAACAAATAAAATTTATATTAAATAATTTAAAATATAAAACTAAGAATTTAATCTTAAACGAAATATGAAAAACAAAAATAAAACAAAAATTATTATAATTAACATTTAATTTAAAGCGATCTTTTCAAGCACCATCCATTTTAATAAAACCTAAAAAAAAAAAAAAATGTAATAAAAACTACAACCTAAACTAAATGTGAAAAAGGTAGGCCATCCCTGCTATCAGTATCACTTTGTCCATAACAAATTAATATATAAAATAATTTGTATAACAAAGTGCTAATTTCACATAAATTATCCTAAAAGTGAGTAAGTGATTGAGTAATTGAAAATTAACAAGAAAGAGAGAGAGAGAGAGAGAGAGAGATAAAAAAAATTAAGTGTTATATGTAAGAAAAAGGAGTGTTCAAGATACTTAAATACTTTGGTATAAATTTTCGGTAAACAAAAGCAAAAAAGAAAAGTCTCGTAAAGCAACCGAAAACAAAGCTAAATGTTCTTCGTCTTCAATTGGAATAATCAGATAATTATTAATATTATCTAACAATGTTCTTCTTCTTCTTATTCTAATTCTTCTGACTTCTCTTTCTCAATTTAATCTCACTACTTTTTTAATTTTTTATCAAAGCTTAAGAGAGATAATTCGTCCAAAAAATTTATTTCTCTCTATCGTTAATCTTTCTACTCTTCTTCTGGTTGATGGTAAAAATAAATCAACTGCAAACAATTGATTGTCATGATAATCAGAATAATATAAAAAAATATCGCAAGTTATTTAAATATTTTTTAAGCTCTTTTCCCATTTTTTTTTTCTCTTGTTTGCTTGGTTGCTTATTTGAAGCCTTTAAAAGACCAAAAAAAATTGAAAGGACCAAAATAAAAAACTTTCGCCATGTCGGGCACAGATGTCGTTAAACTGCAACAATAACAAACAATTAAAAGATAAATATTTTATCTGTAGATCGTTTTCGTTTTCTTCGTTTACTTTTGCTTCTCTTATTTTCTTCATCTTCTTTTCCTTCTTCTTCTTCTGCTTTCTTCTTACTCCTTTTTTGGTTTTGGTTATGATGAAAATTTTTCTTTAATGCATTTTCATTTATATATGAATTTTTTGGTTTTATTTTTTGGATTTATTTCTGTTGGCTGCATGCGTTTTTATCATTTCATGTCATACCATAAAAATCGTTGTGATAAAGATAAATAACGAAAATCAGACATCAATAACAGCGACGGCAATTTTTTTTTTTTGTTGAAGTCAACTCAACTTGACTGAAATCATTTATTTAACGGCTCATGATTTCGTCAATTGTAAAACCGCGATTACGTTTAACTTGTTGTTGTTGTTGTTGTTGTTGTTGTTGCTGATGTTGCTGTTGTTTATTACTGTTATTTTTATTATTGGTATTACTCTGATTATTAGCAATTAAAAGGCGTTGCGTTGAGGATAAATCTAAGATATTTGCCATTGAATTCTTGCGGCCTTTACAACCATTCAATAAGAACGCTGCTGGTGTCGTTTCATGTTGTTCACGAATTAATTGCACATCGCATTCAATTTTATCAATTTTTGTAGTCGTCGTTGTCGTCGTTGTTGTTGTTGTTGTTGTTGTTGCTGCTGCTACTAATGCTGCAACGCTATTATTGATTAATTGATTTTCGCTATGACTTTGCATGTGAGATTTCAAATTGGCCCTCTGATTGAAGCAGCGCTGACAAATGGGACATTTATGTGGCCCCTCCTCTAAATGTGTAATTTTATGAACGGCCAGGGTGCGCGATTGACAAAAACCTTTACCGCAATCGGCACATTTGAATGGCTTCTCTTTGGAATGTATATAACGATGATCACGTAAATGATCTTGACGTCGGAACGCTTTGCCGCATATATCACAAGAATAGGGCCTTTCATCCGTATGGGTGCGCTCATGTATTAATAAATTATATGATTTTGTAAAATGACGATTACAATATTTACATATGAATTGTTTCTTTGGTCTTGTACCAGTAACACTAACTAGACTGCCTCCCGGGCAATTGGGTACCTTTAAATTGGGTAAACCTAAGCGAACTGCTGCAGCTGCAGCAGCTGTATGTAAAGTATGCAATGTATTGGGATATGGTCGGATATTGGCATGTAACTTATATGTAGATATAGAATGCTGATGCTGATGCTGATGCTGATGCTGATGCTGATGCGGTAAAGTATGTTGAGAATGAGTATGCGGTAGATGTTGATGATGATGATGCTGTTGATAAAATGCTGCATTTCTTAGCCATTGATTCATTAATAAGGCATGCGCATGTGGATGGGAGTGTGGATGATGATGATGATGATGATGATGATGAGGAACTATTGGTTCTGTATGATATAGAAAATGATTAATACTGCTGCCATGTGCCACAGATGTTGGATGTTGTTGATGAGATCTTTGCTCTGCATGGGTTGACGGTTGCTGCATTTGTAACCACATACTTTGCGGTTGCTGCTGCTGATGCTGATGTTGTTGTTGATTTGTAATTGCTGCTACTTGTTGAGATATGGCGGGCGATTCTTCGTATGGCTCTAATTCTTGCTGTAAATGATGTCCATAAAGTGCTTGGTGTTGCTGTTGTGATTGTTGTTGCCCATGCATTTGAATCTCAATTAAATTAGCATTCACATATGATGTTGATGATGTTCTTATAGGAGTATAATGGCCGCTTGATAATGACGTTTCCATTAAGCGTTTTTGAGATGAATTAAAAGTAGCTAATGAGGGCGTAACATTTTGATCATTTAAAATATTCGTTGAACGATTTGATGTTATTGTTGTTAAACCCGTCGGTGTATGTGGCGGTGTTAATATGGGTGAAATGCTTCCATCACGCTCTTCTTTAATATTGAGAAAATCTCTTGAGAAATCTAACAAAAATATATAGAAAGAAAACAAAGAAAACAAATTAAATATTAAGAAAATGTTAAGAAAGCTTACACAATTTGAATTAAATTTTCAAGAAATATAAAATAGAAAATCATTAACCGTCGGTTAAAACTCATACCTTGCTCATCATCATCAACGTTATATTGCTAATAGGTGAAACAGAAGTTGAAGACATATTTGCGATTATATTTTTTTTAGTATTTCAATTTTATTAACTTTATTTTATTTTAATTTTAGCATAAAATTCCTTAATTAATTATTTTCCGCACACATAACAAAAATAAAAATAAAAACTGATTATAATTAATTTTATTCTAAATATTTGGTTTTGATTATTTGGAAGAAGAAAGTGCAGCTTTTAGATATTTTACCAAAGCATATCTCAAGCGTATGTAACTAATTACTTTTAAATGAATGCACACACTTCAACAACCCGTACTAAACTGAATTAATATATTTCACTCAATCTCTACTTAACAAAAATTTTCCTTGATTTCGTTGATATTTTATAACCATAGTTTTGTGTATTTTACTTTTATTAGATATTTAGCTCTCTCACTCTCTTATCTTTCTTCTTTGTGCTGTGCTACATTGTGCAGTTAGTTTACGATTGATGGTAACGGTAGTAGTTACTGTAATTGCATTCATATTGAGTTACTTTTTCTCCTTGGATCTATGTGTGCGGATGTGTATGTGAGTTTGTTGCGCGCATTGGGTTGTATTGTGTTTGCTCATGCTTATATTTTCTCTCTTGTTTATCATACAAAAAAGGCATATTTCAACTTTCAACATTTCATAGTTAAACATTAGTTGGTTGGTTATGGTTGGCAGGAAAAGAGATAACTTCGTTTAAACACCCACTGATACTTGATACTCTCGCTTATTCCATTCATGCATGTTTACATGAGTGTATAATTTGAATAGTTATTGTTGTTGGTTTTATAACTCATTATTTGATCATTTATATATAATTTTTTTTGTTTTGTTAAAAAAAATGGTCGTATTGAGAAAGAGATTGTATAAAACGCCCTTATCTTCAATAAAGCTATTGGATTGGTTGTTAGCTGTTGGTTAAGTTGTGTTAAGTTTTTTTAAACCATGTTATACACGTTAACATATAACTAACTATACATGGATTGGTAAATGATTAATTTTTTGTATTATTGACTTCTATTAGTGGGAATGTACAACGATTCCCGCAAAGCGTAACAGCACATGAGCATTATTTCTGACAATGAATGATTTTACTATTAGAAACTAACTCTACCTCTTGCATTAGCAGTTGTTTATATTACTTGACGAAATGTGTGTGTGTATGTATGGATAAGTAGGTTGTTACTAATGCGACAAAATGCTGGCGAAGTAGACATTTTTATATATACATGGTTAGCAACTACCCCTGACTGTTGATGTTAATGCTGATGCTCTACTAACGATGGTAATGATGATGACATTAGCAGTAGTTGTAGTGGTAGTAGAAGTGTGGTAGTAATTGCAGTAGTAGTTGTAATGATGATGATGGTAATGGCTCTTTATGTATTCGAAGCCATTCGGTTCTGTTCTGTTCTGTTCTGTTCTGTTCTGAATAGTTTATGTAGTTTGACAACCACCACTAAAAAAATAGCAGTGGCAGTGGCAGTGGCAGTGACAGTGGCAGTTGCATTGGCAGCAGCACAACAACTGTATACAACTGTTGAAGGCTGACGATTGACGGCTCTGGCTGCTGCTTCTACCTTTATTTTATTCAACTTTTTTATCATTCGAATCATCCTCCTCCAAAGCTCAAATAAATTTATACATATGCACGTTTAAGCGACCCTTTCTTTTAGTTATATATTTATGAAAATATTTATATTGCCTAGAGGTGGTGAAAGAATGGCGATAGATGGTATGGATTATAATAATGATAATAATAATAATAATTGTAATATTTGTATAAAAAAATCAAAGAATTATGATGATTGTTTTTGTTTTTTCATGACTTTAATACAATAAATTTATAATAAATTTTTGATAAAATTAGTACGATGACCGTAATCATGACCAGCAATAATATTTGAATTACAAAATAATCTTTCTATTTTTTATTGTTATATGTAAAAATGTTTAACAAATTAAGGCTCATGATTTTTTTATTATCATAAGCGATAAATGTAAATCGCATACTTAAAAGTTGCCTACAATCAAAATTATTTTACTGATTAATTTTATTTTATTTTATTTTTCCTTACTTTGTATGACTCTTCTATACTTTCTTTTTTCCTTCCTTACTCTCTACCTCCCTACCACCTTCCTTCTTCCTTTCTACCTACGCGAATTCCTTTCTGGCCCCCTTTTTGACTTTATTTCTGCATTCCTTCCTTCTTCTATTGCTCTTAAGCAATTTTTTTAACAACATTTTTCTCTGCATCTCTTACTGCTTCAATATCATCTTCCATCCCTCATTTTTTTTACTTTTTATTTGAGTTCAACCTAAACTTTTCCCTTTTATACTTCTTCTCTCTTTCCTTCCTGTACTGTTTCCTTTCACCTTCCTTTCTTCATTAACATATTTATTAGACATATTTTTTTTTTTATATCATTTTCTCAAACATTTAATTTACAAAACGCTTTCTTGCTTTTTCTTGCATTCACTTCCACCATCCAGAGTTTCATGCTGCATTGATTTTACCAACACAAACGTCACGTTTGATAAACTTTAAATTTTATAGTTTGATTTGTCGGTCGTCTCCATTGCATTTTTCATCTATTGAGCTTAATCGTTTAGGTAGTAAATATTGGACTGACCGTAAATGTAAGCAGGAAGACTTTGCCTTGAAATTTTGTCAAAAAAATAAAAAATCCTTGATAACGAATTGATAACAAGAAAAACTTATTTAAAGCAAACGCCTAAATTGAGCCCAAATTAAGCCCAAATTGAGAACATCTCTCCATCTATTTTGTGAATAATTTCTAAGAAAAATAAATGAAAGTAACTTCTACAACAGAGACAAAATTGAACAATTTATTTATCACGGCACAATTTTAATGGTGAGTTTTCAAAATTTGTCTTTCAGAAGAATATATTTATTGTAATCGCTTTATTATGATACAAAAAAAAAAAAAAAAAAAGGAGGCAGAGAAAATTTACATTATAATAAACTTTTACAATTGCTTTTTTATTTTGGATAACGCTTGAAGAAAAAACAATTATATTTAAAAATTTGTTATAACTTTTTGTTTGTTTGTTTTTTGTTTTACAAATTTGTTTTTTTTTTTTTTTGTATTTTTGGAACTGTAAAACTTCAAAGCTAATGAAATTAAGTTAAAATCATTTTATACATGTTTACTTATTTTCAACAACCAAATGTTGAAGGTATAAACATTACATTAAAACTTTTGCAACATCTCAAATAGAAACGTTAGAAATGTTTGAATCGTTTTTTGTAATTTTTTTTTTTTTTTGTTTTGATCAGCATAAAATTTTGAATTGAATTGAAGTGGGCCATGACTAGTTGTCTGGTTTTCTGTCTGTAAAGTAGCTTACATATTCGCCAGTTTGTTTGTTTATCTATTTTTGACATTATGATGATCCTAAAATCGGAGTCAAGAACTTTTCCAGATTTATTAAATTTCTCCTAGAACATAAACTCAGAACAATGCCATGCTTAATTAATAAATTATAAATTTGTTTCATATTAAATTATTCAAAATCATTGGCCTAATAATGAAGGACAATTCGAACATACTCACTTAAGATTTAAAAAATAGAAAATTATTGGCAAAATGGAACAAAATCAGTTATATCCATAAATTATTTGAAAATTTTTAATTTTTATTTCTCTATTTTTGTTTTTGTAAAGAAGAAACTTTAAATTTTTGAGAATGAAACTTTCGAATCGAACTTTCTATTTTCGTTATCTGTTTACAGTGAATGCCAAAGTTAGAAGAAGTCTGCCATACTTATCAAATTAAAATGTAACGTTTGGTTGGTAAGTTTATGAGATTTGCCTTCAGCTAAATATAAATTTGAAATTGAAATATGAATGTGAACAATAAGGTGACAGAAGAAGCCATAAAATGGAAAAAAAAATATTTGCTTAAAATCATTGCAGCATGGCAGTATAAATTTTTATGTAGGATGAATGCATTTCATGAATGCCAAAGATCGGTATATCGTTATGAAATACGAAAGAAATAGTAGAATAAATTTTGTTTTCTTTTCAAAGCAAAATATTTTGGGCGGAGCTAAATTAATAAAACCAATGACGATTTTAACTTAATGCAAAAAGTTTATATTAAATTTTGAAATGTTGTGCATAAATGTTGATTAAATTAAAGCCGATTTAATATGTAAATTATGGCTCTTTTATTGCAGCGAGAAAAATAACGCCATATTTCTAATAAAAGCGATATAGCAAAATATTTATTAAAGGGAAAAAATTTTCTGAAAAATTTCATCAACCGAAAGCATTTTCTAAAGCTTTAAAAAAAATGAGCTCTTTCCAAATATTCTTGTATTTTGTAAAATTTTTCTTAAAAGTCAAGAAAATATAAAAATTTTTAATTATCGATTGATATTCAGAAATGTAAACTGATTTCAACTAAATTTAAACCAATTTTTAACATTATTTTTTATAATCAATAAAAGCGATGTAACTTTTTTTTTCATGTAAACCATTCAAAATTGTAAACTTTGCTTTTTTTTATAAAACGATTTTTTTTTTGTCAAATGAAGCATTTACTGAGGAATATTTCTAATTTGATTTGACTTACAATTATAAACGAAAATTTTTAAGATGTAGCCTTAATTTGATTTAGATACTAAATTTTTTAAAATTCTTTTTAAAATTATGGCTTCAATTCTGAATAAAATCGTGATGGCGATTTTAAGTAGGAGTTTGTAATAGAAGGTAAATTTTGGAGCAAAATGGATGCCATGATTAATTACATTTATATTTTATACTATTTTATCATTATTAATTTATTTAATTAGCTAGAAAAATATTGAATATTTTGTGGTCAATTAACAACTCAACTATATAAATGAGTCAACTCAACTAAAAATTCAGCATTTATAAAAATTGGTAAATAAAATTATTGATATTACAATATTTAATGTTGGATAATTCTATTATTATCTTAAGTATCTGTTTGAGTTGTAAATACAAAAAAATATAAATAAAAACAACAAAAGGCCAAAAAGCAAATAAAGGAGTAAAGAAATGAAAAGAAAAGGAATGAAAATTACAAGTAATTTTAACGGAAAAATTTTAATATTAACAGTGCTATATAACAATAATAACAACAATAATAACAACAATAATAACAATAATATTAATAACACTGATAATAACTGTATTACAAACAGCAACAATAATAATAATAAACAAAGAACAACAAGAACAACAAGAACCACAAGAAGAAGAAGAAGAATTAACGAAATGAAATGAAATGAAATGAAATGAAATGAATTATCATTTGTTTGTACATCGTATAAACGCCGCCAAGCGGTAAATCAAAGTAATCCAAGTACTAGACAATTGTGTTAACAATTAATACGAGGATTGACTAAATATTTTTTTCATTTTATTAAAGTTTTGGATTAGATAAAATTATGATAATTGAGCAAATCAATGAATTTGAGAGAAAAAAAACTTTCTCTGCAAATTTTGAATGCCAAAAAAAAAAAAAAAAATTGAGTTTGATGCAAAAAAATGTAAAGCAAATTAAGCATATAAAATAGACGGACAGTTGGACAGATAGATAAAGAGATAAATAAGCAGACAAACTGTTGTTATGGTCGTTAAATTATATAACTGACTTTGTATGAAAAATGATCTCATTGAGAAAATGTAAACATTTTGGTAACTGCAAATTGATATAAAATGAAAAATTCAAATAACTGTTGCAACATAAAATTTTTTTTAATATTCAATAAAAGTTCTGAAAGCAATAACACTTTTTTCTTAACCATTATTCCCTCCGCCCCTCGTTTTCTACTACTCATACTACTTCTTTATTTTTACTGTATCCAGACTTTATGTGCCTTTGAGTTAATAATAAGAAATGTGAAAAGCAAAAATTAAATGAAATTTGTTTGTTAATTAAATATTTTATAGCAAAAAGAGGGCGAAATGGACATTTCTTCAATCAATATTCTATGAAAATGTTTGAGCCAGTGGCAGGCGACTTTTATATTTTCTATATTGATATTATCAATTGAGATGACAGAGTCAAGAGTTATGAGTCAAGAGTCAGGAAAGACATGATTTTGAATGATTTAATAAAATTATTATATGGGCGGGGCCTTAAAAAATGGGCCCATTTGGCCTAAATTTGGCAGATTACTTTAGTATGGCATATAGTCATGTCTTTATTTCATCTATGAAGTTTCCGGAAAGGAGAGCGTTGTATAGAAAATGATCGTAAAACTTTTTCAAACTCCTCAAGATTTGCATCCGGGCATTATTGGATTAAACTACGCTCAGGCAGTAGAAGTTCATGGAAATTATATTAAGAGTGCAATTGTTTGCAATTTAGACAGGCAGGTGGATTGTTTGGTGAATGGAGTAGTGAGAAGACTGGCGTACAGAGTGGCGAACAGACCGATGAGCAGACTGGCGAATAGGCTAGTGAACAGATAGATGGTCAGGCTGATGAATAGACTGGTGAACAAGTCATCTTTCATCAAAGTGAAAGGAATGGTGAAAAGATTGGTAAACAAACTAGCTAACGGACTGCTAAACAGCCTGGTGAACAGACTGGCAAAAAAACTGTTGAACAGACTATGGAACAAATTAGTGAACAGATTGGTGAACAGACCGGTGAACAGGCTGCTGAACAGACTGGTGAACAGACTACTGAACAGACTGGTGAACAGATATTTGAAAAGTTAGGCAGGCGAAGAGATATACTTGAAGTGAATCCCCAAAATAATTTAGAGCGATTGATAAAACGTAAGATGGATCTATCTCAAAAACCTCTTAAATGTTACATTCATCCAATGAAATTCATTATACTTTAGATCACAAATGGCTTTGTATATTAAACGAAAATGTTATCAAAAGTACAATAAATATGAGAATTTTATATATTTAAAAAATGTTGGTAAAAGAACAGTTCAGTACTGTTCGGTGCAGTACAATGTAATAAAACGGTTTGTCTCTTTACTTTCATGAGCAAATATAATAAAAGACCGGGTGGAGTAAATTATTTGTCAATATTTACTCCATTATTATGGAATGGCATTGCATGGCATTTCATTTTTATTTCACTTCATTTCATTTCATTTCTTTCTGCTACATCTGATCATATTTACGTTGAAATTATCTAAATGTTCATACAATAAAAACAATGAGACAAAAAAAAATTAACATAAAAATATGTGGATGAGTAAGATAGATAGATATGGAGATAAGAGAGATAGAGAGAGAGAGAGAGAGAGAGGGAAAGACCTTATTATTATTATTGTATAACAAATTAAATGATTCGGGCTCGTCTTTTGAAGAATATTCCTAATAAAATGATTTAGATAATTAAATTTAATGTTATTAAAGATGTAAATTTGAAGTAATTTTTACAATGTCACAAGTTATACGGCAAATCTGAGCAATGGACTGATAATTGATTGCCAAGGGCGATTGATTTTCTTTTTTTCCCCTTATACTAAATTTTTACATGGAAAACAGAAAAAGTAAATTAGTAGATGAAAAATCAATTCAAATTAAAATTAAGTTAAATTTTACATTAAACTTTTCTTTGGAATGTAAAAATCAAAAACTGGTCTAGAAGTTCTACATTTCTACCGTATGAAATGTTTACAAAATCCGTGTATTTCTAATACATTTCCAAATATACATCTGTCCGTCTGTCTAGTCAAATCTGTTACAATCATGGAAAAAGCAAGGAGCCTAGATCGAATGTGCCCTTATTAGACCCTATTTACGATTTATTAGGAATGTAAAAATGTTCAACATTAATCCATTAAAATCAACTGATGTAATTTTCATAACTGTGGAAATGTCAAGCAGATGAATGGACTGGAATGATCTAGATGTAAAGAGATGATTAAGGTGGGGCCTTATCTTATGGAGTACTTTAATGTTCCATGTCTGATTTTGTACGATTTTTACTACAAATTTAAACAAAATCATTGCAGTCCTTTAATTTGGTTTTTCCTTAATTCTGATTACCAGCCAAACCCAAAAAAAAAAAAAAAAAAATCGCACAGATAAATCGAAAAAGTCATTGAAGTCGTCTTTGTAATTTGATTTAACTTTTTTATTTTGTTTGAGAACATTTTCTTTGCCATTTGTCCGATTGGCCTTTCTAAAGAACACTAAAATTAATGTTAAAAATGAAAATTAAGAATTTTTCATTTTTATGACCTTTTATGGAGAATTGCGTGCATTAATTTCCGAAGGCGCTTTATAATGATTCTAATAGTAATTTACAAATATTTACAATGGCAATTTTGTATGCCCTTAATTTATATTTAACATTTTCTAAATGCTACTACTAATGAATGTCATAAATGATTGTAAAAATTTTTATACAAAATGAATAAGTAAATTTCGCGCTCAGTGGTAAATTAAAAATTGCAGTTAAAGCAAAATAAAAGTAAAAGCAAAAACGTAAAGAACAGGCGCGTGATGTAGAATATTAAAGGTACCGTGATATTTTAATGTTTTACCTGACCTTCCATATTCTTTACCATTTTTCTTTTGTACTTTTCATTTTAATTATTTTATTACACGAACTTTCAACTTTAAATAGCAACAGCCAAAAATTTCAGCTTCTTGTAGAATACGCTTCATTCTAATTGTTAGTAGACGTTTCATATCATTTCATTTCATTTCACTTCACTTTTCCTTTAAATTTTAGCATAATTTAGCGTAAAATCTCTGTGTAATTTATTTTTTTTAGATTTCAAAATTGTTATAAATTATTACTACTGTTTAGAGTCATTATCAAGGAATTTGAATTTTAAATTAATTCATATTGAAATGTATCATTTCAAAATCAATCTATTAACAATATCCAAGCACATTTCCATTATGTTCTTTAATGGAAATTGAACTGAGAATGAGACTGTGAGTATTGATTTTTGGAGACGCCCAATCTTCAATGAATCTACAATGTGGTCAAAAAGTTCTACATTTGTACCGGACGAAATGTTTACAAAATCCGACCTATATTTCTAACATTCCTCCATATATACGTCTGTTTGTCTGTCGAGTCAAATCTGTTACAATTATTGAAAAAGCATGGAGCTTAGTTCGAATATGCCCTTATTAGACCCTAATTACGATTTGGCCAACTTGTGTGATGGGCATTTTTGTTATCGAAATTTTTATAACAGAAATCACACTTTCGATATGGCATCACTTTAGCCTACCTCTCACAAACTGCATAATCTTTTCTGTATGTATTTCTAGTAGATGTAACTTTTTGAAACTTTTTAAAGATATTTTACTTATTTTACAATCAAAGTAACTTTCAAAATTAGCGACAAAACCTCAATTTACATCATAAACTTTGTAAATTGAGGTAAAATGATCATGTCAAAATTAACAATTTTCTTTTTTACGAACGATTTAAAAAAGTTGATTTTGTCCATGCTTTGGCTCTTAAATTTATGAATTTTTTTTTTTTTAGAGGACATTTCTTGTATGACAAAATAGTCACGTGCAAATTTTGGCTTACTTTTTGGAATCTTTTAGACTATGAAATTCTTTTAAAATTGATATTTTTCATCTGTTAAGTTTTCGATACACTTTTTTAACATTTTGATCACATTAAGTGAAGTAAAGTGATCCAAAGCCCCAATCAACTAACACGTTTTCATTTGTGGTATCATGCACATGTTAAGAATAATATTCATTAGAAATTTTATAAGTGGTCATCATTTTTACATTGGATCAAATTTCCCACTAGATCAGGCTACTGAAAAACTTATTTACATTGAAAATAATTTACTTAAACAAAGCGAGATAAATATTTATCATGAAAATGGGTACTTATGGTAAATTTCTTTACACTAAAACACAATGACATATTTATTTTATTTTTATATTATTAAATTATGTAAGAAAATGAACGCTGCTTTCTAGCTACTTTTTTAAATTTATTTTCTAGCGCCACTTGAAGGCAGTTTATAATAAGTGTCAAATTAAGGAACGATCATTCACTTATGCCTCAAATGAGAATGAGCACTCTTAAGATCCAATTTAACGTAGGAATAATAAAAGGCTGAAGAAGAAGAAGAAGAAGAAGAAGACCATTATGAAGGCAATGTGATATTACGAGTTGACTTTCTGCCTCTTTAAATATATTTCGAGGAAAAATGGTATTGTCGTCATAAATTAATTACGGCAAAAGTAAGTAAGAACTTGAAAAGTCAGTTAGAGCAGACTAAGAAATACAGCTAAACTTTAAGATGATTAAACTTTTTAAGTGAAACTTATTTAGCAGAAATTTAGAATTACTTTGAAACAGAGACCAATTTCTGCTATTTAAGCAGCCATTTTTTTTTTCAGAAAAATATTTACATGGCAGCAATACCTAAATATGGACATGCATTTGTATCGGAAAAACTTTAAAGTTCAATGCAATGAGACAATTCAAAAATTTGTTCCACTTGATCCATTTTAATTGAGTACGTTTCATAAACGGCCAATGCTTTGCCATAAAGTTTTGAAGTAGCTTAATTAAAACACCATACTGGATCATGGTCATCTTCCCAATGCCCTAAGCTGCTTTCTTTAGATCAAATAAGTTTTCAAACAATTTAAGTACACGTGAATTTTGCCAACAAATTTTGCCATTTTCAAGTGTTTTGAAAGGTTTATTAAATGAGAGAGGCAGTTCAAAATGTGAACCAAAATAGAACCAAATTTGGAGCCTATATCCATTACATCAAAATACAATTATGTGGCAAATTTAGTTAAAATATATTTAAAATTGTGACATCGTGCCATATAACGACTCTTTTCTAAACAATTTTTTTTTCCGAAAATTGCGTTCCGAACTTAATAATTTCCAAAAAGTCTTTGTCTTTGGGCTGGAAGCAACTTTTATTAAAATATAGTAAATTTGCCCTGAATAGACAACAGAAAGAAGGTTAAAGTGGCTGTTAGATTTAAAGAAATTTAGAAAGTAATTTCAAGTTAATCGGTACAACGAAAAAAAAAAAGAATGGAAAAGAATGGATCTCTATTTTAGAGGTTACTTACATTCACATATACACTTAAAATGCACCATTTGCGCTAATTAAATTTATTAGACATCAAACTTTTTTTTGCCAAATAAGGAATAAACTGAAAATCGCACTTCTAACATGATTCGTTCGATTTAGATGAAATTTAAGCGAAACGGCTTGAATATCATAAAATAAGAGTTATTTCTTGTCACTGAAAGAAATTTCATAATTTATTGTACATTCAGTTAATGTAAAGTTGTATAACTTACGCTAAGCGTGGCCGTTTCGCACGAATTTTAGATAGATTTTATATTTGTACAAAATTTTAGCTTATACCTTTTACAATTTACAAATAATGTTTCACTTGTCGAGCTACCAGCAAAAAATCTACATATTTTTATTTAAAAAAAAAAAAAAAAAAAAAAAAAAAAAACCAGACGTATCTTTTGACCGATTTGGCCTATTTTTAATCACCATAAACGTACGAAAAAATTTCATTATTTCTGCTATACATAAAATTGACATGTCCTTTTTTGCGACCAGTAGCATGGAGAGACGGACGTATAGACATGTCTAAATCAAAAATAAAATTAACAAGCATAATGACAAAATGAATATACCCACAATTTTTGAATGGTTATTACAAAATTTATATACAAAGTGTCAAAAATTTGTTGTTGTTGTTGTTTTTGTAATTATTGTTATTATTGCCATAGCTATTATGATTCTGTGAAAGATTCTCTTCAACTTTATTCATATTTTCTAAATTTGTTTACACATTTCATTTACCAGCTAATTGATCTTCAAAATGATATCCAAACCTAATAATAATTTTCTAAATAGAAAAGTAAAATCTCATCTAATGCGTTTCTATTATAAACCAATACAATGTTTCATTTTATATACAAAATTTATTTACACTCAAATAAAGTATATAAAAAATATTGAAAGAGAAAATGGATGGAAAAAATGTATGAAGAAAATGGATAAAAATGAACAGAGCTACTAATGTTTCAAATTTCTTCTTTATTTTTCTGTTTTCAATTTTATGCTGTGGAAAAGCTTGAAAAATTCGTCTAAATTGTAATTTTAATGGATTGCATCAAGTTTCAGCGAAAAATTTACCACAATCACTTAAATGTACTGTATACTGGAGTAAAATTTTTAATCTGATAATGGTTACCATTTCCAACGAAATTTTAATCTTAATTTGGTAATAGACGGGCCATTTTAAAACCCCAGATTCAAAGCAAATTTTCAATCTGTAAAAGAGCCACAGATCAATTGGACAAGTGGCTAAATCTTTAAAGAAGCTATGAACCCAACTTACTACTGTTACTATAACGAAGCCTATTTCAGTATTACCAAGGAAGCCTCAAACCCGTTCATCTCATGGTAACATGTGAAATTTTTATTTTCGATTTTATGGCTCTGAATTAACTTTAATGTGATTGGCATCTCGGTAACGATGGCCTTAAATATTTTTTGGGGGTTAATCTACGAAAAGTAAAGGACCCTTTGTTGAAGAATTTCCTTAGTCATTTAATTCAACTTGCCGGTTCCATTGTTACATTTTTTCCGAACTACATAAACAATTCAATAAAGTGAACATTCAAATTTATTTGCCTTTTAAGCCGCTAAAGACTTTTTAACAAGACTTTGTAAAAATATTTGTTTGTTCCGTTTCCTTCATTGATTTTAATTGCTTAATCAATTTGAGATTTTAATTCTTATGTAAAAAGCATGGTGGAATTTTACATTGTTAAGAGAAATTTTCTTTAAATGAATAAAGATTTGATTTTGTTTTTACACAATTTTTGAAATATACACGAAATAATTATTTCTTACAAAAAGAGATATGCGTTCTATCTGATGGATTTTTCATGCAAAGTTGAAAAAGTTGTCAAGTTGATAACAATCGAGGAATTGAGACATCTCAATTTCTACGTTTATAGTAAAATGTTGTAAATGTTTATCGCTGGCCCGTGGAAGCAGAGAGATCTAGATTCATATCTTTACAATTGATTTAACATGGAAGAATTTTCAAGAATGGCTTACAACTTAAAGGGCCCTTCTTTTATTTTGACTTCAATAATGCCATTAAAGTTTGGATCTGAAAGTACTTAAGTTCCAAAATGTATTTATGCATTGATGTAGATAATCTTGGGATATAGAAATGGAGGGATAATTAAAGGCAATCAAGTTTTTAGTAGATGGAGTTTACGCCAAGGTTTAAGCAACAAGATCCGAGCAACTCCAGGCCAACAGGCGAACACCTAGCAGTTGGCACATGAGTTAAGCCATTGGATCAACGATTTAATCAGTTTTGAATAGTTCAAGGTGGGTTAATTTTTATTCAAATATTTATATGTTGGTCAAACGGCTTTCTTTGCCCTATTTTAAGGGTTACAATAATTTGTAGTCCAATATAAATTCATAGAGTAGGCTTTGAGGGGTTTAAGAAAACCTTAAAACTAAACTAAGTTTAAAGTTTCAATGCTAAAATTCAAAACAAGCTTCAGTATTACAGCGTACAGTATTAATTTCGTAAAATTTTTTGCCTACTCAGAGTATTTATATCTGAATTATGGATTCGTATTTGGAAATGAACTAATTTGAATTTGAATTTTGCGCAACTCTCTTTGTCAAAGTTTAAAGTTTAAGTTTTTCTTACTTTCTAATAATAAAAGTTGATGGCTATAATTCTATCAATGTCTATCAATATATTTTGACTAATTTCACTTGGGGTAGAAGGAAAAGTTCGATTAATCGCCAAATAAACCGCCAAAAGTAATGATATAAAATTAAAGTCGGTTCAAAGATTAAATTTCCCGTCTGCCTTATCATGCTCATTTTTTCTTCAACTATTTTCCCAATACTTTTTTTTTATATTTACTCTCTCATTTTATTTTATTTTTTCTTTTTCTTGACGTCATAAAGAAATTCAAACAGCGGCGATTTCTTTTATTAGTATTATTATTATTATTATTATTATTATTATTATATTATTGTGAGAGTCTCGTGTGCATGTACGAATGCATTTACGATTTCGTAGAATTACAATTTCAAGATCTTTCAGTGAGAGCTCAATTTGTTTTGCTAATTAACATTTCTCTAATTATTATGATTCTGCAACCTTTTTTTTTCATGCCTCTTTTTTCCTTCGTTTTTTCTTCACCGCTTCTTCTTCTGTTTGTTCACCTACAAATTATTCGGAAGTTAAAAATTAACAATATAAATTAAGAGTAAAAGAAGAAGAAGAAAAAGAAGAAGGAGAAGAAGCACTTATATATGAAATGTAAATATGCAGACCATAAATTTTTAGTTGAATTGTAAAGGACGAAAGTGCCCTTGAAAATGTCCCTTTCAATTTTGAATTGTTTACTTTCTTTTTTTTTTTTTTTTTGAAAACGCTTCGCTTAAAACGTTTTAAATTGACGAAATCACGCGTAAAGTCATGAAGTGTTAGCACGAAGGTGAAACTATAATATTGCCGGTAGTGATTTGAATGAATGATGAATTGAAATTGTTCATTATAGAAAAAGAAAAGAAGCCAATTTTATGCAGCAGCAATTTATATTGTTAAATAATTTCGAAACAACATTTCAAAACAAGAAACAAGAAACAAGAAACAAGAAACAATGGCAAGAAGCAAGAGGCATCAACTGCCATCAGTTAAATGGATAATTAAATTCTCTGGGTGTTTTATTTATAAGTAAATCTAAAAAATGTTTATGATGGGCCATTAAGAACTTTTAGTAGCGCATTTCTTCAACATAATTCTTTCAACGTCCTCTTTCAAATTTCCCCATTTTCTCATTCAAGGTGACTCCTTAACTGTTCATTGGTCATTGTTCATTTTTTAAATCGAGATATTAGCGTGCAGTGAGTAGCGTGTCATGAAGAAGTCAAAGACAATGGCAAAGGCAAAGGCGAAGGCGAAGGCGAAGGCAAAGGCAACATTTGGCAACATTCGAAATTAATTTCAAATTTTTACTTTTTGTTCATCTTTAGAGATTTTTTTATTGCTTTCTTTGTATTTTGTTTTGACAAGAAAAAGCTACAAATTTCGCTTAAGGAGGCAAAAAAATTCAGTTAATAAAAATAAAAATTTATCAAATACAAATTAAATAAAAAAATTTCATGAAAATTTTTCAAAATTAAAAAAAAAATTTTCAAGAATTTTGTCAAAAAATTAAAAGAAAGTTTTACACAAAAATTTTAATTTTTCAAAAGCTTTTAATAAATTTTTCAAAAATTAAAAAAAAAATTTTTTTTCAACGTTAAAAGAAAGTTTTATCAAAAGAGAAAGAAAGAGAGAGAGAGATACAGAAAAAAATTTCAAAGATGACTGTTTTTGGGTATTTTGGGGTTAGTTCTATGGCATGTGTTAATGTGAATCTAATCTAATTACAATTATTTTGGTTGGAAAAGATTGCCCACTTTTTCTTCAATTTGGAATTTATTTGTTCCATTTTTTAAATAATAATAACAATAATCATTGAAATTAATATCCCATCGTTATCCTTATTGTACCATAAACATGCTAACATACATTAAAGTAAAATTTTTTTGGTTGGAAAAGCATTCTCACATTAAATGTCCAAGTAATTAGAAAAATTATTCCTACATAGAATTTTTAATGGCCTTAACGAATGTGATAAGAACAAAAAAGTAAAATATGATTGTCATGCTTGTTCTAGAAAATTTCCAAATTTTTTTTTCTTAATTGTAAGGGGAGTTGGCGAGGGGGATTTATACCCTACCACTTATAATCCAGGGCATGCTAAGTGGAAATGTAACACGCTAAAGTTACATAGCAATCAGAAAAGGCTTTGAGTTGTATCCGTCTTTTATTAAATTGATTGATTCGGAGTCAATTTAAAACAGGTCTATTCACCGATCTGTCCGACTGTTCAATTGTCCCCTCTGCTATCGGTTCATGTAGGCTAATTAACAGAAGCTAGTTCGCCACTTTTGAGGTATTTTAATGAAATTTGCCGAAAGGTGCGTGTAACAAAGACCTGGGCTTCAGATAGATCCTTTCAGCTTTACTTTTTGACTCGATGTAATCATTTTTGCCCATGTAAATTAATTAAAAAAGTTTGCTTTTGGCCAAAGATGCCAAGGAATAAGTTTAGGCAAAATCGTGTCTGCTAATTTCTGAAAAAAATTTCTCAATTTTTAAAATTTTATCGATTGATCGATTGATTGTTGTTACCTAATCCATCATAAAACAATAGTATCCAACTTAATTTAGATCGATCACTTGTTTGGACCATGTCTCCCATTTCCTTCACAAAATCATAATATTTCTTTTTTATCTCTTGACTTTCAATTCATTTTGAAAAGTTGTCTAGAGCATCTTAAAGGCGACCCCAACCTTTTGCAATCTTTTTTTTTTTTTTTGCTTTTTTAATTTTATTTCTATTGATTGTGTTTTGTATTGTGGTGGAGTAGTGAGAAACACGTATTCCTGCTGATTTTAACTAATAACATTTCAGAAGGCTATTACTGCCATGCTGATTGGTTCGGACACTTTTTGACAATAAATTCATATTGTAAAATTAGATTTTTTATAATGATTGCAATTTTTTTTTAATAAATGTGTACACGCATACACACCAAATGGAGGTTTACCTTGGGCCCAAAAGTAATCATTATCGATAGACCGTAAATTTATGGTTTTTCATATCCTGCACCACTTGTAAGGTAAAGTTTTATTTATAGCATTGAAATGATATTGAAAAAATAGACCTTGGCATTCTTCTTCTTTTGTTTTTCCATAATCATTCATTAATAATCATTTTCTCTCCAATGATTATTTGTTGCCACTTTTTCTTTGGCCATGCCGAACTGGCCATGCCGAGAACTCATTCCATCCCAAAAAAAAAAAAAAAAGAAAGACCAGTTTTTCATATTTAGCAGTCTATACAAAGCCCAAAGTTTTAGAGTTTATTCTAAATTAATATGAAAAATTAAGCCATATTTTTGAACTGTATACTTGATCGGTTTTTCTCTCTAAATGAAATTTTTTGAAGGGTGAAATTACTAATTACACATAAATGAAGTAGGGTATTTCATCTTCGTCAACGTCTGTGTTTCTGTGTTTTCTAGCTCTGTAAAAATAAGTTATTTAAATATATTCAAGGACATGTCAAAATTTGAAGATAATTTAAATTAGTAGAATTGAAATTACTAGAAAAGAATTATAAATGTGACCGATAATTGTTACGATTACGTTTTAAATTCCTTAAAGAAAGCCGAAGAGGATAGATTTGTACAAATTTAAATCGATTTGCGAAATTTTCCTTGCTAAAAAAAAACGTCTTTTATCTTAAAAAAATTTTCTTATATTAATGGACATAGCCTTTAGAAAATGTCTAAAACAATTAATAAGAACTTTTATACCGCATAACATAAATGGTGCAATCCAAAAGCAGTTGAGATAGACTCAACTTTCTTATATAAATTAACTCAGAATAAATTTCTGAATTGATTTAAATCTGTTTGTTCGTATGTCTGCCAGTGTGTCTGTCTGTCTGTCTGTCTTTATCTGCAAGCTACAGATATATTTTAATGAAATTTGATACATGAATGTATTTTGGTTAAAATCGGTTAATTTTTACGATCACGCCCCATGTAACGCCTTTTTTAAAAATAGTTGTCATATGTAAAAAAATTACAATTTTGAAGATATTTTAGTATAAAGTAGCTCTTAATTGTATTTTAATATAAAAAATCAGTATACCAAATTTAGTCTAAATCGATCTATTTGTAAAACCTCATTTTTGAAAAAACTCATTATATGAAAAAAATGTTACAATTATGAAAATATTTTAGCGAAAACTGACGTCGATTTGTATTTTGACATAAAATGTATGTTTACCAAATTAGGTCCAGGTCAGTCCACCTTTCCAAACGAATTTTTCAAATTATTTTCAAGTAATTTAAACTTAAGACCATTAATTCGAATTACATGACAAAAAAGGCCTTAACACTGAAACGTTTGAAAACTCGTAAAATTTTCGCTTTTGCGAATAGTTTTTTCTTGAAAAGAAACTATTTTTCGAAAAATGTACCTACTTCCCAAACAATGGGAGACCTTAAATTGCCTTTCAAAAGCCAAATAAGTGCCCTACCTCTTTTTATGTCATTCAAGGACTTGAGAAACATGTTAAAATAAATTTCTCTCCAACTTTGAAATATACAAGAGAACTTGAGTGAGGGCCATTTTTTGATCATACCAAACGATTTGCTACAAATGACCATGCAAATATTTACATCTTCAATTATTCAGATACATCAAAAATTTAAACATAGTGCTCCGAAAGTGCGTACATCAAGCATTTTGCCTTGTTAATGATTTTTTGCTTAAATCATTAAATTAATATCGATAGCAATAATTCGAAAAATGGATATGTGGGAATTTAGAATTGTAATGAGTCCACAATTTAAATAGTCAAAATATTCAAAATGATTAGATTAACAGTAAAAAAAAAATAATAATAAAATTCTATTTCGTTGTGTAAATCCTGCGTTTAAAATTTAGATTAGATCAAACTATTTGATCAAGTTTCCCCGACAAAGAATTATTTTTCATAAACTATTACAAAAGAAGCTTATAATGAATAAATTGTATGGATTAATAGAAATTTATGAAATAGCATGCAAATGGAATGAAAAAATAAAATTCAATTGAACAATTAATGACATTTGAAAATTAATTGTCATGAGAATTGTTTCAAGTGTTTGATAAGAAATTCTATAATGTTTATATATACATGCATATAAACATTTTATGTATATACATGTATGTATGTATGTATGCATGAATGTATAGTAATGTGTGGAATAATGTAATTGCCACTGTAGTTGAATTAGTTTTTAGAGAGCAAATCAATTTCAATTCAGTTTTCCTCATAATAATTATCAATGATGATTTGGAGAATCTTATGTTTATAGTTTTTAGCTTTAAGCGATAATAATCACTTAGTGCATTATAAACATTTAACAATCAGTAACAACAATATCTTCTTCTTTCTTCTTCATCTTTCACATAAATAAACTTTCAATTGGCATGAATGTTTTTCAAAATTATGGAAACAAAGTTTATCATGTTTATGCTAATGTTGTTCTTATTGCTGCTGCTGTTGTTCTTATTTCATTATTATGCTGGCATTTGTTGTTGGTACAATTATGAATACCATGCATTTTGTAAAATTTTGTAAAAAAATTTTTCATCATCATCATCATGCACCAAAGATGATTTAAAATATTTACTTGGATATAAATATTGAGTTATATTTTTGATAGGCATCAAAATGGTCCATTTAGACACATGTTGCTGGTACTCATCCATTCTGAGATACAATTGTAAACGAACGGACTTTAAGAGCAATTAAAATTTAAGATCAGTGGAGCCTCTTTTTCACCCTTCATAATTTATAATACAGATCCATAATAAATGCCAAAAATACTTTAAGATGGATCATTTTTTTACTATACCGATGATCTAATAGTTCTCTATGTTAGTAGAGAGCTATTAAGCTTGGGCCTAGCAATGAATGCCATTAAATGATAAATGAAAGTGTAAAAGAGAAAACAAAAATTATAAAAAAATTAGTCTTTGTAGGCGTGTTTAATTTCTATTTCTATTTGGAATAGATTTTTAGAAGACTTTAGAAAATTTTTAAGCAATGAGTGGAAAAATTGTGTAAAAACTTTAAATTTTTTACATGAAAAGAGAGAAATATTCAGAGATTCAGAGTCCTTTGCACAGGTTGTGTTATTATGGCTCTAATCTTGGACTGTTTTAAAACTTTTTCAAGAGAAATTTATGAAATATTTTTACCAAATTTATACCACCAAAAGGCTGCTTATAATAGATAGGCAGACCAATGGGCCAGTCAAGGCTGGATTAATTTAGATTGAAATGCTAATATCAAAAGCTTCAAAATTTTTACCAGATCTCTACTTTCTAATTATTGAAGTTGAATAAAATTTAAGGCTAATTAATGCTAATAAATGAAAATTTTCTAGTATTTGAGTATTTAACTTTATCTGATGAATGCTTCCTTAAGTTTGCTCAAAATTTTAATAAAAGCTCAATTTCCTCAATCACACCTCAATGTCTTAATGATCAAGTCCTTAATCTGTTAAAATCTGATTACACTTTTCTTCTTTGTAAATAATTTCTTTTTTGATCAGATTTCATGATATCATCATCATCATCATCATCCATTATCATTAACATCATTATTATCATCATTCAAAATTTGTCAATTTATGTGTCATAATCAAAACAATCTAATCAATAAAATGTAACAAAATTTACTTCTATTTAATTTTATAATTCACGGCAGCAATAACAAAAAAAAAACAAAAAACAAAAAACAAAAAAACAATAACAAAATTTAATAAATGTGAATAACTGATTGAGAAGCAAAAACGTATGATTTATGTTGAATGGAAAATTCTAAAAATTCATGTAATATTGCGCTGGTCATTATAATCCGATATTGCATACGATTCATGAATGTGCCATGCATGACATTATCGGATAATGAATATATCAATATATTTGAATAATTGTTTGCTGCCTACTTTAATGCACAAACATTTGTAATTAGTAATATTAAATTATGCTCCTTACAAAAATTTAACGAGACGAGAATATAACGAGACATTATGGCATCATCGTGTCATGCTTGCGCTATTAAAGTTATTGATAACGATTATAAAAAGAGAATACGTGTTTAAGCACACAATTAATAAATAACAAATAATAACATTAGAGTCAATTGTAGAGTCAGTTATAGAGTTAGTTGTAGTTGTAGTTCATTATTAATTATCCCTAAAAGTGCAGCAGAAACATTTGTTATAAACATGTTTCGCTTAAATAAATAGAAAATTCAAAACTTTTCATATTTTATAAAGATTAAACTTTTCTGAAAAGAAGCACCAACGCTCAACTCGAACTCTGAAACTCAACTTTGTCCAAAGTGAATAAAAAAATTAAGAAAAAGTTTGAAAAATGATTTGAGAAGTTTTATTTTATAGCAGAGAATTTAAAAATATCAAAAGGGCACTACAATGATTTTCATTAAAGTACAAAACAAAATTGTCAACTTTTTTCGTGTATTAAATTTTTCATAGTGTTATAAAATATTATTAGAGAGGGATTTTCTTTCCTTTAAAAGCGTGGTTAAGGGCGATTTTGAAAATTTTTTAAAGTTAGCCATAATAATTGACGAAGGTTTAGGTCAATTAAATTTCATAAACTGAATAAATGAATGGCTGGCCGATTGGTAAAATGCAAAATGGATCTACTTTAAACTCGTCGTATGAGTTACGTACGTCCTCTCAAAATGATGTAGGGCACAATATTTTCTTATCTTTTCTTGTATGTTATAAAAACTTAAATAGAATGAAGATTTAAGTTCAATTTTAGAAAGTAAAATATCTAAAAATAAAGAATATCTCTGGTAACCATAAAATTCATATATTAATTTTAAATGCAGAAAAATATATTGAAAGCTCATGCAATATGAGTATCAGAATGATATTGAAAATAATTAAAATTGGATATAAGTTATGCGCTAGATAGGTCTTTGTACTTTTCCTAACCAACTTTATTTTTTGCTTATTCAGATCAAGTTAATCCAATTGGATGGATAACTTGATCCACTTGAGTGATAGATATTGAAATTGGACCTTCAGTCTAAATTAAGATATAAAATAACTGCCTAAGAGAGACTTTCAAAGTGAATAGTCAAATTTTCTTACAGAACGACTACGTTCTTTCACTTTGCATTTAACATTATTTAAAAATATATTAAACTTAAAACTGAATGCATGAAAATATACTATTTACTTTTTTTAATATATCTTTTTATATTTGTATCTGTAATGCATACTTTTAGGTGATGAATGAAATTGCCATTGGGCAATGTGTAGAGTTTAATGAACAACTACTAAGAAAACTAAAAATGATATACAATTTTTGTGATAATAATTCATTCTAATTGATCATACTAAATGGAAACTTTTATGTCTAACAATTCACTGGTTTATGATAGTAAATCGCTCAAAAATACCTAATATATAGATAAAAGCTATCGTTCAAAGATTTAACATTTCGTGAATTTGTAATAAGTTGAGACTTCTTCGATGGAAATACAACAAAAATTAATTTTATGATGTTGCCATAAATACTCCCAACATAGAAAATGTTTACATAATGTGCTTATAAACATATGTTGATAGCATATATTATAAATATTATAAAGTTACTTTTTAAATATGTCATGCATATTCTCCTACAGTTCATTTCAGTATGTTATTTACACTTGAATGAATAATTTACTACTTGCAGTACTTTTATATGCACAAACATACAATGCAACATTGTTGATGGACTTCCGATTGTTTTTATTGTTTATTAGCATTTATACGCCTTTGCTTTAAATAACGCTGAAATTATGTATTACAATTATTATGATACCTAAAAAAATTTATATAGTAATTTCATTTATTATAGTAAACATAATATAATGTTAAGTAAAACCCTATTAACTAAATTAACACCAACTAAGCATCAGACACATGTATCTATAACAAGTATTGAAATATTAACATGATGATAATTTCCAGTAAGTAAAGTTTGTTAAATATTAAAGTTTACACGCCACGAATTAGGTTTCCTAGTGTTGTTATCTTTACGTACTTTGTTCTAAAAATATTTGGGGTATAACAATGAATAAAATATAAAAAGTTGATTTCTACTTCTATTTGGTAATTTGCTGCGTGTAAGTGTTTAATAATTTTTTTTTTTTTACATTTTTTTATACTTGTTTTAAATTAAAATTGTAGAAGATCATTTGAAATATTTTTTTATTCATTTTATATTTTGCCGTTGGCCTTAGTGTGTCTCCTGACATGATTTCCAAGAAATAGGTGACTTAATTCAAAAAAATTAACAAAATACAAAGGAAGAAAACAAGGCGTTCGTAACCTAAACAATAGTGCTGTAAAATTTGTTAAATTAAAACCAATTGAAGAAGTCACAGTAGTCGTAAACAAATCATAAAAGAAAAAGGATCACAAACTAATACATCAAATTTAATCAAATACACAATTAATTGCCAAGAAAACCAAAAAGAAAGAACGAAAGAAGGAATGAAAAGAATACTATAAAGTTATATATATGTATATGTATACATACATACATAACTATATATAAATAAATATCAACGGAATTAAGTTGACCTTCCTCCTCCAATTTGTGCGTCTTTGTATGCGTTTGTGTGCAACACGTGATATTTATGTAAATATCCTAAAAACGCCCTAACATCAACAGTACAAATATAAAAGTGACAAAATCGTGATTTATCGAGCGAGAAGTTTTTCTATTGCTATTGTTGGTGCTGTTACTAAGGCTTCCGCAAATAATTAGTCGCAACGTCATCAAACATTAAACGTCAAGTTTTTTTCTTCTTTGTAATCAGAAAGCCGAATACAATTGAAATTTGAAGCTTATAAATCTAAATCTATTGATAAAAGCATCGTCGTCATCCAACAACGGAATCACAACCGAAGAAAACAAGAACAGATATACAAGAGAAGAAAATCTGCCTTTTTTTACTTTGTCTATTGTAATAGATTATTTTTGAAAAAGGTAAGTTGCGTTTAATGAAAGAAAAAGTTGTGCAGTGTTATCTACGAGTCTAGCAACAAATAAACAAACAAATAAACAAACAAATAAACAAACGTCTACTCGTTAAAACATGGCTGCAGCTTATCTAATGTTGGTGTTGCTGTTGCTGTTGCTTTTAGTGTTCTATTATTATTATTATTATTATTATTACTATTATAACGATCATTATTATTATTGGTATTATTATTGTTTTTTGTGTGATTCGTTAAAAAGTATTGTGTTATAATCCACGAATTTTACTATACAATATCTCAATTGTAAGACCGTTGAAAGTAACTGTACTTTTTATGCTTCGCTTTTTTTTTTTTTCTATATATATTTTCTCTTCTCTTTTCTGTTTGTCTTATACGTTTCGTGTGAAATAGCAGGTCCTCTTGAAGAGACGTGTACGAAGTGAAACAATGATAGAAAATAATAGAGAAATTTGGTCGGTTGGTTGTGGTAGTGGTAGTGGTGGTAGTGGTAGTGGTAGTGGTAGTGATGGTGGTGGTTTCACAGATGACGATGCAATGTTGGCACCATCAACTTTTATCTCAGGTCGTACAAATAGTAATCATGGTGGACGTAATTGGAAATTTACTGTAATGATGAACGATAGTTGCCTTTTAATGGCTAATGAACGTTTAGCTGTGGTGGGAAATTGTGAAGCGTTGGGCAATTGGCAGCTAAATGGTTGTGTTATGATGTCCAAGACAAATCCTGATGGAGATGGGCTTGATGATGGGGATGGTATGTAACCAATTGACCTTGCCACAAGCACAAATTTTTCAACTTTTCTCCAGAGTCAAATTTTTGGAGCTGTACGGTACAAATACCACGTGACCGTATAACCCAGTATCGTTACCTGACATGTGCTATCGATCCGACTCATGAAAAGGTATTTGTTAGACGTTGGGAGACACACCTTGAACCGCGGCAAATACCAGAATTGGCTAATGAACCACCGGTCAGCTATCATGATACATTTGGCATTATTGGGAATTCTGAAAAGATTGATCGTGGTTGGTTGTCATCGGAGACGATTATTCAAATGAAATTCTTTAATGCTCCATTTTCGTGGAAGCAGCGCATGAAACGTCGCCTTATGTATGTTAAAGTGACACCAACTAATTTACGGATACCAACCGGAGGTAATGATTACAATACGTCATCTATTTACTCCTCAATTTCATCTCCAGAAGATTCTCTGTCGAATGATACTCATGATACTAGGGAAAATAGTGGAGAAAATAGCACAGCGTTTGCCTTTTCTGAAGTGACAACTTTAAGTAATAGTGATAGTGTTATACGACCACAGCCACAATTTGGCACTGCATGTGGACCATGTGACTTGGTTATATTTCATATAACTACAAGTGATTTCGATAGTACTGCCTACCTCATTGATTTATACACTTATAGTTCACGGGCTGAAAATGATGAGCCACCATATCATTTAGGCTACCATTATGTATTACCAAATTTGTTTAAGGCATCAGAAGGATATTTAGAAGTGCCAGTAACATGCGCATCTAAACATCGTCCACTTGGTATGATGCAATTAGGTTACTTAATTATTAAACCAGTGCCTTCATTATCGATGGATATGAGCGTATCATATCAGCGTTATTGGAATCAAAGATGGAAAGGTTTAGATGTGGGTCATCGCGGCTCTGGTACCAGTTTTAAAGCTAACGCATCCTCAATTCGAGAAAACACAATTACCTCGTTAAAAAATGCTGTCGAACATGGTGCCGATATGGTAGAATTCGATGTACAACTTAGCAAAGATTTGGTACCAGTTGTTTATCATGATTTTATGATATATGTATCATTAAAATCAAAAAATCAATTGCTAGAGCATGATTTTCTCGCTTTACCCATGCGAGAACTTACATTAGAACAATTAAAGAATCTTAAAGTCTATCATACAGCAGAAGGTAAATCACGTGAGACTAGATCATTCTCAAATGATGATTTGCAAGAGCATCAACCATTTCCACAATTGACCGAAGTTTTTGACGCCATTGATCCACATGTAGGTTTCAATATAGAAGTGAAATGGTCTCAACGTTTACAAGATGGCACTATGGAAGAGGAATTTGAACATGTTGTTGATCGTAATCTTTATGTTGACTGCATATTGGATGTAGTCTTTCGTAAAGCTGACAAACGCCGTATTGTGTTCTCATGCTTCGATTCCGATATATGTACCATGTTACGTTACAAGCAAAATCGTTATCCGGTCATGTTTCTAACAATTGGTGTAACTGAAAAATATAAAAACTTTTTGGATCCACGAGGTAATCGTATTGAAACGGCCGTTTTTAATTCTGTAGCAATGGAATTATTAGGTATTGTCGCTCATACCGAAGATCTATTAAGAGATCCCAGTCAGGTAAATATTTCTTACTTTTACTTTACTTTACTTTACTTTTCTAATTTCATAACATCCCCCTTCTATATAAATAATATAGAATCTATAAAGTTAAAAGGCGTACACTCCCAAAAGAATTTGAATCACGCCCATCAGTCTATTTGGAATTACTCTCTAAGGCCGGCTTTTTTTTAATACTATTTTAAAATGTCTCTTATTTATTGAACCGTTTGGTAAATTTGGTTTTAAAAAAAAAAAAAATCATTTTTTCTCTCTCTCTATTTGATAACCTGTGCCTTGCCTACCTGAATTTTGTTCATATGTAAAGAGTAGTGTAAAGGAAATTTTCGGGAATTTTTTTGAAAAATCATTAAGCATTAAAGTTATAGATAGTTTAAAATCTCTTTAAAATCTCTTCCATGGCACATTTTATTTGGATGAATTCTAGAAACACTTGAAAAGAATCAAGTGTTGTTATGAATTAATTCTTTTAAATTAAAAATTTAAATCGATTTGACCTTGAAATTTTGAAAAAAAAATGATTAAGCAACTTTCCGCTTTAATTAGCCTACAAAATACTCTTCTAATTTCCATGTATTGAATCCTCTTACATGTGTAACAAATAATTTGTTTGAACGATTTTTGAAAAATCCACCAACCAAAAGTTGGGAGTTTACTAATTTTGTCATTATATTTACAACAAGCAAAAAGACAAAATCGAGGACAAAATCAAATTCTGAATCGATTTAGATTTGTATGTTGTTAAATTAGATAAAAATCTCGGAAGTGCCTCGTGCAGTCAGTTTGAATATTTACAATGAATAAAATTTCTTAAAGAGAGGGGGGGGGACGTACTAAGAACACCTCAGTTTTTCAAAATTGAATTCTAGAATTTTTTTTTTTTTTATATTAATTATTTGCAAACTACAAAACATAGAAAGAAGGAAAAATAAGGAAGCTATTGGTTTACAAAATCTGTTCAAAAATTATGAATAATCAGTCGGTTACGCCTACGCGAAATTGTACCATATAAAATTAATTTAAATTAAATTAATTTTAAATTTGCTATCTAAAAAAACTGACTGAAAAACTGAAAACCTGAAAAATTTAAACAGATTTTGAATAGTAATATGATGGTGTATGGATGCTGGGTAACCAAGATTTGCCCTTAGTCAAATTTAATTTTCTTTTTAGTCTTTTTCTTTTTTTTGTATTTCAATTAACTAGAATAAATGTTCTTGTTTGTGTTGGCTTTTTTCAGGTAAATTTAGCCATAAATCGTGGCTTAGTTGTATTCTGTTGGGGTGATGATAATAATTCCAAAGATACAATTAAAATGTTGAAAGACTTGGGATTACATGCCATCATTTATGATAAAATGGATGTTTTGACTAGTAAAGAAGTTAAGGTGAACAATTTAATTGATCGGCCGCTTTAATGCGCTCTGTAATTTTGTAAATTGTAATAGAACTTTTCTTTTTTTTTTTTTTTTTTTTTTTTTTTGTTTATAATTTATATTTGTAGCAAAGTGTATTTTTATTGCAAGCCAAAGGAAGTCATAAAGATTTACTTAAACTACAAGCTTTAGAAATGGGTAAAGTTTGGCATGCCTCAAATACTTCAAGCAACACCAGTGACGCTGCAACGAATGATACTTAAAATTAAAATTAAAGCAAAAACAAAACAAAACTTTTTTTCTTTCTTATTCCAAACAAACAAAAACAAAAATAAAAAAAGAAAAAGAAAAAGGAAAAACCACGAACAATTTGAAGAGAATTCTATTCACTTCAACTTTGTAATTATTGCATTAGTTTAATAAATCTCTGATTAAAATTCAATTTTATTTACTTAATTTACGAGTATCGATATTTCTATATATAAATATCTATTAATGTTTATTTTTATTGGTTTTTTTTTTTCTTCTCTTTTTATAACTATTATTATTATTATCATTATTATTATTATTATTATTTGCTGTAATACACGTGGGAATTAAATTAATTGCTAACTAGAAAAAAACATTAGCAAAAAAACAAAAAAAATAAATAAATAAATAAATAAATAAACGTAATGCAAACAAAAGAAAAAGAATAATAATATTTAATAATTTTTTTTTTTGTAATAATTTTTCTTCTCTTCTTTTTTTGCTTTATTAAATAAGTAAAATTATTATAATATTTTGTCAATTAAAAATTATTCACAATTTAATGCTGTACAATAAAAAAAAAAAAATCCATTTGGCTATGGCCAAAACTTGAATACCCCGGATAATACTTCATATTTATTTTTTTATTTATACAGTTAGATAATTGAAAGTTATATAATTTTGTGTAGGCGTGGCCTTAATGCTTGTGCAAAATTTCATCTCTATTTTTTTCACTTTTCAAATTATGAGCGAGAAATCATAAATTTTTGCTTAAAAAAAATAGAACGTTACACTGTGAGCGTTCACCTTTGACTGTCTTGGCTCATTTTCAATGTCATTGTACATCAATTTCTAACGTTTTTGGCAAATTTGAGTCAGATATAATTTTTTTTTTGTATGCGAGCCAGAAAAATTATTACTACACACAAATAGACGGCCAGATAGGACATACTTGTCTAAATTGTGTCAAAGTTTAAGAAGAAGAAGAATGTATGTACTTTATGCAGTGTCCGATACTTTCTTGTAGGCATTACAAACAATTTTGGATGGTCAGTAAAAAATCTTTGTAAAAGTGTTATACTCCATCGATCAGGGGCTTCTTTTAAATATCGCATACGTAACGTTTAATACCCCGCTGGTTTATTGTAATCGAAAGGTACAAGAAAATAAATTCCAAATCGGGAAAGTAAAATATTGTATTGCATGGCCAGGGTTATATAAAATTGATCGATTTCAATACAGATTTATATGAATAATGAATTAACCGATTTTAAACAATTTATGTGGATTTCGTCATAGGGTCGCATTCTCGCAATACTCCCAATATCGCTTAAAGTGTCTTGAAAATGACAGCATGCATTTTGCCAATAAAGTGATACAGTTAGGCAGATCAAAAATATAGGCAGATATTCAAGAATTCAAAAAATTTTTATATCTCGATTTGTTTAGTAAAAGATGGGTCTATCTCAAGTCTTTCTTAATGTCACAATTATATTTATATTTGGTTCACTATAAGGGCCTTATTGGGCCCAATTTTTTTATTTTATTTTTGTATATGTCGTATGTTAATTGACAGATGGCGAAAATTTCATTTTTAAGCGACATGAATTTGAATATTAAAAATCAAAATCAGGACACTCAAAAGTTAAACAACAATTTATTAAAATTGTTTAATTGTGAAAGAGAATAAATGTCAATATTTACAATAGAATTGACATGCTTGCAATATCTTTTCGGCTTAAATTGTTTTTTTTTCTTTTTGCAAAATTTCTATAAATAATTTATTTAATAACTCAAACAGATAGCAAACTTCAAACGATTTATTACATTTTTTTAACCGTTACGCCAAATTTTTATGCATGAATTTCTATAGCACTCTGTGAATTATTTAAGAGAAATGTTTAATATCTAAAAAAGAGAATACGAGTGAGAGAAGAGATGAATTGAAAGCATTATTATAACTTTCCATGTATGACATGAAATTTATAACATGATTTTGAAAAAATTGACAAATTATTCAAAAATGCATAATGAGATTTATGAGAAATAATTATTTTAAATGAATTTTGCAAAATTGCAAAATTATTGCATTCCTTCAAAAACAGCTGAAGGAGCAGGCATTGTAATTTTGATTGATTTTTTAAAAAAAAATTTTTTTCCTCCAAATCAATTGTAACTAATTCATCTTATTAAACATTTGTATGCGCTTGTGCAAAATTTGAGCATTATTTATTATAGAAAATTTCAATAAAATATCATTTTCATACGTCATTAGTTATTTGTTAAGGAATCGTGAAAAATAGAAAGACAAAAAAAAAAAACGGCATTTAAAGTTAACTACAAAGAAGAAAAATTGTAGAAAGAAAATTAAAAATCTCTATATTTAGAAAATGAAAAACTAAAAATGAAACGTTTAAATTAATTTATATATAAAGTAATTTAATTATTATTAATTATACAATAATTATATAAAGTTAACAAAGAAAACTTTGTTTTCATAAGAAAAAAAAATATTAAGGTGCTTAATCTTTAAAATACAATAAAAATTTTGTTTTACAATTTCCTTTAAGTTTTATTATGTTTCTTTGGCATAAAACATAAATAGAAATTTGTCAATTAATTAAGTTAATTATGAATGAACTTTTTTTTCTTAAAATGAACATAAATTTGAGCTTAAGGAAAAATCGATGAATTTTTTATATTACAAAAAGAAATTTTAGGTAATCGGCAAAATTAAGGCGGCATACAGACTAAGAAGTAAGGTTTAATACTTCATAAATGCTTTAATAAATTAATTAATGGACAACGTGACAACTAATTTCCATGTAGTAAGTAAAAAACAAAAAAAAAAAAACTGCATTTAAAATGGAAAATCGAAAATTATTGGCCATCGAAATATGAAGTTTGATAACTTGTACACTCGTGTTTGAATTCAGAGAGATTTCATGTAAAGTCTACTTGTATTATGAATGTTAGATTGAATTTGTATAATTTACAGCCTGTCCGAACTTTGGATAATGACGGTTTAATCATGCATCTAAAACGAGTTTTGTTTGCATGTCCGTCCATAATATTTTTAACTTATGTGCTGAATGTATAGTTGAAAAGATGGTCAAGGATCGAGGCTTAAGAAAGTTAAAAAAACTGATTCTCGAAAAATTTGCAACCCTTTTGGGTTCAACTGATTTTAAACTTTGGTTTTGTATGTTCAAGTAAAAATTGAAAGTTTAAAATGTGAAAAATATAGATTTGCAACAAAGTCTGTTATATGAGAATCGGTTGAAAAAATGGACTGATTTAGTTTGAATTCGATCTGCCTAAAAAGAAAAAGACTATTTTGTGTCGCCTTTTTTTTCTTGTAAATATTGAAAATTGTAAACTGAAGTGATCCTAAAAATTGCTCTTACTTATCCTTTTTTTAACTCATTCGTCATTAGGACCAAAATATTTCTTCAATATATCTTAAAAGTTGCTACTTAAGGGCATTAATAGTGTGAAACCACATTCATCTGATTTTTCCTATTGGCCTTATGTTAACACAAGCTTATTATAATCTTTTAGTGAAGACGTTGGGATTTAGAATAAGGACCCAGTAAATCGTTCTCAATTTCTTGGGATTGTATATTTTATATTTTATAGATAATGAAACAGTGGAAGGTACACAGTAAATAGAAGCAGATGCAAAATAATGCTAAGAATAGGATCAAATTGTGAATAATATTTAGACAAAGTGAAAGATTCTTTTCTTTATAATTTTGAGGGAGGGCATGAAACACATTGTAATACTCCAACTGAATTATGAGTAGTGAGTAACTGAATTATGAGAATTAAAGATCGGAAATGTCTTGATCTTGATGCTATGTAGGTCTGTCCATTGTGTATGGACATTACTTTGCTTGCATAGAATTCCAACGTTTCTGATACATTTAGATTTAAACTTATTTTAGGCGATTGACATCGGGCTTATTAAATGCTTATCTGAACAGTCAGAGTTGGATTAATTCAATACCAGATTGAATTATACTTTTTGAACAAGGGTTGTCTAAAGAAATGCACAATTTTTAGTGTACATTAAAAGAAATTGCGGTACAAAAATATGTTGACTTTAGTGAATTTACATGATTTCATTTTTGAAAATCTTTGAGCCATTTTTGAATTTTCCTCTTTTATTGTAAAGATTCACTTGAAGTTCCCTCAAACAAATTTTCCAATCTTTTTTTTTTTTTTTTGCTTCCTTTGACGATTCAAATATTTCACTTTCTTGACGTTGTGGCTTAGATCGATCATAACAATTTCTTTTTTATAATTTAAAATTATTATAAAATTATGATGAACTTTAAAATATTTTGCTAAAAATTAGTTTTTTTTTTATTGATTTTTAATTACAGCAGAATTTTATTCAGGATATAATTTTGAAAGAAATCTTAACTGTTAAACACATTAAATTGTAACAAGAGGAAGTGTAAAAAAAAGTACGTAAACATGCTTTTAATTATCAGCTAATGTTTACTTTGAGGCTTTTAAAATATTGCCCCTAACACGCAATCAAATGAAGACTGAACCAGCAATAAATCAACAACAACAACAACAATAATAATAATCATAAAAACAACTACAAAATGTAAATTGAATTAGAAACATATTGAAGCTACAAGAAGTACAGAGAGCTATAAAGAGAGAAAGAGATAGCAATATATTATATATATATATATATATATATATAATAGAGAGAGAGAGAGAGAGAGAAAGAGAGAAACGGGAGAGATTATTACAAAGTTTGAAAAAAACTTTGAAAAAACGAAATTAATCGATAATTTAAACATCTCATCGTTAAGTATCCGCTGATTGTTAGAAGCGTGTAAAGAGAAGAGGGAATCAAGAAGAAGGATTTAATTAGTAAATCATCTGTCATTATCCAGTTCTTATATATGTGTGCCCTTATAGAATCATTCGTAATTAGACGCCGTTTAAAGGTACCAATTTTTTTTTTTTTGTTGAATTTTTTCAATTTCCTTTTTATTGGTTTTTTTTTATTTTTTATTATTGTACCCTACATCATTTGTGGTATTATAAGTGTTTGCATACATTTTGTAATATCCAGAAATCATTAAGATGAATTCATTTATTATTAAACCTTTTGATTCAGAGTAACATTCTGAAACGACTTCAGATCACCTTTCCGACTATTCATCTGTTTACTTTTCTGTTTATCCGTCTTTCCATACCTCCAATTAAAATCGGTCCAGGCAAATTTATTATTAAGCTACGGGTCATAATTTTTAAGATATTTTTATAAAGCTGCAGCCTTCCAGAAGAACTCTGTTGAAAATGCCCTTTATAACGCCTTCCTCTTAAAAAAATTCAATAAGCGAAAAAATTTTACTATTTAAAAAATATTTTAATACAAATCGGCTCAGGCATTATATTGAACATACTAAATGGAGTCCAGGTCCGTCCATTTTTTAAATTCCCTACTGCAAGAAATTTTTTATTTGAAAATTTCAATTTTTCAGTTTCTCTTAAAAATTTTGAAATTTTTAGGCTGTAATTTTTAAATTTATTTAAAAGGTTCGATTGAAAAAGTCAATGAATATGGATCAAATGCGATACACGTATTTTACATATCAAAAAATTGCTCCTGTTTTTATTAAAATATACTTAAAATTGTAACTTTTGTCCATATAATGATTTTTTTCTCAAACAAAGTGTTACATCGGTAGGGGTCGTAAAAATGGGTCGCCCGGGACCAAATTTAATGCACATGTTTGTCATGTCAAAATATAATGTGTCCATTTTCATTAAAATATATTCAAAATTGTAAATTTTTTCCATATTAAGATTTTTTTTAAGAACGGCTTTATATGAGACGTGATCCTAAAAATGATTCGACTTTACTCATTTTCAATAAGGTTCGTCTCTGGAGCAAGAGCAAATTTTGTACTAAATTTCATTCCCATAGTTGCTAACAATTTCATATGGACAGACAGACAGACAAACGGACAGACAGACAAGCGGGCTTAGGCAAAGTCTAATTAGGACTTAATCAGGATCTAAGTCGATTAATATAATAAAGGCTGATTCTATCGTAATTCCCTTTGAATGTTACAAACATATGCACAAACTTATAAAATCTTGCCGTAGTACCATAAGTCGTGTAGAGTCTAATGAAAAATACTTATTCTCATTCTAATTCTGATTTATATTGTACGTGTGATTGTACTGCTATTAACCCACATAAACAGGCATGAACTTAATTAACATGGATTCAGAGAATCGTGTGGTATTAAATGTTGGTGGTATTCGTCATGAAACGTATAAAGCAACGCTGAAAAAAATTCCAGCCACACGATTATCTCGTCTAACGGAGGCACTAGCAAATTATGATCCAATATTAAATGAATATTTTTTTGATCGTCATCCCGGCGTATTTGCTCAGGTTTTAAATTATTACAGGTAATTAATAATAAAAAGATTTTACTATTAATTTGGATTGTAATAATATTTAGTAAAGCAGGGCTTAGGAAATGGGTGATAAAATTTACAATAGATGATGATAAATTCTTAATTTTTATACATCTGTGAATTTTGCATAATTATTCTATGACTTGGATAATAAATTTGAGATATACTGTTCTATTATTAAAATTATTCTATTTTTAAAATTATATTAAATTATGCTTTGCAAATCGGAGAAGATCTAATAATTAGTACTAATCGATTAAGTGAAATTATTGAATAATTTTTTTGTTTTTTTTTTTTTACTAGAACTGGTAAATTACATTATCCAACGGATGTTTGCGGACCATTATTCGAAGAAGAATTAGAATTTTGGGGTTTAGACTCCAATCAAGTAGAGCCATGCTGTTGGATGACTTATACACAGGTTTTGTGAATTGTCCCCAATAAAAAAATGAATTCAAAAAACGAAATAATAATTTTATATGTATATTTTTTGAAAAAATTTTCCTTTCCGAATATATCATCTAAAATTATAGCATCGTGATACGCAAGAAACTTTAGCTGTTTTGGATCGTTTAGATTTAGATACTGAGAAGCCGTCCGAAGAAGAATTAGCACGTAAATTTGGTTTCGAAGAAGATTATTATAAAGGTACATTATCATGGTGGCAAGAAATGAAACCGCGCATTTGGTCACTATTTGATGAACCCTACAGTTCCAATGCTGCCAAAGTATATATGAAAAATGCATTCATATCAAAATCTATACTTTTTTCAAAAAAGTGACAAATACCAATTTTTTTTTTTCTTCTTTCCTTCTTTCGTTCTAACGTTTTTATTACAGATTATTGGTGTAGTTTCCGTATTCTTTATATGTATATCAATATTATCATTTTGTTTGAAAACCCATCCCGATATGCGTGTACCGTATGTTCGTAATATAACGGTAAGAACGGCTAACGGTAGTTCAGCATGGTTCTTGGATAAAACTCAAACAAATGCTCATGTGGCATTTTTTTATATTGAATGTGTATGCAATGCTTGGTTCACATTTGAAATATTGGTATGTTCAAAAGTGTCGATTTTCGAATATCGATTTCTACTTTTTGAATGAAAGTAGATATTTCCTATTGCCTTAATTGATTTATTATTATTACAGGTTCGTTTCATCTCATCACCGAATAAATGTGAATTCGTCAAATCATCAGTGAATGTAATCGATTATATTGCTACACTTAGCTTTTATATTGATTTAGTGTTACAACGTTTCGCCTCACATTTGGAGAATGCTGATATATTAGAATTTTTCTCCATAATACGTATAATGCGTTTATTTAAATTAACACGTCATTCATCTGGCTTAAAAATTTTGATACAAACATTTCGCGCTTCAGCCAAGGAATTGACATTATTAGTATTTTTTTTAGTTTTGGGCATTGTCATATTTGCCAGTTTAGTTTATTATGCTGAACGTATACAAACTAATCCCCATAATGATTTTAATAGTATACCATTGGGTTTATGGTGGGCATTAGTTACCATGACAACAGTGGGTTATGGTGATATGGTACCGAAAACATATATTGGTATGTTTGTTGGTGCATTATGTGCTTTAGCAGGTGTGCTAACCATTGCACTGCCAGTTCCAGTAATTGTTAGTAATTTTGCCATGTATTATTCACATACACAGGCAAGAGCAAAACTGCCGAAAAAGCGTCGACGTGTTTTACCTGTTGAACAACCCCGTCCACCCAGGTTACCCGGTATGAATCAATTAATTGATGAATTTATTAATCAAATAAATAAATTTTTTCTGGCTTTTTTTATTTTTTGTTCTTTAGTTTTGGTTTTTTTTTTTATTTTTTATTTTTTATTTTTTTAAATTTTTTATTATTTCATTTCCATTTTTACATAAGTTTATGCATAAATTTTTGCCACGTAGGATGCAGTGAAGGAAATTTATTTAATAGATTTGTAATTTTAACTTTTTTTTCAATTCAATTAAACTTCAATTTTCGTAAAATGCTTGAAGTCTCTACTAAAAGTTTCCAATTTACTATATGTATTGGGCTTTTGGGCGTGGCAAGTTTCTACGACAAGACCGGCAAACATTATAAGCCAATTTATTTAAGTCTGTTTACCGCGATGTGGTAGGGCATTTTCTCAATAGATAGAAACATAATTTAGACTTTGAAAATTTGATGGAACCATTAGTTTGAACATACGATTAAAAATAAGTTGAATTTTTTTAAAGGGTATCCCTTTGAAACTAACATTTTTTCAAATTTGCTTACAATTCTTGATATTTTCTTGTTGTACACGGTCTGAATGCCAAAGTTCTATTGTTTTCTGCGCTTGCTACATATTTTACTAATAAATAATTTAAAAAATTAAAAAAATTTTATAAAACGAAAAGGCAGTAACAAACGCCCGAACTTTAATGCTCTATTTTGATATGCCACAATAATCGCGGTTTTTCGTTACAAGGAGGGAAATATTAATTTGATAATATCAAATGGCCAAATATTTGATAGATGATTTTTTAGATATCTTTTTATATTTAGTTTCCAAACGTTTGCATAATTTGTTACGGCCATTAGTTCTTCGTTTCGGAAATTTTGATATGAAAACTGAATTACACTTCAAACGTTTAGGCGTCGTAAGCAACTAAGAATTTTGGGTCTTTAATAATATAACGCAAATTATATTTATTAAAAAAAATAAACTGGGAAAATGGAGACTACTTTTGAGCCAATAATTTTCATATCATTAGTTACGTACTGATTGTACGAAATAGAGAAATTTTAGACTTAATATTTTAATATGAATTTCACTGCAATCTTATTGGCGGCTTATCTTAAATTATAAAATTGTAAAAATTGTAAAACTAATAATAATTAGATAAATGAAATTCTAATCTGCTGTACTTTTCACTGCTCTATTCACTTATAATGATGCTTCAATATTCTGCAAATAATAATATCATTTTTTCACAGCCATGATAAAATCTCTATTAACGTAGATGCAGTTGCGCTTTACGCTTATTACAATAGACAATTATTATAATGAAAAAATAGAAAGCATAAAGCAGAAAAAAAGTAAAACACGCCTTCCAAATATTTATGCACAATAATATGCCAATAATCACCAGTCATTGCTTACTTAGGACAACAATGATTGTAAACATTTTCGTACACAGAATACAAGATTTCCCATCTAAAGATATTTAATAATTATGCTTGAGATTATGATCTTGAAGACGATATGGTAATGCCGATAAATTTTATTCAAATGCTTGTAGCAACCAAAACAAAAAAGTTTGGATAATTTCAATAGATCCATTTTAAAATATCCTGCACCATTTTGTCTAAAGTGATTGAAAAACCCAAACAAAATTTAAGGGAATTATAAAATAAAAATTTTCGAATGACCTGAAAAATTTTTTGTATGAGAGGAGATTCAAAAAATCATCGTATTTAAGAATCGAATTTTAAGAATTTTGAGAAATCAATTAAAATTTCTTTCTAAAGATCATTTTATGTTTGTTTTCTTGTCTATGAGTGAGTGAGTGAGTGACAATGTGTTTTTTAGGTGCAGTCAGTGCCTGTGGTACCCCGGGATCTGGCCCAAATTCTGGGCCAATGGGCTCTGGCGGTACTGGGCCACGTCGTATGAACAACAAAACAAAAGATTTAGTGAGTCCAAAATCAGGCAAGTTCTTACAAATATATAATTTTGGAGTAAAATATGCTCAAACGCATAAAGGAATTTTTTTTATATTATTAAAGAAAATTTATATAAATATGTGGATTTATAACTTAGTTGATTATACGATCAATCAGATCAGTATTTGTGTAAATTTTTATCATGAAAAACAAACAACAAAGTGCTTTTGAAGTACAAATTGTTATATTCTTTTAAAGGGTTTTTAGACTCTTTCTTTATTGAATCTATTCAATGTTTGAAATAGCCGATTAAGGGCCGTTTGTTAGTTCAAAAGTGAGTTCTTGTTAAAACTGTTAGAATCACAATATTTTTACGATCCACAACTCTTTGGAAAAGCACAATTTTTGTTTTTTTTTTTCCTTCCTTGCAACTTGGTACTTAAATGGGTGCTCAAAATTTGGATCAAAGCGGTTCGTAACTTGGTAATCAAGGAATTTTAACAAAAGCTAAAATTCAAAAAACTCGAATGAAAGTGTCTTCTGTTTAAGTAAAACTTAAAGTGACAACTCGTATTTCTTGGAACCGTTTTGTGAATTTCTTTATAAAGTGCAAGAAGTCCAATAAAATTGTAAGGTATCGAATACAATTCTGACAATTTATTAGTACTTTTATGATGCTATATTCTCTGCTCAACGAATGAAAAAATGTTCCCTTACGACCATTTTATTTAACAAAAATTTTTGTAATAAATAATCGTTGATAATTGTCCTATTTTGATCTTCTCTTACGTACTTCCCATAAATCAAGTGAAAACATTCTATTTTAAAATGCTTCATTGTTTTCAAAAATCGGAAACCTCTATTATATGGCAGAGAGTCTAAATTTAGAAATAATTTTGTACAGAGCTATATTGACTTTCGTTAAAAAATTAGCACAAACTTGTATGTGAGACGTCTTATAAGAAATAATTTTAAAAATGAAACGATCTTTCTGATTAATAACAATGCAATACAAACTTGGACCAAAATATGAAAAATTTTATTAAAATACCACTAAAATTTCATTTTTGTATAATGGAAACATTATAAATGATTTACAGAGCGATCTAAACCATTAAAAACATTTTTAGAGCTAGACTTCTAAAACTAATTTTTGAATGGTACATAAATCAGAGTAGTAGATTATTTAGAGTAAAAAAAAAAATGATAATGTTAGATGATAAATATTCTTAAAATTCACATATTTATTTATTTTCTTTAATAAATATAACAAAATATTAATGGATCGTGTTGCCTTCCAAGCAAAAGAAAAAAAAAAACCATTCCATAAAATAAAGAAATGTCTTAATTTAAATTTAATTTATAAAAATGTCTAATTCCTGAGCTTTTTTTTTTCAGTAAATATATGTACTACAAACATACAAATATATATATATATATATATATATATATATATATATATGTATATTGTATATTTATATATAACAAAAGCACCATATTTTTGATTTTTATAATTATTTAACTTTTAATTTTTATTTAACTAACTAATCAAGAAGAAAACACTTTTTCTCAAAACATTTTCTGTTCATTATTTTTAACTAAATTTTTTATATTTTTTTTCTTATGTACATGAAATGTAAATAATCCGTATTTTACATACATATATAGATATAGATGAATTTACAGCCATGATTGGTAAAAGTCGTGAAAGTAAAATCAGCAATTTACTTTGAAATTGACAATAAAAATATGGCGGCCATAAAACAATGACTTATCAAATTTTATTATATTTTATATAAAAAAAAGGGGGTCTTGAAGCCCCCTATAAGAGAGTCTAGTCTCTTCAGATATAAAAAATAAATTATAGAAAAATTTTAAAAGCTAACAAAAACAGCAAAAATCAATTCAACGATGCTGAAAATCATTTATCATAAATATTTCAAAGGGTTTCAAAAGGTTTATACAGTTCTAGTACCCATCTTTCTGTTATAGAACTTTTATATGATCGATCTATCAACTTAACTATGATACCATTTATAAATATATTCACAAGAAACAACAAACACAAGGAAGATTTATATTTGATTGGATATCACAGACATTACATTATGCAGCCTAATTTACTTAGGAAACATTTTAATCCCTTCGATTCAAACGATTTATTTTCAATGTGAGTGTTCCTGTTTTGCAAAACCTTCACGTTCATGTTGTTCGTGTTGTTCGTGTTGTTCGTGTTGTTCGAATAATTACAAATTTATACGATTTTTATGCATTATATGTTTGTATGGCTTTAGGTGTGTATGTATGTGTACATACATAATTCTATATACGAATATATTTTCTAATATACATTATACATATATACATACATAACAAACAATTTGATCAATTTAGAATTAAGGTCTTTCAGCATTTTAATGATAGAACAATTTATTTTTAAGGCGTTTGATGAAATTTTATGATAATCATATTCCGATATCTTTGCAAAGACCCATACAAATAATTTATTATTGTAAAATTTTACATTCTACTATGGAAAACCTAATTGATAGGGAACTTTTTTGTAAGTCTAAAATGTCAAAAAATTATTTATTCTCTGACTCTCTAAAAAAAGGCGAAACTTGCTGATTGATCTGAACTTTTCCTACCAACAATAAGTTTCACTTACTTCACAGTTTAAATGTTTAGAGTACAAGTAATAATCTCATGGTCGAGACCCTTTGTCAAATACTATTTTATCATTTTGTTAAAAATCAAAAATCGAAATGAAAATAATTGTAATTATCAAATGATATTGAAAATATCTTTATATGGGTATGATTAAAAAGAAGTGGATCAATACGAATGAAATTTATAGTATTTTTTTTCGTAGAATGTCAAATAACTGATCTGCATTGAAGGGAAACTATTCACAAAATATCGAGAAAGTTGTCGTAAAATGTATTGTGGGAGTGTCGCCCAAATTAGACGATTATATTTACTGTACCCTACATCATTTATACTACAGGGTGTTCTAAGTTTATGCAGATATTTCTAATACTCAAAAGGAGTTGAAATAAACCCAACTTTTAATGTAACGATCGACTCGTTCGAACGTTTACTCATCCGTCTGTACGTCTGTCCCTCTGTCCGTTTAGCCTCTGCCCGTTTGTCATTGTATCCGTTTGTCCCTGTGTCTGTTTGTCTTCTGTCCGTCTGTCCCTCTGTCCTCTGTCCCTCTGGCCGGCTGTCTGCACACCCAAAATCTGCTCATGTAAATTTATTATCAAACTGCTAGTTATAGCTTTTGAGATATTTTAATTTTTAGCCTTTTCGGCCATTGTGGCCTTCGCATCGAATAATTATAAGTTTAAGTTGGCATGTTATTAAACTTTGATTGGAGGAAAAAATTTGCACAAAATTTAGTCTAGATTGTTGCATTTTATGAATCACTCTCCTTTCCATTCGCTTTTCCAGTTATTCAAAATGTACAATTTATCTTAAATTTTATAAATAATTTTCTTAATTTGCTGTAACTCGTAAAAATAAGACACTGCAAAGTGTTTAAAAACCAGTCTCGACCACTTAAGAATTTTTTACTACTTGTCCTCTCTTGTAATTGTAAATTTAAGATAGTATGAGACATTTTTTTAAAATCGTGCCGAGTCTGAATTACTTTCTTTTACATAATTTTTTTAATTCAAATAATTAAATTTTTTTCTCTTTTTGTGGTTGTAACATTTATATAATAAAAATTAAATGTAATAGATTTAATATTTTATTAAGCCTTAAAATTTATACTACTTTTTTAATTTGAATTTTTTTTTGGTATATCAAATATTTGTACTTCCTATATACAGAAGTGGCCTTTGATTTCGATTAACCGATATCATATTGTATCGTGTACTGCCCAATAATCACACCATTTAAAAGACACAGCCAAATAAAATTCATATGACAAGAAAAGTACCTCTTAATATGCATCATCAAGTAATAATAATATTTAATAATGATATAAAATGAAATATAAAATTTATTAAATAAAAATATTATAATAAAATATAATTTATCTTTAGGGTTCATTTCAATCATATTTAATAACTAACTGAAACTTGAAATATCATCTATGCCTTGTTTAATGTTTAAAACAATAAGAAGAGTGAGAAATGTTGCAATGAAGGGATGATGGGTGCGTTCTCTTAAATAAATATATTTTATATATAGAATTTATTTTTCAAATATTTTAATTCAATATAAATTTTAATTAGTTAGAAAATTTTATACTTTTTCTTAATTCTGCAACATTTAACATTTAAAAAAAAAAAAAAAGCGAAAGCAGATCATTCATCTCATATGGTCATATTAGAATCATTTCTGAGCCATTTTTAAGTAGCCAATTCCATTACATACAATTCCATTAAGGTATTACATTTAATTTATATATTAATTTATGTATTCTAGAACTTAACTTGCCTTGTAAATTTCAAATGAAATTTGTACTCCTACATTTAACACTCGGTATGATTTGAGATTTGTGATATGGATTTGATTTGTATTGTTTTAACTTAAACCACTTAAACCTGGTTTATTAAAATGATCTATCTATAATTTCTAAACATTCTTCATACGTTAAACCATAAAAATTCATCAGCAGTGCATTATTTAAAAATTGTAAAAAAAAATGGATTTATCTTATGAAATTTTTTGACTTTAGCAAAATTTTGTTATACGGAAGAAAAATTTAACAATATGTAAAAAAAAATTTTATTCAAATAGGTCTTAATTTTTTAACTTGTATGGATAAGGAAACCATAAACCGTAAACTTTTTTGAGTTCATTTTTTAAATATTCCACACTATTTTAAATTAATGCAATTAAAAGTCAGAGACCATAAATTGTAATTTTCAAGAGATCTGAAATGGTATCGCTAAAAAGTCTAAGATTCAAAATATTGGCCAATTTGTATCATATTTGTTAGGCATATTCTAAAAATATTCTAAAATAATAATAATAATATTGAATTTTTCCATATATGAACAATTTTTAAAATTAGAAGGTTCTGTGGGCATTAATTATAGAAATTTTTCAATCATTTCGATCTAATCATTTATCAATTTTATTGAAATAACTTTAAAAATGTATTCTATGATTGTCCAATGACAAATTTTGCATAAATAGATAACAGATCGATGGATGATTCCAAATCGAGAGTCTTAATAAAAGCTCTTACTGATTTACAAACAATCGTACAATCGTACAAAATTCTAATACCTTAAACCTTCAAGTAATATAAAATTCCTTATACGATATAAATTTCATCTGATTTATAAATATTAAATTCTACGATGTCACGTATGCAAAAAAAAATTCCAACTTACTGGTTCAAAATGCTTAATTAAATTGATCCAATAAATGATGCGTAATAAAAAATGTAATAATAATTAAAATTTTTTTTTTTTTAGACAAATTTATTATAAACTACATTGCATGTATTAGAGATTATCTAAAATTATATGCTCTATACGTTCTTGGGCACAATTAGACAGACATTTGCCTTAAAGCTTTGATTTAAATTTTTGACAAGGTCATTACAAAATTTGTATAAAAAATTTTTATATTGTTTGCGCTTATCGATCCATAAATCATTTAAATAATTAAGTTTTCAATGCACTTTACACTTTACACTTTACACTTTTGATTTTCATTTAAATGATGTATATGAAGTTTTTTTTTTTCATAATAAATCAATTTGAATCATAAAGTTTTATGTTATGTTTATGTATGAAAAGCATATTTCGATATTTAGTTGAATATTTCCAATTATCCATAATTATATCTATGAACTGGTCATGTATGTCCAAATGATTTTCTATGAATTTTTTTATAAAACAAAAGGGGATAATGCATGCAAAAATAACTCTTTTAATAAAAATTTTAAATAAAATTTTATTATAAATTTGCAATTTTAATTTTTTATGAAATTTTTTAAAATTATTTTTATGTTGGCATGTTTTGGAAAAGTGTGTTAAGAGCAATGCCTTTAATTAAGTTTGTCTTATTATTTAATCAATTATGAAGTATACATATTATAGTCGATAGGGGTCGACTATTAAATACCCTACATCATAATTTAATGAAGAAATAACCAGTTTTGTTGAATTTTTGTTCCAAAAAGGAATCTTTTGTAAAATACATTGTTGTAATGGGCGTGGTTGTAATAGTAATCAGATCAAAATTATTTTTGAGTGTCTTTGGGTTAAATTATGCTTACAGATCAAATTTCATCCAGTTACCTTAAAAACTTGAGCTTTGCACTTTGATAATAAATTGATAAGAAGAAATAATAGACAGACAAATAGACAGACATACGAACTTATAACAAAATAGGAAGTGATTTTGAGACGGTCTGTTTAATAATAGTATAGGTGGGTATATCTTAATTCCGTTGGCCAAACTCATGATATTTTGTACCATAAGTGGTGTAGGCTGTAAAGGATTTCTATAATATTGTTATGGTATCGTTTAATGTCTTGGACTTCTCTAAAGTTTTTATCTCAATGTACATTTATATGTTTGATATCATTTGATTAATTTATATATATGTATATATGTATATATATATATATATATATATATATATATATATATATATATATATGTATGTATGTATGTATATATTTTTGTTGTAATAGGTCCGATAGGTGCTGGCATTGTGGCAATTAGTCCAAGAGCGGTACTTGAATTGAATCCAGCTTTGGCCATGAGTAAACCAACATTTGAACCACGTGGACCTCCAATAATAGCTAAGGATTTTCGTTCTGGTGGCCGTAATTCAAATGATACAACAACTAAAAAAGATTTCCTATAAAATTGTTACAATTTCCAATAATATTATGTTAAAATTATTGAAATGGAAAGTTAAGTGAATTGTGCTAATTATTTTAGATATTTCCAGTGCTCCCACTATGCCGATATTAGAGTTATAAAAATTTGAATATCAAATCATATAAAATTGTAATCTGATAATATCTGTTTAACTTATGCCAAATCAATCTAATTAAACTTATGCGTCAGTCTGCCAATTTTGGTATTCAGTACTACTTTATGATTGAAAATTCCAACGGAATAATCAAATGACGTTAAAATGGCCAGTGAGACAGACACCAAACATCTAATATTAATGATCCAATACTTTGAGACGATCATTTTTTTAATTATTTAATTTTTGCCTTAAAATGTATTCAAAAATTGGAAAATAGCCCAAGCCCATTAATCATGAAAATTATTTGATTAGTGGGGCGCAAAAAAATTTTCACTTTCTCATTTTTAAAATTTTTTTTCTTAAAAAAAAATTTTTTGAAAGTTTTTTTTTTTTTTACTTCAAAAACAAAATATTCAATTTTCTTTTATCCAAAAAATTAAAAGCAAAAAAAAAGAATCAAATAAAATAAAATAAAAAAAAAACACTGATGTTGTAAGTGAAGTTTTAGCAAAACGTAAAAAAAACTATTTAATAAAATAAAAAAAAAATAACAAAAAAACGAAAACATATCAAGTAACATGTTCAAGTAACATAAAAAATCGTCATAGATTGTTAAAATCTATTACAAATTACAAAAAAATAATACAAAAAAAAAAAAAAAAAAAAATAAAGAAAATTGAAAAAATTCAGACATAATACATACACACATTAATGCATACTACAATAAAAAAAAAATTTAATGTTTCTCATAAATAAACAATTGGTTGTTGATAAAAACAGAAAAAAAAAATCGATCGGCATGACTTGAGTTAAAATTGAATTAGAATAAAAAATCTTTGAAAGCCTTTGTAAAAGAAAATGAATTGAAAACGTAAAATTAATTCAATTTGAGGGATTAAAAAAAAGTCTGCTCTTAATCTGGAATAATCTGATCTACATTTAGCACATGGTTTTGCTTTAAAACGTTTCCCTTTTCTGTGGCAAATAATTATACGAATTATCCGGTTTTAACCATAATGAATTATTTTTAGATCAATATCAAAACATGCCTTATGGAAAATTTATAAATATATCTCAAAAATTCGGATCAAATAAGAAGGCAGTTGGAAGAACGAAAAGACTGATGAAGGCTGATGTATGGCCACAGAGTTGTGTAGGATTTAAAATGGACGGGAGGAATAATCATTTTCAATGCTCTTTTAAAATGATCGATTTAGCAAAATTACTTGAATCAACTTTGGATTTTTCTGTTCATGCCTTTTTTTGTGTTTTTGAATTTATATATTTTCATTATGATTTCTATTTAAAATATTTCACAAACTTTACAAAAACCACTGTTGCTTCATTTGTTTTTTGACCATTTTTCAAAGTGTAATGTCCGCCTAAGTCTCTCTAAATATGGAGAAAATGTTTTGCCATTGATATTTCAATAATCGATAACGCCTAACTATGCCATAACCTAATAAGAATTCATTTTCATAACCTAATAAGAATTCCTAATAAAATCTAAAATTTAATAAGAATTTCATAATCTAATAAGAATTCATTTTCCATTAAAAGTGCTTATGTAAACAATATAAATTTGTATTTTCTTTTTAATGTTTCTCTTTTTAAATTTAATGTACGTCTTTAGTAATTATACTTAAATTGTTAAATTGTAATTAATTAATTATGTAATCGATATGTTTTTAATTTTCTTTTTTTTTTTTTTTTTTTTTTTGTTTATTATAAGTTTTAATCATTTAAGCAGAAGTAACAGAAGTAATTTTTGGAAACTAATATTTTTATGTATTTAGAGATGATTGAACAAAATTAATACCAAAGTGCGAAATTAATAATAAATATTTGAAAAATTATCGTATGCGATGTATCATTTTTTGATCGGAAAATATTTTTTTGTAAATTTACAGAAAATATAAAAAAATTGGCCCATTTCTACAGCAAGCTTTCTTCAAGCATTTGTATCTAAAAAAATGATGAGTTACGTTAAGGTATGATACTTATACCCTACAACCCTTTTGGTTCGAGATATTATAAATTTGTGCAGATGTTTGTTACACAGAAATGTAGTTGAGATAGATCCAATGTATCTGTCCGTTTGACTATCTCTGTGCAAGCTGCAGTTTGTAATTTAAGAAATGTTTCAATGAAATTTGAAACACGTGGGCGTGTTTTGGTCCACAAAATAGTTATAATCTAAATATTTTTACGAATATGCTCCTTTTAAGGCTTTTCTTAAAAAAAAAAGCCATGTCACGTGGAAAAGAAATTCAATTTTCAATATATTTTAGCATAACTTGCTGCTTAATTGTATTTTAATATGGAAAATATTTAAGTATTTAAATAATTTATTAATATTTAAATATTTTAGTCTAAGTCCGTTCACTTTCATTTCTTATAAAGCGCCTTTTTTCGAAAAAGAGTCATTAGATGGACAAAAGATTCAATTTGATTATACTTTAGCTAAGATTGTATTTTAACTTAAAAAAAAATGTGATCCAGAACGGTCCATTTATTGTAATTGAAAGATTACAATATTTTCAGTTTCATTGTCTTCTAATTCTTTTGTTTGACTTTAATCACATTAAGCAAGTGGAGTATTTAAAAGTTTGTATGTTTTATGAGAAAGCTAATTGACTTAGGAAAAAATTTTGCATTGACCATCTAAATTCAGCAAATAATAAAGTTAGATAAAGACCGCTTTATAAAAGAGAGCTTCCAGTCTGAAATAAGAAATTTCGTATCTCAGATAAAATCGTTTTAAGGATCTTTTACTAGCTGGTTTAAAAATCGTTAAATTAATTTTTTTTTAAAGATTTATATCTATCAATTCAATTAATCAGGGTAACCCAGGCTGGTGCCTACATAAATGATTTATACAAAAATTTGCAAAATTTTCTCTTTGTAAAAAAAATTTTTCTATGTATCTCTATTTTTTATTTTATGGTTCATAATTTTGCTCTTTGAATTTTCAATATACCAAATAAAGAATATAATTTTCATAGAATATATTTGAATATATTTAAAATACTGACCAGATTTAAGCGATATCTTAAAATGCTCTTAAAAGCTTGATACATAAATTCAATAAATTCAATCTGATGTGAAGCGTGCTAAAAAATGTAGTAAGAGAGACTTTTTAGAAGAGAGAAGAGAGCAAATAATGTGAATGTACTTTATGAGTAATTGTACAAAATTATGAAAATTATTATGCTCTGGGTTAAGTAAAAATGAAACAAGTTACAAAATTGTGGATATTTACGAGTTGCAATGAACACTTTAATCCATCTATCATCACCATTCATTATTCTTTAATTGTTGGTGCGATTTATTCAATTTTTGGGTTGGTAGGGAATCGATATCAAATTAATCTTATTTTTTGAATTTACTATCAAATGTTTAACGTTGTTTCGTATTGCATATGCACACAATTTTTCGTTGGGTAAAATAATGAGGGTTCTGGCAGATATCTCAAGACAATATTTGGGAAAACATTATTAACATGAAAAAGTATTGTAATTAGTTGGGGCCAACTCTTTAACAGCACTACTTCACTTTGCTTACACCAATAAAGAAGTCAGAAAAACGCGTTAATATTTGAAATTTACAAGTAATTTGAAAATAAACTAAATAAATATGGATGGGAAGGATCCAAAGAGTAGACCAATAATAAAAAATTTCATGCACACATTTATTAGAATGACAAATAATTATTTTGGTACAATTTTTATTGAATTTTTCAAATCTAATGAAAGTTACGGATATTTTTGGTATATCAATTTCATTTTAGAAAAAAGCTTTGCGTGCGGTGGGAGTGGTTGCATAAATACGTTCATTCGTAATTCAATAGAAGGGTATTTATAACATGGTACATGAGATTTTAAGAAATGTTTAAAGTCCATTTAAAAAACTCAAAATATGCGATTTGCATATTGATAGCATATTTACATAAACAGACATCAGACGAATGAACCATCCGACTGACCAACATTAGACTAAAATTTACAGTTTTAGATAATGAGCGGTTTAATAAATTATGAGTACATCTTAAATCTTTTTGAATGTTACAAACATCAGAAGCACACTTACTAACCCGACTTTCATGAAAAACAGTTTTTCTTTATTATGAATTGAAAAGAGTTAAAGGCAAATAAGGAAGTATTAAAATGTCCACCGATGTACCATGCACCGATGCACTGAGCATATAAATAACTAGAAAAAACTCTCTCTTCCTCTCTTTTTCTCTATCAAGTTTTTTTTTAAATTTTTTCTCTTAGACTGGCTCTCATGTTTACTTCTTGTTTGTATCTCTTGAAGACAGAAGCTGTAAAGATTTTCCCGTTTTTCGTTATTTTCGTTATTTCTACAATATAAGCAACAACAACAGCAATAATAATCTCAACATTAATAAACGTAGCAATAACAACAACAACAACAACAACAATAAGAATAATAGAAGCCATATATATTGATATGAGTTTATAATTAATTGTCATTCATAGGAATGACAATCAAAAAAGAAAAAAATGCCAAGAGATTTTTTCAATTTTCATTTCTTGTCTTTTCTTTTCATGTCTTTTAATTTCATTTCATTTTCATGTTTTTGTTTTTCTTTTTTTATTTTAATTTTTTATTTTGTTTTCTCTTTTGTTTTGTTATTTTTCCAATTTACAGTTTGCTCATTTTCATTATGTGATATTGTGCAAAAAGTCGAACGGAATAGTGAAAATAGTTTTCATCGTACATTTGGCCATGCATTTGGGATGCTGTAAATAAATTTTCTTATTATTATTATTATTGTTATTGTAACAATATTTGTTAAAATATTTTAAAATTCATTCAATTTTTTTTACTTTTTATTTTGGTTTTTTTTTTTTTTTATTTATGATTTCTATGCGTTTGCCATTTGCTGACAAATAAGTTTACAGGCAATTCAGTTGTCGTTCAAACGTTCCTTGTAGTTAAACATTATGAAAATGAAAACGAAAAATAACATGGGAAACAAAAGCAAAGAAAATGATGGAAAATGAAATTTACTAAAAAAAAAAAAAGGAAACTAAATAAAGAAAAATATGCATAAATTGAATTGTTCGATTAATAAAAATGTGTGGAAATAACAAGATGACAAAAAGAAAAATTAAAGTAAAGTAACAACAAAGAAAACAACAACAACAACAACAACAACAATATTAATAAAGTTTTTACTTTCTATATAAAAAAGCCACATGAAACAGAGTAAAAAAATTCATTAAATAACAAAGAAAAAAGAGATAAAATGAAAATTTAATTTTTTTTAAATTTTCAATTAAATTTACAAAAATTTAAAAATAAAAAGTGATAGAAAAACTTTCCAGAAATGCAACAATTTTATAGAAGAAACAAAAAATGTGTTAAATGTTAATTATAAATACAACAACAACAACAATAACAAAATCAACAACAACAACAATAATAATAAATAATAATAATAATAATAATAATAATAATAAATAATAATAATAATAATAACAACAAATGTAAATGCAACAACATTTATATTAAAGCCAGACCAGAAAATGAAATTGGTACAAAATTTCTATAAGTGTTCTTTTTCATCCATTTTATTTAATTTTTAATCCTTTTTTGTTTTTTGTTTTAATTTGATTTCTTACACATTACAATCGAATTACACAGAATAAGTTAAATAGAATAAATTAAATTTTGTCATTGTGCTGAGCAAGAGTAGAGTAAAGTGGGTGGAGTCAATTCAACAAATATGAAACACATTTTAAAATGATACCACACCAAAACGAATACAAAAAAAAGAAGAAGAAGAAGAAGAAGAAGATGATGATATATATATATGTATTTATTATACACGTGTAATAAAAGTGTATATCAAAATACATGGCCTCAAGCGTTCATTTTTCAGATGCATGTAAATGATACATTTTCCATTGTGTCTTCTCTTTCTTTTTTTTTTTTTGTATCCTACATCATTTATAGGGTATCATAAGTTAATGTGGTTGTTCGTAATACTTAGAAGGGTTTGAGAATAATTCACTTTTTTATAATACCCCTTGATTCGGAATTACTTTCTGAATCGATAAAAGTTTGTCCGTACGTCTGTCCCTTCAACCATACGTCTCACCGTCCATCAGTCATTCCATTCATGCTCCCGTCCATCTATCTGTCCGTTTATTCAAATGGTTTTTCGTATGTCTGTCCATCCGTCTACCCATCCGTTTATCCGTTTCCCCGATTTTCCATCTATCTCTGTGCTTGTCTGTCTGTCCATCTAAAAAGTTTGCCCATGTAAATTTATTATCAAATTTTAGTTCGTAAATTTTGAGATATATTGATGTAAACTGGCATCCGGGCCTCTGTTGGTCGAAAGACAAACCTTCTTGACAATTTAGGTTATAATCGGACTATTTTTATGATCATATTTCACATAAAGCTCTATTTTGTAAATAATTAATAGAAAAGAAAAAATTTACCCTTTTGGAAATTTTTTAACACAAATCGGTTTAAGGGTCATTTTTGACATAATATTTTATACGTAAATTTTTTTAAGAACCCTCTTCCTTATAACGAACTTGTTACTTGTTACTTGTTACTTGTTACTCACATTAAGCAAAGCGTTGTAAGATTTTTAAGCGAAGGCTTCAATTGGTTGTAAAGCGTTTTGTCGGTTTTTCTTTAGTTTTTTTTTTTTTTTTTTGGTTTTATGCTTCATGTTACTTCTCGTAAATGTATGAAATTATTTAAACCTTTTTATTTAAATCGATCGCTTTAAAATCATCTACTAAAAATCAATCCATCTATTTTTTATGTGTGGTCGCTGATGCGGTATTTCTATGTATCTTTGTCTACAGATATAAAAGGCCAGTTTGTAATTTTTGGTAAAAACTTTATACTAAAAGAATTTTGATCTAAGACAAAGCAATATGAGAAATAGATAGAATCGCACCCTACTACTTTCAAAGAGTTTTTATTAAACAAGAAAAAAACAATTTGTTTTTCAAATTTGACTTTGACGTTTAATGTACATTTAGTTTAAAGAAGTTATTTTGAGAAATCTTGATCGGTATATTTTAGAAACTTAAATTTCCCTCTCATTAATATTTTTTATAATCTTTCTTTGGAAATGAAATGTTGTAGGATATTTACAAGGCTTTCAATGCTTCCATTTTATCAATATGATTAAGTTTATTCTATAGGCCCATTAGAAAGTTACAAATCCTAAACGGGTATTACCTTATTTATTTATACCGGCCACCTATAAATTGGCCAGGTTATATTCAATTTTTTAAATTAATGTTTGTAACAACCAAAGATAAGCATCGAAGTTTCTATAAAGTATATGTATTCTTGAGCATCATGAAATTTTGAAGCGATTTAAACTTGATTGTCTGTCTGTCCATCTAACTGAGTGTTACATTTTCTCCATTGCAAGAAACAGCTATTGAGCTCAAATTTGGCAGAAACATTGAACGTTTATGCAGGCAGATTGATATTGAAAATGTATAAAATCGGTTAAGGGACAAGCCCACAGTGCATCATAAACTGAAACAAGAGAAAAATAAAATTTGTTAACATTACAATATGGGAAATAGAATTAAAATAATTGGGCAAGTCAATAGAGTTGTATAATTTTTTAGTGTATTGAAATTTCTAATGAAGAAGTAAAATTATGCATATATAGATGTAAAAGGTTAAAGGTACATACATGTAGAATTATTATTTTAAATGGGTCTAGAGTGACTTGTACTTAAATATATGATATCCCATTCGGCTCCTTACTGTTGTTGTAATAATAAATTTTACTTATTGCAGTAAATGTACAAAAATGTACAAATATATAAATATATAAATATCCAAATGTACAAATGTACAAAAGTGCAACGGTAACTGAAATTGTTAACTGCATCTGTTAAGGCCATAATTGCTGACACTCCATTAATTGTTATTGCTCAGCGGTGAGTGAGATATATTTTATGGTTAAATTCATGGTTTCATTTTCCATAATAACCATTATATATTATTTATGTTATGTTATGTGTATGTATGTGTGTGTGTGTGTCTGTGTGTATGTGTGTATATGTGTATGTGTGTATGTATGTAAAAACATATGTGTTACGTATTTAAATTTTTTGGTTACTCATGCATAATTTTCATGAATTTTTTTTCTCTTTTTTTGGGCCACAAAGAAACTCTCGACCAATTCTATAAATAATATTCCATTGATCTAAATAATATAAGTATATAAATTTGCAAAAATAACCTTCCACATCTTTACATACATTTATAATATTGCACTTATCTCTTGCGTAAATAAGAAACCGGAATTTACATGAGGAAAAAGAAAAACGCGGAAAATGTGTCTTATTTGACTTATTTGAAGCTTTTCCACCACTCGCTATTCCGAGAAAAAGTCAAAAGTGTAACTATTATCTTATGCAATTTTGCTTGATATAATTAAAATGTCAAAGAAAATTTTAAATTTTAAATGACTTGAAAAGTACGTTACATGAGAAAGAGCCCGAAGAATTCGATAAATCTAGCACAAATTTGATAGCTTAGTCTAATGATTTCTAATTTAAAATTTTGGTAAATTCTTATTTAGTTGTTTTCTCTTTAGCCGTACAATGTTCTACAATTGTAGAATTCAAGAAGTGACGACTTTTCTGAGAAAATCACTTTCGCCAGGAAGTGAAATTTAAATTTACATTTCAATTTTAAATTGAAATGTACGGCAGTTGAATGAAGTTACGTCTGATAAGCTGGACACGCTGTATATTTCAAATATAAGAATTGTTTGCTTGACTGGAAACAAACTAGATTATTTTTAAAATTATCCAAAACTTAGATCGAATACGTAAATTTTCTGTACACACGCATCTAAAACAACTTAAAATGGATTAACCTTTTAGTTTCTTGAACGTTTGAAAAACATTTTTTGAATTGATCAAAGTCCCTTTATCTGAATATCCAATCTATTCACAAACTGTTTCTCAGAGGATGCAATTTTTGCAATACTTTATAGATCATAAATTAAACGCATTTAGATGTGAATGAGGTCTAATAATTCACCGTAGTATCTCACTTTTACTAAAACCTTTTTTATGCAGAGAAAAGTTTTATCTAAAATTTTAACAGAGTTCTCAACATTACAAAATTGTAATATTAAGTTTTTGTACCAAGTTTGACTAAAGCGCCCAATTTCCTTAAATATAACAAAATACTCAGGTCTTTCGGAAATTCATACTTTTCAAATTCTTGACTGTTAATTCAAAGATCTTATTTATGTCATCCAAGTAAGTATCGCCCACGACTTAATCCAGAAGTTGATCTCAAAAAAAAAAAAGTTGTTAAGCTCTGCATAATTAATTCTCTATTATAAATTATGAATATCAATTGAAATCAATGCATTCCCTGGCAATTGAAATTGTAAAGTAATAAATATAAATAGAGCAAAGAGTGTTTTTTTCTTGTTGGTTTTTCTTGGGTTCCTTATTTGTTGAAATATTTTTGTTAAAAAACAATTATGACGCCATAACATGAAAATTTTATTGGGCCAAGGCTTGACTATATTTTTAGTCAGCATTTAATATGAGAACAATGGATCCAAGTCTTTCTTTTTGCTTATAAAACAATCTGCTTGTCGCACAAATAGATCGGTTCATTTTTGATACAAAATAATTGAAATAGAAAATTTGGCAACAAGAAATTGAAATTTTGAATATTTTGTAATCATAGGAAACATCTCTTACGATGTAGAAGAGCAGTGGCAATTTTAAAATTAGACTTATTATAACTATAAAAAGTTAGGAAACCTAATGGCGCATAGTAGTTTCCTTCTATTTCAATTGTCCCTATTACAAACTACATTTTCATAGAATTCATCTTATCTTATTAAGGCCTTGGGACTTCTAAACTCTCAGATTTTTAAATATTCCATAAAATGAATGCCGTGAGTATTTACAGCATGCACCACGTATGTCTTCTTACTTTTTATAGACCTACTTAAAACTTAAGAAGACTTCTAGTATTGAAAATTACTTTTTTATTCGAACGCTTGAAGATTCTAATAAGATATTACTACCGAAGGTTAGGTGTGATCTTCTCTGATATGAGTAAAGGGTGAAGAAAGTGAATAAAAATGGAAAATGTACAAATCTCCAAATATTTAAAAAAAATTAAACGATCAGGTTTAAATTTTGTACGCTTATTTCGAATAGCAAATAATTACCTTGCACTAAGTTTTCATATTTCGAGTCCTTTTTTAAATAAGGCGCTTCCGTAGGAAAGAACATGAGTAGTCATCATTTAAAATTCGATATTCAACACGCCCTTTCCTTACATTTCCTTAAAACTGTGATAAAGAAATTTGCTTAGAGAAATATTGGACAGACTGACAGACAGATGGATTAAATCGATTTCAAAACTAAACCGATAATTATATGAAATGGTGTCAAACCCTTCTAGATGTTACAAGAGTCCATTTTATCCTGCATCACAAACAATTAAAAGCGTTCTAAAATTAAATCTAAAATATGAGAAATTAATAAAATCAGAATCAAAGTCCATCGTTCTCACACTTTAAATATAAAAATTCTATGAAAATTGCTTAGTGACTGGCATAGTGATTGGCATTTAAGATTTGTTTGTTTAAGTTAAATATATTTTCACACTTGTTGATTCATATTTCGACTATTTTGTACCCACCACCCAGTAAGTCATTATATTTATGCAATCCAAAAGAAGGCATTGAAAATCCTATGATATATGTATTTTCTTAATTAGCATTCTATTTTAAAAATATTTAAACATATAAGTCTGTCTGCCCGGCTGTTAGCATTCTCCTGTCTACAAAAATTGAGATATCGAAGTCAAATTTAGTAGGAAGTTTAAGAGTTCTTGCACTCAAGTAAATATTAAAAATGGACAAAATTTTTTCACAGAACAGGCGCCCTTAATTAATGTAATCGGAAAACACATCTGTTCTTTTAAAGTGAAATTTCCTCCCTTTTATCCATTATTTATTATTCGCTTACGGCAGAAGATAAGAAATTGAAATATTATAAGACCTAAAGAAAAATTATCTAAATCGGTTGGGCCTACTTAAAATAAAACAAAATCATATCAATTATATGCCACGTTTACATTTCTATATTTTACTTAAAAACTGAAATAGCTTTTATAGCATAATCATAGTCATAGCAATTGAGTGTTGGGTATCCAAAAGTTTGGCCCAAGCTTATATCTACAATTTTCTTACTTTTTAATTTTTAATTAAATTTATCTGCAGATATCTGCACCATTAACTAACCACAACAGAAGTCATTTTGTTATGCATATTTGAAAACTCCAAAAAATAAAAATAAAAATAAAAATAAAAATCAAATATAATAAAAGGAAATATGTATCAAGACCATACGATACATAACTGGTGATGGTGAAACGTTTACAAAAACAAATATACAAAAGTGTTGGCAAAAAGAGTTATCATCAACATGTATATAAACATTTCATAAACGCATATACAATTTCAGAAGCAACATAACGAACTTATAACTTATCAAGCAAAACTTTTGCTTGATGTAGTGGTTAAAAATTGTTATTGCTGTATTGTTATTGCTTAAGGTATTTTGTTGTTACAAAAAACAATGAGACTTCATGGTACATATTATTGTAAATGTAATGATAAACAATCTGTATATTGTGATTGTCCTAGCAATTTGAATCGTTGCAATCACAATAGATATAATGGTATGATGGCTAATGGGATTATTCCCATTGACAGATTGCCACAATGTCCTTTAACGGCAACACAAATACCAACACAAATACCAACAATTGAACAATTGAAAATCTATCAACAACAGAATAGAAATGCTAATATACAAACATCATCAATATCATCAATGGCTTCTACTTTATACGGCAGCTGCCCTCAATTAGATCAATACAACAATAGCCTTACGCGAAATTATCAGCAGCAGCAGCTACTACAACAACAACAGCAACAACAACAACATCATTATCAAGATTATATTTATGGTACCTTGACCGTGCAACCACCACTAAAAATCAATCATTATAATTTTAAGAATCATAATAATAACAATAAAAATAAAAATAGTAGTAATAATTATTATAGTAAAGTTGCCAGAACAAATTCTGAACAAGAAATCCGTTTAGGTAAACTTGAAGATCATTTGCCAGAAAATTTGGCAACATTTGAAAGGAAGGACGATAATTTATGTTCATATTCAAGTGACAAACAAATATTATTATGTAGTAAATGTGCAGTGTGACGAAGGTATAATTTGAGTTGTGAACATCCTGCATCACGATCTTTAAAAACAAATCTTAAACAAGCATCTGAAAAGTCGACGTTAACAGCTACATCAAATTTAAATGATAATCTGGCAGAATTATCTGTTGCTACTTCTGCTGTAATTCAAACTGAGAGAGTTTTATGTGAAAATTGTCAGATTAATGATAAGCCAATTGTTTGGTGGGTCTCATGTCCTCGGGCAGCTCAACAAGCTACCTCCACTGGTAGTCTTAAAGATTTAACAAAAATGCCAACAATTAACAATTATTCGCAAAATCAGCCACAACAGCAATCAAATTATATTCAAGTGCCCATGACAAAGATAACTACGGGTAAGCAAAGTGATGGTCCTATACAACAACAAGCAGCAGCAGCAGCAGCAGCAACCACAACAACATCATCATCAGCAAAAGCAACAGCAACAGCAACAGCAACATCAGCAGGATATGTCGCATATTTATTCGAATTATATGAAAGAAAGTATTGGTACAATAACGCCATCACCGCCGCCACCACCGTTACTGAAAGCATCCCAAAAATATAATCGCTCTTTTACAATACTGCCAAATTTAGATAAGTACGAAAATTATGATGGAATACCGTTACATGCAACGACACATGTGCCACTTACGTATCAAAGTGGTCCTGGTAGGCATTATAAACGAGAAGCCATACAATTGGAGCCCGCTCAACATTTTCAAGGTCGAGAACAACAATATCCTTGTTATAATTGTTTTGCTGCGGAACGAAATGTTCCGCAAATGTATACGTGTCCAACATGTAGCGCTAATGAAGGCAGGCCTATATACATTAATCAATCTCGAAGTCAAAGTCAGGGCCAACAACAAATTCAATCAAATTTAAGAGCAACTGGGCCAGGTACTATGACAACTTCACCCCCAAATATGCATCGTTTATATGCTCAAGGGATTCTATTGTGGTAAGCGATTTAATTGTTATCTTCTTGTCTGTCCACTTAAATCTGATATTGTAATTGGTATATAAAAACGAAATAGGTTCCGATAATTGTTTAATGCATCCATTTGAAGAACAAGAATCCGGTTTGCCAGGTTTAAAAGATCAAGAATTTTATCTGTTACATCGTAATATACCAGCATTACGTAGAACTGGCATTGATACGTCAGGTATACGGCAACATTTTTTCCCAGATGGCGGTTGGGGTTGGATTATATGTGCCATGTCTTTTCTCATACATCTTTTAACAACTGGCTTACAATTATCTTCGAGCTTAACATTATTCTATGCTGTACAACATATCCGTAGCGCTGCCGGTATTGAATGGTTAGGTGCGCTAAATTGGTCCATATCAATGTTAATAACGCCTTTTATTGATACAATCTGTAGACGTAAATCAACCCGCCTATTAGCTATTGTTGGAGGTCTATTAATGTCCTTAGGAATATTATTTACATCGTTTGCCACTGAGTGGATCAAATCATTTTCAGTTATGGTAACTTGATAATTTGTTAGCCCTTTTTGCATTTTCTTTTTGCTGGCACTTTTCTTTTTAATTTATTATATTATCAGGTTTCATTTATGGTATTGGAGCATCAATAGTACGAGAAACATCCACAATCATGTTGGGTAATTATTTTAAAAAGCGACGTCCATTTGTGGAAATGATTGCAATGTCGGGCGAAGGAATTGGCATAGCTTTATTCTCAGTTTTATTACGAGAAGGTCTTGGGTAAGAGCGTACACGATTAAAACTATTGATGTCTTTTTCGAAAGTCCTTGAATTCATCATTGCTCAGACTTAGGCGCATTATATGTTCATTTACAATTTCTAGAGCTACAAAAGCTATTCGTAGTTTCATGAGAGTTTCACAATTTTATAAACTTTATATACATTTGCTTTGTAAGAAATTCTGATTCGGTCTGATCATGTCGGTTCATCTGATTACATTAGATATGGATATGGATTTTACCTATAAAAGATTTATATTATTATACGTAGATTCGTATTAAAAGTGCAAAAAAATATCGAAGAATCTACACATCATCTCTGAGTAGGGGATATTGAAGATTTGATTGAAGAAAGGGACAAATGGCTTTCTGTGAATACATTAAGGGAATTATGTTGAAGTATCTATTTTATTCAACTATGTTAAGTTTAAACTTAAGTTAAGTTTTGACTTGATCAAATTTTTTTATATAATCAGTAAAAAGAAGTATTAAATAGTAAAGGCAATTACTCCTTGAAAAAGAATCTATTAAACGTTAATTTTAAGGTTAAGAAATATATTTCATGCGGATGCTGGGAATTTTTCATACTTGAAGGGACTCCCTACTTATAATTAAGATACTAAACAAACAGAAGAGAAGAAATGTTTTTAATGTATATCTTGTAATTTGAATTCGGAAACGTCTTAAGAAATAAATTCTAAATATAATCCAAACAAAATTCTTTAAGAAATATCTGATATTTTAATTGAATGATTTGTTTAAGATTCATGAAATAGAATAATATTTGCTTGTCAATAAATTTCATTTTAGTAAAATGGGCTGGCGTTGTGGTCTTCAAATTATAGCTGCTATAAGTTCAATAACATTTTTTGTTGGTCTTTTGTATAGGCCCGCCTCATTATATCATCCACAACGTAGAGCTATACAACATTTAAAAAATCAACGGAAAAAAGTGAGTTGCATAAGTAATTCTTTTCTTCATCCATCTATGTAATGTGTTTTATTATTTTGTTTGTTTGTTTTGTTATTTGATTGTTGCAGTTACGTGATCATAAGGTACCGCCAAAACATTTGGAAGCGAATATATTTAAGAAAACGCTTCAAGATATATCAATATTAAAATCGAGTACAGCTAAAATACTTTTATTAACATCAGCAGTGACCAGTTTAGGTGTTTATGCGCCAATGCTTACAATGGTACTGTTACATCTTCTTAATTCTAAGGGCTCATTATTTCCTTTCTATACATGTGTTTACAGTCGTTTAATGCAGCTCAAGAAGGTTCCGATGTACAAGAATTAGTATTAGTGCAAACCATCTTAGGCTTATCCGTAACTGTAGGTGTCATATTAGCTGGTGCTCTAATACGAAGGCCCTTCATTATACATAATTTTATTATATCCAATGCCGTCATATCACAATTTTTTATTGCCTCCGTATCTTTGGCAATTCTATTAATGTCATTTGTAATGAGTTATAAAGGTGTTTGCATTTTATCCGGTTTATATGGCGTGGGTTTTGGCGGTTTTCGTTTCTCATTTAAAATGTTAGCTTTGGAGCAAATTAAAGTTAAATTTTCACGTACATGGAGCTTTCTGCGGGGAATTGAAGCGATACCAGTTTTAATCAGTGTACCTTTAACAATATTTTTAAATGATTATTCATTAAAATATGGTCGAGCTGGTTATTATATATGCTCTGCGGCAACAGCTATTGCCGCTATTGTAATATTTTTCATAAATCAAACAAATTATACGCAAAGAATTCCCGCTGATGTACGTCTATCTCAAGAAAATGGTTTACGTTCCATATCAACGCAATACAATCGAGCACCATTTCAATCTTTTTATACGGCTGATTATTTGCCAAAAATTGGTAACTGTGATAATGCTAATTCAAATCTTTTAAATCGCAGTTGTGTTAGTCTAAATCAAATCAATTCACCAAGCCCTTGTTTACATAAGTCAACAACATGCGGTCAATATCAACAAAAACATCATTTGCATCATCATCATCATCATCATCATCATCCAGTTATGCGATTTCACAATTCTAATCCTCATATGTGTCCATCAGCGGCACACATCGATCATGAATCCCCGACACATTATCCCGATAACCAATTCGTTAGGGAGCAATGTTTAAGGCGTAGCTTATCATATTTACAAGATCGTCAATATTGTTGCAATTACAAGCACTTACAATGTCATTGTCAAGCGCGAGCCGTTCCATGGTCTTACCGAGATCTTAGGTGAGCTATATAAGAAGTTATTTTGTAAATATTGTTTAATTTATGGGACGGAATATTAAAACTTTGAAGGAATATTTGTACTGCCCAAAAGGTCTCGAGACATGTCCTTTTTTATATCTATCAACTAAGAACCCCGAATAGAAATCAAATTTGTTTAGCAAATTGTGTGTGTAATGTCCAAGCAAATGAATTTGTTATCATTATCAACAGTAACACCTTAGTTTTTAGATCTTCTCCCATTTGAGCGAATTAAAAATTTTTCATTTTTTTACAAGATATATTTTCTAGGCTTTTTCCTCGTAGTAGATCCGTTGTGAACGTTTATTCATTTGTCACTTTTATTATATTACATCTTATTTTCATTTATTTATATTTCAGAATGGATACGGTACATCCATGTAATCCAGCGATCTATACACATAATTGCAGAAGTCAAAGTGTACCGGAAGGTCTATCCAGCATTGGCCAACAGCAATGTTATTGTAAGTCACAGCCAACTCGTGAAATAATTTATGTACGACGGATGCAACCACAATCATCAACATTACAAAATTTGACATTTCCAAAACACTTTCCTTTAGAAATGTCCAAATGTAAATTAAAGCGTTCGCAATCTTATACCAGGCCTTTGCAATTCGTTGAACAAATTACTACCTCTGTTTAAGAACAAGAAAAAAGGTTTAGATAATAATCATTTGTATCTAATTAGCTGCCTTTATATATATAAACTGGTAAAAAAAAAATTAAGTAACAACTAATGGCAGGATATGTAAAAAATAGAAACAATTACTTTTCAAAAAGTGTGATCTAAATATAATCGTACTTACAATTTAAATCATGAAAACACAGCTCCTCCTATTAAACGTTAGGCGCTGTTATAAATGCAGCCAACTTCATAGAAATTGTTATGCAACGGTGTTGCGGCAGTTTATATGTTTGGAATACCTTCGTAAAAAGTTCCTATTATTTCAATGATAATTTTTGTTAAGAAAAAGCAGCAGCTTAATCTTGAGCAACAAACATGAAGGAACTTTTATTTAATCCATGAAGGGACTTCTATTTTACCCACTTATTTTTTTAATTATGTGATGTATGCGGGAAAATTAATATAATAATTCCGTAAGGATTTAATGTACCCTTCTCACAAAGTCAGTACGATTTGATGCTTTTGCATATCTGTCTTGAATCATCATTTTATTTTCGGAATTTTTAATTCATGTACACCATATGTAAGCCTAAATACGGCTCTTACAATAATCATTAGGAACTTTTGCTAACAATTTAAAACACTCAAGCTTAAATTAAAATTTCATTAGCATCTTTTTACCAATATAAGCATAGCATATATCTTCAAAGGCTACTGCTATTAAAATTAGTAAAATTTTGTCACTTTTGCCTTGACTGAAGTTGGCTGCACTTCAATAAATTAAAGTTTAACAGATGTCGTTTTCCCATGACATAAATTAAAAATTAGATTAGATTAGTTTTTGATAACATTGCGCATATAGACTAAAAAATGAATAGTTATTTTAGTAAAATACAGAGGTATTTTATTAAAAGTAAATCTAGATATAGATCTACTAATATTTAATAAATAAAATTCTACGCATAAAATTTTTCATCCATTCATTTGGAATTAAAAATATTTATGCCTCATAAAATGAAATCGATTAGTCGAAATGTATGTAGTGTCTAGTTAATAATTAATTTTATTTATTTTAAAAATTTTGATAGACAATTATAAAGTATCAAATTTATGTAATTTTATTCCATATCTACTATCTACTTTGTACGGAATTATGTAACACTTTAGAGGATTTGAGATAGATCCAATTTTTCTTAAACGAATGGATTCAAAATAACTTTCTAAATCGATTTAAGCATGTTTGTATGCCTGTCTATTCATCTAATGCGATTTTAAAGATTTTGTAATGAAAAATTTAAAAAGTAGGTAGGTAGGTTTTGCAAGAAGTTCTATTTTGTAAAAATTTTGCTTACTTATGACAGTTATAGAGCATACTGATTAGGTGTACCAAGTTTGATCTGAGTCGGCTCATTTTCTAAATCACTTTCGATATTATCAACGTTTCAAATCGTTTGATATAATAAAAATTTCTATCTTGTTATGAGTAGTAACTCATTTTTTTGACATTAAGCCAAGTGAGGGAGAGTACTTACTTGTGAGGCGGCTATTCGCCAATTTCAACGTATTCACTAATACATTTCTCTAACATGGGGACCTTTCACTTTCGCTCAAATGGACGGACAGACATACAAGCAGACGAATGAACGGTCTAGCTTAAATCAAATCAAGAAGCGATTCTCAGTTGCTTAATACGATAAAAGGCTGATCTACCTTAACTTTTTTTTGATTGTTACAAACATCGGTACAAACTTATAATACTCTTTGTGTAGGCCAATCAAATAAAATATATGAAACGTTTCTGCTCAAAATTTACTTTTGAATTGTATTTATATTTATTTGAATATTATTTGAATATTAAAAGAGCCTAACAGATGTAAAAGAAATTTGAAATAATGAAAAGCAACTAAAGTTTTGTAAACATAGAAGTAGAAGGGTATCAATAAGAACAATGGTATTAATTAAATATATGAAAGACAATAACTTGAATTGCATTTGATATAAAACGCGCAATAATAAAATCCAATAAAAATATACATTTGCAAGAAGTCTTCTTTAATTCCTTCAAATTCCCAATTATAAAGCACTGCTTGTCCATCATCATATTTCTAATTAATTATATAAAAAATTAAAAAAAAAAAAACACACACACACACACACACAATCAATGAATTTAACATACTCAATGGTAAATGTCGAATTTTTTTTTTTTTTTTACATTTATATCATAAATATGACGCATATGTATATATAGACTTTTTTCTAAGTCTATATATTTTTTTTTTAAATATCATAAGAAATTTTTTATAAATGTGTAATTTGGAATCGATCATTAAATATCTTACAACATACATCGATACATATTTGTAATTGTAATTATGTAGAAAAATGTAAGATTTTGAGAAAAGTATTAAATTAGGTAAAATTTTGATGTGGCCAATACTTGTGCCAAATGTTGATTAATTTTTGAACTAATGAACTCATTTTTAAAATATTATTTACAAGAAAACAAATAAAAATGTAACAGTTAGTTTAAGTTTGTGCATTCTGCTAAATGTGATTTCAATTCGAAAACAGAAATAGATTCATTTCAAATTCTAATGATTTGAAATGAATCTATCTGGCTTATAATCGTGGCACTTATTTGATATATCAAAAAACCAACATGCATTTTCTCTAAAAAAAGGAATCGCATATTTTTCATAATATGCCCTTTTTTTTTTTAAAGATAAAGCGTTATGTGTAGTGTGGTCCATATTCTTTCTCGTGCATTTGTTTTTAAAAATTTCAATAAAATATTTGAAAACTTTGAGGCCTTTATTTAGATAACACACTCAAAACTAAAGTCTCAAAGACAAACAGAAAGGCAAGCAAAAGACAGACATACGGACAAACATCAATTTACATCAATTTAAAATGTGATTCGTAGTTAATCCTTATAATAAAGACTCATGTTGTTTGGGTCACAAGAGGTTTAGCGTATAATTTAGGATTCACAGGACAAATAGGCCCATTCGATTTATAATTTTTATATTAAAATGTTCTTTCCATTTAAAATTGTTACAAAGAAAATTATGGTTATTTCCAAAGCCTTTTTTAAATTAAGCTTCATATGAGGAATACTTTTAATAAAAATTTCATCTCCTTAACTTTAAACAAGGTTTCTACTTGAGGCAATACCAAATTTTATATAACAGTAACGTACTAACAATCGAATAAGTACTAATTGCACCCTACATTGGTGGCTTTAGGACATTATAAGTTTGGGCATACGTTTGTAATACCCGAAGGGCTTGAAATAGATGTCTGTCCGTCTCATGTATGTTTATGTATATTTGTTATCAAGCTATTGGATGCAATTTTTGAGAGATTTCAGTGAAATTTGATACTTTGGTTACTCTTGGACCAGAGAGAGAAATTCTATTGAAAATGTTTAAAATCGAACCATTTTTCTGAGCATATAACGCTCCTTTCAAAGAAAGTTGCTTTACTATTTTACAAAGATTGCCAATTTTTTATATTTTGATAAAAGGAATACATGGACTAAATTTTTCTAGGCTGAACCTTTTTTTGGATCTTTTCTAATGTAAAGAACTTTTCAAATCCTTTAAATATCATATCATTCTTTGCTAATAATTATTGTACTTGATCTTTAAATCACATTAAGCAAAATAGCGTGTAAATGTATTTAAGAGGCAGCCCCGATCGTCTGTAACATTTTTACTTGTTATTCACTAAAAAAACTAGGACAAACATTAAACGCTTAAGGAAACTGAAATCGGCTCAAAAAATTATATCAAATCTATCTGAGCAAGTCTATTCCAGAATCTTATGGTCAAGTTAATTCTCTTAAAATTATTACTAATGTAGATGATGGAGTCCACAACAAGTTCTAGAGATTTTTGTTAGAAAATATTATTAATATATGTAAACTTTCATCAATTCAAAAAGCACAATATTCTAAGCCGTGCAGGCCACCTAAACGGCCCTTACTTGAGAAATATTCAATAAAGGAAGCTAAGTAAGATAAATGGAACAGTAAAACAATATTTTTAAGATTATAAAATACTATAAGACTTAGACTATGATGAACTTAATGCATTTTTTTTTATTAGATATAAGATTTATAAGAACTACGGCAAAAGAAATCTTACTATAAAAATTATACAAATCATATCAAATCAAATATATAGAAATCACATATAGAATGATCCATATTATATATTTATAAGGTACATATATATATATAAGCCATATGCATAGACCCACCCTAAAACATTTATTTTTTTGATGATGAATGAATGATGAAACGTACTTTACTTAGAATATTTACTTTTTATGGTGCTAGTAATAAATTTACAAAACATATAGAAAATCAGATCTTAGCATACTTTTATGTATATTTGTATATATAAATATATGTGTATATATTTATTATAAAGTATGCAGAAAATAAAATTAATCTGAAGAATGTTCTTATCCACCGATTACATGAATACAAATATTCCATAAGCGAAAATCAACAAAAAAATAAAAAAAAAAAAGAAGAGAGTTGTGGTCGACTATTAAATTGCTCTAGCACAAGTCGCTTAATATAATTAAAACAAGTAAGAAAATTATATTTGGCTGGGGCCAAATTTTGCTTATCAATCACCCAGATATTTTTATTCAAAGCCCTTTTCACTTTTTTTTTTAAATTAAATAGCTTAAATATGAAAAAATGAAAATTTGTTATCCAATTTGCATGATTTTTGGACAGACATTGTAGATTAATAACTTCCTTACTTGTACAAAATTTCAGTATTCTATTTTTTGCAATTTGCAGCTGACCAAATTTTACTCAAAAAAAACGGAAATGTAATCAGTTTATGCTACATTGTGGGCGTGTACTTGGACCGATTTTGTTCATTTTTTATCGTAATCTGTGTGCGAGAACTTCCAATGATTCTACCAATTTTAGACATTGTATTTTAAATTTGACGACAAGGGAAATGTTTACAACAGGCAGATACGCGCATAGACGAACAGACGGACAGATGTGGCTACATCGATTTAGAATTTGATACTGATCAAAAAATATATATATTTTATGGGGTCTCCCAAGTTTCTTTCTCGACGTTACAAACATCGTGATAAAGTAAATATACACCCAATCTCTGAGTGGTGGGTATAAAACAACTTATTATTAACTGGAGGCGTATTTTCATCGCAAATATCTACCACGCAAATGTAGCCTGGTACAATTATTAGAATAAACCCCTGTTAAGTGATTGTAATTTTCAAAAGATTTGAGTAGTTTTATTTTATGGAGAAAAGTTCAAGTTCTATTTTAAAGCGAGAACATGGTGAATTTTTTAAGCCAAAATTCATAGTTTCAAATCCAAAAAACATTAGAAATCGGCTGCCACTTCAAAATGAGCAGACATCAAAATGTTATACCTTTTCGTACATCTTATTAGTATGCTTTAAATTTGCTTCTTTATTGCCTGACCGAAAATTATAGAAATCAGTCATGTCCACCCAAAATTAAAATATTTAAAAATTCCATTGCCTTTTAAGTTTTAGGACTTTTTCATTTTACTCTTTTTTGGTTCGAAGGACTTTGGCAACTTTTTGTTCAATTCTTTGTTCAAAATTAATGCAAAGTAGTTACGCCCTCATATCAAATTTTTACCTTTTTATTATATTCACTTTTTCACACTTTTTGTCTGATTACTCATTAAATATGCAAGATATCACATTTGTCTGCAATGCTAAATTATCTTTGAATCATTAAATGCCATTAAATTTGTATGGTAAGTATCCAAGATGCGACACCAGTTTATCATAATTTCTTTACTGGCGTAAATTTATGTTAATCTTCTTCTTAAATAATTATCGTATTGAGGAATGCAAACATTACTTAAAATACTAACTCGACAGTTCTCTTAGTTATTAAAGAGCACATACATACACACATACACACACACACACACGAATATATAATATATATATAATTTTTTAACATGAACGAAGTAGGTTTATTATACATGTATGTATATAAAATAATCTCGAAAATATGCTAAACATTTTATGAAAAATTTTCATACGTTATACACGAATAGTGTTAATCGTTTTATGAAACGATTAACACTATTCGTCCATAACGTATGATACGAATGATACATATGATACGATATGATACGAAAGTTTTTGTAATTATACGTATCATATAGAAATAAATAAAAACAATGGAATCGTGCAAAATTGACTGTTATATACTTTACACCAAAGTTTGGAAAATGAAAAGCTCTGCCATACTTCTTTGAAAGATAATTTAAGAAATAATTAATCATAATTAAATTTTCTACTTAGAATAAGGCCATAAGAATCGAAAGTATCGAATAAATTATACTTTAATTGAAAAGTATTCTTTAAGAAAAAATTTGCCAATTTTTATAAATGAATACAATTTAAAAAGTCATTATCTTTTGGATAAAAACATCTCAAAAATTATTCTTTACAGTGTTTGGCCAAAAAAAAGATGTTTAGCTGACTTTAAATAGACAATCAAATACAAAGATAGGCGGACTGACAGATAGACATTTAAATAATCTAAATACAATAAAAGATTATTCTATTTCAAAGAATTCTGAAATTTATTCGGTCTCAAAAGTGGTATAAAATGTTATAAATGTTTTAAAATCCCTTTGATAACGTTTTACTCCGTAAGTGAAATCTTAACGTCGAATCTTTACCATAATTTTAAGGAAGTAATTATAAGCAAAAAAAAAAAACTCAACAAGTAGATAAAATAAATAATCGTAAGCTTTACAAAAATAAGATATAAAAAGGAATTAAAATTTTTTAATTATAAACTTTTGTTGTATAATTAAAGTATTTATTATAATGCGAAACTTACACTCGACATTTTCATTGAAATGTTTAATACTTGAAATTTGGATTAAAATAAATCGGTTTTTGTATTAGAAATATCTTTCAAATTGTTGTCCTTATTCATTAATTATTTTCTTAAATAACTTCAATGCAACTTATGATTACGTCATTCCCTATTTGTGCTTTGAGATTTTCCGTTAACAAGGCGCACTCGTTCGAACAATTGGCGTATATCGAAGGTATTTTTATTTTACTATGGATGTTTTATAATAACTGTAGATATTTTGTAATGCAATAGATCGATATTTTAAATGTACCTTTCTTCTTTTTTGGGGCAACTTATGGTTTCGAGAATCACCGGTTTAAGTGAATGTGAGTTTATAAGTGACAACTTAATCTTGCTTATAGAACTGCTACAAGATCGAATCAAAGATTTAGTTTGATGCAATGGAATAGATAAGTTTAATATCCTACAGTGGTATTGGTATTACCTTCCTGTAGCTATAGTGCCCATATCACTGAAAATGCTCACCTAAACATATTTATATGATTGTTGAGAAGCGTTGATTCCACTTTACATCGTCAACATGCTCTAGGAGTTCCCTATTTCACCAAAGGGTATGCTTTCTATAAAGGTGGGCTTCAAGCATTGTATTGAAAGCCATTGGTTGAGGTATGGAGATGGTTAAAGTAATTTTCTTATACCCACCACCCAAAAATTAGGTGTACATTGTATTTGTCACTAAGTTTCTGAACCGATTTAGATATGTCTCTCCGCCTGTATGTCTGTCCTTTTGCTGTTACAAAGTCTCCCGATTGCAAGAAACGATGTATTAAGATCAAATTTTGCGGAAGTATTGCAGGTTGGTATTGAAATTGGATAAAATTGGTCAACGGATAGACCCACAGTATAACGTGACTTTTTTAAGAAATGTTTCTTAGTTTTTACGCATTACTTCTAAACTGCAAAATATTGAAAGCTGAAATTTCGTACGGGAGGTTATTGATCTGCAATATCTATCCAAAAATCATACAAATGGGCTAGGCCAAATTATGCAATATCACATCTTTTTTTTGTGTATGATATTCTATCGATTACTCGAAATATTAAGGCAGCCTCTGAATCATCATGAGTGAATGGTAATGGGCAATCAAGATTTGGTCCCATCCAAATATAATTTTCTTATTATTTACTAAGTCTCAATGGCGTACAATAAGCATTACAATTTCTTCTAAAAATATCTGTAGCAATATTTTGAGGGCATCTCTTTCAATTTCTCTATCAAAAGCTTTTTGAATAGTTAAATATTCTCATTGGTCTTATACAACTTGACTTGAGCCATGTTATGCATTAAAAATCTATCAAAAAAAATTAAATTAAAAAAAATTAAATAAAATCACATGAAGGCATGCGCTTTATAAATTCTCTCACAATTAGAGAAATTGTGACAATAAATTTTTATATTTTTATAAAAAATATTTTTTATTTATTTTTTTCTTAATTTAAAACGTGAAATAAATTAACTGAGATGAACAAATAAACATGACAACGCACAATTTCTTATTTTTTTAATAAAGAATTGGAGATATATGAAAGAGAGAAAGAGAGACAAAGAGAGAGACAGCATATATATAATACATATTTATATATATAAGTTAAATTATAAGAGAAAAATATCACAAAGTTTTGAATGAAATCTCAATCAAATCTAAGAGAGAATTTACAATCATCATCACAAATCGCATAATTCGAATGGACCATTGAAACGTGTAAAAGACATATGGATAAATGAGTATGCCAAAGCAAAGGATTTGTATATAAATACAGGATTTGTATGTAAATACTCTCAGCATCATTGTTATTTACTTTCTATTTCAGTTAAGTGTTTCATTTCCTGTTAGACGGTTGCATCCAAATTTATTTATATATTGACAAATACGTACTTATATAATATATATATATATATATATATATATATATATATATATATATATATATGTATATATGTATAAAAAATTTTGTATACATTTGCCGTGTTAACTGACACTTTTTATTGTACATAAATTACTTATCTTCCAGTGTTTAATTAATACAAAAAAAAAAAAAAAATTAAAAATAGAATAAAATTAATTTCCTTACAATAAAAAATAAAATGAAAAGATTCTTATCTTAATAATAAGAAAAATAACGCTTAGAATGAACTTAAGTAAATGCTATCTACATACAAAGGATACGTGAAAGGATATGCGAAAGGATATCTAATATATATTTTTTTTTTGTATATTTTAAATTTTTAAATATTTTAAATCAGCAACAATCAGCAATAAAAGAGAAACGAAGGTTTTTGTATTAAAATTCCTTAAAATGTAATTTTGATTTTGATAGAATTCGTTGCGTAAGCAATAAATTAAGTGATCGAATTAAGCCAAGCAAATTTATCCATACGAATCTATAGAAATATGCAAAAAATTTTTACAAAATTTATACTTCAAATTTGTATACTCTACACCATAACTTTTACTAGAGAGTATAATTGATTTTTGCGAATGTTTGTAACATCCAGAAGGTTTTTAATTAAAATCAATTACCTGTCTGTCTGTCCAACTAACATGGATTTATATAACTGTGTTCTCTAAGAAAAAAAAAATGCCAATTCGCTAAACATTTTAAAGAACTATCTTAAATTATAGTGTTTTTAAGGAAAAGATGGCCAGTTATATTTATGTGTAACATAAATCAATTTTTATCATTTATCATCAGCATTCATCTTCATAAAACATCTGGAAATCTAAGAATTCGTTCTATTAAAGTAATTTAAATAAAATCAGTGCATAATAAACATTTAACATACGAAATGCATACATCAAACTTGGTTCAGATTAGTCCATATTTTATAATTATCCTCCTGTATAATCTCACTTTCAAAAAAAAAATAGTCCATTTACGAAAAAATATAAAATTTTGATTAATTTTCAGTGAAAAACAATTTGATATATTTTTATTATTATATTCAGTTAATTATTTGATATATCAAAATAAATGTACCAAATTTGTTTAAAAGTGTCCTATTTTTGGAATAAGCTTCCGTATAAAGCAAACTTTTCAAATTTTTCAAAAATTTCCTTTTTTTTTAACTTTCTTGAGTTGTACTTAGTTTTATTCAATTTTAAATTACATTGAATAAAGTGATGGTGTAGAGTATTTAACAGTCGAACGCAATCGATTTTAATCATTTCTTTTCTATTGCTTTTTTTTTTTAGTATTAATTTATTGTAGTAGAAAAATTTTACAAAAAAATTGAAAAACATTAAAGAAAGAATTAAACGAATGCAATAATTAGAAATAAAAGAAAAACTGTGCTACCTAAAAAAGAAATTAATAATACGGGTATTTAGACATTGCCTCCTCATATTATGTAGATCGATTTATGTTAAGTATATAATAAGTTATAAAAAATGTAAAAATAGAAAAAAAAATTAATGAAAAAGTTGAAAACATAAAATCAAAAGAATTAAATAAAAACGAAAGTTTTACCAAAAATCACAAATGTAAATAAAAGTTGACAAAAGATTCTAAATAAAGATATTTGCTGTTACAAGTGACAATTGTAATTAACGAAAATCTATTTATTAAAACATTATTTGCCTTTTCTCATAAATGTTATCAATTATAAATATATTAAGAGTGTTGAATGTTGAGTTTTGAGTGTTGAGTGTTGAAGTAGAAAAATTAAAATAAAGAACAAAGTTATTTACTTTGTACTTTAACGGTTAATTACACAAAATGCTAATGCAAAATGCTATATTGATACATGAATGAAGAGAGACAAATCGAAAGTTACAATGAGAATGTAAATGTTAAAAGTAAATGTATAAACAAAGAATAGAAAAAAAGAGTGTAATACAATTAAAAGAGAGAAAAGTATTCGTAAGACCTAAAATGAAATTTTACAAGAACGAAACATTTAGTTCCTAAATGAATGAAACAAGCAATTAAACGCAAAATCTAAATATGCAGTGCATTAAATTATTCTTCATATAAAATTCGTTATAAATGTTTACATAATTAATTTATTTATATATATTTAAAATAATTATATTATAAGAAATAATGAGTGTAAATATGAATGTAAATAATGGTAAATACAAAATTGGTAAATGTAATTTAAATTGCTATAATTAATTTGTGAAAAATTTGAATTTATTTGGATCGAATTTTGATAAATTAAAAAAATTAAATTTTATTATTTCATTAAAAATATTCTGGCACATATTTATCTGTGAGAATTTGATGGCATAAAAAGCTCCTTGGATTTAGATGTACACTTTTTCATATAACCTTCCACTTTCATATGAGCTCACTTTCAAATATTCTTAAAAACACATCCAGTGATATTTAAAAAAGATAAGTTTTAAGGTTATTGTCTATCAAAATCGACTCTTGAGTACAATTAAGACCTCAAGGAAATATGTTTACTAATTAAGCTGATGATGAGAGGGATTATAATTCTTAATTGATTTGAAAAGTTCATTCAAAATATAGATAAAATTACGCCAAATTAGAAACAAATATTTACGTAAAAAATGGTCAATGGGTATCCGAACCATGGACCTATATTTAATAGAAATCGCCTTTAAAATTGTAACCTGACACAAGAATAGAAAATAGATATTTCCAAAGGGCAAAGGACCTTTACGTAAACCTTTCCGCTATCAAATTACAATTATTTCCAGTGCTTATTAAATTCTCAATGTAAGTAATAGATTGATTACTTGCATTGCACTTAAACAATTTTTCTATTTGAATAGTTTAAACAAGTTTATATGGACTGAAGTCAAGTAAAATCTTATGCCTACAAAAACCCAATAGTAAAGTCTCTATTTTTTTTAGATACTACCAAACTTTTTTTATGTAGATTTTAATTTGTTTTTCATAAAATTAATAACTAATTTATATAAAATTTTATTTATTTATACAAGGCTTACAGCATGCCGTCTCTTTGGGCACCATCGATTCTTCAGTTAAAGTGAGTTCTAAATTTTCTAAATAATATTTTTTTTTTCGCTCTATTAATATTTGATATTTGTATAAAAAATCGAATAATAGGCTTTAATCTCAAATGAAGTTGATCGCAAGTACGATTCAGATGATGGAAATTCTAGTCATAGAAAAATTAGACATATGTCTTCGATGGAATTATATGCAAAACCATCTCAATATTCTAAATTTGATATAAGGGAACAAGTAAAAAAAATTGTTTATATTTTAAAATATTTGAGCATATTATTTTAAAAGTGTTATTGCAGTATTGTTTAACAGATCGTCAATTGAAGACTATTGAATGCTCGAGACGTGACAGATTTTTTGGTTGTTTATCGGGTCGAGCTACACCACAATCATTATTGGGAGGTTGCGTTGGGCGGCGTGCACCTTCCGATGAAAATTTAGCCGTTTACGCTCCATTCTATAAATATCCACGTTATCCTCATCCATACTTGCAAACAAATACTTCAAATACTTTAAATAATCCCATGGATTTGGAAAATTTTTATTATCGTCGTCAACCGGCTTCCATTTTGAGTACATCAAAAATAATTGAACCGTCAAAAGAAAATCGCATATACTGGTCGGAAAATCAAACGTCATTTTATAATGGCGGTAATTACAGTAATAATAATAAAAATCATTTAGATGAATCAAGGTAATATGCTAAATTATAATTGATAATTACTACTTGGTTGTTAATTAATTTTCATCATTATAGTTTATATGAGACGCCAAATATTGTGTCGCGAATATCTGGGCGATCGCCAAGGTAACTACACTACTCATGATTTTTTTTTTTGCCAATTAATTAAACGAAATACTTTGGCTTTTAGAACGAAACATGTTAGCTTCGCTCGTTCTCATACTTTAACCTCCTTCGATGATATGAATGTGGGCTTTCGTTCAACACAATACATTAAAGCAGCTAAAAGTCAAGAACGTTTATTAGGTAGTAAAGTGACGGCTGCATATAATCCTTGCTACGAAACAATACCGGCGTATGGACAACAAATGCCTTTAATAAATTCTACTTCACCTTTACGAATACCGTCAAGAATGCCCCAAGTACAAAACATAAATTCTAATCACAATCATTTAAGACATATGGGCGGGCATCATAAATATTTAACGGTTTGTGAGCCGGAGAAACAACATCAAGCGCAGCAATTAAGTGTACCAATTTTAACACACCGACCATTATCAGATGATATGTCCGCCATGAAAACGATACCTGCCCATTTTTCTCCTTGTACTATAACAAATGTACCAGCACCAATAAATTCGGAAGTTATTGTGATTGAAAAGAAATTTCGTAATGCAATGAAAACTCAAGCTACACAAACTATTGGACGTAAGCCGGACTATGAGAAACGCATAGAACTTAGCCCACATGCTGGGCAACGTGTTAAAGTAGTTTCTCAGGGAGCTCAAACAAATGGTTTACAAAATGATAAAGGTTCAACAAAAATTTCTCAAAAATTTAAATTTCAAACAGTATCGGTAGAAAATATACGCGACAATGAAATTGCTTGCCATATCCAACCTGAAAAAGAATCACAAATGAAATCATTGGAATTTAATTTTGCTTATTATCAACCACCAAGGGCACCATCATTAGCACCACCACCCCCACAGGAATATCAGAGTCAAAATAATATAAACGAGCAACAGCAACAGCAGCAGCAGCAACAGCAGCAGCAGCAACAGCAGCAAGAGGAAGAGCAACAGCAACAGCAATTATTTCTCTCACAAAAAGATGATATTCTCTCTTATGAGAGCAATAGCCTACCAAGGCGCAGTTGTGGTTACCGTTTAGATAATGATTTTCACAGTTTACCGCGTAGAGATTCACAAAACATGCAAGATATTTGTAAACATATAACAGAATGTTCGCAAATTTTAGATAATATATCGCCAGACTTAATATCTGATCTCTTGCCACCACCACAAGAATATTGTCATGACGATGAAGATTCATTAGCCATAACTCAAACTTATCCAAAAGATAGCAAAGACTATAATCGTCGAAAATCATTATTACCTATTGCCGATTTATCTAATAGTACACCCTTTCGACGCGATGATGTGCGACGTCAGTCTATGCCAACATATTTTCATAAAGAGAAATTATATGATTTTCGAAGAGAAGACAGGGCATCGTCATCTGGAAAATATTTATGTAATCCATCAAATGAAAAGGAAATCATTATAGACTTTAAACCATCGAAACGTTCACATAAATTAACATTGAAAGGTACCAAACAACAGCAACAATATATCAATGAAGTCCACATTAAAAGTGAAAAAGAAAGTTCTATGAAAATGTCGGATTTTTTTACTACATTATTACCCGAACCCGAAATTGATGGAGCTGATGATATAACGCATGACCCTATTTATGAAAATGTTATGGTGGATTCTAGTAATGCAATATCTGAAATAGCAGAAGCTGAATCTAGTGATCAAGAACGTATTTCGGCTAAATCGGCACCATCTAGTCCTTTAAAAGATGAATTATTACCTTTCCATCCATCAACATATCCCTCAACCGATTCACTAGCCAATGATAATACACGCGATCATTCCGATGGCAACTGGAATGAATCTGAAGTTACCGTATTAATAGCCGAACAACGTTCGGAAACATCATTCACTTCCCATCACTTACTAACACCAAGAACTCGGCGTAAATACTTGCTACTGCAACATCAACAACGTAGTTCCATAGATACGGAAACAGTCGATTTGGAAGAACCATGTATCGATCAGGTAAAATATACTTTTATATACATAGTTAGAAGTACATGCATTTACATAATTTTACTTACAGAGTCCTACTTACAGTCAAATATCCTGTGCTACAAAAATCAAACCACCTGTCGTTACACCAAGAAAGTCTACCATGACATTAAACGGATCAAATTTACCGAAACTTATATCTCCAACTATTGAAGTGACAACAGCGTACGATGATCCATTGTCAAGTCTTTCAATACCAGAAAAAATTATAACTACAACTTCACCCAGAGAATGTAGACGTAACTCTAATGTCTCAAATGTCTCACCCAATCAACTGAAGCAATTGAGGTTAGTTTTTTGTGCTATTAACTAATTAATAATATTAAACATATTTTACATTTTTTTAGATCACATGAGAAATCTTCCGGTCATCTAACAATGTATTCAGATCAACAAATTTCAGCAATATCATCAAGCTGTAACGCTGATATATCCGAATGCAGTACAAATACAAATACAAATACAAATACAAATACAAATACAAATACAAATACAAATACGAATACGGAAGAATATGGAACTTGCACGGATACTTCAAAACAAATAGCAGGTATAAGGAAAACAATTGCCACAACAATTGAGATTAGCACTACTACGACAACAACAACAAGCTCATCATCAATTACACATATGCCAGGTTTGAATACGTCTCATGTACCGTCTGCTTTGTGCTATGATTTATATGAATAACAAATAAGAAATATTTGCATATATATGTGTGTTATATATGCACGTGCCTTATGATAAAGTATTGCTTTTTTGTTGTACTCTGCACCATTTGTGACATGAGGTATTATAAATTTGTTAAGTTGTTAGCAGCATCCAGATCAAATTGACTTTTTATTAATTCAATTAATTCGGTAATACTTTTTGAACCCACTTCTCTTAAGCCTGATTGTCCGTTCGTCCTTTCGCCTCCCCACGGCCAACCAACTGCCTGTCTGATGTCTGTCTATGAAATTTCATTATTAAACTATAAAGCGCAATTTTTAAGTTTTTTCATTAAAATGTGTGACGATTGTACTTATTATCTAAGCGAATCTTAGTGAATATGGTTAAGACTAGACGACTTATCGAAGCATTCTCCAATAATGTTTTTCTCTTAAAACTACACTTTATAATCTTGTTTACTATTCCTTAAGGAACCCAGAACCATATTGGTGTTTGTTGAACTTCCGTCACTTTGGTCCATTTTTGAAAGGTTTTTTCACATTACAAGACATCTAGCAATTTTTACTTCACTGACCTGTAATTTATTATCCGGACATTTTAATTATATTAAGCAAAATGGTGTAAAGTAATTTAGAATCGATTTGAATCCACCATAATGTTTTTATTTGTTGTTGTTGTTGTTTATTATTATTATTATTTTTTTTTTTTGAAATGAGCAATTTATTATAAGAACGTTAAGAGTTAACTTTTCATTCAATCGTAGAATACAAGATTCGATAGTATTTTTAGATAGTTTGTTTTTGCTTGATATATAAATTTGTATGATGAAGCTTTGTATGTGTAAACGTGTACTTGTCTATGCAATACTTGCCTATGAAATTGAGACAAAAAAAAAAAAAAGAAAAAAGAAAACAGAATCTAAAGTTTGGCATATTTTAATGTTCAATAGTTTCAACTCATAGTTCCCAAATGGATCGAACTAATGCTGAATCGTCATTTGAAAGTGCTTCATCATTACATTCATCTAAATGTGATCCCATTACAGATGATTTAGAATTGAATGGTGATGCAAAAACGAAGGCCGAATCAAATTTCAATATTCAAAATTCTAGTAATAACGTTACTCATAATAATAATAATTATGAGATTAATCATGATAAATCTCGAAAAAATTCGTTTAGTAGTCCATCATCAGGTAGTTGTAATAAAAGTGCAGATCAATTAAAAGGTATTGTAAATATTGAAGCTCAAGATATAATAATGCAGTATAAAGAAACGATACGTATTAAAATGGAATCCATATCAGATGATGAGCGTAGTGAAATACGTTATTCATCATCAGGTTATTATGAGAGCCCACAAGATGATGAATATCACAGATTGAAAATAAAACGTTATCGTTCGGAGGAAGAACGCCGTAGGCGTAAAAGTTCCATGAAAATTGATATTGAAAAGGAAAATATGCATGCATTAATGAGTCGTCCAATTAAAAGAGAACAAATTGCGCGATCTACAAGCAAATCAAAAATTATGCAATCATTAGAATTGCAGAGTCCAGTTAGATTGAAACGTTTCCGGCCTAAAATTCGAAGGCAACTACGTCGTTTATCTCGTGATGATATTGCCGCACATAAACTTTCGAAAGAAATTGAAAATTCCTCATCGTTGCGATGTCAATCTGAAGCTATAGCTGATGCTATAAATATACCAATACCACCAATACCACCAATACCATTAAAAGAATCTGCCGAGAAAGAAAGGGAAAAATCTTTAGATTCATTATCACCATTTTATATTAAAACATTATCCGAAACGAATCAATTGAAAGATAAATCTATAGAATCTTTAAATCGTTCAGTTTCACCAGGTTCAGATTCGGTATTTTATAGTGAAGCGGACACCAATCTAAATATTATGCAACAAAAAAGTTTACTTAATTCCCATGAAAGTAACGTTAATATTATGGAGCATGGTGTAAATTGTGATTCAGTAGAGTCTCTACCATATATAGACAACGAACCAGATATAGTTAAACCACCGTCCGATTTTGCTGATTCACCCACAACTAATAAGACTACACAACGTTTATATAAAAAGATGGATAAAAGACTTCGTTCTGAAGAGCGTTATTTGGCAGGAGAAAGAGGTCGCCATTATAAAAATCATAAAGAAAATAATATTAGAGCTAAGGTAAACCTATTTCGTACACACCGAAAGAAATAACGTCTTTATTTGATTTTGATTTTTCATTGATTGATATTTTCAATTTCGGTAAAGTAAAGTTTAAAACGATTTTCTTCAGATATTTTCTAGTTTCTGGAAAATAAAATAAATAATAATGAAGTTTTTGAAAATGAAAATGAAAATGAACTCGATGTAAAATAATTTTAAAGAAGATCCATAATAATTTCTATATCAAATGGTTTATATATCAAGTAATTAATCGAATATTTATTATAAGTAACTAAGAATATATTCTTCCATGCCAATTTCCATATCCATTTTCACTGGCATCCATTTCCGTCCGTAGAGTTGTGCCTTTTTTTACAAAGATTTTTGGTTAAGTATCTCAAAATGAAGAGACCTCACTTAAAGATCACTTAGGGAACCTCTTACCTCCTCCTTTGGTAAATATATAAAATTTACTCCTACCAATTACACTTTCTACGCGATTTCAAGATATATCCCTTTTTTATAATCATTATATTTGCAATACATAGAAGGACGCAATAGGCACCCTGTAAAGTACATATATTCTTGATTAGCATCAAACTCTTGACCGATTTAGATATGTTTGTCAGTCGGTCCGTCTATGTGTATATGAGTTATAAAGATTCCAATGGTCATGAAATTTGAGATATCAAGCTTAAATTAAATGAAAGTTATTATCCGCAGTTTGGCATTGAATTTGACTAATGTCGGTTAAAGGACACGCCCACAGCGTAATATTTAAATTTTCTAAAGCAATTTTTGATGGTTTTTTGTACACTATTTGTAAATGGCGCAATATAGAATGCTGAAATTTTCTCCAAGTAGAGAGCCTATTGATCTACAACATATGTCCACAAATCGTGCGATTCGGCCACGCCTATACGAAACTACTTAATACCAAATTTTCACTTTTTTATGTTTACGTTTTCTATCCACTACTTAAAAAACCTAAAGTGACTCTAAATGATGGGCCCCAGCCAAATACAATTTTTTTATTTGTTTTACATTCTTTACATTTCAGCAGGCTCTTTAAAAATTTCATTGCCATTTCTCATTTCATTTTCATTTTAATTAGAGTGAGGAACGTAATCAGGAAATGACAAAAAAAATATCTACAACGCCATTACGTATGACCGGTTCAAGTCCTTGCATACTGCCCGAATCAAGTTACGATATTAAACAACAAACCATTTATATAGGACATTACGATTGTTCACGTTACACGCGGCTAACCGATTCCGATATATGGATTCAATTAAATCATCAAAGTTTGGGTATAATAAACTTGATATATTTTGAATTTGGCATATTATTTTTATTTATTAATAATAATAATATTTTCAGAGCGGAATTTAGAGCGTCGCAATTCAACAGAATCCGAAAGAAGTTTCTGTGCGAAATATCAAGTTATTTTGCATCGTTTAGTGCAGCGTCGTTGCACTTTAGAAATGTATCGACGTCAAAAAAGTGACATTTTTAGTGAGTATTTTTTAAAAGGGCATTAATTAAATTAATTAAATTAAGTTCATAAAATTATCGTATAGCTAAACTATTAATTGAAAATATTATCGAAACATCTTTTTACAACAGCAACAGTTTCTTAAACGGTCTTTTCCAGGGTAGTCTTTTTTAAGAAAACGCCATTTAAGTAGATTTTAAATAATTCTTGCTAAATTTTTGTTTATTTAAAAAGAAGAGTTATAATTAAAATAGTGACTCATAATGCTGGGTAATGTTAAAATTGATTCGTCTATTTTTCGATAAAGTTTTTAGGTAAATAGAACTAAGAACATAAAAATCATCAAGTGAATCCTTAGGCCATAAATTGGAAGAACTATTAAAGCTTATGTTTTTAGTGTGGGCCAGAGCTCAATTGACTGCAGGAAAATATGGTTCTTCCAAAAATTTTTAACTATTTTTCAAACAAAATTAAAAAAAAATTATTTATTTATTTTTGTATTTCTGTGTTTTTAATTTATGCTTTTTGGGCAATATTTCAAGGAGTGGATAAAACCGTAGTTGTTAAAAGTGATTCGGGGGAATTTGGTTTTCGTATACATGGCTCTAAACCGGTTGTTGTGGCTGCCATAGAACCAGAAACGCCAGCCGAAAGTTCTGGCCTAGAAGTTGGCGATATTATAATATCAGTGAATGGTGTACAAGTTTTGGATAAACATCATACGGAGGTTGTAAAAATTGCTCATGATGGATGTGAAAAATTAGAATTGGAAGTTGCTCGCACCCTGGGCGTATTAATGAATGAACGCCAAGAACCGCCAATACAAATTGTATATAGTGGACATTTGTGGCGGCAGAGTGGTCAAGCTAAAGGTTCACCAAACAATAAAAAATGGGTACAAAGATGGTTTGTTCTACGTACTGATAATTGTTTATACTATTACAAGACTGAAGAGGTAACAAAAATATTCACTCGTATCATAAACATAGAATTTTTCATCACTCAATATTGGAGAATCTTATTAAATAAATTTTTATAAACTACTTAATATTGTAGCGCTAATCTGTCTTTCTCCTTATTGCAAAAATTTATATTTATTAAGTTCAAAATTTTTAAAAAATTATTAAAAAATTTTTGCATGCAAATTAATTTTTCAACACAAATGACTTAAATGAGTTAAGTGACTCAATTCGATTATTAAATAACTTCAATTGAGCTTACTTCTTATACTGGAATTATAAATTATTATTATTTTTAAACTAAAAGAAACTTTTAGTTTAAAAAAAAAAAATTGGTTATCTAAAAAATTCATGGACTTGTTGCATATAAATTTCTTTATTTTGTTTATTCCAAAACTTTTGATTAATCGTTCAGGATACACAACCGGTTGGTGCTATGATAATGGCAAAACATCAAGTAGAAATATGTTCACCAAAAATTGGCAAACGTCATGCATTTAAAGTGGAAAGCGTTGAAGGTTTACCTCTGTATATGGCAGCCAATACGGAAGAATTAACTTCCAAATGGTTGAATGTATTAAAAAAAGCAACAACTCAAGGAAACTCCTGGTTAGATAAAAGGTATTTAAAAAACTTTTCATGTTCTATATTTTCGTAATTTATATTTAAATATTTTTAATACAAATTAGTTCACGAAATTTATACAAAACACCAAGCAGTATAAATCGTCCAGATTGTTGTGGTTATTTAATGAAATTGGGTTCAAAATGGTATGGTTGGTCAAGACGTTATTGTGTCTTAAAAGATGCCTGTTTGTATTTCTATCAAGATATTAATGCAAAACTGCTTTAGGTAATAATTTTTAATAAAATTTTATAGCAATATTTGTATGAATATAAATAATTTTAATTTGCAATTTCAGGTATGACCTGTTTGCATGGTTATAAAGTGGCATCCATATCAACATCAGCTTTGGGTAAAAGGAACTCATTTGAAATCATACCACCAGAATCGAAATTACGGCATTATTATTTTCATACAGAATCCGATATGGAAAAGAAAAGGTTAATCAATATTATAATGAAATAAATGATATTGTTTCATATCACTGCCACATTAATTAAGAATGGAAATAGAAATGAAATGGCTGAAATGAATTAATATGATTCAATGCAAAGTTATTCCATGTTGACCAAAAAAAAAAAAAAAAAAAAAAAAACCTTACTTTGTAATAGTTTTGCCTCCCTAAAACATTTGATTTCGATAAGTTTCCTATAAATGCATCAGGCAAGTTATAAGTTGCTGTTCTGCGGTTTTAATACGTTACTTGATAATAAAAATATTTAGAAGGACTCCCGGACAGATGTTTCAATTACTTTAGAAAAGTGCTTGTATTTAGAAAATATAGTCTATCTTATACTTAATTTTTACCTATTACATTGGGTGTAAAAAATGTAAAAAATTTAAAAAATGTAAAATTAAATTTTCAAAATCTTTGCAAAATCTTTTAAATGAGAGTAAGTGCCCAAAATATGTTCAACTTTATTGGAAAATATTAAAAGTGAGTTTTCGATTTTAGGGCTAATAAATCTCGATATAGTTTTGGTGAACTTTAGTAGATGGGCGCTTCTCCAGTTACACGATTTCTTCTCAAGTGATACTTTATTTTTGAGAAGCTTCTTAAATGAATATGAATCGTCAAAAGTGTTCTGTCGATATTTACAAATTTATGTACTACATTTGATCTAAATTAAGCATTTTTCTAATCCTTTCCTTATAACGGACTTTTTTTGAAAAACTATATTTTTCAATTTTCTGCCTTTTTATTAAAAATTTTTTGTTAAATCATCTGCATAATTGAATTAAAGTATGTAGGGTATTTGAATGTTAGCGATAACCATTTATAATACATTTGCTTGGATTTTTTTTTTCTTTAATTTAGATGGATTTCAGCTCTTGAATATTCAATAGATCGTTGGATTAAATCTGGGTAACTAAGATTGAAGACATGGCCAAAATCGATATACAGTTCCAGAAAAAAGCGGCTCAGCTTTGGTTATTATATGGAGTAAATAATATTACGTTCCTATAACCATAAAAATTTATATATAAATAGAATTTTTAAAAATTTTCTTGAAACTTCCATGAATCGCATTTGTCGACTAAGAATTTTGAAGGAAACACTTTTTTAATTTTAAATTAAAAAAGTAAAATTTTCCATTAAATATTTATGGTCTCGTGTATCAATACGATTGAACGATTTAACTAATTTTTTTTTTATTTTTTTTTTTTTTTTTTTGTTAAATACACTTAAGCGCATAAGCATATAAAATTTTACATAAAAATTATCAATTTGAAATATTTTATGTTGTATGAGCAATGGGCAAAAAAGAGCTCTTTTAAAAGAGATATACAAAAAACTTTATTATAGAAAATATAAATGTTTTGATAAATTTAATTAATTCTAAAGTTTTATTAATTATATTAAACTTAACTTAACTTACAATATATGACAATCGATATAAAAAAGTTGGTGCCAAAATGTTAGCAGAGATTTCATTTCATTTTCATATTTTTCTTTATATTTATTGATTAATTGGCTTTAGTTTTTAACAAGAGGGGTACTGGGTCATTGAGCAAGTCCAAGCCAATCAAATAATATGCATTTGGATAACTCATTTTATATAAAAAAAAAAAATAATAATAAATAATATCACAATAACAATAGAAAAGTTTTCAATTTAGTTCAAAAGGTGCGGGAATTATGGACCTTAATTTAAAACTTTGAAAATTTTAAAACGAACCAAATTCACTTATGGCTACAGATGACAATTTTTAGGATATTTTCTTAAAATTTGTCACACAACTATTGTAAAATTATTAAATCAAATCACTTTTGCAATCATTTTCCTTAAAAAGCCTTTACTTGTTAGAAAATTTATAATTTTTGGTAATATTTTTAAAGAAAATCGTGTCAGAACTGACATTTAAAATATCTAAGAAAATCATTAAAATTTTTTGATGGCATACTTTGAAATTACTCTAAAAGGGATATTTTCATGATTTCACATTAGATAAAATGGTGTAGGGTATAAAAAATTCGCTTTGATCGATTATAATAATTTCACTTGTATTTAAATTAATAAAGTGATTATTAAAAGTCTCCTCTTCCAATCTTTAAGCGAAAGCATTTGTCGTTGAATGTATCTTTTTTTTTTGAATCTGGAACGGAAAAAATACCTTCAAAGAATTTCAAAATAAATATTAAAATTTACAGTTTTATAATAAATGTTTTATGTACAAATTACAAATGAATTTCAGACTTGTAAAGTGAGGCCAAAATGGAGCAAAGGAAATTTCTCTGAGCAGAATGGTCTTAGAAATATTACAAGAACTCTTAAGAATTATTTTAACTAAACTTGCAATAACTAAAAATCCTTAAAAAAATTATTAAACTTTCTTTAACTTTAATTATTATGGATTATTAATTGTTTTACTTTTTAAATTAATATTTAAATAATTTCTCAAAGTACAAATATTTACTTTTTTTTTTAAATTTTCTCTAACGAACTTGTATTTTATTTATAGTAATTAATATTTTTATAGATGCATGCATTGTAGAATAAAATAAATCATTGTTGCTGTAATTTGTTAATTATATATAAATGATTTTTTGTAAACTTTTCATGTTAATACATTTTTTAGTTTATTTAATGCAAACAAAATCAAAAAAAAAAAAAAAGAACAAAAACAATATGAAATAAATGTATAAATGAAATAAAGAGAAATAACATGTTTGACATTTGAGAGTTGCTTATTAAATCAATTGGAGCATTAACCAGAAGATCGTTCATGTCAATAAAAGGTCGCTTTACAAATAACTTGATAAGATTAATTTTCTTTCTGTTCCTTTTTTTTCTTTTCTTTTTTTGTTTTTTAAATAATAATAAGATTTATCTATCAATGTAAATTATTGATATTGTGTCTCAGCCAATAATATAATGAATATTTGTAAAAAATAGTAAACAATTCAACTTATGCGCCGCTTTATGCCACAATAAACATTCATTCGTCTTATTTATTGTTGCTGTTCATTATATCGCCACTGAAATAATTAATTACTCATGATACACACAGGCATTGCCTTTATCTCTCTTTATATATATATAACTCTCTCTCTATTTTTCTCTTACTCTCTTTTATTTCTCTTTGCCTTTTGTCTCTTTGTCTTCCTTGAGCTATCTTCGTTAAGCGATAAATCTTGAAATTCTTTAGGGTCTCTTGCTAAATGTATGCACTCTACATGAGATGTTAAGAATGCCTGGTTCTGGTCCTCAAAAAAATTTGCAATCCCTTTGAGATATATTTGGAAAAAATAATTACTATCCATCAAATTTTTAATATTTAATTGTTACCAATTTCTTAAAATTAGTTCAGTATCTATGAAAAATGCAAGACATAAATTTGAGCGGGGCTTTTAAAACCTCTTTAATTGGAAGTGAATCGAAAAGAGTAAATATAACTAAATATTATGATTCAAAAACTGCTTCAGTTTTTTTTTTGGATAAATCGAAGCAGGATTTTCAGCTGATCAAGTATAAATATATTTGTTAGCATTTTCGAAGTTTTCGAAGTTTCCTTGTTTGTCTGTTGTTGCAAACATTATGATAAAATCAATGTAACTCTCAACACTGAATGGCACGTGCAAGAAAAGTTTAGTAAGAACGAAAATTGAAGCTAAAAAAAACAGTAGTATGAACTTTTCTCTGGTTTCTTTTTTTTTTCTTTTTGTACGTTTGCTATCCAAGTGCATCAGACTCAGTATCTGTTTGTTTGTGTGTATGTAACGTAATGTATGTAACAAAATGTAAGTTATTTGTTTTATGAGATGGCATTAAAAATCTGTGGAAACAGAAACAGAATGAGTAGCAAAATAATCATCTATTACTACCGTATTCGACATGAATAAACATGCAGACATTTACATGAAAAATATTTACATAAATAAATGTGCAAAAAAAAAAGGAAAAATATGTACATTTATTAGATTAATTAAATTTTTTCTACCCTACACGCTACGTGTATACTTAAATTAAACTTTATTCATTTTTTATCAGTAAACTTTAGCAACGGAAAGTAAAATAATATACACGTCCCTCTTTTGTTAGAACATGACTGTCTGGCTGTCGAAATATATTTTGTAACACCACTTTTCATGCCAAGCGCCTTCTTTTCGAAAGCCATCATAAATGAAGATTTACAATCTTAGATATTTCTTTAGGAAAAAAATCTATATCCCACAAAAATCTTCAAAGGAAAATCTGTTTATAACGAAATTGGTCTAAATTGTACGCCGAACGCATGAATTAATTAAATGCGTAATATTGCAAAAAGATCAATTTATTTTAGGGGTCTCTTCCATTAACAAGATTACAACAAATTTATGGCAGACTCGTATGATGGTGAAATTTTTATCCAGCCTCGATTGATGTTACTTATTCTAAATTTATTAAATTCACTATGCCATGCATTATTCTTTTAAATAACTTTACAAATCGCAAGTAAAAAGCCAGAAAAAATTTTGTAAAGTGTTCACAGAGTGTGTTCTCGAAAACTCTCTAAAGCTCCAGCCATAACTGTAATTTTTACGTGCTATTTATAAGTTAAAAATTTGTTTGTAAATTGTAAATAGGATTCGCCGATTTGTTGACTACATTTAAGATTGCAAGTTATGCCCAGCACAATAGTTGTTGGATACTCAAAATTCGACTTCAGCCAATTTGGTATTTTTTTTTTCTTTTTTATAATTTATTTTCAACGATTCACCGATCACTCACTCAAATATGTGTGTGCATTTGTGTGTGCATCTAAAATCATACTTCATGTAATATTTGTGTATGCACAAACAATGACTTTTTTATACTTATGTTATATATTTAAGATACGATTTCAACAGTTGCACTGAAATGGTAGCAGATTCCAGTTTGATGTGCCTACCTATTCATACATATACATTTATACATATATATATATATATATATATATATATATAAGCATTTATATAAAGTTGTATACACACAAATTATTTTATATATACACACTTGAGTGTGCAAATAACGATACACTTGAACGATTTGATCTAAACGTAACAGAACTTTAAAATTTAAGCTAACATTGGCGCCATCTATTGGATATTGTCGTTTAATATATGTAGCCTACTTCTTATAAAGCGCTTGACACACTTCTTAATGATAGTAATTTTGTTGCTCTACTTTAAAAAAACATTTATAAAAATGTAAGGAAAAATAAAAGTAGTTTGAAATTTTCTTTTGAAAATAATTTACTGAGAATTTCGAATTATTACCACAATATTTATGATAATAATTATATGAATGAGACTTACGTATAAACGTACGTTATACGAGTTAAAAGCAGCCCTGATCTTATAAATGATCGTTTAAGATCTAAACGATTACAAACCTCAGATTGTAATGATTTAGCGGAAATATTAAATGAAATAATCGCAATCTATGAAAATTTACGTGAAATCATTGTATTGATTGTTTTAGAAAATGCTGATTTCGAATATGAAACAGTCTGGAATCTGCTACCAGTCTGTACATGCTTCGCTTTCCATAAGTTACTGAAAATAAAACTACACAAAGAATTTAGGATGAAGTAAAAACTTGTACCTGGCATCGATCATCCATTATATTCACCTAATCTATCTTCGCGCAACTATTACACTGATGTTTCAATTATACAAGCAGCCGCAATATTAAATAAGGTGACAACTTTACTACTACCTAAAAATAGATGGCTCTATATATTTTGTATGTAAAATTTATAGTTTGTTTATATTTAGATCGCACTGTAAATGCAATATATTTATATATATAATTATAAGAAAAGCGATTCTTGTATAAATTTTATTTGTTTTCCTAATTTTTTATCAATTTTCTTATTCTTCATATATTTCATCTTCGTCGACTTCTCTCATATCATGTACCACCTTATTATATAAAATGATATAATAAAAGAATAATAATAATGAGATAATTGCAGCAGTAACAGTTGATTTGAAAATACTCTACATTTTAGTTGGTAATTTAAGCTATTGCCATGACACTATCGAACTAATTTTATTATATAAAATAATATTGAACGTATACATCTTAGCTAAAAGAGTTTAAAGTTAAATTTTTCGATGTATCTATTGAGATTCATTCAAATAAAACAATTAACAAATCATGCTAATAGAATTTTCTTTAAATTTCCCTTTGAAAAATTTTAATCTTCACATAGATCGAGCTAAGTAAAACAATTAAATTTATTATGCGCAAATTTCATACATAAAACAGTGTTCAATAAGTATGCGGCCGATTCTTGTCTAAATTTTTATATTTAGTCGATCTAATGATGCCGTCGCTATTGGTAAATATACCTTTGCTTATTGAATAGAGAGTTCGATGAATAAAGTTTCGACAAGCACCAGCAGAAATGAAAGTGGAAGGTCGTTGAAAGGACCAACCTTGGAGGAGATTCGTGAGTTCACACGATCGAACCAAAGGTTTAATTTAGTATCATGGGATGACCAGTTTTATTAAGGCTCATTCTGGTGACATTAAAGTTGGATTCTTGGGGAGATTGGGAGCCCACATCACGAACAATGATTTTATATATTTATAAGTTTGTCCTGCTTGGTCTTATGTCCCTAATACAATGGGTAACTGGTCAAGTCCATTGAGCTTAGCAAAATACGGCTAAGGGTTTTAAAAAAGCTCTAAACTTGGTTACCAAGTTGACCTTATAAAAGTTTTAAATTAGAGGCCAAGGTGATGATACCATGTACCCGTAGCTACTAACTCCGGGGCACAAATTACTATGCAATTAAAGCAACCAAGACAAGATGTCCATATAAAACATTAATTGTACCTTAAACGGATAATTTAAGACTTGTTACACTTGAACTGAAAATGGCCAATTTTTGAATTGAGTTGCTTTAATACTGGATCCATATTACATATATTTTCCCTACCCCCTACAGCAAATGTCATGTATGACGTTTGAACAGAACTATGAATCGTTAACGCAGCACTTACTTTGATTGAAAATGGCACAAGTTTCAAAATCTGACGATTTTATTTTAAGGCCTCATATGGATCAATCAGAAACTTATTGAGGGATATATTTTATATAACAACAATAAAAATGTGTAAAATTGTTGTGCATCAATCAAAGAAAGTACAAATTAATTTGAAATTTTCTTACACTGAGCGATTTCAAATGGACTTTCTTTGTCGGTTCCAAAGTTTTCAATTTAAGTGTTCAATTTATTTCAAAGGCAATTTCCGTCATATGTCTTGCCTTAAAGTATTATCAAATTATTGAACATTAATAAATTTAAAACATTTTTGCAATTTCAGGCACGTAGTGCGCTTTTTAAAAAAAAGACTTCTAAGATCTCAATAAAAGCACAAATGTCTGATAAATTTCTGATAAAATTTTTTGACCTCAATTTGTGGGTTAAAATTTTTTTGGTGCGTGCTACGAATTTTCCATATTATTGATTTCTCTATTTGATTGGGCACTCCGACTCACAGAATCGTAAGACAATACATCAATCCATTTTAAAGATGCATGAAAGAATTAAATCGTATTTTATAAGTAAAACTTTATTAACTCTCTTTTGGTTTAGTCCAGTATTTTACTTTTCTTATAAAGCAGTGAAGCAAAGGATTATTTTTCCCAGGGATATATTTATTAAAATCTTTTTTTTTTTTTTTTGAATCATCCTTTGAGCCACCTTTTTATATAAACTCCTAATTTATTATAAGAATATTTCAGTCAGTCCAAATTTTTCAAACGGTTTTCTCATTTTATTCATTAAGTACATTTTTCCATTTTTCAATTTTGTTTGAAAATGCTGTAGATTTTTTGAAAGTCTGCTATTTTGCTAGACCTAAAGTCTACAAAATTATTTAGAGATTATTTGATATATAAATAATTAAGAAAATAAAAATATAGACCAATTTTAAATTGTTCATTAATGTTGGGCAACAAACATTCTAAAACTAAGGTGTGTAAAATGAAAAGTTCAAATTTGAAGATAATGGACGCAATGAAATTCATTGCCCTTGTCTTTAACTGCACTGAAATTTTCCGCGAGAAATTAGTTTCTTCATAAATAATAATAATTTTTCAAACAACCTAATAGATCATAAGTTAAATACCTAATGGAATATATAAATCAGTGTTAGGTTTCAATTTTCACATAAGAAAAAAAGTCTCACGTTTCTTGAGTAGAATCTTAAATTGTTTTGGAAATTAAAATTTTTTATGAATTTTACTGCGACTTACACGTTAACTTTTTTTTTTTAAAGCTTATTTAGAATTGTTTTTTTATTTTTATATTTTCCTTTGTTGGATTTGGAGAGATCATGTGAAAATAGAAAATTTCCTTTGTTATCGTCAGATACCAAAATGAAATCCGGACACTAGGCTCTAATCTTAAATATCGTATGACAGGGTCTTTTGAACATTTTTTATGAAATTCATCTTAAACTGGGCAAGAAAGGATACCATCCGCATGAGATATGAGCATCATGGATTCCATATAATTAAATGCTATGCCGTTATGACAATTCTTGATGAAATAATGTATAAAGGAAATTTTTGATACGATCTCCTAAGTTAATAATTCCGGCCATGAGGGGCTCCAACGACCATCATGTAAGCCCTTGATCAAATAAGATCATCAATAAGAAATCTAACAATCTACTCTTCGTATTACCTTAAAATATCATTGGTTTACATTATGGCTACACTCTGGTAAAGCATCATCATGTATCTATAACGAAACACTTGTTTCAATACTAATGCAATAAAATGAAACTTTATATAAAAATACGCATATAACAAACATTAGGGATCGTATATGCCGAAGTATTAAATGAGTATCACAAACAGTTTTATTAGTTAGTCAGTTATTTTGTGTGGTCAGTCAGTTTTATTCATAGAGCTAGAAAATTTTATGTTTTCTTGCTGCCACACTCGCGCTCTCATTTATAATCTCATTTATATAAAAAATAGAAGGAATAATAACAATAAGAAAAACAACACAAAGAGTCACTAGAAAATCTTAACAATGGCCAGTTTTGATTTTCATTGTTTTGCGTTTAGTTTTGCTTTGGCTTTTTTTTTTATTTTTATTTTTATTTATTTTTATTTTTTTTTATTTATTTTCGTACGTACATTTTGCTCACTTGTGGTTTGTTTTTGCTTTTGCTTCTTTTTTGCTTGATTGCTTGAAGTTTCTTTCAGTTTATTACTCTCTTGCTATTTATTTAACTTATTTCTCTCTCAATTAAATTTATATATATTAATATAATGTGTGTATGCATGTGTGTGTGTGTTTGTTATATGTAGATATTTTGCTACTACTGATTATAACCAGTTTTTTCTTAGTTTGTTTAAATGCTTACGGTTAAGAAAACAGGTATTTTTTATGTTCTCTATAAAATCTCTGTATATACATAATTATTTACTTTTTTGTACAGTATGTACATACACACACACACACCTATATATATATATATATATTATATATGTGTATAAGATTAAATGTGTAGAGAAATAAAAAACAAAAACAATGATGTTTTGGGATACCACAAATCAAGAATAACGCTCGAATTAGTTTGAAAGAGTTGATCGTGGCTGCAGCACCTGTGTAACGGTCAAAGAGTGCGCTTAATCAAAAAAAAAAAAAATTTTTTTTTATATATGTATGTGTACATGTGTGTGTTTATATATATTAATTTCAATGTCTCTCTCTCTCTCTCTCTCTCTCTCTTTCTTTCTTACCTTTTTATTGTTTGCCATTCTAAAGTTATATAAAAAATTTTTTTTATTTGTATGCAGTGTATGCAGAATTTAAGGCAAATCGAAATATGTGTAAATAAAATAAATCGATTTTTATGTGAATGATCAACAATACAAAAAAAAGTAAATAACGCACAAAAAAAAAGAAAAAGAAAATTAAATTAATTGAAAGGGAAAAAAAATTCAAAAATTCAAGACCAATAGCAAAAATCATTTGTAATCATTTATTTGATTTAATTAATCATTTATTATACCAACATCATCATCATCATCATCATCATCATCATCATCATCATCATCATCAACGTTATCATCCAAAATAATAAAACTAAAAAGAAAGAAAACTGTGATCAGTAATTAAGGCAATAAAATAATGCTCTAAAATAATTTATAATAATTAAGGTAAAATTGAGCCTACAATTTATAAATCAAATGTCTAAATTTAAATATACGTATATATATGTATATATATATATATAAATGACTGTGTATGTATTAGTGTATAAGTCCAAGATTTAACAATTAACAAGAAGCATGAAGCAGCAAGCAAGCAAACTAAAAATTCAATAAAAAGCGATTTCAAGCATTTAATGATTTAATGATTTTTTTTCTCATAAATAAAATAAAATGAAAAATTGATAAAGAAAAAAAAATGATTGAAATGGAAATATTTTTTACTTAAAATTACATTTTATAAATATAAGTAAGCAAACAAGGCGTTCAAAAGCGTTCATTAAAAAATTAAAAAATAATTAATGCAAAATAAAATTTTTAATTGTTGTCCAAGCCAAAACCTTTCATATTTTTGTATCAAATTAAATAAAGTTAAAAGTTAGAACAATTTTAAAAGTGTTGCAAAATTTGTGAAACTTGAAAAATGATTTACAAAAATGGAAAAATTTTCAATAAAAAAAATCTCTTAAAAAATTTTTTGTCATTTAATGCATTTTAATGCAATTTAAATAAATGTATGGAGAAATCTGAAAAATTTTTTTTTCCAAAAAAAAAATTTTATGTATTAAGATCATTTACAGAGAAAGTCATATGGCTAGGTGTTTATATGGACGGATGTACGTATGGACATAAAAAACTCATCCAACCAAAACATGATAAATGTGAATCGTTATAATTAAATCGTTTCAATTTTTTATAAATAAAAAATTGCCACAATTTAAGATCTTTGATGCTTACATTTTCTTTTTTTTTTTTTGTTTTTTCGTTACAGCTTAATCCTAAGCATGCACTAACCTCACCTAACCTAATCTAACCTAAACCAATCTAATCTAAATGTTGGTTTAATCTGATTTTTGTTCAAAACAAAAAATTGAAATAAAAATAACAATAAAAATATAAGAAAATATACACAAAAAAAAAATCATTACAAATCATAAATGATAAAATTGCTTCTTCTTCTTCTTCTTGCTTAATTTTTTCCTTCATTGTTTTTTGTATCAGTTTAAAGTAAAGTTAATGCAACGAATCATTTGAACGTTAGTTATATTTTAACCATAATTTGCCATTCACCATAATGCATCTAATACATAATAAATTTATGTGTATGTGTGTGTATGTGTGTATGTATGTATGTATGTATGTATGTATGTGTGTGTGTATGTAGGTAAACAAAATGAAAAAAAAATGTATGCACATGTGTGTGTGTATTTACATATATATCTCTCTTTCATATTTTATTATTGTTGTTATTATTATTTTTATGTTACAATTCATGGCGTGTAGGAAGAGCTAGAGACTACTTGAGGAGCGATTTGGTAGCTGCACTAGCTTCAGCTCCCATTTCATAAACTAAATGTATAAAAATAAGGTTTAACTGCCGAATGCATTTTACAACAACAACAACAACAACAAACAACAACAAACAAACAACAAACAACAACAAACAAACAACAAACAAACAAGCAACAACAACAACAAAGTGACAATAAGTTAAAGGAAAAAAGAAAAATTTATGCTGAGATATTGCAATAATGATAGAAAAATAATATTATTTATCCCCCCCCTAACCCACCCCCTTCCACACCCCCTCCATCACTCCCTGCCCCCACCAACGAAATAAAACAGTAAATAAATAAAATAACAACAACATTTTAATACTTGTACATGTATGTTTGTATGTGTGCGTATGTACAAAATATGTATAAAAAAAATTTTTTTTAATTCAATTTTCTTTTTATTGATCTAAATATTTATGGATGGCAAAGTCTAAGTTAAATGCGCATAAAAGAAAATTGTGCACTTCGTTTTTTCTTACTTTTTTCTTCTGTTTCGTTTTTTTTTTTTTTTCTTTTGTTGTCTACACCAGAAAAAGCAAAAAAAAATAAAAGTTTCATCGCATCTATACAAAAGATTTTCGTGGAAGTCTTCGTTACTGAAAAAATGAGTTGTGTTTTTATTTTGTGTTAATCGTTGCTGGTCGTTGCTGGTCGTTCCTGGTTGTTGTTTGTTACTTGATCCTTTTTTTTTGTTGTTGCTGGGTTGTTCGTGATTGACTTTCAATGCTTTCAGAAAACATTTTAGTTATTTCATGTTCGTTTCATTTGATTTGATTTGGCTCGGTTTGCTTTGGCTTGCTTTGGTTTGCCTTAGTCTCCGTAAACTTTTTTAACTTCAGAAAAAACAAAAACAAAAACAAAGGAAAAAAAGTTAATGATTCAGGAGAATAACAGAATAAAGAGACATAGAAAGAGATAGGTAAAAAGAAAGGCAAAGTTTTAGAGAGAGAGAGAGAGTCAGGGAGAAAGAAAAATTAAAATTAAAAACTGCTTTTATGTTTCAAGAAAAAAAAAAAATAGAAATTGTATTTCTTTAAAGCGGCCGCATCAATTTCAATTCTTTTTCAAATTTTTCAATAATTATTTTGTTTTAGTTTGATATTTTCCTTTTGTGAAGGTTTTTGGTTATTTCGTTTCCTTTTTTCTTTTTCTTTTTTGCATGTAGTTTGCATGCTTAAATTAAGCTCCAATCAAACCAACTGCAAACAATTTTGAAAATAAATAAATATCAAAGTGTTAGTCTTAAATGTTGTTTTTGCTATTGTTGTTGTTTTATAAAATACTAATATTATTGTTTGTTTATAAATTTATGGTTTTTTTTGTTTAGTGTGAGTGTTTTTTTTTTACCATTTTTTTGTTATATTTAAAATTCAACATTATCCAGCAGAATTAAAACGTTTCATCCATTGAACAAGAAGAAGAAGAAGTAGAAGAAAAAGATAAAGAGGCAGAAGATGATGAAAATAATAAAATTCAGAAAAAAAACCCAAAATTCTAAAAAGTGTTTACTAAAGATAAAAAAAGAAAAAAACAAGAAATAATAAAAAGGCAACAAAACAAAATAAAAACAAAGAACAATACATAATAAAAAAAAAATTCAATCAAATGAAAGAATAATAAAAATCAGCAATAACAATTTTCAAAAATCATTAAAATCGTTCAGTAAATTAACTTTAAAAAAAAGTGCACGAAAAAAAACAAGCAACAGCCAAAAAAAAAAAATAAGAAAAAAATATTAAAAATATTTAGTGATGGAAAAATGCAAACGAAAATTTCAAGTAAATAATTTTTATGGGAGATTAATATTTAAAATAATTTAATTTAAAAGTGAAACGTTGAAAATGAAAGTTTTCTGATTCATACAAAACACAAAATCTCTGGAAAGAAAATTCGAATCTCAACTTTGGGCATTCCCATAAAATGGACTTTTGCAAAAATGTTTATTTAAATTTCCTTTTTTTGTAATTTTATTATTAGTTAATTTTAAGATAAAATTATTTTTATACTTTACATCTATTGCGTCAAAAGAAGTTTTTGGAAACGATTTAAGTCTAATGGCCTGCCTGTCTATACGTCCGTCTAAGTAATTTTTATTTTTTATAGCACAAATTTATGGCCCACAATTTGAGTGACATTTTAATGCTTTATTGATATGGACGAAAAGGAACGTTTTAAGTCGTCTAAATCCTTTTTTTTTTTTTTTGGGAACAAATTGTAATGTGAAAATAAAAATTTACAATTTTGAGTATTTTTTTTTTTTTTGGTGAAAATCGATGTTTACTAAACACTTTTCATAATAAGAATAAAATTGAAATTTTAGTAGATTTTTGTAAAATTCAGCTGTCGATAAATTGTTTTAATAATTTACCAACATTTCTTAAAAAAAAAATTCTCTCAATCGAAACTCTTTACGCTACGTTACGGCCATTTATTTGATTCTATTAAATTTAAGGGAAATTTTTTTTGTCTTTATTAATGAAAATTCATTGCGAATGCTTAATTGAAAAGAATAGTAAAAATTAGTAGTATCGATTTGTCTTCAAAGAGAAGAGAAACAGTAAAATTAATCGTTCATTTCAATTTTATGCGACCTTGACTAAAATATGCTTCTTTGCCAAACTTTATGAATAAATAATATAAACACTGCGCTATTTTTAATTGTTAAGTGTGAAGAGACATTTAACATAAAGACTTTGCGATCATGAAATCTTATCGAAGATGGATCCATAAATGAAATACAGTAAACAGAAAATACCGTTCTTAGTAAAGTTCTGAATTTCATGGAAATTATTTAATGAAAATAATTTATAAAATGAATTTTTATTTAATTTATCGTAAAATAATTTTGCATTAATTAAGGGCCCTAAGGGCATTTTCAATTTCTGAATGGAACGATCTTTAAAACAATGTACAAATTACTTTTCCAATGAATGTCTTGCAGCCATTTAGCATTGACCAATCACTTTAAGTGGACTTTTTCATTAAAAAAAAAAAAAAAAGTGGAACCATTGTCACTACAACGAAATCGAAAAATTCATCAAGTGGTAATAAAATTCTAAAGTTATGATTGTGGCAAGATTTTAACGGCATTTAAGGTTCAGGCGATAGGCATACAATTTAGATAAAAAAAGTTCATTTACACTACCGTTGACTTATTAAGTACATACAGTTAGTGTTTTACATGCATACCTGCCGCGAAGGCTCAAATGCATGGTATAAACATACTTAATGATCGCTAGCGTTGGTAGACACGTCACATCATGTGCATGCCACCGTCACGACGAGCTTCCAATTTAAAGCCACTATTGCACCTCATCTAGTTAGCTTAATCCTTGGTGTAAGGATTCGGGGCCTTCTTAATACCCCTTGGCTTAGATTAGATTAGCCCGATAAGCCTACCCAGCTAGCCATTTTATTCGGGAAATGGCACCCTGCTCGACAAAAATATAATAGTGGTATAAACGTAATAGGTCGAGCTACGCCCGCGACATGGGCACCACAGCCTCCACGAAGCCAACTCCAACATCACCACATGGGCAAATATGAAACTGGTGATCCCGTGGTACCAAATTAAATCTTTGGATCTGATCTCGTGAAACTCATGATGCCCCCTGATGGATATGGATCAGAAAACCATTTCATGAGCCACTACCAATTGAGCAGGTGCTTCTCGGGATTGGTCGCCCCCACTTATTAAGTACAGTATTAAATATTTAAAAAAAAAATCTTCAAACATAAAAGAAGGTTTTGGTAACTAAATAAACAAAATTAAAAAAGCAGATCAAATCGCAGTTGAGAATTTAGGCATAGAAATTTCAAAGCTCCTTCCATTTTGAGCCAACCTCTTTGAGAGCTTCAAAAAGACTTTTTCCTTTAACAGAATTCACATACATATGCACAAAATTTTTCTTATTATATTAACCGATATTAGTGGCCATAATGATAATAATGATAATTTTATATAAAACCCATAAGTCAATAAGTTATCAGTATAAGTTTGCCGTCATATTAAATTTTCATATTCATGTGGTAGTTTTAATAAATCACTGTCGAAAGCATTCTCAAATAAACCGCTCATTGAACAAAATACGATTCATGCTAGAAAGTAAAAACACCTTGACCTTGCCCATTGATATTACAATTTTTCAATTAGTTGAAACTTCTAGGTATGGACTTTTTTTTTTTGCTAAGCAGGCAATATATTTGATTCGCCTGTTGTAATAAATCAGTAAATGTATGTCGCCATTGTTATGCTTCTTTCATCTTTCATCTCATCTCTCAAGAATAATCTGAACGGTCCCTGCTCATTGTAAAATAACTTGAAATATGTAAAGGTTAACTTTTAAATTATCAGATGCCCTTTGCAAAATATTTTTCCCACTTTTTTTTTATAACTATTTTAAAAATTTAATATTTTACTTGTGGAAATCAAATATCATTTTGGAATTATTAAAACTGTAATATCGGTCAACGACTTTTATATGATGGCATTTCAATTTAGAATATTACCCAAAAATAGTTCAATTTTATAGTGCTGATTTGCCGTCAGTTATCACTTATTTTGAACAAGGTTTGAGTTCATTAAAGAATGTTTTAAGAAGCAAAATTTAGATTTTTATTTTACCTTAATTTACACCCCAGTTTTTGGGGGCATTCTTATCGGCCTTAATAATTGAAACAGCATCGATTCAGAGTGTTTAAGAATCACGTGACACGTAAATAATTTTTTAACTGTCATAGTATTTTTTAGAGGAAAACTTCTTGACAATTGCAAAAACTTTTATAAAATTTATACAACTAAAATCAAAAAATTCATTGCAGCTTGCTAAATATTTATGAATAATGTGAATAAGTGAAATTTCTATTTTATGTAGAAATTGAGAGATCAATAACTTATTGATTCATATGTTGTGCATTATATATATGCCAAATTGTAGTTGCCACTGTCATTGCCACTGAAACACGGCACAGTATGGTGCCGTAATGTGTAACCAAGCAGAATAATTTTATTGAAATATCCAATGAAAAAAAAATGCTCTCAACTTAATAATAACAACAAAATAAACAACAACACAAAGCAATCAAAGAAACAGCAAAACCAAAAATCATAAAATCAACAAAATAAACAACAACAATCGTACAAAAAGCAAGTTCAAAATAGAGAAGAAAAATTTGTAAATGTTTAAATACAACAAAAAATCAATTAAAACATAAATAAAAAAAAAAGCATTAATTCAAAATAAAAAATGCATTCAGCCAATAAATCAAAGAAAATTTAGCCGGGATTTGAACACAAATTTACTTTAACATTTTCATTTCAATTCCTGTGCACGTTTTTATTGAATTTTTTGTGTCACATCAAATTTTTACTCCAAACAAACTAAACTTGCATTAACAATATTGTAGGGTGGCCACGCTTTGGTCTTTTTTCTTTTTTTTTTTTTTTTGCTTTATTGTTTTTCATTTTGTTTCGTTTGTTTGAAATACAAATGGATTTTTTTATTTCTCTTCTCTTCGCAACTCTTTTTGAAATTCAGCGCTGAATTGTTTGTATGTATGTGTGCATGTATGTGCCGATGGATTTGAAATCTTAAGCATTTTATCTGATTATCTCTCGCCGTTGTTCTCATCGTTATTTCTCTCCGTTTTCCCCTTTGTGTTTTTCCTTGTGTTTCTTTTTGCTTTTGTTATTTCATTTCTGTGTTTTTGGTCTTTTACTCAAACCTAATTAAATCCGGTTTACAAAAAAACGAAAAAAAACATACATAAAAATATCTGTCTGTGTGTGTGTGTGTGTGTGTGTGTGTGTACCAACATTCCAAGCTTTGTGGTGGACGTTGCTTATAGAATTTTGTTGTCTTTTTTAGATTTCTATCGGCCCCATCATCATCATCGTCATCATCATTATCATCATCATCATCATTATCATCATCGTCGTTGTCGTTGTCGTTGTCGTTGTCGTCGTCGTCTTCATCATTGTGAGTAGATGAAAAAAAAGGCTTGCTTATTACACTGATAATATTTCATTTTCATCTTGCTTCTTATTGTTGTTATTGTTATTGTTATTGTTATTGTTATTGTTATTGTTGTTTTGCTCTCCTTTTCCTACAATTTTACTTTAATAATAATGTAATAATAAAAATTACAACAATTATTAAGCCATGCTTTAACAATCACTGTGCCATTTTTTTTTTATTTTGTTTTGTGGTTGTAGCTTAACTTGCAAGTATATTAATTTTATGAGAAGGACATTAATCCAGACCTGTCTGTTCATTTATTTATATGCCTGCCTGAATTTGTAAACCATTAAATAAGAATAAAATGAAGCATTTTTTTGCAACCATTTTGATATTAGATCAATAAATGTACACGCCCACAATGCAAATTTAAATCGATATTAAGAAATTTTACATCTATTACCAGACTCTAAAGCCTCGATCGATCGATTGATATATCTAAAAATGGAATATTTAAAAATAATGTAACATGGAACTGTCCATTCAGAATCGTAAACAATTGATTTTTTTTTTTTTTTTTGGTTACCTTTACTTTGATTTTTAACCATTATTTGTTTTGCAACATTATCGTCTCCTATTAATTGTAACTTTCACTGTTGTTTATTGTGCCGAAAGTGTTAAATTTCTTGGACCAATTGAAATTATTATAATTTTTAATTCCATCAGTTCTAAATTATTAATTTCCCTAAGAGTTACTTTAAGTTAACTTCACTTTAGATAAACTTGAAATTATATAAAGAACTTTTATGAATTTTAAGTAAAATTATTAAATAAAATAAATAAAAAAAAATTCTATAAATAAATTTATACATTTTGGGCATAAATTAAAAAATAATTCATGAATGAATAAAATTAGACCAAATAATATCAAAAGTTAAACGATTTGTTGGAAAATTTTTACCTCTGATTTTAGTTACGCTCTAAAAAATAACTTGAAAGAAAAGTTTTACAATAATTTTTGCTAAAAAAGTTTTTGAAATCATGAAAATTTTTTCAATGTTACGATTTTTGCCACAACAAGAGAATTGACCATAATAATCAGAATAGATCGCTCTAAAAATATTTGCTGCTTGGCATAAAAAGTAAAGCAAAACCTTCAAACTCTTTTCGGCATTAAAATTAGTATTTACAAGGATGTATGTAGGGCCTAATAAAGAATCCCATATTTTCAATTAACAATTGTACTTTAGCCATTTTTTTATCCACTACTCTCATTTTAACTTATACTTAACATTTCTTTATTTCATCAAAATATTTGTAACAAATATGGAAAGAAACTTAAAAGGGCTTATAAAGTAAGCATGGCTCTCTCAAAGAAATTTGAAAATTTACTAAGCAAAAAAAAAAATTCATATTGAAAGTGAACGAAAAAATATATTTATAATGCAAATTCGATAAATTTTTTAAATCATTTAAATTGTAAGATATTTATTGGTCAGGCATAATCAATTTTTTTTTTTTTACATATTTTACTTATTTATTTACTTATGTAGAGTTGAATTTAATGTTTTGGATATTTATCTCTATTTTAAATATTTAATATCTCTTATCTTTAATATTCGCTCATGTATTCGTGCAGAATAACAACTGGTTAATGTTTTTGGTTTTGGTTTTGATTTTGATTTTGATTTTGATTTTGATTTTGGTTTTAGTTTTTTTTTGTTTTGTTTTGTTTTCCTTTCTTTCCTCTTCTTTCTCAGACTTTTGCCGCTTTCATTTATTACAGATCTTCCTGTTCCTTTTAATCTACATGAAATCTTCAGATATTATGCAGTCTAAAGAAAATGACGAGAAGTGTGGAGAAGTGAAGTGAAAATAAAAGAAAAAATAGAAAAAAAAATAAATAAAGAAATTATATTTAACTAGAGATAAATTTTGGATGCCCGCCATCAAGACCAAGAGACAGTTTCAGCTTTTGGTTAACAGATAGAAAGTTTCAACATTAAAAAGTGAAAATTTTGTCTTGCTCATTTTCTTTATTTTTTTACAGGCCTTGTTTATCAAAGGCCTTAATACTTATCCTAAATTTTAGCTTTCTGTCTATTTTACCCTTCAAGTTATGATCAAGAAAATATAAGTAAAATTGGTTTAGAAAATTATAGGAGATTTCACAGCATTAACAGCATTAAGTGTAGGCGTATCCTTTTCCCGAATTGGCTTGCATTCTTTATCAACAATTATACATGAACTTTTAATATTTCTGCCAAATTTAAAGTAACTAGGGCTTATTTTGCGACCAGAAGAATGTATATCACACGGACAGACACACGGACAGCCCAATAGACCGATAGACCGATAGACCGATAGACAGTCAGGTACCTCAAAATCGATGCAGAATTTGATAATGATACAATGCCGACGCTTCCTTTTAGGCATTACAAACATAATGACTAAATAAGTATACCCTTAATCTCTGGAGGATGGGTACATAAAAAAAAAAAGTAGTGGAGTTTTTAGAATAGAATAAATGGAAATTTACAAAGCAAAAAAAAAAAAGAGATATTTTCAATATGAACCGGCCTAAATCAGGATGTTATATAAAAAAGAGAAAAAGAATAAACAAGAAAAAGATAAATTAAGAAGTCTATACAGCTCAGAAGTATATATTCCATAATTAAGTTTTTGGGGCTACCGTTAATACCGTTAATATTGGAAAACTATTTATAAAAATGTGGACCCATAGTGGACCCATAAATTTTCAATAAATATTTTTTTATCAAATTATTATAAGATAAATTTTACAATTCAATACAATAAATTTTAATGAGAGATTTTTTACATTTGCATATAAAATTTAGAGGGCCTTGAGAGCGACCCGTTACTTATTACACTGATCGATTCAAAAGATTTCTTTAACCGATTTACGTATGTTTATCTGTCGGTCCGTCCATCTGTGGTTTGTTATAAAATTTAAATCTTAATGTTTTTGGCCCAAAGATATCTAAAAAGAATTTTAAATAAGATCAGACAATTTACAATTCACAATCATTTCCTAAACCATCTCAAATAAATGCAAGAAATTTTTTTCAGTTAGAACCGTTTTTTTTTTTTTTGGCATTTTCCTTGAAAATTATAAATTCGCATTATAAATTTCGCATTAAACGAAATCGATCTTTAAAAGTCAGTTTTGATGGAGGTTTTTTTATCCTTTTTCCTTACTTTATACTTTAAAATCAAAATCTATTCGATTTAATTTTTTTTAATAGATCATCGTTTTACTCTAAAAGAAAAATTTTTCTATTTATGGAGAAGTTTTTATACATTAAGGCACTGCCATTTATATCAAATGGGGAATCACATTTTTAATTAAAGAAAATATTATTTGTTTTTTTGTTTTTTATTTTTATAGTTTCTTACAACTATTTATTTTTAATAATTTTATTATTGTTAAGCGACTGACACATATTAATATGAATTCGATTAATCTATTACCTTCCGTTGAATGTGTCAAAATATATTTTTCTGCAATGTAAAATCGAAATACCGTTTATTTTTTTTTTCTGAAATTCATTTCTCGGCTTCGAGGAAATCCTACAACAGCGTTATCTATGGCTCAATCAGAATTTTTATAATTCATTTCGAAAATATTCAAATGATTTAAAGTTAACTGCAGTGAACATTTACACTACTTGCTATGCGAGGCATTATATATTTGTATTGATGTATGGAAAAGGGTTGAAAATAGGCTTTGTACACGTATCAACTTTGTAGGTGTTTCATTTAATCCAAAAACTTCCAAGAATAATTAGGAATCAAATTAAATCATCGTCATGATCACATTCCAAACAATGACAAGGTAAAACTTATAATTCTAGATCCTCCTTTATAAAAATATGGTATAAGGTATTTAATAGCAGACCACGACAGAGTATAATAATATATACTTGTTTTTATATCTATCATCCAGAAATTGAGGATTTGAAGTTTAGTTTGCCATTATGCTTGTAATCCCTAGAAAAAAGCGTCGGAAATCCTATAAAGTATATAGATTCTTGATTAGTTTCAAAATCTGAATCGATGTAGGAATGCCTGTCCGTCTGTGTATCTATCTGTTATAAGCATTTCCCTAGTTTAACAAATTGAGATATCAAACACAAGGTTTATAGAAGCATTGAAAATTCTTACAAGCAGACTGGCATTGAAAATGGGCAAAATCGGTTAGAGGACACACCCACATTTCATTTTTTGCTTGCTATGTAGAAACTGCAAAAGATAGAAAACTGAAATTTTGCACAAGTAAGTAGGCCGTCAGTCCAGTACGTCTATATAAAAATCATTCAAATCGAGTACGCCTACGCGTACTTTAAGCAAATTTTCATTATTTTATGTTTACGTTTTCAACGCTTTTGAATCGTAATATCGTTGTGTATTGCTGGTGGATATCCAAGATTTGGCCCGAGCCAAATATAATTTTCTTAATTGTTTACTTTTTGCTTGTTTTCTTTTCTTGTTGTTTTTTTTTTTTTTTTTTTTGATTGTTTGATTTATGCAATACGGGATAAACATTTTAAGTAAATGTCGGCATTTTTAAATTTTAGGCAAAGAAACGAGATGTTAAATAGTGTCTTAAGTAAATATTTGAATAAAAAATTTTCTTACTTAATATTTAAGTATAAACTAAATATAATACTGTACATAATGCATTTTACATATCATAAGAAATGTATCGTGTAATATTGTGCTAGTGATATCCATCATCTTAAATATTTGCTACATGTAAGTCAAAGCATTTGGAAGTGACAAGATCAGATTTATTTAAGTCTATGCTAAATATTTTTATGTTTTGTAAATATGATTTATGAAGAATAAAAATTATGCTATAACGATTGCTGTAAAGTAATAAAATAATTACAATTATATTTTCGTTTATATTGCAAAAAAAAAAGTTACTTATAATACAATTTGTTTTTTGTTTAATAGAACAAAAATTAGAGGAATTACGAATGTAAGACTTTTATTTTTATAACGTGCTTTCAAGCTAAATTGGTTATAAAATTTTAAGATGAAAACCCCGAAAAATTAAAAAACCAAAAAAGACGTGACATTTGTCACATTTCATGTATATAACATAAAAGATCGAAATTTCGAAACTCTGAATGGGCCATATTGTAACCAAAGGGCTCTATACAAAAAAGGAGGGTCTTGCTACCATTTCGTTCCTAAGTAAAAGGGACACAATCTGTTTTTTTATGCCATACCGGTTTTTTTTTGATGGTACCGGGCACAATGAGTGCCCGATATCAGCTATTTAATTAAAATGTACCATAAAAATTGAAAATATTCGCAATGTCAAAATTTGATTTCCTATACCACTTGTGGTACAAAGTATTACAAGTTTAGGCAAATGTTTGTGACACCCAAAAAAAGTTGAGATAAATCCACCTTTTTTTATTACACCGAATAAATTTGAATTGCTTTCTGATTTGATTTATGCTAGCCCGTCCGTCTGTATGTCTTGTCAAGTAAATTTATTATCAAACTTCAAATGTTAAAATGGTGTAGGGTACTTGGAAGTTGGCCCTTATCGACTCGAAAGTTCTTACTTGTTTATGAATTAATGTTGAATAATTTTGGCTGAAGAATTTTCTAAGTGTGAATTATGACCCTAATGTAAAACTCTATTGTACTGGAAAATAAAACTTTAATAACCTTTGAATTGAGCAAATATTCGGCTTTACGAATTGTTGCGTAATTTTCCAGACCAAGACAAATTCATTGGAAACACACTCTTTTCCGTAAGTTAACTAGCAGAAAGTTGCTTTCTATATATGATTTCATATAGTGGTGGTTATTCCAAAGTTGGTTCCAATCAAATGAAACTTTTATGCTTATTGTGGTAGTTATCACAGTATAACAAAGTTATAAGCATAAGATATTTATTTATTTTTATAGAGAAAATGTTATAAAAAGATTATCTTATCACTATCTTGTAATCATCATACTCTACTACACCACTTTGTCATGTAAAATGACTTAACTATAACCAAATGTATCCAGTTAAATTTCATATAAATGGCAATATTTTTATTGCGCTTTTATTATATGACAATTAAAAGCATTGCCATTCGTTGGGGCCACAAAGCTATAGTTATGGTCAAATGTCTTAATTATAAATTATAGAACAGTTCAAAATATTTTAAGGTACCAGAAGTTAAACTGATTCGATATATATCGCATGATTATATTTTGTATTAATTTATGTCATAAAATACAATCAAACAAAGGATATCATTGAAGGGAAACCTTTAGAATTTTCAAGCTAAATTATTATTAAATTAAGTTAAACTAAATAGAGATATATAGATTATCAGTGTAAAATCTGAAGAAACAAACTTGTATATATTAAATTTTTGCCTATTTTTGTTTTTGTATTTTTTTTTTTTTGGTTTTTTGCTTTTGCTTTTGTAGTATTGGATAAATTAAAGTTTTCACAATGCCCACGGATGGTGATGTATTAAGTTCACATGAACCACGTTTAAGTAATTTTAAAACACCATCATTAGTTGATATTAACAGCAGTCATACGGGGCAAAGCTCTTCAGCAATAGAACGTAATAATACATTTGATAGAGCTGTTCTTAATTATCGGCATCATTTAGCCACGTCATCATCAACAATGTTAACATCGGCTAGCAACGCTGCAAGTCAGCAGCATAGAGAAGTATCTGCATTTGTGCCAGTTTTACCATCACATAGAAATTCACTTAGAATGCCCCCTGGTACATTATATGGCAATTTAATGGAATCAGGGGGCGGAGTTGAAAATCGTAATGAAGCTAAAAGAGGTTCTAATTTTGAAATCATGTCAATGATGGCTGATAAACGTAAGGAATTAGCGTTAAGAGATGCCGCCGTAGCAGCCGCAATGCTTATGCCACGGCCGGGGCAAGTACCACCACCTGGTATACCAGGTACAGTAATGTATCCGCCAACTTACTTACCAGGCGCAGGTCCATCTCCCACAAGTGGTAATAGTTTCACATTTCCTTCGGCGGCTACAGGTACAGCATTATTTCCACCAGGAATACCACCAACTATGCATGCTGGATTAGATCGCCGTCTTCTAAGAGCATCTGGACGTGCTTCGCGCCCCAAAAAGCAATTTATTTGTAAATTTTGCAATCGACAATTTACAAAATCATATAACCTTTTAATACATGAAAGAACACATACCGATGAGCGCCCATATTCATGCGATATTTGTGGTAAAGCATTTCGTAGACAGGATCATTTAAGAGATCATAGATACATTCATTCGAAAGAAAAACCTTTTAAATGTACGGAATGCGGTAAAGGTTTCTGCCAATCTAGAACTTTGGCTGTACATAAAATTCTTCATATGGAGGAATCACCACATAAATGTCCTGTGTGCAGTCGCAGTTTTAATCAGCGTTCCAATTTAAAAACACATTTATTAACGCACACGGATCATAAGCCATACGAATGTAATTCGTGTGGCAAAGTCTTCCGACGCAACTGTGATTTACGCCGTCATACTTTAACCCATGCTGTAGGTGATGCACCTAATGAATACGTAAACGTTGTAGAAGATGATGATGAAGCTAGACGTTTAAGTGGTGATGAAGAAGATTCATTGTTAGAAGTTGATTCGCCTCGACCACCACACAATCACGAATCTTGTGATGACAATCCGGCTGATAATGACAAATCAGATGACACTCAAAGAATTTCAATGGAAGAGCGTTTAAGTTTAAAGCGGAAAGGTCATTATGATCCAGACTTATTTCAAGATGATTCCGACGAAGAGCTGGAGGAGGACGACGACGATGAATATATTGAAAGTGAGATTAGAGAAGAAGAGCATTCAAGTAATGGTCATACGGAAACGGTTACAGATCCCAAAGTGCCAGAAATTTCTGAGAGTGATATTGTTCAAAAACAAGGTGTAACACATTGCCATCACGATGGCAGTGGTAAGTACACGATGCGACCGACACAAGATCAACCGCGAAACATACACGGAGTAACATTTCCATTGCCCGCCGTTCCACCTTCCACCATGAATCCCTCAATCAACGACACATATTTGATGACGTCGGGACCACAGCGTATATCAAATTTTATAGCACCAACAACACCAACAGCACCGACAGCATCAACAACCACATCCACAACTCAAGAAATCAACTCAAACGAACCATACATACCACTTTTGCATGTACGACGTGATCTCCATACAACTAAATCTCTAATAAGTGAACCCGCAGAAATAAAAGCATTATCATTATCATCTACTCGATCAAAGGTAATGGAGCCACCCATTAAAACAGATACATTATCGCCGCAAGATCCTGTACCTAGCTTTCTTGGCTCAATACCCATTCGTAAGCGTTTCATTAATTCTGAACAATTTGAACAATTATCAGCTCATCCGTCAAGCCAACGAACAGCAACAACAACTCTATTTGGATCCATTCAGCAAAATAGTATGTATCCTCTTAATATATCACGATCACATATACATGCTCTTCAAGCATCCACAAATACAAATGTTAGTGCTAATGCAAATGTAAATTCCAATGAAACAATAACATCACATAGAATGCGATCCAGCCATTTATCGACAGCTACGCCGTCACATTTATTATCAATGTCTAAACCAACACCTTACCTGCCTACGACATCAATGCATCATTGCATCAATCCAACAAGTACAAATACAGAGAAATCAACTGCAACTGCCCCAATGATTAACAGTTCAGGCTCATCATTTCTAACAGGGCGTGGTACATTTTTACAGCACTTAGCGAGAAATATTCAAATAACGGTCAATCAAGAAACAACAACGACCACAATAACAACAGGACCAGCACCTGCACCGGGCGTGACGCAAGCAGCGAGACCATCAGGTGTAGGGGCCTCAACAGCACCAGCAGTACCAACAGTATCAGTAGCATTATCAGCATTAACATCCACAACTGTCGCTTCAGATCCCACTCATCGACCAAATCAGAACCAACCTGTTAAACGTACGGGTTTTAGCATCGAAGATATAATGAGACGTTAATTAAGCTAATAACATAATTATAAAATGTAATTTACTTTTTGATCTTTCCATCCTTTTTATACAAAGTATATTCTCAAAGCTATATAAAATGTGCTATACATTCCAATTTCCAATTTCCAATTTCCAATTTATGATGCTCACTTAATGAATAAAAAATATTTTATTATTTTTTTACTTAATATTAAACAGATATTACATATTTTATAAATATATATATATTATATATATATATATATATATATATATATATATATATGTATTTTAATAACTATAATAAGAACAATAAAATGTAGAAAATAAGTAAGTGACAAAATCTGTATTAATTTTTTAGAAATAAATTTTAGATTATACAAAATATGAGAAAATGCAAATGGCCTTAACACGATGTGAATTATTTTTTTTATATATTCTCATGAAGAAATTTTCCATTTAAAAGGGTTCCTGAAACCTCTATTGAACCAATACGTTACATAATTCACGGAGACAATGAGTACTGACTATTAAATATTATCCAAAAATATGCCACAAAATTAAGAAAATTATGAATTTGCTAGTTTTTGCAAAAATTTGATATGAGACATTTCAAGTTATAGTCTGATTTGTTATAAATTCGACCTTTTACATAAAAATCATTTCAAAATTTTCCTCCAAGGCTACTTTTATTAAAAAAATATATAAAATTGTCAACCCAAGTTTTTCTGTATAACAATTTTTATTTTTTTTTAAGTGAGATGCAAAATGTTTGAAAAAAACTATGTTCCATGTAACCCAAGGCATTCCGAATGGCATGAATTACATATAATAAGTATTAGCTAATTTAAAAATAGCTACATTTTTAAATTTCGCATTTGCTGATTTGGTGATCTGCGCTTCATTTATTATTCCCTCTTTTAAAGCCTTCATATTTAACTTTCAAAAGTTTTTCGCTCGTAACATTTTTTATACATTACGGCATCATTTAAGAAATGGGCATTTCACGGTACTTGCGCAAGGAACGAATATAGTTTGAAATTTATTATTGCATAGACGTTCAATCTCCATTGTCAAACAAAATCCAAGCTAAGCTACATCAAAAAATTGCAAAAATCATTAAACGAGACCAAGAAATATTTTGGCCTATTTTTATATTTTTCTTTCTTTTTTTTTTTTTATTTAAACAGAAATAAAATGTTCAGAACTTTTCAGAACCATAAATATTATTAAATTAATGAATGAAAAAATTACTTTTTGTAAATTTAAATTTAACATTTAATGTATCAATGTAAAAAAGTAATGTTAATGTAAAAGCCATCGATGATAATCGATAATATTTGTATTATTAATGTGCACTTTGTGTATGCATTAAACTTCAAGACTAAACTATTTTTTTTAATGTATAATAAAACTTATTATATATATTTAAATTTAAAATTTAAGTTTAAATACAATTATTTTTTTTCTAAAGAAAATTAAAAATAAAAATAAAAAATAAAAACAAACTCGTAAATGAAATGGAAAAACAAAAATTTAGAATTTTCATTTTAGATAATTGTAAAACTTTACGGAGCTGTAACTTTGCTTAAAGTTTGCTCACCCAATTTTGAAGCTTTTTCCTATCTTCACTTTATGGTTTCCACTTTTGTGAAATAAATGTACCCACAAAAATTGCTCAATGCAATGTTTTGCTAGGCTTAGCAATGGAATTAAAAATATAGATCAATTCATTTCATTTTCTGAAGTTATGTCTATCTAAAATGGTCATAATATGGAAAATTTTAGAAAATTTATATGAATTGTAAAAGATTTTATAAAGTTTGCTTAATATTCGAGCATTCATTTAAATCGACTTTCCAAATTGAATTGTCTTTAGTCAAGTAAAGAGTGTGCCATGTCAATTTTTCAATTTTTAGCTCCTTTCAGAACTAACTATGCTTTAGTCCCATTTATCTAACTACCCATTTGAATGTTTCGTTTCTATAAGGTTAGCTCTTTGGATATAAAATGTTTGATAATGCAAATATACCAAAAATTAAAAAGAATAGTCCAAAATTTTCATAAATTTCATAAATTTACTCTAACAGGTAAGCCGTGTAGACTTAACTGCGTGGTACATAATTGTACAAAAGAGCTCCAGCGTTGGTAATCATCTGCACATGGTACATGTTACCGTCAGGATCAGCTTTGCACTTTATATACAGAGCTTAATCTTTGGTATCTAACTTCGGAGCCTTCCTATTATTCCTTGGCCTAGTTTGGTTAGCTCAATAAGCCTACCCAGCTACCCATTTTATTCGGGAAATGGGAACCTGCACGACAAACATATATATCTTTGAACGAGCTACGCCCGCGATGTGGACACCACAGTCCCCACTAAGCCAAACTCATTATCACCACGATGGACTTTATCAAAACTGGTGATCCCATGGTATCAAATTAAATCTTGGGTTGGATCTCGTGACTCATGATGCCCCTTGATGGCCGGCAACACCAAAGACCATCCCATGAACTACCCTCAGTTGAGCAGATGCTTCTCGTAACTGGTTACCCTCCGTATTACTCTGTCTTAAAACCAAAAAAAAAATCGATTTTTTTAAAATTATAAGATATCAAATTGCTATTATTATGTTTATTAAAGGTTTTACCCCCGTACCGCCATAACTTACAGTAAGGCGCATTAATCCTTATAATTGAAAGAGCAACCTAGCCATGCCTCTTAAGAGTAATTCAATTTCTATAGGATGGATATTCCAAATTTGCCCTCAAACAAAATGTCCCAGCTTTAGTTTTGTTTTTTTAAATCAGCACTTTTTACAATGCAATCATTTAAAATGAACCAATAGAAGAAAATTATATTTAAATGGGACCAAATTTCGATTAACTAAATCCCTAGATAAGTTATAGGCCAACATATGGCCAACATACAACCATTTGTGAAGATACTTGTGAAAATCTTCAAAAAGAAAAGAAAACAAAAAATGAATAATTAACATTATACAGTTTTATGTAGACATGGCTGATTTGGACTCATAATGTAGGATTATAACTAGAACACGAATGTAAAGTTTTTATTACTTTTTCTTAATATTACTCCTATTAAGGAAAAGCAATTCCCTAATTTTTTTTTCCGCAATTTTTGTTTGTGCACTAAATCGGATGGTTTGGATCATTGTGACCTATTTTCAGTATTAACCATACATGACTTAGTAATTACAAATAAAAATGCAAACGGCCAGTTATGCCTAACTTAATTAACATGTGCATATAATTTGTAAAGAATCGTAGGTCTTATATTGTATACAAAGTCTACATAATTATAATAATGAAAAATGAATGAAATAGTTCTCGTAAATACTTGTAAATTACAAAAATTATTTGGAAAATAGTAAAAATTTTAACGCATGAACTTGTTAATATGAATGAATTCGATTTCTTTCAATGGCTCATCGTTTCCTTTATACCTTAATAAAAATCGCAATTTGTAATTAAGATAAAAAATTCTACAAGATTGAATATTACAAACTTATAGATTTCTTTGAAATTATTATTGATATAAATCGTTTTGTATAATAAAAGTTGACCCATTCGAATTTCTTTGATAACCCTAACCTCAAATTTTCAATATTATTTAACATATGCTTAAGTTAATATCGTAAAAAATAATATTGATATTTGTGTAAAGACTTGAAAAAAAAACATTTTATATGCATAAAATATGAGAGAATCAAGTAAAGTTAAGAGTTAAGAAAGAGTAATGTAAATGTGGTAGTTAAATAATGCAATGCAATAATAATCTATTGTAATAACAATAACAACACAAACAACAATAAAACCCAGAATATTCGTAATAAATTTTCGTAGAAAAGCTCACAATTTGAATGGCAACATTGAGTGAAACAAAAGAGAATGCTATAGAAACACTTATACAAAAACTTAGATAGAGAGAGAGAAATAGAGGGAGAGTATATCAGTATTTTATGTCATAATGTTGGTTTAAAAAAGTTTAACTGTTATGGCTGGTTAGTTGTTATGGCTGATTTGATTGTCTTGACTGAGTTAAGTGCCAAAGTTAAAGCCATTAAGAAATCCAGTTAAAATAAAGATTTAGTGAGATAATGCAAAATGAAGAGTACAAAGAATGATATCAAGATTTAGAAATATAGAGAGCAATCGCTTATAATGGCGGACAAAACTTATGACCTTAAAGTTTATCAACAATTTCATTAAATTTGGTTGATTTGGTTGAGTTGGCTGAATTGTGTAGTAAAGTTGACAGAAGTTAAAGCCAAAAAGCCAATAACATACATTAACTCAATACATTCTCATTGTAAGAGTAGGAAATAGAGAGAGTGATAGAGAGAACGAGAGCGAGAGTATTAATAGCTTTACTATTTCTGAGAAATTTAACAAATTTTAAGCTCAATTTGTTAAATTTCTTCAGCATTCTCTCGGTTTTGTTAAACGACAACGGTACAAATTAACGGATTCTGTTTTTCTGTCTTTTCGTTACAATTAACCTGTTGAATTCTTTTGCGTATGTATTTGTGCGTATACGTATACGAATACTTAATGTTTCGCCTCATCTAAATAAATAATGAAATATATTTTGATGTTTGTTTGTATGTGTGTTTAAAAGTAGTTATAAGAGAAAATTAAGTAAAGAAAAAAACAGAAGTAAAAAAAAAGAACGACCGCGCCTAAATTTTTGCCAAATTATACGAAAAAAAAAAATTAGTTTTTTTTTTTAAATTTTATAGAACATTCTTAAAACACCAAAAGAAATCTAAATCTAAAGAGTTTAACAATTTTTGACCTTTAACTAAATGAAATATTTTTCACAAAGAAAAGTTTGGAAAAAAAGTTTCAGAAAAATTAAATAAAAAAAAAAGAAAAATTGAATAAGAATTTATTGTACAAATATCCGGTTTTGAAGATGGTAATACCAACAACAACAACAACAACAATAACAAAAATAATAAAAATCGAAAAAAGAATCTAAGCTAAAAACAAAAAATAGAATACTCTCTTAAGGCCTGAACGCGTTTCAACAACAAACAAATAAATTTATAATGAATTTGTGTTAGTTGAGTGCACATTTGTGTTAGTTAATATACATCTATAACACATACATTTACACACATACACATAAATAAAGGCACCTACAAAAGAAATACGTTAAGTTTGTTGTTTCAAATTGTTAATCGTCATCAAACAACAACAACAACAACAACAACAACAACAAATATATGAAAAAAGTAAAAAATAATTATCAAAAAATCAAAACTCATAGTCAAAAGAAAAACAAAAACAAAAAAAGCGAAAGAAAACATAAGAGAAGAGAAGAGAAGAGAAGAGAGGAGAATCAAAAAAGAAAATAAATAAAAAAATACAAAAATAAGTAAAGTTTGTAAAAGAAAATTTTCTTAATGCTAAAGTTAAATTGACTGGCTTTGTTAAAGAATTCGAACAAGAAACAACAACAATAACAAACTATGTGAAAATTTTTTTTGTGAAGCGACTTTGCGGCAGCCTACAAAAAACAAAACTTATGCTCTTTCAAGCAAATTTCATTAGATTTTTTGTTTTGGTTTCTTTTTTTTTTTTTTGCTTTTTGTTAAGTTCAAAAAAATAGCTACACTAAAAATAATAATAATAATAATAGTAACAATAACCATAACAATAACAATAACATTAACAATTAACATCATTCATTGTAAAATTTTTCAAATTAAATCGGTGAAAGAAAGAAACAAAAAACCTAAAAAATTTTTTGTTTTATTTTTTTTTTTTGGTTTTTTTTTACAAATTTTTCTAACGCTTTAATGCACAAAGAAAATAAAATTGAATTATTTGTGCTTTGTGTTTGAATTTTATTTTGCTTTTATTTTGATTTTTACTTTTTCCATAAAAATCTCATTTATTTAATTTTGTTTCTTACTTGTTCCTTCAATTGTGCGACACTTTTTCGGTAACTTTTTATTTTCATGCAACAACAATAAATCTATTTTTGTTAATAATTTTCTCTATAACTTTCTAATGTTTTTGGGTTTTCAGTTTTTTTTTTCTATACTCTGTACCTTTTGCAGAGTGATGAGTTTGTGCAGTTGTATGTAACATTTGGCGAAAGTTTAAATGGACTGAATTTTTATTTCAAACGAATCGCTTTAAAATCACTTTTTGGTTCCATTTAAATCCGTCTGTCTGTTTATTTATCTGTACGCCTTTTTGTCCGTCCATCCAAATTCTGTTGAAAATTATTAATATCGTGTCATATTTAAGAGTCATTCCTTGGTTAACGTTTTCATTCTGAAAAAAATCAATATCTGAGGAAGAAAACTTGAAAATTATAGATACCTTAACTTAACCTTAACTGTAAAAATCTAAAACTTTGGATTGTTGTTTGTAACAGATGTATCAAAATTTTACCTAAATCGATCCAGTTGTTAAACTCTTTTTCAAATAAATCGAAAATTGCAATTGTTTGCCTTCTTGACTTCTAGTTCATTCAAGAAACTGGTATAAAACATTTATTTAGAAGTTGGCCTGAATACGTCCATCTGTCTGACCGTCTGTCCGCGTTTATGCAAGCTATAGGTCACCATTTTAAAGATGCTTTATTGAAATTTGGTACATATATGTAATTTAGATCATTTAAAATAGTCAAAATGGGATCATTTTTACGATAACGTTCCAAATAGCGCACTTTTTAAAAAAAAGTCAGTTAATGGAAAAAAGTTACAATTTCTAATAAATTTTAAGTGTAATTCTACTTTAGCATAAGCAGCTAAATTTGAATGAAGTTTGATCTAAATGAGTCCATTTTTATGATCACTTTCTACAGCCTTTTTTCAAAGGATGTCGGTATACGGACAAAAGTTTAAATTTTTGAATATATTTTAGCATAAATTGGCATTGCCTTGTATTTTGATATAAAAAATATGTGTAACAAATTTGGTCCAGATCGCTCCATTTTTTGAAACTTTTCTCATATAACAAACTTTTTTTCAAAAATACCAATTTTGAATTTAATCACATTAAGCAAAATAGTGTAGGATATTTTGAGTATCACTCTCCACCGACTATAAAGTTTTCATTAATTTTTAAATTTATGATCATTCAAGAGTGTTAAAAAAGTTGTAAGTTATATAAATAATGGCTAATTTTTAGTAAAATGACTGAAGAAATCAAGCCCATAAAATTATTAAATAAATAGACACGTGCACACATACATACATACCTTTAAGTTTTACATAACAACGGCTGCTTTAAATTCCATAAAATAAATCAAAATTTAGCTGCTTGGAAAATTAAAGTCTAGTTGCGTTTTATCAAAATAATTGAGAAGAAAGGAATTTATGCTATTTTTTCAGCCTTTTATTTATTTCACATTCCAAGTTTTTGTTGTACAATAATTATGGAAAAATAAGTAAAAATTGGCATTGCTGTATGAGAGAAGGTCCAGAAAATGTATCAATCTGAAGCAAATTTAGTTTGTTGAAAAATCACATTGTTTAAATTGCTTTTTTTTTAGATAATCAAAATTGTAAATTTTTCAATATATAAATTTTTTGAAAATTTTATGGATTGTCCACTCTAATCAATAATTTTTTCGTATTATTTTTGAACCAAAACAAATATAAATATATAAATAAATGTACCTAAGCAAATTTTAGATAGACGCTAGATAGATAGATTTGAATCGATTCAAAAATGGCTTCTGAACCAATCAATAAAGTGAAAAGTGAGTAGAGTTCAAAATTTTCTGAATGTTACTGGCATTCACATGTACTTCCATTATATTGGTTTAATTTTTGTGGAATAATTATCGTTAAAAAGTAGACGTATGAAAATCTGCCATATAAAAATTAGTTTTAAAAATTACTAAAATGAAAAAGCAAAAAAAAAATCTACGAGCTCTTCAAATGAAAACTTCAACGTATAAATGTTGTATGCAAAATTTGATTCCAAAGAAACGTTCATTGGAAAATTTTTGAAATATTTTAAATTGTCCAAGTCATAGTGATAGAGATAGCTCAAGCATTTTCTATGGCTTTATAGCAATTTTTAATAATGCATCAGTTAAATATTAAGAAATTCAAGTGCAATTTAAAAAGAATCACCTTTTAATTATTATTTGATGATTAATCAAAGAAAATTTTATATGTGTATGTTTGTATATGTTAGTGTATAAAAATATTAAAGACTAGAAAATTATGTTTGAATTACTCATCCTCAACCAGTGTAAAACAAATAAAATTATTATTATTGATCGAGGTTGTCTATTAAATATCAAATAAGACGCGTTTATTGCGTTCACCAACTTTTGAATATAAAACAATAAAAACTTTTATAATTGAATAGAAATGATCTGCTACAAATTATGCATCATAAATTTTTATATGAAAGTAAAGTTTTATGATTAAAATCAAATACGAGAAATTGCTTCAACAAGCCAACTTTTCTATAAAATTATTTATATGAGTAACATTTCAGAAATGAAATTTTTATCAAAAAAAAAAAAAAAAAAAAAAAGAAGAAGAAGAAGAAGTATATATTCAATATTGCAAGAATTTGTAACAATTCTAAAAGATGTATATAATTTTTGAAAAAATTTTTATCATATAACTTTAGATATTAAATGGTTACAAAAAAAAGAGGAGTAAACTTGTAAAAATATTCATCATTTTATTATCATGAATTATTGAAAGAGTTAGATCGATATTGTATACTTAATTCTCTACAAAATTTCATCTAAGATGAACTACTGAAATTTGATGAATAATCAACAAAAGTGAAAAAGTTGTTAATTTCCGAATAATTTAACTGGTTTTGGGTATTCAAAAAGTGATCGCTCCAAGATCATTTTGTAAATTACAAATTAGAAAAATTTTTTGCACACACAAAAACTATTTACGAAAAATAAAAGTGTTGTATGAAGAGTGACCATAAAAATTGTTGGATTTGTATGAAACATAACCGCCTAACATTAAGGCGTGTTACAGAACTCTATGAACAGATTTTAAAGTATATAAATTTTAGATAAAAGTCGGATATCTCCTTAAGGCAAATATGATTTTATTCGGTAATAAAAACAGAAACAATTTGCCCAGTTATTTTTTGTTTAGTCTCTATCAAATGTTTCCTTGTATTTGATTGTACTTAGATTCATGTCAACTTAATATGAGGTCTATCGGAAGGGGCGTAATTTTTAAATTAAATTATAATTGATAATAAAATGCAGCAAATAAAGCCCTTCACAGGAAATTGCCTTAAAAAAAAATAAAAGAAACTTATTATAAATTCATATTTAAATTAAATTAGAATGATATCTTTATTTATGTGTAGATTACTTCCCGAAAAGAGTTGAAAAGGCCATCAATTGAAATAATTAGAAGAAATTTGTAAAAGCAAAGCAAAGACTTATTTATACGGATTGCCGTATAGCAATCTCTTTGCTAAAGCAGAAAAAATAATTCTTGAAAAAATAGGTTTATATTCTTTCCTAAATGGAGCCTCATCTATTTAGGAAACTCTTATCACCCACTTTTGCTTACATTATCATATTTAATGCAAGAGATCACACGGGTTCTTGCATGAAAAACAAAAGGCCCCACATGCGAATTTATATTGAGATGGTTTGGTACAGCCAGACAAATTAGCAGACATTCATTAAATAATTTGATTAAAAACTTTCAAACTCTTCTAAGTCTGACATACATTAATATAAATTTATTTTACTCTCCAATGCTTATGGTCCGCCAAACATTTATGTTTAAACGATGACAATAAACGGATGAGGCTTTACATTACATTAAAAAAAAAAATAAAGCAAAACAAAAGAAATGAAAAAAACGGCAACATAAGTAATTGACCTTGTGATTGAACCATTCATACTTAAATTACTAGCCTTAATATAATTATTGTATAACCCAATTAATTTAAGCAAGTGAAAAAGTTCTAGTTCAGTGTAGCCAAATCTTGATTGCCTGCCATGCCCGCAGTACCTTAGACTCCATAAATATTGCAGGTATTTTTTCAAATTTAGATCAAATTTGATACGAACTACAATTAAACGACAATTTACGTTAAAATATATTAGTCTGTTAATGGAACTTTTTTCCATTAACAGACTTTTTTTAAAAAACGCGTTACTTGGGACGTGGTCGTAAAAATTATCCGATTTGGACTATTTTTAATAGAGTTTATTTCTGGGCCAAAATACATCCATTTATAAAAGTTCATTAAAATATCTCTAAAATTGTGATCCATAGTTAGATAATAAGCTTGTATGGGCAGATATTAAGCGGACAGACAGGCTTTAATCGAATCAGTTAGTGATTCGGAGTCCATTGGTATAATAAACTGTGAGCCTTACTCATCTCCTTCTCCTGGGTGTTATAAATATAACACAAACTTTTAATACTCTAACCGCAGTTGATGTAACGTTCAAGTAGAAACAAGTAGAAATTTTATAATTAGAGCTGGAACTAACCCTTACCTTACTTTTCGCCATTTTGCTTAATGTGATTAATGGGTGCTAGAAAAATGCGCTACATGTCGTGTACATAAAAAATTGTAATTTGCAAATAATTTAATTTGAATCGTTAGAATTAAAAGAGAACCTATTTCAGGCCCTTTCGGCTGTTAGAAAGTTTCCCATAAATTGAAAACACCAAAAATTGTTTAGGGTATAAAGAAAATGTGATAATTTGTTGTTGTAGGCGCAATTTATAAATGTTACTTTTATGAGATTGAAGCAAAGACAATAACTATAATTTAATTTAATAGTAACAAGAACGTTAGAATTTGTCCAAGTCATACAGCACCTGCTCAATTGGGAGTGGCTCATGAGATGGTTTCTGATCCATGGCCATCAGGGGGCATTATGAATTTCACGAGATCAGATCCAAAGATTTAATTTGGTACCACGGGATCACCAGTTTTATATTTGCCCATGTGGTGATGTTGGAGTTGGCTTCGTGGGGGCTATGGTGCCCATGTCGCGGGCGTAGCTCGACCTAATTATGTTTATTTAATGTTCCACTATTATATTTTGTCGAGCAGGGTGCCATTTCCCGAATAAAATGGCTAGCTGGATAGGCTTATCGGGCTAATCTAATCTAAGCCAAGGGGTAATAAGAAGGCTCCGAATCCTTACACCAAGGATTAAGCCATGTAGATGAGGTGCAATACTGGCTTTAAATTGGAAGCTAGTCGGGACGGTGGCATGCACGTGATGTGTCGTGTCTACCAACGCTAGCGATCATAAGTATATTTATACCATGCATTGGAGCCTTCCAGGCAGGTATGCATATAAAACACTAACTGTACTGTCCAAGTCATACAGGATGCAAAGCAGAAACCAGTTAAAAGTAGCGGTCCATAAAAAGGGAAACGGAAGTTAGAGAAACAAGAACCACAACAACAACAACAAATAAAGAATTTATCATATTAAGAAAGAGTGATTTTTTTCTTTTTATTATTTATCTACAAGTTGTTTTTGTGTTGTTGTAATTATTATAGTTTATCGCCTTCGTTCTGGGTCTTATTGTTGTGCTATCATAATGTCAACTTAATATTTACTATCGATATCAATGAACTGCAATACTTAAAGCTCCATGTATAAGAAAGTATATTCAATTTGTTCAAAAGAATGTTGCAGACCAACAAGGATTTTATGCCAAAGGCATATTAATAAGCATAATCAAAAAAGTTGTAACGCGCCTTTTAAGCGGAGTCTGTCATTTTGTAAGATCAAGAATAATTTTTGTTAAAGTTTCAAGTAATTTAGTTACCCTAACTCCATGAAAATGGGCAGGAAGTCTCAGACTAATTTAGGGACAACTCTTTCTTATATGAAATAATAATTCAGAATACCTAAAAATATTTTTAAGCAAAATATTTAAAAACTACTGTAAAGAATCCTTTCTCTTACATATTTTTGCTGGGGCAGCTTGTCGTTTCGGGGTGCTCCAGTACAGTGCTTCTTTCTCTCTCTTGTTCTTTCTTCTTTTGCTAGTTATAAATTTTATTATATTTTCTCCGGTTGTTCTTCTTCTGTTGACTTATCTCTAATGCTGGCCTATACTCGACTAACACTTTCGGTTATTCTACTTCTGAGCTAATCTCGGTTTCCTTGTTTTCTTTCCTCTGCCCTTTTCTTATTATTTGTGCCAGTGTTAGGCAGTTTAAGTACAAGTGTAGTTTTGTTTAGGGTAAATGTGTGGGAGAAAACGAGTGTGTGACTTTCTACCTCACACTTAATTCAGTTGTGTTTCACATTTATACCTGCCTTAACGGCTTAACTAAACGCTAGGGTTAGTAAGCATGCGTACATGGCAATATACACCTTAACTTACAATTTTAGCTGTGATGCAATACTTAACGCTCCTCCTTAGCGCTATACTGAACTTTATATACGAAGCTTAACCCTTGGCACCTACATTCGGAGGCTTTTTAAAAATTCTTGGCCTAGTTTGAGTAAACTCAAACTCAAACCTGACCTAACTGCTCATTTTATTAAGGTAATGAACGAGTGTCGCCCATACCATAACCCCCACGAAACCAACTCCAATACCATCTCAATGGGCATACCAAAACTGATTCCAAATTAAAGCTTTGGTCCAACCTTGTGACTCATGACTGCCCTACCAATGACTATTTCATGAGCCCCTCCCAGTTGAGCTGAGTGCTTCTCAGTATTGGTTGCCCCCATATAAAAGTGCATGGGCTACACTGACCAAATTGACCAATTGACATTGGCCAGATTGATGCAATCAAAAAATGTCAAGTTTTACTCCGCCGCCGTATAAATTTATGGATCAAAATTTAGATAAACAACTCTCATTCAAAAAATCAAACCCCTTCCGTGTAGTTCACTTAAGCACTGACTTAATAATTTTATAAATAATTGAAATTTTTCTCATAAATACAAAACGAATGAATTGTTGTTGAAGTGCATTTCTAAGTCTTCTCTAACTTTCCATCTGTCCATTATTAAAATATGCACATTTCTTGAAACTCTACAATAAATATATGCATAAATACACAACATAACACATTTATGTCATTTACATTGATATTCAGCAGTTGAAGAAGCAACATTCACTTAATTCCATTGAATAAAGCATTAAAGTCTGAAGTGATTTGAAATTAATGAACAATAATTGTTAATTGTTTGTGGCATTTTGTAATCAAAGCCTTACAAAAGATAAATTGCAATTTTTATAGAAAATGGGGCCTTTTAAATACATTTTAATAATAAATTCCAAAAAAAAAAAGAACACACACAAATTTATACAAAAAAAAAAAACAACAAATGCAATAAGCAAAAGTGAAATGAAAAGTACAAATTAAAAAGTTAACGCAAACAACAAACAACAAATTGAAATTGTAAAGTAAAAAAAGAGAAAAAAAAAAAAAAGAAAAGAAGAAGAAAACTAAACGAAATTATTCAATATGTTTAATAAAGAATTGTTACATCATTATGGCATATTAATATTATTTTTAATAATATTTAATAAATATTTTTTAATAAATGCTCAAAAATATTTTAATAATAAGCCACAATTATTACAAGTAAATAAAAAAAATTTCAATAATAATGATAACGAATCATTATCATCATTAACATCATCATTATCATCCATAACATTACCTGATACATTAATTATAAAGAATAATAATAATGATGATGATGATGATGATGATGCTATCACAAAATTTTTAAAATTAAATTCGAAGTATAAGCATTTAAATGGTGGCCACATTACAACCGAATGGATTTTATTTAACGAGAATAGTCCTTACTTTATTGATGAGAATATTATTATTGAAAAGAATGGTAAACTTATTATTGAGCCGGGTGTTACAATAACATTTGCTCCCACTGTTGGTATAATCGTACGTGGCATATTAACTGCTGTGGTAAGTTTACCTTAATAAACATGCAACGTCATATAATTATGAAATGCATTATGGATGAATGAATTGATGAATGAATTGATGAATGATTATGTATATAAATGTCAACGACTTTACATCAACCACCATAAAAAATAAACACAAGTTGAATATTTCTATTTCTTATAGGCCTTTTTTTTTTTTTTGCTTAATCTCATGAAAAAATATTCAAAAAAAATAAAAATTAAGGGCAAATTGTGAAATGTCACATAATAAAATTTGCAAATTTTCTTATAATCTGTAAAGTTTTTTAAATGGCAAAAATTTCATATGAAATTGATTTTAATTTTAAGATTCAAAAGATTTTTGTATAACTAAATTTTAAGCCTTAATTTCATTGATTGATGTCTTTTTTAATGGATAATGAATTTAGAATTTATATGAAGACAAGCAAGACAAATCATAAAAACCTACCATTTCAGATGTATTTTAAAACCAGTTGTAGGGTAAAGTTATTCATATAAATTGAAGAAAAATTAAGAAAAATCTTTTGTAAAATCTTTCATGAAGTTATCCCTTAAAAAAGAAAATGTTTAGAGAGTTATAAGTAAATACACAATTTAGGTTGTATACTTACTTTTTCAGTCTACATGAACTTCTAATGATTGAATTTTTTTTTTTTTTTTTTTTTTTGTTTTGCAGTAAACCAACCATAACCAATCGTTCACTCATTTCGAAAGCTTTTTGAGCGTTAATTCTTACACTTTTTTTTTTTTGTTATACTGATTATAAAATCTTATCATAAGCCATAAATGCATTGAAAACTTTTTCAATGTCTAGGCTGACTTTCAAATACCCTACATCATTATTTTTAATTAAAACAAAAATGTGAGCTGCCGTTTTTTTTTTTTTTTTGAATGATTTGAATGAAGAGTTCTTTGTGGGAAAGATTTGCCAAAAAAAAAAAAAAAATGAACCAATTGGTCTAAATTTGGAATACTTATTTTATTATATCCAAAAAAAAAAAAAAATGCGAAATCATAACTTTCTTATTTCAAGTTTCCTTTACAAAAAAAGTCCTCTTCGATCTTAAAAACTTTCGCAAAAAGTTTCGCTTCTACGTTAACTTCATTCAAGCACCTCAAATGTTACAATTAATAGTTTGAAAAAAGGTTTAAATGGATAAATATCAGATGGACAGATATAAATTAATTAAAACGATTGGCGTAATAAATAGCGATTCTCCTCTTAATTTCTTTTAAAAATAATGACTTACTTAACATAAAGCGTCTTGAAGGTTCCATCAAAATTAACAAGGGATTCTTACAATTAAGATAATATTTTCGGAATTGCATTGGAAAGCTTGTCATAAATAAATATTGCAAAGTTTATTACAATTTACATAAGAAAACTCAAATTCATTCGGCAAGAAATGTACATAATTTTAAAAATTAATTCATGCTTTCCCAAAGAAAACAACTAACTACAATTTTTATCTAAAATTTTTATATTAAATAAATGAAAGTAAATAATGGCATTTTTTATGCGAGACATTGTTAAATTAGATTTCTATAATGCATTCTTATTACAAAATTTTTTTTTGAAAAAGAATTTCGATAAATCAGAGAAGCGCCAGCCTAAAATAGGCGCTACCCTAAAATAGAAACGACGATCAAACGAAATGCTTGCATTTTGCCAAAGAAAACATTCAAAACTGATCTACAAAGTTTTGATAAGGCACATTTTTTGTGTGAGATTAAATTTGAAATGTTTGGCTTACAAAAAAAAATCTATAAAAAATGTTAAGATTAAAACTTTTGGCAATAAAGAAAGTTGTATGACAAAAACAATAAAACATGACCTTGAAACATTTTGTAAAATCAGAAGACAGCAAACTCGCTTAAAGGAAAAGCGCAGATTACGAAAATCCGAACAAGTATTGTGTAAAAATCCTAAGAAATAATTGCTCTATTCGGCATCTATTGCAGTGATTAGATTTCAACTCCATTTAGAAAGTGTAGCGGGGCTCAAACAACAACAAAATTAATGAATGACCCATTTTAAGTAAAATTATTTAAAAAAAAGTCTCATTGCCCCTGGATATGGATATCACTAAAACATTTGGCGACTCAATTCTTAAAAGATTATCAGAAAAATAATAAAAATATCTTTCCTTTTTTTGTAAAACTAAAATTATTTTCAAAAAATTATATTGTTTTCTCTTCAAGTACTTAAAAATTTATTATTCTTTTGAAAGTTAAGATTTCGTTTAATGCCTTGACTTCAATTTTTATACCCACCATCCAGAGGTTTTGGTTTTATTGAGTTGTTATAACGTTTGTAAAACTAACAAGGGACCCCATAAAGACCCCATAAAGTGTACATATTCTTGATCAGCATCAAACTCTGAATCGATATAGACATGTCTGCCATTATGTCATTATGAAACTTTGAGATATCGAGCACAAATTATGATTTTGGACAAATTTAGCAGAATCATTGAAAATGGACGAAATTTTGCACAAGTATGTAGGCTATTGGTCTACAATGTCTTTCCAAATCGGGTACACCTACCCAAAATTATTCCAAAATTTCATTGTTTTATGTTTACATTTTCAACTTTTTCCCAAAAAAGCTAAATCTGGTTCTGATTCATAATATCATGGTATATTAGTAGTAGGTATCCAAGATTTGACCCCAATCAAGTACAACTTTCTTACTTGTCATTTTAAATATTTAATGTAATGTCCATTTACACTTAAATAGCCTTGATCGACGATTTGGATTAATGTAATGCGTTATCTAAATTTTAATCCAAATTTTAGAAAATTGATATATTTTTGCTTCAATTATATTGGGTGTTAAAATGTTTGCCTTTTTATAATCGTCCCTGAATAACCATCAAATTTTTACTTGCTTTTATAATTTATATCTCAATCAAAGTAATGAATCATTAGAATGAATACCATTTAAGTATATTTGAATAGATAAAAATACTAAAGTACATTTACATATGACTCATAAACAGTGACATCGAAAAGTCCAGAAAAGAAGATTATTTAACTGGGACCGAATTATAAACGTTTACCATTCATATATTGAGGATCATGAAAACCCTAAATTTGCTAAATACCATTTTCAATTTTTCAATTTTCTATTAAACAGTTCAACGCTCTCGATTACATTCATTTATGGACAAATCAAGAAGAATTTAGACTTTGTTGTAGACGTGTTAACCCAATTACATATCTAGCTGGATGATTACCACAAATGGGAGAGCAGGACAAATTGATTCAAAATTTTGATGTTGATTGAGAATATGGATACCTTTTAGAGCGTCATTTCGATTCTATCTTGTGTTCACAAAATCGTTATACTGATTTCCTTTTGATAAAGTAGTATATCCCAAAGTTCTGGCATAAATATATGAACTAATTATATAAAAAATCCTTGCCCCAAATGCCATTTCAACAACAAGTAATAACTTTGGGGTCGATCGGAGCAACAATTTGCTTAAAGTGATTAAAAAGCAAAAAAGAAGGAAAGAAGAATTCACATTTCGTTAAAAATAATTAGAATTATTCGATTTGCCCTTAATTGGGGGCTGCATAAGTCTCTTCAATAAAGTTATTCATTACTTTTCTCATTTTAAGGGTTTGCCAACAGCGCGCATCACATTAACTGCCCTTAATAATACAATAGATTTACCTGAACCATCTAAACGTGCTGTACGATTAGTTGATGGTCCAACTCCATTTCAAGGAAGACTGCAACTCTTGCATAAAGGTTCATGGCGTAGTGTCTGCTCAAATTCAAGAAGGTATGTTGCGCGTATTCAATTAGTATTTTATCTTTAGTTAATTAACATTAATAAAAATGCCTTTATTTTTAGATGGACAAAAAATGATTACCGTATAACCTGTCAACAATTGGGTTTTGCTGATGGAAATTTTTGGAATTGGTTAGAAAGTTCACCAGATGATCAGCCACGTTTACTATATGAACAACCAAATTGTCATGGCACGGAAAATTCATTGTTCGAATGCAATTGGTCATCACGTCAATTAGGTTCTGGAGTATGTGATTATCATGGCGATTTGGGTATACAATGTATTCCAATGCATAAAGCACATTTAAATCATTGGAGAGGTATATACTTTGACAATGCTTCGACATCGAAAGTTTTAGCAAATGATAATACAATTTATTTTACGAAATCTAAATCACAACTGAAATATGTGGATTTCGTAAAGGCTGGTAATGGTAAAAATCATGAAATAAGTTCAAGTTTGGAAATAATAGGTATGCCACCGGAAATTCAATATGTTCGGATCATGGATTCAGCTTTCACTGGCATTAATATTACAAGACCTCCTGATGGTTTCACAATACAAAATGTAACAATTCAACAAAATAACGGTATTGGCGTATTCATCAATTCCAGTAAAGGTCATGCAGAATTGTTAGGCGTTAACGTATTAAAGAATACAGCCGATGGTATAAAATATATGGCACATGACTTTCGTATAGATGAACGTCGAGATCGCTCATCGATTTACGATTTTTGTACATTGCCCACCACTTCTGGCCAAACTTATCCAATTTCATTATCATTTAATCAAAAGTATTATGCAGGCTCACCAAAAGAATGTGTTAAATATTTCTTTACTCGACCTGGTTATCGCTTAACCGTACATTTTGAGCAATTCATTTTGAAGACTAATGAAACAGCCTTAATTGAAATTTATGATGGTGCTTCATCTAATGATCGCCTATTATTATCATGGCGTGCACGTAACTATACACGACCTCAAAGTGTTACTAGTACTCGTGAAAAACTTTACATTAAAATACGTGTCGAAGCTCGTGAAGAAATATTGGCTTTCCTACAGATAATTTCCGGTCTCAAGAGTGCATTTGATTTAATCGTACAAGATTCAAATGTAAATGATAATGTCGGTTCTGGTATCGTTGTAGATGGTCTCAGATCTGGTTTACTAATTCATTCATCATTGATATCGGGTAATAAGCATTGTGCTGGCGTAGTTGTCCTTAAAGGTGCTGGAGATATTAACATAACAAAGAGTAATATTAATAATAATGAAGGTAGTGGCATAAATATCACTTACTCTGGTGGAAATCGCAATATATCTCGAAGTACTATTCAATTTAATAAAAGACATGGCTTAGCGATTTGGTTGAATGAAACTAATGATCCGTACAGAATGGAATATGTAGCCACAAATCAAACAACAACAATAGAATATACATTTTTTAATTCCAATTTAATGCAGGGTATAAGGCATGCTAATTTTTGTTCACCCATATGGATTAATGTAACGGGTAATTATTTCAATTCCACCTTCAATGATGATATTTACATTGAAAGTTGTTGGCTCATTAGAAAATCGAATGAACCGAACTTGTTCTTACAAATAGGACACAATACATTTGAGTATAGTCAGAAGAATTCTATACATTTAAGTCCGGCTCTTAATATATTGGGGCGCATTGAATTTAATCAATTTCGTTATGGCATTTATGGAAATATTTATATACGTAATGATTTATTGTATCAAGAATTTGCTGCCATTCCTATTCAATTAATTGTACAAAGTAATTATTTCACAAGAAATCAAGGATTATATGTAGTATCGTTGGGTTTGTCATTTTTCGCCCGACGAGAATTGCAATATTTGTTATTCACACGTAATTTCGTGCGAGAGAATAAGATAACAGAATTTTTTGGACCAATTGTGCAGGATAGTGAAGGTAATGATGGAGCTGGTAGACTTAATCCCCGTTCTCGCATAGCTGCTGTTGTAGTAGTTGCTTCAAGTAATATAGATATTTACCGAAATATTTTACATAATTTAGATTCAGCATATGAAATAGGTTCTCAATTGAATGATCAAAGTCAAATAATTAATGCTACGTATAATTGGTTGGGCTATACGGATGAAGCAAAAATCTATTCACGTCTTTTTCATCGGAATGATCGTTACAATTTGGCAAAAATTGAATATATACCGTATTTATTGCATAATTCTAATCCAGGCTCGACAACAGTTATAGCAGTATCCACGTTTGTTCCACGATTTCACTCGGAAGGTTCAACTTACATTGGTGGTGAAGTGGATGGGCACGAAATGATATCTGCTGGCACATATATAGTTAATAAAGATATAAGTATACGTCCAGGTGGCAAATTAATACTACAACCTGGAGTAACTTTACAATTTGAGCCCAGTGTAGGGATGATGGTAGCCGGTAAATTAGAAGCACGTGGACGTTACCCTGATGACATTGTCTTTACATTAAAACGTAACACCATTATTACGGATTTTAATATGGATTCTTCTACGAATTATGAAAATGCAGATTCTGATACAGTAGATATGGACACAGCTCAAATAATGCCTGTAGAAGAGGTACCTAAAATACCTGTTAGATTACTGGGTGGACAAGGCTCCAATGAAGGTCGTCTACAATTATATTTAGATGGCCGATGGGGAACAGTTTGTGATTATGGTTGGACTGAATTAAATGCTGCTTTAGTTTGTCATCGCTTGGGTTATGTATTAAATCCTAAAGACTGGCGTTTGTTACGCTCTCAGATGCCAACAGTTGGTATCACTGAAGATGTCATTGTATCTAATGTTCGGTGTACCACACAAGATCACGATATTACCAAATGCAAAGCAGAATATTTGCAAAGAGGAGAATTCGAAAATTCTTGTACACATGATAATGATGTGGGTATGCGTTGTTATGAAGGTGCTTGGGCTGGTGTACGCTTTACAATGTTGGCGGATAGAAGCGATTTGCAATATGTTACCATTGAAAAGGCAGGCCTATTTGATTATATCACTAATTCTTTTCGGCCAGCATTACAAATGGATTTTGCTCGGCACAATTTAGACTATGTACGTATCGTGGATAATATGGACGATGGCTTAGGCATTACTTACTCTGATATATATGGCGGAAAATCTATTAATAATATAAGAAATTCTGAATTTGTTGGGAATCGTGGTAATGGCATTAATTTTAAACAATTAGATTTTCGAATACAAGGTTGTACAATAAAAAATAATAGGGAAAGCGGTATAATGCATGATCCAGTAATTGATGCATATGATCAATGGGAGATGGGAGGCTGGTTTAGAATCTCAACTGATTTTAATTTATTTGAGAATGATTATAAGCCATACATGTTACCGACATTTAACGGTGTCATACAAATTGAAGCTGGAGAAACTAAATATATACGAACTAAAGAAATTATTGGAGAGAATATAATTAGAAAAATATCTATCTTTTGTCCAGCCGGTTATGTTTTGGGTATCCAATCATTGAATCCCATAAATCCAAATTCTACAGAAAATATAATAATCTATAATTCATTAAGTGAAAATTTCCGCTCAGAACCATGGAATTTGAAGCATGATTTAAATATATTTCCCACAACAAGTAGCAGTTATGGTATTATATTATATTATGAAAGTGGCCCAAATGCCATGGGTGGTGTTGTCTTAATGCTAACAGCAATAACAGCACCTGTACAAAATATGCGCAATAAAATTGTGGGACCAATTCCCTCACTTTATATACGTTCAACGAAAATTCAAAAAAATTATCGAGGTATATCTGCATATTATTACAATCGTTATAGAGGCACTTCAGGTGAGCATTACATGCGTAAAGCAAATGAGTCAATTAAAATTTTTAATACGGAAATAAGCGGCAATGATAAGGAGGCAATTTTGATTCAATCACCTTATTGGGATATTATTAGTAGTAATCTCTCCGAGATGACATTGCATATTAATAATTCAATAATAACTAAAAATGGTTTTGGCATACGCCAGATTTCAAAAGATTTACGATCATCAAATAATTTATTTCATTACGTATTACAAGACACTACCGTAGAAGATAATAAAAATGGTGGTTTTCAAATCGCTTTACCCTATGTATGGCAATATAATGAAAATTTTACTCATAGCATTTATTTTGGTAATAACACCTGGAATCGTAATCGCAATTTTTATATAGACATCAGTGGACATTATGCCGAATTAAATATAACAGCAAATGTTTTCACTCACAATGAGTGTCCCCATAGTTTAATAACAGCATCTGGTATGGAAAAACGTATAATGTTCAATATGAATCGTCTTGAAGAAAATTATGCAAAATTCTTATTACAATTTAAAGCAGATAGTTTAAGTGAACGTATAGATCATGTTAATGCTTTAGTTGAATTTAACATTATTAAGTATAATAAAAATTTCAATAGTGCACCAATCCATTCAAAAGTAAATGGTTTGGATGAAATAGAAGCTCAAGAAGCTACCTCAATTATCAAAATTGATGGCGTACAAAATGTTAAACTTTATCGTAATCTTATATCAAATAATTCTTTAAGGTATAACTTGGTGGCTGGTTTACGTTCAGCCAGCTTAAATAATTTTTGTTATGCAACAGAGAACTGGTGGGGTTCTACTGATTCCAATCAAATTGAATCAAAATTATTCGATTTTGATAATTGGAATGATAAGGCTGATATTATTTATCATCCATACCTTATTGAAAATAGTTTCGATGCCAGCTTATCTTTAGGTAATAAAGCCCATAAAACAATAGATCTTAATACTTGGCATGGTGGTCGTATAACTCAGGATACTATTTTACCTAAACGTAATGACCCCTACCGGATTTATAGTGATATAACTGTAATGCCTGAAGCTACTTTAACTATTGAACATGGTGTACACATGAACTTCGCAGAGAATATAGGCATGCTAGTGCTAGGCACTTTAAAAGCCATCGGTTATCGTGAATCGCCCATTGTTATGCAGGCTTTTCGTGATAAAAAGCCCCCCGTAATGATCGATGAACATAAATTACATTATATGGATCTTATACAATCTCATGATATCATTCGTTTATGTACAAATTCCCAAAATTGCACCACCCATAGCAGATATCCGGGGAATAATATTCATCAAGGATTTTTGGAATATTTTAATCGTACAACTTTACAGTGGATACCGGTATGTGATGGACGTTTTACCGAACGTAATGCCCAAGTAGTATGCCGCGAATTGGGTTATGATTCTTTAAACGTTTACTATGCTCATGATCACAGAATAGAATTTCACATTAACTCTCTAACGCGTATTTGGTCATGGGTTCAACCATTGGAGTGTAAAGGTAATGAATTACATTTCTCGGAATGTGATGAACGTTTAAATGGTCAATTGTATGGTCATCGGCATGAATGTTATTGGGATGATGAGTTTGTTTTCGTAAGTTGTTCCCCCATTAAGGAAAATGAAGTTTTTTGGGGAGGCATACGTTTCGCGAATGCTGAATTCGAAGCCAATCAATATGAATATCGTTATCATAATATTCATACGCATGGTTTACAGAAACACAAGGAGAGTGAATTACAATTTGTACGTATAATAAATGCTGGCATTTTACATAATCAGAAATTATCAGCATTACAAGCTATTTATAAAACGCCTTCAATTTCGGCTGTTTCCATAGAAAATTCAGCTAGTCATGGCATAAATTTTGTAGCTCCAACCGGTACAATTAATTTAAATTATCTTAATATCACAAAATCTTTAGGTACTGGTGTTTCACTACTTTCCCTAACAGGCGAAGGTCGAGAAAGTGAAGAGTCAAGTTTTACGCCACTAAAATATTTAGATATACCGTACAATCTATTCTCTTTAGTGGAAATGTGTGATCCACATAAAAAGATTATGGTGGAGGAGCGTATTTTAGTTTATTATAAATACGATAATAATCCAGTGAATTGTATTAAAATATTTACATCAGCTCTTCGAGCTAAACCTTTAGGATTTCGAATGTTACAACTAAATCTATTTAATCATGTCAAGTCATATGGTCGCATAGATGCCATTAAATTGTATGATGGTGATGTTTATAATGCATCTTCAATATTTCTAGCGCATATCGAACCCGATATGAATAATGATAAAAAATTCTTTAAAACATTGGGGCCTACTCTAAGCGTTCATTTAATGGCTAGCGGTGCACCAGAATATTATGGTTTTATAGCTGAAATTGTCACTATACCAATTTCAAGTATAGGCCAATATCGTGATAATTTACATAATATATCTTATAGTCAAATAAAGGGCAGTATTAAAGGAGCCGTCACATACGCTTCGGCAGGTGAAATAACACCAACTTTAACATTAACTTCAAATCGTTTCGAAAGCAATTGTTTACAATTGTATGGCAATCTAACAACTTGTCCGGCAGCTTTAAATTTAGATATACAAAATATGAATTCTCTATTTTTTTTGGTAAAGACATAAAAATAAAATGCAACTAATCATTTTTGAAATCCTTAAGCATTAAGGATTAAATTAAACATATTTAATTAATTTACAGAATAATTTGTTAATGAAGAATCAAGGTGGTTTAAAATTACGCGCCGATTCTCATGGCTCAGCTACATCATTGCGAGCTATTATAAAGTATAATCTCTTTTATAAAAATTATAATCGTCCCGCTTTATTCATTGAGGGTAGACAATCTTCTCCATATCAAGAAATCGAATTATATCGCAATTATTTTGCCCAAAATCAAGCTGGCCATGAAGATGTCATACGTTTGCGTCAAGTTGTATCAAATTTTAGTTATAATTATGTCCATAGTAATATGGGTGGACGTATTATTGAAATATCCGGTTTTGATAAAGTACGTTTACCCATTTATCAAAGTACGGCCCACAACGGCTTTTATAGGTTCGTCCATAAAATTGAAATTTATTTTCATTTAGAAAAAAAAAATTTGTATATATTAAAGATTCAATATTATTTATTTCAGTAATGTGGCAACCAATCCATGGAAACGTGCTACAATAGTGGCTGGTACAGCTGGACAACAATATGTGGATAATGTTTTCGAAAATTTGGATAATGATTATGAAATAGCAGCAATAAATAGCTCAATGTAATTACAAGTGAAAATTTAAAATTTAAAATTATAAAAGACATCATTTAGAATATTTTATCAATTTTATCAATTTTATCAATTTTATCAATTTTACCAAACTTTCATTTCTAATTACTTTATTATCCTTTAATTTTTAATTAATTTTTTTTTTAATCTTAATTATTCCATTTTATTTTGCTTTTTTTTTTTTTTTGGCTTCTACATGGTCCAGTTTAATGTATGATTTTCGAAATAGGTAAAAAAAATTATATAAATATTTCAAAATTAATATCTATTTAGAATACACTTTATTTACAGTTCAATTGAATCATGGCGTTCCACAATTGATGCTAGACATAATTATTGGAGTTATAATAACAGTATTTCCGTAAAGTCTCGTATACAAGATAAAGCAGGTAACTTTCAAAAAAATATTTATACCAAAAATGTGCTTGATAAAAAAAAGGAAAATTATTCTATTTATTATAGATGATCCATCTTTATTAGATATACAAGTAATACCATTTCATATGACCAATCAAACAATACTTGATGGTAAATGTCCACCAAGTTGGTCATTAGTTCATGATACATGTTTTATATATGTGGGTGTACCAATGAAATTTTCAGAAGCTAAAGACTTTTGTAGATCGGAAAATTCTTCAATGCCATTTATACGAACAGACAGCTCCATTCTATGGTCTTATCTACAAACACAAATGAACCATTTAAGGTGATATATAAAACACATAATATGGAGAAAATCTATTGATATATCATCGATTTGTTCTGTTTCTTTTTATTTTATTTGATTTTATTTTTTTTTTTAGATATCCTGAAAATGTTTGGGTTCAAGATATTAATCATATAGATCGTTGTACTAGCTTTGCTTTTACAGAAATCATTATTGAAAATTGTGCCCAAGAAATGGGTTTCATTTGCGAAATCGATCCTAAGGTGTGGCATAACAAAAAAAAAAAAAAAAAAAAAAAAAAATTGCAAAATTTTCTTTTTATATTAATAATTTCATAATTTGCATCATTTATTTGGTATTAGGTGGTAATAGATCCACTATTTTGGCGTGCTGATATATTTGCCATAAGTATTATATCATCATTTATTTTGGCAATTATTTTATTAATAATGATCATTATTTGCTGGTATGCTAAATCTAAACATCGTCAAGCTCAACATTTACAAAGGCGTAATAGTATAAGGCAAAGTTTAAGGAGTCTTAATAGCATTGATCCACCGCAGGGATCTTTAAGGCGACGCAATTTTAATATGTCTACATCGACAAGTACTTTAACGAAAAGTATGACACAAGATTATAAAATGATGGCAAATGATGGTTCATTTGAATCCATCGATAAAAGTGTATTCAGTTCTGAAGCTAGTTTCGAACCATATGAGAATCATCGAAAATTAGATAAAATCGAATATCATCAACAACAAAAATTAACCAGCATGAATGAGTATGTTACAAATAATAGATTGTTGCAACAACCAGTAGCAACAGCAATGACAGCAGCAACAACATCCATTAAAATGCCACAACGTTTAGCAACAATTGGTTCAGTTTCAAGATGTGCCAGTTCTACCAGAAGTCGCATACCAATAACATTAGCAACAACATATTCCGAACAGAAACCGATTGATATGGAATTATCGTATCGCAATGAAGGTTTCCGTGATACATCATTATATTCCGATACCCGTAATAATTCTATTAGCACAAGTATTACAGAAGATACGCCCATTATACATCAAACTGATATGGATGAAACAAATTCAGATTTTTATGGTAATAGTAGTACACTGCCATTACATAGTAAGGATACTTCAACTAAATATAAAATATCTACACCACCGCAATTACATAAGATGCCTATTAGTTCTTTTGCACCTAGTCCTAGAAAAAATCAACATAATGAGATATTGGAAAGTCCAAGCATTTCGCAAGCAGATAGTTTAACGTATGAGCAAAAAGTTGATCAACTAAATTATAGTCCATTTACCGAATTACGCAGTCATGATAACATGTCATTTGGTCATGATGTGAAACGTCCCGATTCGTATTTAACAGCTGTTAATGCAAATCGTTACTCAAGGCCTATTATAACCCCATCATCATCATCATTATTAGCTCAAGTAACAGTAAATCCTACATTGATTAGTCGAAGACCAAAAACGGTATACGAAAATGGTGATACACCAGCATTAATTCAACCTGAACATAATTTCATGGGCAATTATCAGCAACGTTCACGTTCAGAAGCATTATTAGAGACTGATCTTGATATAGATAATACACCAACGCCAATGGAAATAAATGGACGTTGCCATAGTCAACCATTAGAGACATCCATGTAAAAAAAAAAAAAATTACATCGCATAAAGATAATTGATCTCCGTCATTCTATCTATAATTTCTCTATAAAAGTTTTGACGAAAAAGTGACTGCTCTTGTGTCTTGGCCAGAACGTTTTTCTAAAGAATTATATGAAAAAATGGTGCTTACTTTTGAACGATTATGCAAACAATGGTCGTCAATTTGAATATCTAGATACCAAAAAAAAAAAAAAAAAAAAAAATTACAATAGAGCTATTCTGGAACTATTAAAATTTGCTTTTTGTAAGTGAGAAGATTATACATAGGGCCGAAAAAAGTACAATTTGTAATATTAAAAATTCCCATTAGCCGGCATTGAATTCAAGAATCTAGATGAATATTTTGCGAATGAAATTTGTGTGCCGAAAAAATATTCACCTTCAAAATACCATTGAAAAAGGCTCTTATTTTATAAGTGGGGTGTATTTAAAAAAATGGACTAATATTAAAACGTATTTTTCCCTTTAATTTAATATACTGGAAAGAGTTAAATTCGAGCATTTGCAGAATTTTTTTTGTTATACTTCTCCAGAAAAAAAAACTTTTTTATGGTACCTTTTTTAAAAATTTTTCATAATGTGAGCTTATACCACAAAAATACTTGTGTAGTCCTTCTTGAGCCAAACAGAATAAGAATATTCATGGATATCAGATTAGATTAGATCAGATCAGATCAATATAGCAGACAAGTGGATGGATAATATAATAAAATCCTTTAAAAATGTTACATACATCAGAAACAACTTAATTCATTCTGAACGCCAGTGATGTAAAATTTAATAAATTTAGAAGATTGATTTGGACCATATTGGTCTACACTTTGTACCCATATTTTGTTATTTTAATTATATTCGACAATTGCCTTAAAGATCGATCCAAATTAAGCATTCCGCCTTTAGTGACTTTCAACTTACAACACGCTTTCACATCTAGGGCAACTATTCCATCCAATAATTGTGAAAAAGTAAGCATTTTTCATACAATTAAGTTAGTATAATATTTTTAACGTATTTAACAGAAAAAAAAAATACGTTTATATAACAAAGATCGAAGCACTAGAAGCCTATACCATTTTGCCTAGAATATCAAATAGAAATTTAAACAAAAAAAAAAAAAAAAACAATTACTCTCAAAAAAAATTTAAGAAATCTGGTAAAGGCAGGTCTTGATTTAAGAAATAAAACAGAAAAATTAATAAATTTAATGGAAATTTATTAGATCCAATTATTGCTTGGTTTGTACATTCACGAAAAAAAGAAACAAATCCAAAAACTTATTAGGAAATTTTTTCCATAAAATTGCTTGCCTTAAAAATTGCTCACTTTTTTAATTGTTACTATTCGGTCGAGCTAAATAATGAGAGCATGTCAAATTTGTCTTGTGAAATCACATCAAAACTTATTGATAAGTAAATGGTCGGCCATTAAATTATTTCAAAAAATAATTCTTAATAGAATTTATCTAACGGCCCTTAAGAGTAATATACACATAAATATTTTCTAGCATGAGTGAGGTATAGAAAATAATGCAATTACACCGGAAAAAATTATTTTATAATTTTAAGAATTAATTTAAGTCATTATTAAGTTTTTTTTTTTTGATGTAACGTTTTTTAAGCAACAAAATTATTTTTCTAAAAAAAAAAAAGAAATTAAATAGAATAAAGAGCAATATTTAAAAAACGTAAACTGCTCGAAATCTTCAATGATTACAAAACGCTCAACTTTAATATAATTTTTACCAATTAATGGTCGTAACTTGTACTCAATAATTTAGTAGAATGTTTAATCTTATGATGCAAGCGGGTTTTATGGCTTAACATTAGACTAATCTTTTGAGAATAATCTGAAGAAAGGGGCTTCAAAATAGATGACTTAATTAAAATTTTTTTTGGAGTGTAAACTGCAATCAAGCATCTCATAATTATTATTAGCTAAGCCGCCGTAGTCTCAAGGTCTTAGATTTATTTTCAGCCTTAATTTATATTTCTCTGGAAATTTTATACTGGACTAACATATAGCCAGTGAAAATCGGATACCTTCTGCAAACAGACAAGCAGTTAAGTAGACATACATAATTAGATCGTTCTCCATTAAGTGCCACAACAAAATGAAAGTTAACAATTGTCCATTTGAAAATTTTTCGTTGATAAATATAAAAAATATTAATAAAAATTTTTGTTGAAAATTTCTATGTCCAAAACCTTAAGTTTCATAAATAACATAAATTTTCCATTTTTTAAATAAAAATGGCAAATACGATTAATAACATATCCAGCATCCAAGGTATTACTAAACGTTGTAAACACATCACTGACATTTTAATTGAATTTATTAAAAATATTTCTAAGTAAAATCTGTTTGTTTTTTATGCTAATTTTATATAATCGAACACTTAAAAAAAAATTTTAAATGGTGAATGGTGGTTTATGTATATTTTAAAATAATGTCACATAAATTTGGCAACAATGTTCTAATTTTGTTTCTTCTTTTTTGGGAAATGTTCACTCCATCAAATGTCCATCAACAAATGTCTCTCTCTGACTCTCTTTTTCTACCAAACATAAACTCAGAAATTTGCAAAATATTGCAAAGCAGACTCTCATTCTCTTTGCCTCTCTCTCTTTCTTTAACTATCTATCTATCTATTTCTCGCCTTCTCACAAACAGTTTTTGGTTAATTTCTTTGCAGCCAGTGCAATTTATATATGCTTATACTTGCTTGTATATATTATAATGAAAAATTTTTACATATTCTTCAAAATATTAATATATTGAGTATGCTTAGTATGCGGTTTAATATCAATTGAATTGGTTGTATGTGATTTTTGTGAATGTTTTTATATATCGATTTGTTTCTTGCTTTTTTTTTTGGATACTTAAAAACTTATATATAAAACTACTGTATCTCTCTTAATGATTTTCGCTCTCTCACTCTCTCTCTCTTTCTCTCTGTCTCAATGCTTGTCTGCGCTATCTATTTTATAGGAAAAAGAAGGCAAATATGAAAAAGAAAAACGAGCAGCAAGAAATACTTGTAAATGAATATTTATGCATGCATATGCATGTACATGCATATCTATAATATATAGAAAATAATAGTAAAGTAGTAACTGATTTGATGAATTGAAATGAATTGAATTGCATTGCATTGAATTGAATTGAGTTGAGTTGTAGTATTTAATACAACTTGAGCAAATAATGAACGATGGAAAAGCTAAGAACACTGTAAAGTAAATGAAATTTCTCAAAATATACAAGTGACCAAAAAAAAAAATTGAAAAAAACAGAAAATTACTAAGTATGAAAGAATAAATTAAATTAAATAAGAATTGTAAATTAATGAAAATGAAATTAAATAAAGTGAATATTAATAATCAAGAGAAAATTCAATTTGGAAAAATTGCATCAAAATCAAAAGAAGTAATAAAGAAAATAGACAAATAACAAAAACATCAAACAAAATAAAATAAATAAATGAATAAAAAACAAAAAGTAAGCAGATTTCACTTAACTTAAGTCTTTTTTTATTTTTTGGTTTCGGTTTTTTGTGCTCTTGCATTTTAAGAGTTCACTAAAATATAAATGAAAAGATTATTCTTGACTCTAACTTGTCTACGGCTGCATAAGTTTCAGTAACGGTAAAAATAACAAATAAATAATAAAAGTGAAATGTAAAGAAAAACAAAAAAAAAAGAAAAAATACAATCGAAGAATACTAACAGAATACTAAAAAAAAAAGTGTAAAAATACTCTTACGGAAGAATGAAATGCAATGTAATGCAATATTAAATTGTTTGTTACAATAAACAAAAAAAAAAGAAAAACTATCCCACTTAGCAGAGAGACAGACAGCCAGACACAGCGCCATATAAATATACATATTTCTATATATAAGAAATATATGCATAACTATTATCGTAGAAAAATTATTTGTGTGCGCGAGAAATTGTCAATAATAAAAAAAGCTTGAATGACACATACAACCAAGAATTAAATACGCACGCTGCTGCTATTGCTGCTCGCGCTTACACTACGTATAAAAACGTAAACACGTATATAAAGAGAGAAAGAAACATTTTACGTGCAATATTTTATCGTTGTTACATTTACGACACATACACACACACACTCTCTCTCTCTGTTCTCTCTCTCATTCAATTTCTTCAGCTCATCAGACGCTGAGAGAGAGGAGGCGAAAGAGAGATAGAAACGTAAATGAAAGGAGTTTGTTGATAAGAGATTTACAATTACACAAAATAGATGTGCTGCATAAACTCATTTTCAGGTTAGTTGCTGCTTTAAAAATTCATATGCAAAATTCGATTTAAATCAGAGATTCAGGAGAATTTGCTTTTAATTAATATGAATGGACATGCCCCTTTTTGTTTCTGATGTAGAAAGAATTATGTGAATGTATTTCGAAAAATTTTATAAATGCCGAATATTACAGGATATTTACTTCCAATATATTCCGATAAGTTTAAACATTTTACTATTTAATGAAGATTTTTGGAAAAATAATCGACAAAAAAAACGGAAGAAGGAAATATTAAGTTAAATAACTCTTTATATATCGTGTCTACAATACTTGTTTTTTATGATATTTCAATGTTCAAAAAGGGCCATTTTTTTCTACTCGAACAATTGTTGATTGTCTAGTTCTTGTAATTCTCCTGCTGGACTTTAATTATATTGAACAAAATGCAGTAAGATATCTAGGAATCGGCCCCGCCCGACTATAAAGTTTTTCCTTGTTTTTTTTTTTTGACTCAATGACAAGCACTCAAAATTTCAAGGCAAATGTAGTTTTAAAGATCGCTTAATGAATAAAAGAAAATTTTTCCAAAAAATAGGCATTTTTAGGAGTCATACGAAACGTCTCTATTAAATACAATAGTCCAAACTTTATAATTTATATTTTTTTTATTATACCCACCATCCACTGGGGTATAATTCGGGGTATATTCAATTTGTCATTATGTTTGTAAAGCCTAGAAGGAATCATTGGAGGCCCTACACTTGAACAATACCAAATTCTGAATCCATTTGGACATGCCTGGTCGCTTGCGTATCAATCGATTGAAAATTATTTGAAGGCCGTTTTTTAAGCTCAATGAAGCATGTTGAAAATTTGTTAAAAATTTCTAAAGGGGAATATATCAAAATTAGGCCATCAATAATTAACGAATCGAAACTTAAGTCTTTGCACGTTTACATTACAGAGTCACATTTAAAGTAGAAAATATCCCAAATTTTAATGGAATTTTGAAAGTAATGTAAGGGATTCGAATTGGCATTGATTTGCTTCATATTTTTACAATGTGAAATTGCGTATTCCGGTACAACTTCCATTAGAAGGATTTGATAAATGTAAGAACCTTTTTACAAATTAATATTTACAAAGCTTTTCAAATATGCCAAGATTTATTTGTTGAACATGGCACATTTTCGAAATATTGCTATTTACGTATTATAAATTTATTTATACTACGTTACATTTTGCTTGTAGAAAATCAAAAGTTTACGCAGGTGTGTTCGAAAATATTTACACTTTACTCTCTCTCTTTCCCTTTCTGTAATTTGTACCCATCATTATGCAGATAATTAAAGTATTGTTATATCCATCAAAAAAAAAATTAGTAGCGCTTCAAGAAAATCAAGAAATTTTTTTATATTGGCCCATGAAACATTTCAAAAGTTGCGACTCATTCAGTTTAAATGTCTTATGAATTAGAGCAATAAAAATATACCAAATATTGTACTCATATCTTTTTTACATAAATTGTTAACGCTGACACTTTTTAATATTCCTCATATAACTATTTTACAATTCGTGCGTATTATATAAATTAGTGTACATGAGTTGCTTTTTTTTTTTTTTGATTTTTTCTATTTGCGGTGCTCTGCGCATGAATGTAAATATAAATGTAAACATTGTTTAGCGTCGTAGGCAAAAATTTGGCGTCATTAAAATCTCATTTAACTGATTGTGTATCTCAGATTTGGTATCATTTTCTTTGCCGTTGTACAATTTACGGCCTGCCAAATATTTCTAATTAAATTTAGACCTCAAATCAAAATTTTATATTGATAATATTGATAAAGTTTTGTGAAATTTCCTTAACAAAGAAATTTAAAATTTCGTAGAATTTGTAGAATTCATGAAACTCTGAAAAATATGCCAAAAATATTTCAACTATTCCGATATTTTTTCAAGTTCTAATATTCCTTTGATTAGTAATCACAAGATTCCTATAACCATTTCCAATGACCTGCGATACAATGAATCTAGCCTTTATAGAAACTGTCCAAATTGAAAAAAAATAATCGATCTTACAGAATAAAGAATTTTTAAAGAATTAAAGAGTCTTTATAAAGAATTAATGGGGTTACACTATAACAAAATAAATGTCCCACACTAAGCAGGGACTAAAAAATTCCAATCCTATCAAATGAAAGCACTCTAAGGCAAATGCACATTATGGACAAATAATTCTTCAGTGTTAGTCGGTATGTATGATTGAATATGCGATCTAAATAAGCCTTCATATAACTAAAGAGTTAAAAATAAAAAAAAAAAAATTTTGGTAGAGCTTTTTCCTTTAGTGCCTAAAGGAATAAAACGTTAAAATTGACGTACTTTTATAAAACAGAAATACCAAATAGAAAATAAAACTTCTTCGATGAGCTTATACTCACAGTAAGTTTGTGTCAGAAGACGGCCCTATAAAAATGGAAATGTTTCTATTAAGGCGAAAATATGTCTCAGACCCCAAGAAGGTAAATAAAATTCATTTATATTATTGATTGCCAGTGTGTTTGATTTAAGAATGATACTTGTAAATCGATACTTATAAAATCGAGCAAGTGTCAAAACATTTTGCAAAATAATAAAAATGGAATATCAAAAAATGATCGCAACAATATTTCATGATGATAACCTCAAAGTTATGGTAGTTAAAAACTTTGTGAAGAATGGTGAAACTTTTATTTATTTTAGTCAAAAGATCCTTTAACAGTAGAATAACTCGTGGCCTAATATTGTACAAATAACACAGAAGAAACTTTAGCTTAAGCACTTTAATTATCAGGAGATGCGCCTTTAGATTCTTAAGACATCCATTAAAAGGTAAAAAGTGTACCGATGTTGGAGAAGTGAAAAAAGGGTAATCAAAGAATTCGTTTTGCTCTGGTAAAAAGTGCTCGAACATAAATTGAGTGTATATAAAATTTTGAACCAAAAGAAACTATTTGGTTTTTCTTTTTAGACCTTTGCCATATAAGAAAAATTGCTTTCTAAAAGTAAGCCAAATCAACAAAAGGGTTTTTGTTGATTTGGCTTTAAAAAATTTAATTTCGCATTAGATCACTTTTTAGATCTTTTATCATTTAAGGAGTCTTGTACTTTCTCTTGAATGAAATTATGAATCTCAAAGGTCGCGAGTTGGCATATTCTTTGACACCGGACGATCATAAAGCTTTTACTTAGTTTTTTTTTTTTTTTTTTTTTTTGAATAACTATAAGCACTAAAAAAAGGATTTTTCTAAATGGTAAAAAAAAAAACCACAAATAAAAAAAGAACCAGAAATAAAAAAAAAACTCCTTAACCTTGCATACGAATTTAAATCTCATTCAAAAAAAGAATAAATGAAAACAAAAACAAAAAAAAAAAGGACGACAATAAGAAAGTAAGTATTTCATTGAGTATCACAATAAAAAAATGGAAGCAAAACATAGAAATTATCTTTTATTGTTGTTGTTATTATTATGAGTATTATTATTATTATTATTATTATTAATACTGGCTTTTATTTATTGTTGTTATTGGTTGAATGGTACGAAGCCCAAAGAAACACAATCAAAAGAAAAACTATAAATACGTTTAGCGCATAAGCAATGATGCAAATGCATAATTTTCGCTCTCACAAAATCTCTGGTAAAGTTGAGAAAAAAAGCATGCGCCGGTACTTTCTTTTTAGAGACTCTATTTTTTTTTTATTCAGGGCGAGAAAGATTCGCTGACCATTTGCTTATCGACCTAACTTGCCAACTTTTCGCGCTTACTATTTTTAGAATATTTTTTTGTATTTTAGTCTTTCCTCAATTTACCTTAAAACCAAAAAAAGTAAGTAGAAAAATTTTCATCGAACGAGACTGAGTTATCAATGCCCTACACGAAATATTTTAATGTATATTAAAAATCTAATAAATAATTTATGAAATGGAAGGGTTAAAAAAAATCTAATTTTCAAGTTATATAAAAAAAGTTTTACTGTATAGATTTCAAAAAGGCAAAGTTCAAAAATGTGAATCAAATTTGACAATATTTATTTAAAGATATCTAAAATCTACAAGTTCAGACAGCTGACGTTGAAGAGTTGAATAGAGCCAAATGGGCTCTAAAAAATAGAACGATCAAATTTGGACATAGATTTTAAATGCATCAAAATAGGCTTTGCTTAAATTTTATTTAATAATGTACAAACAACTTTTGCATGCAAAGACTTTTAACTGAAAAATCAAAACAATTTTGAATTAGGTTCGTTTTTTAGATCAAAATATGATTGAGTGGCTCTTTTTTTCAAATTTAATAATAAAAAAGAAATTTCCATGAATTTACATGGTCATCCAAAAAATGAACAAACGTAGAGTCTTGAATTGATTTGTAATACGGTTTCGAAGCCATTAAGTTAAAGCATTATTTCAACTCCTTCTAAATGTTACAAGCACCTACATAAACTTAGAATATTATTGAGGATATTAATAAAATAGAAATAGTAACAGTGGAAAAACAGACAGACAGACACGCACACACACACAGAGAAATAGAGAGAGAGAGAGAGAGAGAGATTTTTATATAAGTAGAATTATATACTTTGAGTAATGAGTAACAATTGAGATGCAAAGAGAGCATCAAAGCATTAACAAGTGGGTGGAAGAAATGCGTACTAATGTGCCTATGCATGAATGTGTAATTTTGTGCATTTTACATATCTATGTAATCTATGTAATCAATAATATGTATAATTTTATATTTACATCTTTATATATATGCATATGTATATATATAGAGTGTATGTATATATATAGGTGCATGCGTTTACAATTACAGATTCATTACATATCGTCTCGTTTCATTTCATTCGGTATTTTCATTCCATACATTTCACAACTCGCTCAATTCCGTTTTCTCTTATAATGAATAAAATACCTAACGGTTTGTTTGTTTGGTGTTTGTATGAATGTGCTGTATATCATGCATACCATACTAGTCGTTGTATTTATTACCGTTATTTTAAGTAATGCATAAAAGCATTTAACGTCATGAATTAAATTAAATAGAATTGAGTCCTTCTTATCCATTCTGTAATGAATGTCTAATACATTCTTTCTCTTTTCTGTTGCCATTTCTCTGTTTGTTCGTGTTTTCTTGCAATTTTATTGTAATTCAAAAAAAGTTTTTCTTTAGCTTCGTGTATCGTTAGTTGGGTTAGTTAGTTTGTTAGTTAGTCAGTTTGTGTGTAGCAATTGCCGGTGATATAGACGTGGGAAATAAAAATAAAAAGAAACAAAAAATTGAGAAATAAAATAATTTTAAAATATCGTGAATTTTATATTAAAAAAAAAAGAAACAAGTAAATAAAATTGGAAAAAGTGAGAAAAAATTCTGCAGAAAAAAAGTTTAACACAAAAATTTCAATATGCAAATTTATATTGTTTTTCATATAAATAAATACGATAGAATTGTAATTGATTAGTTAAAAAAGGATACGAAGCAAACAAAAAAGGGCTCATAAAAATGAAGTAAAAAAAGAAATGAAAAAAATGCCCAAAAATACAAGAAAAATTATAAACTAAATTAAAATGAGAAATTTTTAATTGAACAAAAAAACTAAAATGCTTTTAATAAAAAATCTGAAATAGAAATATTGTAAAAGGGAAAATTCTATTATAAAAGAAAAAAAAGCAAACATATTTTTATGTTTCGAGAAACATTTTACCGCATTTTTTTTTTTGTTGTAGCAATTTTACATAAACCAAAAGTGTTGTGGCAAGAAATTTGTGTAAAGTTTATTCGATGAAAATTAGCAAAAAAATGTCCTGTTTTTTTTTTAACTTTTTTCTCTTTTGGTTTCTTGATTTGATATCTTTGGCTTATTCGATAATTGCCTGATAAAAAGTTTTTTTTTTTGTGTACGAAAATCGATAATTCTCAGTGCTGTATCTTATAGCAAAAAAAAAAAAGAAAAGAAAAGACAAAAAAATTTCACACACATATATACGAGACTTTCTATAAAACACTGTGCAATTGGACGAGGTAAACGATAAAAAGGACGAATAACGATAAAACGACAACGAGAATGTTATTTTAAATATTTATATATAGTTGATGCAATTTCCAATATCATTATAAATGAGAGGCAAACAGAAATAGGAATAAAGTAAAATTAACAGCAAAAATTCTTATAAATATTTTTTTCTAAACGATGGCAACCTCGGCAATTATGACAACAAAAGCATTAGCAATAACAATAACAATAACAATAACGATAACGCAAAACTACTACCGACAATAATAAATATTTATATTTATGATATTTGTAGTGGCGTGATTGAGATACAAATTTGTCGCTCATGTGAATATGAATCAAATAGTAATCATATCAGACAGGAATAATTAAAAGCAAAAGAAAAAAATGTACACCATGGTATATGTTACCAATATCAAATGGCAAAGTTGTAACTATTAGTAAGTTGTGCATATTGAAAAGTGTTATAGGCGGTATCCCCAAACTCTTTCCACCCTAACCATCCAACTATTTTTAGTCTTCTGTATGACAAAATATTTGTCTACCTTTCTTTTTTATTACTTTATAATGAAAGTAATAATAATACTAATAATACTTTATAATGAAAGTATTTAGAGTCAAAGTTAATACCAAGGATTCTAAGAGAGGGAGCGTTCTCTATATTATTATTGCCATTATAGGTTCAGTTTCGCTTTCGACAAATGTGTAAGTACTTGACTTTGTTGAAGAATAGTGATGGGCCTGAATATTTACGACAGACAAATATACCGTTCACGACATTGGAAGTGCCCACTGCTTGCGTTTTTTTTGGGAAATTGTCTGGCTAAAATAAAATCATCACCTTGGACGCAGTACGATTTCTTTGTGTAATTCTAAAGTACTGCAAAGTTTATGATATGATTTTAAGAATAAAAGGACTAAAATACGAGATACTTGCAAAATATTTGAAAGTGGGCGTGTAGTGAAGTCAAAACGGTAAACACAAATATTTATTTGCCTGTTCCTCGTAATTATGTGTATGAGTGAGAAAACGTAATGACTTTATGTAACTCATAAAATTAAAGTATATTAAGTCCTTTTTCCCATTCTTTCAGTTGATCAATGAATGAGTAAATTTGAACTTTTCCAGATGCTTTTTCAAAAATATATTCTTTTTGGATAGTGAGTCAATGGGGTAAAGGTGATCAATGGTGGATTTTGATTTTTTGAAACCAATCTGTTAAGGACTAAACTGAGCACTTTTGGATATACATCATTGAAATTTACTTATAATTTAGTCTGGTACTTCAGCAAAACAAAAGTTAAAAAAGTTAGATCGGTTACGTTTGAGATGCTTTTAATCGCAATTTGGTTTTGAAATTGTTACTAGGGGTACCTTTTAATAAGATTGTGGAATATGGTTGTGGAAGATATTCTTGTAAAGTAGAAGAATTTTATTTTTCAGTATGAACGAGATATTTCTGCAGGAGTTTTTCTTTTAAGACTATTTAAACTTCTTAGTCGATTCAAGTGTTGCTTACTTAAGATTGCTGCTTTGGGAAGTATCATCGATTAATTTATTAGCTATGAAATATTATAGAAAATTTGAGCCTTGAGACGGGACCATTTTTAACAAAAGGCACTGACTATGTTGACTTTATTTGTAATCTTTTTATTATCAGTTTTGATGCAGTGAATGCTTTATTTAGTTTTCTAGTGAAAGGGTAAACATCTGAAACATCTTTTAAAACATCTTTTAAGACTTTCCTTTTTACTAATCAGAGCCTGAAATTTTTTTTATTTGATTATGTTTTCGGATGCTTTGTTAACCTAAAAGATTTGGCCAGACAAGCAAGACCTTTATTGGTAGGAATAAAGTGCACAAAATTCGGCAATCGGCACTAATGCCGATGAGAATTGGTGAGAGTTTTTCAAGCTGACAAGGAACTAAAGCGGATGAGTAGAAGGTGATGTCGATATCTGTGAGGGAGTTATAAGTACTCAGATGTATCAGAGAGCAATCATTAAGAAGAATGAAATCAGAGTGTTGCAAAAGTTTGGCGAGAATTTTTTCGTTGGTTTTATTAACAGGAAAGCCTCATAGTCCCATAGAAAGCCCCATAGATTGTTGAAATCTTTTATGACTAAACAAGGAGAGAAAATTCTACCCCATGTATTGTGAAGATTGGTGCAATTATTGACGGGTGAAACATATGTGGATATAACTAGAATTCTTTTCTTAAGGTGTACCATTACGGCAAAATTTTCAAAGCTATAATTTAAATTGCACAAACTCTTCGATAGATTTGTGAATAAAAATAATTTCTTCAAACATTAATAATATATAAGTTGAAATTGATCGATATTGGTATGTTGGTGATGCAATGTTTGTAAGTGCCGTGAAAGCATATGAAGTGGGTACTCTTAAAATGATATTCTTTTATATTAACAAGGAGACTATTTAAGGTATATTGCAGCTTAATTTCGAATTTCTTTTTTTTTGCTTTTTGGTGTTTTATTAGGGAAAATAAAGATGCGCTTACCTTTTTTTTTGAACAGGGCCTAAGATTGGTGGAGGTGCTTCGCTTAGAGACTTGGTGAATGTGTCATTGATTGATTCGTAGCGTGGGATCTTCAGAGTTGTCTATTATTCCTGATGAAGTCACATACTCAAAATCAGTAATGGCTTCAGTGATTGGCTTTCGAGAAGCTAAAATGCAAAGGAAAATTGATTGTTTTGAAGCCTTTTATTAGAAATTTATGTAGCGATTTTTCTGTCCGTTTCCTCTATCGATGTAATAGTTTATGAATATTTTTTATTTAAGTAGACAGGACAAGTTTTCAAAAAAGTGCTAAGGTTAGAGTTTTGCACGTTTTAGCTATGATAGTGAACCCATAATTTTGGTTTTGTTTAGTGATATGGACTTCTCCCACGAAACTTCCATACAATTTGTAATTTTTTTTGCAGATTTTTGCCAAATGACCGACATTAGGGTTACTTTTACAACTCGCTGGTTAGGGCATGCAAAGCATTGTTTTTTTTTATTTATCTGGTAGATGAGTAGAAGATGGTAAGATGATAAAGCCAAATAAAGATATTGGATATTGTTAGTATATTTTTTAAGTTTCTTAACCTTTAAGATCGTTACGGCATATAATGCCTTTTGAAAAATTTAATGACATGTGTTCATTGAATTTCTTTTATTGTGGGCGAGAAGCTAAAAAGTGTAATTTGTTTTTTGAGAGAATTGAACCGTTTTTTAGTTTTTTACATAACTCGATTTCTCCACAAGCGCTATCGATTACTTTCTTGATGAGAAATGGAAATACATTATTTGAGAGTTAGTCTGGTTCTGCTTTGTTTTTAACAAGATATTTGAGACCAGTCGTAGATATTAAGGTATTACTCTTTGTGTTTCTTTCAAAAGGAGGCTGGCCGGGGGATCATTCCTTATGAATATTTAACTTATTTTAGCCATAGATTTGAGTTGTTTTTGTTTTTTATATGAATATATAAATTTATTCTGCCACTAATACAGATACAGATGAAGAAAATATTAATTTATTTAACGATAGTTAGTACAGACAAAAAGAAAATTTAACTTTAAGTATTAATTTTGAAGTTTTACACTCTTTTTGTCTATTTAGTCTGCCTTTTAACATGCCATTTGGTGATTACGATTGGTTTCTTAAGCTGATTTTTATACGATTTAATAATGGTTTTAGGGTATGTTTCAACGAATTTGGATTTACATTATGATTACAAGTATGTACATTTAATGAAACTCTAGTAGACTTCTTAGAACTTCACTAGAAAATATATAACTCTAAACAGGAATATAAACTTAAAAGGATTAATACATAATTTCCCTAAGTTGATAACGAGAATCGGGCGAAGAGAAACACATAGTTTACAATACACCTTATAACCTCCGAAATTACTTCTGTTTCATCATTATGATTTTAGACGTGAAATTTTCTACAACATTTTACGACTTTTAAGTTAATTTTTCTATTTCTTGCACATCTTTTACACCCTACATCACGTGTGCTACAGTGTATTATAAGTTTATGCAGATATTTGTTCAAAGAGTTCAGATAGATCCACTTTTTGTTATACCAAACAATTCAGACACACTTCCTGATTCAATTGAAGCTCGCACGTCCGTCTGCCTGTCTGTCTGTTCATCTCTATACAATGTAAATATTGCAATTTTAGAGATATTTAAATAAAATTTGGTATATGGGTGCGCTTTGGCCCGGGGATAAGCCCTTTTAACAACTACGCCACAAATAACGTCTTCATTTTAAAAAAGTCGTTGTATGAAAAAATGTTACAATTTTAACTATATTTTAAGTAAACCGGACGATCTATGGTATTTTCACATAAATACCATATATACGAAATTTGGTTCAAATGAGCGCATTTTTATGACCACTTCCCATATAACGCTTTTTTAGAAAAAAGTCATTATATGGACAACTGTTTAATATATGTTACCGAAAAATGGCACTACCTTGTATTTTGACATAAAAAATGTGTATACCAAATTTGATAAAGATTAATCTATTTTTTTTAACCTTCTCCCATATAACCAATTTAAACATTGCAATTATCTTAAATCGTATTGTTCTTGTATATCTCTTATTTGACCTTAATTACATTAAGCAAATTGATGCAGGGTAGTTAAGAGTCGGTTTCTATCGACTATATTATTTGTTTTTATTATATTCTTTTGTGGGACCTACATTTGCTATTACTGCCTAAACGAAATTACAATATAACAAAAACACAATATTTGATCATGGTATCAGGGTTGGAATATTACAAAATTTTCTTGAAGAGCGCAAAATTAAATAAAGTGACTGTTGGAAAATTTACATTAAAATTCAAAATGTAATTAAAAAGTAAACGAGTTTAAATGTTTTAATTAGTCGAGAAGAACTCTTGTATATCTTTAGCCATTTAGCCAATGTGATTAAAAAGTTTAGAAAATGAATTGAGTACTTATTAAGAAAGTAAAAAATTTAAAGTTTCGTTTAACTTTGAAAAGTTCGTTATATGGTAACGCGTTCAAACAGTACACTACTTTGGATCAAATTCGAGTTAAATGTTATGTACGTAATGTAAATATGTTGTATCGATTTTTTAAAAAAAGAAGAAGTCTAATTTGTATATTTATTTGATATACCGACATATTTAAAATAAGGCGTGACTTTAAAGAGTAGTCAATGTCACCACCTAGAATATAGTGAGTTTACCTCCACCCAGATCAGGAGTATATTCACTTTGTTCTTATGATGGTAACAACTAGAAGAAAGACCCCATAAAGTATTTATATTCTTAATCAGCATCAGATTTTGAATCGATTTAGACATGACTGCTGGCCCTTCTCTGTGTCCTTGTGTGGAAAACATTCTCTTGATAGCAAAAAATATAGACATCGACATTATATTTGGCAGAAACATAGGAAGTTCTTGTACATGGGTTAAAATTGAAACTGGGCGAAATCTGTTAAAGGACATACCCATAAAACAATGTAAACTGAATTTTGAAAATTTGGGCTTAGACATATATAATTTTTTTTTTAATTTTCTCTTACTCGCTTTTAGGCCTAACCAAATGTTTCAAAAATTGAGCCTCATGGTGAAGTGTTAGTAGATGTGGATTTTGTACAACATCGTCCAGATTTTGATATGGAAACTAGTAAGTTTTTAAATTAAAATTAAGTTAATTGTATATTGATGGAAATAAAGTAACTGTTTTAGCTAGCTACTTTTTTAAATATCTGTAATGTACAACTTTGCTTTTCTAATTTTATTTTTTTCAAAATTAAAAAAAGAGCCCTTTTTTATGATTTAAGTAATTTATGTCATCTTTTTGGCAACAATCAAGTATTCCGCCTAAATAAAAATGCTCCTTTTAAGCAATCCAAGTGCCAATCTAAATGTTGACCACTTTGTGTTGTTGTAATTCTATTCAGACATCAATGAAATGAAAGAAATGATTATCGGAATGAATAATACTTTGAGAAAATGGTGAATTAGATAAAATTTATCATTTCAACGCCCCTTTTTCTATCGAAGTCTGGCTTAAATTCATTAACGATTTCCTGTAATTATTTCAGATGGGTTTAATACCTTTTAGTACTTTCCACCCATCTTGGTGCCATCAAATAGAGAGCATAATTTGAGAATTGTCATTTATTAGTTTCATTGTCGAGGTCTAACCGTAGCGTAGATATATCCATAATTTTGGACAGTTAAGATTATAATTATATGTCCATATGTCCTGGACCAGTCGCAGGCTTTGAGGCGTGCTTTGTTGATCTTACCAACTCACCTTGAGATTATTATGCATGCTTTCTCTTCTTTTTTTTACTTCTTTTATCTCCTATACCAGTATTTTTTACTTAAATAATATCCGAGAACTTTAGTTAAAAATTGCTTAGCATTATGGAAAAAAGTATGATATTTATATTAACTTAAAGTTCGATGATTTATTTACACATCTTTGAATCTATGGTACTTATACTATTTTCCTCTGCATAAGATAGAATGACAACTGTAGATGACATTTCTTGAAAGGCGATTCACAGAAAATTGTGTACATGATTTACTTTTTGTGTTATTAGTAAAGTAGGCGTCATTATCTGCGGATTGGCTTAGATATTAGCGATTTGACTTAATCATTTCACAAGTTGTTATATTCTTCTATTAATTAAGATATTCGGCCCCGAACTTACATGATAGATGCCCTATAAATTTTATGCATTTTGACAGATTCATCTGAAAATAAATTAAAATGGCAAAGTTTTAGATATTTATTAAAATAATTTTTTTAGTTTATTTACACTTACTTTATCATTAAAATTATTAAATATTTTTCGATTGCTTTACTTGTTAGGCTTTAGTCCATGCACAAATGTGAACTCTACGAAGGATAACGTATGCTCCATAAAATCTTCTGCGATGATGTGTAAATCCCATCTTCATTATGATCAGCATAGTTCCGAAGAAGAATTAGAAGTCATAAATGGTCCAGTATCAGTGGCAGCCGCCGAAGCAGCAGCTGCTTCTAGTAGCAGTGTATTAGGAATACGGGGAACATCATCACTTACATCAGAACGAGGTTCCTCATCTTTGGACGCCGATGATTTGCAATGTGGCACATTAAAAGTAAAACGTTCCAGTTCCACAATTGCAGAAAATCGTAAACGATCTTTAGCTCATAGTTCCGATGATGATGTAAGTATAATAAATTAGCATAAATTTTTACAAAGTATTTACAATTATGTCATTTTTCTCCTTTTTCTTTATAAAAACAAAATCAAAAGCTACGAAATTTTCTAGAACCAGTTTTAACGCCCGTTAATTTTCGTACATCACCACCACTAGAGGCGTTTAAACCAAATCGTAGCCACATGTATCGTTCAACAACGCCTTTGATATTACAAGAGGCTCGTTGCGGTATCGAAAATATTCAGTTATGTGATAATAGTGTTAATGATAAGAATGGCCCTAATAATAAGGAGTTTAATTATACAGCAATGATACAAGAAAGTAATTACCCTTTCAACAGTAATGCTAATATTAGTGCAACACAACCAAATGAGGCTGGGGCAAGTGCAGGAGCAACAGGATCAACTGCTGGTACAGATAGTGATAGCATTATTCAATTAAAAATTAGTAATTCGACAAGTAGCCATCACATATATCAACCGCAGGCTAAACACACTTTTCAATTTAATAGTTCACGTAGCAGTCCCGCCTCCACTACCGGTTTGGATGCGGAAGTACGTTCAGTTAGTCCACCGGCGAAACTCTTCCATTGTGCAATATCGCCACGTAGGCGACCAATACGTACCCAACATAATTCAAATTCACAACGGCTACAAAGACCACACAGGCCATGTTTAGATTTCGATAAAATGCAACAAGTTAGTTTGTAATGCAGTGCTAAAACAAGCCCCGCTATCAATTATCGTGCCCAGACTTTAAATAACAATATTGGCCAAAATAATATCATATTGCAATATAAAAATGGACGCATAAGGCAGAAAATTACTTCTAATATCCTTAATAATAGTACAATCGATACAAATGGCGGCGGTTTGTATTATAATAATCATAATAATTATTGTAATGATAATAATAATAATAATAATAATAATCATAAAAATATATTTAATTTAATTGAAAAAGTCGTCATCACCAATAATCATCAACAAAATGTAACACCAATCATAGCAACAACAACCATAACAACAAATCAAAATGATTGTCTACCAAATTTCAATCAAATTAATACACAACAATTAGCAATAGCACCAGGAAAACCAGTAACAATTATAACGGATCCAACAACAGGCTTTAAAATTGCAACAACAAACAAGACAAAATCAGCAACAATAGCACCAGCAAAAATACCAGCATCAACTTCAATAACAACAACAACAACAATAATAATAACTACTATAAAACAAATATCTAATATTTGACAAATAATTTTTTTCAACTAAACATCAATGAAATAATATTTTCTACAACTAACAATTTTTTAAGCCGTACACACAAGAAAATTAATTTGGCATATGTAGAAATGTATAATTTCTATTAAACACATACATCTATATAATAATATACAACAAACATACACATATACACATACATTAATCATTTTCTAATTAAATTTTAACAGACATTTACTAAAATCGCATTTTTGCATAAACACTTCTATTATTTCTATTCAACTTCTACTACACCTACCATATAAAATACATTGCATTACAATTTTTTTTAATGCTTCACAATATAACACACGTGCACACATGATGAACTTCCCTTGTCTCTCAAAATTAGGCCATTCATAAAGGACATTTTAAAATATTCTTAAAATTATCAAGTAAATTTTTATATGCGTAGGACAGAAAATATATATTTATTTTTTCATATTCAAAACATATATATAAAACAAAAATTATATTTGACCAACGTCAAATCTTAGCTACCCGCCACCAACATACTTATTAAGACATTACAGGGCAGATCATTATCTACCATCCTATATAAGTACAGAGACCGTAATTATCCGATAAACTTATTTGCAAAAACTTGAAAAGCCAACATAAAACTTAATAATGTGTAACTTTTGATGGGCGTGGCCAATTCAAATAGTCTCTACATAAATATATAAGCACAATACGTTTTACAAAAATGTAAAGTATCTACTTTCTATTTGTTTTAATATAGAACTATATAATTTAGCGTAGACGTGGCCAATTTGCATGATTTTTGGACAAATATTGGCTAATGATTGTCTTAGAATTTGTGAAAAACCCCTTTTGGCATATCCTTTGTTTGATTTGTTTCAATTTCAATTTTAGCCTGCGTACAAAAGCTCTTAATGCTACTGCCAAGTTTGATCTCGATATCTGAATATTTATGGGCCAAGAGAATATTTACAACGGATGGATAGACAGACAGATGGACACATCTGAATCAATTGAGAATTTTTTGCTGATCAAATATGTAGGATCAGCAAACAGGATCCTCCTGCAATACTTTCTTTTAGATGTTACAAGTATAAAGACAAAATGAGTACACAACCAATCCATGGGTGGTGGGTGTAAAAATCCATGCGAAAAAGAAATGAAAAGCAAAAACATGAAACAATTGAAATAGAAGTTATTAGAAAAAAAAAATATTGAAAGGACGAGCCGAATATCTCTTAGAATATCACTTGCTTTGTACGAGCCTGAATGATTGAAATGAATTACTCAATGAAATAGAGTAAAAGCCTTTTCGAAAGGCAAAACAACAAAAAGCTAAAAATTCAATGCAGAACGATCATTAGGAAATAACTTTACAAGAATTATCTGGTCGCAGTTGGTTATTGTTTTCCCTTTTTTTTCATTTTAATGGGCTTTTATTTATTTATATATTCAAGTTCTTTGTTCAATGTATTTGTAAGATGAGCAGTAGTCCATCTGTGTTCAAATGAATGAATAATGTCGCCATTAGTTTAAGCAAACATTTCAACATTACGTTGATCATATACTGCCTTTTCTTGGTAAACAACAAATAAAATAACAGCCACAAAAAGTAACCGAATAAAAAACTGCGATTTTAATAAGTCTTCTGTTAGATAAATTCAAAAGAACTATTAAATAAGTCACTGCCTTAAAAATATATGATAAAATTCATTTATGACAAAATTCATTTAGAGAACTTTGAATTGTTTCATGTTTTCACATTTCACGTCAAATATTTTTTTTTTTTTTTTAGATAGCATAAATGTAATATTTTGGCATAAATACTTAATTTTATAATAAGTGTAGTACAGATACACATGTGCGCATGTATGTAATACTTTAGAAAGTAACTTGAAGTAGACATAACCTTTAATAAAATCGCTCCACGTAAAGCCACTTTCTGTGGCGATTTAAACATATCTGAGTCCCTGTTTTTTGAAAGGTCTGTCCGTATAAAAGTAAATGATACAATTTTGGAGTTATGTTAAATATTTATGAAATTTGGCGGGTAAGCGCTATTTTTCCCCAAAACTGGTCAAAGAATAATGATAGGGGAATTTTTATGATCATTCCCCCATAAAACGGTTTATTTTAAAAAAGTTGGATTATGAAAAAAAATGCATAATTTTATATATATATATATATATATATTTCATGAAAATGGGTGCCTAGTAATTATTTGCCCTAATGAATAATTCAAATTTGGCAAATTTGATCCAAATTGGTTCATATTTTGGATTTTCTGTTAAAAAAAAAAACCTTTTCAAATCACCTGCAACATTTTACTTAAGTTTTTAATTACATTAAGAAGTGGTGTAGAAGTATACAAGATTCGATCTCGACTGACTATAAAAATTATACTTGTTTTCTTTTATTTTATTTATTTTTTTTTTTTGTTATCTTTGATCTCAGTTCAAATTCTAATGAACAAATGTTTAATTAAGTAGATTTTGAAATGACTAAACAACTGAACTTTTTACTTATTTATTTATATGAATCAAATTAAAGGGGCCGATAAGTATTATAAACGCTCGGGAAAGACTACTAAAAATTCTACATCTTTATTGCGGCTGATATGAAAACAGAAGTAAAAATATGGCATGTAATGAGGGAGGAGTTATCGCCAGGTGTTAACAAATGTATTACATATGGCAAATATTACGCAATAGCCCTAAATCCTTAAGTACCAAGTGACCAATAAGTTTTATATGTCAGATAAACATTTTACAAAGGCTTGATCTAAAATGAATTATCAAAAAATGTCCAATTACTATTTTATTTAGAGAAAAGAATACTTTAATAAAATGATGGTAAAATAATGGTCACATTTTGATCGAACTGCCTATTTATATCCTACGCCTCTTGTAGTACAGTGTATTTTATGTTTGAGTGGACGTATGCAACACCTAAAAGAAGTTGAGATGCGCCTACTTTTTATTACGTCGAGCAACGCGGACTAATTTTTTAATACGATTTACATCTGTCTGTCCGTTTGTTTGTTGTCTATAACAAATTTACATGGATATTCAAAAACTTGGGAGCTATTTAAATATAATTTGTAATATACTTATAAATCCATTTTCTAGAACCCCTTCATATAAAACGGTCATTTCAAATAATTCCAAAATGACAATTTTCACTTGCTTGACTTGTTATACATTTTTTCTAATTTTAGACTTTTACATTACACTTGCACAAGGCAAAGTGATGTAGGGTATTGAGGAATCGATCATGGTGGACTATACCATTTCCACTTCTATTTTTTCTTGCCTTTTTTTACTTTTGCTTTTTTTTGGTTTTGCTTTTTGTGAGCGTTCAGTCACAATTTGAAAATCGTACAAAATTCATTTTTAGATGCAGAGTCCATCCATCTGACCCATGTTTAGGAAGAGTACTTTTTCTTTTCTGTTTTTTGTATTTTTTTTTTTTTTTGCAAAGTTTCGAAAAATCCGTTTGAATTAGATTCAGATTTTTCTAAAAATCAAAAAATATAAAAATTTTACTAAATTACTTAGAACACACAAAGATACATACAAACACATTCATATATACAATACATACATATATGACAACAAAGTGTTGAAGAAATAGAAAAATTTTCTGAAACAGGGAAAAATTTAATGAAATTTTTTTTTTCGAAAGAATAATAACAACAACAATACAATGACAATGACAATTTTTTAACTGGCCAAGTGTAACACAAATGAAAGTAGAAAGGAATAAATAAAGAAAATTTCTAACGTAAATATAATGAAGAATAAGAAGCAGCATAAAGAAAAAATATAAGCAAAAAATTGAAAAAAAAAACTTCCTGATAAAAGTTACAAAAAACAAAGGAAAACAAGGGAATTTAATTAAATAAAATGAACAAAAAAGAAAAATGGCAGCAACAACAATAGCAACAACAATATGATATTTTAAGAAAAAATTCACAATAACAACAACAACAAATCAAACTAAAATTAACTAAAAACTAAAAGGAATGTAATCTAAAAAAGATAGAAGAAGAAGAAGAAGAAGCGGCAGAAGAGAAATAAAAATGTTGTAACATTTGAATTGAAAAAAAAAAAACAAACCCAAATGAAAATTTCTCAAAATTAAAGCGAAAAAAAATATTAGACATTTTGCAGAAATTTTTACTATCAAAAAAAAAAAAATGAGAAACCAAAAAAAAAAAACAAGCAAACACACACAACATCAACATTCACGTGCACAAATATTGATAAAGAATATGTAAATGTTTGTATTTGGTAAATAACAAAAGCAAAAAACAAAAAACAAACTTTAAAATACAAAAATTAACAATAAAAAATACCTAAAAAGAAACAATAACAACAACAAATTTTTCATTCTTTTTATTTTTCAATTCTTCCTTTTTATTTGTTTTATTCTAATAAAAATGAAACAAATAATACACACTCACAAATACATACAAACAAACATACAGACGACGCAAAAAAAAAAAGTTATTAAAAAAAAATTTTTTTTCTGGCAGGAAAACAAAAATCACTTGAAATGCAAGCAAAGCAAAAGAAAAAAGCTGAATAAAGAAATAACAGTAATTAAAATGTAGAAAAAAGGAAAAAATAACATAAATAATCATTTCTCATGCAATTAATTGGCCGACAACCAACAACAATAACAATACAACAAACAACAATAATAATGATGATGACAAAGAAGAGAAAAATTAACATAAAAAGAAAACGATGAAGAATATTGTGATTAAAGAAACACCACACACTAACGACACACACACACACACACACAACACACACACACACACACACACACACACATTCACATTTACATATGTACATACATTTGTATTCGATCATGTTCCAAATTATTTTGGATAAGAATATTCTTATGGAAAATTAGAAAAAAAAGCAAACTAAACTAAAGCAAATCAACATTTAGAAGAAGAAAAAGAAGAAGAAAAAGAAGAAGATGAATAATAATAAGAAGCAGAAGCAAACTTCTATAATCATAATAAAAATATTTGCTTCTCATTTATTTTCATTTTGTTTTCTTCTTTTTCTTTCTTTCTCTTTTATTTAACTTCATATTTTTTTATATCTACTAAAAAAAAAGATAAATAAATATGTATGTCTGTGTAGTGAATGCATTATAAATATAATTAAATAAATAAAATTAAAAATATATTGAAAAAAAAGGAGACAATTTAAAAGAATTATATAACTTACAGGCATAAAACTTTTTTAATGAAATAAAATTTAAAAATCACGAAAGAAAAAGCAAAAGAAAACAAAAGCAGAAGAGAAAATAAAACAAAACGAAACAAATGCTGCTGCTGTTCTTAGTTTTGTTTATTGTCATGATTATTATTATTATTATTATTATTATTATTATTATTATTATTATTATTTTGTTGTTGTTTTGTTGTTGTTGTTGTTGTTGTTGTTATGCATAAACTCAAAAGAAAAAAACAGTGTTGTAGATAGTTATTGGACAGAAGAATTATAAATAAATATAAATTATTATTCATAAATATAAATGCAATAAATAAGCAACAATAATAAACAACAAAAATATCCAAAAGAAAATAGAGATTTTTTTTGTAAAAGAAAATTATTTAAAAAACAAAATGAAATGACATATTTTTTCACCATCCATATAAAATATAAATATAAAGATACTCATTTATAAATACATACATATATACATACATACATACACACATAAATATATATGTGTATGTGCAAAAAGAAAAGGAGAAATTTTTTCAACCCCGCCCGCAAAAATAATAAACACAAAAAAAAAAAATAAATATAAAAAATCTATAAAATTCTTAAAAGATCAAAATGAAATGAAAAAGTTTTACAATAGAAAAGTAAAAATATTGCCAGGCAAGATCGCCGGACATTGATTAATAAATATATCTCTCTCTGAACCATCATCTTTCAATACAAATTAAAAAATAAAATTAAAGCCGATAAAATCGAATAAAGATCTCAAACGTTGAATTTTTTTTTTTTTTAAAGAAAAATTCTGCTCACAGCAGATGAATCAAAATATAGATTAATCTGATCCATATATAGCCCAAATATTATTGAAAACTTAAAGTTTTACTTTGTAACGATTTTCATGATAAAAAAGAATTTTGGAATTTGCTTCTTCTTTGCTGAATGTCGGAATTTTTTTCGATATAGTGCTCGCTATAAGAATCGGTTTGGTTCGAACCAAATTATTTTCACAAGGAACCATCTCAGCTATACAAATTTCATTAATATAACTCTGAAAGAAAATATTATAAATTTAATGGAGATTTAACAAAATGAAAAGATCGCTAAATGGATTGAAATTTGTCTTACGAATGTTACACATAAAATCCAATTCTGAATATTTTTAAGGTCAAATTGTAATGTTTTTTAAAACAACTTTTTGACGACATGAATGAAATCCTTATAAGGAGAGCAGATTCCTTAAGAAGTAGTCCTGTTTTATCTATTTCTAATAATGTTCCTCCTTAAGTCGGAAAAGAAAGACGTGCCCAGTTCAAATTTTAATAAAATGTATCCAAAAAAAATTAAAAAAAAAAAATATAAATATTTCAATTTATATGGAAAATCAGGCATAATGGAGAAAAGAGAAATTTCTGTGGTCTGAAGGTCTTTTTGGGTATTACATAAATCGGCTCAAATTTAATAGACATTAGACAAGTGAGGTTAGGTTTGATATATTATTCGCTATTTGTATTATCTATTATTAAAAAAAAATTTTTTAAAACAATAATAATAATAACAACAACAACAACAACAACGATAAACAAAATTAATTGCAACAAAAACAATAATAATAATAATAATAATAAAACAACATTTTAAACATCAAAAAAGTGTATTTTTTTTTTGCAAAAGAAAACAAACAAATCATAAAAATCATAAAAATAAAATTAAATTTGAATAAAATTTCAAAAAAAATAATAACACTAAAAACAGCAACAAAACAAAACCGATAAAAGGGAAAAATATAAAAGCAACAATCGATCGTTAGATTTCTTCAAGAATGCTCCACTTATTGTTCGATCCAAACAATTGGCCCAATAATTTTTTAACAGAAAATTCCCTCAAAGCAAAACGATAATAAAAATTTGAATTTTTCTAAATTAACAACTAATGAAACGCTTTTTGAACATTCAAAATGTCTTTGGTTTTGAAACGTTTTGCATTTTAGAAAATTTCCATCTAAACTTAAATACAAACTGAACCTTAATAAAAATTAATAAAATCACTTAGATTTCTGAAATACTTTTAAAAAATTTTAATTCTTTTTTAACCTTAAAGTTAAAAAAATATGACAAAATTGCCAAACACCATAAAGACTTTTTTTCTAGTTTGTTAGCACACAATTTTATAGCAAATTGAAGCTTATGAATATGAAATTTTATATCGCATGTGGCATCAATTTTTAGAATCGTCCAATTTTATAAAGCATTCATATTTTTTAACATTCTTGTATTATAAAATTCAAATTATTCATAATTTATTGATTCATAAATTAATTTAAACAAAAAGCAGTTGAGGCTTCATAAATTCATGGAAATTCATGGATAGGAAGGGAAAGGAAAAGAATGCAGAGTACAGCAGTATCAAGACCATCTGCCTTTTGTTCAGTTAAATATATAAAATTAAACTTATTACAAATATCGAAGGTTCTTATTTAAAGAAAATCAAAAGTTCAAGCAGTTCAAGAGGTGTGGCTGTAAATCATTAAGAAATAATGCTGTTTTTGCCTAGTTCAGACTAATGTCTGTACCAAATATCATGAAATTTATAGAGTTTTGATTTCAATAAGTCTTTATCCTATATAACTTTGGCCGTACACGGCACGCCTGCTCATTGTATAAGTATGGATAGTTCAATTATGCCCAAGTTCCAAAGGCATTTCAAAAATATCAAAAAAAGGAAAAGGCAAATCGATTTTCAAATATAATAAAGAGAAACTACATCGTACGCAAAATTTAAATCCATTCAAAGGCTTCATGATTTCAGCGGGACTTAACTTAAGACTAAATAAAATGCCAAAGTACGCCTTGATATTAAAATTTAGTTTTCTGGTAACGTGCAATAGTCATCAATCGATGAAGTGGCTGGTAAATGCTCATTTCATGCCTGTTCCAAAAAAATGTATTTTATCATCATTTTAATTGTGCTTTTTCATCACCATAAATATCTGCTCCATTAATTTTCAAATATAGAAAGTTTACACTTAGTAATTTTCGGTTTTTAATAGAAATTAGGCAATTCATTAAAAATGAAATATAAAATTAAAGGTTAAAAGTTAAAAGTTAAAAATTACAAATTTCATTTGAGTAAAACAAACAATTTTAAAAATATACAAAAAAAAAAATTGAATAAAATAAATACGCACACTCAAATAATAATAATAATAATCATTTTAGTGCAAAAATTTTTCATTTCTGAATTTTTCTTTTTAAATTAATTTTTTTACTTAGACAAAAAAAGTCGGTTCAAGCGTCTTCACATTCAATTTAACTTTTTCTCAATTTTATGTTAACTAATTAAAATTGTAATGTGTAACTTATAAAACTTTATAAAAGGAAAACAACAACAACAACAACAACAACAACAACAACAAAGAAGAAGAAAGAAGATGAAAGAAGAAGAAGAAAAACAAAATTTGTATGTATCACATTTAAAAAGTAAAAAGAAACAATTTTAAAATATTTTTATTTTTCCATAGTTTTTTTTAAATATTTCTGTATATAAAATAATTTTAAAAAGATATTTTTTAATCTATGAAAAATTAGAGATAAACAAAATAATGTAGAAAACATGTAGAATTTTTGAAAATTAAAATTAAAAAAAGAAAACAAAAAAAAAAAAAAAGAAAAGAAAACAAATTTAAAATATTAAAATTGTAATTTCATTTGACTGAATAAAAAAATTTTAATTAAATTAAATTAAATTAAATTATAAGAATGAAATGAATTTTTATGTCTGAACTTCTCATAGATTATAAATTTAAAAAAAGAAATATGCAAAAATACTAAAGCACAATGTACACGCTAAAACAGAAAACAATAATAACAATAACAACAACAATAAAAACTACAGCAGCAGCAGCAGCAGCAGCAGCAGCAGCATAAAATATAATTAACAAAAAAAACTAAAATAATGAATAAAAGAAAAAGAGAAAAAAATTACAACCATAAAAAATTAAATGAAAATGAGAAATGGCATATGATGATGATGATTGATGACGATGATGATGATGATGTTAAATGAATGAATGAGAAACAAGAAGCTATTTGAAAAAAAAAGCAAGCAGGAAGCAAGAAAGAAGCCAACAACAACTAACGCAATAAATAAAAATTTCTAAAATAAAGTAAACGCTTCACATGTGAAAGGCAAATGTAAAAAAGCGTTACAAAGTCTCATCTACATAAAATTGTACATACAATACATACAATACATACATACATACATCTATATATGGATATATGGATATGGATACGGATATGGATTTGGATATAGATACATATTTATATAAAAATTAAGTACAAGTGCAAATATTATAAATATAAAATAAAAATTACAAAAAAAAAAAACAAAAACAAAAAAAAGAACAAAATCAATTAAAATGTAAAACAAGAAGAAATAAAGGAAAGCTCTGCAAAAATAGCTCATAAAAAAAATTAATAACAAAAAAAAAATGGAAATTTTTATTTAAAAATTTTATTAATTTTTATGATGATAATTTGAGACAAAGTAGAAATAAAAAAAAAATACAAAGAAAATTACGAAGAGTAGAAGTAAATTGGAAAGCTTTCATAGTCGCCGTTTTAAGTGAAGTATTTAAAAAAAAACACAATTTAAATAGTTCGTTAAATAGTTCGTTAAATAGTTCGTTCGTGTGGTAAAGAAATTGAGAAAAGCTTTGCGTTTAAAAGCAAATTTAGGATACTTATTTAATGTGTTAAATAATATCTCTTTGCTTATTCTTCTTCAAAATTGTAAATTTTTTCTTTTTACATGGCGCTTAATGAGCAAAGCTTCCACAAATTATTTGATTGGTAGAGTTCACTTTTTCATTAAATTTTATAATTCGGTGGCTGAATAATAAAATTTAACTGGACATACAACAGATGGACAGACAATTAGATTAGAATTGAAAAGTACTTTCAAATTGATTTGTATAATTGAAACTCTCAGGATGTTACATGCGTACGCATAGACCCATTATACTACAAGTCTTATAGAGTGCATAGACTTTGCATTATTTTTGCTGTTCATGCCCAACAAAAATAATTAAAAAAGTCAATTTTTTAAGCTTATACCTTTTGAAACTGATTAATTCAAATTTTTTTTTAATGACGCTTATTCCAATACAATTTTCAATTCAATTTATTTACTTCTGCAAATTTCAATTAAATTAATCATTTAATCTGGCTACAATAAAAGACCATTCCATCATATTCCTACTTTCTCTTTAGGTAAAAATAGAAACAGTGAATGAATCAAGGTAGAGAAGAAGGGTTTTTAAATTTCCCATAAAAATTTTTATTTTTCAACAGGAGTGGCCAGAAACTTTCCCCCTACGCCTTTGGCAGCCAACTTCATTTACATTAACAAAATTTAACAATTATTAAATTTAATGGCAATTCCAAGAAATCCTGTCTTTTTTTTTGGCCATAAGCAGCTTTTTTGAAATTTCCTTCAATGTCTGAGCAATTTGACAATTATTGAAAGCGTCCAAATTATCTTGTATTTTTCAAAATTAAATTGACTAAGATCAAAAATAAATTAAAGATGAATGGAGTTTGCATAAAAAGTTATAATTTTATTGTAGCAATAAAATTTATTCAATATTTTTGATATATTTCAATTTATGCCTTTCATGCATACGTTTATGACGATTCAAATCAGTTGATACACGAAATTTTTTCGCACAAATATCACACTGATAAGGCTTTTCACCTAAAACATCAAGAAAAAGAAAATAAAAACGAAATATAATAAAAACAATAATAAAAACAGTAAAATGAGAATAATTTTCACCAATTAAAATGATTTTTTTGTACCAACCAGTATGAATTTTTCGATGATTTTGTAAATAGCTACTGGCACGAAATGATTTATCACACCATTCACATTTATAATTGCGTTCACTTGTATGGATGCGTACATGAACAACCAATGAATATTTTCGTGAAAATGATTTACCACAAAATTCGCATGTATAAGTTTTCTCCATGCTATGTAGAGATGTTGTATGATATTTAAGATCACCCCATTGACGGAATTGTTTATCACAGTGTTCACATTTATATGGTTTAACGCCGGTATGCATACGCATGTGAGCATTTAAAGCACCCTGAGCATAAAATTTCTTTTCGCATATATCACATTTGTGGGGCCTTATACCCGAATGTGTACGATTATGATATTTGAAGGCATTACTTGAATTAAAAATGCGTAAACATTTTTTGCATACAAATTTTTTATGATCACCATCAATAAGTATGCCAGCATCACTTTGTGTTGACCACATTATCAATTGTTTATTATCTTTTAGATCTTCAATAGATTCATGGATTACATGATTCTCTTTACGCTTACGTTGAAAATGTTTTCTTTTCCTTTTTGTATCTCTTTGTTTTGAACGATAATTTTCAGTTTGCGTCTGAGCCATTTTTAATGGTAACATTAATGATGATGATGATGATGATGATGATGATGATGATAATGATGATAATGATGCTGATGCCGATGCTGCTTCTACAGCCAAGATTTCAATATCAGTCAATTGTACATTATCTTGATCATTATCATGATTTTTTATAGAGGTAGTTGCTAAATTTGTATGTAAAGTTGATACTACGGCCTTTGTAACTTTATCATCAACATCGACATCAACATCAACATTTGTGGTAGATGCTGTTGGGTTGTGAGCATCATTAACAGGCTGCAATAGCTGCAATGGCTGAAATGTTCCATTAAATAAAGCATCACCAATTGATTTTACTTTTAATTCCATACCAGTAAAGCATGAATTATTAAACCTGCAAGCACGCATGCAACACATAAAATAAATTTTTTCTAAAATTTTACTTACACTATTTTAGAATTTTAAGAGTGTTATTTTTGTTTTTTTTTCTTTTTCTTTTTCTTTTTTTTTTTTTTTTTTTTTTTTGGTTTTCATTTGTATGGTTTGCATTATTTACCAATTCGGTTTGAGATCAGGAGAATTTGGTGTTATTAAATCCATTGTATCATGTGTATCTTCAATAAATACTTTATCTCTGATGCCTTCTAACATATCTTCCGCTTCACTAAATTCTCCATCATCTAATGATTGTAAGGTGCCTGATGATGTTGGCGTTAGCGATATTGATGATGCTGATAAATGATTTTCATTTTGATTTTGATTTTGATTTTGATTATTAGCATTATTTGCATAATCGATTTTAATCGGATATGGCATCGATTGCTCGATTGCTTGTGATGATTGTGGCAAATTTTCAAAAGGAAACTGTACATCATGTAATATCTGAGCCATACCATTTGCATCAGCGATTGTCTGTTATTATTAAAATATTGCAAATAAATAAATGTCACAAGTCTTATAAAATCTTCTAAAATGTAAGACGCTTAATTTACTTTGCGATTTATTGAATATAAATCATTATTGCTGTTATCAATTCTTTCTGGTCCCAAAGCATCTAAAGTCGTTTTCATGGCAGCTAATATGGTTTCAGGTGTTGACGGTTCATAATGTTGCTTTAAATGTACATAAAACTCTAATTGAGTCTTTGAACCATGATCACATAATTCACAACGATATCTCATACGAGATGACATTAAGAAAAGATCAACATAAGATAGTTTACGTTCTTGCCTTTCGAATGTTACATTATCTAAATCTAAATTTATATTTTTATCACCATTAACTATTTTCAATTTTCTTGCTATACGCTTTTTATGTGGTAGCACTTTTCTACAATTACTACCAATGACATCGCATTGCTTATCTGTTGGTATGCGATCCTGATAAACAAAAAAATATATAACATTCAATGATGAATATCACAATACAAAAGTGAAACAATAAAATCGCACTTACATTTTTTGCTGTTGTTGTTAACTTGACTTGTTGTGACTTATTCAGCCTAAATTTATACTCTGCAGTTTCTATTGCTGTTGCTGTTGGGCTAGCACATTTATTAGTTACTGAGCTTAAGAAATTGGCATCATTTATGGCCATACACATATCTCGAGGCGATTTTTGTTGTTCATTAATGCTCGTAGCAGTATTAGAATTATGATTAACATGTTCTGAAGTATCATTGAATAAACCATTGGAAAAATGTAATTCCGATGATAAAGTATCTGCATTGTTAATGACTCCGCCAGGTGATGATGATGCTTTTGGAAAATTTATTAAATCTATTATGAAATTATTTGCCTCTCGTATATATTCGGGAGCTAATAATGTCTATAATAAAAATATTTAAAAAAAAAAAATGATTAAATACAGCATAAGACCAATTTAGGGATATTACTTACATGATCTATAAATTCTTGTTCCTTTGATTCCATAATATGTACCATTGAATTTAAAGGTATGTGAAATTATCAATTTGAAGTTATTTGAAGAAATTAATTGTAAAATTAATATTTTTTTATACAAATAAGACATTTACAAAATGCAAATGAAACTAAAGGAATATAAAAAATATTCCAAGGCAATTAAAATATATTTGTTAAATCAAGTTAATTATATACGAATATTAAATTGCACCGCTCCATAGGTTTTATATTTTTATGGCAACACTCTTTGAATTAAGTAAAAAAAAAAAAGAACTTGAGATTATATGAAATACGTGAAATTATCAATTGCAATTATCAACTTATATATAAAAAGATACTCAGGTAATGAAAAAGATAAAATGTAGTTAACAAACAGAATTTGATATGTGGGCATGGATTAAATTTCTAAATTAAATTTTTGCAAATTACTCTATGTCCTAAATCTCTAATTTCCCACTTAAGATTTATATAGGAAAAAAATTTGTAATTTGTAGTTTTGTAAATGATAAAAAATGATGCTCAATATTTACCTGAACTGCCTTATAAATTTAGTTTAGTTCAATGTTTAGTCTAGTTCTATTTTCGTCTGTATAAAAATCTTTTCGTATAATTCTTTTAATTAGCTGATTCAATAAAAAGGTGTACTGAAAAATCGATGACGATCAATTGTAGTGTAGAAAAAATTTTTGAACTATTTCAGTGATTGGGCATTTACATAACGGAAATTAAGCATAACGCATAAAGATTGGCAAAACAATCAGTTACAAGGCACGAGAGCTCAAATTTCTAAAATTCAGAAATTTGAATTCAAAATGAAATTCTAATTATTGCATATATAAATCGTATAAATTAATTGAGAAAGAAAAATAACGTCCAACAAATTTTACAGGCTACATGATCTTTTCATATGACTTAACACTTTACTTTTATTTAATACCATTAAATTTACAAACGACCGATAAAGGATGTTTTTACATAATTTTTAAAAATTGTTCTTTTCTAGTTGTATTTTAAGTTTAGTTTACGGAAAATGTAACTCGGCATTCAAATTCAATATGTTTTGGTTATTACAAATCATATTAAAGATTTTCAAGAAGTGCATCGATTTTTGCTTCAAAGCTTAAATTAGCTCTATAAGTATTGGAACCATTTGACACACACCTATCTCTTTTAGATGAGAATCCTGATTGTTGTTTCATATAACTCATTTTAGACTGTTTAGCAATTGTAAACTCATGCCGAACAAATTCTTGACGTTTCTTTTTAAATAACTCTGAACGCCAACTTTTTTGATCATCCGATTCTTGAGTAGAAGGACTCTCAGATGAACTGAATTGTAGTGTAGATGCCAATGATTTTAGTGGACGCCCAATTTCGTTTACATTCAACTCCTCTAACAATTTTTCCAATCTTTTGCGCAATAATCGGGGTGTTACTGGATCTACGGTACGCGGAAATGGCGTTGAGCTTTTATTCACTATTGCAAGGCCATAATCTTTAAAAAGTGGATTTATTTGCCTAATATTATTTTCATCAAATTGAAGTGCTCTTTTGTTTTGTAAAGATTTTATTCGCGACATTATTTCTCAATATTCTACTTTTTTTTACCTGCTTTCTTTTGCAAGTGCTATCAATGGAATTGAAAATTATTTCAATACGTGATAACATGTAACAAAATAAAAATATATTTTCGACAAAGTATATTTCAAATGTCATACATTTAAAAACTGTCATATTATTTTAAAATGTTTAATGTTTGACAGAGTTTTAAATATCACTTTACTCAAAAATCATAATAATAATGAGTGAAAATTTCAAAATGTACTTTTATGAAGAATTGTAACATGTAACCTTGATCTCGTTCAGTTTTACGCTTATGTGAGTATTTCATTTAATGAAAATGAAGAAAATTATTATTAAGAACTATCCAGTTAGAGATTTACAATGCTTTGTATAGATAGGGCTGTAACAAATATAAAACACAAAGATTGTGGCATATAATTAGGAGGAAGCATGAAAATAAATTAATTACTTTTTTCTTAATGACAGTACAAAAGTAATTAGAAAGATTTGTACAGATGTCTCTAAATTTAGTAAATGAATAACTAAGCCAAAAAGTATGCAATATTTTATTAAGTTTAAAATGTATGTATTAAGCATACATTTGAAGGCTATTTGTAGCAGCCATATCGATTATAAAATAATTGTAATTCGATGAATACCACAAACGATGGATTTATTGCTAAATATTTTTTTTATCAGGTAGGATCAAGTTATGTAAAGTATTTAATATAATTAACAGAGATCAAATATAATATACTAAGTTTTTTTAAATTAAGGAAAATAATTTCGAGATACTTTTAAGAAAATCAGTGCTAAGAAATTAATTTTTCAAGTATTAAGAAAAGAAGTTAATTATAGAAGAGTTCCGAAATACATTTAAAACTATCAATAAATACAGAAAATAAGTACGCAACTAAAATAAGTATAAAGTCTTGGCTTTATGTAATTTTTTTTATGTAATTTTTTTTAATTTTTAGATATTTTGAAGATAAGTCTCATATTTAAGGGGAACTAATAGCGCTTATCAACTCTGAAATTTAAATCACAAATAATTTATAAAATACAATTTTATTAATTTTATTATACTTTATGATAAATTTAAAATTGAAAAGAAATGTAATAGAAGACTTTAAAAATCCTATTGATTCTATTGATCTAGGAATTTTTACCAATGTAAATATCTCTGTTCACGTATTTAACAGTTTTCTAGGTTTAAAAACTTTGACAGAAGAAAGTTATCGAAAATTTAGAAATTTATTGCTTTGGAACATCAAATATTGTCCATTATAACAAACGGTTCAAGTAACCAGTGATGGTATAAAATTTTAGAGTTACCTAAAACATTTTGTCGCAAAAAAAAGTAGAATTATTGAAATCTAGTAATTTGCTTTAAGTTAATTCTGCTGCATCATTTCCCAGTTGTATTTACCTGATTAAAGATTGTGCTGAGTTCGTAAGCTTCCTGATCTTACAAAAGCCCCTCAACTGGGGGAATAATAATTAAATTATAGAAAATTTTAAAGGATAATGTTCTGGATATCTTAAGCAATTATTTTGATCCATTGACATGAAATATGCCTAAAAGTTTTTTGTATTTAACGGAATTTAAAATGACTTTTGGACCTTTAGACGAATATAAATTGCCGAGATTCAAGTAAAAATTTTATTGTAGCTTCGAAACGATTCTGGACTACTGTACCATTTTTAATTACATGTAAAACATCAAGAAGATAATAAATTTTTCAAGGACTGTTTTAAAGTATAACAAAATCTGGACTAAAACGAGCCAAATGCTTAATTTCCATTTAATGTTATGTAAAATTGTAAATTTTATAACCTGAAACGACTTTTTCAATTCACAAATAATCTCAATTTTTATAAAAAAAGTGGCTAAAATTGCAATTTACAATTTTGTAAAAAAATTTATTTACATAAATATCAGACAGACAAACAAACAGAGTTAAAGTAAATTAGACATTAATTGCGAGTAGATAAATCAAACGCAAAACCCTTTGGATGTTGCCCATATCCGTATAAATATTTTGTATGTTGCAAACATAAGTGACAAACATTAAAAAAACTTAACGGACTTTTTACTTTTTTACTGTGAAATTTGAAGTATTCAAATGCATTATTCAATTTATAAGAGAAGAAGATAAAAGAAGAAGAGATAAAAGATGAAGAAGAAGAAAGCAAATACAACCATAACAAATAAAATTAAAACTTTAAATATCCATAATGTGACATGTAACACAGTTTTAGAATGGAAATAAGAGGTTGCTTCGTAAGTTGAAAACTTTATTTATAATTGAAAAAAAAAAAAAAACTCTTTAAGTTTTAAGTTATATTTCTGAATACACTTACTTTGATACTTTTACAAATAATGTCCCCGCTCTATTAGACTTAATTTCGAAAGAGAGTGTCCAAAGTACTTAAAGGGAGCAATATTTCCTTATCGTGTAAAAAGGTATTAGCTAGAAAAAGTAGCTTGGAATTAGAAGCCAAAATCTGTGGAAATGTATCGCTTGAAATGCTTAAGTATCCAGTATGTATAATGCTTAAATATTCAGCATGAATTCTCCTCACGACCTCTGATATTGGCTTCTCTTTTTCGATGGCTTAGCATTTAAATTAACAGACTTGACTTGAGTGACTTTTGAATCGTAATTTTTAGTAGTTTTCATAGATACTTAAGTTGCTTAAAGCATTTATGATTTCCTTGTGATTTTATAACTCAATTTTAGTATTATTTTAATATTTAATATTTGTAATATTGATGAATGCCTTACATGCCTCTAAATTCTTGATCAACCTTTTACAATAATTATTATTGTAAAGTATTATTGAAAAAAAGCTGATGACACGTGACCAACGAATAAACATAAAAATTTTGTTACAGATGTTTAAGCAAAAAATATATCATAAGGGTCAACTAATGTGAAGGTGGATTCGTTTACTTTTATAAACGAATACCCTACATTAAACGGCCGGCCTATGACAAATTATCTGAAATTTATTCTGAAATTTATTTCGCTTTAATTGATCGATAATTTTCAAAAGCAATAAAAATCAGATAATTAAATGAATAATATAAAGTTCTTCATTTAGATTTAAATCTAGCAAAGTAAATCTATAGGCTTAGCCTAAGGTCTTTTCAGTTCCCCTATTAAAGAAAAAATAACGGAAGATTAGAAAGAATCAGAAAAATATTTTGAACTGCTCAAGATTTATTAAAGATTTGACTGGATGATTGCATTGAATATCAAATAATATTTACCCGGATTTATATTCATATATAAATAGCAAAAAATTTGAAAAAGCAACAATAATAAAGCAACATAATTATCGATAAATACGTGTTTATTTTTATAAAACAACGGCACGCAACACAAACATTTTTTTGCTTTTGTAGCCTTTCTGTTTTTTTTTTTTTTCATGGTGATGCTTATGATGATGATGATGATGATGATGATGATGATGATGATGTGGTGATGATAGAATCAAAATAAGAGAAAAAAGAAAAGAAAAAAAAGCTTTTTTTATAAAGTTGTTAAAAAAGAACGTATGTACAAAAATAAATAAAATAAAAAAAAAAATAAATAAATGAAAATAAATGAAAATAACAAAAAAAGTGTGCAATCTCACATTAATGATAATAATGTTGCTGATGATTATGATTATTTTTATGATGTAAATGTGTTGTCTGCCAAAAATATTGACAAAATGTATCGCATTATAATTGCTACCATTTTTATTATTATTATTATTATTATTATTATTTTTTTTATTTCATTTTTCCTTAGAGATTACTTTTAAATAGAGGAAAACATTCTCGCTCGTTTATTGAATTTTAAAATTTTAAAAGCTTTAGCTTTATAATCGAAAAGAAGAAACTCGTCCATAGATTTTTTTACAAGAAGCGTATATGAGAGAAAATTTGGGGCGTGATACTTAGTTATTCATCATTCATTATTTTGCAGGATAAAGTCATTTCAGTTATAGATTTTAGAAAACTCAGCATCAATTTAGACAAAATTTTATCCATAATCAGGATAATCATGTTATAATCAGGACAACTTGAATTAGAGCCATCTTTTATTGAATTTTTTTAGTGAATTCATGCAACTTTGCTTCTTGAGAAAATCCATTCCGAGAAATAGATCCAAAATACTTGAATATGGCTAAAATGTAATAACTTTAATAATCATTCCACTCGGTTATTGCTTTGAAGGCTTTTTGAATGGAAATTTATACAAAGGGATTAATTAAAACATAAAATCCAAATGGATCAAATTTATCATAGAAATTTTAAAGCTCTTGCCATATTAAGAGCCTTTCAAATTTTTTCAAAAATTCATTTAATTTATGTGTACTTTGATTTGATTTATAATTCTTTAATTTGCTTCCTTAAGCTCAATTTATAAAGTTATGTAGGATATTTTTAATATCGGCCCCAATTAATAATTAAGGATATATTTGCTTTATTATTGATTTGTATGATGTTTCCTACTTAAATGAATAAGTGGGAACTTTTAAGTAAGAAAAAATGGAATAAAAAGATAAAACAAAAAAAAAAAAAGGGAAAAATTCCAATCTGAATTAAGTTATTTGTAAGTGTTTGTAAGTGTTTTGTGTGTGTTTGTATGGAAATTTTGATAGAAACACGTTCCATGCGAATTGTGACAAAATATAAAAAGTTTATTTGTATATGCATATAAATATCTACATATATATTTTTAACACTTAGATCCATAAAGAAGAAGCAAGAACTGAGAGTGTACCGCAAAACGTGACAAAAAACAAAAGAAGGCACTTTCTTGTTTATATGCCTTAATAATCCACCACACTTGGCAGTACCGCCAAACCCATTGTCATCATCATTAACATCATCATCATCATCATCATCATTATCATCATTATCATTGTAAATATGTTTATTATAACAGCAAGATAAATTTCATTTGAGGTCCGGCCATTTTTGAATGTAAAAGTGTATAAAATCATTTACATACGTTGTGAAATATCGTGGTCATTAAATGGTTGCCGCCAAAAGTTTCTACCTAAATAAAATAGTTGAAAATTCTACACAAATATAGAGAATTTCAAAATTTTCGAAATGCGTTTTAATTTTGAGTTGATTAAAAATCTTTTTGAAAAATTTCGATTTTCTTTTGGAAAATGCAAAAATTTTAGTAGAAATCAAATCAAAGCAATTGAAAGCTTTTTCAAAATAATGAATATTTTATTTCATTATTTTCAGATAATTTACTCAAGACCCTGTAAGGCGACTCCTTAATAACTTTAAGCTCAAACTCCATTTCGAACGAAATATATCGCTTTATAATTTTTTAAGTGAAATCTTAAATGAAATGAATTGAAGTGATGAGTGGTGAAAATTACTGCAATCGAACAATAGCAACAATAACAATAACAATAACAATAACAATAATAATAATAATAATAATAATAATAATTTGTCTTTTGTTGAACAACTTTTTTTTTTTTTTTTGGTTCAAGAAGGAAGTATGCACTTTTTGTTTCATTTCGTTGTATTTTTATTTATTTATTCATTTTATTATTATTATTGTTTTATTTTGTATTTATAAAAAAGTAACCATGCCAATGACAAGGCTGACAATGATAATTTTTTTTTATTTGTTGTCCTTATTGATAAGCACTCCAAGCCCTTGTCAAGTGAATTGTTCTTTCATTGTATAACACTTACTCTTCTTCTTTCCTCTTCTCTATTCTACTATTTATTTATCATTCTCTCTCTCTCTCTCTCTTTCTCTCTTTCTCTCTTTCGCTCTCTATAGCTATCTCTTTTTTCTCTATTATCTTAATTTAAGTGATGCTGTAATTAATTTACTCACGCATCGTACTCAGCCACGCGAGTAAATTGTGATACCATGATATTGACTTTAAAATTTCTTTACTTCCTCTCCAAGACAAAAGTTTTTTTCAATCGCACAATATAAGATTTATAAGTGATATATTCGTGTATATTTGAGCTGTTGTAGAAATCATCTTAAAGCTGAAACGGCATATTGAATCTTGACATTAATGATTTTTTAATGGTTTTTGAGTAAATTTTGAATTCATCGAATCGTTGGCTTCGTAGTAATATTTTCTTGTAACTTTACAAGTTTCTTGAAAACAGCATTAGATGAATAATGCTGGGCGCAAATGGTACAGAATTAGAAGGTGCAAGTTTTGTGGATTCTAATGCATTACATTTGTCAGAAATGGGCAGGACATTATCCTGAACTCTTTTCTTTTTTTTTTTTTTTTCTTTTGCCAGAGTTCTCCATTTTTCTGTTCAAGTTTGTTCTAAAGCATGCATATCACGCTTATAAGTGTAGCGTGGGAGGATTGTTCTATAAAATATCGCTTTTAGAAAAATTTGACAAGTGAAAATGAAAGATATGACATGAAAATGTTGTCCACATGACTTGCGGACTCAGAAGTGATTTGAGCGCTTCTCTCTTAAAAATTTCGTTATAAAATGTGCGTACATAAATAAATTAATTGCTAAAAAAAAAAAAAATTTTGTGGAATCTAACGTTTCAAATTGTCTCACTTTCCTTTTTCAATGTGAGTGGAATTTTTAATGTTTAAAAAAATTTACTAATGAAAAATTTTTATTTATTTAAACTAAACTGAACCGAATTAATTGATTCTATAATTTCTATAATATTTGCTTTTATAATGTAAATCGATTTTAGTCCCGTCGTACCGATTGATATTTTCCCAAGTATAAAAGTTGCAAACTAGAAGTCATGAATTTTCAGTTATTTCGGCAAGAAATTTTGTATGGAGGCTTGTGGTATCTCAACTAAAGTGTAGTTGTAAAATTGTTCAAATCAAATAATTTGCATGTTCAAGTGCCCCGTTACTTGAAAAATTTATTGGGAAAAAAATTTACATTCTCTTGATTTTTGAGTTAATTTATTGGATTTTCTAAGCATATTAAGCAATGAGGTTGAGGGTATTTTAATAGTGGACCTAAATCGTTTATAATGCTCTTGTTTATTTTTAATTAATTGCCAAGGTTTTTTTTATCCCGTACTAAAATTCTTATTATTGATCCACCCTCGGTTCCTCCTTCGGTTTGTGTGCCAATTTACTTTCATGCATTTTAAAAAGGATACAAAATATATGAAAAGAATTTAGGGGCATTTTATTTAATTCGTAATGAAAACAAATTGATCCTTTAATTTATCTCTTCTTCTTATAAAAATACCATACAAATATTTATATATCTACATCATTTATTTTATAAATTATTATAAGTTTTTGGAAATGTTTGTAACCAGCAAAAATATTTAAATTATGCTGAATGTCTCAGTCCAATATCTGATGATAATGCAGGCCACAATTTTGGATGCATTTTGATACTTACAATTGATAGTTGAACATGATTCAGACCAAAAAAGAGTTATATTATTTACAAAATCGAAGAACATTTCGATCAAGCCTCGTATTAAGTCTTCTTCCTAAGAAAAAAAAAAAAAAAATTCCACAATTTTGAGTATTCTTTTTAAAGAAATCATTTCAGGAATATTACTTGATATATTAAATTTCGTATTAAGGGCCAAAATCGATGCAAAGCGTTTTATTTTTTATTTTTTTTTAATTAATTTCTCTTTTTAAGAAACTTTGCAAATTTCATCGAAAATTATAAACTTTTCATTGTTTTTTGATTTTCTTATTAATTTTTAATCATAACAAGCCAAAATATTGTAAGGTATTTCAAGAATTCTTATCGATTCGTTTATAAAATTTCTGTTTTTTACTTTTTTTTTATTTTTTCAAAAATATTTTGTTTATTTTTTTGCTTATTTTCAATGAGTTTCCAAAAAATGTTTGTGCCTACTTTTTTCATGAGATTTTGTAGAAAATTAAAAATAAATACTGATTTTTTTCATATTGTTGTTGTTGTTATTATTATTATTATTATTATTATTCAAACAAAACATTAAATAAATATTTCTGTTTTTATGGTTTGAAAAATAAACAAAATATCTCTATATAAATATAAAATAGAATTAGAAAAAAAAAATTTTAAAAGTTGAAAAATATTTAAAGAATACATTAAAATAGAAAAAATGCAATACAAAACATTTAAGAAAATAAAGTAAATCTATGCGTAAACCAAACAAATGTCTGTACGTCCTGTTCTTTTGTTATTTGCATGAATGTGCTTGTTCAATGATTATTTATTTATTTTTTGTATGAACGAAAAAAATTATTCATTATTCACACAATGCATGCTTGCATGCATACATGCATGCATGTGTTGTGTGTGTGTGTGTGTGTATGCATCTATGCGATTTAATATTTGATGTAGAAGAAAAAAAAAAAAAAAGAAAAACTAGTGAGAAAATTAAAGTTGGCTGAGATCGTAATTTGAATGCATTTGCAAAGCAATTTAAATTTGATAGGCGTAACTAATTTGTATGGAAGGACTACACATAAACCTTCATCATTCGATCATTTAAAATATGGTCTCAAAAAGTTATATTGTCGAAATATTCGTAACAGTGATCTACTAAAAAAAATTCACCGAATGCCAAAAATAGCTTTGATTTTTCGTTAATTTTACTTACACTCCCGTTTTTTTTTTGCAAAAATCGTGAAATTGTATATTTTTTTTTTATAAATAATGAAATTAAATATAAATATATGTATATATTAAATTTTTATTAAGAAATTTCAGAAACCGTAAAATTTTATATCAAACGAATCATCTTTACTCGATTACAATTATCCGCTTGTTGTTAAAATTTTACGAAATGTAAAAATTGATATAACGATTTTAAATTAACTAAATCAAAAGCCTTAGAAATTCTTTTGAGTAGATTACTATCGAAAATGATTGACACGCCCATATTAAAGCCTAAATTGATGGTATCTACCTTTTTTGATTGTTCCTTCATTTTTACATTATTAAATGTCAAACAAATGTCAAACATTATTTAATTCCGATGGACAATGCAGTTAAGGCTCTAAATATAAGTTTTGCTTCCAAAATATTTGCTGGTAAAGATTTTATTTACTAGAAAGTTGTCCATTTATTAAAATTTTTTTCTTATATGTTGCGGATGTTAGACATTTGCCAATGTCCAACATTTTAATGTAAAGTTTTCCCTTTGGGCAAGCTGAATGATTAATTTTGCTTTTGCCAAAAAAAAAATTATTACGATTTTAAACATTTCACGATTTTTCATTTCACTTTTTCGATAGCACAATATTCAAAGTATACTTTTGGTGCAAATTAGCGGACCATAGCGCCATAGCGCTTTCATGATTTCTCTGTTGGACTTGATCTTAAATTAAAATTTATTTTGCATATTAATAACATCAAATCTATTTTGGACCAACTTACGAAAAGTTGCCCTGAAACCAGTTTAAATAGTTTTTATTCTATTTCAACGAAACCTGACTGGTCGTTGAGATTTCTAGTTATACATGTTAAATTTATAGAATCAAATCGATTTAGTGCATACTTTTTTAATGTTATTATAAAAATTTTAGAGCGGAGGTTTTCATGTACTTTTGTCACATTATTTATATGGACGCAAATGGTATGATTTGCCTACTTTTGAACTAAAGGCGTGAAATACTGTGGTCACTTGATATTACACATCTGAATCCATTATTCTTTTCGATTGCATGTCTGTAATGCCTCCACTCGCCTTTAGCAAGAGAGTATCGATTTGACATAAGTAAAAATTCCATTTATTAAAAACTCACCATAGAAATTTTTAATAACATAAACTTCGATTCTTTATTATTATTTATAGCTGTAAATATTTGTCTCCTCATTCTCGATGGAATCCATAGTAGCTGCTTAAGAAGCAATTTACATTTTAATAAAATTTCTCGATCGCTTATTCGATGAGAAATATATAATGCCTGATTGGTGAATACAAAAGTTAGATAATCGAATGTATAATTAGGAAAAAAATTACTGTCACGTCTACTCATGCTCATTCAATATTGGACGCTCCTCGATTTCTATTTGGTTCAACTGCAACTAAAATATTTTCAAAATTTTAAAAAATACGTAAATTTAGAAGCTGGCATTTAAAATTTTCCAAATTATTTAAAAAAATTTTTTTGTATTTTTTAAAAAGTAAAACTTCTGTGAAAGATTGTTAAGAAAATTTTTTGATTTTTTTTTTTACATTTGATTTCTTGCAATGACTACTTTTTTAACAAATTTTTAGTTTTTATTGTTAAATATATTTTATTGTCTGTCTGATCTTCTCTGCCATCGTCATGTTTCCATTTTATTAAATTAATTCAATATTTCTAGGCAGGTCTATACCATTGTGTTACAATAATGAAAAGGCAAAATAATTGACGTTTGATCCTTTGATCTAATTTTTTTCTTTTTTTTTTTTTTTTTTTTTTGCTACCATGCATGTTTCAATAAAAACCAAACCAACCACATCAACTAAACATCAATATTTTGAGTTTTATTTTATTTTATTTTATTTTATTTTTTTTTTAAATTTCACACGAATATCACATTTTTAGATGCCACACCGCAACGCACCACACTCGCGCTCTCAGAATTTATCTAGATACATGAACCAATAAAAAGATTTTCAGAGATAAGCATATGCTTTTTTCTTATAAACAGAATCATTTCATTTCAGAATCATTTTTTATGAATATTCAACGCATTATCCTTACATTATCCTGGCATTTTATTATCTTTATTGTAGTCATATCTTTCGATTGCCCTTATAGTGACCTTGTAGTATTATTATTATCCTTATTATTCTATAATATCCGTAAAATGTCCTTACATTATCCTTGCATGGAAAATTATACAATTTTAAATATATTTTTCTTTCAAAATTGAATCACTCCTGCGAAATTTTGACTCAAAAAAAAATCCATCTACCATCTAGTAAATCCTTAGATCCCTCAACAAGTCCTTTAGCAAATTTGTTATTATTAACCTTTTCAATTCTAGATTATTGTAGAAGAGTATCTTAAACAGTCGTATCCATTTTAATAGGGATATTTTTATTTATTGTTTATCATCAATAAAACACCGTTTATTGGAATAACAAAAGGCGGCGAATCATTTCACCAAAAACCAAAAAGTAAACCGACAATAAAGCAAAAGAAGAATTTTGAAAGAATAAGCAAAACGAAGCAAGAAATTGTTGTAGCCATCGGTAAGAATGACTCAATAAAATGAATTGATATGAATAGAAAAAACAAGAGAAAAATATGAAGCAAAAAGTCAAGCAAAGAAATGTGGTAGAAAGTTAATACATGAAATTAGGAAAAACTTGTAAGAATGAAAGAAATAAATGAGAATAATAGAATAAATGTTGGCACGTTATAATTATTTTATTTTTTACAGTTCTTGTTATTGTTGTTGTTCATATTATTATTATTATTATTATTATTATTATTATTATTTTAAATGAATATCATGATGACAACTGAAAATATATTTTATCGAAATATCCTGCTGCGCGATAAGAAAGAGAAAAAAACCCACACAAAAAAAAAAAACAAAAGAACAAAAAAACAAAAAAACAAAAACGAGCAAGCAACACAAGCACCGTTACACAAACGAACACGTATAAGCATGTAAAGCGCACATTTCAAATTAATGTTGCATTTTCATTGTCCTCTCAAATGATCAGAAAATAAAATACAAAACATGAACATCAACATCAACATCGACATCGACATCACAAAATATCTAGAGTAATCCTTAAAGTCATCGGGCCAAGACAAAATAATTATGATATGAAAAAAAATTTAATTGTAATCGTTACAATATTGATTTATATGAAAGAAAAGCAGGACATGAAAATGTAAAAAACAAAAATAATATGAATTAAGTGTTGAGAAGTTAGTTAGCTCTTCTTCTTCTTCTTCTTCTTCTTCTTTCTTATTCTTATTCTTATTGTTGTTACATATAATTTATTATAAAAAGAACGAAATGTTTGCTGCGCTATTTTGTTTTGATGTTTCTTTTTTTTTGTTGTTGCTTATTTGTTGTTGTTATTATTGTTGTGTTTTGCTGTTATTTCAAAGTCACCCGCATTTTAATTGTTAATTGAGTTGTTTGATATTTGTTTGTCTTTTCATATTCTTCTAAATTCAAAATGATCTCTTCCTTTTTGATTTCTCTTTCTTCTTCTTATTTTTTGTTCTTGTCCTTTGCCTTACATATTCACTCCATGGAACACTTCTCCTATTAGTTTTTAATTTTTTTTTATATAACTTTTACATTTTTTCTTTACATTTTTTGTTTACATTTTTACATTTTTTACATTTCTCACATTTTTTTATACTTTTCTTAAATTTTTACTTATATTTTGTACAATGTGTTTTTTTACATTTTTTGTATACATTTTTTACATTTTTTTCATTCAGCCATTTTTTACACCCTTTTTAAATTTTGGCTTACATTTTATTTTTTTACATATATTTATTACATTTTTTACACTTTTTACATTTTTTACATGAATTTGTTTGTTTTACATTTTTTTTTTGCTTTTTTAATCCTTTTTATAAGATAATGTATATTTTTATTTTTTTTACATGTTAATCTTAAACTTTTTGACATTTTCTAAATTTTGACCACATCCTTTTTTTTAATTTGTTCACATTGTTTAAAAGAATTTTTAAATTTTTTCATTACTTTCTTTTACAAATTTGACATTTTACTCTTTTTAAGAATTAAATTTTTACATTTTTTCTACATTTCTTTTACATTTGTTTTCTTTTACATTTTACGTAGATGTGATGGTGATTTAACATTTTGACACTTATATATTTATATTTTATTTATTATAATAAACTCTCCCGTCCATTCAGTCACTTATGCAGTTAGATAAAGATCAAATAAATGTTACCGCCTTCCAGGACCAGCAAATAGGTTTATACAAGCATAAGTATCGAAAACACTTATAACACAAAATTAAAGTTTATATACACACACTCGCACACACACACACACACACACACACACACAGAATGTGCGGTTTATATGTGTGTTGAGCGGCGCGGCGCGATTTATGTTTCTATTGTACTTAAATATTTTCTATTTTTACAAAATGCCCACACTTTTTCTTTTTGCTTTCTCTTTTCTTGTAATTTTTGGTTAAAAATCGATTTTCCACAATTTAATAAACACATTACGATCATAACATGAGAAATAACATAATAATTATAATAATAATAATAATAATAATAATGAGGCTTCGATGTGAAGGCGTAATGCCGCCTTGTAATATGAGACGATAGCCCATCCCATTTTCTATAACTTAACATGATAATATGTTCAAGTGGTACAAGTGGATTTCTTCGACTTTTTTTTGCTACTTTATATATTTCTCTAACAAGCCAAAAAAAAAAATAAATAAATAAATAAATAAATAAATAAAAATAAAATGAAAAAGGAAAAGGAAAGAATAAGTAAGAAAATTACATTTGGTTGAAATTAAATTTTGAATATATGCCATGCAAGGACAACGGTACACTTTATGGGTGTGGCCAACTTCTAAAACTCAATCACTTACGAATAATAATTAAAAATTTAAAAAGCGGCATATTTTTGTATTTGAACTTTGTGGCGGATGCGTAAAGTAACTAAACTATTTTTAAAAATTTTCAATTTATAATTTATAAATAAGAAGCGAAAGACTTTAGATTTTTGCTTAAAATAATGGAACTGCTATCAGTTAAGGTTATGCAGAGGGCATGGCATTCAATTTAAAGCCCATATTTGCGGCGTTTAACCTTTGATATCCAGATTTAGAGCCTTACCAAAAGCTCTGGGCTTAATTAGCTTAGCTCAGAGGGCCTGAATTTGATATGGATACAAAGTCATTATAAAGTCAACTTCAATATCACCGCAATGGCCATTATTAAAACTGGTATCAAATTTTAATATTTGGTCCAATCACGTGAACTATACAAGCAACCTTCAAGCCTGGCTCTTCCAGCAACCTTCTCATGAGCCCTTTCCATTCCGTTGTATTGATGCTTCTAGTAAATTGTCGGCCCAAATGTGGGGTTGGTGAATAAAAATTACTTAATTTATCGATTATGCTTTCATTGGAAACTTCGAATGGACACATATTATATAAACCGATTTATCAGTCAAGAAATGAAAATCAATGTTCAAATAAAAGTTCCCCCCAAAACACCAATTGAAATCAACAATATGGAAATAGCAATTGTGTAGAATTTCAAATATTTCCATATAGAATCTCATTGTGGGTTCAATAATAAGCTAGTTCCGCCATATTTGAAGTTGGGAAGCAACTCTTTAAAACGCTTTAAAAATTTATGTTGAATTAAGCAATTTTTTCAATTATAAAATAAAAAAAAATGACTTTATGTATTTTATGTGTTTTAGAATTATTATCAAATGTCAAATCGTCTTTTCCAATATTCCGTTTAATCGTTCATTTAAATTCCCATCTAAAATGGATAAAGCAAAAAAAGAAAACGAACAAAATTGGAATATTTCTTTTAGATGAATAATAGAAACAAGCAAAATGTACAATATAACGCCTTTCTTTAATCAGCTATACAGCCAGTGAACTAATCTACCTAGGGAGTCGCAAACACCATTTGAACCCACTTTGATTTGAAACGTTAACAGATGTTAAATATATTTTATTGATTACACCACAAAGTAAAAAAAAAAAAAAGATGAAGGAAAATCCAACAATAAACAATTGAAATTTTTTTGTGATAGCTGACATTGATATCTTTAATACACACCTAAGAAAATTGCCCTCATAGAATAATTAAGATAAATTTTGGATCAAATTCTTCCGCTTTAATGTAAATATTTCATTACAATAAGATGAGTTCTTTCTTGGATTTTACATAACTTATACTTATGTAACGACTAAGAACAAACCTGAAGGAGAGTAAGAATAATTCACAGGACTATGCTGACCCTTTTTGACCCCTTAAGCCTAATTTAACTAATTTCTAAATACGAATTTTCTTTTTTTTTTTTTTTTGCACCGAGTTTGATATTTTTAGTCAAAAGTTGAGCTTTGCTTTCTTCTTTTCAAACTACTTCTTTTAAAGCAGGACAATACTTTCACTATTAAATATTTCTTGATCAAAAAAAAAAAAAAAAAACAAAAAAAAAAAGAACGAATGTGCGAACCCCAGAAAATTTCACCATCTAACAAAAATGAAATAAACGGCTGATCTTCTCTTTTCGAAAGTTTATTTCGGAGAGTTTATTATATTGGAAAGTGAAATTGAATCGTTACGAATTTATTTCATATTCTAACGGTTGTTACATACATCATTCTCATACTTATTGCGTCACACCATGCAACATAACAATTTATTACAACTAAAGTAAGCCCAACATTTATGTAATGCAACAAATTAACATCCATTTGATTGGGCTGTTGTTGTTGTTTCTTTTCATTGTTTATTAGTTTTATTTGAATCGAACGTTTGCGGTTACTTTTTTCATTCTTGATGATCTACCTTCTATTTTCGTTTTTTCATGTTTTTGTTTTTTTTTTCCTTTTTCCTTTTTTTGGGTTTCATTATTTGTTTGTTTGTTTGCTTCTAATGTATTTTTCAAGATTTTTCAAAACAAATATTAAAAGAATGAATGCTTTTAAAAGTTTATGTGTAGTATGCTGCTTACCTCGACATTATTTTCATTTGGATAGTTCCTCGGTGTGGCCATCAACTGGAAATTGTATAAGCGAGCTTTTTTAGTCAAAATGTTTGTAGCACATTTATCCATCGATCGATTTTTATAAAATAAAATTATATAAAAAAAAAAAAATGAGAATAGAGAGCGCCCACAAAAAGACATTCATTTTTACAATGCATTTTACTTTTACAAATTGAATCCCATAATTTTAATATTTTCCTAATTTTTTTTTGAGCTATTTTGAATCGATTAATATTGAGTCGCCTTTATCAACTTTATTTACCTTTCTAAAGCGTGTTTTACTTTTAACATTGAAATTCTTAACTGGACATTTTTCACGGCACTTTTGAACCAACCTTTCAATCACAATAAATTATCTCCAAATAAATTGAAAAGGCTTTGCCTTATTTTACTTTATCAATTGTAAAATAGGAAAATATTTCACCGCTTACAATATTTACGAGACCACCACAGATTGTGGAGAATCTATGCAACACTTGAGCAGCTGTGAAATTTTTCAAATTTTTTAAATTTTTTTGAAATGTTTTAAATTTTTTTGAAAATTTTTCGAATATTTAAAAAATTTTTCAAATTATTTTACAATTTATCAAATTTTTTTTAAATTTTTCAAATTTTTTAAAAATTTTTTAAATTTTGTGAAATATTTTTCACATTTTTTAAAATCGTTTGTAGCATTTTTTTACTTTCTGCAGAAATTCGAAGTTTTTAAAGTGCATCTCTTTTAGTTAATTTACACATAAAATCATGTGCAATCGAATTAAGACAATGAGGTTCAAAATTGGCCATTTATATTTTAAAAGAAATTTATTGTATCTAAATTTCCTTAAATTGTTGTTATTATTACTGCACTAGAGTATAATTTTCTAAGATAAGCGTTCATACAAAAAAAAAGTCTTGTGAAAAAACTGGAAAATTGATTTCTGCCCACCAATATTCGTAAGTTGATTTTTGGTGGGTATTGAAAGATAAACTACACTTTAACTTGACATTAATTTTTTCTTTTTCTTTTTTCTTTGTATTTTATAAATTTGTGCTTTTTTTAATGTTTTGTTTTCGTTTTCAAATCAAAGAAAACTTTTCTTTTTTTTTGTTTTGTTCTCATTTTTTCCTTTTTTTTTTCGATTTCATTGTATTTTCTTTATACACATAGAAATTAATTGAAGCGGAATTAAATAAGAATAACCACAGAAGCCTTTGCCTATTTTGTTGTGTATATGTTCACGTTTGTATATGAATGTGCGCTTTGTTTATGAAGTATAAAGTTAAGCGTGTATGTCACATTATTTTTGTTATTTTATATGTAGAATTATTACACTAAACTGAACACACCGCACAATAAAAGCAAACACATTTATTTACACGCGCATGTTTATATTCACATTGAGAATACTTTCAAACGTAGAGATCATTGAGCGTATCAGCGTAATAACGTTAGATATAAATATAATTATTACATACTCTCTTTTTCTCTCTCTTTCTGTATATGTGTATGTATGCTTGCTTGTTTGACTGTGTAAAATACATCCAAATGGATGTAAAAAATTGTAAGCTACATATGGAATAAAGCACAATGAGAATTAGTCATTGGTAACGACAGATCGATCGATTTAGATTTCAGTTGAAGGTCAAACGATTTAATGATCTTTCTTTAACTTTAAAATGCTTTGTGTGATATTTTTGTACGTCAAATGTCAGAGAAAAAAAAAACAAATCAATAGATGTTATTGATAAAATAAATCACAAACTAAAACCTACAACATTCAATACACGAAACATTTTGAAAAATTAGTGTGAATGATTCGAAAACTCAGCAGAACGTAGAGTGTAAACTAACTTGTGTACTGGCTTGGCCTTCGCAAGTTCGCATTACGTTTGTACATCTGTTTAGCAGTCCAAGTAATTGGATCAGACGAATTTTTTGAAAACATGTAAATTAAAACATTTTGCAGTTTATGGTAAAATTTTCACCGATATGGAGGAAATTTCAGAGAGTGAACTTTTTAAATTGAATAAAGAATAATGACATTTACCGCTCTCTGTCTTACTTATTCACAATACTTACAATTCACAATTGACAAAGTGCACAGGATTTTTTGGTCTATGTCAATCGACTCGATTACTTATACTTTTCTATTTAAATGTGATGTAAGGCCAAGTTCAAAAACTGTGGCTACATTAGTACGATTCAATGCACAAATCTTCTTCTAAAAGTATTAAAAATGAAGAATCAAAGAATCGCTTTTTTTTTTCTTTTCTTATTGAATGTACTACAAAATGAGACCCAATTTAATTGAGGGCATTAAACATACTGCGTTCGAAATGTTGATTCATTGAAGCGATATGGAATGTACAGTGTATTTTGGTTAGTAAGTAACACGGCTGCAGGTAGACCTTTGTGTATTAATATTAAATAATTAAATCTTAAAATTTTAAATCAAAACTTATTGAACTTTTTACTTTAATACTCAATTTCTAGCTCAGTTAAAATCAAATTTAGTTATTGCAGTTGTAATGATTAATTTTAAAGTATTAAATAGAAAAAAAATTATTCATTAGATATAAAAGATTAATCAATGTAAAGTTTTATCTGGGAAAATAATATGAAACTGAAGTCGTTTGACCACTTTAATCGAAAGTTTTGTAAATAATTTCTTGCAGTTTGCAGTTTGGATTTGCCTGCGTTAAGAAACGTCATTTGGTAATTATTCTTAATAAATACCAATTAATTTTAATTAACATGAATTTATGTGACGAGTAATTTATTGTAATTAATATTAATCTTAATATTAATTAGTAATTATTAAATTTTCTTAATTAAAATTAAATTGAATTAATTAATACAATTATAAATAATTTAATATTTTTAATCTTCTTTAATCGTAACTTATTAATGTTAATTAAATTCAATTAAACTTGAGTAATTTTAATTAATATTAATTAATTTTTATAAATGTTAATTAACCTTAGTTAATGTTTAAGCAGTATTAATTATTATTAATTTTGTATTAATTAATCCTAAGTAATGATTTGTAATGTTGGTTAAATAATAATTAACCTTAAGTAATGTTAATTAAATTTTATGCAAATAAAGTAATTTAAATTACATAATTTAAATTAACATTAAAATTTAATCAATATTAATTCTTGTTAATTAATGTATTAATTAATCCTAAGTAATATTGAACAAATAATAATGAACCTTAAGTAATGTTAATTAATTTTCATGCAGATAAGGTAATTTTAATTATCAGTATTAATTATTGTTAATTTTGTATTAATTAATCCTAAGTAATGTTGAATAAATAATAATTAACATTAAGTAATGTTAAGTAATTTTTATGCAGACAAGGTAATTTTAATTACATAATTTAAATTAACATTAAAATTTAATCAATATTAATTCTTGTTAATTTTGTATTAATTAATAACTAAATAATGATTAGTAATGTTTAATAAATAATAATTAACCTTAAGTAATGTTAATTAATTTTTATGCAAATAAAGTACTTTTAATTACATAATTTAAATTAACATTAATTAATCTTAATTAATTTTAAGGTTATATAATCTACATTAATATCAATTTGTTTTAAATCACTAATTTTAATTAATTAATTAATATTAAAATTAAGAGAAAATTAAGCTAATAAGAGCTAACCCCATTTGCAATTGCGTAAAATAATTTTGTGCTTCTTTAAATGATTTTCATTCTTATTTATTAACATAAAATTTATTAAAGTTTACAGGATGTAACAAGATGATAAAAATTTTTTTATAAAATATATAAAACGATATTATTATCATGATTATTTTAAATAATACTTTCAACACTATCTTCTTTGATTTTTCACATTTATTTTATAATCTAGAACCAAATGACATAAGATCCCTCCCATCAGTTATATTATTATGGATATGAAAAATACTGATAATGATATTGTTGATATATCATTGGGGCTCCTGGTGTGTTGAAAATATCTAAATTTATTTAAATAAGTAACTAACAACTATATATCTTTAGAACGCCCCCTATTGAGCCAAACTCAGTGAATGACAATTTAAAGAAATGTCACCAAATTAAAGTTGATCAGTTTCTTTTTTATTTCGATTATTTTTGTGTATTTTGCTTTTTTTTTTTGCTGATTTAAATGTAAGTATAGAAAAATACAATTGATTTTTTTTTATTGCTATTTTTACTGATGTTGCTACTTTTTATATTGTTGTTGCTTTTGTTATTATTATTTGTAATTTTCATAAGTCAACCATAAAAATTTCATTTCCTTTCATTGAAAAAGTGTTACATTTAAATATATTTATTTATTTATTTATCTCTCTCCTTTAACAATAATTTATTTATTCTGTGTTTTTCTTGTTTTGTTTATTTTACAATACTTGTAAAATAAAGTATATTAAATTGGTCAAAAATATGGAGAACACTCATTCAAGAAATTTATTTGGTGTTTTCTGAAGAAGAATTTTTGTAGGATGTTTTGTGAGAGCTAATTTCTCATATAAGTCGCATATTTTGGCAAATGATGCAGCAGGGTTCCTTCTCGAAAACGTTCGATTGATTTCAAGCGATAGAAATTAGATAATGGCCTTTATTTTTTTTTCATAAGAAAAATTTAACTGGCCTAAAATGAAAAAGAGAAACTTTTCAAGCCAAAAAAAAAAAAAAAAAAAATTTACGATATATATAGATATCTAAACCGGATGCTAAAATCCGGTTTAGAAAATTTTGATTTAATGAATTTAATGTTGAAGTAGCCTAAAAATCGGCAAATCTGAGTTAAACTTACGACTCGTTAAGTCTTGTGTGAATCGTTAGGTTTTATGCCAGCCCTTCGGCTTTTCGTGTCACTCGTGAATCCCTCGCCCTTAAGCTTTATGTAAATCCTTATACATGACATTTCTGCACTACCGAACTCATTTATTTCAGAGAATCGTTCTACACTTTCTCACAAAAGAAGTCAATAACTTTCCCAATAAGTTGGCCGAATTTTAAAAAGGAATGATATGAATAAATGGTGAGTATTTATGAAATGGCTAAAGCCAAATAAAATTACTCCATTTCTATGTTATACATTATTTTTAAAAATGTGTCATACTCATGATATATCGATCTTGGATTTTTTTTATGCATTTTTTCCTTTGATGCATATTTTAGCATAAAATAAAAACAGAAGGGGCTTCCAAAAATCATACTAATAATACTAATGAAAATTATAACAATACAAATAAAAACAATAGATTTTTGTAGATTATAAAAAAAAAAAAATTTATATATACAGAATTAGATATTTGAGAAATTGATTGAAGGAAAGATGAACCATAAAGCTTACTTTTGTTTTTCTAATTCATTTTCATGTTTCCTTCTTCTTTTTTACTCTCCTTATTAGAGTTAGAATTGACTGATGATTAACATTGATCACTTTTAAGTACCCAGGGGGCTTATTGATCATGCTTATTGATCAAGGTATTTAAAAACAAAAAAATAAAAAAACAAAAAAATAAAAAAACAAAAAAAAAGGAAAAAACCAGAAATCAAAAGGAAAGTGCAATAAAAGTGAAATTAAAACGTGTGAAAAAATATTTATTCAATTCCATGTCACTCCATAAATACATAAAATTAGACATATTTTCAAAAAAAAAAAAACAAAAACAAAAATGCATAAATCAGAGGACAATTTTTATTTTTTCTTAGATTTATATAGAAACAAAAAAATATTTACGTATCAGAATTAATTTATGATTTTTATAATTCGCACTTTTTTTATTTTTTATTTTTTATTTTTTATTTTTTTATGTATAATTTTTGTTGTTCTTATTTATATAAAGTTATGTGGCATAAATATTATAAATCGATCATAAGCATCTTAGGACAATATTTTTAATAGTCTTCTTGAAGAAAGTGTGCCATAAAAGCATGAAGCTAAATTCTTCAAATCCATTTCTCAATTATTTGGAAAACATTTCACATTGTGGCCAATTCCCTCAATCAATTACAAGGTACATATAAAATTTAAAAAATGTTACTTAATTTTAAGCAGTTTGGCCATTTTTCTCTAAACAACAGAGATCAATTGATATTGAAAATTTTCCAATTTAATTGGAAACAAAATTTAATAATAAAACTTTAATGAGAATATTTGCTTTTAGATTTTTATGGATAAGTGATCTAAATCCAATAATAATAATCCAATGATAACTAAGCCACTCACTTATATAATGCTTGAGGCGATGACGTACTACTGATGCTACTTGGCACATCTATAAAATACTAATTAATGCGATGGGCCTTCCTGATAAATATTGAAGATCCAATTGACAGCAAGCAAATCGTCAAATTAACATACTTCATTACATTGAAATAGATAACTATAGATTTTTTGAAGGATGTTGATATACTGAAATGGATTACAATGGATTCAATGAAGATGTTAAAGGCCGAGAGACAGGTATCATTTGCTTAGGCAGAGATACATTCAAAATTATGTCTACAAGTAGTGAACTGAGAAGGATTTCTAACGTTATTTAAGGAATTTTTAGTAATTAAAAGTCTAACAAATTTAGAGTGAAAAATATAAACCCTTAAATCTATTCTGTTGAGCATGGTTCCAAGCGCTTATGCATGATACCTTCCACTTTTGAATGGTAATGCCGTTTCTTCCAACTTGAATGAATTAATGAATTCTCCAGATAATTAGTAATTAAAAGGGAAATATTGCATGCAGAATTTGAATCCAAGTGTTGTACTGAAAACAAAAGTATTCCAATAATTTCTGTAAAATAACATTCAATAAAAAATATCGTTAACTTTTTTTTACAAAATATTATTCATATACAAAAAAAATAGCAACTTAAAAAAATAAAATTACTTCTGTGTATTTTTAAAGCCACATTTCATGAAGTTACACTTTTTTACTTTACCTTTTTTGTAATTATTTACATACAACAATAAAAAAAAAAAGAAATTTCTACATAATATTTGTAACTAAATTTAGAGATGTGAAGGAATCCATCAAAGCATACAAAAACTAGCAACCATAGCAACAGCAAAAACACCAAAAACAATTTTCTCATATTTCTCAACAAACAACAAAGAACAAACATTGAACTTGAATAATTCAATTGAGGAAAAAGGAACATCAAAGAATGGAAGCCGCTATATCAACAAAAACACTTAAGAATCCTACTGGAAGAATGATAAAAGAAAATATTATTTCTATGATTTTGTGGCAACGAATGAGCGATAATTATAATTATTGCACCAACTAAACAATAACTTTAAAAATTTTCTTTTTAGCCCTCTCCAAGACGACTATTTAGTTCCATACATTAAATGTCAATTGTAAGAACAAAATTTGGGTATAAATTACGGAAACTGTAAAAAATCGCCTATACATGTATTTAGATCCTTATTAATTTGGATCCATTTAATGATTGAGGTTCTAAATTTTACAAAGTTTTACATGACCAAAAAATTTTTATATCAACTCTCGTAATACAAATCAAAACCAACTGGGGCTTCTTGCCCTTGTAAACTGAAACTGCAAAAAGTCTGGATCTAAAATAGGGCTGGAAGTAAAAGTCGCCTATACATGTATTTAGATCCTTATTAATTTGGATCCATTTAATGATTGTAGTTCTAAATTTTACAAAGTTTTACATGACCAAAAATTTTTATATCAACTCTCATAATACAAATCAAAACCAACTGGGGCTTCTTGACCCTTGTAAACTGAAACTGCAAAAAGTCTGGATCTAAAATAGGGCTGGAAGTAAAAGTCGCCTATACATGTATTTAGATCCTTATTAATTTGGATCCATTTAATGATTGTAGTTCTAAATTTTACAAAGTTTTACATGACCAGAAAATTTTTATATCAACTCTCATAATACAAATCAAAACCAACTGGGGCTTCTTGCCCTTGTAAACTGAAACTGCAAAAAGTCTGGATCTAAAATAGGGCTGGAAGTAAAAGTCGCCTATACATGTATTTAGATCCTTATTAATTTGGATCCATTTAATGATTGTAGTTCTAAATTTTACAAAGTTTTACATGACCAAAAAATTTTTATATCAACTCTCGTAATACAAATCAAAACCAACTGGGGCTTCTTGCCCTTGTAAACTGAAACTGCAAAAAGTCTGGATCTAAAATAGGGCTGGAAGTAAAAGTCGCCTATACATGTATTTAGATCCTTATTAATTTGGATCCATTTAATGATTGTAGTTCTAAATCTTACAAAGTTTTACATGACCAAAAATTTTTATATCAACTCTCTAATACAAATCAAAACCAACTGGGGCTTCTTCCCTTGTAAACTGAAACTGCAAAAAGTCTGGATCTAAAATAGGGCTGGAAGTAAAAGTCGCCTATACATGTATTTAGATCCTTATTAATTTGGATCCATTTAATGATTGTAGTTCTAAATCTTACAAAGTTTTACATGACCAGAAAATTTTTATATCAACTCTCATAATACAAATCAGAACCAACTGGGGCTTCTTGTCCTTGTAAAGACTTGCTTTTTAAAAAGACTTACGCGAGATATAATTAAAATATTGATCTAATCGATTTATATTTTTCTCATGGATGTTAAAAAATCAAAATTAAAAATGTATCTTTAACGATTTGATTATTTGAAATAGAATTTTGACTTAGTAATAAATTCCAATAAATTATTTCAAAAATCTTTATTTTGTAGTTTTATGTAAAAAATAAAAAAAAAAAATAAAAAACACAGATCAAACGGCAAGCAAAATTTAGATCGTTTTAGAAAATGATTTTGTATTAACTTGGCTCTTTCAAATCGTATCTTGTGTCTTGTCTACTAACCAAATAGTACGAGCTAAAATAAAATTTGTTTGTACGATATTTGAATAATGAAAAAAGGAATACACTTCAAATGCTAAATCAATTGCGCTTGTTAATCTCGATTAAGATCAAAAGTGTTAAAGATTATGAACATTCATTGTTAATTGTACTTGATTTTTTTGCCCATTTTCTTTGTGCGTGTTTATATGTTACGCAATCATCAATCAATCAATCAATTTATACAACATTGTTTGTAAATTTTATGTGTACTATATGAAATAATTGTATAAACAGAAGAAGCGAATAACAACAATAATAATAACAACAACAATAAAATAATATAAATCAAAAATGAAATTAGTGAGAAAATTGTGTGTGTGTTAATTGAAGGCAAATATTTATCTCGTACCATTCAAATTGATCGGAGCGTAATAAATTTAGTTTATCTTATTGAAGATTCTTATATTTTATGGGAAATATGATTAGAATATTTTCAAACAAGTAAGAAAATTATATTTGATTGGAATGCCCATGACGCCAACAAAAAAATACAACGATTCAGAATTTATATCAGTTTTTCAAGAGTAGATAGAAAATGTAAAGGAAATAAGTAAAAATTCTGGTATTGTATAACTTTATGTAGGCGTGGCCGATTTGCATTATTTTTTATTTTTTATAGCCGTTGTAAATCATTGCAAAACTTTAAAAATGCATTAAATTTTGTTTAAAAAGACTGAGGGGTTCTCAGTTTACGTTCTATTGTGGGCGTGTTCTTTAACCGATTTCATCCATTTTTATTTAATCACTTGTCTAGAAGGACATTTAATATTTCTGCCAAAATTTAGACTCGATATCTCGTTTTTTTGCGATCCAGGCAGACGGACTGACAGACATGCATGTCTAATCGATTCAGAATTTGATTCAGAATTTGTTTAAGAATATATATATATTTGGTATGATCACTGACGCCTCCTTTTGGATGTTTCAAACATAGTGTTTAAATCAGTATACCTTCAATATCTGAGTGATGGGTATTAAAAAAATTGTAAGTTTTTATCTTAAAAATTGATATTTTTAAAATTTTTTGAATTGAACCATATTGATTAAGAATTTCCATACAACAGCCTAAATTATGTCTGGATATTTTAAAAATAGCTTCTAATTCCAGAATATGGCCCACAGAAAAAAAAATTGTATGCCACAAAATCTTGTTTAATTTAAACTAAGACCAAGGACGTCTTTATCGATGTAGTTGGTCCATTTTCTGAAATGATTCAAAATTTCATTTCACATGCGAACAATTCAATTCAATACGAATTAAAATATTTTCACTAGCAAATTATTTGCAAGAGATTAAAAATTGTCTGGATGATTAAGAATTTGATTCTATTTATGAATATAAACATGGCCAGAAGACTTGCTTCTAGGTATGTCTAGGCTGCCGGGTGTGTGATTGTCAATGATGTTGTACTATCTTAAATAAAAATATGCTTACAAATGTTTCAAGGGTGCCTGGAATAATTCTAAATTTTATTCTTATTAGAATTTTGCTTTGAAGTTTGCTTAAAGGTTTGGAACATTTTAATAAAACTTTTTAGAAACAATTCTCATTAAATTAATTAAAGTACGTTTAGACTGGAAATACTATTTTAGAGATCGTTATATTTTGGAGCGATTGAAATTGGACATTGTTGCCAAATTTCATAATTAACCTCGCAATTGCAGCTTCATTATATTTAATTTGTTTAATTTAAAAGTTTGAATAGTTTCAATGGCGCACATCACGATTTTTGTCCCATATTTTTGCTCTATTTGTTTCAGACGTATAAATTTACTTGAATTGTATCAGAATTTGACAGGGGGCGACCAATCCTGAGAAGCATCTGCTCAATTGGGAGTGGATCATGAGATGGTTCTTCATCCATTTCCATCAGGGGGCATTATGAGTTTCACGAGATCAGATCCAAAGATTTAATTTGGTACCACGGTATAACAGTTTCATATTTGCCCAAGTGGTGATATTGAGGTTAGCTTCGTGAGGGCTGTGGTGCCCATGTCGCGGGCGTAGCTCGACCTAATTATGTTTATTTAATGTTCCACTATTATATTTTGTCGAGCAGGGTGCCATTTCCCGAATAAAATGGCTAGCTGGATAGGCTTATCGGGCTAATCTAATCTAAGCCAAGGGGTAATAAGAAGGCTCCGAATCCTTACACCAAGGATTAAGCCATGTAGATGAGGTGCAATACTGGCTTTAAATTGGAAGCTAGTCGGGACGGTGGCATGCATGTGATGTGTCGTGTTTACCAAAGCTAGCGATCATTAAGTATGTTTATACCATGCATTTGTGCCTTCCAGGGAGGTATGCATGTAAAACGCTAACTGTATGTATCAGAATTTGATACTGATCAAGAAAAGTTTTCATTTTCCCTCATTTAAATTTTGAATGTTGAATGTTTAAAAAAATAGTTACGGAGAAAACAATGGACCCTGATATATAATTCATCAAAATATTAGAGGTTAAAAAATTCAATGTTCCTTTATCGCTATAGGCCATTTGCATTAACCATCCAAGATTTTACATTTGGAAAAGTAGTTCAAAAAAAAAGCAAACCTTTAAATCATGTCAAATCCCGAATAAAGATGGAAAATGTTGGATTTTGCTTTTAAGGTCCCTCTTTATATGAAAATTAATTTTGATTTGATAAATTTTCTTATTGCTTCATGCGCCATTCCAACTTAAAGTTAAACATCTTCAAATATCTAAAATTTCATAAAATGTTACTTTTGCCAAAGGACTCTTTATCAAATATATAAAAATTTTTTTGCAAAAACAAATGTTATGAAGAAGAATTAAATGCGCCAATTGATGAATTGACAAAATTACCGTTACTAAACTACTAAAACAAAAAAAAAAAAAGAAAAGAAAAGAAAAGAAAAAAAATGCTAAAAAATTCATTGAAGAGAAAATTTTCGTCCTTTAATTTACCATGGCAAAAAATGGCAAAAAATTAAGAAATATTACAGGACATGGAAATTAAAATTCATTATTATTAATAATGATAAAACAAATGTACCAACAGTGCAACAAAGTTGTTTTTTTTTTACTAACGAAGCGCAGCAAAACTAAATAAAACTAAATGGACAATTAAATGAAGGAAATATTTTCCATATGAAACGAATGAATAATTATTTTACGATGGTTTATTGTGAAGCATAATGCAAAAAATCCAAAAAAAAATGCAAAAAAAAACAAAAAAGAAATTAAATAAATAAATTTACCACAGTACTGATGAGTTTATGGCCTCATAAGTCCATAACAATAAAGTAAATCAATAAGAATGTTGAATTTGATTTAGAATAAATTTTGAGGACTCACCATTTCTCATGATTTCTTATATTTAATGGGCCTTGAATAATGGGCTTTGAATAATTAATAATTTTATTATTATTCCTTGACAAATAAATATTACCCTTAAAGAGTAGAATTTTTTGCCAATTTAGGGGTCTTGACTTTGAACATTCAAAAGATATGGGAAATATTTTAATTCTCAAAGCTAACATGGCCAGAAGAATAATCCCCAGAATAGTTGGGCAAGTAATAAGTTCAGAATGCAAATTTCTGCAATAATTGAGGCCTTGAAATGTTGGATCAAAAAGTAGGTGGACAAAAAATAATTTCAGAATATAAGTGTTTTCAAAAATGGTGCCTTGGATCAAAGAGTACTTGGCCAATTAATCACAACATAATAAATGAATAAATTTTTCCAAAAATGGGTCACTAAAAGGGGGGAATAAAAAGTAGTAATTCTTTGAAATTTCTGCAAAAAAAGGAGAAAAATCTTCAAAAAATATTGATTTCAGATTAGAAATGGAAGAAAATTTTAATAATTTTAAAGGGCATATAAAATTTTAAAATGATTATAAATAAAAAAGTTTTACTAAAACTTTTGTGCATGTTACATAGTTTTGCATAAACTTAATATATCACATAAAAATGACATTTTCCAAATTACATTAAAGAAAATCTTATTATGTATAATGGGCGTGAACCGTAACCGTAACCGTAACCGTAACTGTAACCGTAACTGTAACCGTAACTTTCACAATATGAGTATGAAAATTTCTCTACCAAATTGTGCCGGCAACTTCTGCATTCAAGTTATTACCATCAACGTAATAATAATGCCAAAAAGAAATATTAAATGTTAAAAACAAGTAAGAAGAGACTTGGCCTAAAAGAGAAGTATTAATTGAATGTTTGATGGTTAGTGGTATCTGATGCCTGATGATGACACCCAAGTGGAGAAGATTATCTTATGTTTTAAATCAATTAGTTTTGTCACAGTGTCACATATAAATAATAGAAAAATAACTTAAGCAATAACAAAGAAACCAACAAAAAAAAATTCGATGAAGTAAAATTGATGATGCATTTAATTTGTTGTTAACGAACATTAATGTACGCTATAATTTCTTTGTATGCAGAATGAAAAATGCAAATAAAAATTTCTAATTTTTTATTTATTGTTTCATTTTGATTATTTATCAAAATTTTTCCAGTTATTTTGGGGATACCAAAACTTTGAATTAATAAAAGATCTCATGACATTTCAATCTTTTATATAAAATGAAATTCTTGATGATCAAAGTTGAAGGCCTCTTATAAAATCAAATTATTAGATCTAACTCATTTTTTATGAAATTATTTCCATTTTTTATGGTCCGTATTGGTATTTTGCATTTCCCAGAAAAATATATCGCACAAACTTTAGAAAAATGGAAGTTTATACTTAAAGAATGTTCTGAAATCTGTAAAATTGTATTTCAAATGCTAATCGTACACTAAAGCGATGTCAGCATTAATTTTGAAGCAATATTTTAGTACTTTTCATTTGGTCTGTTTATTCAGATAATTTGTTCTGCCTTTGAACAATTTACAAAGGCAAATTAAAGTCGTAGCTCAGGGCCATCTTTTATTTTCAGATAATTACGCATTGAATTATTGTTCACTAAATTTAAAAAAAAAAAAAAAAACAAAATACAAACCTTATAGTCGATCGATGCCGACTCGTAAATACCCTACACCACTTTGTTGAATTGCAGGTTGTCAAAGTTGAAAAAATGTTTTCAAAAGTTCGTGAAATGAGAGGAGGTTCAAAAAATGGACCCATTTGGAATAAATTGGCTAGCCATATTTTTAATGCCAAAATACAAAACAACCAATTATTTTTAAAATATATTCAAAATTAAATTTTAGTTCATGTGATTTTTTCCGAAAAAGTCAGTGTACTGGAAATGGTCGTTAAAATGGACCAATCTGTAGCTAATTTCCATATTAAAATATAATTTAGCTTGAATTTTCGTTAAAATAGAATTAAAATTGCAATTTTTTTCTATATAAAAATTTGCTTTTTTAAAAAAGGACGTTACAAGGGAGATAAGTCGAAATAATGGTTTGTCACTGAGTTAAAACCAACTTGGGTATCAAATTTTACTAAAGTATCTTAAAAATTTGGACTTACAGCTTGTTATTAAGCTTACATGGACAGACCAAACGGACAGACAGACATATAGACTTAAATCGAATTAAGAAAGTCATCTCCGAATCGTTTCGTATAATAAAAGGTGGATTTGTTTGAACTACTTTTGTATGTTACAAACATATACATAAACTTAGAATATCCTATAGCGAAAATATGCTGTAGGGTATAAAGATCAATGAGTAATAAAATCCAATGATTTCCGAGCACATTACACAAGTCACCGTGATCATAATAACGCATTTTATAATGATGATGATCGTCTTGAACATTAAACTTTAAACATTAAACATTAAACATTAAACATTATTTAACAATACGTTTATTGTTATTTCATTTTATATATATGTATTTATGTATATATATACATAAATATATACATTTATTATGATATTTTTGGTGTATCTCTTTTATCTCAATTAACAATCGTAGAATGGTAAATAAGTTGAGAAATAAAATTAAGAAATGAATATGCCTAAAAATATAAAGAAAATATGAAATTATTGGTCACAATACGGACCTAGATACATACAAAATTTAAGATATAACAAATATAAATTTTATAGTCTAACAAGATGGCTCTTTAAATTCCCTACAACACTTTGCTTGCATTTAATTTAAAAAGTAAATAAAATGAGTAACAAGAGGAAAATGTGAAAAATTATAATTTTAGAATCAATTTTAATGTTCTTTATATGAGAAATGGTCTAAGAAATTAACCAAAAAAAATTACTTAAATATATAAAATAATTACTAGATATCAATTTTTATCAATTTTTTTGTTTTTTAAAATTTTTTTGAAATAAAGACACTTTTTTTTCTTGTAATGAAGGAAATGGCCTTAAAATATATCAGATTTTAGCCGTATTCAGTTCTAAAAATCTATTTAAAAAATTTCATTAAAATATCTCTAAAATTTATTTATAAAATATTTACACACCCAGATATTTAACTTGCAAACGGCATGGAAAAATCTAAATCGATTCAAAAAAAAAAAAAAAAAAAAGACAAGTCCCAGATGATCGTTTACTTAAATGTTGTAAGGTATATTAGCAGATCATTTAAGAAATTTAAGAAATTTAGATGCGTTCCAAGTCCTTAGAGTTCATTGAGAAAGCGTAAGTAATTGATAGAATCTGATGAGCCAGAAAGAAGCGATTCATATTTCCGAATGAAAATTTGCTATAAAAGTTTGATTATAATGAAAATACTTAAGGTAATACTGATGATTATAATGATGCTGATGATGGTAATGTTGATTATGATGTTCGGTACACGAACAAAAACAAAAAAACAAAAAACAAAATAACAAAAGAAAATTAAACAAATCAAAAAATAGCCAAATGGCAACAAACAATGCCCTACAAAATAAACATGAAAGAGATAAAGATAGAGTGAGTGTGTGGGAAAGAGAGAGAGAGAGATAGAGAGAGAGAGAGAGAGAGAAAGGTATATGATTAAAGTGCCATAAGAGGTTACGTTGATGATGCCATGATGACAATGTTTACTCTTTGATGTTTCACCGCTCTCACCAAATTTTCATTTTTTTTTTGTCATTTAATTTTTTGTTGCTTTTTTTTTTTTTGGTTTTTCATTTTTCCATTCTTTGTTGTTGATCTTTTTTTCATGTCTTTTATATGTACCGACCATACGGACAGGACAAGACATCGTTATTACAATTATTGTTATTGTTATTATTGTTATTATTGTTATTCTTTGTACACACCCACATGATCCGTATGGTTAGATTGAGATGTATATCGTTAACGATCATCACCTTTGTTTTGGAATGCAGTTAAATGTGACATGATGCGTTGATCTGCTTTCTACTTGCTGCTTGCTGCTTGCTGCTTGCTGCCTGCTGCTGTCTCTTTTTTTCCATCTTTTTCTTGCATTTTCAGTTCATTTGTTTCTTTTTCTTTGTTTTTTGTGTTCAAACAAATTATAAGAAAATTCCAAAATATTATGCTACCACATGTCCTAAAAAAAAAAAAAAAGTAAAAGAAAAAGAAAAAAACAGAAATTATAACAAAAAAAAAAAAAAATGTATGTATAAATGTGCACAATTTTTGATTCAAAAGAAAAGAATTGACAAGAAACGTATTCAGTATTTACAAGAGCATTAAACGTTAATTGTAATGTACCTGCCAACAACTGATGACTTCTGTGACACCAAAAGAACAAAAAAAAAAAAAAAAAACAGAACAACAGAACAACAGAAAATGAAGCCGCAATAAACAAATAAATGAATGTTTATGTATGTGTTTGATTTGGTGTGCAAACTGTTTCTGCTCGTATTAAAAATTTCAAAATTTTAATTATGGTAAAATTTCCCTTATTCTTCCTTTTTTTTTTTTATAGTTAGAAATAAATTAAGGCATTAGAACGCTGAACTAGTTAATAATCAGAGCTTTCAGACCCAGGAAACTTGAGCAATTCAACCAAAGCTCTTAATGTCCATGTTTGCTTTTGGGAAGGCTGGAGTACTCATACCAAAGCGCCTACCTAGGCTTGACAAACGATTCAGCGCTAAGGGCTGAGGGCTAAGAGCTAAGGGCAGTTTCGTAGATAACTTGTTAGACGGATTTAATTTAGCAGCATCAGTAACCAGGCACACTTACCATTCTGTAAAAGCAATCAAGAAGGTATTTATTTCTAGGCTTGCGGGAACCGTTACGCGTCCCCTTTAGTGTAAAACACCTAGAGAAATTATAAAACGCCTACTCGTATTGCAAGAATTTCGTAGTTAGAACTTTAGTAAAAGTTATTCTTATAAAATCTCTAAGCAACAAAATGATTGTTTTATTCAAAAATTTAAGGCAGAGTATTACGAAAATTTTCCCAGAGTTGTTCGATTAAATGAAATAATGAATAATCTCTGGTTTATATATTTGCTTATGCATGGAATTTGTGTCCCATCAAATCTACCTTTTTACAGATTCATTGTAGATTCATTGCCCTTGATGGATTACGCTTATCTCACTTCACTAGTTGATTGTGATAGTTTAGAAATACGCGATTTCTTTTTGCATAATTTCGCATAATTTTTACCTTTTATAGAGTTTCTTTGAAGTTTTCAAAAGAATGGATAAAATGGTTAACAAGAAAATTGGCACATTTTTTAGAGAAGTGCATTCAAAATATCTCGTTCGATTGATTAAGCCTTACAAAATTTGCTAAAAAAAAAAAATCAGACACTTCATTAAACTTGAACAAAGATACAAACTTCTTAACGCTATTTCAGAATTATGCAAAATTTGAGAGTGATCATTGTATTTAAATGACTCTGCTTGCGTTGGTGTAAAATAATTTCGATTTCTCTAGATGTCGAGAACAAACGTTAGTTTATTCTATTTCCTTTTTTAAATAAATTTCATTTGACTGTTTTTTTTATTAGTTGCATATTTTTTGTTTTTGAAGTAGAAAACTCTTTTGATTAGAACATTTGTTACGCTTTGCAGGGGGTTTTGATTTTTGACTTCATATAATTTTGTGCTATATTTTATATTTTATGTGTCTTTATTCTTGCAACTTCTAACTGTGATTTGTTTTGTTTTATTTTGTTTTGTTTTGTTTTGCCTTTAATTTATATTTGCTTTGCTTTGCTTTTCAACAGACTTTTTCTACTTACTGTGATATCTTTAATATGTAGATTTCTCTCTTTTTCTATATATCTATCTATCTCTCCCTTTCACTTTATGTGTGTATGTGTGTGTGTGTTTTATTTATTGTCTTAATTTTTTTGGTTAATGTCAAATGATTAGTTTTTATTAAAATATAAATGCGCATAACGAATCGTATTCGTTGCACCCGAAAGTAAAAAAAAAGAAAAGAGTAAATAAAAATTATCAGTTTAATCATGAAAAAATTTCCAAATAATAAGAAAACAGAGACAAAACAATAACCAAAAAAAAAAAAAAAAAGAAAAAACAAAAAACTAACGAAAAAAAAACTAAAAGAGAGTGATAGTGTTAGAAATGAGTAAAAGAGTAGAAGAGAAAAATGAATTGTTCATGTACACACACACACACACACACACACACACACACGAACAGGGTGACAAATCAATCTAAACTAATATATTTTATGGTTCGTTCTTGTTGTTGTCAAATGCACATGTATATCTTTTTGTGTTTATATGCCTTTGCCATATGTGAGTGTTACGTGTACGTTAAATGCACATAAATAAATAAAGAGAGAAAGTATATTTGGTTCACTTTAAATGATAACAAATTTGTTTTGTTTATTTATCAATAACAATGAAATGAAATAATTTCTCAATTAAAATTCTCTTTGAGAATTGACATTTTATTCCACAAGCAATTAAAGTATCAAAAACTTAAACTTATTTATCGATCGATTTCTTTCAAATTATACAAAGTGCATGCCTGAATTTTAGAAAGAATCAAAGCAAAATATTAACAAGGCATTTTATACCTTCAAGCAGCAAAATCGATTTAGACTTTTAACAAAAAATCTAAGTTAATGAATAATTCATCAATTAGTGAATGGAAATATATCGAAGAAATAAAGAAGAAAAAGTAAAATAACGATTTATATCTGAGGATCTGAGAACATGGTCCAACCATCCCCTAAAGCAGTCGGCTTGGTCTGTAGCGAAAATTTTTTTATACACTACAAATCCGATGACTTTAGTCACGTTATGTGAAAGAAACATTTTTTTTTAAAAGCTAACATTTTGGAGTATTTTTTATGCGAAAGCGTACAATTCGCCGCTGATCTAAAATTTGAATGCGCATAATTTGAAAATGCGTGATATAACTAAAGAAATGCGCTGCTTTATACTTGACATGTTTGGAAAAAGTAAAATTCGTACCACAATGTAAGGTAAGATTTTTGCGATTTATGTTAAAAAAAATTGCGAGTGAATGCCGCATTCAATTGTGATTTCAATCATTTCTTTACAGAAAATTTTCATGTCAAAATTATGACTTTCTTCGTCTACGACAACTTGAAAATTTTAAAAAAATTTGTAATTAGAAAAATTTTACATTGAGCTGTGAAGTTACCTGAAATATGATAAAAAATCAATATGAACTTGATTGAAATGATTTAAATAAATGATTTAAAAACAAATAATCAATTAATCTAAATATGACTTTTTATATTTTAGGGTCATGGTCAAGATCATGGCTAAGTTTTTAAATTTTTGTCCAGATAGTACAAAGATACATTTGGAACAATTTTTTATGTCATGAAGAACAAGTTAAAATCATTTACATCCAGAATAAAGGGCAAACAATAAGAATTTGATTTTTGAATTTTGAATGGTCATATATTTTTGTAATATATTGGACTTCTACTCCAACATCTCGTTTAGAGTAAATTGGTACAAATTTAATTTTTTTTAAATTACTAATATTCTGCTTTAAAAATAGAAAATTTATGTGCTACAACGCAAATGTGTCAATTGACGCAAACAATTTTCAATATAAACCTTTTATCATTATTTACGTTTCATCAAATTGCATTATTTTTATTGCATAATTTTTGGAAATAACAATGTACTAGTGATTTATAATTAGACAGACAGACAAATGAGTATGATTATATCGATTAAAGATAAAAATCTCTTCATCATCATCTCTTCATCAAATTTTGTAATAAATAATTCATAATTGTAGCGAGTTTTTTGAATGCAACGATTTTATGAAAATTCTTTGATGTTTACAAGAAAAAAAAAACACAAGCAAACTTGTTGAGCTACCTATTGACTATATGCATATACATATGCATATACATATACCTATACATATATGACATTTATGTTTATGATAAATAGAATTAGGTAGAAATATGATGGGTTCATTTATTTTAATATGCCTGTGAATTAAAAGGTACACAAATCAACCCCGTGCTTAGGATTAATGCTAATAGATATTTTGACGCTAATATAACACATATGTATATGACCATACACACACATACACACTTATATACATACATATATATAAATGCTATGTAAATTAAAAGAGCAGAGATTCAATGAAACAAAACAAACAAATAATGAAACAAAGCAAAAATCAAAAAACGAAATAAAAACCCAAGAAGAAAGAGAAAAGTATCAAAATAGTAGCAGCAATAATAGCAACAACAAAACAAAAATGTACGAAAATGTGTGTGTAAACATTTTACATGTTTATATAAAACACAATAAAGAATAAAACAAAAAGCACAAAACTATAAAGAGAATATTTTACCGTGCCATCGCAAGCAACAACAAATAACAGTAAATAGCGAACAAAACGTTATACCGCAAATATTAAACAACAAATCCGAAAGCTGCATGCAACTACATGCTTCTTTATACTTTCTTTATCTGCCATTTCAGTTCACTTCATTGCATTTGTTTGCACTTATTTTATTTATTTGCAAATATAAAGCATCGAATTTGATAGAGAGCTCAAAATATTGAGTAAAAATGGCATTTTGTTTTGTTTTGCTTTGCTATGCGCACGCAAATTTTGAATACGTAAAATGTATGAATGTATAAAATGATAGTATTGACGATTTTTCTTTTTAATTGCTTAAAACACACGCATAATACAATCTTTACGCCAGAATCACAGTAGTAGAATGTGATGTTAAAGGAGAATTCTCACTTTATGTTTTTTTATTTGTTATTTATTGTTATGAACTTTTATGGTTGCAGCTACTAAATCAAGATAGGCGGAGTCTTTATTTATGTGGCCACATAAATAAATTTATGGTATTTGTGGATATTAATTTCTTCTACATCCACAATTCACAAAGAGATAAATGAGAGAATTATTTTAGTTCAAGCAAAGCAATTATAAAATAAAATAAAAGTCTTCTCATATAAATACTGTTAGAGAGGCAATATCTTATTCAGTTGTTTAGTGAGTTTGCTTTAGTTAACGTCGAGGTGGTAAAGTAGAATAAAAGTAATTTATATAAAAAGGAATAAAAGTGAATTTTAATGTGTGAAAGACAAAGAAATAAAATGGTTAAAAGTGTTTTAAATACAATGGAATTTAAAAGTAATTTTTCTATTGATGCCATTCTATCAAAAAATGTTTATGAAATTCAACAACGGCAACAAAAACAAATGCAACAAACAACAGTAGCTATAGGAGCAATATCAGCATCTGCGGCAACACAACAACGTACAACCACAAGAAATGACATTAAACAGGAAATGAAATCTATTACATATAATTCAGATGGTGAATTATCTGAAGATTTTGATGATAATCCTAGCCGTACAAGTACACCATTAAGTTGTAGTGCTGCCGAATCAATAATATCATCAGCTGATGGTTATAACAAAGTTTATGAAGATGATGATGATGATGATGATGATGTTGATGATGATCATGATGATGATCATGATCACGATCATAGTTGTGATGAAAGTAATGGATCATCATTGGATGAACAACAGCAGCAGCAACAACAACAACAACAACAACAACAAGAAGAGCAACAACAAGAGCAACAACAACAACAACACCAAACAAAAAAATTGGAGAAAGTGAATGGAAAAAATGAGAATAAAAAGCCGCCATATAGTTATAATGCTTTAATTATGATGGCAATACAAGATAGTCCTGAACAACGTTTAACATTGAATGGCATTTATCAATATTTAATTAAACGTTTTCCATACTTTAAAATGAATAAACGTGGCTGGCAAAATTCCATACGCCATAATTTAAGTTTAAATAAATGCTTTACAAAAATACCGCGCAGTTATGATGATCCGGGTAAAGGTAATTATTGGATATTAGATCCAAGTGCTGAAGAAGTATTTATTGGTGAAACTACTGGTAAATTGCGTAGGAAAAATCCTGGAGCAAATCGTGCCAGATTGGCAGCATTTCGTCATGCAATATTCTCACCATTAATGGGACGCTATGTGGCAGCAGCTGCTGGGGTTGGTGTTGGTGTTGGTGTTGGAGCTGGAACTGTAGCTGGAGCTGGATTAGTCAACCAACAACACCAACTAGTTTTCATGGGCCAAATTTTCCAAATACCACTTATCCTGCTGCCATTTATCAACGTTTAAATGCTGGCTATCATGCCAGCATGTATCCAACATGTTATCCAACAAGTTCAATAATGCCACCATATAATCCAGGACCTTCAGAATCCTCTACTGCTTTAAATTTATCTTTAGTCCAAAATAACACGTATTCCCCAGTAACAATGCCAATGACAGCTGAATTATTACATCGCATGCAATTATTTGGAAAATTTCCAATTAGCTAGAAAGATAAATAGAAAATTTCAGTAAGAACAGCAGCAGAACCATCATGTTCTTTGCTTTCTATATGAGAAGCATGGTTAAGTCCATGGCCGTTACGGCTACAGCTCCAACACCGTTTTAAATTTCGGCTACGGCTTTTTTTTCTATGGGGACCAAGCCCATTTCTACATAGTCTTCCTAAGAAGATATTGAAGACGAAATGTAAGCGTTTTATGTATAGCACAATGAAAAATGTGAGTACCACAAGGTGACAAAGTACAATAAAGTGGAGGCAACTCAAATCTCAATACATCATTCATCCATTCCATGAGTATTTGAATTTGGAATATGAAATATGGAATATGGAATATGGAATTTGATTGTATAGTAACTAAAGCCAAAGAGACATTTAAACCAATTTATTTGTTTATTTGTTTGTTTACCAATAAATATTTAATATTAATGTACATAAAAAAAAATATAATAAAAATCAAAAATTAATTGTAATAAATCAATTTTCAAATATTTTTCTATTTATCTTTCTTTTTCTCCCTCTCTCCCACTAAGTTCATTTTACAATTGATCCTTTGTGATAATGAGATAAAAAATTGGGGGGAATAAAATTGTCTTAATTATCTCTATTTTAACACGTTTGTCGGTGTTTTTACTATTTTTCCCATTTATTTCTCTTTTCTTTTTCTTTTAAAATAATTTTGAAAATATTTACAAAATACTCTAAATAAAAAAACTAAAATTAAGAAAAGGAAGAATTAGGTATAATTTCAAAAAACAAAAAAAACAAAAAAAAAAAAAAAAACAAAAAAAAGCAAAAACAAAACAAACAGTTTGTAATAAAGTGCTAAAGAAAAAGCGAACGTCAACAGGAATAATGAACAAGAGGCTTCTAATTGATGAAGTCGTCTACAAAAATAGAAGTCGTCGTAATATTTAGTTAAATGAACAATTTTCATCTCATACAAAATTGATATCAAATGTAGACATTTTTTTTATTTATTATATATATATATATATATATATATATATTTTTTATTTTTTTTATTTCTCTGTAGTTCCATTATTTTGTACTTTTTTGTTTTTTTGTATTCTTATATTTCTATTATTTTCTCTTTTATGCGATCATTTAACTTACATAACGCAACGGGGAGCCTCAGTATAAGACACACATACATACAAACATTTATAAAAAAATTTTAGAATTTGTTAATGCTGATTATTAAAATCCTCTACAAATGCAAATTTTTCAATTATTATACCGATTTGCTTCCATAAATTTGAAATGGCAAAATTTTAAATTTGAAAGAGCATTTTAAAAATTGTAATAAATCTCTTGTAATGATCGATTCTGATAATGCAAAATTAGGCCAAGCCAATCTATGTCAAGCTCCTTTGGTTGTTACATTCCACTGCATAAATTTATTATGCCCTACTTATTGTAAATTAGAATTAAATAGCAAGCAGGTAAGCAATTTGTAGCTGGAATATTCCAATAAACAACTAAAGAAAAGTAAGTGAAATTATTAAAGTTGAAGTCGATTGGCACTGTTTTCTAAAGACTTTACACCATTTCGTTTTGGTTTAATCTGAGAGAAATTCAAATAGAAGGAAGAAATTTTGTAAAATTTCAATAAGTTGCATAAAACATAGAGCAATTTGAATCAATTTTGGTTTATTTATTTAGCATTACATGATTAACATGATACGCCCATTTTCTTAAAAAAAATATTTAGTATAGTACATTTTTTTCAATGGTCAGGAATTTTATGCGTTACATGAATCTCGATTGACTTTGATACAAAATACATCCCCTTATAAAATTTTATTAAAAAATTTTTTGTTTTGATTCAATTTTACTATAAATTTGCATCGAATGATCAGGTATATCAGATATCAATTCTAACAGTGATTCTATATCGTTCGATTTTACAAAACGGAGATCTTTGTTAAATCATTTTGAAGGTAATTGACCAATTTAAGGCCGATATTAGAATTTTTGCAAGCAGGAGGAGAATATTTACAACAAATGGACAAATGATGGATGGACAAGTTATGGATTGATCGATTCGAATTTTTAAGGCACCTACAGCCTTTGACATTTCCTTTCTTCTAGATGTTGAAAATGTCTTAAACAAATAAATATATCTGCGGGAAGTGGGTGGGTATAAAAAGCAATCTTTAAAAAGTCCAAAAAAATTCATGAAGTTTGCTTTTAAGTTTATTTGCAGCTTTATTTTTGAAAATTCTGTCTTAATTTACTCTCAATGACTCTCACACTCGATCTGCTTGAATTTCTAAATTGCTCCTTTCATATTTTTCTCCTTTTCATGTGAACGTTAAAAATATTTTGCTGAAAAACGAAACTTGAACTATTTTTTTTTTTTTATTGACTTCAAACTTGAAAGACAAATTGAAAGATTTTTTTATGTGGACTAGGATCAGTTATGGATCAAAACAAATCCACAATACAAATATTACTTTATATTTTGTGGATGTGGCCAATCCGGGAATAAAATAGGAAAACATTAAAAAAAAAAGCGAAAAATATACAAAATTTGAAATTATGTAATTTTTTTTGTATGATTTGTATAGTTTTTTTACTGGATTTCTAAAGGGATCATGATTTAATCTTACCTGATACATTTTAACTTCGTAACTTTAGTGAAAAAACAAACTGCTTCGATCGATTTAACTTATTTTCTTATTTATAAAAATATGCAAAGTTTCTGACATTCTCTCATCGTCCGATGAGTTGATTGAATCAAAGTTCAAGGCTTTCTTCACAAATCCTGATTGGTGGGTGTAAAAGACTGCTTAATATGATACTAAAAGATTCTATCTATTTCAATGAATGTGATTAAGGGAAGCTTGGGCTTCCATCAAATCGTGGGCTTTGATCCAGATAAAGCCATTTTTTGAAACCCTTTTCGTATAAACTTCTTTTCAGCTGACACTCGAAAATTGCATTTTATTCAATTCATTTTATTCAACCCAACTTAAAATATCGTTTCTTATTTGAATAAAATGAGATAAACCAATTAGTGTAGGGTATTTAAAAGTCAATCTCGACCTATTAAAACATTTTCACTTGTTGTAAGTAAGTTCCTTCGTAGTTCAAGTATTTTATCGAAATATAGAAAAAATTGTTCATATCCACTAATATCTAGATATACCAATACAAATACAATAATTATGAATAATTATTTCTGTAATAAATTTTACAAAAATAACTTTTTTTTTTAAGAATTTATAACTTAATTAAAGGTAAATAAAAATCTTTCTTCAAAATTATGTATGCGTTCAAAGGAAAATTTCATATAAATATTATCTTTTGTAAATGTTAAAATAATTAATGGCAACAGAAAATGATTGTGAAAATGTTTCATATAAATATTTTTAAAAAACGCCTTTTTGTTTAAATAAATAAAAAAAAAAGTGAAAAATATTAAAAATTTTGTTTCATTTTTCAAAGAAATGATTTTTTTATAAAAATGTCAATATATATAAATATTTTTCCAAAAACAAAATATTATAATATGAACATATAGCATTTGTTATACCCTACACCAATTATGGTGTAGGGTATGCAGATGTTTGTAACATCCAAAAGTAATTGAAACAGATTCACCTTTTATCGATTCAGAATCACTTACCAATATGATTTAAGCCTATTTGTCCATACGTCTGTCCATCAGATGTCTGTCTTTGAGGTTTTCTTATTAAGGTATAGGTCGCAATTTTTGGAATATTTTAATGAAATTTGGTATATTCATGAGTTTTGATCCAGAGACAAACTTTATTGAAAAATAGTTAAAATCGAACCATTATTTCGACCACTTCCCACATAAGGCCTTTCCTTAAAAAAAGTCTTTATATGGAAAAAATTCATAATTTTAAATAAATTTTAACATAAATTATTGCTGAGTTATATTTTACTATAAAAAAAAATATGTATAGCTACTTTGGTCCAAATAGGTCTATTTTTAGGATCACTCTCCCTATAAGGCCTTTTTCGAAAAACTTCATTACATTGATAAAAGCTTCAATTTTGAATATATTTTAGCGAAAATTTGCACGGCCTTCTATTTTAATATAAAGTATATGTGTAACCAATTTGTTACAAATCGGTCTATTTTTTGAACTTGTGAAATAAATTAAAAATTACAATTTTTTTTCAATTTCCTGGCTTCTAAGTCGCTTATTTAATTTTAATCACATTAACCAAAGCAAAAGGCTGTAGGGTATATAATAGTTGACCTTAACCTGCTACTTGTTATCTTCTTCTAGTGTTGCCCCTTAAGTTAACACTTTTGTTGATACCACGACAATCCATCTGTTTATTCATCCGTCTAACTGATGATGTTGATAATGATGGCGTCTATAATGATGATGATGATGAAGATGATGATGCTAATGATGATGGTGGTATGGATTTTTCTTGTAGTGTAACTAAAGGATTTATTTTAGTAAAAAGGATTGTTAAAGTGTTAACGTTAAGTACTGGTGACTCAACACAATTTCACATTTCAAATATGAACATAAAAAACAAAAGAGTACAAAAATAAACAAATAAATAGAAAAAAATAAAGGGCCATTAATAGAAAAATATGATTTGTAAAAGAGTTTATGCTATTTGATGCTATTTGTTGTTGTTATTATTATTATTGTTGTTGTTGGTTTTAGCAATGCAATTATTATTGTTATTTATTTGTTGTTATTTGTTATTTGTTATTTGTTATTTGTTATTACAGTTGCTGCTGATGCTAATGTTGTGAGCTGAAAGTGTTGTTACTGCTGTTACTGCTGTTAGTGCTGCATTAAAACAAAAACATTGCGACTTTCAGTTTATTGGCCAAATTTCGTTGAAATCATGCATGCTTAAGGCTAACGGTAACTGTTTTTGTGTATTTTTGTGATCAGTCAACAAAAATGAAACAAAAAAAAAAAACAAAAAAAAAAAAAAAGAAAGTAACGAAAACAAACATAAAATACAAACAATACAAATTTACGAATCGTTCAGGGTCAGTTGCTAAATACAACCAAAGCAACAGCTTTTTCATTTGACATTTCATAATTCAGAATATCAATTTTATTTAGAATTATCCTAATGGAAAATTCTTTATTGTCCAGATGATTGAAGAAAGCACCATAAATATTTTGTAACACTTTTTTTTATTAAGAAGTTATTCAAAATTCATTTAAAGCATTAAACAAAAAAAGAAGCCTAACGTTTCCTGTAGCTATCTGTACTTTATTCCCAAAAGATCATGCAAGAACTTAAATTCCTATGAAAGGCATTTTTTCATAAAATATTAATCTCCATATTTAAGATGATTTGTATATTCCACAGAAGATCGTATAATTTATTTGCTTTGTGCTTTTTGTCATGAGTAGTTTAAGGGATAAATAAAAAAAAAAAGAGCAGACTTTTCGTTTTTTTTTTTTTTGCATTGGACTAATTTTCGCGAGAGTTTATGTAACTTCGTGTAGGATTTAAAATAAGTCTATTTCAATAGATTCAAAATAATTTTTTCAATGTTTATAGATTTTTTTAAAAAAATTCGAACATTTTGCTTTGCAACATAAACTTTTGCTGTTGTAATTTTATTTGTTTATAGTTATTTGATCGATATTTAGTCAATTTTTAATAACCACCATCCACCAGGTTGGGGGTGTATTCACTTTGTCATTATGTTTGGAACATTTAGCAAAAAGCGTTAGAGGTCCTAGAGATCCCCCTGTCTGTCTGTCTGACCGTCTACCCGTCTATGTGCTTGTCTGTCTTTGTCCAGATAGAGATACCTGGCATAACCATTGAAAGTTCTTGCATGCAGTTTGCTATTGAAAATGGGCTTAATCGATCGAACGACACGCCCACAATACAACATAAATTGAGAACATCTCATTTTTTTTTTTTTAACAAAATTTGGTAATTTCTTACTCATCATCTCCAAATTGTAAAAGATAAAAAGCTGAAATTTTGCATTTGTGGGCAAGCTATTGGTCTACAATATCTGTGCAAAAATCATGCGAATCGGATACGCCTACGTGAAATTATATAATTTTCATTTTCGATTTTTGCTTTCGCTTCGCTTTTACTAAAACTGAAACAGACTTTAAATAAAAATATCGTGCTATTTGGATGGTATTTGGATGGTATTTGGATGGGCCCAAAGATGGGGCCCCAGCCAAATATAATTTTCTTACTGGTTTTTTCTACTTTTAGAAGTTTGTAAAATGTTGTTAATGTTGGCACAAAAATTGCATTGAAAATTTATAAATGAATTTGGAAAAATAAATCGAAATATTGAAGGAACAACAGTGGTCATACAAAAAACCGGCACTTTTTATTTTTAAAAAAAATTTTATAGAATTACTAACCAATTTATAATTTATAATTTTTATTCAGCGATATGGCCATGGCCTTGAATATTTTAGATATGTAAGGCAAGTACGTAAATAGATTCTGAAGAATATATCGCCATATCGCCAATTTATAGCTCGCATTTTCAGACTATAACTTTAGAATGTGGCTTCATTCAATTCAAATTTCTGCATATAAATTTGTTGCAAGGGAAATCGAAATGTTGTTATCATGCCAAGGAATACGTTGCGAAGTATTTTAATTAATTTTCGATTTGTAATTGAAATAAATTGAAGTTGTTTCAGAAAATAATTTATTAAGTAGTGGCATATTTCTGAAGGTACATTCTTACACTTTGGCTTATATTAAGAAACATTAGATGGAACAACAATAAATTTGACAATATCACTCTGAATATATCAAAAGGTCCATGGGAAAGATAATGTTTCCGCCATTTGGCGCTTTAATTATGTGAAAATCAGTGATATGTATAAAAAAAAGGGACGCTACGGCATGATTTATGGCACGGGAATAGTAGAGACATAAAAATTGTCGAAAGTAATAAAGATTTGTACGCTTTACAGTGCGAAAGCTTTAAGTGAATATCAAAACTATAAGTCATTTGATTTATTTCGTTTAAAAAATTCTGATATCAAGAACACGGCTCACTAGGGTTGATCTATAATTGGAAAATCTGATGCAATGAAATTGTGAAAGAAAAAAGTAAAAAAAAAAATGAAATTATGAAGGTATTGGGTAAATGGCCCAAGCTAATATGGGCCAATACAAATTTGATGGAAATAGGGATGATCTAGGGATGGTAGTCTCTTAGTATGCTACTTCATAAGTAGAATAAAACTGAAACAATCTTAAATAAATTACACCACTTTGCTTAAAATGCCAAGAACACGAATTTTCTGAAAATGTTATAGATGTTTACACATTTCTAGGGCCAAAATGCACATAAGCAAGTCCACAAAACAAGTAACAATCATTCCATTGGAAAATAGGGTTTTAGGCATAAAGCGAAAGGCAACGCAGTTTTCATAAAAGTTACGTTACTTGCATGGTCCTTGAAATTGGTTTTGTACTTCTCATGCAATGCCTTTGCCTAGGGCGTAGAGTGCTATGATGTCCCCTGCTTAGGGAAATGAAAGTGATTTTGTATTATATGACAATTTATAAAATTATAGATCAAAAATTGGCGAAGGGCAAATATTTTATTTAGTTATTATGAGTTTTTCTAATTTGATCCATTTGTAGTGGACTTTCCATGGCGTAGGAAAGTTTGGAGGTATGATGTCCCCTGGCTTAGAAGTATAATCTTAATATTTTTTAGTGATTTATAGAATTTTAAATAAAAAAATTTATATGAAATTTATTCGCTCCGATTCGCTTATGAAAATTTTAATTTCCAACCGATTTATATTGCACTTCGCATAACATTTTTCATGAGATGATGAATATTCCTAATATTCTTCTTTTGTTTTATTGTAATTGTTTACTTTTACATTGAATAAAATAAATCATAACCATAATTAAATCAATTAGTTTTGAAATAATTTAATTTAGTCATGAAATTTCATTTAACACAAACTACAAACTAAACTAAAATATTATTGGCCCAAGCCAATGGCTAATGGGCTAATTTTACTCCAGCTTTCCTTTCCATTTTTACTATAACAATTAAAAATAAAAAGATAGAAAATATTTTGCCATCAAAGTGAATTTTTCTTGAGATATTATTGATGAAAAATCTATAATATTTAAGCATTTCTACACATTTTCCAAAAAGATTATTTACATACGCACGCATTGTTTTGCTTATTAGAATTGAAAGAAGAAGAATAAGTACAATAATTTGAATGAATTTTTTTCTCATTTTATTGTTATACCCTACACCAGTTGTGGTAGAAGGTATTATAAGTATGGCAAGTGCTTCAGACGTAGCTTTTTTTATACCAATCAATTCAGAAATATTTAGTAATTGGATTTATGACTAACTGCCTCTATGTCTGTCTGTCCATGTCATCCAACCTTATTATAAAGTGCAAGTCGAAATTTTTTGAGATATTTTATTAAAATTTCAGAATCATTTAGCAATTGGAACTAATCTATTGCATTCTCCAACTTATTTAAGCAGTCATTTTTTGATATTATTAAACAGAATCATTTGAATGATTTTCTGCTCTATGTTTTGCCATGTCATCCAACTTATTATCAAAGGTGCAAGATCGAAATTTTGGTTATTTATTAAAAATTTCAGATCATTTAGCATGGGATTATGACTAACTGCTCTATGTCTGTCTGTCCATGTCATCCAACTTATTATCAAAGTGCAAGTCGAAATTTTTTGAGATATTTTATTAAAATTTCAGAATCATTTAGCAATTGGATTTATGACTAACTGCCTCTATGTCTGTCTGTCCATGTCATCCAACTTATTATCAAAGTGCAAGTCGAAATTTTTTGAGATATTTTATTGAAATTTGCTTTTTGTTCATGAATTTTAGTTCACAGACAAATCTTGTTGAAAATGATTAAAATCGGACCACTTTTCCAACCACTTGCCATTTAAGGCCTTTCTTAAATAACTCTTTATATGACAATTGTAAATAAATTTTAAAGTAAATGTATAACAAATTTGTTTCAGATTAAACTATGTTGAACTATGTGAACCTTCTCTCATCTAAGGAAAATATATAAAATACATTGAAAATTACAATTTTTTCAATTTTTCTAACTTGTAATTTTTTTATTTGGCTCAACTCTCTTATAGAGTCGGCCATAACCGACTAAAAAATTCTTGTTTTGTTTTATTGTTTAATGTTGTTTAAAAAGTACAAATAGGACGATTTCCAATTAATATAAACTTGGATTACAAATTGTATCAGACAATTGCAGAATTTCTAAAGAGGATCTATTTAATTTTTTTCTATTTTGTTGCTATTTTGTTGAAAAAAAAAAAATTAATGAGCATGGTAAATACATTTAAAGAAATGAATGGAAGATCAATAAAATCGAAACGATCTAGGGCGATTTTTATATATTTTGCAATGCATCATTTGGTCATATCAAAAAGTCCGGTAATAGATTCAAGAAATTAGAATGGAAAAATTGCTATAAATAGTGAAAAATTTTAAATAAAAAATATAAAATTTGGAAACTTTAAGTCCTTTATAACTGAAAAGTTATTTGTATTAAAATTGTTCTTTCTAAGGATCTGAACACATCTAACGCTTTATGGCTTGTTTTGGGCGGCCCCTTATTCAATGAAATATCTCAAGGATTCATAAAATATTACAAAATGGATAGATCTCTTGAAATTATTTAAAAAGATAAACTTAAGTTAAAATTTGATCATTTAAAAAGTTGACCTTTGGCTCCAATAGGCCTATCTCAGCTATTGCTGTAAATTTGATTACAAAAAAGCTTACGCGCAGCTACATTTTTTAATATAATATTTTGAAAAATCTTATAAACAAAAATAATTGGACATTTCATCTAAGAAACTGATAGACCCTTAGACTTTAATTAATTTAAAATTACATTCTAAAGCGAATGCTCTCAATAATGGGAATTTTTCATTTCATTCAATTGCTTGCATGTAGCAAACATTTAAATGAACTTATTATATTTTATATGATTAGTGATATCATAATGAGATCAATAGGTAGAATAAGAATAGAATAGTAGAGGACAACACTTGGCCAAGGTGAAATATTAATAAGTTTAAGTATAAAAGTGTAACATGTTGCTAATGGTTCGTGCTACAATTTAGGTCCCTTACACTTTTGCAGTTACATTTAATGCTGATATTATTATTTTCTATTGTAAATGTTTTGTATTGTAATAGGATCTAGTGGGTGTTCTTAAGAGATTTAATAAAATATTTTATGAAATAGTTAAAGAAATCTCTTTTTTTTCTTTTCTTGTAAACCCACAAAAGATGTTGAAGAGATTTCTTAATTTAACAACATTAAATGTTTTTTTTTTCTATTTATATACATAAAAATATATACATACATACATTTATATATATATATATATATATATATATAAGATTTATTATCGGCTTAAAATAAATAGCCAATAAAACACGCGCTTTCAATTTTCTCATTGTTCTTACAAATGCAAAAAATGCCAAATATTCTTTAAAGAAGCGCTATGAAGTAAAATGAATTGAAAATGAAAATGAAAATAAAAATGAGTTGAGGTAAAAGGTAAATGTGTTTTTTTTTTCTTCTTCTACATTTTCTATTTAGCAAAAGTGCATTAGATGCCATTAAGTGATCTGGTTTCGTGCTATTGTTCTTCTGCAACTAGATCTATAGATTATCCAAGGAACAAAAAAAAAAAAAAAAATTATAACAAAAATTAAACAAAACGAAAAATTGGTAGTTTTAACCCCATAACTCACACAATCTAACACTCGAACACTCATGCAACACTCATACAACACTCATACAACAACTCATACAAAAATAAAAATACAATTTCATTTCATAATGCAATTTACAGTAACTTGTATGCCAAAGAGAAAAATAAAAACAAAAAGGAAAACCTTAACAAGCAATTTGCTAAAATAACAAAATAGAATAATAATAATAAGAGTAAAAATATTTTTGTTCAAGCAATAAACTACTACAAGATGCAATAATAAACAAACATAAGAAAAACAACAAGAACAATTATGCCAACGCTAAAAACAAAAAAATTTTATATGAAATAAGAAAGAAAACTTGCGATAGATTTTGGGCGACTTTTAAACACTTTACTACCTTTATAATCATTTTAATCGAGCTTTTTGTATAGAAATATAAAAAGCATGTAACTGATAATTGGATAATAAAAATTTCATTAATGAATAACAGATAAACAGACAAATGGACAAAGGGACTCAAATGGTATCAGAAAGTGCTTCCAATATGAACGGTAGAATAACAAAAACCAAGTCTATTTATATCTAACATTAAAAATTGTGCAAATTGTAAAAAAAAAACGAAAAAAATCCGATACCTTGGCCTTTTAGTTAAAGATTTTTGCTTGGACTGATATGCTTCAAAATTTTGTGTATAGCCTTAAAGACGTTGAAACCTTTCATTTTTTTTTTTTTTTTAAATTGTTTTATAACGATTATGGTAAACAATTTTTACAAAATATTGGACCACATAAGAAAATAATGATCTTTATTGATCTTTAACATTTTTCAGTAGTAAATGACTTTTCGGTAAAATGTGCCCCACAAAATGAAGTTTCATAAAAGAAACGGGTCTCTGAAATTGAAACAAAATGCCTAAAATAATGAATATAAAATCAATTGATGGAAAAATTTGCCAGATGTTACATAAATAGGCATAAATTTATTATACCTTATTTGTGGTGTACTGCATTTTAAAATTAAAAGCATTATAAAGAAATCTTTAATGAAAATAATGATTAATATCGGGCATAAGCAGTAGCAACACAGAAGTAAAAAGAGAAAAAAAAAAGTACAAAGAGAAATAGAAATAGAAAGAGTAATAGTAGTTGGATTTTAGGTTACTTATCTTATTATCAGGGTTAAGTATTTATCTATATATTTATTCTTATATAAACATATTCATATGTATGGATTAAAATGTTGAACGAGTTGCAAGCCTTCATAATTAAAATAGCACCGATTCATTCTTATTCTTATGCTTAAAATTAAGTCTACAACATTTTTACACATGAAACATGTCACTTTAATTGTTTATAGATTTTGAATGGAAACCTATTTTTGTTGTCTCTATAATCTACATTTTTGTACCTTACATTTTTTGGTATAAAATTTTTAGCATAAAAATTTTTCTCGATTCTCGTTTATTGTAAAATTTGAGTTAGCTTGAGATAAAGTTTTAGTTTTGCATGTTGAGGAAACAATTTTTGAAATGACATGGAATAATCTTCCCTTTAACTTATTCTACCTTCCAATGTCTATTAAATTTTTTATTAATCAATTTATAGATTGCAATTTTTGAAAAAATTTTTATAAAACTTAATAAGCAGCTGCATTTTTTTTTTTTTTTTTTTTGATTTGAAAATGTACTTTAACAAAATTTGATTTGTTTGGGCGATCATTCCTCATAAAACGGCCAGCTAATGAAAATTTCTAAAAAAAATATTTCAAATTTGAGCCAAATGTTATCATTTTTATGATGGCCTTGAGAATTTTATTGTCTTGCACTATTCTTCATATACTTTTTTAAGCACTTTAAATAAATTAGTGTAGCGTGTTTAAAGATACATTTTCGATCGATGATTGTTATTGTTTCATTTTAACTTCTTCTAAAGTCATTAACAATGATCTTACACTTTTCGGTTTTCCATTTGGCGTAAATCTTAATTTATTTTATTCTTGATATCGATTATGCCTTTAGATTTTATGTAGGTTATATACGAACATTTAACATTGAATTTCGAAACTTTTTCTATTGTTTTTTCTTTATACTCGATACTACTTGTGATACAAGGTATTATAAATTTATGCAGATATTTGTAACATTAAAAAATAGTGAATTTAAGTTTGTCCATCCGTTTGTCTGTCAATTTTGTATAAAATTTCAAGACAATTGGCAATGTCTTATTTTTTGATGCACATAAAAATTATTATGCATCGAATTTGTTACAAATTTAACTACTTTTTTGAAACCTCTACCTTTCGAATTATGAAGAACCGTTTCAAATCATCTTCAGATATCTGAAAAATTACAATTTCTTACTTCGTTAATTTTCATTAAATTATTTAACTTTTAATTACATTAAAACAAACTGATGTAGGGTATTTAAAAGTCGGCTTCTACCAACTATCAGTTTCTAACTTATTTTTGTTTACTTTAGTTCTCTTACTTTTGTCGCATAATTTTTGTGTCATGTAAAAAAAGATAAGAAAATAACGTTCAATATTTTTATGTGGAATGAATTTTATCGATTTACAGCCCCTATTTTTTTATTTTTTAATTGCTCTATTCATAATAAATTCTTGTGGAATACAATTTTAAATTCGCTAATCCTTCAAGATCTTTTCTGTGTATTAATCTAAAAGACACTTGAAATAAAAATTTTTCATTGTTTTGTCTAAAACTCAGTTTCAAATCTCAGTCTCTTGAGTCGAGGTTTCATTGCGAGACGTGGATGCATATGAAAAGCGATATGGATTGAAAGAGTTTCTTCACCCATATGGCAAATATTTATTTTATAAATTCTGTAATTTTTTCTCTTCATATGAAACTGTTTGTTTTTCTTTAACTTTTTTCATGATAGGCCCCTACTTCTTGGGGATAATATCTTTCTAACTTAACCTCAAACTTAACTTAAATTAACCTCAAAAATCAGAAAAAAATATAAAAAGTACATTCAAGTGAATTTTTACATTTACATGGTCCCTCACGCAAATAACGTGAGAACGTTTCAGAAACCATATAAAATCTTTTCTGAAGCGACCTAATTTTGCCGTCCGATACAAAGCATAGAAAGTTTATTTCATTCAAGTTTACTTTTTCGTGGTCTCATTTCTTCAAGTGAAAATGAAGAAATATTCAGTTGATCAAAAATTTATAATGCCCAAAAGCACAAACTGCTAAGCAGCACCATGACACTTTTAAAAGAATGTAGTCATGTTCCTTGCGGCCTGCTTAAAGCTTTCTCCATATAGGAAGTTTTCCGCATTACCATAAATTACAAAGTTGGTTATAATTCAAGTAAAGAAGGCGCAAAGGCCTATTCGAAATCGTAAACGTATTAAATACTCAATTTTCCCATTTATTCATGTTTTTCGTCCACTTTTTAACGAGTTAGATAAATCAGTCAGGTCCATAAAGCTTAATAAAGAATTTAGGTGTCCAGGATTTACCCAGAATTTACTTTCAGCCAATTATACTAACCTTAATATCTCTTGATCTATGCTAAAGTTTTTTCTTTATAATAATCCAGAATCTGACAGATCTCTTGGTCGCTACTTTGGACTCTAAAATTGTATTATAAATAGATTTTTCTTGTATTATAGGCCCCTATAAATCGTGTTTAATCTGCTTTGAACTTTTTCAACTCATTCTCATTTTCTCTCTCTGATTTCTGAGCCAAAGTTTTCGTTAAGGTTTTAGAGATTCAAAATTTGCTTCATACCCAAGAGATTTTCTTTTCAACTCTTGCAATGCACTGATCAAGTGAATATGCCTTATTCCTCAAACAAACAACAAAAAAAAAACAAAATGATTATGCCCGCTAAATAAGGATATCGGATATTTAAGACTTGACCTTTTAGTTATTCAAGGCATAATAATTTTTTTTTTTTTTAATTAATAAAAATGTGATAAATTTAGTCAAAATCAAACAAATATAAATATTTTCGTGATTTATTATTTATGATGGCGAACAATTGTATACCAAACTTTCACGGCCAGTCTCATTTCTATTCATTAATAAAAATGAAACAAATTATAAAAAAGAAATTAATTAAAGAAAAATGGACAAAGCCAAATCAAATAAAATTTTATTTATTTTAATTTTTTTTTTTCTTATTTATTTTTTTCTTTTTCATTTTCAATTCTATTGTTATTGCTATTGTTTTGTGTTTTGTGTTTTGTGTTTTGTGGTGTCGTCAATAACAATGGCATAAAATAAGGCCCCTATAAAGTAACGCAAGAAGATCTACAGGAAAATTGTACATACAATTATTTCTCGTTTTATTTATTTTCCTTTCTTTAGTTGGATTTTGTTGTTTCTTTTTCTTTTTTGCTTTTTATAAATTTAATTATTGCACTTGCTTTGTATTTTGTAATAAAAAGCGGGCCATTAAAGAATAACGATGACCACTGACATCATGCTAACGTCCACATCATGAGCGCTCAATTCAAGTGATCTTTGTGACCTACAGAACTTCATTTTTTTTTCTTTTTTTTTTTTTTTTTGTTTTTGGCCAGAGCAAGGGTGTACAAAGTATGTGCCTGACACAATCAGGAACAGTCAAGTTTTGTTGTTAAAAGTTGCTTTAAAAAATTTTCTATTTCCTGGCACTTTATTAATTCTTTGGAATCAACGTTTGCTAGATGGATGAAACTAAATCGGCTGGATCTATGGAAAAATTATCTCATAGTTTGAAGCATTTTTTTTTTTTTGAAAGAAAGAAATTTCTCCAGAAACGTAATGCAAAAAAAAAAATTTTTTTTAATAAAAAATCTAAAACTTTTGAAAATTTTAATCAATAAAATCGATATTTTGTGAAAGAAATTTTGTTAAGATCGCATGGGTATAAAGGCTCGAATCTCATACAAAATTCAATATAGAAATTTTTTCTTTTAATAAAATATGTAATTTTTTTTGAAAATTTTCCTCAATATTATCGAGTTTGTTTTGAACTAAATTTTGTCAAGGTCGCATGAGTGTAATGACTCGGATCTCAAGAAAGTTCAATACAATAATTTTTTTTGTAATAAAAAATCTAATTTTTCTTTCAAAATTTTACTTAATAAAATCGTTATTTTGTAAATGAAATTTTGTTAAGATCGCTTGATATTAAAAATTCGAGTCTCATAAAAAGTTCAAAGCAGAAATTTTTAGTTTAAATAAATTTACTAATTTTTTTCAGAATTTTGCTAAATTTGAGAGTGAAATTTTGTTTAGATCGCATGGTATTAAAAACTCTGGCCTCATACAAAGTTCAAAGTCGATATTTTTATGGCGAATAATTAAATTTTTGGTTATATTTAAAAAAAGCCCTCTATTGGACTAAGGTATTTAACATTCTGCTCTAACTTAGCGATCGATTATGCCAGTTTCTTTCTTTAATTTAATGATTCCATTTTAGTGGTAATTTTTCTATTTTAGTTCTTTATTTTTAGTTTTTTATTTTTTCCTTTATTTTTTTTTTTTTTTTTTGTATCTCATTTCCGCTGTTGTTTTATCTACAATCAAAGATGTTTAGTTATACTAAATATCGTACTAAATTGTTACATTTGTTATTGTTATTGTTATTGTTGTTGTTGTTGCTACTGGTGATGTTGTCGTATGACACAATACATTAAAAAAGTATTATTATATTATTATTGCCATTGTTCAACCTTCAATTGATTTAATTGAAAATCGGGTCAACATAGGCCAATATAATGAAGGCACACCAATTAAAACTTACATTGTTTTTTGTTTTTTTGTTTTTCTCAATTTTTAGTTCATTTTTCTTTTTTTTATTTAATTTTTTATTTTATTAAAGTTTCATTATCTTTTTTAATCATCACTTTTGTTATCTTTGCTTTTTATCTAAGTACAAACAAACCACAAGCAAAACTAACAATAAGAAGAAGAAAAATGTTGGCCCTAGAAGAAATTTATTATGATTTGCGTATTATTTAAGTTTTAATCATAATTCTCAAGAAATATTTCATTACGTGACTTCTACAAATATGCCAGAATTAATATTTGTGAATTTCATGGAATTTATTTTCCATGTACCTTTTAATAGCTTTAAAAAATAGCTTTCTTGGGCACAATGTTTCTTCTATCTACTACGAGAGCTCTGTCAGATCTCAAACAATTTTTATAACATGGAATGTTATAAATTGGAATAATTAATTAGAATGGAATTTATGAAGGGGTCTTGAGATGGACCCATCTTTTGTTTTACCAATCAACTTACAAACACTTCTCGAATCGATTCTATCTATTGGTCGATCAGCCCGCCACATGGGAAAAATAAATATTTAAAGCCTGCATTTCGATTCAAAGACCAGAGTAGAGCTATTTTTACAACTCCTTTCCACAAAGTGCACTAATTTTACAAAAATGTATCAACGAAAAGCAATCTACATTATAATGTATGTCCAGAACTAGGAACCAAGTAGTATAAATAAATTTTTCAAAATAAATTTTTCAAAAATGTTTAATTCTTACTCACTTAACATCAGAAACATTTTGGGCAAAATGCTGTGGCGCTATTTAAGTATTTTGGCCTTTATGAAGGCCAAGGCCAATAAATTTTATCTTAATTATTAAGCAATGCCATTTAATTTAATTTAATGAAAAAACTGGCATTCACACTCAACCATGCAATAACTTGTGGAAAAAATCTCTTCAAACCCAATTTCAGTCATTAAAAAATGTCATTAAATCTTTCAAAAATCTTGAAAAGTTGCGAGAATAAAAAGAAAAAATACGCTGAGGTAAACTGAAGAAGTTTCAATCTTCCCGAAATATGACATTCTTAGAATCAGAACTTCAGTTTCAAAACTTTTTAAGATTATTAGACATTTTCTATAAACTTCTAAGAATAAACTAACTTGCTCTCTCAGCAAAAATTACTAAATTTTTCAATTCAATTGAACAGACTTTTCAAACACATCGTTCTATTTATAAATACATAACAAATGTAATCAATTTAATCAATTATGCATCATATAATTGTGCTGTAAAACGCTTGGATGGGTCAATGTGAAAAAATGTTACTTTGTTCCTTCGCCCCTTGAACCGATTTGTATTTTAAAAAAAATCACAAAACTTTTTTTTTAATTTTTGTGTTTTTAAATGTCTTTCCTTTGTATAGGTATCTCTCTATCTCTATTCCTTTCACACACACACACACACACAATATATATTATATATATATATATATATATACCTTTTTATAAATACTTATATACACAAACGATAAAAAAAGTACACATTTTCAAATATTTTGTAACCAATTACTGATGATTTCAATTGGAGGCCAAAAACAAAAAAAAAGCAAAAAAAAATTCATGCAAACATGAAACGAAGAAAACAAAAACCGCAAAAAAGCGAAATCCCTCCCACAAAAAAAATGTTTATAAAAGTAACCATTCGTGATGTGGCAGGTGATGTAAAGCATGCGTGCACAGACGCACACACAACGCACACATTTAGAAATACATGCTAAAAATAATAAAAAAAAAAATTACAATTACAAGAAGAGAAGACAAGAGAAAAGACGACGCCACTGCTGCTCAACAATAGAAACAAAAGAAAAAGTAAAACAAAAAGGAAATTTGTATGAAAAATAAATAAACAGTAAAATATTTGTTTGTGTGCTTGCGTGTGTGTGTGCGTGCATTTTTATATTTATATGCATGTATGTTTGTACATTTGGTAAAGTAACTATTTGAGTATGTGACCGATTCCTAATTTAAGAGAAAATCAACATACGAGATACATTCGCTTAGCCGATGCCAAATGAGAAAATCTATTTTCACTAAAAAAGAAGAGAAAATTTTTTAATGCATTTGAAAATTAAACGGTAAATAAGTGTACAAAATGTGAACAATCTTATTTAAATTTTCTAAATTTGCCAATTTTATATTTTCAACATTATTTAGTAAGAATTTGTCCTTGTGCAGTAAAGTTTACTTATAACTTGGAGACTTCAGATTTAGATAAAAAAAGGATGTGCCAAGGTACTACAACCCTTTTATTGAAAAATTTTCTAAATATTTCAATGTATTAAAGATTAATGCAAAAGATTTATGAATTACCGTTTAACTTTGGTATTAGCAAACAAATATTTAGATTAACCCGTTTAAGTCGAATCCAGAAAAATGGATTCCCCATGAACTATAAGTCTTAACCCTTGACACAAAGCACACAGTACTTGTTCAGCTGGCAGAATAATTAGCGATCAACGGCTTAATACATCACTAATGGAAAAATGAATTCTTTTAAGATGAAAACTGGGGAATGGTTAAATTGGAACTATCGCAAACCAGAATTTAGCGAAAACCCTTAACCCTCATAATAATACAGCAGAAAATGTTCATATGATAAAGCAAGTGTTAATTCTTGGAAACCTCTAGACAACTTAGTAAAAATTACTTCTAACTCTTTGGGGGAGTAATTCGATTTCGTTGCAAAATCGAATAACAGATTTTGCTTAGATACAACAGAATCACTAGTTCTTCACACATTAAAGTGATGTTGAGATTGATCATGTTCATATTGTAATGGTATTTATATGCTTATCAAAGGGAGCTCTTTTCTTCTTCAAGGGACCTTATTTTGTTTCGGTCAATATTGTAAAAACTAACTTGTGGGTACTGCAAAAATTCAAATTAGGCTAAGAGCTCAGAGAGAAAATATGCTACATATTGGTATCTGGTTCTAACAGTACTATGAATCCATCAGAATTACCAATCTATTCAGGTGCTGAACATTTTTTTTTAACCTTACTTTCGTATTCAAAATTATTGCTAAGTTAAATCATTACCGGAAATGCGTGTGTGCGCCTCTAACTGTTTCAAATATTACATGTCGATTATTTACGAATCTGAAGAACCGCCAGGCTCAACGTTGCCCTTTTCAATTATTAAACGTTGATTAGGCCACGCCTTGGTAGTTGATTTATTATACTGGGCAGTATGAAACTCCTTTTGAAAGAACTCTGCTGCCATAAATTTTGGACAGGTAGTAATATCTTGTATGTAAATTATTTTGAACTTTACAACAATTCTGTTTGGATGTAAAATTTTTAACAAGTTCATTTATTGAAAATTTTTTTTTTTTTTTGAAATACTAACAAAAATTAAAAAGTTATATTTCTAAAATGAAAGAATTTTTACTAATAATTAATTCTGGATAATAAATTTATAAATAAGAATAAATTAGTTAAATAACATGAATTTCATTTAATTGAATAAATCGAAAATTGAGAAAAAAAATTCGTTCCTTTTTCTCCTTATTCCTGAAAAGAATTTCTTTGTTCAATATAGGAGGCCAAGTGTGATCTCTGATTTATTCCTAAATATAAAAAAAAAGAATATGGAGTTAAATTGGTCTTTGAATATTTTAAAATCATTTTGGCCAAATAGACTCTTAACAAATTGAGTCATTAGTTAATTTTAAGATTAAAATTAGAAATTTATTATTGTACATCAAAAATTTCCCACAACATTTGTTTCAAGTCGATGGTTTTGTTTTTGTCAAACTAAGGCATTGCTTCTAAAATTAAACCGATCTCATCCATACACAAAGATTTTAAGTCTTATGTCAAAAACAAGCCATTTATTAGCAATACATATCAAAATGTCTTGAAAATTTTAACGATTTTTTGAGTAAGAAAAATATCCGACAAACAAAGGGATGAAAAAGCGCAGGAATTTTCACATGCAATTCAATACAATGCTTCTTTTTTAAACTGGATCTATTTTAAGACCATCCGCACAAACTTTAAGCATTGCTGCTTTAAAAAAAAATTTAACATCGTCAAAGCCAACCGCAGCGTTAGAGCCAGTTGCTTGATGTGAAAAATGTTTACACCCACATTGCCAAAATAAAGCTCTATAAAATAATAATTTAAATCTGTTTGTTTTCTGCTTTTATTTCTTTTTTTTTTGGGTTCTTATTTTTTTTCTATAATATTTATTTGACATAGACATATTAAATGGTCAAAAATGTGCAATAACATTCATGCACACACTCAGCCATGGCATCAAATTTATTAAAATCATATGAAATGCTAACATTTCATTTATAATTTATTATTATTAATGTTTTTGCTGTTAGTGTTGTTGCTGCTGTTGTTGTTGTTGTAAAGCAAAGGCGCAATGGCATAAATGTAAAAAAACTCAAGTATACAAATACAAATTATACAGGAAAAATAAAAAAAACAAAGAAAAAGCAAACATATATTTACAAAATAGAAAATCTAATGCAATTATAAAACACATACACGCAAGCACATTCATATTAACTCATACAAACATTCTAAGATTTAACTTCTTTTTCTGCCTCACATTTCTCTTTTTACTTTGGTCTTACACTTACGCTCTCTCTATTTTTCTCTTTCTTCCCCTAATTTTTGTCATTAATTATACATGCTCTTCTTCTTCTTTTATTTTGAGAGAGAGTAAATATTGCATGAAATTCAATTTGAATAAAGCAACTAAGCGGACAAAGAAAGAAGGAAAACTTGAAAGAAGAATTGAATCGTTAAAGAGACCAACTTAAGAATAACAGCAATATTGTTATTATTATTATTACGATTCTTTAACAACAATACAACTCCAATAGAAAACACAAAACACACTAACCCAATCAACGTCAGTACAATCATCAACAACAACAAGAATTTAGATGCTTTACAGTTACTTGCACAAATATTTACCAACAACAATTTATTATTTTATACAAAAATACAAATGCGCATACATGTATATATATATATATATATATGTGTGTATGTACTTATTTGTATGCATATATTTACATATAAATAAGGGTAAAACATTGAATTGTTAATAACACAAAACAGAAACAAAAACAGAAATCTTAGCAAGCAACAGAAACAGAAACAGTGTCAGTGATAGTGACGGTGTTAGTGACAGAGATAGAGACCAAAATCGAAAATCAGTCGTATTACTTTCTTTTCAGTGCAATGCATTACGAATGCAGTACTCTCAAATGCTTGAATATACGAATAAATAAACAGAAGTATGAAAATAAATATTAATAAATCCATAACAACAACAACAAAAATTAATAGAAAAAAAGTGAGCAAACATTGACGTTTTCTGTTTTGTGTATTGAAAAAGAAATAGAAAATAAAAACTGTACAAAACCCGTCACGGCTTCTGAAAAACACAAACTTAAACATGCATGCAAAGAATTACAGTAAGTACAAATAAAAAACATATAACAACAACAAAACAAAAACGTAGAACAAAGAGCACTGCAACATTTCCCAAGTTAGTCGTCTTTAAACAAACAAAGGATAATGTGAAACAAAACAAAACAAAAAGAGGGCGTATCAAACGACATATTCTCCGATCTCTTTACTTCTTGTTCATCGGCTAACTCTATTGAATTAAATGCTTTTAAAAAAATCTATGTTTATCTCTCTCTAACCTACTATTTTACACTCTCTATCTTGCCATCTCTCTCATTGCTCTCACTTTTATAATTCCATTCCAGTTCAGTTTATGTAAAATGGATGATAAAATATTTGCATCCCTATATAACTGTAAACAAAAACTGTATATGCATACATGCACACATATTTATAACATATATATATCCAATAAGTTCGGCAACACAAAAAAAAGCATGCAAAAACATATTTATTTATTATGAAAATTATTGACGAATAAAGAATTAGTTGAAGCTACTTGCGATTGTGTATAATGTTTGGATTTATTTACTCTTTTCTTCTCTTCGTATTTCTTAGTAATTATTTGAATTTCTACTAATAATAAGAACAACTGTAATCAAAGAAACAAGTAATTTAAACTAGTTACGTTCCACAATTATTATTGGTTCATTTGTACAAAGAATTTGAGAAAAAAGAATGAATTGTTTACAATAGGAAAAAAAGAGAGAGAGAATAAGCAAAATATCTCTAAGTGAGACATTTTCAGAAGGTACGTAAAGCTTATAAGAAAATCTTATACTTATAGAGAAAGAGAGAGAGATTTAGACCCAGTGAAAGAGAGAGAGATAGAGGTAGATCAAAATTGAGAGATAAAATGAGAGAGTACGCCATTAAAAATGAAAGAGAAACAGTGGTAGAGGTAAAAAAGAGATAGATAGAAATTGAAATTGAGTATTGCAAAATGTTGAGTGAGATAGAAAACGTGAGAAAAAGATACTATAAGAAGAATGTAAAAGAAAGTAAAAACAACAACAGAAAGTGCATTCGATTTAAATTGTGAGTTATAATAATAACAACAACTAAAAAAGAACAAAAGCAAGTACGTTTCAACATAATGTCGTGACCATTCTGATACGAATCGAATAATAGAAATTTTTTCATTGAACGCCGTTTAGTTTGTCATTAACATTGTCGCTCGTTGGACGTTTGCATTTATGTTTGAGCGATATAAAAAATTTTTGCACAGCAAATATATTTACTCTCTATTTTGTTGTCTCTTTCTAATTATCACTCTATCACTCCATAACTTTATAAATCTCTCGTCATCAAAAAAACGTTCGTGTTTTCTTACGCTATAGCTTCTTCACTCTCTCTCTCTCTGTCTCTCTCTTTTGCAAGTACGCTAGCGCGGTAATTTTATTTTATAACAATAATGAAAATTTTGTAAAATTTGTGCAAAATTTGGAAATATCATTAAATTAACTTGAAATGAGTTAAATTAAATTTCAAACGAAATAGAAATAACAACAAAATAAATGTATTTTGTAAGTAAAGTGATTTTCGGACACAAAAACAAAAATGTTTATAAAATAAATATAAAATGAATTTAATTAAGGGAAAATTGATTTAACAAATTAACAACAACAACAAAAACAACAACAACACAATATCATCATCATCATCAACAACAACCAAAACATATAAAAAATAAAAGTAAAAACTAGCAAAGAAAATTCGATCGCGTTTCATTTGATGATTTTTTTTTTACTTCTCAATTCTTCAATCAATCAATTTTGATTTGTTGAATGTTTCTGGTTGCCGTTTTATGTGTGTGTGCTCTTTTTTTAATAAACACCAACAAAACAAAATACAAAAAAAAAATATTAAAACATGGTCAAATTTTATGATCGGCGATATAGTGTTGAAAACATTTTAAAATATTTCTATCAAACGGCAGCAGCAGCAAATGTAGAATTACCAGCAAAAGTACATCCAGAAATAAAACAACAACAACAACAACAAAAACGATATTATTTAATCATAAATATTTAAAACAAAGCGAAAAAAAATTGTATGATTGTCTAAACAATTTTGGCAAAATAAATGATTCAACAAAATTATCACAAGAAGAACAACAACAAACAAATAATAAAATGGCTCGTACGCCTCAGTTGAAATCAAGTTTCTCAATAAATGCAATATTACCTGAAACTATGGAAGATAATAATTGTCATGATCATGGTAATGAACGTGGCCATAATTATGATCGTAATCACAAATCACAATTTCATACAACATCAACAACAGCTGTAACTGTAGCCGCAGCAGCAGCAGCAGCAGCAGCAGCAACAATAAAAAATTTGAATTTTACGCATAGGAAAATAATCTCATCATATCAAATTGATAAGAATAATCAGAATGTGGAAGATGATACTGGTGCTGATTCCGATTTAGATGTAACGAGCATGTCGCCACCGCCGACAACCGACGGCAATATTGAATTACGTCTCAATCGTATGGAATGTAGCGATCGTTCTATGATTTATCTAAATCCATTACAAAATCATACAAATCCTTATAATTATGATGATAATAATGATCATGATGATGGTAATGATATTGATGATGATGGCATTGAAAGTGATGATTTGGTAGCACAAAATTTAGGTCAATACATTGAAAACGATAATGATACGAATGGCGATGGCATTAGCGATGGCGATGGCAATGGCGATGGCGACGGCGATGGCGATGGCGATGGCGATGGCGATGGCGATGATGATGAATATAATAATGATGTTGATGATAATAATGATAATAAAAAAAGTTGTGAAGGAGATGCTAAGAAAAATAGTAGCACTAATAATACGGAGAAGAAGGGTAATGAAAAACCGCCATATAGTTATAATGCCTTAATTATGATGGCGATACGTCAAAGTACCGAAAAACGTTTAACTTTGAATGGCATTTATGAGTACATAATGACAAATTTCCCATATTATCGGGACAATAAGCAAGGTTGGCAAAATTCCATACGACATAATTTAAGTTTGAATAAATGTTTTGTGAAAGTGCCACGTCATTATGATGATCCGGGTAAGGGTAATTATTGGATGTTAGACCCTTCAGCCGATGACGTTTTTATTGGAGGTTCAACAGGTAAATTAAGGCGTCGCACCACGGCCGCTTCACGTTCCCGCTTGGCAGCATTTAAACGGTCCTTAGTTGGTCCAATGTTTTCTAGTTTAGCTTATCCGCCATTTAATCAATTTTTATATCCGCCATCACATCAACATGCTGCCGCTGCTGCAGCTGCTGCCGCAGCAACTGCAGCAGCAACTACACCTGCTCTATTGGCTAGCATGTACAATCGTTATAATCCATTTGCTGTAAAAGCTGCTTCAACGCCATTAACATCAGTTCCATTTTCTGCCCGTTTTACACATCCAGCTGCAATAACTGCCTCAAATTATAATAATAGTATGGAACGTTTATTAAGTGTTGCTGCTATACCATTAACAAATCTTTCAGCAACGGTCAATGTGGCCAGTGCAGCCCATGCGTCGGTCACAGCCACCGCTTCCGCTTCCGCTTCCGCATCTGTTTCAGCCACTGTTTCCGCCACCGATTTATATCAACGTTTACAATATCAGCAATTGTTGCAACATCATGCAGCAGCAGCTGCTATTGCTAACTGTCATCAAAGGCATCAACAGCATCATCAGCATCATCAATCATACAACAATTAAATGGTTTACATCAGCATCACATAATGGCATCAATGCCGCCCATACCAAACCATTCACCCCTAACACATACACATTCACATTCAATGCCATGCGTTCCATTGCCCACAACGCCACCACACACATCCCTACCATTATCAAATCTGCCTGTAACTACAAAACCGCCCATGCAAAAACCTCTACATGTATTAACTCATTTAAGTAGCCATCAGCAATCTCAGCATTCTGAGCATGCTCAACATCGTTCACATCAGCAACAAGTATCATCATCAACGCCATCACCTAATTCCATACCTAATTCAAATGCAATAACTGCCTCTAATATCTCACCATCTGTAAAATCGATTGGACCAATTTTTAAACCCGTTACCGTGGTCTCACGGAACAGCTGAGTAATAACAAACATTCTTCAGTATTATGAATTATTTGGTCGTGGCCTAAGACGAGCCATAACAAAATTTATGATGTTAGAGCATTTTTACAAATTTTTACAAATACAACAACAAATGAGCTGTGCTAATTATTTATTTAAGTAAATTAATTATAAACGCATTCTTTTTTTAACTTTTTGCATTCATTCTATCGAATTCAATTTCAAAGATAATTCATTTAGATAAAATTTTAGATAATTCAGATGAAAAAGAAAAAGACGAATCAAAGGCAGATAAAAGAGCCGCTAGATAAATTAGTAATTTTCTTTTAAATTAAATTCAAGATAAATATTAAATTTAGGCCTTAATTTAAGTAGAAAAAATTCCAAATTGAAAATATTGTTTTTTCTTCTTCTTCTTTGTCTTCTAAGAATTTTGTTTAATTTTCATTTTTTATATAGAAAAAAAAAATGAGAAAAAGAAAAATCATACCACTCAAATGTGTAATTATTTTATGTATAATTATAAACTTAATTAACGAATGTACATAATTTATAAAATAAATATGAATTTAAATTAATTTATTTAAGCAAAAAAGAAAAAAAGAAGAAGAAGAAGCAAAAATAAAAGTAAAAAAATATTTTTTTTATATAAATGAAAAATTTCAAGTAAATGAAAAATAATATGATAATGTTAGCAATAGAAGCAACAACAATAACAACAACAACAACAACAATAATAATAATAATAATAATAATAATAATAACATCAAATAAAAATTTATTGAAAAATTTTAAGATTAAAGATTCTCTTCTTCTTCTTCTTCTTCTTCTCAATTCTTATTCAATATCAGTTAGACAAAAAAAAAACAAAGAGGGCGTGAGAAGTTTTAGTGAAATAAATGGAAAATCCTTTTATTGATTTTACTTAGAAAATAAATTCTTCTTGATATTTAATAACTTAAATAAATAATCGAAAAATCGAAAAATCGAAAAAAAAATGCTAAAATTCTTCATCTCTCTCAATTATTTTCATTCACATTGAAAATTTTCATATTTATCTTTGTGAAAAATTTATTTGTGTATGAATGAAAGTTGCTATTGTTGTTCTTGTTGTTGTTATTCTTTCATATGACTGATAATTTACATTACACGTAAATGCAATTTGGTTAATACAAATTTGCAATAGAAATTCTGTCGTCCTTATCACATAAAATCTAATTAAATAATAAAATAGTTATTTTTTCAAGAAAAAAAAAAAAAGACAATTTTCTTCTTCCTTTTTTTGGATTAAATCCATTGGATCATACAGTAGGTGGTTTACATGCATACCTGCCTGGAAGGCTCAAATGCATGGTATAAATATACTTAATGATCGCTAGCTTGGTAGACACGTCACATCACGTGCATGCCACCGTCACGACGAGCTTCCAATTTAAAGCCACTATTGCACCTCATCTAGTTAGCTTAATCCTTGGTGTAAGGATTCGGGGCCTTCTTAATACCCCTTGGCTTAGATTAGATTAGCCCGATAAGCCTACCCAGCTAGCCATTTTATTCGGGAAATGGCACCCTGCTCGACAGAAACATAATTGTGGTATAAACATAATAGGTCGAGCTACGCCCGCGACATGGGCACCACAGCCCCCACGAAGCCAACTCCAACATACCACATGGGCAAATATGAAACTGGTGATCCCGTGGTACCAAATTAAATCTTTGGATCTGATCTCGTGAAACTCTGATGCCCCCTGATGGATATGGATCAGAAAACCATCCCATGATCCACTCCCAATTGAGCAGGTGCTTCTCGGGATTGGTCGCCCCCAATCCATTGGATCATCATTTCAAGAATGAAAGCATGCGCAAAAGCCTGAATCAGATATTGAAAGTTTTTTCTTGCTTCGATTCGTTAAATTAGAAATAGCGCCCTTTAAATTTGGCGAAAATATTTTATGTAAATGTAAACAAATGGACGGACACGTCTACTTGGTATCTCAGAAAAAAAGAACAACTCAGCTTTTAGTAAAAAAATTACTTCTTTTTTTTATAAAATTACTTTTATATAGAACTTGGTAGAAAATGAAAATGAAATGAAAATGACTTGATGATGAACGATTTTTTTTCTATTTTGATTTAGAAATACGATTCTTGAACATCAAATCGAGAAAAATCATAATTTTGATATAAATGGTGACCAAATTTTATAGCTTTCTGGTAAATCGTAAACAAGTGAATTTTTCATGATAAGAAATTTAATTCAATTTAAGTTTAATGATGAAATTTTTTGCCAACAATTTTTATTTGAAAGTTGAAATTAGTTAACAAGATTCTCGTACAAGATTGTTTCTTTCATAATTCTAATAATATTATTACTATTTATATATTTTATATATTTACATGTTTTAAATGTATATTTATCTAAATAAATATCACATTAATCTATCTTGGACTTGTAACAGGTTTTTAATGATCAGGCATTTCATTTTTAAGCATAACCACAAAGTAAAGTCTCGGCAATTGTCACATGTTCCAGGAGGTCACTTATGCTTATGATGACGAAAAATTAATGTTCATATAACTTGAGATATTTTTTGATATTTTCTATGTAAATACCTTAAAAAAAATTTTTTTTTTAAGAAGAAATAAGCCTTACTAGATCTATTCTTGGAGAGACTTTTGAAACCTTGTAATGTCGAATAGTATTTAAGAATCGTCCACGACTGGCATATTTGATTCTGTTTGGGAACGTTTATAAAACCCGTTTTATATTTAAGTTGAAACCACTTAATATAATACCGAAAAAAATTCAGAATCTATCTCTGATTTGGCTTAGGGCTTAGGGCTTAGGGCTTAGGGTTTCCCCTTCGCAACTTTTGAAATGAGAACTTTGCTTCTATTGCAAGTAGTAAAAATTGGATCAGTTAACGGCCACTCCTCATGTAACTTTTTTGATAAATCAATAAAAAATAGAATTTTGAAAAGTCTTACAATGGCAGGCGTTTTAAAATAGTTTTTTCACATGCCAAATGAAGTCATAATTAATTTAGATCATAATTAACTCTTGAAGTTTTTTCCATACTTTTCAAAATATCGCCAAATCAAATTTTCAACTTTTTTTATTTGCTTAACTTGACTTTTCAATCTCATTAAGCAGCCTAGTGTAGGGTATTTTAAGGTGTCCTCTCTAAACGTTTATAAAATTTTTCTTTTATTTTTATTTCCATTTTCATTAAATTATAATTTATTATTTGTTTGTTGGTGTTATTGTCATAATAATGTATTAAATAGGCCCGCATTTTTTTTTTATGGCTGCTTTTTCTGTTTTTTTTCTGCTTTCTCTGTTTTTTTTTTTTTTTTTTTTTGAAATATACATAAATATTTTATTGACTAAGAAAAAGGCAAACAAATAAATTTAGTTAAATAAATATTCACTGTTAATCACTCGATAAATGCGTTTTTTTTTTGTTGCGTTTCTTCTTGTAAGAAAGCAAATAAAAATAAATCGAATCAGATTAACAAGAAAACAATTGACATAGGAAATTTGAAAAAAGAAAAAAAAAAACTTTACCATTAAATTTAAAAAGGCCAAGTGAAAGAAGCACAAGTGAGCTTCGATTAATGGAAAAATGTTAGTTTCATGTCTTGGGAGATTTTTATTTATTTTCATTAAAAATAAGAGAGTCTCCCATTTTATGGCCCTCAAAATTGTATCAATGCAGATCACCAAATTATTAGGGCCCTTGGTCATACAGATAAAAGTTTAATCTACTCAGGGAGCCTAAGCAATTCAAAAAATATTCCATTTATTATGTAGAATGCTTAAAAAAGACCTAAATTTCGATTATACGTAAAATCGAAATAATTTAGGTATAAACTTGTCCAATCCAAATGAAGTTCTGATCAAAATTAGTATTACACATTTCAATTGATTCAAATTTGGAGATTCTGCATAGTAACAACAGAAACGTAAGTCCCATCAGAGGCCAAATAATCAGTTACTAGATTTTTGATGGGTTGTAACAATTTTTCATAGGAGATTAAGTTAAGGTTTATTAAAGAATTTAGCAATATAAAGGCTTAAAAGTTCGTGGAAGAGTACTCTAGGCCATGGATTTTGTTCTGTATTTAAGTGCAAAAAAGTATGTGATTGAAAGTAGGTAAAATTAAAAAATTTTGGTAACTATTTTTACTTCATGTAAAACCTCACAATTATGGGATTTTTTAATAGGCCCGATTCAACTATGTTTTTGGTAGCTTTTTCTATAAAAAAAATTTTCAACAACTTTGAAAGATTTGGACTAGAAAATATTCGTTTCTTTTAACTCATTCATTTTTTCAATTAAATTTTTTTTATCAATTTTTTTTTTATAGAAAAATTATTATCCAAATATAAGTACTATCAAAGTATGGCCTGAAATTTCTGAGATTTTTTTTTGTAATTGATATTTTTAATGCCGCGAATAAATGTGAGCCAAATCGAACAACTGTGACATTCAATGGGCAAGAAGTATCCAACTATGAAAAAACTTAAACAATTTTGAATATTTTTATTATTTTTTTTATGAAAATTAGGGTCTCTAATTTCTCTTTGACCGATACATTTTTTGAATCCTTTTTCATTTAACAAACATTTCAAACTTTTTAAGAATACTAATTTTTTGATATTCATAACTTTTTTAGTTACATTAAATAAATTAAGCGTAATGATAAGGGGCATTTACAAGGTGATTCTAATCTAACTAAAAGGTCTTCATTTGTATTAAATTAGGCAACAATGATGTAAAGTATCTAAGAGCCGATACCAGCTCTATGGTTAATTGATTGGCCTTTTCTTGGTTTTCTTTAAAAAAAAAAAAAAAAAGATGAAATTTTTTTTTTAGTATTAAACAATTTAATACTTGATGTAGGGTACATTAGGCTTGCTATTATATTGGCGTACCAAGCGGCCTTCCTTTTTTCAAAGTTGCTTACTCTTTATGTAAAAAATGAAACATGGCTTCTTCTGAACTTTCTTTTGTATTTCTTTGATAATGAAACTATAACAATAAATAAATAAATGAATGAATGAAATCATTGAATAATCATATAAAGTTATAATATAATTCTTACAACAAAAACAAATAACAATGCAAGTAACAATAATCAATGAAATCGCTTGTCAAAGAAAGATCATGAGAAAGCTTGAGCTCGGCAAGCAGAACAAATTAATTATAAATAAAAATAAAAAGTAAGAAGAAAAAATAAAGAATGATGAAAGTAAAATTTAACTAAAATGAAGTGTAATGAAAAAGAAAAACAAAATTCAAATTAATTTTTTGATGAATAATCTCATTTAAATAGATTTTCTAAAAATCTATACAAGCATACAAATAAACAGAGATAAAAATCAAAATAAAAATAGAAGAAGAAAAACTATGAAAATTAAAATATGAAAGAAATGAATGTGAAAATATGTCTCTCTTTTTTTTTTTTTTTTTTTTTTTTTTTTTTTTAGGATGGCAAATGTAAACTGGTAGTAGACATTTGGCTGCAGCCAAATCATGATTAATCAAAAATCAAAAAATTCTGAAATTTATTCTTTATAAAGCTTTAAGTGCAATTGAATGCAATTGAGTGGTAGAATAAAAAGAAGTTAAGTAAAAAAGGTGAAAAAAATGGCAAAAAATATTTGTACTTAATTAATACAAATAATTTTGAATAAATGAGGCCTTAACTTCTGATTTATCAGAATTTATGAGTAAGAAAATTTGAATTAAAATCGTTCAAAATTAATTCAGTAATATTTGTAATTGCTAAAAGCAGACAGACAGATAGACAAATCAAACGGACAGTCAAACAGATATGAGATTTATTTAAAGTAAATTAATTTAAAATTAAATATTTTGGTAGAGTTGTTTACCCATTTTTTTCATCACCTGGACTCATTCATCACCTATAAATCACATGGAATCTCACTCAAATCTTTTTTCATTTTATTATTCTCAAAAAAATAAGTAAATCAAAATTTACAATAACAATTGCTTTTTTGGGTGGCATGAATAAATTGGTGCATGGTTTTGAATGAGTGTTGGGTGTGATGGAAGGGTGGGGGAGGGGGAGTTGAGATTAGAGGTTGGTTCCACATATTGTTTCATGCATGAAAAAGAAAAAAGAAATAAAATAAAATATAATTAATGATTATAATTAACGAGTAACGAAGCGAGAAATGGAAACAAATCAGAGAAGATAAGAAAATTATAAATTTATATGAAATAACAACCATAAATAAATAAATAAACAAAAAGTAATTGTAATATAAAATAATTGTAAAAATTGCAAATTGATGCAAATTGAGACAAAAAAAAAATGTACTTACTTTTGGCTTTAAATGTTTAATGAAACAAATGGAAACAAATGAAAAGTTAAAAAATAAATGCAGACAAAAAAAAAACAACAAAACAAAATAAAAGAAACAAAATATAAAACAAACGCAAATGGTCAGCTATAAAATGACAGAATAATGAATTGTGTTTTAAATTTTAAAGTTTGCTCTTCTTCTTCTTTTATGCTTTATTGTATTAATATTTTTAAATATTAAAATGCAATACAATGTAAAGGTCTATCTTAATAATTTATAGGGCAGAATAACAACAACAAATTTTTTATAAGAAATTTTTCAGGGCAAATAAAATGTAGCAGTAATTTTTATTTAATTTTCAAGAAGCGAATTATGAATGAAAGAGTTTAACTAGTTCATTTTTTGTCCATTTTTGTCCATCATCATCATTATCTAAAAATGGGATTGATCAGTTGTGAGTTTTGAGCTAACAATGGACCATGGGAAGTCCATTGGCAGAATTGATCTTTGTTTTCGACTCAGGAAAACAAAGATCATGTAATCGTATCAAAGATTAAAAGTTGATATAACGGGTTTACCGGTTTTAATAATGCTTTAGATGGGGTCCTTAGTGCCCTAATGCTCGATGGACTATGTTCGTTCAAAACTTATGCCTACATGCTTGTCATGCCGGATCCCATTATTCTAATAAAGCACGTAGCGGGCGAGGTCCCCTGACCTAATCAAAAAATGTCTAAGGGTTTTGAAACGGTTCCAAATCTAGTTATCATCGGATACGAGCTTTAAATTGGTTGCCATGGTGACGATATCGGTATCATGTGAACTTGACTACCAAACCTAATGCAAAAATTGTACTTAGTGTAAGGTACGGGTTCACCTAAATCATCATCATCTAGAAATCATTTTAGAGAAAATGAAACACGAAGACTTTCAATCAGACTTTACTTTTTGATCAGACCTTTTTAACTGATTCGATTTAAGAATTGTCAAGATTTGTCATTAAAACTTTAATCATTAAAATTGAGTTTGATTTTGTTTGTAAATTTGATGGAAATATGGAAAGTTATTTAGACCGTTTTGTATATGAATCAAAATCGTGCAAATGACACGCCCCCAATGCCTCATAAAGGAAAAACATTTTTCCTTTTAATGTAATTATTAATCATTTTGTTTTGCTTTGTTTTTCTTATAACCCTCAAATGTAACTCGTCAAATACACGAAACGAATGGAAGACTAATCAAATCATGGCTAGCCTGGAAAATGATCATAAAATGGACAGGCCAGCGCTACCAGTTTTTCATTTTTTTTTTTTCTCCCTATTTTTTCTTCTCTTGTTACTTATTTTCTTGTTTTAGTTATTTTAATTATTATTATTATTATTATATTATATTATTATAAAATAAATTGTGTTTTGTTTTGTTTTTAACATTAAAATAAATGATGCATGCATCATGATTATTTATATCTTATATATAAAAAATAAAATGAACCCCTTAATGGGCCGTCAACAATTTTAACAATTATCATACATTATAAAGTAGACTCTGCCGCATTACCAATTCACTTTCACATTTATTCATATTTATTTACATTCAAATATGTTTCAATTTAAATAATAATGGCGGTTAAGAAGTTTCATGTTTCATGCAATGGCCCCATAAAATAAATGAAACAATAAAAGTATAATAATAATAAAAATAGAAATATTTTAGAAATTAGCTTAACATTAAGCCTTATACACGATTCTAACGTATAACATGCCAACCTGTGTCCAAACAAGCCATTGCGTAAACTATAAATAAATAAATTTTACAAAAACAAAATCACTTGTGGTTTGGCATAATTTAAGCGAGTAAATTTTATACTGCATTCTTAATTAAAAAAAAATTTTTTTTTCTTTTTTTTTTTTTATAAATTTCTTTGTAAACGGCCCATATTTTTCATATTTTAGTTAGTGCCACAAAATGATGAGCTTTTAACATCATTATCGCTTATTTATATTTAGATGTTGGAAAGGAGAATTTTCTCAATGAAAATTAAAATCCTACCAATTTACAGTTTATGGACTTTGTATGGCTTCTTTGATCAATTGTAAGAGGTTTCGGCTTACTTTGGAATATTCTATTTGGCACTTTTCATATTTACATCTTTCTAATTGTAGGTCTTATGCTAATTCTGATTTTAGTTCTTAGCAGGAAAACTTAGTTTTGGTTCATTATTCATTAATGAGCTGAGCTTTTAGGATAAATGTAAAGAATAATCTTAAAATCTAATAAAAAAAGAAAGATCCGGCTTTAGATCTTAAAATTTTTATACTTAAGTGAAAAAGCAATGCACTTTATACTCGTTGTATTCATGTTCTCATGACAATTTAGATAGATGGGACTAGTGTGAAGGAACCTTTAAATTAAGGGCTTCCAAACCTAAGTGATACTGTCACTTTCCATGGGGGCAACCAGTCCCTAGTCAACCACTCTCAACCACAACCAACTGGGAGTGGCTCATGAGATGGTCATTGGTGTTGCCGGCCACCAGAGGGCATCATGAGTCACTAGATCAGATCCAAAGATTTAATTTGGTACCACGGGATCACCAGTTTTATGCCCATTGTGATAACATTGAGGTTGGCTTCGTGGGGGCTGTAATGACCAGGTCGCGGGCGTTGCTTGTCGTGCAGGTTCCCATTTCCCGAATAAAATGGTTAGCTGGGTAGGCTTATTGGGCTAATTTAAGCTAAGCCAAGGAGTAATAGGAAGGCTCCGGATCTAGATACCAAAGTTTAAGCCATGTATATAAGGTGCAATGCAGGCTTTAAATTGTAAGCTAGTCGTGACGGTAGCAAGCACCAACGCTAGCGCTCATTATGTACGTTTGTGTACCATGCGGTTAAGTCTTCATGGCAGGTATACTTGTAAAACATTCACTGCACTGGCACTTTCCATTACATTCGTTGTTTGTTATGCTTCCCATTTGAGCGAGAGATATTTTTGGGCCCTGCTCAAAATATCTCTCCTTAATCAACATTTCTTAAACAATAATATTTTTAGCTGTAAAATTTTTGAAATCGGCATTTAATGTCTGTAGGCTTTTTCTTTTTTTATATCACATTGTTATTCATTTGTCCTTAAAAGTCATAGATTAAATGAAAAATAATTAATGTGGTGTGATTAAAATGAGTGAGGAGTATATTTCAATTATTTGTTGTCTTTTATACAAAATAAATATTGATAATAATCGCATTATGAAAATATTTTCAATTATTCATTTTAAAATATACTAAGCGTAAATTTAAACTGTCTATCAATAAATGACAATTTGTAGAAATTGATGTTAATGTCTTGTAAAATATTACAAATAATGTAAATAATAAGCATTTTCCAATTAATTCTATTTGTAGAGTTGATTGTATCAGATATTCGACTTTGATAAGATCATTTGACTGATCAGAATGGATTTGGAGTTGAATGTAACTTTTATTTTATGGCTACATTCAGAAACCGCTTCTCCTTCTCTTGTTCTTCCAATAAGCTTCAAATTTTAAAAAATAAAGGTGGTTGAAAATAAGGGGCTTGAAATAAGTACTTATTTTTTTATTACCGATCACTTTCTGATACGATTTAAACTTGTTTTTTTTGAGGCTCTTCATTTATAAATGATAGCAAAGTACGGGCCGGAATTTTAATGAAATTTTATAGGCATATACCGATCCACAAATTACTAGAGTTGGATCATTTTTACGTTCACTTCCGCGTCCCTCTTTTTTTTTTTTTTTGATAGAAATCTTTACGTCGGTACAAAAACTGTCAATTTTGAATTGCTTTTAATTAAATTGGACTCATTACTTTATTTTCTTATACCTTAATATGTTTATAAAATTTAGTCCGTTTTTTAGCTCCCTTTCTATATAACGAAAAATCATTTAAAAAAGATAAACTTCTTTGCTTTCTTGATTTTTAAATCCCTTAAACGATATTTAAGAATCGATATCGGTAGTACTTATTTTAGATATTTTTTTTAGTCCCAGAAGTACCCAGAAGTTGAAAGTATTTTCATTTTATTATGACATTTATAACATCCTAAACAGAATCAAATTCTGTATGTCTGTCTGTTTGTCCATCTACACATGGATCCATGTGCTGTTAACATTCTCCTGGCCATACAAACTAAGATATCTTTGCTCAACTTTAACAGAAGCACTAAGTGACAAATCGGCCAAAGGACACGCCCACAATATAAAATAAATTTAGTACATTTCTGTTGATTAAAACAAAATTTCATGGATTTTTTTCTTTTGCTCTCTACTCTGAAATAGGAAGAAACAGAGGAAGCTGATTTTTTTGTACTCCTACAAATTGGCCACATTTATGGAATTTTCACATATTTATGGAAATTTCAAATTTTTACTATTTTATATATAATTTTCTATTTTATTATTCAAAGAATGAAACAATCTTCACATTATAATTTTTATACAGTTTAGTTGATGTAGAAAATGTAGAAAATGTAGAAAATGTAGAAAATGTAGAAAATGACGCCTTAGTCAAATATAATTTTTATAGGCTACTTTTATGTTATTTAAATTATTATTGTAAAATATCGCATTTAATTGATTTATAACATTTCAACGTTTATCATTCGTACTGTGATTATTAATGCTGCCGCTGCTATTTCTTAGGCTGCCATTGCTGCCATGCTGTCACTGCTGTCACTGCTGTCACTGCTGCTACTGCTCTTGGTATAATAACAATGATTATATTTTTATTGTTCGTGTATGTTTAGACAAACAAATAAATTTATATTTGATTGAATAATGAGCAAATAATTGGCATCTTGAATGGAATTGTGTAGCCAGCAAACCTGCTTACGAAAGTAAGCAAACAAATCTTAAATCTCAAGCGAATTACACTAATAATAATTACAATAATCATAATGATTATGATAATCATAATGATTATGATAATGATAATAAATAGATAAGGTAACAACAACAACAACAATAATAACTATAGAAATAATGTTGTACTTATTTTTTCATTTTATATTCAATCGAAATAATTTTCAAGAATTTATGAAATCTCGCCATAATGATCTTCTCATTCTAAAATTGAGCATTAGCATTACGGTGAGCATTAAAATTATCACCATCATTTTATTATCACTAAGTGATGCTGTAAATAAATTATAATAATGATAAATGTTGATGATCTGAGCGTAACTTTAATATAAAAAAAAAAAAAAAACTTTTATGCTGAATTATAATTTCTGTCCGCTTCATCAGTTAGTTATAAATTTAGCATTGTACTCAATTACAATAAAATTACGGCTGTTTAAGGTCATTCATATGAGACAAATTAAAGTTGAGGTTGAGTTGATTAACCAAACAAATAAAATAATAAGAAAAAGATAAATGAAAAAAGTCAAAAAAATGAAATTTTTTTGGATTATGGAACCAAATGGTTCCAAAATATGCCTTATGGCAGCCGGGTGGTCAAAATTTTATATCAAGTTCATCACAATTATCTTAAACTTTTGGCTAAATATTATTCACTATTTTTCGAATAAGATTTTAATGCCAAGCAAAATCAAATAAATTTGGCAAAAATTGAAGAAAATTTTTTGCCATCAAGGTAGCGCCAGCATTCAAAATGGGTCCATGCAACACAATTTTTAAATTTATATATCAGCGTTTATATTTCTTTTATAGTTCAAAATAAAAAATTGTTGAGTATTTTAGAGATAAGAATCGAAAGTAGTCAAAAATAGTGCAATAAACAAAAGATTTTAAGAAAATTTTAAAGATTTTAAGAAATCGTGAAACTTGGTAAAAGTTTGAATTATTAGAAAAAAAAAATCTTGGGATTTAAGAAGCTAAAAGATCAAATTTTTAAAATTAAAAATTCTTAAATATTTTTCAAAAATAATTAGAGCAATTTATTTAAATGAAATTTATTTAATTTTTTTTTCCTAATTGAAAGTTTTTACTTATTTTGAATTAACAAAATAATGAGTTCGATTTATTTTTCTCAATTTGTTTTTTCTTTTTTCTTTTTTTTTTGCTTTGCTTTACAAAGAAATATAAAATAAAATAAAATTAAATAAGAACAAATGAAAAGTTCCAATGCAAACCATTAAAGAAATAAAAGTGAAACCATTTTAATTCGAATTGAAAGACAATTAATGAAAGAACAAAAGAAAATCATGTTTGAGCATAAGCCAAATAAAGAAATATAGAAAAAAAAAAAAAAACAAGAAATCCGTTAAGTCAGGCGAACAACGAACTTTAATTAAAATTCCTGTACACTTCTAAAAAAAATTCTCTAAAGATCATCTAAAATCTTCTACTTTAAATGATCATTCAAAAGTGCCAAAAATTTCGAAGGGCATTTTCTTGTTAAAAAAATCTTTGTAAAGCGGCTTTTAAAGACCAATTTTGAACTGCTTAGCTAATGATATTTAAATGAAGTCCATGAATAACTTTCTAATATTTGTATTTTTATTTAAATTTTTATTTAAAATTTATCTCAGGTCCCCTTTTTGCATACATTTTCTTCAATTTAGCATACTTTGTATTAATTTCAGATAGAAAAATCAAAGGAATTGAAATATTGAAAGAAAATGATTTAATTTTTTTTTTTTTGTCTTTTTTGGCCATGAATTAATAAAATGAAACACGTTCATTTTATTATTAAAGATTTTAATACTCTTGTCCTTAATCTTTATAAAATGCCGCATACACATTTATAATTTAAAGTATATTAAATTTTTGCTGTTATACGTAACACTTAAAAATATTTCAATTGAGTTTATTTTTTCCTTAAATGAAAAAGATTTAAATAGGATTTTTTTATTAGCATAATGAGACATTTATTTAACTAGAATAAATTTTATTAAAAATAATAAATTTTATTAAAAATCGATTGGCCCAATTTGTAGATATTTCAATTTTTATTCTCGTTAGTTAAGAAAATTATTTTCAATTTATTTGAATTAATTTCATTATGTGAAGTATAATATCGAAAATTTTTTTTCATAGTCGTCTCGATCAATTTTTTTTAAATAATCTTATACATTTAGATACTGTTTGGATAAAGTTAAACGGACTGGAAATTTATTAAAAAAAACAAACATTACAAGTAGTTAAATTAAGTAGAAATCGTGTAGAGTTATTTTATCTCTCCCTGCGTTTAGTTAAAATTAATTTCGTATCAATTTACTTTTTATTTAAAGCTACACCATAATCTTAAGACTTAATAACAAACAATTAGTCAATGCAACAATCGTAAATAAATGTGATATTTTGGTGATCACTACATAACAAATCATTGTTGATATGAATGCTTCAATGATTTGCAAAAATCATTGAAAAAAAAAAAAAAAAAAAAAGAAGTAACTAAAATAAGTTAAAGTTATTTTGAAGCAGCTTTTTTGAAAAAGTCAAGAATAGAATAGAAAATTGAGAAAAGAACAAAATTGAATTCAAAATATTGTTTGATTTAAGTAAAATTTGATACGTACGTTTATTGTATGAAAATTCATGAATTATTCAAAATTATAGATTATCTCTATATAACGACTTTTTTTCAGGAAAGAAATGCCAGGAAAGAAGTCATATGAGAAGTGCTTTTAAAAATGGTTGGGCTTTGAATAGAAATATCTGCATGTACCAAATTTCATTAAAATATCTTTAAAATTGCGATCTGTAGCTTAATAAAAAGTTCTGTCTAACTGGGCAAGTAGACGGACAGTTAGACAGAAGAGGGTCCATCCATTTAAATAATTTAAAAATTAATTTTTAAAATAATTTGTAATACCATAAAATTGATGTAGGGTATAAAAAAAAGAAATATATAGATCTATGAAAACTACAGCTTAATGAGAGGAGGCCAGTATTTACGACATGTGGTACAAATAAATATGGACATGTGTATTTATGGGTATAAAAAGATTTGTTAAATTTTGTTAATTATTAAGTTTATAATGTAAATGGACAACGGATTTTTTTGCGCCATCAAGATAATAAACTATTCTGAGTCAATAACTAAATGAAGACAAATCGTCTTTGTTTATTTATAGTGTACCTTTATTCTAGAGGTACGTCCAATAAATATTAAATAGCATAAGTAAATTCTTTATGGCAAAAGTGAAATTTGTGATACTCACCAAAAAATGTTTTACATGAAAATTACGTGGGGCACCTCTAAGAGCAGTTTTTCGAAAATATTTTAAATGAATAAATGAAAAAGCTTTTTAATTGAAGGATATTGGTAAAGTCCCATTAAGGGCCTCTTGAGGACTTCAACTATGAAAATTATTTGGGCACTTTAAGGGCAGTTTTTTCGAAAATGTTTCAATGTCAGTTAAATGAATGAATGAAAAAGCTATTTAATCGAAGGATATTGGTAAGTCCCATTAAGGGCCTCTTGAGACTTCAACTATGAAAATTATTTGGGGCACTTTAAGGCAGTTTTTCGAAAAATTTATATCAGTTAAATGAATGAATGAAAAAGCTATTTAATCGAAGGATATTGGTAAAGTCCCATTAAGGGCCTCTTGAGGACCTCAACTATGAAAATTATTTGGGGCACTTTAAGGGCAGTTTTTCGAAAATGTTTCAATGTCAGTTAAATGAATGAATGAAAAAGCTATTTAATCGAAGGATATTGGTAAAGTCCCATTAAGGGCCTCTTGAGGACTTCAACTATGAAAATTATTTGGGGCACTTTAAGGGCAGTTTTTCGAAAATATTTTAATGTCAGTTAAATGAATGAATGAAAAAGCTATTTAATCGAAGGATATTGGTAAAGTCCCATTAGGGGCCTCTTGAGGACCTCAACTATGAAAATTATGTGGGGCACTTTAAGGGCAGTTTTTCGAAAATGTTTCAATGCCAGTTAAATAAATGAATGAAAAAGCTATTTAATCGAAGGATATTGGTAAAGTCCCATTAAGGGCCTCTTGAGGACCTCAACTATGAAAATTATTTGGGGCACTTTAAGGGCAGTTTTTCGAAAATGTTTCAATGTCAGTTAAATGAATGAATGAAAAAGCTATTTAATCGAAGGATATTGGTAAAGTCCCATTAAGGGCCTCTTGAGGACTTCAACTATGAAAATTATTTGGGGCACTTTAAGGGCAGTTTTTCGAAAATATTTTAATATCAGTTAAATGAATGAATGAAAAAGCTATTTAATCGAAGGATATTGGTAAAGTCCCATTAAGGGCCTCTTGAGGACTTCAACTATGAAAATTATTTGGGCACTTTAAGGGCATTTTTCGAAAATGTTTCAATGTCAGTTAAATGAATGAATGAAAAAGCTATTTAATCGAAGGATATTGGTAAAGTCCCATTAGGGCCTCTTGAGGACCTCAACTATGAAAATTATTTGGGGCACTTTAAGGGCAGTTTTTCGAAAATGTTTCAATGTCAGTTAAATGAATGAATGAAAAAGCTATTTAATCGAAGGATATTGGTAAAGTCCCATTAAGGGCCTCTTGAGGACTTCAACTATGAAAATTATTTGGGGCACTTTAAGGCAGTTTTTCGAAAATATTTTAATATCAGTTAAATGAATGAATGAAAAGCTATTTAATCGAAGGATATTGGTAAAGTCCCATTAAGGGCCTCTTGAGGACTTCAACTATGAAAATTATTTGGGCACTTTAAGGGCAGTTTTTCGAAAACTGTTTTCAATGTCAGTTAAATGAATGAATGAAAAAGCTATTTAATCGAAGGATATTGGTAAAGTCCCATTAGGGCATCTTGAGGACCTCAACTATGAAAATTATGTGGGGCACTTTAAGGGCAGTTTTTCGAAAATGTTTCAATGTCAGTTAAATGAATGAATGAAAAAGCTATTTAATCGAAGGATATTGGTAAAGTCCCATTAGGGGCCTCTTGAGGACCTCAACTATGAAAATTATTTGGGGCACTTTAAGGGCAGTTTTTCGAAAATGTTTCAATGTCAGTTAAATGAATGAATGAAAAAGCTATTTAATCGAAGGATATTGGTAAAGTCCCATTAGGGCATCTTGAGGACCTCAACTATGAAATTATTTGGGCACTTTAAGGGCAGTTTTTCGAAAATTTTAATATCAGTTAAATGAATGAATGAAAAAGCTATTTAATCGAAGGATATTGGTAAAGTCCCATTAAGGGCCTCTTGAGGACTTCAACTATGAAAATTATTTGGGGCACTTTAAGGGCAGTTTTTCGAAAATGTTTCAATGTCAGTTAAATGAATGAATGAAAAAGCTATTTAATCGAAGGATATTGGTAAAGTCCCATTAAGGGCCTCTTGAGGACTCAACTATGAAAATTATGTGGGGCACTTTAAGGGCAGTTTTTCGAAAATGTTTCAATGCCAGTTAAATAAATGAATAGAAAAGCAAGTGTATAATAATTAAAATAGCTTTTTAATCGGAGAATATCGCTGAAGAACTATTAAGGGCCCCTTAAGAGCTTCAATGATTTAACGATTATGCAAATCTATGTATAAAATAGAGAAACTCCCATTTAAAAAGGGAGCACATTATCTAAACCCTTAAAGGGAAATCTCACATTTTGTTAATCGGAAAATTCTTGAATAGGCCACTTCAAAACTTCGGAAACTCAAGAAAGAATCTACGCAAGTTGTTATTGAAGTTATCCATATTTTTATAAGCCCATAGCTCCCCATTCTGATAGCTCGTATAAAAATGAACTTTCAGAATGGGGAATCATGGCATTTTACAAAACAATAAATCTTAAGCGATATATAAAAGGTTGAGATATAGCTTCAGACACATTTAGAAGTTGAAACAAGTCCATCTATTTTTCTTGCCTGTAAGAAAATCTTTCAATAAATTATAATAATTCGTTGTTGAATTCATTGTTCAATTATTATAATTGCTGCAGTTACTAATAATAATTTTGTAGTGTTAGCGATTAATTAATCATGCAAACAAGCAAACAAATGGCAACGACAACAACAACGACAACGCTAACGGCAACGACAACGACAACGCTAACGACAACGCAACGCAAACGACAAAATCTGTTGAGCAGAAGTTTTTTTAAAAATCTTTTTTATATGAGACTCCATGTCACCGAAGCAAAATAAATCGCACTAAACTAAACAGAACTCAACTGAAATGAAATGAAATAAATGAGGCTGAAGGGAAAATCAAAGAAAAAAAAAAAAAGGAAGCGAAACAAAAATGAAGAAGAAGAAATGGATAAAATTCTTTCACATTTGCTGCTTCTATTATTATTATCACTACTTAAAACTGATGCTGAACTGAACTGATATCGATGTCGATGTCGATGTCGATGTCGATGTTGATGTTGATGACGATGCTGATGTTGATATTGATGCTTCTTCACTTAGCTCGACTCTAGTTTTTTCATTCTCGCTTTTATAATTCTTATAATGTAAATTTCTGTTTGTATGTGTGTGTGTGTGTGTGTGTGTGTTTATAAAAGTTATGATTGTCTGACTGAATGTTTATGTGGGTTTTTATTTGTGAACAAGTCACAAAATGTCTTGCTAATCAACTATTTTATTAAATCAATCGGGTCAAGTGATAAATATTTTGACCCGTGTCTGATTAACATCATCATCATATACAATTACGCACTTTCTTACTTATTATTATATTATTATTATTATTATCATCATCATTATGATTATTATCAATATAATTATCATTATTATGTTCAAATAAAATAAGTGTGCGCATAAATTAAATTAAATTGTACGATGCATTTGCTCCAGCAAAAATAATTTTTAAAGTGGCAAATACAAAATTTGATTAAATTTATTGGCTTATTTTCAATTAATATAATAATAAATAATCGTATTGAATGGTTTCAAGTTTTGCTACAATTTATTTTATGGACCCTTTATAAGGGCAGTTTCTATTCCTTTGGGCCTCATTTTTCAATGTACTCGGAAGAAGCCGAGTACACCGTCTCAATAACATACACCGATTTCATAGGAATCAATTTCTTAGGGACTTCTATCCTTCTTCCTCTTTTCCCCTATCATTTTCCTCTACCATAGAAGATCGGTTAGTCCATTTCCGAAACAGTTCACAATTAAAGTGCTCTAACTCTTTTTTAAGAAGTCATGCCGTACAATCAACGATTTATATCAGGAAAAAGTAACATTACAGATTAAACTGGTCCATGGCCAAAGAATGGATCAATTTAAACCAATTTTATATGTTAAATAAATGCGATTCGACTAATTTCCTTCCTAGTTAATTTCATATTCTAGTTATTTTAAAGGCGGTGGCCTTTTTGTGCCATAACGCTTAAGATTCAAAGCTTCTTTCATTAAAATACCTTAAAAATTGTGATAAACAGCTTTTTATTAAATTTTTATAGAGCCAAAGGAGTCTAAAGATTTTCTTGGTGATATAACCAAGTTTGAACCATAAGTGATGTAGATAATTTATATTTTAAGTGTATCAGGCTAAACGATTCTAAAAAAAATCGATTCTAGAGATATTTGTATCATGAAATTGTAAATCTTTTTACAGAGATATTTTATATACAAAATATACCAAATTTTAACTGCTTGCTTGTTTTATAAAAAAGATTTGTATTTCGATAATTTTGATGATGGTAAAATTTTTTAAAATAAGCCTGCAATTATGCCTTAATCAGCTTTTAAGGTTTTTAAAAATTTCTATAAGTGTCAAAATCATGATGAATCCTAAGCAATCCTTTAACTGATCCATTGAGGTCCATTTCCTTATAGGTATTAGAGGGGAAGGAAGAAAAGCATAGGGAAATATTCATTTGATATTTCTACACAAATGAATAAAAATGATTGTAAAATTAATTGTAACAAAATAAAAAATTGCAATCGAACGAATTTCTCCAAACAAGTTTCAGATTTCTTTTATGGTTATAGCGATAAAAAATTTATAATATATGACTGCGGAACACGATTTATTACAAAGGGCTTCATGACAAATTTTTTTCTGAAAATTTTAAAATTTGCCACAAACAAAACGCTTAAAGAAATTTTTATATGTCATTTATTTTTTCTTTTTTTTTTTTTTTTTATTTATTTAAAGTTGGAATTACATTTTTGAAAAATCTTTGCTTTGAAGCATTTTTATTGCATGAAGAGAATTATTATTATTATTCTTATTCTTATTCTTATTATTATTCTTATTCTTATTCTTATTATTTATTATGCATTATTATGCAAGAAAGTTAGATTAAATGATGTTGATGATGATAATGTGTGTATGAACAATGAGATGGCATGCCTAACCTTTGATTGACTTTAATTGAATGAATAGCATTTTAAATGATAAAAATCTTAAATGGACCTATTTATATAAATATATTTTTGTTATGTTGAAACTTTTCTTTATTAAGTAAAAAAGTAATTTATACAACAAATAAATGCTATAAAATTTTTATGCCATTTTATATCACATTGGTCTGGATTGGGCTGGATTGGTTTGGATTGTGCTGAGCGTTATATTCTATTGTGATGTTTCCTTTAAATGAGGATCTCTTAAGAAATGATTGACCACATTAATATATAACGGTATATTAAATTTAAATGGAGCCATTCATTTCGTTTATCATTGTTCTTATAAAAGTAATTTTTATAAATTTTTAAAAATTTTGCATGAAAATTGTATCAGTCAAAAAGTAAGTGTCAATAAAATTAGCTTTGAAAAAAAGCATTTAAAAAGTTGTACTTTTTTTCCTTTTTTTTTTTTTTTTATAAATATAACAATAATTATCAAAAAAATGTTAGAGACTTTGAATTAGGCCCATTTTTTTTTTTTGAAGGCAGAATGTTAAATTTCTTAATCATTTTAAAGGAAATTACTTTAAAATAAGAAGAGTTTGTAAAAAGTTAGAAATTTGTTTTGACAATTAATTTTTTAATTATTATTAATCTCGATGTTTAAATCCGAATTTGAGTTGTAAATTTTTAGATGTAGAGTTTTAAAACGGTCGCTTTAAAATCTACTTGCTTTGCTTTTTCATTGTTTCATTGTTGCTGTTATTTTTATACCCAACACCCAGATATTGAAGGTATACTTTTTCTGTTGTTACGTTTGGAATGTCCCAAAGGAAATGTCGGTTATCTCATAAAATGTTCTTGATTAGCATCAAATTGTGGTTCAATTTAGGTACCTCTATCTGTTTGTCCGTCTGCCCATCTGTCCATTTATTTATCTGTTCTTCTGGTTATTAAAATTATTACGAGCTCAACTTTTGCAAGCACATTTCTCACTTCTTATAGACAATTTGATACTGAAAAGTGAAAGGGAATCTAAGAAAACCTCAACTTTCTATTTCTTATTCAAAAATTTAATTAGTCCTGGAGTCGTTATATTATAACTTTAGGATGGTGAGTATCTTAGATTTGGCACCACTCAAATATAATTTTCTTATTTATTATTATATTTAGTGTTGTTGTTTGTAGAATAATTATAAAATAAAAAAACTGATGCATAGATAAAATTTATAAAAAATAAAAAGATAAAGCTACTTCCATGGTGACTCCATGAACAATCAAAAAGTCAAAAAGTTTAATAATAATTATAATTGATAATGTTTTATTTCTGCGTTGGTTTTGCGTGTGTGTGTGTGTGTGTGTGTTGTGTGTGTGTGTGTTGTGTGTGCGTGTGTATGATTGATTTATTCATATGTGATTAGTTCAGCGGGATGAGAATTAATTTATTAACCAAAGAAGAAACAACTAAAGAAAGTATAAATAAATAAGCAGATCAGCGGAAGTTGTGACCAACCACTGTTTGAACTTTGTGCCATTTGCTTATTTTCTTATTTTCTTCTTTTCTTCTTTTCTTTGTATTTTATTGTTATCTCTTAATTTATGCCAAAACGTCCAGTCACTCTACTAAATGCAAAATGTGTCTTGAGCCTCGCGTATCAACCTTTTAGTTTTCCTAAAATATTTCTTTATTTTTATATTCCACATTAATTTTGATTCCAATTTTATTCGAATGTTTGTAACACTTAAACGAGCTTGCGATAAATACACACATTTGATTATACTAATCGATTTTTCATCATTTTGTAGGACGATTGAAACCAAACTCTCTGTCCAAGCTTCTCTCCCGATTATTCATTATTTTCATTTTCTAAGGCAATTGAAGCCGATCATTTAGACGAATCTTCTGTCTCAATTGTTCATCATTTTGTAAAACGATTGAAGCCGATCTTTCAGTGAAGTCTCCATATAATCGCCCCTCTGTCCGTTTGAATATTGTTATTAAAATATTGGCAACAATTTTAAATATGCTTTAATAAAATCGGCCAATTTCCTTTGCCGTTTGCTATAAAACGCTTCATCGTGCAAAGAATACTTCTCACTAAAAAATTAATGGGTCAAATTTGGTCCAACTTTCGATATAAAGGAAATTTCAAATTATTTCCAAATTACAATTTTTTTTCTCTTGCCTTAAACTTTATTTTCTTAATTTTTAAGAAAACGATTAAGTGAAATAGCGCTGGGTACTTAAAAGTCGGCTCCGATTCGACTATAAAATATTTCACTGATCCTTTTTCTTTTCCATTTTTCTTCAAATGATGAATTATTTTTCTCACCAATTTTTTTTTGTAAATTTTTTATATTTTCGCCTTTTCCTTGTCATTGTCATCTTGTTAATACAATAACAAAAAAAAAAAAGCATATGCCATTGTAAGTTCCCGCTGGTGAGAGCCACTTGTGTATTTATTCAACGCAATTTCTATTCTCTATTTTTCCTTGAAGTCTCTTCACTGTTTAAGGCCACTTATTAAATCAAAATTTCTTCCTTCCTCTTGATCTTTTGATTTCTTGATTTCATTATCAGCATCATTTAAAATTTTTTTCATATTACAATTTTTTATTGCATTCTTTTATGACTCGATTCTTGAAACGAGCTCTTTCTGTCCCTCTATGCCTTTCTATATAAAATTTTCTCGATGATTTGATTTGCAGGGTAATTGTTAAGTGAAAAAAGTCCTTAAAAAATCTCACAATGATTTTATTTTGATTTCATAAAGACTAACGGATAAACAGGCGTATAAATGAGCAGACAAAATAAAAAAAATTATGTGCGAAAAGAACTTTAGAAAATTTCACCCTCAAATTATGATTAATTTTGGTTAGTTGATTGCAAACGATATTAAAACAAGAGAAAAGGTATGGTCAATAAGTGCCGACTTTTAAGTATCCTACACCAATTTAAGAAAAAGAATTTTAAAGCAAGAGAGTAAGAAATTTTCAGTTTGAAATGATTTAAAAAATTTTTAACATGAAAAAGAATCCAAAAAGTGAATCCAACTGGACCAAATTTGTCATACTTATGCAGAATATAAAATAATTTAGATGCATTAATTTGCTTTAAAAAAAAAATCTTCCTAATTCTAAACTTTTTTTCTTATACTGAAATTTTTCCAAATAAATGTTAACGTTACGTGGAAAGTGGTAATAAAAATTAAACCATCTTACTAATAATCATTTCTAAATGTTTTGAGATTAAAATACGTTCATATAACAAATTTCATTTAAATATCTCTAAAATTATGGCCAGTATTTTGAATAAAAAAATTTTACATGGACAGATGGACCGACAATTTGCAATCAGAAAGTAAATCTAAACTGATCGCTAAATATTTACTTAAATCTATCTTAGGGCTTTCTCAATTTTATAGACTCTGAACTGCAAGTGATGTAAAGCTTGAAAAAAGGAAAATGCAAAAATTAGAAAAAAAAAAACAAAGAAAAATGTGAAAGAGCATAAAGTAAAAAAATCAAGTAATTGAAGTGAAAATGTTTAAAAGAAGAATTTTTTCTAAAACCAATTTTAACACTTCCCTTACTAGAAACACACATACACAACACTCTCTCTCTCTCTCTCTCTCTCTCTCTTTCTATCTCTCTCACACACACACACACATGCGCTCGCATACACATTGTGAAATTAACATATTTGTTTTAGAGAATTATTTTTTGCGTTTTTTTTTTTTTTTTTTTTTTTTGTGGTATTTATTCTTCTCTTTTCTATTCTTTTCTATTCTCTTGAACTCTCTTCTATTACGCATTGGCATTTTTGTTTTAGCTGTTCTCGTTGTTTCTTGTTTATGTTATTGTTGTTGTTTTAAAAATTACATTTAACAGTACATTTGGCATTTTGCAGTCACTTAACGTCAATTGTGTGTGATTGTGTGTAGTCAATTGGAATCAATGACTTCATTTGTGTACTTATGTTTTCCCAACAATTCTCTTTTTCTCTTTTTCTCTTTTTTTGCTCTTTTCCATTTACATCGACCCCATATAAATGTATGAACACACGTACATACAAACACATGCCCATAAAAAAAAAAAGAGAAAGCAGTGGGCAAGGACGATAGATAGTTAAAGAAAAAGAAGAAGAAGAAGAAGAGAAAAAGGAAAATATAAGGCCTATATGAAAAATTTTTGCCTTTTTTCTTTGTTTTTTTTTTTTTTATTTGTTTGTTTGCCCTTTAATTTAGTATAATTTTAATATTTTCACACACATTTTTTAAAAAATTACTGTGCTTACACAGAGATTCATGCGATTTTAAATGTTAAAAATTTAAAATTTTTGTAATTACCGTTACAATGAACATGAAGAATTTTCATGTCTTCCTAAATCTAAATAATCTAAATGACAAAAAAAAAAAAAACTTACATCAACATTTGGAATCATCATTTTGGAATCCCATAATAAGTTGTGATAGGTACTAAAATAAAATCGAAATAAAGTAGAAGAAGAATTTTTTCATATGGCTGAAATTTTTGTGTTCTTATGCACTTTGGAGTACAATAAAAAGAGTTAAAATTTTAGAGATCTTAGAAACCATTTGCAAGTTTCCAATATTTCTTCGATCGATACGTCCCCTTTCGCCAAAATTACATGGTTTGTTGGCAGCTTATGATTTCCCTTAAAATGATTATTTAGAATTACAAGTTCTAAATTTAAAAGCGCGATTCTCTAACTTTAAAGTCTAACTCTGAAAAAAATTGTAAAAGCAAGAGGCCTGGTATTTATCTTGACAACTTACATAGCGACAATATTTTATCCTCTTGATTAATATTTGCAAGAAACAACTCTTAGCTTCTTCTATTGCAATAACTTGAAGTTTGGAAACTGTTTACTTATCCTTACAATTATTTCATACTAACCAGTTATTTCATACTAAGCAGTCTTAAATGGATCAAAATAATGGTCGATGCCAGAGTGACCAAAAAATTGAAAGCTGAACTGGCTGATCACAATAACCATATTTTGGTGGACACCAAGTAGACATTTAAGTAGCAAATATTATTTAGAAAAAACAATAATAATAAAACTTATGGGGCGTGGCCTTCTTCAATAGTTCGAAGCACCTTTTGATATTGAAATGTAAAATCATACACTTAAATATAAAAAAACCGAGAAAGAAACTCCTTAATTATATTCATTGAGTGATAGTTGGAGATTCATATTATTATCCTTACCTGATACCAAAGTAAAGTCCACTACGCACATTTTCTATTGAGTTAACAACTTGTCGGGGCCTGTCTTCAACATTTAAGAGTTTTTTCTGGTATAATTCTGCTTGAAAGTTATGCAGATATTTGCAATAAGTTGTCGCTAGTGATAGTTAAGACGTAGCCTCTATAAAATCAATCTCAAAATCATCAAAAGCATTAAGACGTTCATTAAGAATAAATGGCCAAGGCAAATGGCTCGATTTTCTTTGAAATTTGTTTCAGAAATTCTTATGAATAAATAGTAAAGGGCAATTAATGTTACCTCTTCTTCTTCCTTGTTTTCTTGCTCTTCTTCTTCTTCTTCTTCTTCTTAAAAGTTAGATAAAAATAAATTTTCTCAAAAACTATGAATGCCGTGAATAAAATGGGCGAGGGAAGTAGAGAAAAAAATTCATAAAAAAGATCGATAAAGCTGGGAAATCTTTATGCTTCTAAATTTTTATTGCAATAACTCTTCGATTAATAAAACCAATAAACATTTAGTTCACGTTCGAAAGGCTAATGAATGAGAATGTATTTAGCGGCCATGTGCAGATTATTTTGGTTGCATAAATTTTAACATCTCAATTAAAAATCAAGTTTGTTTTGATTTGACATTTAATTTACTAAAATCAATGTAACACATACGCACACACATACGCACACACATACGCACACACATACGCACACACATGCACACATATCGAAAATGGCCAAATTGAATCATGGCTTAATAAAAGTCATAAAATGTAAATGTAATAAAAAAATACAAAAAAAAAAAAAAAAAACAAAAAGAAAACGAATGCAAAAAAAAAACATGGAAATTCTAGTAGCAATCAAATGAGCCTCATAACATCATAATCATAACAACAACAACAACAACAATAGTAACAACAATAGCAACAACAATGATGATAATGATGATAAACTTGAACAACCGGTTGAAGTTATTTTAATAATAATAACAATAATAATAACAAACAATAACGATCAGATTTATTTTATATTTAAAAAGGAGGAAAAAAAAAAGACGGGAAAAAAATACAAATGGCGAGAGAAAAATTGAAATTGAAATTGAAATTGAAATTGATGCGATTTGGATGGCGAAATGATTATAACTAAAAAAATTTCAAACAAATAAAAAAAATAATCAAAAATTAAATAGTTTTTGTTTTTTTTTTTTTATAATTAAATTTTTCAATTAACACTTTCATCATTGACCATTCCAGCATCATTTTAGTAATAAACGAAACTTTAAATCAAAATATCTATGAAAATATTTTATTATTATTATTATTATTATTATTTTTATAGATCACATGAAAAATGATTGAGATAATTTTTATATAAAATCGAATATTTATTGTCCATTATTTTTAATGTGTTTTTGTGTTTTTGTATTTTCTTTAAAATTCTATCATTGAAAAATTTCACAATTCTCAAAATTTCTTTCGACTTTTTTTTATAACAAATACATATTGAAATTTTTAAAAGAGTATCAAGCAATCTAAAATTTATTTATAAAACTTTTCCTTAAAGATTTGTTGGACAAATATGCTTGCCCAGCATATATTTGCAGTGATTTTAAAGCTTCTATGGAAATCAAGCATCAAATATCGCAATGCTTCTGCAGGTCACTCCTTTTTTAAAATTTTTTTTAAAAATTTCCATCTTAACTTTAGTAGTGCCTTATACCAAAATTTTAGCATACAATGTGGCCCGACATGTTACTTTGCAAGCATGCCGGCGGTCAATATAATTGGCCTAAACAGTCTAGCATAAAATTTGAAGATATCGTGGGTCTTTGTAGCACGAAGGGACTTTTTTAAATAAATAAATATATATTTACAATTTCTTTGGAATTAAATTAAATGAAAAAGGGTACACGTTTAGTGGATACTTAGCGTGCATACTTAACTTGAGGTACATTAAATATACGAGAATTGTACTGGCCCATTATGATCAAATATTAATTAATTTTATACTTAAAGTTTACAAAATATCGACCGTTCTTTAATTAAGCTTATACTATTAAGGATCCAAGGGTCACATATCGCATAAATATCCAACAAACATCCATCAATGCAGAATTTCATTAATTTATGAATTACAAAATTAGTCAAAATATTTTTCCAATGATTTTTTGAGTAGTCAATTTTTTAGCCGTTAAATGTGTTTCTCAGAGTTCCAAATAAGTCATAATGAGAAGGTGTTTCCAAATCAAAATTTGTTTATTTCGTCCAAATGTTTAAAAAAACATGTAGCCAATTCTATTCTGATTTTTTTGTTCAAGCGATTTATTGGCCTGAAGCAACTTATTCTTATAATTTTATTATATTTCAAACTTAAACTTGTTTGAATGCAAATTTTTATATTGAAATTTCACGAAAGCACACGACCAAATCACGCCTGAGTTTGATGTTCATTTACAACATCTTCTGCCTTATAAATGTTTCAATATTAAGATATTTTTAGCGTCTTCGAATGTGCGATACCAGTTTTCTGGCCATCAAAATTATCTGCCATTAAAAAATCATCAATATTTTTTTTTTTGTGGCACCCTGTTTAAATAAATTTAAACTTTTTATTTTGCTTCCATGTACATTGAATAAAATGCAAAATCAATCGAACTTGTTTTGTTTGAATGAATATTAGTTTATGTTGGCACAACCATTGACAAGGATTATTTACATAACTCCAAATGTGTTACATTATAAATTAAGTATAAATCGAAAAAGTCTATATGAAATTGCCAATTACTTATAAAAATTTATATATAAATTAATAATTACAAACATTTTGAATAAAAATTGTGCGACGTGCATAATGAAAAGTGCTATGAAAGAACAAAAATTATGGCAAAAACAAAAAAAAAACAAACTCGGGAATTTGTTGTGTGTGAAAAGAATAAGCTAAAGAAACAGATAAAAATGAATTACATTGACATACATAAATAAGTACACAATATATTTGTTAGATATTCTTATAAGCTAAATCGTTTATATGAAATATCTGCGTTTTGATTTTTTTTCTGTTTTTTTTTTTTTGTATTTGTATTTTTTGATTTGTTTTTCCACTTTAGTGAAAAGTTTAATATTATATTTATATCGATATCTCACTGAATATAAACGAATCAATGACTTCACAATAAAAAAAAAAGCCAATAACAATAACAATAATAATAATAATAAATAAATAATAATAATAATAATAATAATAATAATAATAAACAACAACAACAAAGAAATAACGCTATACATTGATGGCTTCATTTGGTTTTTAAAGTAATTTCATGATTTACATTTATACATTCACACATACATATACATATACATATACAGATACAGATACAGATACAGATACAGCAACAAAAATATTAAGATGATGATGAGATGATTTTATTATTATTATTATTATTATTATTAATATTAATATTATTTAACTGTGTGTGACTGTAACTGTGAGACTTTTTTTTAATATAAAAGTGTTCCATTGATTTTATATCTTTCAGTCTTCAGTCTTTATTCTTCATACTTCTCATTGTACATTTATTCATTATAGAATGTTTTCAATAAATGTTGCATCGTAAATTGTTGGTCACAATGCATAGTTTTTTTTTTTTGTTTTTTTTTTTTTTTTAACTAGGATATGTTCGATCGTTGGCGGTTAACGGTTGGATGGTTGAATGATTGTCGGTTGGTTTGGTGCTTGCCTGTTGCTTGATACTTGTTGCCTATTAGTCTGTTATTCGCTTAACATTTAAGTATTTTAGTGTTGCCTTCTTTTTTTTAACTGTCTGCCTAAATTTGAGTTTCTGAAAAGCGCCAGCACAAATTGAAGTAGTCTCGTTGTGTTAGTTTTCAATACCCCCCTGCAGTGTTCTAAGCGATTTAATTTGTTTACAAGAAATCACAGTTCGAAGGCCTATTAATAATATGCTGTAGATATAATAACCATAACATCGGCCGTACACTTCTCGAAATTAGGCTTGCTTAGCTTTTAATGAATGGCCAGTTTTTTCTAAAATCTACAAACTTGGCCGAGGGTTTTTAAAATCGCTACGCTCGCTATCAAATAGTAAATTCCATATATTTTATATTTTATATATTAAATTGTCAATTAGCGTTGAAGAGTACTAAGATCAGTTTATGAAGGCCAATTATAGTGAAAAAATTTCATTCCATGAAACCGGCTAATTAAGCTACAAGTGCAGATGGGCATGTAAAATATTAACTGAATGAGTGTTAATCGGTTAGCTTTTGTTCCATTTCTATTTAAAGTACCTGCTTGACCTATGGTCATCTATCTGACTATTTGACTGTCAAATTATTTGAATATCTGACTATCAGGCTGCCACATGGTCTAACCACATTGGCTACTTTGGCTGCTTTGGCTGCTTTGGCTGCTTTGGCTTGAAAACTAAAATCTTAATTAACTTTTCAATTCTTAAATAATGAATGATCAACGCATTCAAGACACCATGCTGAGAGATCCTTATTTCTATCTCTTGCTTCAGCCACCATCTCGCCAACTAAAATCATATTTACTTTTACACCACCAACTCTCCTCCATTTAGTTACATCTTTTATATTCATACACAGCATGTGCATTAAGTAGTTGTTCTTTTTTTTTTTGCTTCTTCATTCTTTCTTGCCTTTTATTTTGAATTGCATAAGTGTAGACGTCCAGAATCACAGTGTCGTTCCCTTTTTTTTTTCCTGTTTTTTATTTTAATTCATTGTTAAAAATGAACAGATCTTATACTATTTCATGTTAATGTTTGAGCGTTTTTATGTGTGTTCGTTTGGTTGTGTGATTGTGTGTATAAGTAAGTAAGTACTTACCGCATTATATTGAGATATAAACACTAAGTTGATATCGCATTATGAAATAATTTTTTACACTTTATTTTCTCAGTTTTTTTTTTTTCATATTTCCTTCTTTTTTTTGTTCATTTGCTTCTCTTTCTATTCCATTTCAGTTTGCATTTATAATCCTTGCTTTCATAAGTATTATAATGGAGTATCATAGTTTTACTTTTTGCCATCTGCATTTCGTTCAAATGACATTGGCCGTTGCAGCCATTTGGAAGCTTACAGCTCCATTGTTAATGGAAAGCCGGAGTGAATAATCTGTTTAAGAAGCTGTTTTCAAATGCTATTTGGCAGCAGTTTACCATTACATGAAATTCAAATTTTTTTTCTCTCTTCTTCTTCTTCTTCTTCTTCTTCTTGTTTTTTATATCTTCTTCTGTTTTTGTAAGATTTGCTTATTAATTTCATTTTGTTTTATGTTAGTTGTTAGTTAGTTGTTTGTTGAAAGTTCCAGTCATAGATTTAGTAGCCAACTTAGTTAGTTTATGGTTAACGATTCATATTTGTTGGCATTTATATATTTTTATGTTATCCTTATATTATCTTTATTACACATAATAATTGGTTAGAAATACTTTTTTCGACATGCCTTCATAAAATGTAGTTGAATTGTATTTATTTATTCGCTGATTCATCAATACGATTTTTTTTTAACTTTTTTCGCTTTTTTCATATCCCAACATAATGATGATGTCAATGAGTCAGTTAGTATGTATAACAGAATTAGAAGATTTTAATTAGATCCAAATGGAACTACGAAAGTCATCTTTCTATAAATAGATTTCGATTTAAGATTTTCTGTAGATCGTTAGACTAATAGGGCGATAGACTTGTGTATAATCTAACGATTTAATGGTCTATAGGTTTAAGGATCTATCAGTCTAGGGGTCTATTAATCTATCGATCTATCTAACGATCTACCTAGGAGTTTATCACTGGTGTTTCAGTCTATAAATTTACCTGTCAGTCTAAGTTTATCTTTTTGAAAAGCTATAGATTGATCAGTCCATTGGTCTACCAAAGTACTGGTCTATTACTTACTAGTCTATCAGTCTATGGAACTATCCGTTTATACATCTGAAAAAAATCTGTTCGAAAATCTACAGATCTTTCTGTCCATCAATCTACTAATCAATTTCTTTATCGTTTTAAAGATCTGTGAGTTTATCAGCCCATTGGCCAATTATTTTATCGTTCTATTAGTCTATTGATCTGTCTGTTCAATGTACGTTCAAAAAGTAAGACGCCATAAACAAATATTTTGAACTAGCAAATGTAACCCTTATTTCCAAAAGGCCTTTTAGGTAAAAGGCAAGAACAAATTGCTCTTTAACAGGCCAAATTTGAATCGATTTGAATAAATGATTTTTACAGCCAATAAAAAGAAGAATATATAATAAAAATATAGTAAATACATATCGCAATTTTATGTTAAACCAAGGAATATTTTCGATTAGTTCAATTCTTAGACCTTATTAAAAGATTCTAAATTTTTTAGTGATGTAAAAGTTGAATGTACCTCAAGTTATTTCGGACTAGTATTCTCTAATCCACGTTGCTGATTATGCCCAATAATAATGTAGAAGATTAACAACAATAAAAACTTATCAAGATTCTTCAACAAGAATCGATTAGTATGGAATACAATGCCCACAAATTTATGCAAAAAATTCATATGAAATAAAATTGTTCTTTTTAGTGTTTACCAAAATCAGCATATTTAACGAAATGGAAGTCTTTAATTTGCTACAAGAATAAATTTTAATTGCTTTGTAATGAAAATCGATCGACCATATAAATATTTTTTTTTTATAATATTTTAAGGGATTTTTAATGTATGCCAAACTCAAGCAAAATAAATTTGAACAATTCAATTCAATTAAATGTATGAGTTATATAAATAATGGACATAAAATATAATAAATGTTGGAACGTATTTCATATAATCTATAATTTCGACAAATTTATGCAGTTTATCTTGAATGCAATTTTTAAATATTGTGATGATGCGCTGCTTATGTTGCTGACGTAGCGTTAATATTGTACGTGTTAGTATTAGCAATTCAAATCAATTGCAATTGTGAAGAGAATTTACAACAATATTAACAAGGCAAATTCGTACTCCATGTGTGTGCTCTAAAATTTTTAAAGCACTTCACAATACGTGGCTGCTGTTTAAATTGTTGGCTTAGATTTAAAGTGAATACATTTTTTAACAGAAATTTTCCTATATATGAATTGTGTTCATAAGCAAGGGGTATGCTTGATTTGTCAAAAGGTTTGTTACAATTCAATTTGGGTTTTATATGCCTATTTGCTTTAATAAGTTGAATTTTTGATACATTAAGTAGAAATTTTTCTCTAGGATTGTTATTAACACTTGTTGCTCTAATGCCGTTGCTGCCAACTTAAAGGAGCCTTTCCTATAAAACTTGCAACTTAGGTAAAGGACGAGATATTTTAAAAATTTTCTATGTCAGGTTATAGTATGGGACTTACCTTTCCATTTCACTTGAGTAGAAGAAAAGACCTCTTGGCAAACCAGCATTAACCGCAATATAGGCAGCGGCAATTATTAACACTAAAAGTGGTGGCTCCGATCTTGTTAAACTCATTAACATTAACAAGTACGAACGCCTTTTTTGTTGAGCTGTAACTTTTCTGGAGGGGGCAACCAATCTCGAGAACTGGCAGTAGCTCATGAGATGATTGCTGATAGTGCCGGCCATCAGGGGCGTTCATGAGTCATAAGATCGGACCAAAGATTTAATTTGGAATCATGGGATCACTAGTTTTGATAAATCCATTGTGGTGATATTAGAGTTGACTTTGTGGTGGTTGTGATGCCCATACTATATGCTTGCCGTGCAGACTCCCATTTTCCTAAGAAAATGGATAGCTAGATCAAGCCTATTGATCTAACCAAAGCAATCCAAGGAGTTTATGGGAAGGCTCCGAATCTGAATGCCAAAGGCTAAGCTATAGAGGGCAAGATGGGCTTTAAATTAGAAGCTAGTGTGACGGTACTATGTACGCAAGACTACCAACGCTAGCGCTCAGGTTATACAGTTGTATACCATGCAGTTAGTCCTATACACGGCAGGTGTGCACGTCAAATACTTACTGAATGTTATTTTTCCAGGCTGGTATGATGGTAAAATATTTATAATGGCTAGAGTTATGTCTCCTTGTGGAATTTAGAAAGCTTATATCCTCGATTTAAACCTTGAATCATCTCAGTTAGGAACGTCCATTTTTTGGTCTGCTTTTTATACATCTGTAAATAACATTCCTTCAGTTATAAAAATTAAGTTTTCTATAGAGAATTTAACAGATAGTTCTTAATCATTTTTCTTATCAAATATTTTTCAACTGAGTAGGAGGGCCTTACTTTTGACTAACAAATAAGAAATCATGGAATTTAACTTTTCAAACGTACAACTCACGAATAAATGAACGAATGTTAATTGCATAAAATGCCATGTAGAAAAATTTATCTTTTTAGAAATTCCAGAAATCGATAATGCCTTCAAAAGTAATGGGTATTCAATATTTAGACATAGCCAAAAATAATCGAAAAGTAAAAATTGCTCATTCTTACAAAAAACCAAAAAAAAGAAAAAATGTTAAACAAACTTTATGCTTTATGTATCAGCAATTATTTTTCATTGTTGGCAATTTCATTTCAGTTTTTCATGTTGCTTTTTTTTTGTTTTGTTTTTGCCTTTGTTGTTGTTGTTCTTCCATTCGTTTTGTTTCTTTATTATTTATTTGTTTTTCATGTTGCCATCACCAGCAGCAATAACAGTACGAGCAACAGCAGCAATAGCATTATTGGCAACAGCAGCAGGTGATTTCAAGTGTTTACACGCAATTTTACACTATTTATAAGTTTGTTGTACAACGTATTTATTGGCAGACAGCTATTTTATGAAGTGAAACGGCCAGACAGATGCTGATCATCATACTCATACATACATAATATATATATATATATATATATATATATATATATATATATATATAGTCTATCTCTGTCTTTCATGGTCGATATACATATGTCTCACTCAATTTACGACAATTTCATTAAAATTCTTACTTAGTTTCTTTTCGAGACATTGAAAGTGCTGCACTAAGGACTCGCATTTTCAGAGATTCTACAAATTATCTTAAAAGTGAATTATTTTGTAAATTTTTAAGTGAACAAACGGCTTAATTAAGGAACGATTTTAACGGGAAAGTAATCATGAAACATTTCTACTCCTTAGACAGACAAAACTTTTTTTACAAATAGTTTTACCGGCTCTTTCAAAAATGGGATATAAAAGTGCCCAAGAGTTAGAATAATCTAAAATAATTCCTGTCTAATCTGTCAATTGCTTTAAATTTACATTCCAGATGGAATGGATCTTATGAAAGTCCATAAAAATATATTATCTATTTTATTATGAATTAAGGCATGAATTAAATATTGCGGAAGTGGCATTCATGTGACTTCGAAAAATACGAAACTGTTGGAATATAAAAATTTGGGTATAATTACAAATTCTCACTTGATTTATCCAAATCAGTTATGGTATACTTGGAATATTTTTTTTTTTTATATGGAATTTTTAATAGATTTTACTCTTGCACCAACAAATAGGCCACATGAAAATATTTGAAAAAATTTCCCCGTCTTGGCTTAATTGTAACAAATTTTGAGGAAATACTCACACAGATCGAAAAATTTATCGCCAAACAGAAGACGCTTTAAATGGCCCTAACTTAGTGCAAACTTACTATAACTTGAAGAACCCAAAATATTATAACGAGATTCTAAATATGGAGATCAATATCGAGAAGTTGATTTGTATAAGAAAATCACTTCTTATACCTCAGCATTGTAGCTGAAATGATTTTGAATATCCTTTTCTAAATAATTTCTATCTCTTGTAGATCGTTTATCGTAAAAAACTTGACTTAATTTATTGCGTTAAGAATCGTGACGATCAACCATTTGATTCTCTGATATTAAATGACATGGATTCGCCTTTTTGTTGCATTCATTACCCCAGAATCACTATCTCAGTCGATTTAAGTCTGCCTAACTGTCAATCCATTTGATGTCTCTCCTTCGATTTTTTTTTTTTTTTGTTAAATATTATCAAGTAAATATTTTGACTTCCAAGTATTATTTTAGTAAAGCTTGATCAGTTCTAAAAAGCAAATGCTAATCATATTAAAATTGAGACATTTTTAAGATCAACATTTTTAAAACCACCAAGACATAATTTTGAACTTGTGTAATGGGCACTCAAAATGTTTATAAAATTTAAGGTAGTTCATTCGATTTGCTTTTTATTTTTTGTATATTCATCTATAAAGGCCCTTTTTTGATTTTTATATAATTTTTTGATACTGCTCTTTAAACAGAAATCGCAATAGTATGGAATACCTAAAAGTCGATAACACTCAATTTTATTGAATGGTTGGAAACGTAAATTGAAAGTTCATACACCCAAAGAGAAATGTCTCTTATTGATTTGATTACCAACACTTTCTATAAAAATTTCCATAATGAAATATTTTTATTATACATTTTTTATTTACACTTCCATGATACTGCCAGATAAATGTACATAATTTTTATACATTTATATGTAAATGTGTAGGTGTTTGTTAGCAACACATAACATAATTTATCAAAAATATATTTTTATTTACATAAAAAAAAAAAAAAATTATTATGATGCCAACAATTTTAAAGAGACTTGTTGAAAACAATTTACAACAGAAAAACTCGCAGTACAACAGTCCAACATTTTAAGTGTCGAACTCAAACGCGTATAACAACAATATTCTCTCAATCATTTCTTTTAAAAATATATTGATACCATTGAAAGGCAGAATGTTTGTTTATCTTAGGATTAATGTTTTCATTTATTTTCGATTTTAATAAAAGTATACTCATGCCTCGGTTCCATATAAATCTAAAGTTATTTATAAATAAATAAATTTTATATTCATCTTTTCGAATGGCTTTTTATGGCACTTTACCATGCAAGTATGGATCTTATAGTTCTAATATATAAGTTCCAATCTTTCTAGTTTTTTCGCTTCTTGGAACCTTTTTAATGATTTCAAGAACTTATAGGCAACGATTGCCCGTCACAGAATTTAATATGAAATTCAAAATAGTTAAACTTATTAAAGCATTTATAAAAGACCCCATTGAATTTGAGGCTCCAAACAACATCTTTGCTAAAATTGATGTTGTTAAAAAGTTAACGACAAAAAACATCGATTTTCGAAGAACCAGATAAGATTATTTATCGATTTATCGATATCGATTTATTTCTGAACAAAGACTTAATGGCACATTTTTAAAGTACCGAATTATTCTGGAGCGCTTGTCTTCAAATATCCAAAATATAAGTTTCCCAATTAGAAGAACAGATTTCATGGAGCCGACTCATTATGAAAAATAAAAATTCCTAGAAATTTGTCTCTTTTATTTACATGGAAAGCGTGACATACAGACTTTAAAAGCAGAGTAATCTGCTTTTGTTATCGTCAGAGACTTTTAAGGTATCACCATAATATTCCACTCTCCATTTTAACAAAATGAATGTGCTGCCCTTAAAATGTTGCAATTGAAATGGTAATAGAAACCAGTAACAAGCAGCTTTACTAATCATATAGTTTTGTATTGACAATAATAACAATAATAATAAAAATAATAATCACAATAACAATAACAATAACAATAACAATAACGCACAATAACAACAAAAATAAAAACCACAATCAACCATAAAATATGTAGAATAAAAACAAAGCTAAAACCAAATGAAAAATAAACCAAAAACCAAAAAAAAAAAAAAAACAAGAAAAAAACAAAAAGACACGCAATAAATAAAAACAGAAACAAAAATTAAAATGGTACGTGCACGCATGAAAAAAACACAATTCGACATTTTAGCTTAAAAAAAAAAAAAAAAAAAGAAAACAATAAAATAAAATAAATATGTTCGGGCAAAATATTTCGTTGTGACTCTTTAGACATTTAGGCACCCTTTAAATTTATTTTATTTTTTATATGCACAAACATTCACACACACAATATATATATCAAGCTGTCATCACTGCCATTTGCCATTACATACGCCACACACACACACACACACACACACACATATGCATATACACATATATATACAAAGAAGGGCTGTAGCAGAGATCTGGTAGAAAAAGAGGGAAAGCAGAACAAATTCAAATGAATTGTGTTGCGGCGATCAAATCATTTCTGAGTTCAACTTTATTTTTATTTTTGTTGTTTATATACATATGTATATATAAAGCACATACATACGAAAATATTACCCTTTTTGTTTTTTGTTTTTTTTTTTTTTTGTTACGTTTAGTTTTGTTTTGTTTTGTTTTGTTTTAATGATGTTGCTGATGAGAGGCTTTCGTTCGTTGTTGATATTGTTTATATGCATGCTGCAGTGCATGTTTACGCATGTTTATTATACAAAATCAGTTACGCTTGCACTCTCTTTTCTTTTCTTTTCTTTTCTTTTTTTTTTTTTGTTATGTATATCAAATATTTTTCTGTTTCTTTTTTTTTCTGCATGTCACTGTTTGTATTTTTCTATATTTGTTTTTGCTTTTTTTGTTACCAGTCATAATAGCGGTATAATGTTTATGCGAAAATATACGATTAATTCGATCCAGGAGTTGAATTCATTTTCATTTTCACTTTCTTTATAATTCATTCATTTTTATAAATGATATTCTCGGTTTTTTTTCCATCTGTTTTTTTTTTTTTTTTTGATTCAAAGTAACATTTTAACTAGCAAATCAATTGAGAGAATTCATTTTGAAACATTTTATGGCAACTTTATGATAATTTGTAATATTTGTATATAAGATCAAAAATCAAAATAAACATAAAACTAAAAAAAAAATTCACAAACAATTAAACTTACTTAAACGCTAACAGTAAATTATACCGTTCTAATTTTTCTTCTTTGCACTGATTCTAAACAAAAAAAAAATGAATTAATATAAAAAAAACTCTTTAAATCGATTAAGTAAAAAATTGAGCGGAATAAGCGGCACTCTTTGAAGTACTTAAGATCGACTAAGTTATGAAATTATTATTTGAGTCAGATTCATAATTAACTACAAAATGGCTCAAGAAAATTATGTGGAATGGTCCTTTTTACCTTACCGAGTAAGTGTCACCATAAACTCTAAATTATTATGGCATGCATTAAACTGTCAAAGTCAACTCTCTGTTTGTTATTCATTTTAAATAAATAACTTTTAAATTTTAGCAATTTTAAATTAGTCAGCATAAAAATTGTCAGAGTATACGGTCCTGAAAACAAAATGATATTCTCCAATGTATTTTTTAGAAAACCCCTTTTTCATAATTACGCATTGTACGTTTTCATTGTTCATAATTAGGCAACGCAAAAATATAGCAAGTTTCATTAAAATTTCCCAAAATTATTTACATATAATTTAATAAGGTAATAGATTTCTAAAAATGAGGGTCCATTTGCTATGTAAGGGGCGTACCTGCTGTAGCGGCTTAAACTCACGGTCGCTATCAACTAATCAATCATTAAGAGGAAAAGAACCCCACCAAAAATTCATATAAATATGCTAAAACGAGTAGCGCTCCCTACTCCCCTGAGTACTATATCTACTACAGAATCAATGCCAATATCATAAATAGACATTCAAACTGGTAAATCTTTGCCTAATCTTGTGGAATTCATGTAACGTACCGGATATTGACACTCATGAGCCTACTACCCTTTGAAGCTGACACTTCCCAGAACTTCGAAATCCAATTTCCCTTAAGGTTTCCAAAACAGAGGCATCCTAAATAATGTTGATTTGATTAAAATGTATCTCAGAGCGCCAATGTCTAGTTATTACTTAAAATCTATACAAACTTATTCCAATTACATTTTTTGCCACAAATATATGTATGAAAATTAGTTCAGTAAAATGACAAAATGAACTGAATGAATGAACACAAAATTTAAACCATAAAAAGTCAATAGTGCGTAATAGTTTATCGATATAATACGTGTACTTATACCTCTAAATGTGTATGTAATACATTAAATCTTCTAAAAGAGGGAGAATTAAGGCCTTTAAAAAGTATCTAAAACGAGTAAAACCATCCCCTACTTTTCACATAAAAAAAAAAAAAGAAAAAAATGTCCTGCAATAATATGCCATCTCAAATATAATGCGATTTTGTAAACATTTACATTACTTTACTATTTGATTAAGACTTCAAATGTTAATGCAACTGGCTGCTGATGCTGTTTGCTGCTTGCTGCTTGCTGCTTTGCTTACTGCTTACTGCTCTTTCTAAAGAATAAAATGCTTTATTCTCTAACAAAAAGCGAAATAGTCAAACCAAATTAACAACAAAAATAAAAAAAGAAAATAACGAAAAAATTAACAAGCATTTGAAACTGTACAAAACATGACACATATAATGTTAATAATAATAATACTCAAAGGAATTAAAGCATAATAATGAAAAAGCCCAGTTATACTTAATTACAAATGTAACTGTAACTACAACTATAACTGTAAATGTAACAGTTATACATAATAATAAAAGTAATGTCAATAACTAAGTACACATATATGAGCTTGAGTGAAACATAACTATAAAGATATAACGGTACATGCACAGAGTGTTAATAATAATCATAACAAAATATCTTGTTGGTTGATTTAATAAAAAAACAAAAAATTAAAAATAAAAATAAATAGAAAATAAAATGTGTCAAATATGTTGTTGTTATGTAACACACATAAACAAACATACAAAACAGACATGAGAATATCTAACTTAACATCATAATTCATTTACTACAAACATACAAATAACTATTTCATATATTATAAACACCCCGTTACTTTGTTTCTCTATTTCATTAATACTCAATTTCTTTGCTTCTCTATTTATTTACTTCTTTGCTACTTTGCTACTTTGCTTCTTTGCTTCTCTAACTCATACTCACTGTAGCTAAAATGTTTTATTGTTCTGTTCTGTCTATCTAACTAACTATTTATCTGCCTTTCATTTATTTCAATAGTTGAAATAATCATAATAATTATGTTATATACATTAACCATATCTAAAACTATACAAATATACAAATATTAGGGTGCTAAATATTACATTGCATTATGTTGCATTACGTTACGTTACTTCCCTCCTTATTCTCTTCTCATACCATACCATACTTTTGTTCTATTTTGTGTTTTCATTTAATATCATGAAAATATTTTCATATATTTATCAGTATTAACAGTGGGCCATAACGAATATATTAAATGATGCCACATCTGCTAACGATGACTTGTAATCCACAATAAATTCATTATAATAATTTCAGTTCAAGGGTTGTTCACATATAAATGTATGCATGTACATTTGTAAATCACTTTCTATACATACATTTTTTTTTTTTTTTACATCACAATGTAAACAATTAGTATGAGCGGACATGTCGAGAACATGTATAATTTGTATAATTTGTAGGGCAAGACTATAATTTGTAAAATGCTACCTCAAAATCTGCTATAAAATGTTTTAAGATAAACTGATTATATCCAACACTTTGTGATGGTTAATGTAAAATGTAACCAGATTTTCTATAAAATATGTCAACAATTATGCATTGTTTCCTTATTAATAATAATAAGTGATATTACAATAAGATGAAATCACTTAAATACCTGCCTCGAAATTATAAATAATAAATGAATAATGCAAAATGAATAAAATGATAATTCAATTATTCCTACATACTTAAAGTTAGGCTAATGTTGATAAGGATCATAAAATGCCATTCATTATTTTAATGATTTAAAATTAACCAAGGAGCTCATGCAACTTTTTCGATTAACTTTTTGTCTATTTATTAAGATCGAATCCATAAAATATGGTTGCTACATAATATTGAGACAATATTGACATATTGAGATGATTGTTACGAACCAATCACTATAAACACGATTCCATTAAGTAGCGTTGCTTTGTTCGTGCATTTTTATATTTCGTGTTATAGCATCGGTTTAGCTGTTGCTATCGTATGAATCGTATGAACAGTTAAATGTACCATGAAATTTTAAAGTTAGTTCTAATCATTAAAATTATTTATTTAAAAGTTTTTTGTCATCGAATTTGAATAAATAAGTCAACAGGCAACTTATTTTAATGACATGCTTTTACATTCCTTCTTCCAATTTTTGAGTTCTGATTGGCCTATTTCTAATGCATGAATTTTTTTTTTTTTTATTACATTTTCAAGCAGCTTCCCAGTTAATTGAAGCAAAGTTATTAGTCACTGCAAAAATGATTATTTGTTCAATGTTGGGGAATATTAAAGATTTTATTTAGACTTCAATAAAATTCCGCTTTTACAAATTTTAAAATTCTTCTTATTATCTAACTTTTAGAAAATTCATAAACTTTTTTTATAAAGTCCAATAAATTGAAAAAATTGTATTATTAAAAAAGTCTTTAAAATGTGAACTCTCAGGAATTCCGTTGGATAAATTCTATACGTTTAAAATTTTAACAAGGCAATACAAAAATTTTCAAAAATTTACAAAGGCCTTTTTGAAAAATTTAAAGATCCCTGAAAAAGGTATAACTTATGAATTGTTTTATGTTTGAATTGAACTTAAAGGAAACGTTGCTTAATTCTTTGTATGTGGGTCTTTCAAGAAAAAAGGTATCCTAGAGCCGTCCTTCTCCAAGTAAAAGTTAATGATTGCCATCGTGAACGCACAGAAATATAAGATACAAGATTAAATTTAATGTCCATTCTAAATGGAATATTTTGGTAATTTCTGTCTCCATTGATATTTTATATTTATATTAAATTATGATGCTACAATAACACTTTGAACCTTTTTTTTTATTCTTTTCTTTTCTTTTCTTTTTTTTTTTTTTTTTTTTTTTAGGGAAGAAAATATATGGACCATTTTGGTGGAATCAATTGATTACATAAACAAACTTTATTCGGTATTATGGGATGCACATTAAAAAAATGTATATATCTTTGTAAGGATCATCATCATCAAAGGCAATTGCGGCATTTTTATTATTATTTTTATTATTATTATTATGCATTCAAATTAAACAATCCCAAACAACAAGCAACACAATTCAAATCACAACAACTGCAAGCCAGTTAAAGGCATATAAAGTTACAGAGAGAGAGAGAGATAGAGAGAAGAGAGAGAGAGAGAGAGAAAGAGAGTAAGAAAGAGAAAATATAGGAAAAGGGTAGAAATAGATTGAAAGAAAATCTTAATAAATAAGCAGTAAGAGCAATAGCAACAGCAGCAGTAGTGGCAGCAGGAGCTGGAGCAATTTTTTTATTCTTCTATTATGGCAATGAGACTGCAACAAATTGTCATTAAAAACTTCGCCTTAAAAACAAGGGCTCAATACGCAAGAAAAAATTGAATTCATATTAAAATTTTAGACATCATACTTTCAGTGTATTGGCCAATTGTGAAGTTAAATCTATATGGCTTTGGCCTGTGGTGGTTGTCATGGTTGAATTCAAAAACGTTTATAAAAAATAAGATTAGTCAGGACAATTTAAATAGAAATCTAATGAAGATGAACATTCTCAAAATTTTTATGTAATATATCCCTTCTAGGGTCTGTTACCTTTTTATGTATATAGCCCTTGAATTTTTATGATTAATAAAGAAGGAACTTTTCATTGCTTGTATAAATGAAAGCAGAAACTTAAAAATCACGTATTTTGCGGCCTTAAATAGGGCATATCACTTAACGTCGGGTCTTCAAAATGATTCTTTTGCATAGTAATTTTGAAAAATTCTTAAAAAAGTAACTAATTTACTCTTACCCTAACAATTTTTGATAGGGATGAATTTTTGATGTGGAAATCAGAGAAATTTTACAATCCCTAAGTAGATGCTAATATATCAAAATTGGCCATGTATTGGCACAACATTAAAATATTTATAAAACATTTGTATCTTCAACAATTTTTAATATGTACATATCGAACATTACTAAAAATAATAGACATTTATTAAGAGACCCCTAGATAAGAATATCAATTATACGACTTAATTCTAAAGTACATTTTCACGGCCGCAATTTTTTATTTATAATTCTAAACATCATTACAAATACTACAAAACAATATTTATGGGCCTTAATAGACCCCCTAATAACTTTGAATCCAACTAAAGTAATTTGTATAATGTGGAGCGATATGAGGACTCCTTTTTTTATAGTATAAACATCATTTTCCATTAGTCTTAATGATATCTAGAATTATTTAATAAAAATTCATGAAATGAAAAGTTTATTGTTTAAAATGTACGAATTATTAATATTTGACCCTTCATTTGGTAATTTTCATAATATAGAATGGCATGTTGCCTCCTACTTAGGAGCATATAGTCTATGTCTAAAATCATTTATCAAAATATTTTGCACTGAAAAACTTCAACATTAAATTTTATGAAATATTGAAGGTAATTGTTATTAGAAGTAAAATGGACCCTAGTGCGAGAATTTTATATAGAAATATCGCAAATTTTATTTTTACTGCAATATTACACTAATTTCATTAAAAGAATTATTATTTTCTAATAATAATTAGAAAAAAGCACACACACCATATCAGAAGCAATCAAAAAATGCATCAGAAGTCCTTGATCAAAAGCCTATGTCACTCCGATTTTATAATGCAATTTATGTTTAAATCATAATAGTCAAGACATCCACCACGAAGTGTCAAACTATTCCAACCATCATACCCCAACTTCATACCATATTTGCCTTGTGTTGTACAGATATTTTATTTATATGCAATGTATTGTCTGATGTTGTGGTAAAGGTAACAGAAAAAGATTTATAATAACAATAATAATAATCAAGGTTATTAATTTATAATTAAGTTTTATACGGTGTCTGCATGTAAAAGTTTATGTGTAAATGTGTTGATGTGTATGTAGGTATATATGTATAAAGATGTTTTCTTATATGTTACAATTAAGACATTTGTTAAGACATATTGCAGTTGCAACTCTCTGCGTAAAGAGAAAATCTACCTCTTAGTAAACGAACGAAAAGTGAAAAGTTAAGCTACATTAAAAATGTTTGGACCTCCCTTTTCTTTGCTTCGCTTCTCTCTGAGTGCATTTTTTTAAAACACTAACAAAAAAGCAGCATCACATGGTTGAGTGTGTGTGTGTGTATGTTGTGTGTGTGTGTTGTGTGAGTGTATGATTATAATCAAGCAAAATGACTAAATGTGTGTTAATATGAATCAAAGTGTTAGAGAACGAAAGCGAGAACGAGAGCAAAAGCGAGAGCATGAAGAAACAAGATCAACAATGACAACAACAATATTAGAGACTGTTACAATTTACAGTTTTTATTTTTTATTATTTTTTTGCTTTATATAAAAGCTTATGATTTTATGTGATTATATGTTTGCGTGATTGTTGGATTTTGTGTGCGTGTGTGTATCATAATGACTCTGACAACGATACTAAAAGCGTTAATCTGCATGTTGTCAACTTCATTAGTCGTTAAATATTAAATTGGTTAGAAATGTTCGGGCACCTATCTCTACCAACATTCAACTAACTTACTCTGCCTTAACTTACCATACCATACCATACAAATATTAGCCGACATAATAAATACAATAAAAATATTGAAGAAAACTAAAAGGAAAAAAATTCGAAAAAGAATATTGGCAAATGCTCCTGCTTGAGTATTTATAACATTTGTCTTTGTTATCGTTCCATTCAAAAAAAAAATAAAATAAAAATAAAATAAACTGAAAAGAACGAAATGCAAGCGGAAGAGAAAAACGAAATGATAATGATGTTAATGATAATAATAATAATAACAATGATGATGATAATGATTTTACTTCTTTATATGCTGGCTTTTTTTTATTCTTTTTCTTCTTCTTGCTTTGGCTTTTTCCTTTCCTTTCCTTTCCTTTCCATGCCTTGCCTTGCCTTTTCTTTGATTTGTATAACATTAACAGATAAATATCGTTGTAAGTTTTCATGTCGGCACCATTTGATGTTAAAACTGTAATAAAGAAGTAAACTAAGAGAAAAAAAAATGAAAAAAAATGAGTTGAAAAACAAAACAAAAATGACAAAGAACACAACAATAATAATTTATTTATTTTTTTTTTTTGTTTAATTTTTTATTAATTTCATAAAATATTATACGATTATTTTCTCTCTCTCTATCTCTCTCTCTCTCTCTATCTTTCTCTTTCTTTATCTTTCTCTTTCTCTTTCTCTCCGTCTAACATTGCTTTAGAGAGTTTATAGTGACTACAAAGATTCGAACACAACTCTATAATCATCAATAAGCGGCTAGAAGCGTCTAGAAGCGTCTAGAAGCGTCTAGAAGTATCTTTAAGGCAGCTACGGTAAGCGTAATATACAACAGGAACGAACCAATGAATATCGTTGTAATGGTTAATAGTTATTTAGTTACTTAGTTAGTTAGTTTGTTAGTTTGCTTGCTGCTGCTGATGTTGTTACTGTTATTGTTGCTGTTGTTGTTGTTGTTGTTGTTATGGTTAGTTGTTATTTGATTCTCATACATAACTTGGCCATGACTATTATTAGCCATTTGAATAAAGTATCAAGACACTAAAATGACAATTCATGTGACAAAAATTTTTACACGTTCATTTCATTTCAAAAACAAAAACAAAAAATAAAAAAATAAAATAAAGTAGAAACGAGAAAATGAAAATTTGTTCATATATTCTCAGTTATAGAAATAATTATAAAATTTTATAATGCTTTTTGTTTGCTTGTTTTATTTGTTTATTTGTTTATTTGTTGTTTTTGTAATATTTATATTTATGTAACACATACATTTACATAAATATCTATACATGAATTATTATACCAATATAAATGTAAATGATATTGGAAATTTATACAACACATAAAGAAATTTTGAAAAAATAAAAACCAAAAAAAAAAACAAGCAAAGTGTAAGAAAATCGATTTGATAGTTTCGATATTATATTGAAATAGATATCATCGAATATTATAAAGAATTATCTTTTTCAAGGTTTGATCCCCTAATTCCAAAGTCTGGCTTTCAATTTTTATCTTCGTTTGGTTTTTTTTTTTTTTTCGAAATTTCAGGCCTGGAAGATGGAGGCAACAATACTCTCAAGATTCAAGAATTGCTTAAAATAACTCAATTTGCTAATCTCAGTGATTATTTTTATAATTTACGTAAGATGTTTAGCTATATTTCCAAAAATGAAACTTCCCAACTTTTTCTATTGCAAATATGGAACCGTAATTTCTTAAAGTTGGGAAAACGCTAAAGGATCTCTAAAGAGCTTCTTTTTTTTTATGTTACAATTTTTACAAAAATTTTTTATGTAATTTATAGATCTGCATTCCATTCTAAAATTTAAAAAGTTGTACTTCATACAAAATTTTCTATTTTACATTTATACAAATTGTTGATCCATTTCCAGCCTTACATCAATTACATTCAATTACATTACTTTACCCATTTAGAAAAAATGTATCTTAAAAAATGTGATATAAATATGGACTTTAAGCATTAAAATTAGCGCTATTTTATTTGATAAAGCTTACGATGCCAGTTTGCTTACCATTCCAGTGTTTGCTATAAATAATAAAATTAATCAAAGTATTTAGCGTGTAGTTATAAATAAACGATGAAATGAATTTTTTTTTTTTTAAATAATTTTATATAACTGGAAGCGGTCAATAGCAAATATTAAGCATGGACATTAAATTATTAACATTAATTTATCAATTGATTATAACCCATTACAATTGAAAGAGAGTTGAATGGCAATGCTGCAGACTGCAGCATTGCCATTCAATGAACTTCCTTTGCTCTCTTAACTAAACTGCGCTACTGACATTATTGCACTAAAAATGTTTATGGGATTTTACTTAACAAACAAAAAAGTTAAAATTTCATTCAATTTTATCAATCGACATAGAATTATTTTGGTGTCCAGCTTTCTGTATAATCGATTGTCTGCTTTATGTTTTTGTTCAAAAATATTTTAAGAAATTTCGTTAGATGGTTGTATTTTGATTCAAAGATGCAGAGAATCAGCATTAAGAAAATCGCTTATGAATTGTTTTGAAAAAAGACGATATACGAAAAAATGTACAATTTTGTATATTTCTTTAGGAAAATTATAGCACAAATTTGATTTAAATGGATAAATTTTTTGAAACTCATTTCTTATAAAAAAAAATTTTTCGAGAAACATTCGGAAATTAAAATTTCTAATTGTCTTGACTTTCTTTTTTTTTTTTATCGAATTAATGAAAGTGTTTGATTATTTAAACTTAAGGTCCAATCGATTATACAATTTTTATTTGACTCCTTTTCTTATACTTTTTGGCGAGCTTAACGCCTATTGCCTGATTATAAAAGAAATATATAAAAATTTTTCGATATATTATTTGTGTCTAAAATCCATGCAATGACACTTAATTACAAAAAAAAATTTGCCATAATTAGTCGATTTTGTTAAATTATGTCAAATACCATCAACATATTACCTACGGAAAATCCATCTGCCTTTTGTTATTTCGATTATTTCGATTATTGCTTTTTCGAAGATCTTTACCAAATTGCATTGGTAAGAGCGAAGATTTTCTTAGAGTTAACCGATCGAATTCGACAAACTCATGGTAGAACATTTGAAACATTTTTAAATGTGAGAAAATATAAAAAAAAATTTTTATTTAATTCAAGTGATGCCGTTTTAAGATTATTATTTAGAATCATGCCCATTCAGATCCTTACACTTACATTTATTTTGTCAATTTACTCTTTTCCCCTTTCTTTGTCTCTTCTTCTATATCTTTCTCTTTTCTAATGATCTTTTATTTCTCATTAATTTTAGTTTCAAGTTTTAATTTTCATTTGTACCGAAGTAGGAGCAATCTGCAAAACATGTAACCTGATATCTTCTCATTGTACGCATCTCTATCAAACTTAAAATACTTGTATAAGAATTTTTATACGTGTTATTGGATGATTAGTGTTTGGTAATTATTTTCATAGTATTCACAACACAACATCAAAACAAACATGGGCTCGATTAAATGAAAGGCAGAATGGAAGAGAGGAAGAGAGGAAGAGAGGAAGAGAGGTAGAGTTAGCATTGTAAAATGAAGATAAAAAAAGCCCAGAAAAATTCTTTATTAAAATTGGCAAAATTGTTAAAATTGTGCAAATGGATGTAACACTTGAAAAATATTTTATTATAGCATGTCTAAATGTGTCGGGTACTTGAAAATATTGATCGAAATAATGGTCAAATTTGATTTAATTGTAAGATGAGTCTTGTCGTAACTTTCTCGACAAACTTTTATTGGTGATTTTAAAAAATGTATTGCGTAATACATTTGAAATGAATCAAAATGCTTATTGACTTATTGACTTATTGACCATTTCACCAAATTTCAACAATGCACCTTTATCTCTGGATATCAAATAGTTTAGAATACTTTGGATCCAAGCTTTGTTAGCAATTTAGTGTTTAGTGGCCTCAAGTTTCCTTAGAATTAACAAATTTTCAAATTCCATTATGCGTATAAAAAATTCTTACCATAAAAAAAGTGAAATGGACTCATTTTTTGCACACGATTCTAACACGATTATTGATTCATTAGAAACTGATTCCAAATTGCTTGTTTTTTTTTTTTTTTTTTTTTTTTTTGTATAAGTTGTAGTAATTGTGTTACAGAACATGATTAGACATATATAGCAATCAGATGGACTTTGGATTTTGAATCAATTTTTTAAATGATGAAAAATATTCTTCTCTTATTTTTTGCTCGGCAAGAATTGAACGGTCATAAGAATAAAATATGCAGAAAAAGTTTAGAATCGATAAATTTTTACGAAAATTTCCTTGTTTGTACTTGACATTTATATAATTTACTCTACTTTATTTTGTTCTCGATTTTATACAGATTAGCCAGTTCACTCCTCAAATACCTGAAATTTTCCGTATTAGCAAAGTCTTGTGTTTCATCTAGTTGAGAATTTATGTCGCAGTACTCCAGCATGATTATCTTTCTAAAGTTTGTTCTTTATTGATAAAAAAATTTCTTTTTTCTTTTTTTTAATTTTATTTTATTTCCTTCATTTCTATTCTACATTTTACCATCATTTGTTGATGCATGTTTATAAATTAAGGCGTCACTAAGATGCGTACAATTAATTGATCACTTATTTTTTTTTTTTTTTTTTCATTATATCAACCAACAAAAAGTAAAAGGATCTTGTCAAAGCATTTGTGTAAAATTATTATAATTTCCGTAGTGCGTAGAGACTTTTCAAATTCGGAATCCACCTTTTAGATTTATAAACAATTTCGATTTTCTTGCTTGTCAGTATCTAAATCTAACAAACTTTAATATAATTTTCTTTTCAAATATAAATCTAAAGCTTAAAACACTTTAACCAAAATCTACAAAACCAAGAAAGAAGGCAAAGTGCTCCTTATTGAGTTCTGCTAGTGAAATGGAATATTTTCAAAAATTATTGCTTCAAAATTTAATTGTGGAATAACTTCCAGGTTTTTAACTCTTTGTTACTGAGATATTATGCCCAAAATTTATACATGTCACGCCCATTATACATTTTAAATAATAAGTAAAATTTCTTATAGTTATATTTCGATTTATCCTTTATACTTTTTTTTTTAAAAAGACAATTATGCAAAAAGTGCAAAAATAATAAGTTTTAAAAATGAAATTAAAATTATAATAAAATGAAATGTACAACATGAAAATCACTTTAGTAAAAAACTAAAAAATTAAATGTGCCACGAAAACAGGATGCATCATTTAATAAAATCTACAAGCTTTTGTAAACTAAATAAATTTTTTTTGTGTGTTTAAAATGATCGAAGGGACAAAAACAGAAAACCGAAACTAAAATCGCAAAAAAAAAAAAAAAACAAAAACAAAATTAAATCTCTTGATATTTAGCAAAATTAATAAAGATTAACAATTATTTAGATTTTAAAGGCTATTTCTATTTAAAAACTTTTAAACTAAGGACTGAAAATAGTTTCGTTGTATGAAAATATTTGTCAGTCCCCATAAAAAAACTTGACAAAGTTGTACATGTTCTCCGAAATTTGATAGAACATTGGTTAAGCGAATTGAGATTGGTAGCGTAGTAAATTCAATGGACTCGTAAGAGAACTTCTACTTAAAAATAAATGGATCAAAAATTTTGGCAACTTAGTCGAGGTCATAACAAAATTAGTTACTTATAAAAGCAGAAATGGAAGAAAAGTGTAGGCAGCTAATAATAAAAGTCAACTGGTGCTATTTCTAGATGAAGTCGAACCAAATAGAAAAGAGATTAGAAAGATATCTAAGGCGGATCGCATAATAGTTAGGTGAAAAATAAAAGTCGATCATATCAGTTTCAAGTTCAACAATTTACTAAAGAATTCTGATGTTAATATTGTTCCATTTTTTTAAACAACTGCATATAAACGTGAACGATTGTCTAGATTGAATATTAGATTCGAATTCGATGGGAAAGTAAGCAAGTGTAACATTTTAAATCGACATGAAGAAGAAAAATGAATAAAGCAAAATATATAAAATAATTTGAACGCCACCATTTTAGAGGGTAAAAAACTAGCAGAGTTCCATTTGTTTTAACGCCGTTTAAAAATTTTAAGTAAGGGACGTTTTATTGCAATCGACTGTCAATTTCGATTTCAAACTTTTCAAACGAACAAAAAATCCTTAGCAATCCCAGTACAGCCATAAAATCCAAAGTCGTGGTATCATATAAGCAAATTATGAAATTGAGAAAGATTTTACTGAACACTAAAATCATGTTCACAATTAAGAATCCATTTTTATATCGACCACACAGAGATTGGAGGTATATTAATTTTGTTATTATGTTAGTAACGTCTCAAAGGAACGGACATGTGTGTCTGTCTGTCTATCGGTATGTCGAAGTGTCCGTGTGTGGTAAACATTGTCTTGGTTGAAAAGAAAAGGGATATTGATTTCAAATTTCACAAAAACCTTTATATACATTGGCTGGAAATGAAAATGGGCCAAATCGATCGAACGACATGCCCAAAATGCAACGTAAAATAAAGACAAACATTTAAAGGGTTTCCCTCATAATTTACCAACTAAAAACAAACAGAAAAAAAATCGTAAAATTCGGCCACGCCTACTTGCAATTATACAACTTCATATGGCCCGACTGTAGCATAAATTACCAAATAATGTTTCTAGGTGACGAGTGCTCAAATTTTGGCCTAAGTCAAATATAATTTTTTTACTTGTTTACTTGTCTACAGAACCTTTACTGTAATGCTGTATCTCTAAAATGGCATGACAATCTCTTAATAAAAATATTACATTGTTGGAAATTTGCTTGTAACTTTCTAAATTCTTGGGTTTATATGAAAAAGGAAAAAGTATAAATTTGTCACGCAAATTACGTATTAAGCTAAGCTAAATACTTATTTAATATTTGTAGAGAAGAAACGAAGCCAAAAAAAAGAGCGACAAAAATTGAAATCGGCATTGTTTATGCTCCATAATGAAAATGTTTTAATAACAAATTATCGAAAGTAAACACTGCCCAGTAATACGACATGTAGAACGATGATACTGATTAAGTCTAACATATGTGTATATACATATGGGTCAATAAATCTGTGGTCTAATAAATGTAGCATTATTAATAAAACAGTGTGATTTCCAAATATCATTAATCTTCTAAACGAAACGTGTTACAGCTTTTGCAATATTTCCATAAATTAAAAAAAAATTTTTCAATAGTTTTAAAGTAATTGTTCTGTTTAACCCTAGGACCTAATAAGTGTAATTGAAACCGGATAATAAAATACCAAACAATGATTTTATAAATATAATAAAATCTCAAAGTTTAATAAAGACTTGTAACTTAATAACTGTAAAGACTTGATAAATGTTCAATTCAGTTCAAAGAGATTCAAATTCGATAAGTGTAATAAAAAGTCGGTCCAAACAGTGACTTGATAAGAGTAAAGGTTACGTAGACTTAGTGCAAAGAAAAGCAATAACAATAATTTGTGGTAAATAGTGATCTGATTTCAAGCGCTGCCGTACGAGCGATTCTGAAAATAGAAATAGTGCCAAAGATGATCTGGTTATCCAAAATTTTTAATTATTTATTAAGATAGTTTCGAAAGATCGTTAGGTACTACATAAACTATTTTGAAATTTTTATATAAGATAATTGAAACTTCTAACGTAACAAAAGGTATAACGTGAGTTAATTTTGAAATGCTTGGGCAGTTGTTGGTAACGAATGAAAAGCGTTCAAAGCGTTCAAAGCGTTCACGATTTAATGCTGCCCCGCTGCTGCCATGGACAGCAGTTGTTAAATATCACGATCAAAGACATCGAAATAGTTTGGTTTGGTTTCATTGCGTTGTACCTTTTTTAGGAGAAGTATCGCTTATCAAAACTTATTTAATTAATTGCATATACCGAAAACTTATTGAACCAATATGTTGTGCATTTGTTAAATAAATATAAGAGTCAATATTATTACATAAAGCAATAATGTATTGTTTTCATTTGAATAAAATGGAAAATAAACAGGGACTTATTCAGTCCCTGTTTATTTTCCATGCGATGCTTATCATACAAAAAAAAAAAATAATAATTTACAAAACAGAAAGAAGGAAGGGAAGAAATGGAAAAAGGACTTGAAGCAAAAAAAAAACATTAATATAAAATGATATAGAAACGAATGTATATTAGATTACAATCGAAGATAACGCAAATAATAAGTATGAATCGTAGGCAAAAAATCATAAGGAAACATTAAACAAATGATGATTTTTTCGTATAACGGTTGCTTGCTATTTCATGCACCGCGCATGAATGCATGTGAATGTGTGTGTGTGTGTGTGTGTGTGTGTGTGTGTGTGTATGTGTATGTGTGTATGTGTATAAAAAACTCTATGTGTATTTCGTCCATTCAGTTTGTTTTTGTTTTCGTTTGGTTTTGTTGCTTTTTATTTATTTGCTTGTTCATTTTGGTTTGCACGTTCGAGGGTAACCAGAGAATGCTAATAATGTTACGAAATTGCACGTAGAAATTTCTTTACGTTTGTTATTGAAATATGATTTAAAAATATAGAGAAATACAAATTAAATCATAAAAGTAAACACAAATAAATTCTAAACATGATTTTCTTGTCAAACACACACACATACACAAACAAATAAATATTTCACCCCTAAATGAATTTTGGCTTTGCTTTCAGACCAGCCGACCTAAGTCAAAGCTATTACATGCCGAGCAACATCAAATCAATTCGTAAACTCAATAATAATGACCAGAAAAATCTTATAAATCTTCTAAATCGTTAAATAAACAAATCGAACAAAGAATAGCGAGCACTAACAATGCTAACTTTATAACAACGAAATATAATACAAAATAACATTTTGTAAATTTAATCATAAAAATGTTCGATATGTGAAAAACGGCATTAAAGCAATAATTAGGCATATTACTTTTAGCGTTTACTTTTAACTTTTGCTTTTTCAATTCTAGTTTTCACTTTAGTCTCTGTTTTTTAATGCTTCGTGCAAAACAGTTAGAAATTCTAGTTCATTCGCCTTGTATTATGCGTTTCATATTTTTTATCAATTAGCAACTCTGTATAAGTCTATCTATTTCTCTTATCTCTTTCGTTTTCACTCGTTTATTGTCCATATCTTTCGTCCTCTCTATATATCAACCATGATTGTTTCTTACTATTTTATCTATCTCTATCTCTTTCTTTCTTTTTGTCACCCTCTGTCTCCATCTCTATCTATTTGTTTGTATCTATTTATCCATGCCTCCTCTCTCACTCTGTTTCTTTTTCTCATTGTCTATCTCTTTCTATTTTTACTTACCTCTTCCTGTCTCCTCTCTTTCAAGCTAAATACATCTCTTTCTATATTTACATATCTCTAGCTCTTTTCCCCTCTTCCATTCTGTCACTCTCTTTCTATCCGTCTCTCTCTCTCTCCTTATCATTCCATTTCTCTATTTCTTTTTATGCTCTCTATCTCTTTCTATAGCTATCTATCCCTTTTTCTCTGAATATCTATGCCTACCTCTATCTCATTCTCCCTTTCTCTCACTCTCACTCCATTTTTTCTATCCATAACTAAATCTTTCTCTCTCCTTTTCCCTCTCTCACCTTATCTATAACTTTTACTCTATCTATGAATGTCTATCTCTTTCTTTATATATCTATCTCAGTTGTCTAACAATTTAAAATTACTTATTGTAATTGTTGTTTGCAAACGATGATAAATGTGCTCATAGAACCAAACTAACATTAACAGTTATAATTATCCTCAAAGAAAAAAGAATAACTAAATAATGCTCAAAATCAAAATCTTCACTGATGATTGTACACGTGTATGAATATGTTTGAGTATGTGAACGCATTAATAAGAATATTGTTCCAATAATCAGGCTTTTCTGCTTTCATATGTTTTTCGTTTTTTTTTTTTTTTGTAATGTGATACGCCCAACCACAAAATTAAACGTAGAAATTTTCTAGTTTTTTGTTGTTGTTGATTTATTACGAAACGAAAACATTTGCTTCTTTCAGTCTTCCTCTACTCTTTTTTTTGTTCTTCCATCAGTTGTGTTACAATTTTTCTCTTTTTTTTTTTTCTTAGTAAAATGTAAAAGATAAGCAAGGTAAAAATAATTTTAATATTAAGAATAACAACAACAAACAACAACAGTAATAATAATAATAATAATAATAATAAGCAAATATTTTGCATTTTGTTTATTTAAACAACAAAACACGTGAAGCAAAATAAAAATATAAAAGAAAAATAAACGAAATTGCAATTGGAAATTTTATATGGAAATATTTTGAAATAGAAACCCAAAAATTCTATTTGCAGTCAATCAGCCAGTCAATCAATCAGTCAATCATTTTTTATATAAATCTTTAAATCTCTTTGAATGTGAATGCATAATATTTTGTAACAATTGATAATGACTTACACATTATGTCCATTGTATGTAGGTGTGTATGCATGTGTGTGTGTGTGTGTGTGTGTGTATGTGTTTGTTCAACATTTATTTATAATCTATTCAATTGATACGATTTTTCATTCAGTCCTTCTTCTTGTTTATGTATCTTTCCTTTTTGGTTTTTTTTTTTGTATCTATTTCTTTCATTGTGGATTATTTCGAAATTGAATTCTTATATTTTCTACCACGAGCTATCTGCCTCCCTCTCTCTTGGGGCATCATAACAAACAGATTTCGACTTATTATGAAAATAATTTACAAATAAAACTAGAAGCAAAACGAAAAAAAAAACAAAACAAAAAAATGACAAAAGCAATCAAGTAATTTTAGACATTGTCGACCAAGACATTGTAGAAGACCAGCTGGCCAATATATCTATGTATATCTATGTATTGGTAATTGTTTGAAAGATTGTTCATTTGTTGGACTTTTCCGATCCTTTTCATTTGAGATATTATATGTTTGTGTTGATATTTTGTAACACCCAAATGAATCTGACAGAAATTCATCCATCTGTCCGTTCGTCCGTCAATTTGTCCATACTTCCATCTGACATTTGGCCATTTAAATTTGTTCAGGTATTGGTTGCAGCAGATGCACAGCCTTGTTTAGGCCCAAAGCTAAAACATAAAACCTACTTTGATTTGGACCATTTTTTTGCGGACAATATTTCTTACACATAAATAAAATTTTTTTATATTGTTTTTTTTTTTAAAAAAAATTGGCTCAAAGTCATTACTTGACATATAAAAGAAATATAACAAAATTTATACCCGATCGATTTATTTTTTTGAACTTTCTTTCATTTAAAGAACATTTCAAAACATTCGAAAACTATCGATTTTTACTTTTTTTTTATTTACAACTGATTTTGCAGAATTGTTTTGCATTATATTTTCAAAATTTCATTTTTACAATTCGTAATGAACTGAAATTGCTGTTCTAAAATAGCGTAACATATTTATTTATATTTCGTAGATCACTGATTTTAACATTAATATTGATAAATAATTCTTCTAAAGAATTTATGTAAACTGATAGTATTTACCTAATAAATGTTTGTCGAACAAATCAAATAAGGGTTTGTTTGGATTCTAAATCAGAGATGAATCAAATTTTGTCACAATAAAACTCCGCTAAACTTCGAACGCCGTCCTTCCTACAAACCTTTTCCCGCGCTAGCCATCTAAATATTGTTAAAGAAAAAGCCGTAAAGCTCCGCTTTACGAGAAGTACCGTTATGGCAAGTCAAATTTTTTATAACTTTTCAGTGATAGAAACTTTTGAGAAATTCTTATTTTCCAAACTGGAAACGGCTGATTTTAATAAATATCTGATCAATAAGTTATCCAGAACTAGAGCGAAATTATGAATATCCATAAGCAAATGGCCGGTAAATATAACAAAATTTATTCCAAATTTTGATCAATCAGTATTTAAATGTACTATTAGGCAGGATGGAACTTGCCAGAACTATCAAATGAACTCTCAATTGAAATGTCAAATAGAAAAATTAAAATTGTAGAAGAAGGCCCCTTTAAGTGTCAGTTCAACTGAGACCATATCGCGCAAGTGTTCAATTTGTTGTTATTGTAATTTGAAGGCCAAAACTAAAAATAGACAGATAATAAAGTTTCAAAAATTCATTTTAAAATTAACGTTAAGCCTGAGAATCTAAAAAATATTTGAAGTTTAATGCAATGGCAGGATGAGTATAAAAGAGTCTACCGGAACTAAATAAGGTTTCTTTTCTACAACATTCTGAAATATTTATCCATTATTTATATTTTTATTACAATTCATAAGTCAAATCTATTTCATAAAATTTTTTATTTTCATATGATTTCATTTAGTTTTCACACTTTTAATCGCTGTGCAAACTCATGCATACAAAATAAATTAAAAGGTACAATAAATTAGCGAGAATGAGATAGTGGGAGCAAGAGGGAGAGGCAAAAGAGTAGAGTTGAGATATAAACGTTTGTAATAGGCTTATGGCTTAATATGACATTAGTGGTAACATCAGTAATGACAATATATTAATATCATTGTCTTCTTCTTCTTATTATTATTCGTCTGCTTCTTGCTTTTCTTCTACACCACGTATATGCGTTGCTCTCTAAATCATTTTCTCAAAAGCACAAAGCAGCAAAGCAAAATGATGCTCTCACATTGGCATTCTCATTAATATATTCATATATACATGCATATATATATGTGTGTGTGTATGTATATTTATACAAACGTCAGATTCGCCAACATCATTTCATACATCATTACTATTTATTATCATTTCAAGCACCCTCATTAAAAATATAAATTCTAAATATGCATACAAAGCCATTTATTTTACACATACACATATACATACACATACACATATACATGTACATATTACATGTACTGTGAATATCAATTTATACTCAATTGGACAAATAAGTATTACATAACAAAACCACCGAGCATATGGCTGCGTTTTTTGCATTTGTTTCATTTCCTTTTTTTGAATTTTTTTTTCTTTCTGGTTTGTTGTCTTTTTACAATTCCCTTTAGAAAGTTATTTTACTCTTACTTATTTATATATATTTTCAATGGTTAATGATGTAACTGGTTGTTCTTATACACTTTTAGCCAAAATTTATATTAAAAAGTCGAAAAAAATTTATTCAAGTGTGTTTAACAAATCAAGAGATTTAGGATAATTCCAAGATTTGTTATATCTTATCTCTCCGAATCATTTTCGAACATTTGATTTTAACATATCGGAAATTTCGTTTGTGAATTAATCTTCAAGCAGAAGCAGGGCATTTCTAAAGTAGTTTATCCGTTCTTAGATTCAGAGCTAAATCCATTTTTAGAATCACTAGAAATTTAATATCGTTTGCTTAGGAAAAGTTTTCCTATGATAAGATTTGTATATACTTGCATACTCGCCATAATTTGAACGTACTAAATCTATGTGTAAAGTTTCAAAAAGTTTTGGATCTATTTCATGCACAATGTGCCTTCTAAATTTTTCAAAAAATCTTCAATTATTTTGTTTTTTTTTTTTGAAACATTTTATTACAAAAAAGTTCGTTTTTAAATAGATCGCCTGGGTCCGCATATCTGTACTCTCTAATTATAAGATATTCGAATACGTTAAACTTACCAAGCAAATTAGAAAAATAAATTTGCGCATGGCAAATTTTTGAACAATTACCATCTTTCGCGATGTCTACTAATTTATAAGCCGCTAAGTTGTGACTCATTGATATAAGGAATGTGTAATAATCGACGCCAAACTTCTTACGTCTGGATGTCATTAATTCTGTTACTTGTAGGCACTTTCATCTATCAATTTTAAATTTGATGGAACCACGAATTCTTGTATAAAAAAGAGAAGCAGTTTATCAAATTTAGTAGATGTATGCAGAATAGCTTGACACGCCCATTTTTTAAACATATAACTTCGTATTTCGCAAATATAATCGAAATTCAAAAAATACGAGCGGGCCCTTCAACCAGCTTCCAGATTGAACTTTAATTAAAAATAACCTTCTTCTTTCTTATTTTTTTTTTAGATATATCTACGCAACTTAATTCTATATAAATTTTGAATTGAAAGGTTTTTGCTCTCTGGACTTCTCACATAAAAGAAAAAGTTATTTTGTCAAGTTTTTCTTACGAAGAGTTATACGCTTATGATGTAAATAAAGAATTCTCGATCATTAATATTATTCTTTATTATGTTTTCTATTTTCACTTTCATTTTTATGGAAAATATTTATACAGAAATTTCAATTTTTTTTTCCTGCATTTTTAATATGATTGATTTTCCTTTTTTTTTTTTTAATCAATTTTTTTCTTTTTACTTTATTTTAGGCTTACTTCTTTAAGTCTTATTGACAGATTGAGATGTTAGTTAAATATTTTACACATACATATATGCGTATGTATGTATATTTATATATAATGACTGTGATTTTTTCGCAAAAATTTTTCTTATTCATCTTCCCATTCTTAGTCTTATGTCTTATTCTTAGGCTGTTTCTTCAATATTTGTATCTTCTTCTCTGACTTTTTCTTCTCTCTGGCTTTTTCGTTTGCTGCTTCTTAATAACAATAACAATAACAATAACAATAACAATAACAATAACAATAACAATAACAATAACAATAACAATAACAATAACAATAACAATAACAATAACATAACAATAACAATAACAATAACAATAACAATAACAATAACAATAACAATAACAATAACAATAACATAACAATAACAATAACAATAACAATAACAATAACAATAACATAACAATAACAATAACAATAACAATAACAATAACAATAACAATAACAATAACAATAACAATAACAATAACAATAACAATAACAATAACAAACATAACAATAACAATAAACAATAACAATAACAATAACAACAATACTAATAATAATAATAATAATAAGCTGCTGAACTTTTACGCAAAATATATAGAAAGCTTAATCTTTGACAACTGCTTTGTTTAATAATATTCACGTTAAATGACAAACAAATTAAAATTTTTTCAAATCTTAATAACATATAAATATTCTAACAAAATATCTCTATATCTCTTTTTTTATCTTCATATATATAAATATTAATTTATATAAATATTTAAAACAATTTTGCAGCCTCTCATCGTTCTATATATTTCTCACAGAAGACAAAGCAAAGCAAAACAAAACAAAACAAAACATAGCGATAAGCGAATAAGCGAATCAGCGAATCAACGAACCAGCAAAAAATAAATTTGGAGTGAACTCCTGCTGTTTGTGGTTTCGTGATTTTTGTGTGACTTCCTAATTTTTCTTATTGCTACATAAACAACAACAATAATAACAATAAAAGAAAAAGTAATATAATTTACAGTGCCATGCGAAATAGAAGATTTGAACGAAACATTTAATGCTCTACTCTTGAAAAAATTTTATGAGGTTTTATGAAAAGAAAATATTTATAAATATGTTAATGCTAATCATAAAAATAATAATTGTTTATTAATTTGCAGGACTTGAAAACTAATGAAAATTTTAGGTTGGTTTAGGTTGGTTTAGGTTGGCTCTGGAATTGTTCACATTTTATTCAAGTTGTAACCGTCTGATTAGAATCAAATAAAATTTATACTGTATAATTTTAAAAGAATTCCATCAAACACTCAATAAGGTTTATTTATAGTGATGATCGAATTGCTGGAAAGAAAGTCTTTGTCTTTTCTCATAAAAGATCTAATACTTATCTTCAGTCAAAATTTGCTGCAAAAAGGTGCATGAGAAACGAGCTTCTCAGTATCTCACTGATCGACCATTGATTCGCCAGTTTAGAAGGAATACAAGTTTCGTAAATGTGTAATTTTTTTTTTGCGTAATTTATGATTTTAAACTGTAGACCACTTCTCAATTTTTTTTTTTTGTTTATGAGAATCTATATCATCACCTTCAGAATATCTTAAGGAAATTTTTAGTCAAGTCTTTTTTTAGAAAGTCTTTTAAACCATTTATGATATTTGCTTAATTTCACCAAGATTTCACGTCCTGGTATTAATAATTTTGTTTATTGTTTTGCATGTCCTTAATTTTAGATTGAATGGCGAAAATGGCGTTAACTGAATTAAAAATACTACTTCTAAAGGTTCTATTGGCCTTGATAGCTTTTCGTCTTAAACAAAACGACTGTGAATGTAGAATTTATAGCAGAAATTTTGATTACTCTTGAAACTTTGTTCTTAAAATAATGACTTCTTAAATCAATCCAATGCTGAAAAATTGAAAACTCTTTTAAATTAAATTACTCCTTTAAATATTTGCCTGTTTATTCTGATCTTGTCTGCTTAGCGTACCGTATGATGACTATAATGATAATTATAATGATAATGATAATGATAATGATAATGATAATGATTAATGATAATGATAATGATAATGATAATGATAATGATAATGATAATGATAATGATAATGATTCTTTCAAACAAACAAACATAATGAGAAGGAGTAAAAATAAATAAAAAATGAAATTCCAAATGCCATCGATCTATGACAAAAATAGCAGCATAGAAGCGGCATCTTACAAAACAATGATCCTGCTCTTTATTAAATACCAATTCAAACAATAAAATGTGGTAACAGTCTTAATAATAGTATTAATAATAAATATAAAAGGCATATTATAAATTAATGTATATAAAAATACGGACAATAAAAGAAAAAGCTTAAAAGAAAAAAATTGAAATGACGAATAAAACATGGCTCAGTGAGAGAACGAAATGTAGACGAGACAATAAAAATGTTCAAGTCAAACTTTGTTACGTTTCTTATAACATGCTTAATCATTTCATGAATATGTTACAATCATTAAAGACCGATTGTTATGTTCAAATATGAAAAATATAGAAATAATATAAATGGACGCAGCTTTTATAGAAATCGAAATTCCTGAAAAAACGGATTTAACGTAACTTGCAATTGTAATTGAATTTTAACGTAAAATGAAATGCTAAATGATAAATAATCAATGATATTTCCAAAAATATATCATTTTATATTTGTATCCACAATTTTGAAATTTCCGTTTAACAGGCCACAGTTTCCGCCTTTAACAAAGGACATAACACCTTTTGAAATTACTTTATAACAAATTTTTATTGATTTATATTTTTAAAATTATATTTTTCAAAATAGAGCAATTGAATGGATAGAAATTTTTTTAAATACTCTTGAGAACATCGTATGAACCATAAATTATACAAATTTTTGAATAGATATTTGTAACAAGAATTTCCTGCCAGCCAAATTTTAAGAGAAGAAAAAAAAAAGATTCTTACATTCTTCTACATTAAAAGTTTGGGATAATTTTCTTGAAAATATTGTCGTATTCAAAATTTTTGCACATTTTCTTTTAATAAATAGCGAGACTCTAAAATTTATTTGAAATAGCAAATTATTCAGGGACTCACGTTTTGATCAAAATGTACCACTGAAAATACGAAATGGTGAATCACTAAGAAATTTCAGTTTGAGTCATTATAAATCATCGAAAATTCATTAAACGAATTATGCTAAAACTTATCAAAATTTTGGAAATACCGTTGTATTTGCATACTCACGGTTTGGTCAAAGTGTATCAACGATAATTCGAAGCAACATGGACTTCTGGTTTGAATGAAATATATTACCAAATATTTCATATGTCATTCATGTTTATGTATACATTTTTGAGTTCCGATATGAGATTTATATCTAAGTAAAAATTAATCATCGAAATTTTGATATAATTCACTAATCTTTAATTCAATACAAAACACTGAATTAAAAAATTAATTACTGCCAGTAATTATGACAATCATGTAAACAAAATTTATATTATTCAATGTAGCATATAATATAAGAAATTTAACATACCCAATTAATATATAAAACGTATTTAAAAAAAAATTATAATAATAAAAAAAAATGTACATTTGCATAAAAAAAAGCTGCATCATAAGTTTTACCTGTACATGAAAATGCATATAAAAAAAAAAAATAATAATAATAAAAGGAAAAAAAAATGTATGGAAAGGGAGTAAAAAAGGGTATAAAAAAGGTATCCTGGTGTTGCTAATGTCTTTTCTAAAATGATGGATCACTTGCTAACCAATAATATTTACTAAATCATTTATTTATATACATTTTTATATATAAATTCTTTTCAAATGCACCACCCGGGGCTTATAAAAGGGCATATTCGTTTAGTCAAAATATTTAGAGCAAATTTTATATATATAAATACGGATGCGAATATACTTAATGTGAAAAAAATTCTAAATTATTATCTTGCCATGGCTACCTGTTTGTGAGTTAGTCCATTATCCGTTGCCTGATTATTAAAAATTGGAAATAGCAAAATTGCGATTTACTGTAAATTTTTATGCCAAGCATTTCTTGATCGCTATCACTTTCTTACATTAATAGCCATGGCCTTACAATTTAATGGCCATGAATTCTAAAATGATCTCCATCAATTATATCAAATTGGTGGTTATTGAAGAAAAGGCCTTAACCAAATTTGGTTAAATCTTTGTTAATTTAATTTACTTTAAATTTTTATTGTAAATGATTAAATGTTTGTTTAACATTCAGTTAAATGATTAGAAATGACATTTATATCCTGGCTAAATTCATTCAAGCATTCAATTTCAATTTAACTCAAATTATGTTTACAAATGCTTTCATTTCACTCATTCATTCATTCCACTACTTATTCCTACATTTATTTTTATTTTTATTTTTTTTTTTTGTATTTAGCTAATCCTTAAGTATTTACAATGTAAATATTCATTGAGTTGTATGTTAAGTAGCAAGTGAAAAAAAAAATGATAATTGAGAGAATTTTTCCTTCCATTATGCTAAATCTTATATTTATTTTATATGGTTAAGCCTTTCACTTCAACGAGATCATTTTTTCTATGTAAATAATTTACATATTTATATATATAAATTTCATGAATATGCACGACATTTTATTTTTGGTAATGCGAAATAATGTATAGCAATGTGTAGTCCATGAAAGTCTAGATCCATGAGGATTTATTTTAGAATGTCATTCTTAAAAAGTTTTTTGCCTTAATACAATAATTAAGTGTAAATACATATGACCTTTTAAAGGTCTTTATCATTATTTATATTATCATAAAAACGGAGTCATCCATCCAACATTTGATCCATCCCGATAAAGAAAAACATCTCTTCTATTTATCTCATATAGCAAATCTCTGAATAGAAATTTTTAATAAACTGTAATATTTTTACTTGCTTCAAGCCGTTACAAAGTGCGTCCAATATCATGGAACATGGAACAGTTGAACATCTAAACATGGCCGGCTTATTAACGAATTTGCAGAAGCTTACCCAGTTACATATTGAGTGATAGAATTTTGTAGCTGTCTAATTGCAGATCCCCTTCCCTTAAGTGCCATAGCCCAGATATTCCACTGATAGATATTTGGAGATGGTCAAGTCCCTTGCCAGCTTGTCTACTATGTGAAACATCTAAGGCATCCACAGTAATCGATTGCCGTTAGATCTATCCAGTTCAGTGGCAGCCACAATTGATTTTGTTACCAGCGCTTTAAACGTTTTAAAAGTAAAGGCCGATAAGTTTTTTGTTGTACTACCTTCTTAAACACCCAGAAATATGGTCTTAAAATTAACTTGGCAGATTAATGTGAAATAGTCACATCATGACTTATTCAACTTTGCGATTGAGCGATAGTAGTCATACCCTTATAAAACTATGAAGGTATCAGAAAAGGGTACTTTCATTGGAAGTTACGATGTTTATATTTTAATGAAATTTGTTGCGTAAGTGAGTTTCCCTCTAAAGGTGACTAAAAATAAAACTATGTTAGATAGGCCTTTTTTAAAACCATTTTCTTCATAGGCATCTATTTTTTAAAAAAAAAGTTCATGTGGCAAAAAAACAAATTTCAAAATTTAATTATTTAAAACCAAGGAAACCCGTTCACAGCATTTACTTAACCCATCAAATTTCATTAATTTAAAATTTCTACACTTTTTAAAATTTTACTATGAATTTTTAATCTCTAGACCTATAAATTTTTGAATAAAATCAAGCAAAGCGTTGCAGAATGATTAAAAGTCGCTTCGGATGAGCCAATAAATCTACTTGTTGGAACACACATTTTAAAATTTGAAGAATTTGAAGAAATGTTTAGGCATGCGTATATTTTTCGCTAGACCATCATTTAATGCAAGAAAAAGTAAAAAGTAATTCTCTAGTTGTCTCTAATAATTGTTTGTCATCACTATTGAAATGTTGTTGTCAACAAATGCCAAAAAATTGAAAGGAATAATATCATAATCATAATCAATCAAATGTGTTTTTACATTGTTATATGTTTCATGGAATATTAACCATAAAAGAAAGTGAATTTGCTCATTTGTTCAAGTTAAATGAAAAGACACAAAAATTTCTATTGAATGAAATATTCTCATGTGGTTATTGAATTGTTTCTTCTTTAATTTATCTCTTTTTTTTTTTGTTTTTTTTTTTTTTTTTTTTGAAAATGTGCTTTCAGACAAACAACTCTTATTTTGATAACGGTATGCCATAATATTAACCACAGAAGACCGTCATCTTTTATCATTGTTAACAAAAGAAAATTAAAAATTAAAAAGTATTGTAAAGATTTCAAAAAAATGCAAAAAATATTGAAGTATCAAGAAGAACAAAATCTTGCCTTATGATATTTAAGTATGGGCAGTGGTTCAATTGCATTAGAATTTGATAAATTTTTACTTTAGTTTGACGTTACGATTTATTCAAATAAGGCAAGAGGCAACCATTTGGGTAAATATTCATGGGACTGGCCATTTTTTTTATACACTACGCTTTTTGTAGCACGGTTTTATTAGAAGAATTAAAGGACAAACCTAATTTTTATTAAACCGAATGTTTCAGAATCTCTTTTCGAAATTACTAGCCTTACCGTAAACAATGCATTGCATGTCTGTCCAAGTAAATTGGTTAAAAAGTTAGGCGCACCTTAAGTCGAGGCATTTAATGAAGCTTCTTCTACAGGAAGGTTTTCTTACAAAAACGCACTTAGAATTGAAATATGTTTACAACTGTTTCTTATCTAAGCCTTTTTTAGGAAGGTATCTATCTACGATTACAAAGGCTTTCTTATAAAAGCACATTTAATGTGGTTAATTGATATTTTTCTGAGCATTATCCACACCCATTAGCCGTGTTTTACCTTTTGCCGACACCATTAAAAATTCCTTCAAAAGTTGCTGATTATAACATTTTCTTACTTCTTGCTTACCATCTAACTTTCAATCTAAAGCTCTAACTGCTAATTCTACTTGATTGTAACGTGATTGCTCTTAAAAGCAGTATAAGATTTTTAGATGCAAATTTTAATAAATGACAAAGGTTCAATGACCATTGAACAGTTACTTTATTAAAGATTCTTCCGAAAAATTACCAAACAGTAAATCTGCAACTGATTCTACTAAATTGCCATCCTTTCCCATTTGATTTTCAATGTCTTATTTTACCATAAAAAAAAAAAGAAACTTCGAAATCTTAAAATGAAAGCATTCTCCATGAAAAATTCATTTTCAATCAAAAAGTATTTTTACAATGGATCGAAAAACCCTTAAAACATAAATCTGCGTTAACATAAAACATTATCAAGTTAAAATTAAATAAGATGAAAAAACATTTCATTTTTTTTATAGGCAAAAAGATAGAATTTTGATACAATCTTTATATTAAAGATAAAATAAGTGCTAAAAGAATAAGATAAATATTATTACATAATATAAATGTACCAGAAATTGTATAAAAATAATATAACAACAAATAAAAAATAATGCTGTTTAAATGAAAAAGAAAAAAATACCGATAGTTTGATGTGATAAAAAGAAGAAGGTACAGTCATATCTTATTACATTAATCAATTGTAATTAATTTTTCTCTTATACTCAGAAAAAAGAGATTAGATAACGCACACAGATAACGAATTGAATCAACAACAACAATATTATTGATAGATGATCTTTTCTTGATCAATTATGAATAATGAAATCTATGTTTGTGTACAGGTGGAGTAGATAATTTGAAAACAGAAGCTAAATAATTAATTTTCATGGTATGAAAAAAAATACACAAATTTATTAAGCGCATACAGCGATAGCTAGAAATAATAGCGTTCCACACAAACACAAAAGTAAACTAAAAATTAAACTAATTTTATTAAAGCATTTCATAGAAAGATATTTGCCGCCTTCAACTTCGTGTTTTCTTTTCTAAGTTCGTACATTGATAATATTTAATCAAACGAAAAATGAACGAAAAACTAACGATTAAAACATTCGTAGAAAATTGAAGCAATATATCTTCTTGATAATTCTTATAATTCAAAAAGAAATATATGGCAAAGAATCTAAAATTACATCAACATGATCTAAATTAAGTTAAGTTAATTTCAAAAAACATCTAGATCAATTATTTCGTATAAAATTCAAAATGCAAAGATCCTTCTTTTTAATCTCTATCAAAATTTTATTATATGCCCTGCCTGACTTTACCAAAGGTTACAGACCTTTCACATATATTTAATACACCTTGTTAAGCAGTGTAGAGTGTAATGTTATCAAAAACGAAAACAAAAAAAAAAACGAAGAGTAGAAAAGTATGAAAAGAGTGCGGTCTATTTACAAAATATTGAGCGTTAATTTATATAAGACAAACATTATAAAATAAGTAATAAAAACATCATTTGAATTGTACAAGCCGCTCATTAGGTACCCTACCCTAATAGGCCTAAAAATAATAAATTGATTTAGATTATAAAATTTTTGGAAGAATTTAAGAAAAAAATCCTTCTTATGTTAAAAGCAAATATGAAACGATCAATCTGAACTTTCATTTATATGATGGACACATGGAAAAGTCTGATCTTCTCTTTCCATTTATATTTAGTTATGCTTAGTAAGGAGTTGAGTCAGAATTGAAATTCTTTGAGTCAAATTCTTGCGCGAAAGCTCGGAATAGAATTCAAAATTCTAACTTTTTGACAATTTTAACAAAATCCGATTCTGCAAATGGTTCGAGCCCTTGATTTATATGAAATTTTCATTAAATTTTTCCCAAAAAGGTTTTTGTCCTTTAGATTGAATCTAAATATAACGGGAACATTAAATGAACGGACAGCAGACGGATAAATAGACAAGTAGACGGACAGACAGACACAGCAAGGAGACATTCATTCTCAAATCTTTTAGTTTGTTACATAAATGAGCATAAACTTTTTGTATTCTACATTATCGGTAGGGTATCAAATGAATAGATTGCGGCACCTTTTGGTAAATATGAGCTATCTGATTTAAAAAAAAAGACGAAATCTAGAATAGTAAAAGATTTTTTTTTTCTTCCAGAAAAAAGAAAAAAAAATCAACACAAATCAAGAAAAAGTTTTCCTTTCTTTTATTTATTTATTTATTTATTTTTTTTGTTAATTTCTAATGTATTTTGATATCTTTTTTTCTTGTGCGATTTACACATACGATTGTGGAGGAAAAGGAGTTAAGGATCATCACATTTTCAAATAGACAATCACATAAAATTCGCATATGTCGGTGTCAAACAAAAGTAGAAAACAAAAACACAAAAACAAAAAAAAGGAAAACCACTCCATATTTAACCCTAATCTTTAGAAAGTATACAATAACTGCCAGGTTAAGGTATTCATTTTAAAGAATGGCATTAAGTGAAAAAGTAAAAAAAGGAAAATAGAAAAAATTAAGAAATAATTAGCAGAACGCCTTCTTCTATCATCAAAATCTCTTATAAATGTTATCACTTTATCTATTTTCATACTTTCACTTCCTTAAGCAATAAGATCTATAATTAGTAATAATTTTATAAAATATTAGCCCCCAATTTACCTTATGGTGATATTATGCCATATGTGACACATAAAATCTCACATATGATACTTACTTATTATATTTTTATTACAATTGTAATAAACATTCAATAAAATATGGAAAAGTTATACGCATGCATTTACATCCTTCATTCATCCTACATTCCTTCATTTACTTCCTACAAATTGTAATGGGTATATTCGTATTCGTATAAAAAATCTAAAAGGAATTGAGATAAGGAGAAGTTAAGTCTGTCTGGGCCCTATATCTGCCCTTTATTAAAATGATCGGGGGCCATGTTTTGGCTCCTGAACGATGCCAAAGAATAATTATGGGCAATTTTTTTGATCAATTTTTTTAATCGCTTTCCATACATGAAGAAAATTTAAATTGGTCCATCATAATTATTTAACATAACTATGGTCTAGGTTGGTTTACTTTGAGGCCTTTATTCCATATAACGAACTTTTCAAATCATTCAAAAATTACAATTTTTTACTTTCCTAACTTTTAATGGACTAATTATTGACGTTTTAATTACATCGTGGCATAGTGGCATGGGGTATTTAAGAATTCGCTCCTTCTTTTGTAACATCCAAAAGAAGGCACCGGAGACATGTTTGCATATCTGTCCGCGATTTCGAGCTCAAATTTGGCAGAAACATTGAAAGTTCTTGCTGAGAAGTTGATAGTGAAATATGGACATTTTCCATAAACTGAGAGGATTTTAATATTTTAAGCAAAATTTAATTTAAATTTAAAAACAAAAATTTTAAAAAAAAATATAGAAAGGTCTAATTTTGTAGAAATATTGAGGCCACTGGTCTACAAAAAAAATATAGAAAATATTATAGAAAAATTATGCAAATCGGCTTCGCCTAAAATTATAATATTTATTCTGAATTCTGAAACAGACTGAAATAGATCTTATATAAAAATATTATGGTGTCTGAATGGTGTTCATTAATGGTGGTTATCCAAGATTTGGTCCAATTTATTTTTTTTTTTTACATTTTTCAACAATCATTGATGTATGATATCACTAAGGATTAAAAGTTTCCATACAAAAGTCATAGTAAAATCAATAAGTTGTCATTATTAGTTTTTCCCCTTTACTGACTAACTATTTTTTTTTATAATTTTGGGAAAACACTGTTTGTGTGATGGTGATTATGGCCAAATACCCACAAGTATTTTAAAAATTTTTTCTAATAAATTGTAACCCTTATTAGCATGTACGACGATTATAAAAAAAAATTTACTTAATAATTTTACTATTTGAAGAATAGAAATTTCATTGAAGTTGATCATTTCGATTTCAAGTTGGGCAGAGAAATTAGAACATTGTGTCTCAAAAAGTACTTCAAAGTTACTTCAAAGGACCTCTCTTGTTAAATTTTTATTACAGAGAAGAAAATTTTGAAATATTTGAAATTTTTTCTTACACTTTTGACAGCTTTACAATGTCTCTCCAAAACCATTTCAACCATCTCTGTAATCACAGTATTTATTGATTAGTTGAAATGCAACGCTGAAAATCTATTTGTAAGCCAGGGTTGTCAGCTTGACAAGTCTTTAAGATTCAGCTTCAACAATATGTAAATTTTTTAGTGTGATGATAATTTTTTGTCCGCGTTCAATTAGTGGATCTCTCTTATTATATCTATACTGCATACGATTTACACCCTACATCTAGACATAAAAAATATTCTATTTTATATCAGTCAAAATCATTATTTTCTTTTTTGTTTCCTTAAAGCGATTTAAGTTAACAAAGTTCGCCTTTAAGCAAAGTGATATAAAATTAGGAAGAACATTATTTTCAAGCCATGAGTAATATTGATTATTTATCGTCAAGTCAGTTCAGTTAAAGTAACATGAATAATTTGACAAGCATAAAAGTAGTTGAATTTTAATGGCATGGTTGCCATGCGATATAAAGGTAAATAATTTTATTGATAAGCAATTTGGGATCAGAGTAAATGAGATTTAATAAAATGTTTTCAATGAATAATAACACCTGATGTAAATATTAGCCTTCGCAACAATTTACATTAATATTAAAAAATTATAAAATGAAATCAGTAACATTTTTATTGTCAATGAATATTGATTGTTGCCAAGTGCCCATAAAGGATGAGGGGCAGAAGATTGTAGACGAAAATTGATTTGAGCTCCATTTTTAAGGTGAAGATATAATTTACAACTCTAAATTGATTTTATGAAAAATTAAATGAAAATTTTAAAAGCACTTTTTTCTCTTGGACATAATCGAGACATAGATAAACTTAAAGTGATTCAAACGGCGAACAAATTTTTAATCATGTTGAATTCTTCATATAAAATTAAGATATTGAAATGAATTATAAAAATTCAAAAGAATTAGATTTACTTTTACAAATAATGTTGTTAACTTTAAATTTTAGAGTAATCAAAATTTTATAGTAATCGAAATTTAAGACCGCTTCTTAGTCTCTTAATAGATAACAAACAATTGTTAAGATAATTAATTAAATTAATTTAACAAATTTGCCATAAGTATTAAAAATTATTTCATACATTTAATTGAAATAATTTAAGTGACACATTTTACTTTTTTTTTTTTTTATTACTTTTTTTATATTAAAAATATTTAGTGTTATGTGAATTTCTTTAAAATAGTTTAAAATTGTTTGAGCCATTTATAAATAGAAGAATTTTAACTTATTTCACCTTAAGGCCACAACGCTTAAAAGCCAATTATAAAACTATGCATTTTAAGGCTAGAAATGTAGACATCATGGAAACTAAGGCACTATATAAAATCACATTATTTGTATTTATATTCGTATTCGTATTCATATTAGCCCTTTAGGTGTAAACTACTTGAAATTATTGATTTTATCTAAACATTAAAATATACAAGTTAGAAAATATGTTTGTATGTTAAATAGTTCACTTTATGTGTGATCCTTAATAAGAAAGTTCAGTTAAGGTAGTTTTTTAAATGTACTACACAATTTCAACTGATCTTAGATCAGCAAATTTAACAAAAAAAATTACCAAAAGTAGCACTTTTCCAAAAATTCAAAAGGTTCAATTAGTAAAATATATTCCCTGGATATATTATGCCATTACAACGTTACATATATCGATTTTTATTAGAGTAAAACAAAAATCGCTTTTGAAAATAATCCATCGATTTCATTAGAATATGAAATTTCCTAAAATATATGGAAATTTTAGCAGATCCGTACGAATAAACTCAATTCTAGAAATAAACGTAAAAGACTTTTCTTTAACTCAAAAGTGTCCCATCCCAGAATGGGACAACCAGTTATCTCTCTAAGCCAAAACAAAACCCACACTACCATGAAAATATTTATAAAATTTGCAATTTATACTCCAATGAATTTATATGGCTATATATTACAAAGACGGACAGATGGACAAGCAAACTTAAATCGCTTCAAAAATTCATTATGATTTTACTTCATAATAAATCTAATCTATCCCTTTCTTTAAATATTCTGTACCATAAGTGATGTGATGTAAATTACACATACGCAAAAATAAAGCCCATAACACTTAACACTCACTCAAGTATTTAGGCAATTTAGTAAAACTTTAAGTTGCTAACGAGACCTTAATTTCTACATATTAAGAAGAAAGTAGTGTAAGCGATTTATGTTAAGTTTTATAACAATGTAGATTTTATCTATGAGTGTGTATTTTTAAGTATAAACAAAATTAATACAAGTTAATTAGGAAACTTTTGTTCATAAGATAAAATAAATTTGAAGTTTTAAGTTTTTAATAAACGATGTAAACTTCAAAAATGTCGTGACTTTCCTATATTTTACTTAACTTGCTGTGTGAAGGAGCTGGAATAAATCTTTAAACTAAAATTAAGCAAAAATTTGACAAAATTTTTATTACACTAATCAATGTAAAATCATTTTTTGAATTTGAATTTAAGAGGCATTGTTATTTCTCCTTTAGATTCAGAATGTTTGATTTTATATCCATGAATGGAAGGTAAATAAAACTTATGCTACATCTATTAAATAATTTCAGATATTAAACGGTAATCACCATAATAAAATTAAAAAAAATTTTTTTCATTTGTATCTTACATAGAGAAGCCAAGAATTACAAGTACAAAATAATTTTTTCAAAATAATTATGAATCGTCAATTTGTATCACTTAAGAAAGTGCATTAAAAATTTTCGAAAAATTTTAATTCGAAAAGTGAGCCGATCTGATCAGAATTTGGTGTGCGAATTTAAGTTTCTTAGTTTTTTAGCCTTTTAAAATTTTATCTAACACCAGGAGCCGGAAGAATTTTTACCTTAAAAATAAGTGCTTTTAATTTAATCTTTTCTAGGTGCGTATTCTTTAATCGAATACAAGAAGTTCAAATTGAAATCAGCAAATTGCAATGGGCATCCTAATTTTTGCTCACAACTCACCAAGTTAAATGAAACTAGAATTTGATGTAGCGTTTTAAATGCATCTTTCAAATTAGATAACCGAGCGAAATTATCTAATTTGCCACATGAGTTGTATGTCATGATATTTCAATATTTCCTTTACAGATTTGCTAACTCAAAAATCCTCTCTCAACTTATTTAGCTTTTTATTAAAAAGAAGCAAAGTTCCGAATCACTTTACTGCAAAGCACAATACTGTGAATATTCTTAAATGCCGATATGACATCTAGAGGGCTCTATTAGAGTTTTGTAAATATTTTAATTTAGGTAATGAAATAATAAAACACATTTAAATTACATTACAAAGGAATCACTCCTAAAAATGTTTTATTAATTATATAGGATGCTTATACAAAAGTATGTATGTACATATATATATATATAATATATACATATATATATATATACATATATATAATATATATATATATATATATATACGTGTATACATTTTATATATATACATTTATCTATACATATATGTGTATGCCTAATATAATTTTCGAATTTTCCTGTATGTAACGAAGAGCAATAGATTTTACTACTTTGCTTACATTTGGCTGCTTACATTTTTTTTTAAAAATTTTTTACGATATTTATTTTTCAGTCTTATGTGGTTGTGATCTTATCTAAAATAGACAAAATAATGAAACAAAAAAACCGCCTTTTAAATACTCTACACCATGATTTTTATTGTGATTAAAAAATGAAGTATAATTTTTAAATGATATGAAAAAGTTGGTTATATTAAAAGGGATGCAAAAAATGATGTCATCTAAATGAAATTTGGCATAAATATTTTCTTTATATAAATATAACTTGGCCATTATAGTTAAAATGCATTCAAAATTGTAGCTTTTTTCACATAACGACTTGAGGTAATAAATTCCGAACTTAGTTCAAAAATTGTGATTAGTAGTTTGATTTAGACAGAAACTTTTCAAGCGACCAAAAACTCGCACGAACGCACGCGCTTAAATCTCTACAGAAACTAATTCTAATGAATCGATTGATATGATAAAAAGTGATACATCTGAATGTCCCAATAATTTGGTTAAACTTGTAATACCTTATTCTATAAATGGTGTAGGGTATAAGAAAAAAGCGCAAAATTTTAAATTTTAAATGAAGTATCCGTACCTGTGTGAACATTTTGGATTTTGTTATGATCTTGATCTTTAATGGCGGACTCGTCACCTCGGCCTTGATTTTGCTGAAATTGACCAGTTTGCTTTTTACTTAGACGTTCGTTTTTATCATGTGCTTCATGTATTTTATGGCCCTTATCTTTTTGTACATCGGAATTGGATGGCTGACTTGGAATATCTGAGTCACTTAATTTAGTTGTTGTTGGAAGAACTGACGTATTTGTCGTTGTTGTTATTGTATCGTCATCCGATTTCTTTAGATGTAACATATCAATTTCCGTTACATCAACATTAGGTTCCTAAAAAATTATTTCAAAAAAAATACGAAATACGATACTATAAAAAAAAAAACAATTATCTTAAAATGTGATTACCTTTTCTAAAGCCGCATCCGATACATTCAAATGATAATTCTCTTTACATAATTTCGCTAATAATTCAATACCCTTTTCACGGCAATTACTATAACGATGCTCCCAAGCATCTAATAAACGATTATAATACCGAGGATTTTCAATGAATTTTAAAAATGTATGTGTATTTGATGTGGGAAATATACGCTCCAATGGTTTACAACGGGCTAATTCATCTTCACTCACCACCAAACAACGTACATCATCCGGTAATAAATTTTCCAATATATTATCTAAATATTCTTCGCGAAATTCAACCGAACGATTTGTAAATTGATTATGTTTACGTACTTCTTCGGCCGTTAAACATGTTGTAAATATTCTTTTGTCATGGCACAATGGCCCTTCTAATTTCAATTCTTCTAAAATTTCACTTTGAGCTTTTTCTGTTAATTTTGGTGGCACCTAAAATTATGCAATCGTTACATTAACTACATGAACTAAATGAAATTTATAAAATTTATTTATTAAACACCCTGCTGCACCATTTCAAGGTTAATTGAAGTTTATTTAATGAGGCACTGTAAACAGTACAAATTTAGTGCTATGCAGGATGTCAATATGAATGAACTACTCCGTATGTATGTATATATATATATAAATTCACCTGATATAATGCTGTATTTAAAACAGCTTGTATTAGAGGACCTTTTATATGTAAATCCAATGGCAATTCAGAGTGCAATGATGGCGATATATTTATTTCTAATAACCATGGTATTAAATTTTCATCGAGTAGCACATCAAAACCAAACAATTCGAAACAATTATATCGGAAATTAACATTTTGACGATATACACGATTTAAGCCAGCTTCTCCACTAATTATGGCCTTTATAACTAAATTACGTAAAGTTGCCCATAAACGTTTCGTATTGACACCTCTTGCCTCCAAACATGACCACAACGATTGTAATGTCCATTTATGACCTTGACATGCATTAAAATCTTCATTCTTTGAATAATTTTGCGAAAATTTATTTATACTGTAATTCGTTAAATGCATACAACGTTCATCCAAACTACCCAATTCAGAACTATATTTAACTAATAAACGAAACGAACGAACAAATATTAAAATATTTTTTTTTTATAAATATCATATTACAATTTAATATTATTACCTGAGGCAAATCGTGCCAATCCATCTTTATATAAATATATACGCAATGGATTAACTGATGTTAGAATCACATAAATTCTCATATCAAATTTATTATCATTAACTAATAAGGGCCGTTCAATGTATCTATGAAAAATGCAATAAATGCAATAAAAAAAAATTTATATGCAAATTGATCGATATTTATTTAGAGATTACTTTTGCACCACTAATGGGCGATCTTTAGGAAATTGTGACCATTGATTAACAATTCGTATACCAGTACCACGAGCACTAGCTGGCGGTTTAACGATCCATTTTGTTAAGCGTGCAGAATTTTTAGGCCAAGCCAATCTTAAACTTTCCAAATCATCTGGCATTACATAAGATCTATAAATTGTATAAATTGTATAAAAAAAGAAAAAGATTCATAGATAAAATTTAAAAAAAAAATTTTATAAAATATTTTTAATTAATTTAAAAAAAAAAAACAAGGCATAAAAAAATTATGCTATTTTTTGGTAGAAAGTTTTAGGGGAAAAAGTTTTCTTTCGCAATCTTCAAAATTGGTATTTTCTGTATTAATTTTTATTTATTTAGAATAGTAATAATATTTTTGACTTACTTTTGCATGAATCCAAATTCTTTGGTGCCAAATTTTTTCATATTATGTTGTATACTACGCCACATGGTATCCTTACGACCAATACGGAATGAACCAGGCATATGATTATATTTTTGATGGGAACGTATCGTACGAAAACCAGGACTTTTCATATGTTTCTCCCATATGGCCATCCAATCTGTAGTATCTAATCTCCGCATAGATAATTTTATTAATAAATTTTTTATTCATAGCTTTTTCTAATTTTCACCATTTTTTTGTCTGTCTGTCTATCTGTCTGCTTATCTACATAAATTGTTTATCAAATTTTGGAGTTTGCGATTTTTTAAGGAAACTTTGTGAGTAATAGAATCGGACAATTTTTACAATAATTGCCCATCAAAGATCTTACTTTAAAAATTAGTTAATATATGAAGAATATTAATTTTTAAATATTTTTCAATGAATAAGTCTAACGGAAGATCCAAAAGACCTTAAATTCGATTCATTTTTGATCGTCAAATTAAATGAAAATTGTAACATTTTTTTACTTTTCTAACTAGAATTTTCTATTATTCACTTTCCATTTAAGCTAAGTTAAAATTGTGTAGAGTATTTAAAGACGTTAATGATCGATTTATTTATTCATTATACGATACTTACTTTTAATAATACGAAAACCAGAATTTAATACAACACGTTTAACAATTTTTGGCATGACTGGACTTAATTTCCATTTAAGTACTTTATGTAATTGGGCTGGCATTGGTGGGCCTTTTTCAGCATGAGAACTAAAATTCAAATATGGTGGCACATTCGGGAATAAACTGGGCGACAATATCGCTTTAGGTCGATAATATTCAGATGTTTGAGATTTCTCAGTTTCATTGGTTACTAAACTCTCTTGCGATAAATGTTCACGAATATTTTTACTTTGCAATGGTGTTTGAGTTTCCTCCTCATTCAAAAAGAATGGCTCACCAGTATACTCTTCTTCGGAATCTGTATCTGTATATGTGGTTACATCATCAATGGCTTTATATATATATATATATATATATATATATATTTAATGAGCAAGAAAAAAAGAACATAGAGAAATGTGAGGAACATTGGAAGGGAAACATTGCCAACTTACAAATTGTGCAAAAGTCATTCATGTAAATATTTATATAAATATAAACTTACCCGCACATGGATCATCATCAACACGGCCAGTATGATTATTATTATTATTATTATTATTATTATTATTTTTAGCTAAAGAAACACCAACATAATTACTATAATCGCCAAATTTCATTCTTGTCATTATCATGTTATCTTTACCATTTGTATTCGGTGATAAATAATTGGCAGCATAAAAACTTGCTTCATAAGCAGTGGTCGCCGATGATTTTGTTAGGCCATTTTGTGTTAATATTTTAGCTTTCTCTTCAAACTCATGACCATTTAAAAGGCTACTTGCATGAAATTGATTCACAATAATTCTCATCTTTGATTTGCTATTTGCACTCGAATCCATAATTGTGTTAATTTTATTATTGATGATATTGGTTTTGGTGTTGTTTGAGCTGACACTTGTATTATAGCTCGAATTATTTTGATAATGATGATTAGTTGGCATTGTATTAATATGAGCCTTTGTATTAGAAGTGGCATTGCTATGGGCATTTACATGACTGTTGATATTATTTGCCATGAAATTATTCACTTTTTTTAAATGATTTGAACTTTTATTGGTACGTTTTGTGTGATGATGGCCAGAAGTTTTATTATTATTATTATCATTATTGGATGGTGTTAGATCACGTGGCCGCTTTAAATTCAACTTTTTCAAAATAAATGAAATATAAAAAACCATTTTAAGAAAAAAAGCATTAAAAATGGTCAGAAAGCAGTAATTTTTTGAGAAAAAAAAATCTCGCATAGTTTATTCTAATCAAAATAAATAAAAGCATTAAGGTGGGTCCATAAAGTCTGCCTCTTAAATATATTACTGTATTCCCCCCCCCCCCTCCCATTCAGGATACGTTTCAAAACATTTGAGAAATTCGTTAAATGTATGAAAGTTCAAATTTTGTATAACAAATGTTGGCTATAAACTACGTTTACTCAACTTTATAAATATTATCATTTATTGAAGGACATTTCTTAACCTCTCAATTCCTTCAATCACTTTTCTTAACGACAAACTTTTAGATTGTAGAATACGGAGTTCCTCTGTTTTTATAATTTTATATCATCTAATGAAGAAATTTAGGGTTTCAAGATACCTACTGCTTATAGAATTCGATGGGATACATTCAGAGAAATCTTGGAACAAATTCGGAAAAACATTGAAAAACATTCAGAAAACTTAAAAGTATAAATGTAATGCCGACTAAAGTTACATATCTAGACTTCTGATGTGTAACTAATTTCGCCAAATTATGCTTATTTTATTGGGCAGGGCGTTTAATTTATTCATTGGAGATAATATTTTGGATTAGATAAAATTCACGAAGCGAACCATATCCAGAAATAAATTTATGGGCATAATTCGTTTTATGAAATAGTAATTTTGGAAATAGAAAAATCCTACTTAATTCTACAAATTCCGTTTAAGTTTATAGAAAAAGAAACAAAATAATCGATGGAACAATCGATCTTCTTTCTTTTTACTGAGTCATGCTACTTGCAATATCAACATTTACGCTTATCAAATTTAAAATCATATTTCTTAAATTAGGGGAATCTTAATGAAGAATAAAAATATAATTTCAACCATGCATTTGCAAACCAAGGGGAGAAAAAAAGAAGTAAAAAAAAACTTGGCGCAATTTCTTTTTAAACACCTTACCTGATGTTGTTGATGTTGTTGTTGTTGATTTTGTTGTTGTTGTTGTTGTTGTTGTTGTTGTTGTTGATGATGTTTATCTTCCTTAAATGACGATGTAGAACCCCCACTTCCTCTATGTTTAGCGTCTCGCGTTGTTCTAAGCACTTTACGTTTACCATCAGAATTATGACGCATCGAATGATTTACCTTAGATTTATTGGTAGCAGACGTATCCGTAATATGTGTCACTTTTGTTTTATGACCACCATCAAATTGATAATTGCTCTGTGGTGTATGCAAATGCTTGTGCGAGGACAGAAATTGCGATGGATATGCCTGGTTCACTTGTAAAAAATCACGATACCTTTGCACTTGTTCCAACCATGATTCATGAAAATCTAAAATTTCCAATTTACCATTGGCCATGGCACTGACACCAGATCTGGCAAGGGAACGCCTATCAACACCACTACTAGCATTCTCTTTCGCATTTTGAGGATAATATTGATTATGATTATGATTATGATTATGAGGATGCTTATGACTATAACTTCCCGTTTGCTGTTTTTGTGGTTGATTATAATTATGGGAATGATAAAGACTATTTCCATATCCAAGTCCATATGTATAACCATGTTCATGCCCATGCCCATGCCCATGCCCATGCCCATACCCATGCCCATGCCCATTTCCATGTCCATGCCCTTGTCCATGCCCATGCCCATGTCCATGCCCTTGACTTTGCCCATGACTTAAGGCATTCTGTAAAAATGGTTGAGCGCCACCAACATTCATTGTTGCAGTAACAGCAGTATTATCTCTTGGTAAACGCCTCTGTGGCGAATTGATCCTTTTCTCTTTTACTGATGCCATGCATATATATGTCATACATGTATAATTATAAATCTATCAATTTTCACGTTCAATTTGGATAATCTAAATATGCATATATAAATAAATTAATTAGTAAAACACACACACACATACACATACACACAAAATTTTATATTAATTTAAGAATTCTCTATAAACATAAACATTAAGAAAAAGACAAAAAACAAAAAAAAAAAAAAAAGAAAACCAGTTTTCCACCAAAAGCAATTGCAAAATTATGCTTTTTTATTTATAATTTTAACATTTTTATTATTGAAATATCAAGATGGCAGCCATTAATTTGTCACTTTTCCCGCCTTAATCAATCAACGCGTATGCATAAAATTTACAATTGCTTGAGGATAATCTAAGAAAAAAAAAAACAAAAACAAAAACAAAACCACAATCAAAATAAACATTTCTATTCTAATCGATCACAAAAGATTGATCTTAAATTAAAATGAAATAAAAGCAATGAAATATGCAAAACATTTATTGAGCAATAAATGCTACGTCTGCCATTCAACAATCCACGAATTATCTGATACAATCATTTTAATAAAACATTTATTAAAGCACTTAAAAAAGTTAGTGAGATAGAAATGATAAAAGCAAATTGTAGGGACGAAGGAAGTAGAAAAGGATAATTCAAGAAATGATTTTACAAATGCGGTATATTGGCATCTAAATTCACAATGAAATGAAATTGAATCGAATAATATTAAAAAGGCTTGTTGTTGTATAATTGGTGATAAAAAAAAAAACAGATTTTATATTACAATTTTTAATCATAAATCATTAAATTTATATCGATTTGAAAAGCCTGTTAATTTATCTTTATTATATAATTGCTCCGAAAATTATACATTTAAGATTTTATAATTATTATTTCATTTCTTTAATAAATTGCAGAACTAGGAGCAAGTTCGTTTAAATAACTTGTCATTTTTCACATATTTTCTTCATAACATGCAACAAGTATGAAACTTTATAATAATTTATTGTAATTAAATAATACATTATAGTTTTAAATTTTACATATATTAATTGTTTTTTTTTTAAGATTTATATAATCTAGTTTCTAATAAATTTGCATACGTTTAGGCGCAAATGTGCAATTTTGCAATGCTTTTATAGAAAGAATTAAAGACAACCAAAAAAGACGCCCAATTTATGTAATAAATATTTTGATAATAAATATATAATCTAACGATTAATTGAGCAATTATTTTAATTATTAATAAGAAATTAAGGCATCATCTATCTTGTAAATGTTAAGTTATGTAATTGATAGCTAAATGATAAATGGCATCTTTAAGCGAATAATTTATGAGGCATTCTTTTTTATTTTTTTCTATTCCAATTAATATGCCTACAAAGTAAACTATTATGTCAAGGTTCTGCTTGAAAAATCAATTATCAGGTACAAGATAATGTTAAACAAAGAAAATTATAGTGAAACACGGTGATGACTGATAGTGTGAATGAACTTAATTATAATGCTTATACAGCACTTTACAATTTGTTTTTCTTTTTCTTTTCTTATCTGGTTTTGTTTTCTTTGGCATATTGCTTTTTGTTTCGCTTTTAAATTGTACAATAAAGGATATATAATCTAAACAAATATATATCTAGAAAAAATTTCATTGCCTTTTTGCATTATACCTCTCTATGTATCAGTTAGCTAGCAATGTCGCTATCTATTGTCTCAAGTCTGCCTAACTGTATGTCTCTCTGAGTATATGATTATCTTAATGCAACACTTACATTGTAAGCAGTATTTAGTATTTACATTACACATATATAGATAAACATTTCGATTTGCAAACATTTACAAAATTCGGAGAGAATTTCTTTAAATTCTCAACTGAGAGTCAATTTCATTCAATGTATTTGTTTCAACTTTAGTTCACTTTAGTTTAGATGATTCCTTTGTTTCCATATAAACTTTTTCTTCTCTTACGTGATGCCATTTATCGTTCCCTCCGCACTAACTGAGTTACACTCATTTTGAAATAGTATCAATAATAATAATAATAATAATAATATATAGCGTAGATATAACTCCTACTCTCTTCATTATTTACTTACCGTTTTCTTACACATGTACAATAAATATATACTACATACAGATAATTTTGCTGAAGTTTTTTGTATTTTTTTTCGTTTTGTAATGTTTAGTAAATAAATTCCTTTATGTTGTTCCCGTGTTGGCCTTTTTTATTGTTTGACATTGAAATTTTCTCAATTTTACATTTAGAGAAAAATAAAATTAAAAAATTATAACAAAAAAGTAAACAAATATTGCTTAAAATTTATATATATTTATTTATTTATATATATACATAGCAGAAAACTTTCAAATTCTTTTCATATGACAATAAAATATTTAAAATAGAAAACAGAAGAGAATAACAAATAAATCCATATGGTTATCAATCTAAACGATAAATAGAATTATTAAAAATATAGAAAATTAGAAGAAGAACTTGTAAATAAATTACATTAATGTATTTTCTAGGCACTTGTGCAATTTATCTTATTTAACCGTAAAAATGTTTATAAAAAAATGAATTTTTAATAAAATGCAATAAAAAACAACCGGAAGCAGCCGCTCCTTAACTGTTTGATTGGCTGACACACGTTTCTTATATATTCTGACCAAAAATAAAAGAAATATGGAACAGCTGTTCCTTTCGAACAACTGACTTTTTTTTTAGATAATTCAGAAGGTCATCTGATATTTAAAACAAAAGAAATAAGTAAAAAAATTATATTTAGCTGGGGCTTAACCTTGGATACCCACCATTAGTGCACCATGATATTATGATTCAAAGCCTTTTTCACTTTTCAAGTGGTAGAGAGAAGGTGAAAATTTTGTATTGTAAAATTTCGCGTAGGCGTGGCCGTTTTGTATGATTTTTGAAAAACTGTAGCAGATCAATGGCATCACTACTTGTACAAAATTTCAGCTTTATATTTTTTGTAGTTTGTAAATACAGAGCACTCTGTATTTGCTCTGTGTCCTCAATTCACGTTGCACTATGGTCGTGCCATTTGATCGCTTTCTAAAGGCCATTTTCAATACCAACCTGTTTGCAAGAATTTCCAATGTTCCTAGCAAGTTTGAACTCCATATTTCGTTTCTTGCAATCGAGAAAATGTTAACAACACGCGGACAGAAGGACAGACATGTCGAAATCGATTTAAAGCAATGATATGCATTTATTTTATAGGTTCTCTAAAGTCTGCCTATCCGTCCCTGAACCAGCGGTAGATGGATAGTTTGAATAGAAAAATTTTTACGACCCCTCCCTTTGAAAAAATATAGATTTTATAATGCGTATAACATAGAAAATACGTCCACCAGATTTGGTCCAGATCATCCACTTCCTTTGTAACACCTTTTTCGTAAAAGAGTCATAACATAGAAAAAGATTAAGATTTTGAATATATTTTAGCAAAAATTAGTTCTGCCGTCTATTTGGACATAAAAAAAGGAACGAAAATTGTAATTCATTTACTTGACTTGTTAACGCATTACATAAAATAATGTAGGGTATTTAAAAGCCTATCCAAACCGTCTATAAAGTTTACATCAAAGAGTCCTCTCAAGAGAAGTATAATTTACATTTCTTTAGTGTAATCAGGGTTTTAAATTATATAAATAAAAAAAAAAAATATAAACAACTCTAAAGAATTTCATGATTGTTGATAATTTAATAAGAGCAAGACCAACAAAGTGTAATTGTTTTTGTTTAGTGGTTTTTTTTCTCGTAATGTATAAATTAAAAAAGATACTTAGTTGTAAATAAGTTTCCATAAAATACAATTATCCTTTTTAATAATATTATTTTAAATAGGAGTGAATTGAATTGAATTGAATTGAATTGAATTGAATTGAATAATCACGAAATGTTAATATTTATTTATTACCTGTAACTGTGTTCTTATGGTTTCAAATCACATTTATAACAATTTATATAGCGGCTGTATTGCAAGGGCATGTTGTACCAACAGTGCCATATATAAGTGATGCGGCAACTTACTCTCCAGAGAGTTGCGTTTTTGGACAAATGATTAATATGGGTAGCGTTTTATGTATGTAAAAATATATTGTAAATTATTGAACAAAAAATATTTATTATATTAAATATATACGTGTATTTTTTTGTTGTAAATATTTTTAGTGGGCATAACCATTTATATACGTTATCGTCAAGTATTACAAATGTTTGATCATCATTCGGATTTGGGCGATAATCTATTAAAATATAATCGCACCGCTATATCGTTAGGTTTAATATCATGCATTGGTATTAGTATTGTGGCAAATTTTCAAGAGACTAATGTTCGTATTGTACATTTAATTGGAGCATTTTTTGCATTCGGTTTTGGTACATTATATTTTTGGTATCAAGCTTTAATATCCTACATGTTATATCCATTAGCCGGTACGAAACCTAAAGCACATTTACGTCTTACTATGGCTGCTTCATGTACAGTATTCTTTATCTTATTATCTATAACTGGTGTTATGTCTCACATATTATTTAAAGGGCAAAATCCAAGAAAATGGTATCCGTCTGATGGTGGTTGGTATTTTCATGTAATTAGCTCGATATCTGAATGGATTATAGCAACAATATTCTCCTTTTATATATTAACATTTACGGATGAATTTCGTGATATACATGTTGATCATCCACCTCTACGTTTAATCTCATATTCGTTAACATTAAATCAGCAACAACAACAAGAGATTCATATGGATATATAAGTTTAATGTTTAAGCATTTATTTTGCCACGTTTCGTTTTTATTATACAGAAAACAGGAAAAATTTAAAATTTGAATGCACGATAAATGAAATTTATATATGAACAATTTCAAAAGTCCAAAAGATACTTCAACCGTTCAATCAAGTTGAATGTTGTTAGTAGTTTGGGGGAATGTTTAAGCAGAACTTTCAAAAGAAAACGTTCAAATATACAAACATTTTAATTTGTATCTCTTTCTTTATATTGGACTTTTTTTTAATGCTGATTTTCGAAAGAAACAAGTACAGTCTCTCTTTCTTTTCAAAGAACTTGACAAATAGATTTTTATATCGGAAGGTATTTCCGGTATAATTGTCAAAAGAGCCATTGACAACAAAGTTTATAAATAATGAAATTTTTTCTATAGTTTTTTATTTGATTAATTTTAGTGGAACATTAGAACTGGTTAGACAGTAATAGCAAAGTACAATAAGTTATATAGATGCCAAAAATATTTAGATAGCTTATCAAAATAATTTTCCTAAATTGATGTACCCGCCATGTTTATTGGTTCGAGGCCTACATATCTTGTTCATTCTATAATGACCAGACATCCTATGACCTCAAAAAAGTGGTTATAGGACCGTTTTTCTTTTAATGGTCTTAAAAAGTATGATTCTCTTAATATTGAAAGCGCCATTCAGTCAATCTCGCTCTTACAAATACTTTTGTGATAACCTAATAAAAATAAATAAACTCAATATTCCAAAATGTAAAATTACAATAATACGTGGGTAAGAAAACTTTATCACCAAAAAAAAAGGGAAATTTTGTAAATTGTTAAAGTAAAAATAAAAAAAATAGTTTATATAGATTAAGCAATAATAAGGTAATAAAATGATCTCAAATATTCACAATGAATACAAAAGTGTATGTCAAGCAATAATTTTTGATTATTTTCAGAGATTGTCCATTTGTTTGATATTTTATTATTGTTATTAGTGTAATGTAGAACTTTCTGATTGTTTTTTTATACAAAAAAGTAAATAATAAATTTTTAATGAGATTTAATGATCTTTCGATATGGCCATTAATAAAATTTGTCAATCCGTAAAAGAATTTTGCACATTACACAAAGTATATGAAATTTTTGCAAATATGTGATCATCTCAAATGATCTGAGATAAAATTAAATTTCTGAATGAAGAATATTCAATTTTAAGATTCATTCCAGTAACATCAAATAAGAAAGTTACATTTGGCAGCGGTGCAATCTTGAATATCTATACAAACTCATACAAACTACATATTTAATAAATATAATTCAATTGTTTTTTAGATATAGATAAGATGGTACTGGATGGATGGATGGAAGATACAAATGAAACTTGAAAAAAAAAAAATGAACCGTTAAAAGCAGAAGTGCGTACACGTAGACGATTCTTTCCACCTTTTCTAGAATAATGAATGTATGATTTATGAGGATTCTTCTTCTATCTGTTGCTGCCATTTTTTAGTAGTAAACGAAAAAAGTACCTTCCAGTAGAAAGAATTATTATTTCTACGGCGCTATAAATAAATTCTTTGAGATATTATGCCAGTTACACTTATGAAATTCCAATATTCTATTCTCAATCTCAATGAGCGGGCCATAATTAGTACTAGATGATAAAGACTCAAACATTGCTAGATCGATTGAAATTTTTCAGATACTTGATAGATTCTTAAATACTTCTATTTGAGTGCTGTTAATTTGTTGCAAATATTTGATAAGGCCATCTTATTTATAATATTATCGTGGAAAAATGTCTGTCTTCATTTGTTATAATTAATCTGGAATTTACATACCTATATATAACAGTTAGTCAAGCTCTTTTGTATAGTCATAATCTCTTTTATAATAATTTTGTATTATTTTTACATTTTTGTTATTGATTTGTTGACAGATATGAGCGAGTTGGGTACTTTGTTGATTTTGTTGTTGATTTTATTATTTTAATGCGAGTGTAACTATAAAAGTAATGCTTCTTTATTGATTGTATTATTCGTAATATTAATTTGTGTTTATTAAGTAATCAATAGTTGAAATTGAAAAATTTCTAAAAAAAATTGTTAAATAAATCACAGCGTATAAAAATGCTTTCAATTATTAGCAATAATTTTATAAAATTTACATTGTTATTTAAATTTGTTATTTATGCAGATTCTACTGATATGACAAAGCAAAATTATTTACATAATTTAAGTAACTTAAAATGGGCTCATGCTGTTAACAATCAACAATTATTAAATGATGTTCTAAAAGGTGATATAGATTTAATTGAGGCTGATATAGTTTTGGGCAAATTAAATAATAGTGGTGAAGATTTACCAATAATGGGTCATCCACCAGCTAAAAGTTCCGATTTAAGTCTACAATCTTTCTTAAATCAAATAAATACCTATAATAATTTGCATACAGCTAATATGAAGGGTGTAAAATTAGACTTCAAATCAATCGAAGTGTTTGAGGAATCATTACAAATTTTGAAGGATTCACTTTTAAGTGTAGATTATCCAATTTGGTTAAATGCTGATATCCTGAAAGGACCAGTTAATAATATTGACACTAAGCCGGTAGAACCAAAACGATTTTTAAATGGTTGTAAGCAGTTTCCCAATGCCGCCCTTTCAATCGGTTGGACTACAAAATGGAGCTCAAATCCCATGAATGGTTCTTATTCTTTAACATACATTGATGCCATGATAGATATATTGAAAGAAAATAATATTCTGGAAACAGGGCAGAGTGTAACATTCCCAGTACGTGCTGGTATAGCAGCTAATAGTTTATATGAATTGCAAAAGCTTTTTAAGGCTATCGAAAATACGAATAATACAACATTAACAATATGGTCATCAGCTGATGATTATGTTGATGTAAATAAATTACAACAATTGATTCTTCATTTTGGTTTTAATCGTATTTATGTGGATGTACCAAATGCCCTAAAAGATAAATTAAATTTAACAAATAAAAATTAGCAATCAAATAGATAAGACTTGAAGATTTTTTTATAGCAAATTTCATGTCTTAATTAATAATGATTATAAAATGTCAAATAGCTAGGCAATATTATCTTATTTATAAAAAATTTAGATGATATATATTTCGATTATTCAATAATGGTTTGCATAGGGAAGTGCTTTAAATTATGCTAAAAAAATGTTCTGGAGGTTATCACTCCCGAAAAGTACCAGCTCAAGTGGAATTGAACTCAGGGGGGCAGTAAATTTCATGGGGACATCCCTGAGTCTTACAAGATCGTACCAAAGATTTAACTTGATACCGCTGGTTCACCAATTTGAATGGTTAGTTTAGTAACCACATTGCGAGCCTTGCTCGTTCGATCGTATGCTTGTCATAGGGGGATTCTATATCTTCTAATAAATGGTAAGCTACCTGGGATTTGTGTTATGAACTTGCCAAGGACATTTTGAAAGGTTCCGCTTTTGTACCACTTCCGTAAGCTTTATACATAAGTTGCAATTTACCATTTAAATTGTTACCCTATAGTAAAGCACGTTAATGGACCATGTCTTTAAGCCATCACGAAAAATGTATTTGTAAATATTAATATTTCATCTAATACTGGTGTTGTGTTCCAATTCAATACCACATAATAAATTTGAAAGATAGAAGTAGACTTTATAATTAACTTGATCAAACAAACCATCAAGTACGTTACAACTGTAGACTTTAATTTTTAAAATATATTGATCATTTACTATCTGGATGCATAGAATCACAAACTTAAAATTTAACATTAAAAATACTTTCATATATTTATTGTATTTATATTTAAATGCCATTTACTAATTATCACATTTAATAGTTTTGATTTAAAAAAAATAATGCAGAATTAATTATATTATTAAATTAATGTGACTGGGGACACATCTTTAATAAACATTAATTAGATCTGCCCTTACATTGAAATGAAAATTTAGCATTTTCCATTTTTAAAATATTGATCGATGTAGTGAATCATATTTAAAGTTCGCAAATATATTTTCAATACAAACTCTTTTCCAATAAAAATTTTCAACTTAAATAATATAAATTATACAACTTAAAGCGCAAAAATTATCTAAGTATGGTTCTTTATAGGTCTAATCTTTCAAATTTCTTTATCAATATTGTACCTTTCAAAGTAAATATGAACATGGCATATTTCAACCTTTTTTTCATGTACTTCATGAATAATAAGTTTAAGGTTGCACCCGTTTTACATGGCACTTGATTCGATTTCACAAGTCATGAAAAATTTGCACACAAAAATTTATAATTGTTCTGCCAACTTGACATTGTCATTTAACAACAAAAGGAACGTTTACTGCAGAAGGACAGTTACACTGACAAATATGGCCAGGCCTCTATGGAATTAAATATTTAACTAAAATGATTTATAACGCAAATGCTTTGTCAATATAAATATATACTTAGATTTTAGGTGGTGGGTATAATTATACTTAAATTAAACTAATTATATTTATAATTTTATATTGTGCAATCGTCTAGTTGGTTGTAATCGTGATTTACCTGTAAGGTTAACAATTATAGTCAACTTTTGACTGTTTCCGCAATTTTGATAAGAGCTAAATTTTCGCCAGAATATCTTTTGTTATTTGCATTTAATTCTTGTGCGTCTCGATTATTTTTGACATTTGTTGATGTGCAAAATTTCTTTTCATTGTTCCCGAAAAATTTATAATTCAAAAATTTACAATAGGGACTTAATAATAATGTTATGCCCAAGGCTAGTAATATGGCACCAAAAATATGACCGCAAAGTATTAAAAAAGGTACCCAAGACAAATTTTCAGCTATTTCGGGAGGAACTGTTACTCTTTGCTCAGCCCACATTATGGGCACGAAAGTGCGAGGTATTTTACTAAAAAGTCTAGAATTTTTTATAGGTTCCATAAGATAATTAACTTGAAATCCACCACCGGATGCCATTGGAATACCAGTAGATGGTTCAATAATTAAAAACATTTCATGTTTATCTGAATCTGGTTGTAAACCTTCTACAGCATTCATATAATATGAATCCGCTTTATAAAAATGAGGAAAGGACATAAAAAGCGATGTATTATATTTACACGGAGCAATACTAAAAACACCTGACCGTTCACAATGATTACTATCAGCACAAAGACATTTATTTTCTGGATAAATTGTACCATTATCTACAACATTTTCATTAGCACTAAATTTAAATGCCGTAACTCCATGTATTTTAACAGTTTTTGCATAATTTAAATGGACTGCTCGACATATACTTGGAACATATAATAAAATTGTGTCATTTTGCGTTAAATTAGGTGGAAAAAATTCACCCATTGAGCCAATTACACGATCACAATTATCATTACCATAAAAGTTATTACGCGTATGATAATTCCAAGTGTAAATTTTGCCCATTTTGGTAATATCATCTAAACCAGTATACATATTAAAATAACCCTCGTATGTCTCACTATTATTACGCCCGTAAAACCAGCCCACTCGATCGTAAGGTAAATTTGACATTTTTCGAAATATTGACAGAAAACTATTCATTGTTAATAAAGGGTCCTTATAACCCTGAAACAACCATTCATTGGCCGTTTTTGTAATAGTAACATTTTCATTATTCGTTTTAAGTAATTGCTCGATCAAATATCGTTCGATGGCATTAACAGTTTTACCTCTTAAAGCTGCTGCCTTTTAATAAGAAATGCACTAATTTTCAAACATTTATTATTTTATATATGGAATTTAATTTTTACTTACATAAGCCACAACATTAATTGTCGTTATACGATCATCTAATGTTCCATTACTTAGCTCCGGCTCAAAATGATAACTGGTACGTTTTTGATATGATACGGAATAATTATGTGGATGCCATACGATATTAACTTTCTCAGCTATCTCACGAAATTTATATGGGCCTAATTGTTCAAAATGAGCTTTCTTTGAGGATCCTTCATAAAAATCTTCCGAATTTGTCCAATTAAATAGATAAACATCTAAATATAATGGTATAGGGAAATTCTTCCATCCTGCATAGGCTGGTGATTGAGGACTCAAAGCCATTTCCTAATGATTTTAAATAAATGGAAAACGAATTTTGTAAAACATTCTCTTAAAAATTATTATTCATTAATTATAGATAGATAAGGTCTTAGTTCTTAAATGTATATTTATTCTAAACAAAAGGCAATTATTTTGAATGGATAACAATGAATTTTAAAGAGTCCTACACTACTTTAAAAATTCAAAGAAATGAATTATAAATGAAGAAAGCCCAAAAAAAAAATACAAATTTCGAATGACTTGAAATGTCAAAGAAATCCAAAACGTGGAGCGATTAAGATAAAATTCTACACACTTATTCGGCAAATCGTGCAATTATGCTACATATATTTCTCTCAAAAGAGTATAGAAAAACCAGAATAGTAAATTCTTTTCATAAATTAAGTTTCATATACAATGAGTCCCCTTTTACCGATCTGTCGTAACTTATACCTTATGAAAATTTTAAATAACGCATGTATAAATAAACAAGTACACAAATCTTACCTTGCCACGTAAATAGGTGAAAATTTTTATCCATTCAATATATAAATATGTTCCTGAGATAATTAAAATAAAACCAAAAATGATAATAAAGATACGTGCATTCATATCGCTAAAATAATTAAATTTTTTAACATTTATGGTAATATTTATATTTTATTGCTTCTTTAATAAAAAATTTTCAATATTACTAGTAAAGTTAATTAGCTAAATTTAAATGGAACAAAATCAAAAAAAAAACGAAATTAAATGGTCGCGATCTATGCTCAACACTTTATGACAACATTGTCCCTTATTAAATTTTATAATAAACAAAAAAATAAATATGTACAGTGTACTATTTTAATCCTACTTTTTTTTTTTTTTGGTTTTCTTTACTTATAACGTCCAATTTAAAGATAATGATATAATACCAACAATAAAAAGCTAATTAAAATAAAATAAAATAAAATAAAATGAAATACACTCATCAATAACATTATAAAATCGTCTGTTAATGTAAATGTAGAATTCAACAAATTTTATATTTAAACATTTGTAAATTATATTACTTTCTTATCAATCACTTTCTCAATTATACTCTCATTCTTTCACATTCCTTATCACTCTGCATTTTCAATTATACATTATGCTCTGCAAATAAAATTGATTTACTTACACCATCCAGATATTCGGGCTATATGCATTTTACCATTATATTTGTAACGCCTAGATAGAAGCGTTGGAGACTCTATAAAGTATATAAATTCTTAATCAGCATCAAATTCTGAAACGATTTACACATGTTTGTCCGTTTATCTGTCTGTGGGTCTGTCTATTGGAAACATTCTCTTGGTCATAAAATTTAAGGTATCTAGCTCAAAGCCGGCAGAATCATTGAAAGTTCTTGCACACAGGTTGGAATTGAAGATAAGTCAAATCGATTAAAGGACACGCCTACATTGCAACATAAACAGAGAACAGATTACAAAAAATAAAAAGCTCAAATTTTGCACATGTAGGGAGGATAATGGTCTACAATGTCTATGCAAAAATCATACAATGCAGGTACGTCTACGAGTAATTATATAATACCAAATTTTCATTTCTTACGTTTACGTTTTCAATTTTTTCCCAAAAAACTGAATCAGGTTATGAATTGTAATATCGTTGTGTATTGGTGGTGCGTATCCAAGATTTGGCACCAGCCAAATATAATTTTACTTGTATTATAAATATTCATCTATATTAATAAAATCTAAGTATAGAAAATTATTATTTTGAGAAATTAAGTGATTGAAAATTTTTCAAAATCTTGTCCTTTATTAGCAGCAAAACATTCAGAGAATTTTTTCTTGTATGGTCATTGTTAAGGTATTAATTATTAAATTAATTTATAGTTTTTATATTGATTGAAAAAATATAAGCCCATTTAAACGTGCATTTCTTGGTTTTTTATTGAATTATTTGCCCAAGAAAATAACTCGAGAATGCCGAAAACAAGTAAGAACTTTTATGTCGAATATGAAAATGAAGCTTTGAAAAACAAGGCAGTATCCCAACTAATCTACCAAAATTCGGTTCTTCATTTGAAAAATGTGCCATCTAATAGAATTGAGTGAAATCTATGTCAAGACCGCCGTCAATTTAAAACCTTACAGCATCAGTTGTAATAATATTTGTCGTAGCGCAATTTTTACGAACGACTCCTAATGAAAAATTCCCAAGGACTTTGCATCGATTTGACTAAGGCAAAATATAATAAAAAAGAAAATTTTGTTCAAAATCTGCAATTACTTGGTTTAATGAATTATTAAGGGCAAAAAATTGAAGCAATGAAGATCCCATAAATATATTTTTCAACAGCATTCAATTCTGAATTGATCTAAGCATATATATCCGACTATTAAATCTGATACTTGCTTATACGCTATAACTATCGAAGAAATTAATGTCTCGATTTAAGATTTGATAGAAATATTAAAGGATATGCCCTCCAATTTGTATTAAAAAGTCGACACAATCAATTAAATGTACCTGTGAAAAGTGTGTAAACTAAAACTTTCTCTGGTACTATTTAATGAAATATTTTGCCCTTTTTATAGAATTGCTTACTTATTATTTAAAAGAGTTCATGTAGAATCAGAGTATTCAGAATACTATATACAAGAATTGAATTTCTTGGATGTGGCCACTTTATCTGAGATTTATCTAAAATACGCTTAATTTTTATCTTCATTTTAACTGATTCAGCGTCTTTTCAATAACTATTAAATTATTATTATCAATTAAAATCAATGTTCTTAAAGTTATATCGTTCTATTAATATAATTAAAATCGATTTATCTTGAAAATACATTTAAACTGATTGCTCAATACTTCAAATCTTCAAGTCTTTTCTTTTGATATATTCATCCATGTTATTATTCATAGCGTACTGTACCGTATAAAAAGTGGATTAAAAGTTTCAGAGATGAATAATAAAAATATCAACGGCTAAATTTTAATGGCTGAATAAATGAATTAATTAAAATTTTTAGTGAAGTTTTATGCATATAAAATATTTTTACATCGCATATCATTTTAACTTTATATATGATTTTAGTACCATAACTTGAAATGATGGCATGTAATTTTCAACGATAATCACTTAATTAGAAAATTTAATTTTTTTTTATCATAAAACAATGCTTATAGAATTTTGAAGTGTACTTCTGGCTATAAGAATTTAACGCTTTAAAATATTTGCCATTATCTTAATACAACAAAATAAACTAAGTAAAGCATTAGTAAAGCTAAAACTCAAAAGCGTTCTCTATAGAAATTTGCCTGCTTCAGAATTAACACAAGAATACTTAAACATTTTTGAAAATCATAGATGGATAGTTTGACTTAAAATACTTTAACAATTGATTCTGCATCTACCAATATCTTGGTATAGAAAAGAAGAGATCTACTTTAGAGATTTCTTAAAGTGTTACCCATATTTAAGGAAGCTCTATAAATAATTGCTCTGTAGATATAAATAAATTTACTTAATTTATTTGCATGAATTTTGGTATAATAAAAACTTATTTAACCTAATTTAAAATTAATTAAAACTAATAAAAGGTAAAATTAATTATAAAAGTAATAAGTCCTTTGTAGTATTTATTGTCTTTCATAAATTATAATAATTAACCAATTAAACTTAATTAAAGTACATTTAAATTACAAATAATACAAAGTAAAATTAATTACAAAATTATAGTATTTACTGCTTTTCACATATGAAAATATTTTAAATGATTTGTTGCATTACCATGAATATCTCTAGTATTATTTGGACCATTCAGTAAGGCTTCTTTTTTATCTAACTCTTTTTTATGTGCATAATTTTCAAGCATTTCTTCAACCTCATCATCTGCCGTTTTCACACGATTCACTTCTAAATGTAACGGGTATTGATTGGATAGACATTTTTTAACTGGTCTCCATAATAAAATCCATAGAGAGCCAAAAATTACAATTATACCAAATAATTGGCAATATACTTTTAAATTGTTTAGAATATATAAAAATTGTGATACGTGAGGTGGTATCTGAACATACGCATCTACCCACATTAGTGGAAACAACATTCGTCGTTCATTACGATATACACTGAAATTAAAACAAGCAATAAATCAAATGAAAACAGTCATTTAATAAGTGGAGAAGTAATATATCGCAATTGGGGCGTGCCGTTTAGCAAATTTATTCCATTGTCAATTCATCAATTCAACTAACAAGAACTTTTAATATTGTTAATAAATTTCAAATTTTTACCCCTAATTTTGCTATATAGATGGAAAATATATATCTGGATTGATATTTAGCGCTAATCAACAATAAAGTTTCATGTGGGAGCAAATTTCCAACATATTACCCAAGATTTCGATTTTTGCACTTACATCAATATAAATATTAACAGTTTATGTCTTAACTGGAACAAATAGGCTGATTTATGAAAATTCCTAAAGTTTCTAGATATATAGATAAATAAATTTATGCTCACCTTAAATGTTTACTAGGTTCCAAATATAGATTAAGTTGCATGCGTCCTTTAAACTCTAACAAGAATCCAGTTCGCGGATCTAAGACCATCGAAGTTTCATGGAACTCCCTATTCGGTTGTAAACCCTCTACATTATCCAAATAACTTTCATCAGCATCTAGAAAATGTGGCGAACTTACAAATATGGGTAAGCCATACAAGCACGATGTTATATTAACAGCACCCGATGGTAAACATTCACCATTACAATAGCATTTATTTTCCTCATAGAGTGTACCATTGTCTAAAGCTCTGGCACCTACTTTATACCGATAACCCCATATATTATGAATTTTAATTTCATCATAATAATCAACAACTACATTACGACAAATATCCACAGAAAAGTATTCTATTGGTGCATACTTTTGCAATTTAGTTTTTTGTAATTCTCCCGGTGAACCGCGCACAGTAGCACATGCTTTCGGTAATTTATATGTTACATTTTTACCCTGCCATAATTTTAATTCACCATAATCCGTCATACCAGCCACACCGGTACTTATAGTTTGAGTACCAATTAACTTTGAAGTCCCATTGCGATCATACATGTAACCAATTCTATTAAATGGTATATGTACATCCATGAAACCTTTAGCGTAGCGTGGCATACCATTCAAAATTGTTACAATTGGACTTTGAAAGCCTTTAAATAAAAGATCTTCAACACTTTTCTGCCATACAATTTTCTCTTGATAAAATTGTAAACTTCCATCCACAAGGAATTTCACAAAACTCCATGAGCGACTTTTAGCAGCTGCACCCACCATCAAGGCATTAATGGTTGTAATTTTATCCGTTAATGAACCATTCGTTCTTGTCTTATTGAAATAATACGTATGCAATCTCTCATAATCCAATGTATAATATTTTGGATGCCAACGTATTACCTTTTTGTATGGTACTTCATCAAAACTATACGGACCAACTTGTTGAAATTTAGGTTTTATTGTTACATTTAAGAAATCATTTGGATTTGTCCAATTGAAAAAATAGAAATTTAATGTTATATTTATGTCCGGTTTAGACCATGCTTTAAACATTGCACTATCCGGTTTCAATTGTAATTGCTAGGCATTTTTTTAAAATAAATTAACAAAAAAATATTTTAATTACTTATAAATCTTTCTAAATAAATAAAAGTTATTAAAATCATAAAATACCTACAGCATCTATAAAACTTTCTACCCAAACATTGGAAAATATTGTTATAATGGCCCCTATACATGCCAAAGCGAGGCCTAAAAGTATATTAAAATATCTTAGATAATTTTTCATGCCACTGCAGAAATAGCTTAAAGCTGAATGTTTTCTTTCTTGTGTCGTGTTTAAATCTGTAAAAAAATAAAAATAAAAAACAAAAATTTTACAGTACTTTTTAGAGACTCAGCATTAAATATTATAAAGGAATACATATCTAAAGTGGACATAAAAAAGTCTATTTTGTCGTGCAGAGTCTAATCCAACAACAAATAATCCTACAAGTTTTTCATTAAACCTCCCATCCAAAAGACCGTTTTATGACAGGCGTGGTAACATTAATAAAATATAATTACACAATCCTAATGAAAAATTTCAAGATCAATGAATTTTACTGGCCGAATTTAGGCAGCTACGAATCGCAATTGGAATTTTTATTCTTCCTTCCTTAAATAATACCAATAAAATAGTTCTTATAATAGTAGAAGTTAAAGAAAGTCGGCTCTGACTGGCTTAAATACTCCACACTACTTTGGTTAATAGAATTACATACAAGTCAATAAAATTCAAAAAATTGAACATTTTAATTTATGTAAAAAGTTAATTACATGAGAGGAGGTTCAAAGAAATATCGATGTGGTCCGAATTTGGCACACTGCTTTTTTATTTCAAATTACAATTGCAAGGCAATTGCAATCTTCGCTAAAATACATTGAAAATTAAATGTAAAATTGAAAATGAAAATTTATCTAAATAATGACATTTTTCGAAAAAGGCGTTATATGGGAAGTGATCGTAAAAATAGACCAATCTTTATCAAATTTGGTATGCACAATTTCTACGTTAAAATACAATTCATCGACACTTTACGTTAAAATACATTTAAAATTTTTTTTTTTTACTCATAATGATCTTTTTTTTTAGAAAGCCGATCCTCTAGGGTCCTAAAAATGGTCTATTTTAAATAAGAGCCCTTCTTGAGCCAGAATACACTCATCAAATAATCAGTAACGTATCTCACAAATTGTAACGTGATAAAAATCTTTTGTGGATATACATGAGGCGACCAATCCACCAGAAAGGCTTAAAGCGATTGAAGTGATTCTAAATTTATTTTTATTGAAAATAATGAAAATCGGTTCAAGGACACACTTATAGTGTACTGTTAATTAAAAGCACTTTAACTTTTCCATAAAAAGTTTTTCATACAAAGTTGAATTATTTTCAAAAAAATTCACACATTATTGCCCATTCCTTCGCAAATAACAATAGTTAGAAAGTTGAAATTTTTCATAACTATTCAGAGCATAAATCTACAATCTATCCGCAAAAGAAAGTTGTAAAACTTGTAAGTTGTTAATCCACGCCTAATCGAAATTCTACAAATATTCACTCTTTTCGCCTTTCTATGTTTTTTTGCTGATTATTTGTTAATTATACAAAACTAAAATAATTAAATATCTGTCATAGATTTCTAATGCAATCCCAATACCGGCTTGTGCAAATTTTTTAAACGACAGTTTGGTCTACCTAAACTTTTAGCACATCAAATGGAAACTTTTCATCACTTTACCCGTCTAACTAATTACAGAATAAAACCATTAAAATTTGTTTAGATAATGCAAATGCTTTTACGCTACGTTGTCCGTCCATATTATTTAAAAAGATTGAACGTAGAACTCCTTTGTCGTTTTGTTTGTAACACCAAGAAGTAAGCGTCAAAGTCTCTACAAATATTTAGACATGTCTATCCATCTGTGGCGAAAAAAACAGACATCAAACTCAAATTTGACAACTCAGATAATTGAAAAGTTGAAAATAGGCTAAGTCGGTCAAAGGACATGCCCACTAAGAGCATCTTGATTTTTGAGCCCAAATTTGACGGCGTTTTGTTCATTATATGAAAACTACTTTATAAAATTTGTGAAATCGACCACGTTTACCCGAAACCATACAACTCTCAATTTACTGTCTGCACCATAAATTATTAAATAAGATGTTAATTTTAATATAATTTTCTTACTTGTTTTCTTATTAATTGTGATGCATAAATGTTGGATACATCCATCAGGTATAATACTTTGTGTAGGTTTTAGGTATTCAAAATTCCATCCCAGCCAACTACAATTTTTTTTTACTTGCTTTTAATTGTCATCTTTTTCACTTAAACAAACTTAATCATTTAGTCACATTTAGTTTAAGCAAGATTTTACTTAAACATATTTTTCAAAGAGTTCTAATTTACGAAAATTCATATTTCAAAAGGCTGGAGTATAGAATACAATATAAAATTGACTTAGAGTAAAGAATTTTATAGCACAATCTGCTTAAGTTTTTGCATAAACTTTAAATTTTGATGATTAACTTTTATATATTTGAATTTGAAATATTCTTCCATTTTACTGTTAGTTTAAAATAAAAATCGTAACATTTAATTGTACTGACTGTAATTAACATAAATTATTGTACAATTTTTGAACATCACGTTTAATCGAGAAGAAAAAACATTGCTCCTTTGCAAAAATCATACGATTTTATCACAAATATTTCATTTAACTTTGAATTGATTTATTTGGTTTGATATGAACTTTGTATCATAAAAATTAATAATTTTTCGAAAATTTAATGAATTTTTCTCTCTTAGATTACAAAACCAAACACTTTTCTTTTTTTGTAATTTCAAATAATTGTAATTTTTTGAGAGGCAACAAGAATATTGATCATACGTTTTTGTCATTGAATTTTCAAATATTCTTATTAATTTTATTTTTGGTAAGACAAATATTTGGAAAGAGACTTTTATATATAATGCACATATTATTTTTATATTTTTAATTTAATTTAATTTAATTTTATTTTATTTTTTTTTTTGAAAAAATCAAAGCGCTTCTTTTTAAATCATGCTTTTTTCCAGTTTTCACTTAAACGACTAAAATGCTTTCTTTCGAAACAGTATGCTTTTATTAGAAATTGAATGTCTAGAATGGGAACGAGTTTATTATTATTGATAATTTACTTAACTTTATTTAACTTTAATTTTTTGTCTTAATTTTACAAAAATTACTTCTTTAAAGCACTCTTACGATTTTTATATACTGTTAAGTAAATCGTGACAATACCTAAACAAAAAAAAATTACCACTGATAGTTTAATTGTTTATATTGAGTACCAAAAAAAAAAGCACAAGAAGACGGTGCATAAAAAAAGTATCAACTGACTTCTTTTATTTAATTTTTGGTTTTTTTTTTTTACTATTTGTATTACATGTACTAGTTTAAGCCACAAATAAATGAGGTGTTTTTTTTTTTGATAGACAAAAATCGCACGTTTTCTTTACTTTTTGGTTGAAGTGTAATGTAAGACTCTAAATCTAAGTCTTTTATAATTTAATATTAATACTAAACATTATCGATGAATGGTTATTTTAATTTAGGGGTCCATAGTTTTGAAGGTCTCAACTGAAATATATTTATTTGGAAATCAATAAGCACACGCTTCGCTCGAAATTTCAAAGGCATTAACCTTAACTGTCGAATTCTGTTCAAGCTTTTTTTTCCTTTTTTCTTTACTTTTTGAAAATTTTATGCTCTTGGCATATTCATTCAATCAACCTGTTCCTTTAAGATACAACGAACTCTAATGTCGACAAACTATTTGCACGTATTATGTTACCCCGAAAAAAATGAGAATATTATGTTTCTTTGCACTTTACTTAATTTGATTGGTAAAAATATATCAAATTTATTCTAAAATTTGCAACTTGTAACTAGACCTTGGTATTTTATAAAGCAATCTATTTTAAATAATTTTTTAAACCCACTTTAAATATCTCCTCTCCTTTCAGTCAATTTAAATGTTTAGAAATGTTATCATAATTTTATGAAATTTTCCATGCGAGCACATGAATATGAATGAATATGAAAAATTTTGTAAATGAAATGATGAAACGAACCTTTATTATAAAAAATTTAATTTAATTTAAAAAAAAATCTTTGTGTAAGTAAAATGTACAGTTCCAAATAAGTTTTAACGAAAATAAACGCCTACAGACGAAACACTTACAATTGATTTGTTGTATTAAACTATATAAAGTATAAAATTTTAAGCCTTTTGCTTTAAAACACAATATTTTGAATATTAAGCATTTTGATAGTGATAATAATCCTAAATAATCATAAAATATCTGTTGGCGTCGCTTTACATACTAAATACTTGGCCTGCACTTGTTGTCATTTAGTAATTAGAAATTATACAATTTTCATTGATATTGCAAACTACTTAATACTAATAAGTGATTATTAATTATTAATTAATAAGGAATGAAAATTGGCTTCATTTAATTACAATATAAGTCAAACAAGTTTTAAAGCTTTAGTTTTTTGCTTTTCTAAACAACAACTAGAACACCTTATCAAGTTTATTGTTTAGATATATATTTTTTTCCGACATATATATCATATAAATAAATGTACCTGAACTTGGACTTATCATTGCAATATAAAATTATACTATGTACATAATTATGTAACACTTACAAAAAGCTTAATTCAAAATTTTTTCTATATCAAAAAAAAAAACAAACTTGTTTATTCATGCATTTTTGTAAGCAAAATATATAAAGAAATTTTCAAAAAATTTGAAATGAGGTTGTTTATAAATTTTCATTTGAAATTTATACAAAGTTACATGATCTTTTGAACTTCTTTTTCTATAGACATAAAAATGAAAACTAATTTGAAATGTCAAAAATACGTTTTTACCGAAAATCAATTCAGATATAAAATGACTGTTAATTGTTTTATCTAGATCAGTAAATTCTTCTTTTCTATATCTTTTTGGAGGACCATCTAAAATGAAGTTTTTACCATTCTACGCATTTTGTATTAAAAAAAATATATATATATATTGTTTGAAAATTAATCGATAATCTTGCACAAGATTCAAATTCACAATTACTTAGTTATTCATCACTTGCCGTGATAAAAGACTGACTCTCCTTTGGGATCTGATTTTTAAACTGATACAATTTATTGACTGAACTCAGTAAAGTGAATACATTTTAAAAGTAACACTTTTTCACATTTAAAATTAGATCGATTTGAAGTGAATGGCACTAGAGATATTCAAGTTAAGTTAATGATTAATTATGTCCACAAATATCACGGGTACAATCGAATAGTCAAAATATTCTACAAACTGTAACTAATAATTTAATTGGTCAGAATTAAAAAGATACTCAGATACTGTTACAACCCATATTACAAGTTATGCGGGACTGATAAATTTACCCAGCGGCATTATAACGATCAATCTAAAAATTTCATAACTGTCCAGTTAGTTGCATGATGTTTCTCCATGCCTTGATTGGTTTTGAAGATATTCAAGACGTATTTTGACTTAACAGTATTATGGATCACATACTCCTGGCAATTATATCCTATTATGTACAGTTTCTTTTGCAATTGCCTTGTAAGGAAAATCTTCTCTTTAAATTTTGTTCTCTTAGTTGAGGAATTACGCAAAATAGGTGCGTTTCATTTTATCAATTGGCGCTTGAAAATTTTGATACTTAGTTGTAGAGATTCTATAAAAGCAAATAAAAAATTCTCCAACTAATGACAGAAAAATACATAACTAAATTAGGCAATTGTTTTAATCATTTATAAAATCTTAATAAACAAGTTTCCTTCCACCATTAAGCACTGTGTGTTCATAATTTCCACCAATCGAAAAATTTCCCAACAATTATTTGAATATTTTAAAATGAGTTTTAAAAAACAAAAAAGATTACAAAATTTTAAAATTACTTCTATCGCTTATTTAATTTGACAAAAATGTTTTATTAATACTTTACTATTTCAATTGCAATATAAATTATTTTAAGAAGAAAATTTAAGTGTAAAAAAGATTCACATTCCAATATAGCCGCTTGTCAAAATCAACAAGATTTGGAAGTGTAATTCAAAGTTATTCATTGAGAAATTTTGAAACAATTGCTGCTCGTTAAGTTTCGTTAATTAATTAAGTAATTAACCAAGATTATTACTCGTTTAAATTGGAAGAAAAAACCTTGCCAGAGGCTTAGATTTGGAGATATATTAAAAAAAAATTATTACTTTAGAAAATCAACGTCAACATTTATTCATTCCATCAATTTATAATTTACTTTTGTAAATTTTTTTAATTTATTTTAATATAACACCATTCCAATAACTGTAATGAACTGGATATTTTATAAATGCATCATATTATTGTTGCTTGAATAATATTTTATATACTATATGTATATTTATATATATACATATATATATATATATATATATATATATATATATATATAATTTTTTTAAAGTCTTTTCTGCTAGAGTAAAAATAGAGTAGTAATATATTTTATCTTAAGTCTTATTCTTTATAAAATATTCAATTGAACAATGTGAAAACATTCAAATTAAACAGAATATATATACAAATATATATATATAAATTTATATATATATATATTGTGCAATCATTCTATATATTTTAACTGTATTCATTTTACATTGAATAGAAATACTGTTTAAAAGATTGAAGCTTGTATAAGAGAGAATTTAATGGATGAATGGATGGTCATGCTAAAAGGAAAGTAGTAATTGTTTAATTTCAAATGAAATGAAATATCAGTTTTAATATATTATACATGAATAAATACATAATGAAAATTTTTATATACTAAATTTCTGCATTTCTGCAGATTTCTTACGGTCTTAAAAAACACTTAAACTCCTTAATAGTGAGTAATAGTGAGTATAAAAAATATCCATGAAAAATCTTTTACTTACTATAATATGATTAATATCTTTTTTGAATGCCAATTAATCAAGGTAGTAAATAATAAAATACAGGCCCTGATTTTGAATTCGAATTTTAAAATTATTTTGTAGACCACATTAAAGTGATTTACTTTCGTTACCATTATTCTTAATTGGTAAAATAGTTACATCTCTAATTGTTCTATTTACTTTATCTAGTAATGGGGAACTATCTTGTATTTGTGTTTTATTTTTAACAGTAGCTTGTTTTCGCCATGTTTCCACCTCATTCATATCGTTTTCACAAAGTTGCTGTTGTTGCCGTTGTTGATCTTGTTGCTGTTGTTGCTGTTGTGGTCGCAATTGATAACGTGACCATACCAATTTCATTGGATACCAACATATTAATGTAATACCAATAACAAATAAGACAGCAATGATTACATAGCCACTCTGCACAATATACAGTATTAATCTAATATCTTTTGCCATATTTGATGGAATGTGAACTTTTTGCTCAAACCATAACAGTGGAAAATATATATAAGGTGTATTCTGATACAAACTGTAAAGGAAATCAGAGAAGGGGCTTCAAAATCAAGAGTATTACATAAATTTATTTTTATAACATGAGAAAACATTATAGACGCCCTACCTTACATAAGGTATATTAAATCTACATATTATTGATTTATATTTTACTGACTCAATTACAGTTCAATTATTCTAGGAAAATATTCTGAACTAATATTGAAAATATTAGTTCTTTTCTACTTAAGAACTTTTTCAAGATACTGGTAAAAGTGTACTAATCGTATCCGAGTCCATTTGACAATAGCACCTCAATTTCTGAGAGTCTATGAATTTAATCGAATTTTCCACAAGTATTGTGTATTCGAAACAAGTAAGGACTTTATAGTTCTTCGAGATCGACTCTTAAATTCCACTATTTTGGTAATACAGTTCATTACATAAGAGGAAATTCCAAAAATGGATCGATCTGAACCAAATTTGGTACACATACTCTCTAACTCAAAATACAAAACGGCCAAATATTTGTACAAAATTAATTGATTTCTTTTGAAAAAGACATTATATAGGATGCCGTCGAACTGTACTAAATTTGGTATAAATATTTTCTACATCAAAATATAATTGTGCACCAATTTATGGTAAAATATATTTGAAATTGTATTTTTTTAAGAAAGACGTTATATGAGGCATGGTCGTAAAAGTGGTCCGATAATAACAATTTTCAATAGGGTTCAACTTTGCTCAAAAATTCCACCCATAAACTTATTTTTAAGTAAAACTTCTGAACAATGTGGATTGTTCACCAAAATGGGTGTAAGTATCATTTATCTCTCTACAATTCGCCGTTGATCTAAGGTATGTCTATCGACTGCCTCTTATTCATGTAAAAATTGTTAATAATTGACACCAGATAAACAGACATAAAAAGAGAAATGTGCATCTCAAATACTTCTGAGTTAATATTATTATGTATGCATTAACACTTTACACCTTGTGATATAAAGAATAAAATATATAAAAATTAATGAACAAGTATTGTAATAAGGGTTTATCTAAAATCTCTCTCTCTACAGTAAATTAATGTAGTGCAAGAAAAGGGTAGGTAATTGTACAAATGCAAATCTGTCTTGACAATTTTTACCTTATACCAGGAATTGGTTCCACTAACATATTCACTTGAAATCGTGCTGCTACCTCCAAAGAAATACCTGTCTTAGGTTCTAAAATCATAAAAAATTCATGTTGTTCAGCATTTGGTTGTAAACCGTGAACCTGATTTATATAAAACTCATCAGCTAAATAAAAATGTGGATATGACATAAACACCGGTGAACCAAAACGACAGGATGATATATTCATAACGCCGGATGGTACACATTTATCTCCACAAAAACAACGATTTTCTGGATACAATGATCCATTGTCTATAGATTTTTGACCTCCGGCATATTTATAACCCTGAATACCTTCAACGTCTACCATATTAACATAATTTAATGGTATACTACGGCACATATCTGCTGTAAATAGTTCTATTGTACTTTCAGTTGTTAAATTTGGTGGCTGAAATTCACCAGCTGAACCATTAACCAAGCCACAATATGAATCGTAGAAACCAGTATGAGTATTATAATTCCACGTATGCATTTTACCTAATCGATGAATATCATTAATACCAGTATATACATTAAAAAGGCCCGTTAAATCCGCACTACCATTACGCGGATAGAACCAACCAAATTTATCGAATGGTACTTCAACATCTTCACCAAATATTGGCATAACTCGAGCCATATCTAACATATTATCATTATAACCACTAAATAAAAGTTCTTCAGTCGTTCTTATTACAGATATTTCTTGATTATATAATTTCAATCCAACATCTACCATTTTACGGCGTACTGGATCCCAATGTTTGGCCTTACTTGCAGCTGACTAAAAATAAACTTAAAAATTAAAATAACAAGAATATTTAAAGTAAATCTACCTTATGGAAACAATTAGTAGCGCTTTAAACGGTTCTCTTTCTTTCAAAAACAAAAAAACAAAAAACTTCCTTATTTGATTTTTTTCTATTCAAAAATTTCACTGTAAATTCTTAAAAATAAAAAGTGTTGTAATAAATAAATTTTCTGTTAATACATTGAATATTTTCAAGTAATAAAGAATTTAAAAATTTTTGGTTGCTCTTTAAATTAAGTTATATAATTTTAAACTTGCTGTTGTTCTTGGTGCAATTTTAATTTTTGTTTTATTGTCTATTTACACTCTACAAAACTTTTCAAGGTATAATATTTCTATGCAGATATTTGTAACACCTAAAAGAGCTTGAGATGCAACCACCTTTACCACCAAACGATTCAAAATCATTTTCCGATACCATTTAGTAAGTTAACTTTGACGTCGGTCCATGTATATTTGTTAACAAGCTAAATGTCACAATTTATACGAAAATGATGATGAAATTCGATATAGAAATGACCTTTGGTATAATTGATAAGCATTTGAGCCATTGCTCCTTTTCTTTATCAAGACTCATTATTCTATTCTAACAAACGTGATCCAGATTGACCCTTACATTTGGACCCCCCACATAACAAACTTTTCAATTTAATACGAAAATTACCATAACAAACTTTCTTAAATTTCATTTAAGAAAGTTTGAAATTTGAATCTCATTATAAAGCATTTAAGTATTGGCCTAGTTACTTGATTTTTTTGCAATTTTTTTTGATTTCTTTTTCATCATTTTTGTAATTTATTTATATTATTTATTTTAGTAATTTTGAATTATGGCATTTTTTTTAATTTAAAGTATGAAATTTTTACGACTTTAATTTTACGCTCCATAACAATATAGAAAACCAAATAAATGTAACATATTTATTAAATCAAATTTGAGATAAAATAAACATACAAATGTATCATACTTACTGAAACAATAAAAAAGATAGATTTATCATGGAACATAGTATATATAAGAAGACATAGTATAAGAATTTAATAATTAAAATAATAATTTAATAATTAAGTCAACACTTTACAACTCAACATCGATTTAAAAATAAATTATCATAGATGTGAACAGTTATTTTACAACTGATAGCAAGTTTCTTTTGAAATCAGTATATTTTTTTGCAAATTGATTCAGACTGATTAACACTCGTGCACTCTAACGATTACTCACTTAAGTACGATTAAAAGCGTTGTAAAATTATTTATTGCTATGCCCTGCGTGGCAAGTATTTTTATAACATTAACTGCTTAAAAAGCCGCTGGCCGAAAAAAACATCTGTTTTTTGTATTTTTAACGCTACTAATTAATAATCTAAAGTAGTTTTAGTGATAATATTTACCAAAGCTACTGCATTTAAAGTAATAATTTCATCATCTAATTGACCCACACTATTTGCTGCATCAAAATAGTAAAAACTTTTCCGTCGGTATGTAACGGAATCATTTTCCAGATGCCATCTAATATCAATCTTATCAGGTTTTTCGATAAAACGATATGGGCCGCATTCTGCCAAAATTGGCTTCGTTGATAAATTTTTAAAATCGTATGGATTCGTCCAATTGAAAACATATATATCCAAATATAATTCTAATGAGGGATTTTTCCAATTCTCATACACAATGGTATTCGGTTGTAAAGCCATTTTCTAAACAATAAGAAAATATAGTAGTAAATCTATAGTAAATATATAGTAAATCCATTCTGATAGTTTAATAAACGGCCAAATGCACTGTAAGAGGTTTTATTAAATTCAAGCAATTCTTAAATGCAACAAACACTTATTTCGTCCAGTTTTTCCCATTAAATATGTAGCATTTCTTTTTCACTTTGTGGGAGATGGACACAACCATCAGTTAGGTATGTTTGTTAAAGTTAAACATCCATCTTCAAATGGGTTCCTATTTTTTTACACTTTTTATTGTGAATTCTGTTCCAAATGAATTATTTTTCTCAGTATCATACGTTAAGTGTAAAATGCATGAAGCATTGAAAAATTTGTAATATTAATTGTTATTCCTGTAAAAATTAACTTCAAAATTTTTATATATATAATTTTAAAAAATGTAATCTCTTACCTTTGCCATAATAGAAGCGAATATTTCTATCCAAAATATTGAACCCAAAATGCCAATGATACTTAATATTATACCAAACGAAACGATAAATATTTTTCGCCCACTTAAACTCCACCGTGTAAAATTTTTAGGCTTTTGAGGCATCGTTCAAGCTTTGAGAAAAATATAAAAAAAAATATAATTTGTTTGATTAAGCGTACTAATAAAAAAAAAGTCATTCTAATCACTTAAAATTGAATTTTAAATAACTTGAAATGTGATCCTATCACAATTGCAAACTTTACGACGTAAAAACAAATAAGAATTTTATAGTGGGTCAAGGCTAACCATTAAATACCCTAAACCTCTTTACTTAATGTCAAATAATATGGCAAAATTTATAATTCCTCAATTATTTGAAAAGTTCGTTGTATGAAAGGAGATTTAAAAAATTTGTCGATTTAAGCCAAGTTTGGTATACATGTTTTTTATTTCAAAATACAAACTGACAATTTTCGATAAAATATATTCAAACTTAAATTATAGTCTATATAATGATTTTTTACGAAAAAGGCGTTACAGGGGAAGGGATCCTAAAAATTAACTAATCTGGATCAAATTTTATACATAAATTTTTTATGTCAACCCACAAGGCGGTGTTAATTTTGGCTTAAATTTATTCAAAATTAAAACTTTTGTCCATGCAAAGACCTTTTTTCAAAAAAAGAGAAGTAATTGTAAAAATGGAGCAATCTGGACCGAATTTGGTACACAGATTTTCTATTTTAAAATATAATTTAGCACCAATTTATTTTAAAATATTGAAATTGTAATTGTGTTTCATACAATGGCATTGTCCTTGAGAAAAACGAGAAAGATGAGAAATAGACGAAATAATGGTCCTCCTTTAACCATTTTCAATACAATTCGCCTTTGGGCCAAAACTTTGAACTAAATTTCATTGGAATATCTTAAAAATTGCGACTTCCGGCTAGATAACCAATTTACATTAACAGGTATCAGGCAGACAGGTAGCCAAATAAGTCGGTTCCCACCGACTTATTGAACTTTTTTTAGATTCAACTGAACGTTGAATCTATTTTAACTTTTTTTGGGTGTTACAAACATTTGAAATCATTTGATCGATGATAATTCTCAAGGACAAAATTTCCAGAAACAACAAATAGGTCCTCTAGTTAAATAAAGTTAAGCACATCAGACATCTAACCATACAGACAAATTCGTATTCAGTTATGAAATGATTCTGGATCGACTGGTATTATAAAACATTGAGATGCCTCATTTGTGAGAATCGCGCAATTTTTTATATTAATCGATTCTCATAAATGTACTTAAAATGTTCTAAAGTATATATACGTGTATTTTCTACTTTTTTTCAAATAATACTCTAACTTTATGAAGGAGGAGGAGGAGGAGGAGGAGGAGGACATAATTGACGAACATAATAAAAATAAATAATTAATGGGTAATTTCTTAATGCTTAGATAATTTTTTTATATGTTTTATTAAGTATTAAACAAATACGAAAAATTGTAAACAACAAAGACGAACAAGTAAGACAAGTATATTTGTTGTATGCCAATATCTTCAATCACCTCGACATTGCGATTACACTTGATATGTACAGAAAAATATTTCATGTTTTATAATTTTCAGTAAATGCAGGCAACTTTTCATTTTTGAGAATAATATTTAAAATGGAAAAAGGTAGATGGAAATTTTTAAAATCTATTGCAATTTTCAAGAAAAAGTGAGGCGCTAGCGCAGCTTTAATCCATATAAAGTTTTGTACAATGGACCGCCATATGCAAAACTAAGCCCATTATTTTGTTATAGAAATTTATATTTTACACATTCTAATTACACAAGTAGACTCTACAATAATAGTCCAAATTCAATTTATATGTATGATTTCTCATTTGATCGAATTAATCTTTTTTGTTGATTTAAAATACACCGCTACATCAAATTTAAAATTAAAGTAAACAAGCAGCCATTTATTCAAATTCTAATGCTATTTACCAACAAATTGACTTTAGTGTGGCTGCCGCTGGTTGCACAGTAAAGCAAATACTTTAGCAAAGTAAATAAACTTATAATTTTGAAATGATGAATACGGTTTCAAGCATTGGACTCATATTTACAATTGCACGTTATATTACGATTTTTAATATTTATTATGTACAGACAATAACACTCTCACACAGACTCTCATTTTGTTGATTGATTCAATTGATTTATTTAATTTTAATAAGAGATCATATGCAATTTGTAATATGTGTATAATTTTTCTATAGTCATCAACAACATCTATCGCCAATAACAAAAAAAGAAGTCTCTACTTTTTTACATAGAATTTATTAAGTTTTTATACGTGTACGTAACGAGCTTATAATAAAACTTTTAGAGTCAATTGCTATTATGGGAAAAATGATTATGGCGATCTGTTAAAAAAAATCTACTAATTTGCTTTTTCATCTATTTAATCTTTCGTAATGTTTGTAAATATTTCAATTAAATTTAACATTTATATGTTTAGATGCACACCCGCCGTGGTGGCTTAATTGCATGGTACGCTAAGTAAAATTTGTGCGCTATAGTTGGGTGTCGCGCGTACTTGATACCGTCACCCTGACTTCTAGTTTAAAGCATGTATTGAACCTTTTATACAGAGCTTAACCTTTGATAATCAGATTCGGAATTTTCTCAAAACCGTTATGCCTAATTTGTTTGGCTCAGAGGGCCTGGTAAGCTACCTGTTTTAATGGGAGCATTGTACTTCACATGGCAAGCGTGTAAATAAATGTACGTACATCCTCCACGATGCCATCTCCAATATCTCGGCAATGAGCATTATTAAAACTGGTAGTCCCGTTGTAGCAATTGAAATATTTAGTCCGATCACGTGAACTCAGGACCCACTAACAAAGGTCGGCCTTTCCAATCAATTCACTTCCAGTTGAGCTGGTGCTTCTCGTAATTAGTCGCCCAGATATATTTTAATGCAATTTGGAATGGACTAATTTCAATCAAATAAATTATTACTCAATTGTTCTATACACAGAAAACTAAGAACGTCATAGCGGTTCGGGGCTATTTCTGAAGTACTCTTCTAAATTTGATTAATATTATTATTTAAAAGGCACTAAAGTAAAAGATTGTAAAATTGAAATGATGAATATTCCTCATTGTAAATTTTTTTCATACAATGACTTTGTCTTAAATTGAGCTTTCTATGTCGGGACTAGATAAAATTGAGGTCTACTCATCATTATTCTGAAATGTCTTTGAACCTTCGTGTCAAACGTCATTTAAACACATCAAAAATTCCAACCGCTACCTATTAAAATACTTATATGGACAGACAACAGATAGGCATACGACCAGGTAAGTTTAAATGGAATCAGAAAATAATTCTGAGATTCTGAGTGTTGTATACATTCGCTAATATTTATTATGCTTTATATCACTTATAGTGTAGACTACGAAAGCATTACATATACATTATTGTAGACAAACATATATAAACAAATGAATATGACGATCAATTTTCTAGCAAGAAAAAAAACATATTTTTTTTGTGCTAGTAAATTTTTATAACAAAACTTCTAATGTTTATTCATGTAAATTTAAAAATGTAAGAAAATTATATTTGGCTGGAGCCAAATCTCGGATACCCACCACCCATACGCCATGATATTACGATTCCGAGCCTCTTTCTGTTTTTCAGTTTTATTTAGAAAGGAAAGGAAAACATTAAAAAAGCAAAAGTTCGATATTACACAATTTTATGTAGATGGGACCGATTTGAATGATCTTTGGATAGATGTTGTAGACGTGGGCCTTTTCATTTCTACAAAATTTTAGGTTTTTATCTCTTGCAGTTTGCAAATAATGAGCAAGTTCAATTTACGTTGAAATGAAAGCGTGTCCTTTGAACAATTTTGCCCACTTTTAATGTCATCCTGTCTTGCAAACATGCCAGACATTGCAATGCCAATGTTCCCACCGAATTTTGAGCTTGATATTCTTTGTACCTGGTAAAATGTTTAAAACACATGGAAAGATGGACATACAGACAGATATGTCTGAATTGATTGATAATTTGATGTAGACTAAGATTGTATATACTTTGTAGGGCCTCCGATGCTTCCTTTTTGGAGTTACAAACCTAATAACAAAATGTATGTATTCCCAAATTCGATTTATAAATGAGCTCGATGAAAAATCAAGTAAAAATATTTTTACTTTACATTTTACAACTTGAGGTACTAAATTCTATAATAAGAACTTCATGTCGCGATATTGCGATTGTACAAAAAAAATTTTGAATCCACGGCTTTGTTTAATTTCAATTTTTAAATTTTATTTCTTTATTATTATCTGTTAGATTTCATGGTTTTACGCTTAATAAAATTAATCAAGCAAAATTGTAAGTTGAATATTCTTCATAAGATCTTTGCGATACAAATGTTTTAACAAAGTTGATATACCTCAGACAACTGTGGCATTTGCAACTAATCATCATAGAATTTAAAAGCAACAATAACAATAATTCTTCATGTATGAGTAAAGAATCACAGATAATAAACTTTAGATAGAAAGTTCATCAAGTTGAATTTTTTAATGAATGGATTTTTTTTAGCAATTTCAATTAACTTATAATCAATTTAATTTTAATGAAACTTTAAATTCCAGTCGGTCGACTGATAAACATCCTATCTGAATAATCGTATTGGACGCATTAGCAAAATAATGTTTTCTTTTTGCTAATAAATCTAAAGAAAAGCCCAGTAAATATTATGAGAATTCTGAATCATCAGTTTTGATATTAAATTTTTTATTATTATGCCGGTAAGTATTGCAAAACATTCAGGTGGCCCAAAAAAAAATACCACACAAAAGTCAGAAATAAAATATCATCATGTGGGTCGTAATGCTGTTTGTATCCAATCTGAATGGACAGATTTTACATGAAGATTAAAAATGAAGGAGCTATCTACACGTTGGCCATTGTCCACATTTAATTAGAAGTGCTGCTGAAAGTGAACGTGAATCTGTTGAACCCTCTTTTGAAGCGCCCTCGGTATCATTCACATCGATTACTTTGAAAAAGCTAATTGCCACCCAAAGATTATTTGGGGTTTCCAAACTTGACAAAAAGTCCACTGGACAGTACAACATTTGAGTGGTAAGATCTAGGTCTAGAAAAAGACTTATTTTGAACCTCTAGGCAAAACCTATTATTTGAAAGAAACGCAGAAAAATGTTAAAAATATCATTAGACTAAATATATTAAGCTAAACAGAAACTGTGTCGAAAAATAAAAAAATATTTGATTTAAGAGTCCAACAACCCTCAAACATTATAATACAATTCTATTAGATTATTCTTGTTTAATTATATAACAGTATAATTACGTTGATTCCAAATTCATCAAATTGCATTCATGAGCAAGTTTAGTGTGTATACATTCAAATTTTTATTTTTTGTACACCTAGCAGCACTTCAGTTTCAAGGCGTTATAAGTAACTTGTACACTTGTATTTTATCTTTTATTAAGGAGGAAGGAATCAAAATTACTGTCTGCTATCATTCATCTAATCGTCTTCCTGTCTCTGCAAATTTACTATCAAACTATAGGTCTATACTAATTTTGCTTGCAAAGTGGGTTCTATTCTCAAGTAATTAGACATTCTTTTATAGAGCGAAATTTTTAAGTGTCTCCTAAGTTGTTTTATTCACTTTATATATCTTCGATTTGTTCACTTTATTTTACGATTTAGTAAACTAATGGTGTAGAATACTTAAAAGTCGGCCTGGGTAGAAAGTAACGCTTTTCCTTAAGCACTATTTTACTACTTTGCATTATACATTAATGCTAGAATTTAAAAAAAACAATTGTCCAAAAGTGGAAAATATTTTACTATAAATCTCATTGTTTTTTTAAAGGCTAATTTAACTTTTGATAAATTACAACCTATTAAATTGTGCTTAAGCAGCATCCTCTTTAAAAATACGTTGAATAGTAATTATTTACATTTAGGATAGTGGCATTAACGTTTCATTAATGCATTTTGCTATAAACCTCTATGCTAATAACGCCTCTACAGCGTTAAGATATAATCTTCCATACGTTGTACCATACTTCTAAAAAAAGCACTTTTACATGCTATTTACTATTCTTAAAAATTCGGTTTTTTCATCTTTACTTTCACTTTTTTTTCACTGATAAATTATCTTTACATTCTATGCTGCTTTCCAATAAAAAGAATGTGAAATAAAAAATTTTTATTCTTAGAAACCAAAGCAGACCTCGAAGGAAAATTTTATAAACTTATAAATGATGTACCTCAATATTTTCTTTAGCTTCATTTCCGCATAATGCTTTCAATAAATTACCGCATGCAACATTTTCTTAGAAAGACTTTTCCATAATTCTCACAAAGCATGATTTCATAAAACTTCATACTGCTTGAAATCGGAAATCAAAATTGCTCATTTCTTAACAGTATTAAGAAATTACATACAAAAAATTAAAAACTGTCAATTTTCAACATTTATTCAAGCTACAATTAAACAAAACCCACCTAAAGAAAACTTTTACAAATTTATAAAGCCCCCTAAAAAATTAGGCGTATTAAATTTTAAATAGATCCATTTCTTTTACGTTTTTTTTCGCACTATACATTTCACTCGTAAATTAAATAAATAATTAAGATATAACATTGAAATTTCATAAGTAAAAAGCCATCCAAACCATCCTAATTTCAAAAAAGAAAGTCAAACTTCACATTAAGTCTAACGCTGAACATTTAAACTTTGAACCTAATTTCACGGAATTTTTTTTCGTATTCATCTTACAAGATAATAGAAAATAAATTATAAGCAAAAAATTTACGTTTTTATCTGATTAGTTTTTCTCTTCTGCCTATTTTTAATCAATTATTTGTTCAATATTTCCATCCAAAAATTCAAAATTAAAATCTCAAAATTTATTTTTATGATAAAGATTAAGGCTAACATAAACGCAAGTGGACTTTCACTGATAAAATTTTAATTGATAAAATTTCGTTGATAAAATTTGATGGATAAAATTTCATATAGAGAAAAAGTATCAATGTATCAATAAACCGTAAGGGAGATTCAAATTTAAAAAATGCTTAACATTTTATAAAACGTATGATATAATGGGAATATTACAACATTTTTGATACGAGATATGGATATAACATGCAACAACATTAAGATACAATCACCCTTAATTACACCGATCTACTCAAAATAACATTCCGAATCGATTTACACTTTTCAGCCCATTTATATCTTTGTACACAATTTTAAAAGCATTTGAATAAAATTTGGTTTTTAGGGGTCTTTTGGGCTACAAAAATCTGCAAACAATTATAGGAAAAGTGGGACACTCAAACAACGTTCCGCTTTAAAAGAAGCCGCTATGTGAAAAAAAGTTTACAGTTTGGGATGTTTTTTTATTAAGAATCGATGCAACATGATTATTTACTATTGTGAATGTCTATTTGGAAAGGCCCATGTTTTAAATTTCTAGAAGCGTTTTAAATGTTTTCACTCGTCTTACTTGTTTAAAATATCTACCTTTATTTATATACAAACATTTTAATAATATGAAAATTTTAGACAAATATGAAATAAAATTTTAAAAAACATATAATTAATATAATTGATAATCACTTACTTTTTGTGTATTGTGTTAACGCAATGAGCAAATATCAATATAAAATATATATTTGCAAAAAAAATTCTTATAATTTATGAATTAATTAACAATCCCTTTCTTTCTACATTAATTTTATTAACTTTTATTTTTTTTTTCAATATTTAATAAGTGCACTTATTGAATCTTTTTTTATATATTATTTTAATTGCACTTGTCTTTTCTAAAACAACATTTTTAAAATTCACTTTTAAAAGAAACAATTTAAATCTCAAACTCTCTCTCTTAAATGCATCAAAATGTCTTTTGTAGAATAACAATGCAATATAAATAGCATGAAAATTATTTAATTAAATATGGAGGACAATATCGGGAAATAATTTCATCGCGCGTACACACACCCACACACACACACGCAACATGTATTGCATTTAAATAAAATCAAATATCGTGTGAAAATTACTGCTCTGACGAGCAGCTTAATAGTAACTGTTCTCATAAAAATGAGAGAAAAAAAGCGAAAGCATTTAGAATGTGTGACATAATAAAATATTCGATCATGAGCGAAATTAAAATATTCTACACTCAAATTTCACATAGCAAATCTAATAATTTGAAGTGACATAATTTCGTTGTCAACAATTTTTTTTTGAATACTTGCAATAAAAAATTAAAGAAAATAAAAGTATTTATAAAATGATTTAAAGGTTTATTGATATAAAAATTATTATTATTATTATTATCTACTTTGAACTGACGTTTTGTTCAAACTAATATGAACTAGATCAATAAATTGATAAATCGAAAACTCCCATGTGCTTTCTACTTTGTTATAAAAGAAAACGTATTATTCTTTACAAATAGATTCATTGATATGATTTACTCTTAGACGCTTAGCGTAGCCATCCTCTGTAGTTATAGTTATACATCAACGCAAGTAAATTTCTAGAATTGTTTGTAACCATAAAAAATAAATAAATTTATCTATAGCAAATCTATACAAATCTTAAAGCAGCGATTTCCAAATCTTATAGTAGTGCAACACGTATTCCCATGAAGAAAGTTCAGTTCTCTATTCGTACTAAAATTGCTGAAATGTTTCCATTATCAATCGAAACAATAAATTTCTTCACGCGCATCAATCAATGCAAATAAAAGCAATAAATTCCTTCACCTCTCACCATGCCTACTCTCTTCTTGAGCTGTTGTTAACAATATCCTTTAGTTAGGGGATCGCTGACTTAGAGGAATTTAAATAGAATTTGATTAAGAAGAATTTCAATATAATTTGACAATAATGGAGTAACAAGCATCTTAATTTGTTCAATCTAATTTGAGAATTTACAAATTGACAAAGTGCAATAAAGAAATGAGCACATTTAAATAACTTAAATGATTATTACTCTACTTTACATTATAACTGTAAAATATTGTAATTATATTTGCATAATACAATTTGTAATTTTCAATTATTTACTGTTATTACGATAAATGACCCAATGTATTGTAATTAATCATAAATATTCTTATTTACATTTTTAAAATTTTGATTATTATGATAAAATTCATGATTTTTTTTAATAACTTTTGAATCTTAATACATCGTGCTTACCTATAGTCGCAATGTTACAATAAATCTGTACGTTACTAAATCTATCACGTCCATTTAATATAGACAAAGATGGCATAGCATCGGTCGATCTAGTGCCACTTTGTGAATTTTTTTTATTGATATTTATACTTTCTACTATTTGTTGTTCCGTGTATCATGAAATATTTGGAAGCAACTGAAATCAACCCACCTTTTATTGCGCCAAGTGACTCAAAGTCACTTCTTGTTACGACTTAACTCTGTCTATCTGTCTGTTTATCTGTTTCTTCTCCATGAAAGTTTACGTTGCATTTTAAAGTTGTTTGAAGGAAATTTGAAATGTAGGCGTGATTTAACCCAAAGTCCCAAGTGAATAATTTATGTTCAGATCAAACCATTATTGCGACCACGCTCAATGAAATGATTTATGTTATAAAAAGTTTTTATGCGGCAAAAATAGCAAATCTATGTATTTCCTTATAAAAATGCGGTGTATGATACTTGATAGCCGGCCTTGACCGACAATAACGTACAAACTTTTTTTCTTATTAAAATGAAATTGTACTTTTTGACATAGTTTCATTAAAAATGCTTAAAATGGACACGTAAAAAATTCAACCTCAAAGATAAACCACAAGTTAAATACAAAAATCGTCCATTACAAAGTTTGTAATGGACTTTTTTATAAAGATTCATGTATACAAACTCTTTGTAAATTTGAAAAAGAAATTATAGATTAATTAAGTATTAAGCATAATTTTCGAATGCAATGGACGAAATGAAAGTAGGTGCGTTCGCCAAAACAATTTTAGAAGGCAATAAAATCGAACAAGAAATCTATGATTTGACTCTGAGTCATTCTCCAACATTGGCAATAATCGGAATTCATGCTATATCATAAAATACTTAGAACCACGCAAAATGCAATACACAACACATCAATGATGTTTTTTTCAATGTCTGTTTTTTTCAGACCGCTAGATTGTTTTATTAGAGCATTCTAAAGTTATCCAGACCCTGCCGCTAAATTGATATACATATATTTTCTAAGCTCACAAATTTTTCTCTTATCTAAACCAAATAAACTGCAAGGACTTTCGGAAGCGAAGGAAAAATCATTTCTTTTTTTTAATACAAATTAAAATTTTCCAACTTTAAAAGCGCACAAGCAATATTAATGTACGTTAGAAGAATTGTTTATATTTAAACATCTTAATAAAACTTACATTTGCTTGAATTTTGCTTTCACATTTGGAAGTATTTCAAATACTACAATAACTTAAACAAAATATTGAGGTTTTCTCATTGTTATGCCATGATCAGCTAAAGCAGGTGTTAAATCTTCAATAGCCAAAGTATATTTACGATCTTTATTTGATTTTTTATCCTTATTATTATGATTGCCAGAATGTTGACTATTGCTACGAGTTTTGCAATGTTGCAAGGCGTCGTTGGCAATGTCAGATATAAATTTTTGTGCTGTAACTGAAATAATACGCACAATACGTGGATCGGTTTCTTCAAATCCGGCCATATTTAGATAACGTGCCGTTAAAGCATCTGGTACAGTTGGTGTATAATCTTCCAAATGTTGTAATAAATCAGCCAAAGCCTCACCCGCAGGTTGCTCTAATTCATTAGGTGGGCAATTAGGTGATAGTGTTTGTTCTTCATTGCTTACCACCATAATTATACAATGTACCAATTATTATTATTATTCTTTATTCTTTATATCAAAATTCGTAACTTGTTATTAATATTGAAATACCTTAGAATCAGTTTATAAATAATCTGAATTATATGCGCATCACACCTAATAAATATATATTCTGTAACTTAATTATAACATATCTGAATTACAGTAAAGTCACCATGGACAATCTTTATTTACGAAAGCACTTGTCGCTTAAAGGAAACCAAAATAAAGAAGAAATATTAAAGAATTAAAACTACAAACTTTCGTGTTCTAAATAATAATAAGTTATATTTCATATTTATTCTAAAAAAAATTTCAACACATAACCATCCCTGTTCTTTTATAAGAACTATTAATTCACAATAATCAAAGAAATTTTTTACATTACAATGACTGATGGGATTATTGTGAAAGAAAAAATTTTCAAGTAACAGAATTGTTCAGTAGATAATTCGCAAAAAATAATGTTCTCAAAGAAATAGCAACAAAAATAAGATTAAAAGTAAAACCATAAAGTTTTTATATAATATATACATATATATAAATTAATTAATGTATACGCAGTAAAAAAAATGATTGGTACAAATTTCGGTATATATCGTCCAATTACTAATACCAACATACCCAACAATACAAACGCTAACAGCATTATAAATAACAGTAATAATGCTGCACCAAATATTACTACTCCTACTGCAGCGGCCATTACCACAACTCAAGATTGTACACAATTGAGTGATTTCATGCAACAGCTGGAAGATTATATACCTACCGTGCCAGATGCTGTTATTGCATATTATTTAAATTCAGCTGGTTTCGATAGCAGTGACCTACGTATAATACGTTTAATATCTGTAGCTACACAAAAATTTATATCTGATGTGGCCAATGATGCATTGCAGCATTGCAAAACTAGAACAAATAATCAAAATGGTCTTAAGGTACATATACATTTTTATTTATACCCTTCACCACTTGTGACATATCTAGTCCCGCAAATTTTATTATCAAAATAATTAGTTGGTCACGGTAAAAGATCAAACTTTTTACAAAAAATAATTAGTAGCGAACCATTTGTCCATATAACACAAAAAAACCATCATCTATTATTATCTGCTTAAAGTCTCAGCTGCCCAGGTAAAATGTGCCTTGAACTTGTTGTTGTAATATGAAAATGAAAAAGATTTTTAGTTTTTAGATATTTTGATTTTTAAGAAAACTCAAAATTTTAATGAGAATTCTATACAGTATTTTATACCTCCCACTCTCATAATAATTTATGCCAATTATCTGATCATTTCTAATTTTTATCAATTTCTCTAAATTAAAAATTAATTTTCTACACCCATGTGAAGACCTTCATTACAAGTGGTTTAGAATATTTAAATATCGTTACTAATTCAACAATAATAATAATGAATTATTATTTTATATATAAATAGACATTTAAAGTGAATAAAGAGCGTAAATATACGATGACAACAGAAGATTTAGCATCCGCTTTAGCTGATTTTGGTATAACAGTTCGCAAAGCACAATATTTCCCATAAATATCTTTATATTTACAAAATAATAAAATTTCTTAAAAAAAAAATTACAAAATTATAAATGTAAATTTCTCAAATTTCTAAAATATATAGATTTTATTACAAATTTATATTCATTATTAAATATAATTACAGTAAGAATTGTAAATGTTTTGAAAATATTTCCTTAAATTATCGACATGTAATGAAACGCTTAAATGATCTTTTTGTGCCACCAGCAACACGAAAAGCGAGCACACCGGTTAGAATTGTTATTATGTAATTGATACTTAATGAGATTGCATAGTAACCTTGATTATTTAATAGCGTTAATAATGTTACTGTCAAATGTGTGCACAAAACATAAGATATTTGAAAATAATTTGCAACATCTAACGCATGAAAGAATATAACACTCCAAAATGTATGTAATAAACAAATTGATAATGCCTGAGCGGATGATACAAGAAAGAACATTTCAGAGCCGCCTTTTAAACCCAATGTACCAGGGCCTGACTGAAATTATATGTTAACAAATAATTTCAAAATTAAATTGGTATACAAATAACGTTAGAGTCAATTAGAGCCGACTTTTAAATACCTTACCACCCATTTTGCTTAATGTGAATATGACAAGTTGAGAGTAAAAGAGAATTTTAAAAGTTCATTCTATAATGGGAAGATCTGAAAAGTGCAGTGATTCGAGATCGCATTTGGTAGACACGTTTAATTCATTAATGTACAATAATATGCCAATTTTCAAAATTGTAATTTTTTTCCAAATGACGGAGTTCTTTTTTCGAAAAAAGGTTTTGTGGCGATTCTAACCATTTTAAGTAGGCTTCGCCTTTTGCCCGAAATACGTGTATATAGTAAATTCTATTGACATATCTTAAGTTGCTTCCTTGCCAATAAATCTAAACGGACATTACAAGGACGGAAAATACGGCAAGCTTAATATAATGCAAAAACTGATCCTGTTTAAAATTCCTCTTATGCGGGTTACAAACATCTGCACAAACTTATAATACCAAATGAGTGGCGTAAGGTGCAATATGAGGCATTTAGCCATAACTTACCATATCAGCTAAAACATTAACCAAAGAGAACATAGATGCAATAATGCCGAAACCCAAACCGCTCACATATGCTAAAATATGTTTATTTTCTGTGAAACGTGTATCATCGGCAACAGCTTGTAAACCTTGTTCAGTACGTCTTAATATACGATAAATTATAAAACGAAAAGCTTCTTGAAATAATACAGAGAATATTATTCCAAATGCCAATAATTCTCTTAATGGCACCGTCGTATACCACAATAATGCTGATAGAAGTAATGATACAAGCCAAAAAAATGATGCTGCTATTAATATAATAATTCTTATTGGATCTGATGCTATAGTAAATATAAATAATGCCAATGGAGCACTATACGCCACCATAGAACAACCGAAAAATTCCATTAATGTCATGATGATGCGAAGGAACAGTTACACCTCACAATATATACATATAAACACATATATATATATATATATATATATATATATATATATATATATGTAAATAGCAAAACACTTTTTAATAAATAATAAATAAAATTATTTAATTTTGAAAATCAATACCATTTTAGCATTTTTTTTTTCTTATATATTTACACACAATTAAAGTAGAGACTTTTTTTGTTCTTTTAGTTTACTCATTTTAATAGTTCAGTTATTTTATGTATGACTAGTTCAATTCTTGTCTTCGTCTTATATATAATGAACAATAAAAATGTTTGGATATACAAAAATAGGAATTATTATTATTATTTTTCTATTTTACATGTAGATAAATTCAAATGGAAAGTTATTCATATAAATATATCGTTTTATGTAAACTAATATTCTTGCAACAAACTTGGAAAATTTCTATTTTTAGAAAGTGTTAGCAAAGACTCAAACTTAGAGAAACTTACATTTACTAAAAGCTGTGATATTATAAATATTATGTATTTTTAGGATAATCAATAAAATTATATATATTTTCATGAAATAAATAAATAATAAAAAAAGTAAATTTATATTATTACATTTTGAACTAACCTTTTTCAATTAAATTTTTTGAGTCACTCTGCGCTTTACTCAATAAATCTATATTGTGAATGAAGCAAAAGAAAAATTTCAAAAAAAAACAATCCAAAAAAAATTATCATAACAATAGAAAAAATTCTTGGTGCCGTCAGGGATAATTTGTAGAAAAAATTGAATAAAATTTAAAAAAAATTTAAAAAATTTGTCATCATGCTGCAATGCTTGGAAAATGTTAAGGATGATGACGATGATCGCCCTTCCAATACATTGGACAATTTTGTTGAACTAAAACAAGTATTGCAGATGATTGACACAATAAAAAGTGCCGATGAAAACGCTTTTGAAAAGGATTATGAGAAATATAAAATAATTTTAACCAGGTGGGTGTTATAACAAGTCGCTGCAGTATAATACTATAGCAACCAATATATAAATGAATTATTGTCATTGTTATATATTTTAGATATCAAGAGCAACCGCATTTACTGGATCCCCATTTAGATGTTTTAATACAGCATTTATTAAGTAAAATTCGCAATACATCATTAAAGGACAGTATTAGACATTCTGCTTTTAAATATTTGTATGTCATATGTAAAGTGCGTACATATAAAGCTTTTGTTAAATTTCTACCGCACGATTTAAGCGATTTGGATTTTGTGTTGGATTTATTGGAGAAACAAAATCCAAATGAATTTAGTAATTGGGAAACACGTTATGTATTACTTTTATGGTTATCAATTTTGGTAATGAATCCCATTCATCTAGCTCGTTTAGATCCACAATCAGTTAATGGTACTACAACTGCAAATCTTAATGTCACCAAAACTAAAATGGAACGTATCAATTCAATATGTAAATTATATACCTCGTCCAGTAATACATGCAGCAATATCGCCGCTTTTCTGTCAGCAAAATTTTACATACGAAATGACATAAAGAATATTTACTTGAATGAATTCTTAGAATGGGTAATTAGTCAAAATACTGCTAATTCAACGCATTGTCAATTTGGGCAATTAATGGCATTAGCTGGCATATTAAAACATGGCAAACGTGAAGATCTTCTACCGTATGCTGATAAGCTGTTACATTGGATAATGTCTACTCAATATAAAGATAATAGTGATTTCTTAAAATATAAATGCTACATTAAAATAGTCCAACGTATTGGTTTGGTTTATTTGAAGCCACGTATTGCCAACTGGCGTTATAAGAGGGGCACACGTTCATTAGCAACGACTCTTACTCATAAATCCACAGATTTAGAAGATGCTGATAGAAAATTGCAGGCAGAAAATGAGGATCCTGATAGCGAAGAAGAAGTTGCTGTACCTGATGCTTTAGAAGATGTTATAGAAGAATTGTTACAAGCTTTACGTAGTGGTGGCAGTGATATTAGATGGTCTGGTGCTAAAGGATTAGGTCGTGTAGCGAATCGTTTATGTAAAGAATTGGCAGATGATATTATTGGTTCAATAGCGGGAATGTTAACTCCTTTAGAGCCGCATGAAGCATGGCATGGTGCTTGCGTAGCATTAGCCGAGATGGCTAAACGTGGCTTATTGTTACCTTATCGATTAACAGATTTAGTGCCTTTATTGATGCAAGCCTTGTTTTATGATGAAATCAAAGGTTATATGTCTGTGGGCCAGCATATAAGAGATGCAGCTTGTTACATGTGTTGGGCATTTGCTCGTGCCTACAAACCTATCGATTTACAACCATTTGTTCATCTCATAGCTAGCGGCTTAGTAACAATGGCTGTCTTTGATCGTGAAGTTAATTGTCGCCGAGCGGCTTCAGCTGCTTTTCAAGAAAGTGTTGGACGTCTAGGTAATTTCCCTCACGGCATTGAGATATGTACTCTAACAGATTTTTATTCGGTTGGTATACGCCAGAATACTTATCTTAATATTAGTGATAAAATTGCTCAATATAAAGAATATTGTGTACCATTAATCAAACATCTAATCGAACGTAAAGTCAACCATTGGGATATAACCATAAGAGAATTAGCTGCTAAGGCTTTATATAAATTGGCACGTCGTGATCCACTTTACATGAGTGGTACTGTCATGAAACAGTTATTTGAACAAACCGATTCAATGGACATTAATACGCGGCATGGCAGTGTATTAGCTTTAGGTGAAATCACTTTAGCGCTGAAAGAATTGGAACAGGAAAAAATGGGCGAAAATAGTTGTGATCCATTAATATTGGATGAAAACCTAATAAAAAATTTGAATGAATTAATTGGTAAATTTTTAGAACGTGACTTATATCGGGGCATGAGTGGTGAAATGATGAAACAATGCTCCAATGAATTTATAAAAAATTGCAGTTTAGCAAATATTCCTGCCACTGAACAATGTTTAGGTAAGTATCAGTTTTAGACATTTACTAAACAAAATTTGAAATGAAACCCAAGGACATGCTTTTTAAAAATAAGGTATTATCTGAAAATTTGGTAAAAATTTACAATATTTGCAATCACTTTCCTTATATAGAACACTTAAAAAAAAATTGATACTTAAATAAGAGGTGCCATTTGTTTAATTTTGTTAACATTTTGTTAATATTCTAGGCAAATTAGTTGTTTGACATAATAAATAATTGTGTTATATTTCAATTGTTTATATTCATCCATTTTAGTTCAAATCGATCCATTTTCGATCGCCTTTGAAAAATGACAATTTTTTACTTTCTTAATTCGTAATTGATATTCTACATATTTTGTTTTTATTAAACTAAATACAAGATGGTGTAGAAAATTTAATATTCGGAACTTTTTCAAATAAATCATCAATAAGACTTACCATGGATTATTAATTTCAAATTAATTTATTTATATGTGTTGTTTATTTCATAAACTTTGAACAGAAACGTGGCAAGTGATTCTTGATAAAAGTCTTATAAATAAATCGGAAGCAATACGAGAGGCAGCAACAAAAGCTTTGGGTGAAGTATGTTCAGCATATTATTGTAATACACCGGAGCGTTTTCTTAGCAATGAAATTATGATAAAAAATTATATGGAGGGCGCTGATAAAAGTTTAGAGGAACATTTTCGTATGGGTTATGTTATGGCATTGGGCGTATTACCAGCTAAAATTATTTTATTGCAATTTGATAATATATTTGATTGTTTAGTAAGGCATTCGTTAACACCACTACAAGCTGTCGCTGGAGGCGAGAATGTAACACAATTTGATGCTACATCTAAAAAAAATTGGAGTGAATCACGACGTGATAGTATTAGAGCCCTTAGTAAGTTTATAAAAACTGTGGGATACGGTAAATCTGTGACAGTAAGTTTTGCTAATGAAAAGTATTTAAATAAAGTATTAGATTGCCTGTTATTAGCATCAAATGAATATACATTGGATAATCGTGGTGATATTGGTGCTTGGGTAAGAGAGGCTGCTATGTTAGCTCTTTACGATTTATTAAATGATTGCCCTAAGGATTTATTATCTTCACGTTATGTACATCAAATTATTTTAATCTTTCTACAACAATCTGTAGAAAAAATTGATCGTACACGTGCTTTAGCTGGCCGCTTATTTTGTAAATTAATCCATTTAAAACCAGAAATTCCTCATATTGTACATCATGATCAGCTAAAGGCAACATTTCCCACAGACGCTGATAGTGTATTATGGTTATTTGCTGATCATACATTTCCATTATTTTGTTCATTGTTGAATTTACCGGAATACTCCAAACGTATTTTATTGGGACTTAGTGCCAGTATTGGCCAATTGACTGAATCATTAATTAAATATTCATCGGAGGCATTATTTCAATTTTTACGTAACCATCCATCGGATGTGAGACGTCTTTGTCAAGAAATTGTCATCATATTTGATGAAAATTTATTGAACGAACGCGTCACATATCCCTTATTAAACTTTTTAGAGATTATCATAAAATCAGGTAAATATGAACTGTAATTTCTTTAATATCATCTAATCACTTCTAGTTTAAAAAGTGCCCTCCTACATTATCCTAAAAAGACTCTTAAAAATTTTTGTCAAATTATGAGACTGCAAATGCAAAACTCTCTTTGAAAAGCGTTTAAGTATTCCATATAATTGTATTGTACAGCGCTCAATGAGCCTTGCTTTCTATCTATGAATTTTTACTTAAAAAAGTAGAGGTGTTGTCAGTTTTTGTTGCTCTGTGGGCCTGTTTTTTGCACCGATTTTGCTTAACTAATGTACCCATAGTTTTAATGATTTTGCCCAATTTGAAGTTGATATCCTTTTTTTACGACCACGAGAATGCTTACTACATACGGACATATGGACAGATATGTTTAAATCGATTCAGAATTTGATGCTAATCAAGAATGTGTATAATTTCTAGGATCATATAATAATAAAATGAATAAACTCCCAATCTTCGCATGGTATGGTGGGTATAAAAATATGCTAGCCAAAACTAGTTGATTGGGTGGTGAATTATTAAAATTTGACAATAATAACCATATTAACCTTCCAATAACAATGATTGATATGTGCCATATGGGAGGCTCTTATCTAACTTTCAAAAACTCCTTCTTGTATGGCTTAGTAAAATGTCTGTAAATATTTTTAAAATGGAATTTTTATTTTATGTGCATACATTATTAAAGAAGCAAGTCCGATTATCTTCATTTTCAGACAGAGTTCTTCAATGTTTGATTAATGCGTGCATAAATCTATATATAGTTCACTAAAATATCGTCCTTAATTAATTATTTTCATAATTTGAATCTATAAGGAAGTACAACTTTTAAAGGAACTGGGAATTTTAAAATTAGTAATATTAATTGTTTTTTTTTTTTTTGTTACTTGGTTCGTTTTACCTCTTTGTCCTTTTTAATAATCTTAAATAAAATGACGCGATATATTTAATATTCAGAACAAAGCGCTTACTTATTTTCTATTTTAGGTTACATTACCACAGCTTTATTGGATACCACAATAACATTCGCCGATGATATCTATCGTTTGGTAAATGCCGAAATTAAAGGTTATAAAAAATTGTATAAACTGACATCGGCTGTTGGCGTTATATGTCAATTAATCCAAGTACCACATTTGTCCAAGAAGGCATTAACAAAATTATCCATATTTTTGGGTTTAACTCATGTGCATATACGTAAAACAACAGCAACAAAATTATATGAAGCATTGGCTTTACATGGTGATGTGTGTAATATCAATGAAAAATCCTTAGAAGAGGCATTAAATATAATAACCGAAACCGATTGGGGTTTACCATTAAATGAAGTACGAATTATACGAAATAATTTATGTAATTTATTGGATATAAAACCGCCATCGACAATTATCGCATCTGGTACAATCCCTCCGATACACGATAATTAACCGTAATACAAAAATAATTTTACTTCACTTCAATAAAGCGCTGTAACATTTAAAAGCAGGCGTCTAATAATGTTGTTAAGGAACATCTAACGAAATTTACTAAATTTATTAATTCATCGGTGTTAAAGTTATTTCCAAAACACTAAAACAGCGCATCATATTTTAGTAATATTTTCGGAATAATGCAAAGATTACAAAATTGCAAAATTTTGCTTCCTTTTTTTTGATTTCTAATAAATAACCAACAACAAAAAATTTCATACAATTATTTTATTTTATTTTTGTAATGCGTTATATAAACGATTAAAAGTTTTTCACAACATCAATTTTTAATTAACTATTCATCCAACAAATGCCTGTTCTTAAATATGCTTAATTATATACCTCGATTTATCATATAAAATTATGCGAATATAAATCAAATTTCATATCTTCAAAATTATCTAAACAGATCCATTGACGGTTTTTTTTATTCAATTGAATTATTGGGTTGGCTTGTTGTATCTTACAGCGTCTATTTTATTTATAAAGATTTATATAATATTCAGAAGTATTTGACATGAACTTATCCTTTATCAAATCGATTCATTTAGAATTACTTTTCAAATTGATTTAAGGGCGCCTGTACACAACAGGCAACAAATAGTTTGTTTAAAACTTGCAAAAGGTAAGTCGGTGCTCGTCCTAAGAACGGACACAATCGAATAAAAATCAAGCTATTTTTTACAATCCTTTGACATTTTTGATAAATACAAACAAATTTACAATTTTCAATATTATTTAAAAAGGAGGTAAAAGGAGGCTGCTTATGTGCCACATTTAAACCAGATCAGATAGTTTGTTAAACCCGCTCCAAAACAAAAGATCTCAAAGTACAATTCTTTTATTTTCTTGCCTTAAAATTCATGTTGTTCCAATTAATTTGAGCAAATCGCTATAAAATGATCAAGAGTGGATCGGACATTTATTTCAATTACACCGATCATTTGTACATTTAGACAAATGTATACGTTTGTTCGTTCGCAAAAAGTAGACCTTTTGTTCTAACCTAAATAGCTTATTTAGAATGAATAAAAAATTATACATTGGCGCCACTTAATACAAGAAATCGCAAAATCCATGACCATGACATGACCACTTTTAGGATTAGTCCCTTTTTAAAGCGAGAAATATTGCTTAATTTTGTAAGAATGAAATATAGACGGAAGAATGTTGATAATCTCTGGTAATTTTTAGAAGTTTTACTAAACGTCCTAATTTAATGAAAATTAATTTAATGAAAGTTTTTGACTTTTTTACTTTTTTAACTGTTTAATTTTAATTACATAATGTAATGCAATACATTTAATAATAATCATCTCTGGCCGATAATAATATTTTCACATAGTTTTTTATGTTTACCATCCAGAGATTGATAATAAACGTTTTGTTTGTAAGCGTCAATTTACAAAAACAGATTAGGAAACATTTGACCACCATGCGCCCATTCCATGTCTGATATTAATTAATTGAAAAGTCTGATATTAATTAAAAGTTTAGCGATTTCATATGAAATTATTGCACGCAAATTGATAGTGAATATTAAAGGATACATTCATTTTGTACGTTATAAAAGCTGATGGCCATACTCGTAGAAAACAATGTAGAGTCTAGATGTTTGGTATTAAAGTAATTTGGTCCCAAGCCAAATATCAATTTCTTATTTATGTTTTGCCGCTTCTCTTTTAGGTTTTTTTTGTTTTTTGTTTTCTCCTTTGTTAAATGAATACTTAAATCTAAATAATTAAACTATCAAAATAAAACTAAAATTAAAGACTATAATCGCTCCTGACGCATGTCTACATTTATTTATAATTACAATCTATTTTATTTCGACACACTTTGATTGTTAAGTTCAAACAATACTTTTCGAAATTTTTAATACAAATATATATGTAAATAAACTACATATATACACATCTAACCTTAACTTGATAATTTTACAAATTCATTGATAATTAAAAAGAAACCAAATGATGTAATTTTTTTTAATTTCTTTTAGATTTTTCTTCTCTATTTTTTCTTTTTTTTTTTTTTTGGATTGCCTTAAATTTGTGTGATTGATAAATGTACAATTTATTTAAGTCAAAAATAATTAATAAGTTGCACTATTAACTAAAAAATTAAATTAAATCATATTAAATTAAATTAAATGTAATGCGTTTTAAATGTTTTGCTGTTGAGTTTTTTTTGTTATTTTTTTGTTATTATTTTTTTTTTTTTTTGTTTAATAAAACCACTTATCGAAATAGGCGGGTAAAAGTTTTTAATGCCAATGCTACCGACTTTGAATGAGATGCTCTGTAATATAGAAAAGAAATATATTTATTAAAATTTCCCATTTTAATTATCAAGCATCAATTAATCATATAAATATTTTCTGCCTTGCATTAGCATGAATATAAATTACGTGCAAGTTTTCTTTTTCTTTCCTTCATAATAAAAAAAAAAAGGAATAATATTTTCAAGAAATCGCCAACAAATCCAAATAATACACGCTTCATTTTTAAAACATATATTCTATCTATTTAGACCGTTCCAAAGTTTTTACGCCTAATAAACTAAAACACCCATAAAGCATACTAAACAGACGCTTTTCTTTTGGCACTGTTTACTTTTGTCCAAAGTAGAATTTTTTTGGTAATCACAAGCATTAAGCACCAGAAAATGAGACGTATCATCGATCAAGATTCAATATTGAAGATTCAAACGATGGCATTCAACTATAAGTTTCGGTATCGACCAGTACGATTCAAATTAAAGTTTAATTTATGGTTGTTTTAAAAAATAGTATTCGATTTTTTTTCCAATTGGCAACTTGACTAAAAGAGTATCCACATTCTGTAATGGAACAACAACAGTTGCTACTTTAATCACGTTTACTTGCAATGCATAAAAATTAACAAACAATTGGCCGAAGCTAATTTTTAAATACCCTACACCACTTTGCCTTTGCCAATTTACATTGACATTTTAAAATATCAATGAAATTCATTATAAGTCAAGAAAGTAAAAAATTATAATTTTTGAGTTGATTTGAAAAGTGCATTATATGGAAGAGCGTATAAATATTGGACCAATCTAAATCGAATTTGATAAGCAGATTTTCTGTGTGTCAATTTTTTTTAAAAATTGTAACAAGTAGTAAAATATAAGGGTTATTTTTCAAACCAAAAATCTTTATATGGGAAATGGTCGAATAAATAATACTCATTTTTTAATAGGGTTGTCTTTTAGAATAAAACGCGCTCATGTACCAAATTTTGTGAAAATATCTCACAAATTTCAAAATGCAGACAAATTAGCAGAAAATAATTCTAGTTTGATTCGATGAGAAATATGAGTTGGGTCTATCTCCAGTACAAATTGAAAATACAAAGTGGTGCACGTTAGAAAAATGATTATTTGAAATTTCATTGGAATATAATTTTCGAAATTCTCTTTCATTTAAGAATGCTTAAATATATGTATAAATTTTTTAATAATATGCATTTACCTCATCACTGTATTACAAAAGTCATTTAACTGCTGTTGTGTGGCTGTTACATAACCACCACTATTCTTTTTCGGTAAAGCGTCCACAGCACTTTTAAGATATGTCTCCATATTTACATCATTCACTACGGTTTTCAATTCTGTTAGCACTTCAGCAACATCGGGTAACATGTAGGTATGTAAACAAAAAACTGAAGCATGTATTAGATTCATAACTAATGCTTCACCATTTTGTTCTGCTATCTCCATTACCAATAATTTACATTCGTTAAAACGATAATTTAATAATCGACCCCATTTTAATAGATTACAAAAGAAATTTCATTACTGATGAATTAGCCTCCCGATGATCCAAAGTACATGCTAGTAGAGCACATTGAAATATCGGTGTAACTAGGGAACTTTTTAGGAATGGCAATGGACAACAATCGATGAATCGTGAACTTAAACGAAAGAAATCATCAACAGTATCTGGATTATTTTTTAAACCATTCTCAACTTGAAGCATTTTAAAAGTTGGCTCAATAAATGCCTTTAACATGGTTAATAAACCATCAATACATTGCTCCACTTTAGCAAATTCATCAACTAATACAGAACCCAAATATAAAAAGCAACTATGATGATGTACAGCATATAGGCATACCATTTGATTGATTAAAGGCTCTACTAAGGCTGCTGCCTGTTTTCGTACCATACGAATACTGTAACGTATTAAACGGCAAGTTCGTTCCATTACACGAACATCACTTTGATATTTCTCCATGACGCGAGTTATTAATGGCCATGCATCATTTAATATCTGCAGGGTGGGATGGACATCATCATCTGTTATATCAGGATTTGTATGACGTATTACAGCACATGCTCTATCTACCCAATAGGCAGGATCAGTACGTTCACCTTTACAAATAGACGCCAATGGAACATTCTCTACCATTACAGCTAACGGTTGAAATTGAAATGATACAATTTCATGCAAGGCTGTCTCTAATTGTACACGCGGCAGCCGCGATAATATTAAAGAGATACCTTTCAATAATCCAATGGCCAATTCATTGTTAATTTCAAAACTATCAAGACTTCGAGCTATTTCAATCAAACCATTAATATGACAAGTCATTTTCTGTCGGCATGCTGAACAAATCGATGTTAATGATATGGCAGCTGCTGCAGCTAAACCGTTCTTTTGTTGCAGCGAATATAAAAGGAAATTTAATACAGCTTGCAGTGTATCCGGATGATGTTCAATCCAATCACATAATTCACCCAATAACATAATTGATGTGTAACGTACCGCAATATGCGTATTATCGGGTAAATTAAGTATAGCTTGCACAACCTTCGGTATAATATCATTTTCATCTCTATATAAAACAAAACAATAATAACGACGACAATAATAATAATAATAATAATAATAATAATAACAACAACAATAATAATAACAATAATAAACAACAATATAATAATAATAATAATAACAACAAATAGATAAAAAATTTATCATTATGAAGCCGACTTTTATCATATCGCAAAAATACAAAAACATAAAGATTCTATGGAATTAAATTGATTAAACAAAAACGTTTTGTGTATTTTATAAAAATTATAAATTATTATTATTATAGAAATAAATATTATAAACTTACGGTATTATATTTTTAGCAACATTTTGCATAATAAATAATGCTGATTCAGTTGATTCCCACGTAGCATTGGCAGCTTGTAATGTTAGAAACATTTGTTTAAAACAAGATCCTGAACCCACAATAAATGAGACATCTTTTATTAAATCCGATACTTTACGACGAAAATCCTAAAAACAAAAACAAAAAAAAAAACAACAACAAAAATGAATATAGAAAAAAAATTACAGTTTTTCTTATAAAAAAGAACAAATATAGAATATTTTAATAAAGCCACTATCTAAATAATCTTTGAAAATAAAGTAAAAGTTGATAATATGAAGAATTCAAATTTTAAAATTATACAATTTTGTACGCGAACGTCCGTTAGTTTTTTTGGTTTTCCAAATACTTCGTATAACAAAAACTACGCGGAGTTAATTGATTGAATCAGACGTTCACTTTATTCATTTTATTTATTATGAAGTATAAGTATTTAATGAAAAATTTCTAATTCACTGTTAACTAATTATTTGTTGAATTTTTTTTTCCAAAATTAAATCACAGGTTTTTACGCCCAAGACAACACAGGCTTGAATTTGAATTTGAAAGAATTGATTTTTATATTAAATATAACTTTCACTTTTAATTTACTATATCTAACATAAATTATTTTTAAAAATGGTTAACTGAATGCACGATCACGAAAAACATTTTTGCACTCACATTAAAACTATCATTTTCATCCATTAAGCCCTCTTGATCCGATTCCATTTGGGCTAAACGATATAAAGCACTCAATAAACGTTCTATATGCGGCTTAAAATGGGCAGTCAATTGATCATTATTACGTTGAAATAACTCCTCACTCAACCGATACCACAAATTGAATGTTATTTCAGCAACTTCATAATCAAAATGTCCAACACACACTAATACCAAATCCAGTCCTCTTAAAGAATAATGTGGCATCGTTTCGCTGCTATTGTTTAGCATGTCACAGAAAAATGCTTCACATAATGTAGTAAATATACGGCAATAATTCATTGTTTTATCAATATCTTCAGTGCCAACACTTGTGTGATAAGCACCTTCCAACATGCAAACACCATTAAATAATAACAATTTAAGATGAGGATCCAAATTATTAGTTTCATTATTGGTTTCAATGCAACCTAATAAAGCGCACAGGCAATCTGTTGAAGCATCATGCAATTTACGTCTAGCATTTTCCTCCATGCTAAGCAAACGGAATACATATTGCGTTATAGGATTTTGTGCCGATAATTGTAATGGCATTGCATGCACAACTACCCAAGCATTATAACATCTTAATGTTGAATTTACAATTTTCTCAAAATTATGATCATTTACACGCAAACAAATGCATAAAAATTCAATCACTTTAGGTGCAGCAGCCTCCAATTGTAAATGCACTTCTTCTCGTCGATTGGCACCTAAACGTAAATAACGTGAATCCATTTCTTCTGGTATTAATGTTAATATCTCTAATAGAGGCCATGTTGATTGCGTTTGTGGGGAGAACATGTCCAGCAAGTCTAATATAGGTGCTTTCCAAGAAGCCATTAATAATGCTAAATCAGATACGGCTAAACATAATTGCGTCACTATAACATTATCAGTATCATTTGTTATTTGACCGATGTGTCCAATTAAAGAATCTCGCAATGATTCATGCGATGTGCAGGGCAATTCATGAAATGAATTTTGTATTTTGTTGCGCATTGTTTGAGCAGCAAAATAACACGAATGCAAATCACGCTTTTGCTGTAACAATTCATCAGCTATTGTCCAAGAGTATATCTACATGTAATATGAAACAAAAAAGGGAAAAAATAAACGTCGTTTTTTCATAAAATAGTATCATTACTTTTGATGTTTCTTACAGATCTTTGAAATTCTTCCAGATATTTGCTGGCTTTTTCTTTTTCTTTGGGATTGGCATTGTGATATAATGTACATATTCCTTGATACACCAAATCAGAGGTGGGTGGTATTTCCATTGTGATTAAAAAATATGATATATTTCTTTTTACTTTTGCTAAAAGCCAAACACTAACACAACAAATACATCGAACAATCCAATACCACAATTGCCTTTCTAATCTCCGTCTGTACCAACATATATAAGGAAAAAATTTTCCTTAGCACAAAGTTTTTTTTGTCCTTTTGTGTAGAATTTTAATTGTACAATTTAATTTTTAGGCAATAACTTAGTCACTTAGATTAATAATTGATGATTATTTAGTCTTTTTCTTTCGCTTTTTCGCCTTTTTCTCCGTTTTTAATGTAATAAACATTCAACGATTAATAAATATTGTAAATTTTACTTTAAAGTCGATACAGTGTTTATATATGTATGCTTATATTCAGAATGTGAAATAAGCAACACCTCAACTAGATCAGTAACAAATGAAATTTAGCACTCAACTATCAATCTATTTTGATTGGGACTTCTACTCCACGTAAAAAAGGTCAGAATAGAATATACAACTTAATATCCCATCAGATATGTTTCACGATAAAAAAAATAAGTCATGGCAAAAGACAACTAAAGAAGCACTCTCTAAATTGCTTTAAGATCTGTCTAAGCATTCGATGTAGGTTCATGTGTAGCAAGCTACACAGCTTCAACGCATTTCAGCGATTAGATTAATTTTGATTTAGATAAATTTTAATATATTTTTTGGCTTAAGTCACTCTCAACTTTTTTAATTGGAATTAATTTTTTAAAATACTCAAACATAACGATATTTTATTTTCTTAACTTTAAAAATACTTGAAACTTGCCCTGGCAATCGATTTTCAAATTAAATTCAATTCATTTAGAAAATTAAAATCAAAAAATCAAAAATTTTCAAGAAGTTTTTACTCACATCGAAGATTATTTGAATTACACATGAAGGATATACCCAGCTTACTCTGCCCACTAACAACTCCTTACTTGAAAAAGTTTTTTTCTCAATTGCAGGAATGTGCAAAAATTAGACCTTATAAAATATGATTTGTTCAAAATTTTGGTGAAAAAGTCGCTCACTTTCACTTTCAAGAATCTTGTTTATTTTTTTTAAGAATTATACTTTAACAAAAACGAAATTGATCAAATACGTTGTATTTTAATTACATATAAATGTTCACCAGGTATTTTGCGTTCCATTAATTGTTCAGCCTTAAAACCTACACTGAATAATAATTGAACGATTTCATCTAGTTTGTTTTCTTTTAGTAATAGCAGATATAGAACACCATTGCTAGATAAAATTGTTGATAATTGTTTTATTAAATTATCAATTATTTGACGGCCATTAATGCCACCAGCCCATGAATATATTAAATCGGTTTTCATATGTCCATTATTGTTATTATGAAAATTCTTCGGCAATTCATCTTCAGTTGTTACAACATACGGTGGATTGAAAATTAATAAATCTATAGAATATGGGCGCATAATATTGGCTAAATTACAACAAATTGTATCGACATTTGTATGATTCTTTTCTGCAGTTTGTTTGGTGGCTCGGCAAGCATGAAAATTGATATCCGTAGCCAAGCAGAGAGTGTAACTTAAACGTTTAGCTAAAGCTGTTACAATTACGCCACTTCCGGAGCCAATTTCCAAACATATTTTTGGCTTTAATTGCTTTTCTATAAACGTTAAATCATTTTCTAATGCATCTAATAGCAAGAATGTATCCTCTGCTGGTTCATATATATAGTCATAATCTACGCTAGACAAATGATTAATACAAGGTGTTTCCATGACACTTATTGATTTTATATCTATACTATTTAAAATAAATCTGGTTTAGTATCGGCTGCAAGCAAAATTGATTGTCTTTTGGCTTGCTCCTGTTCAATTAACTTATGAAGATTTATTAAACGTTCCTGACTGGTAGTTAAAATGTTAGCAATCACAGTTACTTTATGCTTTATATTAATCAATTCTTTAACTTTATCTGAAAAATCTGGTATACTTTGCTGAGCAGTTTCTATATGTTTTAATTGCACGGTAAGAGCATCCAATTGTGTTTTTAATTCTGTTTGAGCTAATTTTGTACTTTGTACACGTTGATCCAATTTCTCAATTATTGGTTTAAAAAGATTTACCAAACCTTCAGCTAATATATCACGATTCTCGTTATTACAAAAATTTTCAGTATTCTCATCCAAAGAAGTCACTGTACTATCTGAATCTTTTTCCATTATTTCAAATATTTACAATAATTATAATAAATTTCACATTATTCTCTTTTTTTTATGGAAACTCATTCCACTGCTGTCCTCCTCATACTAATGCACATTTATTTATTAAAATACAACTATTAATTATAGAGGGTGCTGTAATTAATACAAAAATCTCATCATCATTGATTTATTGTTTCAAAAGATAAAGTCGGCAAGTGGCAAATAAAATGCAACTCTGCTTTTACAAGTACGTCAAACATATCACGTTCAGTTTTAAAGTATTTAAATTGAAGTAGAATACAATAAAAATAGAAAAAAAGTAATGCAATTCAAATAAATAATTTTAAGTATATGTTGGAATTGTTTAAAAATATGTTTGTAAAGAATTATAAGCGTGCTTATTGATTACTTCAATTAACGAAAATTCAAATAACTTCCACAGGACAATTAACTTGAAAACATTCAACACTAAAAGAAGTTTTTCTTCTCCCAATAAATATAATTGAAACTTTTATTAGAAATTTAGTTGCATGATCCAGATGTACATTTTCTCTATAAATTTGATTTGTAGAAATATTTCTTTGACAACGTAAATACGTAGGCGAATGTGGAAATATTTAATAGAAAAGTGTTTCCAAATCTAAGTTCCATTACGGCTAAGATTCTATTACTTTCATCTTTTTGAATTGTTAGATTAGATTTCGAAATTAGCTTAGCTTAGATTGGATTTCCAGGTTAGATTAAGTTAGTTTAGGTTCTAGAATAGATTTCTAAATTAGGTCAGAATTTTAGGTAAATTTCTCTTATTCTTGTAAATTTTCAAGTGCCAGCGATTTATGAAAAAAAAGTTATAATCATCAGAAATCAATTTTCAGCATATATATTTAAATTTAAATGCCCATTTATTTATTTTAACATATTTATAATTATTAATTAACGCATATAAACGCATTGCTCATTTTTCTACATTTTGTTTTTTGTTTGTCATCTTGTTATTCGTCATGTCAATTTATAAATTTGTGTATATGTATGTTTATATATATATATATATATATATAAATAAAAAATATATATATATATATATATATATTATATAATATATATTATACTTAGTTGTGATTCCTTAGTATTTGATATATATAAAAATTCCTTCGTTTTGAGGTGCCATTTTTCCGCTTTGCATTTTGCTTTATTCATCCAATAAGTTCTACGAAATCAATAACTAACTAATACGTTTTATTTTTTTGTTTAGATGGATATTTCAATTTTCTCTCTTCTGTTTTGCCTTGTTGTTTTTACTGCGTGTAGCGTACTAATTATGCGTCCATGAAAAATATGCTTTGCTTCTTGTTCTGTCGTGTTCTGTTTGTTGTTATTGTTGGCCACACTGTTGCTGTTTCATGTAACTTATATTACTACACGTTTGCTTTTGTTGTTATTGTTCTCTATTAATTGTTTCTCAGATTGTTACCAGTCATATTGTTCTTGTTAGTCGTACTAAAATAGCGCATGATGATTTACTTAATTAGAGGTTTGTTTTTTGTTTTGTTGCTTTCTGTAATTTTAGAAATTTCTAGAGTGGGGTTGTTTTGAGTATTATTTAAAGAGGCAACTTTATTTATATACTTTTTACCACTTTGCGTATTTAAGCAGAGCAGTTTACATTGCATTGACGATTTTTTTTTTTTTTTTGTTAAAACCAGAAGAATTTGAGGTTAATCCGCCATTTTTCTAAACTGAACAACACAGAATCGCTTTTGCAATCGATTTAAGCCTGCGTATCTGCCAGTCCGTACGTTCGTGTACGTAAATTTCAGAGTATTTGGTACAATTTTAAAGATAATTAACTAAAGGGATTGTCAAGTTTCACTTTACATAACGTTTGGTTCATACAAAGTCATTTTTGAAAGAAGTGGATTGTAAGTGGCAACTTTTGATAACTGCAACCCCATGTAATATATTTAAAAAAAAGCGATATAAACAAGCGTATAGGTTTTTAGTACTTTTTTTTTAAAAAAATCGATTCAAATTATTCGAAAATTTTAATTTTGTACTTTGCTTGAATTCCATTAAACAGAGTGACGTAAGATATTTGAAAGTCGACTCATACCGTCCGCTGACTAAAACATTCTTTTTTGATACGTATTTGATAATTTATTGTGTTGAATTAATGAAAGCAGCAATGAAAGAAAAAAACACACACTAACAGAAATTTTCTACATCTGTTCATGTTGTTGTTGTTTCTTTTTTTCTTATTTCCATTTTTGAAATATTGTATTTTTAAATTATTTGTATTTTCATATTTTAATAATAAGAGAAATGAAATTTAAAAAAAATTACAATAAAAAAGGGAATAAAATTTAAAAAAGTGTGAGACAGGTAAAAAAAAATTGCATGAACTCGTTTTTGACAATGAATTCAATTATCTATAATAATAAATGTGCGTTTTTGTGTCTTTTTTTCTTTAGTTTTTTTCTATTTTGTTTTTTATTTATAAGTTTATTTTTATATTTCTTCTTGTCTTATTGTAAATTACACATTTTTCGCCTTAAATATAAATGATGATGATTCTGTGATTGATTAAATTTTTTTCTTTGTTTTCGTAAATATTTTGCATTTCCAAAATTCCTGTTTTTTTTCTATTTCTTACTGTTTCTCTTTTTATTTTTATCGCATTTCTATAATTATTATTTTCGTTATAAATTAATTAATTACGTTTAATTAATAATATTTTTGCTCTTTGTTAATTATTAAAATTATTTTTTTTATATTTTTTTTGTGTTTTTTTCTTGTTTTAATTTTAAAAACTAAGCGTGCTAACATTACGCTTGATCATCAGAACCCGACCCATCATCGTTCTCATCGTCATCATCTAAAATATATATTAATATTATTAATTATTCGAATTCGATTAATGACATAAAATAAATAGATAATACAAATTTTAATAAGGTTAATTTTTTTAAATTTTATTTTCCATTTTTTTCGTCTTTACACACATAATTTACCTTCACACTCGATTTCATCCTCTTCACCATCATAAGGAATATCGTACTCTTCACTTTCAATATCGCTATCACTCACACTAACTTCTTCGCCATCATCGTCATCTAATACTTCATCATCATCTGCCGTTACTCTATTATTATCTTTTTTAGGCTTTTTTGAATCTGGTGTTTTGCCCTAAAATATAGCAAAAATCAAAAAAAAATCATAAACAATAAAAAGAAAAGCCAATAAATACTGATAACTTTAACACAAACTGTTTTATTTATTAGGTGAATTCACAATAATATAATATAATAATGGTGTATGACAGGGATAGTTATACAAACTTTATGTTAATTAACTGAGACTCATACATAATTTCCTCATCAATTCTCTCTAACTCTCTCAGTGAACTAACTAACTATCCATAGTATTTTATTAAATTTCAACAAATGTGTCTTCCTTGACACAAATAAAATATAATCAGCCTTCTATTTTTTTATATTGTTTTAATTTCTATCTGATCATTTATTCATTGCATTCATGAAATAATAATTTACAAAAAAAAGAAAGGCTCTATGAAACACACAATAAAATATAAAATGAGTAATAACTAGTAAATCTAAAGATAGAAAGAGAATGCGAGATTGCCATACAAGATTTACTTAAGCTACATTTTAAATAATTACTAGAGAAAGCCGTAGATAATTTTAGGTAAACATTTCTTAGAACTAAATTCATTTATAGAAACGCATTTCTCAGAAATATTTAAAATAATTAGATTCATTATTTTAAATTAATGCATACCTTAATCTAAACTGGAACGTATCATTTACGCTTATTTAAAAACAAAGCATGTAAAATTTTAAACGCATTAAATATATATATATAACCACATGCATATATTCAGCTCATAAAATGAAGTGATATGAAATGTAATGATATAAGAGTACGATTGGCAATTGCCTGTAAACTGTTTCTTTACAAATACAAAATGCCATTATTAAAAGAAAAAAAACAGACAACACACTTTACCAAACAAAGGTGCGTGAACAGTACAGTTAGAGCAAAATAATATTGATTTGGTACATACATACGCTTATCTTATGAATTGCCTTTTTAGTTAAAGTAGGAGCAAGTAGCAGCTGCTGTTGTCTCTGCTTTTATTTCAACATTATTACTACTGTCTATATATAGCGGTTCTCTCTCTTCAAAACTATACCAATCAAATACTTTGTTGCTACAGAATACCGTACTGTACTATACTAGTATACTATACAGTACAGTACAGTACTGTACTAGACTAGACTACACTGTGGTAACACATTTAAAAACAAGCCAACTCTATTTTATATAATAAGCGTTAGTTAAAGAGCATTACACAAAACCATTTTACATTATGTATAAGCAAAAATATGTACAAACATATCGGTATAACAGATTAATATTAATAACATATAACAATCGGTAAACGACAATGCAGAAATATTTCAAATAAGAGAAAAAAAGAAAAATTAAGACAAGAGTCACCCTTTAAATTCTCATTTGTTAATGCGCTAGAACAGAGATGTTTTGTATAGAATATTATAAAATATACAAGTAGTTACTGTTCAGGTCATATTGAATTATCGTATTTAATGATGAATGCAGTTTTTTTGCGTACACGTAACACACACAACACAGCACACATATTTAATTGGTGAAAAGTAAAAAAAGAAAAAAAGCCTATTTTATAGGAAAGAATTTTACGAAGGGAATGAGCAAAGCAATCAAACAGACTTATTGTGTATATAGTTACATATACATGTGTATATATATATATTAAAATACCACGCTTATTTTAAGAGCAAACACATCTAACTGGTTTATGTAAATCGCTATTGAAAACATTTTTATATACATTTGAACATAAGACTTAATTACACATATGAGAGCGAAAAAAACTATTTACAACATGCTCTCTTTTTTTTCACATATGTATCTCTCTCTATCTTTTAACATACTGACAAATGTTAGGTAATTTCTGGTGCTTTAGTTGTTTGAGTAACAGAAGAATCGAGAATAAAGAAAGGCGTAATTTTCCTGTTCTTAGTCTATTTTATTTGTTTTGGTTTTAGTTAATTCTGCTTTTAGTAATCACTTTTACGCCCTCTCCCAAAAATTTATGAAAGAAATTCATTACAAATTCATCTTACATTTCTTTCGTTTGGTGGCGGGACAATGTAAAGCATTTTATCAGTTTGCTCTAGTGAAAAGAGTAAAATTTTCATTATAAGCGATCCCATTTTACCCTAAAAAGCGTATCAAAAATTGCTTCTACAAACAATTCAAAATACTAATCAAGGGGATTTCACATTTTTTTCGCATTATTTCGTATATCAGCGGTCTCTAAGCTAGAGTCAGGCCGTCTTCCCTCCCGATACCACACTAAGGTATATTAGACTTAAAACTCCACCCCATCTGTTTAGAAACTACTAATTTACATGATTTTGAGTACTTGAAAAGCTATATATAAAATGAGCACATCAAGCTATCAATGGCGAGTGCAAATATAGAGAATTAAAGGTGAGTACGCAGTCCAGTAGTCCGGAAGGCAAGTAAACAAACAAGCAAGCAAATAAAGAGACGGCATATACGACACTACGCTATTTTAACGACTATTTTTCAATTTTTGAAATAGAGAGAAAGAGTAATGAAGAAATATATAATATACTATAAAAGAAGCAGTTAAAACACACATACCCACATCATGCACTGCACTGTTACCTTAAATCGTAATAACGAATTGGTGGTAAAATATTGTTGATGACAATAATGAAGTGAAGACTGTACATTGGATTGAGGTTGGGTTTTCGGTTGCTTTTGTAACTTGTTTTGAACTACCGTTAATTTACGGTAAACGACAATTATTTGAATGTTATACATACACACACACACACACACATATATATATATATATATATATATATATATATATATATAAGTATAATATAGGTATATATGTAAAAGTTACTTGATTTCAAAGCAAGCTCATATTAATTAATTAATTAAATTTCTAACAAAACTGCAATTCCACTTGCTTGCTTGGCATGAAATTTTCAATGGTATTATTTCTCATATAATTCAAGCTACTTTGGTGGTGCGTATTTTACAGATCTATTATTTGACAAATTGTCAATTATTCATACATATATATTTATCTATTTGTAAATATATTAAATAAAGAAAATAATTTGATTTGAAAGATAACAGAAATCTTAATTTAATTGAAGTTATATTTTCCCTTTCTCTATATATTGATCAAATCGTTATTTATTTTTTATGATTGTGAATGATATTTCTGTCGTTACATTCTTATGTTATATTGCGTTGTATTACGTTATTTTCAGTTTCAATTTGCCTTTTCTTTTTCTCTTATTTTGTTTAACGGCAATACAACTGTGTAATATTTTTGTCTTCGCTTTTCTGCACTGCTGCACTGTTTAGTTCTGCTCTGCCTACAATTGAGCGTAATTGTTATAAACAGTGAAATAAATGATTGCTCTGTTTATGTTAACTTAACATTACTATGTAAAATTTTGACGATGACAACATATTGCATATTCATTTTATATTATGAACGCGCAGCACACACACCACACACACACACACTTACACTCACAAAAACACTTATTTTTACGGCTTGATGCAATATCAAAATTAATATTTGAATTGAGTTTTTCTATTTTAGTTATTTATTTATTCATTCCTTCCTTTCTTGCTTCCCTTGCTGTTGCCTTGGTAAGCAAACGAATCAAGTAAAAAAAAAATGAGTCACACAACTTAACTTTTGACTTTACTTATATTATGTGTGTGGAGGACATGCCTGATGTAAAAAGAGCATGAATGAATTTGAGAACTATTTCAATCTTCAAGGTTTTGATGTCTATAATAAGATAAAATTTTAATTACTTTAACAGCCACTTTTTAACATGCAGCCAATGAGTGTAGGTGCATAAATAACCTATTATATAAAATATATATAATGAAAAGGCAGCCATACATACAGTAAAATAAATTCATAAAGATCAAATCATTATCAAATTTATACACTAATTAGAGTCTGTAATGTAAACTATCTTCCATGGAATCAAAAGCAAAAGGCAAAACGGAAACAATTTTGTTTCTCAATTTATAGTAGGCCTCATAACACACGGAATATGATTATTAATTATAATTATTAAATACTATAATTATTTTTTAATGAAACGCTTGTCATTCATCAGGCATTTTTCTGTCAAATGTATAATTTTTTTTCCCGCCTTATTTAAATGTTATTACTACTACAACTATACAACTACACAAGACTATACAGATTATACAGCAATTACAATTTTAACTTACTTCGGCGGGCCGTTTTGTTGCTGTTACTGCTGATTTCGCTTGTTCTTTAATGGGTTCGGCGGCGACAGCATCAGTAGCGTCTTCATCTTCCTCATCGTTAATTTCATCTTTTGACGCTGTACCATTATCCGATGAAACAATTGGCTTAGCAGCTGTCGTTATTGTTGTTGCTGTTGTAGTATTGTTGTTGGTGGTGGTGTTGGCGGCATTGGTCGTGGTTGTCTTAGTAGTAGTATCATTATCTTCAACTGGCGCAGGTTTTATTTTGAGATCATCTTTAACAGCATCAGCAGTAGCATTCACTTTCTCAACGGTGGCAACATCACCATTATTTTGCTTCTCTGTTACTGCCGACATTTTGTATTATTATTTTTTTTCTGCTGCTTCTTTTTACTTCTTCTTTTTCGTTTTCTTCTTCTGTTTATTTCACTTTGAGTTTTAATTTACTTTTACAGTTCTTTTGCAGAAGTTTATATAAAAAAAAAACGCACTTTTCAATTCACCGTTTTTTTTTAATGTTTATTATATAATTTGAGAATAAAAATTTCCGAATAATACTTGTTATCAAATATGAAAATTATATATTTTGAATAATTAATGTGTGTTATTGTAAATAAGAAGCAGCATCCACAATTTATATTATTATTATTAGAGAGAATTCGCCCAAATTTTTTTTGTAATAAATATTTGTAATTTATTTATACAAATTTATATAAAGAAAAAAAAACACCGCTCAAGCACGCTCAAACACGCTCAAACACGCTACTATTTGTATTTTATACTTTATCTCTTTTCACCTATATTTATGTACATATATACATATACATTTATATATGTACACTCTGTATGGAACACAAAAGAAAAACAAAAACAATTTATTTTATTATGATATATATTTGTAGAGAGTATTATTTTATGAATGCCGAGAGTCTTTAAATTTGAATAAAACAACCGTACTGAACAAACGACAAGAACAGTCTGATTAATTTTAATGTTGAGCGTTGTGCATTTAAGTTTTTTCAAAAATATACTAAGTTCGTTATTCTTGCTGCTTTATTTTGAATTTTACTCTTTCACTTTCTCACTTCTTTTACAATTTTATTACGTATATATATAATGTACATATATATATATATATATAGTATATGGAATTATATGCATACACTAGCATTTGTGTTGACTGTACGAAGTAGCGGGCAGGCGGTATTTATTGTGTGGAACATATTCAAAACGATAAATATGAAATATAAATGCATACAATGTGCATACACATGTGTTACATACATAATATATATACATGTAACACATAAACACTTTCGTGCAGCACTAAGTAGTATTAAAAAATTTAGTTAGTTAAGAGAGAACGAGAGAAACTTCGGCTTTAATATTTCTTCAGCTGTTTGTTGTTTCCTGCTTGCTCATAGAAAACAAATTATTCACAATAATAAAAAAAATGCCAGTGAATGAACATATCAAACAACAACAAAGAGAAAAAAGAAACGCATATTGTACTCTCTCTCTCTCCGTGTGTGTATAACTCAAAAATGCCTTTCTCACCATTTTTCTGTGGTTTCAACGTTTATGTTACATAAAAAAATGGCTCTCTTTTGAAGTGAATATTTTATAAAGTATATTATTATTCTAGACTTTTATGGACTGAGAATAAAGGAATATGGTACAAGTAGTTATTTGCTCTCAGGCATAGGCATTTAAACGTGCAGTCTTTATATAAAGTATTTTTCGTATTCCCCTTAAAAATTTCTCTTTGTTTCTTCTTGTTTGGCACTGCAATAACGAAGGCAGAGTTAGGCAGACAGACAATTTATATATATACGCATGCATATACGTATATATATATGTATTTATATATTGATTACATTCTTATTTCACATAGTATATGCAATCGTTTGTTAAAATCTTTGACTAATTGTTCATGGGATCGATGAGTAGTGAGAAGTATACTCACACATACACCCAGGTACGATGTTTGTGTGTGTTTGGCAGCAAAAATAACAAAAATAATAATAATAATAAGAAAAAAGAAAAAACCAAATTATTATTTTTTATTACCTTCGAAACTTCTAATAATAATAATAGCAACAATAAATTATAGCAATTTAATTAGATTGCATGTATTGTAACAAAGATCGCATTGCATTGTTTGCTTTGTATACATTTTATACATTTTAAGTAGCTTCAGAAGTTTCTTGATTTTAATTTTAATTTATACCGTGATGTGTTCAGGTTGAATACTTATATTAAACTAAAGGTGCCATTTTTCTATGCATTGTTAAAATGCTCTGTATGCATTGCACTTGTCGAAAATAATAATGTAAAAACAATGAAAAAAAAACGAACAAAAACATTATTTGACAAAGATTTTTATTTCAATATTTCCTTAATTTACTCTGTTATTTTTATTTAGGTTTAATGAAAATGTATTCGATAATCTTTAGAAAAATGTGGCGAATTTTTTGTAATAAATTTCAAAAAAATCTGAATAAATTTATTTGAGATTTTATCATAAATAATTGGCTTCTTGAGTAAATTCCATAAAAATATTTTTTTGGGTTTCATGAGTACAGTCATCGTGTTGGGCTCGTATCGTTCTCTTTCTCGAGCTCATGCTCGTGTATAATATATTTTGTTAGGCGGTAAAATTTGAAAATAATTATGACGCTACTATTCTATCAAATTAACAAGATTGGTTGGTGGTAACTTAATCCCTTTTTTTATATACCCTACTTAATGCGTTTCGTATAAAATTTTAGCGAAATTTATATGAAACAAAAAGTTGGGCGGTCATTTATTATACCAATAATTTTTAAATGAGTTTATGAAATATTTATAGATTAACCGTTATTAGGTCACTTCATATTTTTCGAGTTACAAGCTTTCTTAAAAATCTCAATCCAAAAATTTTCTTATGAAAACTGGTTTAACTATTTTAATAGTTAACAAATTTCCTTTTCTAATGGATAGTTTTCAAATTTTGTAAAATTTGTGCTTCCAAAACGTGGACGATAACAACATGAATACTAAAGTTATCATTCTTGCGGATGTTTGTAACATCCAGGAAAACTTAAGATGGATGCTTGGTAAAAGGTGCATCTATTGAACGATATAAGCCCTTTTTGTCCATCAGTCGGCCTGTTCATGGAAATATTTTATCAAGCTAACAAGGTCGCAATCTTTGAAATATTTTAATGAAACTTAATACATAGGTGGGTTTTGTTCCGGAGGACACACTTATTGGACACTTATCCATAGAACGAACTTTTCAATTCACTTAAAAATTGCAAATTCTTATTTTCATAACTTGTAATTACTGTACACAAATTTATAATTAAATTGAGAAAAGTGATGTACGGTATTTAAGAGTCGGCCATGGACTACTTTAAACTTCTCACTTGCATTTTATTTTGGATAGTAGAGTACTAATATGCACTAGTTGCAGCTGCTATTGGGCTGTACACTACTAGTGGTGTACGCACCAATGACTTGAGATAAACATCTTTATTGCAATTGATTTAAACTTGTTAGTCGATCTGTCTATGTAAATTTTGTTATTATATATATTAATGTTAGAAATATTTTATTGAAGCGAGTGTCTTTTGTTGCAAAAGCAACCGGGAAGGGATTTAAATGGAATTGAACAATTTTTACAGCCAATTCACAAGTAACACTACTTCTTCAGAGAAGACGTTCACAAAAAAAAAAAAATTTCATAGCTTAGATATATTTCGCTAAAAATTAGTACCGGATAATTATCATGCAGTAGGCATTTTATATAAATTTATTCTCATATAATAAACTTATCGAATCATATACAAATTAGTATAATTTACTTTTTTAAATTGTACTTCATTTTTTTTTTTTTTTGATGTTTCTTAACTTACTTAAAGAAAGTGGTGTAGCGTATCTTAGAAAGCATAACGGCCAATTATAAGGTTTATAGATTTTTAATATTAATTGCTTTGAGATCAATTTACTTACGATAGAGAAACATATGTGTATATAAAAATGTTATAAAGCAGAAAAATCTGTTCCAATTTATAAAAATGGGGTACAACAAGTAAAAAGTGTATAGTCCGTCAGAGTCAACTTACACATACCCTGTAAAACTTTGCTTCATGAGATTAAGAGAGCAAGACAGTAAAAATTTAATAAGCAATGAGTCCAATAAATGAAACAAGTCGAGACCAAATTTGCCAAATCTACATAGTACGTAGTATATGAAAGTAAACACTAAAAGTTATTTCCATTTTTAAGAAAAAAATGCTACATCGAGAGGGTTTATAAATATAGTTCGACCCTAAGCATTTTCAATGAGATTTGTCATTAAACCAAAAGGATTATTTAAATTATCTTAAAAAATATTATCTTAAAAATAATATCTAAACTAAACCATCTGCCTGGAAAAATTAACGGAAGAATGACGATGAAAAAAAGACTTCAAAGTGTTACAAACATCTGCAAAAACTTACTTATCCAATTAACATTAAGTATCATAAAAAGTGTAGGGTACAAAAGTAGTCGAATATATTTAAATATATTTACAAAAAAAAAATCTAATATGCTGACATTTAAATACGTTAATTATAAGTAAAATTAAATGACAAATTTTACGTATTCACTTTGGAGAAAGCTTTTTTAAATAAACTCTCTCTGTAATGAAATTACATTTTATTTATTAATTAGATGTAAAACTAGTAGAAAAACAAATACAAAAGTATGTGCAATATTGCAACATTGTGAAAAGTGAATGAAAAAAAGAATCCAATAACATTTATCATTTCTTAATAATTTAAACGTTAAATAAACTTTTCTTTGGCTTTTCGCTGACGAATCAAAAAAAATCTTTTTTCTTTGCCATCATCAAAGCAACTGTTTAGTAATTACATTTTTTATTTTATTTTATGCCAGATGTATGTATGCATATCGGTCGCATTAATTTGAATTATTTTTTTGGAAAATTTATTTAACATATTTAATGTAAAAGCTTTCAATGTTGCTTTGTTGTAATATCAAGTTTTATATGAGAGCAACATTTTGTATAGAAATATTATTGTCATTTGAAACTTTCATTGTACATGGAAATATTTTAGAGTTAAGTATTTATATATATATATTTGGAAAAAACTTTAACGTTATCATAAAAATATTATAAAAGAAAAGCTTGAAAAAAAATTGTATTTGTAAAACTCATGAATCTAAGAATTTATGAAATCCAAGTATTTTGAATGAATGCTCTGTATTTTATTGATGATTTAAAAGCGATTTACAAATAGCTATATTTATATATTATTGTATTTATTCTAAATCACTTATGGTACATATAGATATTATAAATTTATGCAGTTGTTTGTAACATTCATAATAAGTTGAAATGTACTCATTTTTGATTATATTGCTCGGCTTAGAATCACTGTCTCAATCGCTTTAAGCCTGTGTGTTAGTCTGTCTGTTTGTCTGTCTGCCTGTGTGCAAGTTATTTGTTACAATTTTAGAGATATTTTAATAAAATTTGCACATTAATTTATTTTGGCTCAGAGGTGAACCCCATCGAAACTAGTTAAAATCGGTAAATTTTTATGACTACGTCCCATATAAGGCCTTTCTTAAAAAAAAATTTTATATGAAAAAACTAAACAATGTTAAATATAATTTAAAGTAATTTGGCGCTGCACCCTAAATTTGGTCTAAATTCATTAATTTTTACGATTACTTTCCCTATAACGTCTTCTTGGAAAGAACTCATTATATAGCAAGAATGTTTCCATTTTCAATATATTTTAACAAAAATTGTTTTGTATTTTAAACATGAAAAACATGTGTAAAGAATTTGTTTCAGATCGATTCATTTTTGAAATCTTTTCTCATGTAAAAAATATTTCAAATAATTGAATAATTACAATTTTATCAATATTGTTGGCTTGTAGTCCTCTTATTTGATATTAATCTCTTGAGTTAAGTAAAGTAGAGTATTTAAATGTTGACCTCGACCGACTATAAAGTTCTTTTTCTTTTTTTTTTCTTATTATATTCTTTTAGATCAATGTAATGTAATGTGCACATTCCCACTGAGTCATATTCTGTAGCGTAAGATTTGTATGTTATCTTCTTAAAAATATTTCTCTCATAGATTCACTTTAAATGTAAATGTACATAAAATCGATAGATGATTGAGTAGCGAAGTAAATATAAAGATCCACTATTATTAAGCCCTAGCCTTATTGTGTTACAGTGCAGCAATTTAATTTTTAAGAAATGTTAAGTTAAAATTTAAAGGATATCAAAAAAAAAAAAAAAAAAAGAAACTAAAATGTTTACTTATTATACTTTGCTTATTATAGTTTACACCATTTGTTGTGGAGAATATAATAAATAAGAAATTTAGAGTCGATCGAAGTTTACTATTGGCGACTTTTAAATACCCTAGAACACTCTACTTAATGTGATTAAAAAACTGCAAAACCTAAAATATTATAAGTTATTGAGAAATTTCTGAAATATTCGTTATTATAATGAAGGGCTAGTTCAATAAATGGACCAATGTGAACTAAAAATTATGTTATGTTTTCAATATGTTAAGGAAATTGAAGATGTAAAAAGAAAATTATTTAATTATTTAAGTGATTCTAAAAGTATCTATTATGGGTTGGACCCATTTAAGTTCATAGTTGATAAACATATGTAATATATGAAAATTTCCATTAAAAAAAAAAATAGTTATATGGAGGAAGTATAACTATTTTTTATTTCGCGAAGGGCGTTATACAGGTAGTAAAAATAAAATTGGTTCTATATCTCATTCATCATTTTGAATAGATTTAATCAAAGCATGACTCTGTGTGGAAATTTCTTTATTCAACTTTAATGTTACGAAAATATAATCCATACTTTGTAATATTATATTATTATATCATAAAATATCAAGTACAAATTTGTAGCAATAAATTTTTACAGTGGGGGTCCAATTTCTAAAGGTCATTATTTCTTAGTAAAATCATGTTATAAGATTTTATTTCCATGCTGGCTAATATTATGATCCCAGAATACATACGAAATGCATATAAAATCTATTTCTATTTGTACTATATTCTAAACAATCTATATATATATTTATATATATATATGTAAATATATGCATATAAACATTTGTATATGAATACTAGAAAAGAGAATTATTATGTATATAAATAGAAGTAAAGAGAGTACGTGCTACATTTATATGAAGGCTCTGCATTCTCTCTTAAATTTATATGTAATAAAGCGTATGCGTGTGCATACACATATACATATACATATATGCATCTATATATATATATACATACATATATGTATAAAATTCTCATAAAATATGCATCTATTTGTAGGATTTTAGAGGTAAAGCATTATTAACTGAAATTTTTCAGATTATTTTATAAGATTCAATAAGAATGCGAGAGAGCAATTGCGTATGTGTTAACTGATTACAGATAATTATGGTAAATATATGACACACGGTTTAGACACACATAAGCACGTACTCGTAGCACGCACACATACCGTCTATAACTAAAGCTAATTTATTTGATTCGGTTTCCATTTGGGTTATAATGTAAATGTAAACCTTTTAAAAGGTCTCTAACTTAAATATGGTTAAATACTTGAATACTCAACATTCGGGCAAAGGTATACATTTAATTCTACCTAATCCCTTCAGTTTTTTTTATCAATTGTTGAAAAGATAATGTAGCGCTATATCTTTTTACTTATACAAGGTATGAATTAAAAATTGTTCATTACGAAAAATTTCCAAAATTGTAAAAATATTTTCATGCATAGACATTTCTTAAAATACTGCATTACATTGCATAGGAGTGGTCATAAAATAATGCCCCAATTTAAACATTCGACTTTGAACTAATATATAAGTACGTTTCAAGTTTTATAAAAAAAACTATTTTACAACTGGTTTATATGGCATCAGAAAGTTTTCTGAATTTATCGTTGTAATATCAAGCGCATATAGATACAAACACATTCATTCCCATTTAAATGCCCTTTATCATAAAACTCTTGATAATTTGTAGTTCAATTGATGATTACAGATCTTAATTAATTATTGATATTGCTTTTTTGGTTAGTGAAGTTATCAATTAAAATTTTAAATTATACATAAAATTTATACTTTCATATTCATTTAAATGAATCATTTTTATATTTTAATGAAGGTTCAATTTTGTGAATAATTTTTTTAATTTTGTGAATAATATTTTTTAAGAATAAAGAAGATTTGCACAATTAATATCACTTTTCTAATGCGAAGTCAAAAATTTCTTTTATTTGACGTTACACTTGGTAGAGTTGCCGTTTCATAATAGAAAAGAAAAAATTCATTATGCAGCCAACTTCAGTTCGTAAAGCACGATGACTTCCTTTCTTTCCACCTTTTTTTTTTAGGAATTTGTTAAAATGGTGTGTGTTGTGAATGGTGATTTATTTAATTTGTTTAATAATAAAATGAACAGTATTTGCTCAATTATTCAATCATATTGTATTTGTCAAAGAATGTAAAAATTATTTAATATTAATTTTCTTTGCGCATTTATGCGTTTATACCTCATTTTAGGTGAATGTGCCAAAACAACGTCGCACATATTGCAAGAAATGCAAATGTCACAAATTGCACAAAGTCACCCAATATAAGAAATCTAAAGAGCGTAAAAGTGCTCAAGGTAGAAGGCGTTACGATAGAAAACAACAAGGTTATGGTGGTCAAACAAAACCAATATTCCGAAAAAAGGTAATTGGTCATATAGAAGAGTATAAATGGCATAACCGTAGAACCAATTTGCTGGCATAATATTATTAGTAGGCATTATTGGTGGGATATATTTATGCTATATCAACATTCTAGACTTTGGGAATGTATTAATTACAAAATTTTTACTAATTCAACGTGTGATATTTTTGTAATTTATAAGCAATATCTAACAAAATTCTTATTATATAAGATACTAAGTTTACGATGTGATTTATGCGATTTGTTCTTTCTTTGCTTTTGTTTTATTTTAGGCCAAAACAACTAAAAAGATTGTATTACGCATGGAGTGCACAGAATGTAAATATCGTAAACAGACTCCACTGAAACGTTGTAAACATTTTGAATTGGGTGGTGATAAAAAGCGTAAAGGCCAAATGATCCAATTTTAAAATATTAAACATTTTTTGAGAAAGGATTGAATTTTTTTTTGATTTTTTTACTCTCATGTAAAATAGTTTTCACTAAGTTTTATATATAAAATGGAAAGACAAAGTGCAGCATAAGTATTTTTTTTTTATTATTTTTTTTCTATAAAATATTATAAATTAAGATTGTTTCTGTTTCTGGGCTTGAGTAGTTGGTTCATTAGGGCAACTGAAAAAGAACATAAAAGTTATCAAATATTAGATTTTCTTTTTGCTTGGTTTTTGTCACGAAAGTGCAGAAATAAAAACTCACTCTAAAATATTTGGATCTAAACCTTCAAGTGTCATTTTAATTTTTACGGCTTCAATGGGCACACCCACTTGCAACATTTTAAAGTATTTCTTATATTTTCCCTCGCAGACCTTTATTGTTGTAACTTCTGTGGCAATCGGTTCATCTATTTTTTCAGGCTCGATTACGGTTACGGCATCTTTTATCTGATCAGATTCTGGCGATGTTTCATCAATTTTTACATTGACTTCTTCATCTCATTTTATGTAATCGATTAAGTTAGTTCCATACCTTAGCTTCTAATATAACTAATGTCGCTTCTACGTGTTGCAATTTTCTTTCTAATTCTATAAATTTTGTTTCGCATTGTACAGCAAATTCATTTAAAAAATTGCATGAATTAATTATGAAGTGATTCACAAAAGCCAATACACGTTTTTGATGTAAAGGTGGTAACTGGGTTTTATCAATATTTCGTACTAGAATTTGAGATGCATCCATGATTTACTTACATTTTTTTTTTGTATAAGTGTTATTTTTTTTTGTTTTCTTCTTTTGTATAATTCAAAAGAGATAAGAATCCCAAGGGAAGTAAACAAATTTTAATATTCAAATTATCAAAAGATCTAAAAAAGGTCTAATATGAAAAAAATTTGCTATACTTATAAAAATATTGACACTTTCTTTAAAATGATAGTTAGCCGTATGATTGTCCGATCTTATGCATATTTATTCATGCTTGTATGATAGAAAAGTTGAAAATTTGTCGGATATGAAGAGTGTAAATTATGTTGTAGGATTTTTCTAATACAATAAATCCTTTTCTGAAAAAGTTTTCATGAATTCTAATTCTAGTGCTTCTTTAGCGCATAACCCTTCGAATCGTTTTCAGATCATTTAGTTATAAGTTAAATTTTCATGATATATTCTATTGATATAAGTTTAGTCTATAATTTTCTTCGTTTTGTCTAATTTATTCCAAATTTCATAGGTTTCATATTTCATACCATTTCAATTTGTTATTTAAATATCAACTGGGACTGTTTTTCTTCAATTAGAATTTTTAGACAAACTCTTTAAAAAACTGTGTTTTTATTTTTTATATATCTAATTAATTGCTTATGTTTTCTGTTTCAATTTTATATTTATATTATTAAAATCAGCTATTTATATATTTTTATTTATTTGAATTATGCAAATAATTGGAAAGCACTGTGCTCTAAAAAAAAAGTCTCAAAAATTATCATTTAAACATCAATTCAAATTCTAGAATTCGATAAAAGTGCAATAGAGAAAAAAATTGATGTACAATGTACAAGACGTTAAATGATTAGTCAATCCACCAATTTGTACATATATATATATATATATATATATATATATATATATATACAACAATTGTGTTTTTTAATTATTTATTATTATTGTCATGTAAAGTGTTAAAATTGTATACATATAAATACTTACATAAATAAGTAATCTCTTAGAAAAATCAGAGTAAGTAAAATATTTAAGTAAAACTAATTAGATTGAAATTAATAGTATTTAATAAAAGAATTTGTTGTTGTAATTTGTAAAACCAAAAATAAAAATAAAAAAAACTGTAAAGTGCACGCAGCCGCCAATATTCGCAAAATGGAAACAGAGTCTAACATAAATGGGGATGATCCTGAAGATTTAGATAGTCCAGTTTGTATAGAGGCATCGTTAAGCATAGAAAATGGCACGACTAAAGCACCACAAAAAGGTATAAATTAAAAAATTAATATTTCTACTCTCCTTTCTCGCTGTACTTTATTTTATAATTAAACATAATTTAATCAAAGATTTATTCTAAAGTTATGATGCCTGCCTCGGGTATTGCAACTTGTCAGACCCTGTACAGTATATTGATAAAGTTCATGGAGTAATTGGAGTTTAATTCAAGGGCAGAATATATCAAAGCCTTGGGGTTATATAAAACTATCAAATTTTTATAAAAATGTAAATAACTTTAATTTTCACTAATCTCAATTTTTGAATATTGTCTCAATCTTCGACTTTAGGGAAATTTGGGTCATTGGGCAATTTTTTACTTCCTATGAAATGTCTAACTTTTGATGAAGATCAATGCAGAGCAATTTTCTATCAAATTTGTATTAAAATTTTAGAAATTTTCGTAGTAACTTGGTCTGAGGAAAACTTGATCTAAATTGATATTTATTTTTAATACATTGCCTCCACTTTTTTCTTTGCACACATTTTTATTATACTTCGTTTTTTTTTTTCCATATTGTACAGAATTATGGGAACGACCATTATTCATTAATCAATATTTGCTGCCTAGAGATGGCACACCACGATTGGTGTTTGATATTTTAAGTGCTCGAATAATGCCAGCCGATGATGATGATGTGAAAATTAAACGTTTTGTTATTTATAATATAACAGTCCGCCAAGACACATATATGGGCATAGATAATCAACCGGCTATGATACAAAGACGTTATACAGATTTTCGTAATTTGTATATGAATTTAAAACGAGATTATGGAGAAGAGTTGGTCTCAGTGGATTTCCCCAATAAAGTATTTATGGGAAATTTTTCGGCTTCACTTATTGCTGAACGTAGTCTGGCATTTGAAGCCTTTTTAATGCACATATTTAAAAGACCTATACTTCGAGAATCATCAGCATTTTTAAATTTTCTGCAAGATCATGAATTAAATCGAGCTTGTCAATTATTAGATGAACGTAACGTTAGCTGTGTACCAATTTTAGAAAATAGTTTTCTGCTATTAAATAAAATTTTTATGGATCGTTCAAGGCCCGTTTTATTAGTATTATGCCGTTTAGTTGCTGCTTGTACATATACACCCATGCCTCATGCATCAGCTGATAAATGGTCTACATTGGCATTAAATCGTTATGCGACTTTGTGCGATATTGATTTATTACCTTTGTATGTGCCATTATTGAATACATGTGCCCACTTATGGTGGCAGAGGGGTCGCGATCAAAAACCGATAACAGATCGCTTGCAAGAAATGTCTAAAATGGGTATTAATATTAATAATGTTCCAACACTAATGCAGGCAATTCATAAATTGGATCCACGTTCAGAAACTATTTAAATGATAGCATTAGCATCCAATTGATAGCAAAACGCAACCAATTGATTCAAATTAATATTTTCAAACGAATCTAATCAATCAATTCATTTTAGTATGACAGAAACAAAAGTGCAATTTTTATAGAATCTTAAAAATATTTTACATATTATTTTATTTATTTTACCAATGTTTACTCTCTCTTTCCCTATCTTCCTCTATCTATCTGTCTTCCCGCCGTTTCACTAATTTCATTTATATCTGAGAGTACGTATTTAATAATAAATAAAAATGTAGTAAAAGTTTATATAGAATTATGATTGTGGTGAGAAAAATGTACTTGATCCCATTGAACTAGAATTAAGTCCTAACAATGTGTTTGTATTTCTTTGAGTGGCCATAGCGGCACGTTGATATCTACCTATATGATCTAATGAATGAGGCAATATTGGTCGTACACTATGAATCTCTAATAATGTTAAATTATCTAATTTGGCATATGTGCCTTCACCTTTTATAAATGTATCAATTGATGTGCGTAGTTTTGCTTCACGTATATCGAATATATCTTTAATTATGGTACGCAATTCGCCGCAACGTGGCACATCATCCGGTGCTGTAGTCATTATTAATTGGGCCTCTATCATATAATGCTCACTAGGCATTTTTGTAAAATATTTCGATTTTTTCTCCCCTTCTTTAATTTCTTCTAATATTTCCAAATCCATCCAATTTGGTGGAACTAAACGGCATTTTTGCTGTTTTCTTAAATGTATGGCCAACCAAAGTGGTACATGTACTGGCAAACCGGCACGAAATGGACCCACAGTACCCGATATTAAGTGTAAAGGTTCATAACTAAAATTCGGTACTATGCCAATCATTGTTTTTTCACCTATAAATTCTATAACACATGGTTCCATGATTAAGGTATAATTTTTCTTTTAGTAAAACCACTAAATAATTTTTCCCGGTTTAAATGCAAAAGATATACAAAAATTTATTCCATAAGCGATGACAAGTATTTTGTAAACAACCTTAAGGAAAACTTAATGGACTTCAGTAACAATTTAATATCAATTCGTTAATAATAAATTAATATGCATTGTTAAGTAATGAAATGTATTTTAAGAATTCTATGCACAAAATATTAAAGTAAATGTTTTTCTTTTTTGATTCAAATTGCATGCGTGAAGTTTTTAATAATTTATTTAACGATAATATTTCATTCAACTTCTTGCTTATAAAGAAAAGTATGTTTAACTAAAGTGGAGAGAATGCCCTAGAGTCATATAAAGTAATTCTTAGAGAGCACGAAACTTTCTCAATTAAGTTGTTTACTAAATTTAGTTTTTTGTGTTGCTAAACTTAGAAAAATGCATATTTATAAACATAATTTCATGTATATTCGTGTATATAAGCAAGTTTCGCAACTTAGTTGACGATTTTTATATGAAAACCTAAAAGAAATGTTTATTATTAATTTCTTCTGCATAATCATTCTCAGGTAGTTTCAATATTTTTCTACATGTATTTAGAAGGAAATATGGAAAACATTTAAGAGGAAAAAATTGCTACGCATTAGAAAAAGTGTATTAAAAATTGTTATTTGAATTTGCTTAACGTAGATAAAGTATAAGAAGTTAATTAAATTTATTTAATAAAGCTTATAAAAAAGTATATAAACATGTTTGTAAATAAGTTTAAATGTGTAAAAAATGTTGTTCATACTTCTTGTTTAAAGCTTAAAGCTATATAACACAAAGTAAAAAGTTTCCATTATGTTGTATTGTTTTAAATAATTTATATTTCTATAGCTTAATGATTTGAAAGTGATAAAGCATACATTGTATTTGGTGAAAAAATTACATTTTTAGGAAAATGTCCTTAAATCCAAAAATGGTTTTAACTCTATTCTACTAAAAAAAATGTAAAATATTTCGTATGTATGTTTAGTAGAAGTCATGTGCATGTTTGAATATTTTAATTTTTCTCCATATAATATTGAATATAAATAAATAAATTTTTATTGCCTAATTTTTGCCAATAAATTTTTAACGCAGTATTGCAAACTTTAAAGCAAAAATTTTAGAGAATAGAGATCATCATAAATAAAACGCATGTTTTATATATATAACAATATTGTTAACTATGTGATTGGTACTTTAATTTATTTATTACAAGAATTTGTGCAAAATAATCTAATTGGCATTTAATTGACATCAAATCAAAATAATATAAACAAAAATAAGGAAATTTGTTTTTTCTTCCATTATAATGAGTACATTTAGTGATAAAGTGGATAATGAAATCGAAGATAATACTGGTGATGATATTTTCAGTAAAAGTTTACCAAACAAATTAAATTTCAGCAATGAAGTGAAGGAAGCCATTGATTCTGTAAATAATTATTAAATTTTTACATGAAATGCATCTATTTATATGGCAAATGTTTATATATTCATAATATTCGCAATATAGGTTTTAAAATCTAATGATGTCATGGATGCAGCTGATTTTAATTGTGTCGATTATATAAATCAATTATTTCCAAATGAGCAATCATTGGCCAATATAGATGAGGCGATGCAACATATGCAACTTGAAGTTTCTATAATTGATGATAATATACGTTCGGTAGTAAGGGGACAAACAAATACCGGTCAAGATGGTCAAGCAACATTACATGAAGCGCAAAAAGTCATTACAACATTATATGATCATATAATTGATGTGAAAACACGTGCGGAACATACCGAACAAATGGTTAGAGAAATAACCCGAGATATTAAGCAATTAGATTGTGCTAAACGTAATTTAACATCAGCTATAACAACATTAAATCATTTACATATGTTAGTTGGTGGCATTGAAACTTTAGATAAATTGATAGAAAAACGTTCATATGGTGAAATATTAAATCCATTACAAGCCATTACAGAGGTTAATCAACATTTTCAACAATATACAGAAATCGATGAAATTAAAACTTTGTCACAAAGTGTTAATCGAATACAAATGACTTTGGCCCAACAAATTACAGATGATTTTAAGGAGGCATTCTCCTCTAAAAGTCACAATGATCAAATGCGTCGTTTAAGTTTAAATCAGTTAAGTGAGGCATGTAAAGTTGTCTCCGTGTTAGATGAGAAAGTGAAAAAAGATCTTTTAAAATGGTTTATTAGTCAACAGTTGGAGGAATATTTACATTTATTTCATGAGAATCAAGATATTGCTTGGTTGGATAAAATCGATAAACGTTATGCTTGGTTGAAGCGTTATTTAATCGATTTTGAGGATAAATTTGGAATAGTTTTCCCTTTAGATTGGTACGTATCTGAACGTATTACAATCGAATTTTGCCGTTTGACACGTGAACAATTAGCACAAATCATGGCGAAACGTGTTAATGAAATTGATGTTCGTTTATTATTATTTGCCATACAAAAGACACAAACTTTTGAACAGCTATTATCGAAGCGATTTTCTGGCGTTACATTGGATTATCCAACTAATCAAACAAACAATCAATTAACGTCAAATGAATTACCAAATACAAAGGCATTTGCGATAACATTCCAAGATCAAATTGCTTCATGTTTTAAGGCACATTTAGATATCTACATAAACAGTATTGATCGTAATTTAGCTGAATTGATTGAGAAGTTTATTGAGCAAACTAAGGAGCCACTCAAGATTGCCGAATTAAAAACTACTGTTTATCCAAGGTGAGTAATTGTGCAGTGCCCAAATTGATAATGCCCAAATAATTGAAAATATTAACGAACGATATTAACGACCGATTAATGGCAATGTTTAACATTCTCTAAGTCAACGAATTCCAAATTTTATTTTACTGGGATCTCTTGTTGCAGCAGGAGATGAGTTTGATGGGCTTACGCTCTTTAATAAGATATGCCCATACGTTACATTGCTATGCAATCATCAATTGAAATCGACAGTTTTCCCCGTGAGGCCTCCTCATTGGAAATTGCAACCCTTTGTAGAAGCTCTTTGTGTAAGCATTTTATTGCTTGTAAATATGTTGACTATCTTCTTGGAGATATTTCAAACAATTAATTGTAAAAATTTGACGTGAATGTATCGTTTCTGTTTTATGGTTATTTTTTTATACGCATTTCTTTGCAGTTCAGGAGATTTATTTGTTTTTTATAAAAAATGTATGATCCAATGTGGTCAATTAAGTAATGAACAGCCCATGTATGATTTAGCCATGGTATTTAAAAAATATTTACGTGAATATGCTGTTAAAGTTTTAGAATTCAGTACACCAAAACTATTAACAACAGTTACAACGATTGGTAAGTGAAAGGTATATTTTTTTTTTAAAGATTAACTTAACAAGTATGAACATTATGTTTGGCTGGGGCCCATATTTTGGATAACCGATACCTAAACATTCCATTTGCTACTTTGGTACATTGCTTATGGCACAAACAGATAATTTAAAATTTAAAATAATTTAAAATAGTTTCGAGTAACTGATTAGCACGATTTCTATAAAGATTTTATACAATAACTAGTGTCTAGTGTTTCTACAAAATTTCAAACTTTCTATCTGTTTTGATTCTCATATTATGAGTAAAAAACTATAAATTTTTGCTTAAAAAAAAAGGGAGGTTTTTCCAGTTCACCCTACATTGTGAACGTATCCTTTGACCAGTATGACCTATTTTCAATCCAATCCAATCCAGGTACCAATGAACTTTTAATATTTCAACTAAATTTTAGCTTGACATCTCTTTTTTTACGATCAGGAGCATGTTTAGCGCACACAGACAGACGGAGAGACTTGTTTAATTCGATTCAGAATTTAATGCTGGTCAAGAACATGTGACTCTGTCACTTTCTTTAAAGCATTATAGAGTTTACTCAGCAACTCTGAGTGGTGGGTATAAAAATAACTTAAATTAAAAATAGAATTAAAATTTTTTTACTTAAATAAAGATCATGCGTAAATTTTCTATTTATTTTAGGGAAAAGTATGTCACTGTTAACAAGAGATATGCAAAATTTATCCACAGCTGCTGGTCAAGTAATACATAATTTCTTAAAAGAAGGTGACACTCAACGCTTCTCTAAAGATGATATCATTCGAATATGTTGCGTGCTAACAACAGCTGAATACTGTTTAGAAACGGTGCAACAATTGGAAGATAAATTAAAGGAGAAGGTCTCGTCACATTATAGTAAAAAAATTGATATGGCTGAAGAGAAAGATATTTTCCATCGGTAAGTTTATTTTCATTAAATTTCATTGTTATTTCTTAAAAATTGGGATTTGTAGCAAATTCACATGGATAGTGTTATGGTCATTGGACGGAAGGACAAAGTGGCAATCGTTTCAGAAAATGATACTTTGTTGATCGACTGGTGGATTTTATTTATATTTTACATGTATTTTGTTTTCGTCCTCTAAGTGATACTGGAATTTTGTGTATGAAACTACTGCAAACTAATTTATAGGTCATAGGTATTTCGAATTGCTAGGTACATTTCATATGCTTAATTTTTTTTTGTCATGATATCATTCAAACTTGAATACTTTGGCCATGACCGTCCAGTATTAATAATACTGTAATAAGCTCATTAATTTAAGGAACATTTTCTGATTAAATGATTTAATTAATATTGGATTATTGTTATCATTGTAGCATTATATCAAATTGTATACAATTGTTAGTGCAAGATTTAGAGGCAGGTTGTGAACCGGCTTTGCAAGCCATGGCCAAAGTACAATGGCAACATATTAGTAATGTTGGTGATCAAAGTTCTTTCATAAGCAGCATGTGTGCAAATTTTAAACAAACTGTACCCACGATACGCGATAATTTGGTAACATCCCGAAAATATTTTACGCAATTTTGCCATAAATTTGTCAATATTTTTATACCGAAATATGTAAATGTCTTATATAAATGTAAATTAACATTAAGCGATGGCTCTAACAATGTTTTGGGATGTGAACAATTATTATTAGATACTCACAGTTTAAAAACTGCCCTTTTAGATTTACCAAGTGTGGGCTCAAGTGTTAATCGTAAAGCGCCCACATCATATACTAAAGTTGTCGTTAAAGATATGATACGTGCTGAAATGTGTATTAAAGTGGTGATGACACCCATACAACCGGCAGGACATTTTATTCAACAAGTATTAAAATTATTACCGGATATCAGCACAAGTGAATTTCAAAAAATTTTAGATATGAAATCAGTTAAGAGAGTAGATCAAGTTCAATTGATTGATCTTTTTAAGAAAACAGCTTCAGCCGCTGCCGTTGCCGTGGTAAATGATACAGTTGATACAACGATTGGTATGGATCAACAAGATCATGCTGCTAATAGTACCAAACCTACTGAAAATAATAATAGTATCATCAAAAATAATAATAATGAGAATTTAATGACAGATGCTACGAGTACAGATAATTCGACCAGTTTATGGGCCATTTCCTCAACGAAAAATTCTACACCGAAAAAATCATTTGTATTCGGCGTAAATAGTTTCAGTGTAGGCGGTGGTGGTACTAATTCGGAAAAAAATAACGATAGGAGTACACAAATTGCCACAGATCGTGGCCCTATACGTAAATTGGAAAATTTATTAAAGAAGCGGCTGCCCTAAAATGATTTATTATTGTTTGATTTCAATATGAATATGTGTGCAGAGAAATATAATACATTCCATATTTATTATTCTATTATAATATTTTAACAAAATTATTGCAAAATGCAGTTTGTTGAAATATAATTATACCTAAAGTTTATTTTTTCAGTTTTATAATGTTTATCTAAGTTTTCATTTGTATAAAGTTTGTAATACACTTATAAAATGTGGTAAAATGTGTTGGTATTTATTCCTTATGGACACATTGTCCTCGTAATTCGAATAATATTAACTTAGTTACATTTATTTAAAATTTAAAACCGCCATATGCATTTTGATTATAATAGTTTCCTCAACTGATAGTACTTCGACGAAATTCCTTCTATTTCGTTTTGAAAATCTTCGGAAGACATCGTAATATGGAGAAATTTTAATGTCTCAATAAAAGTACCTTTCCCTGTTGTAAAGTGTCCACAACACTTATCACGTCATTATTGGTCATTTATGGGATTTTGTTTATTCAAAAAATAATATCTAGTCCATTACATGGTTCGAATACTTGTTTCACCATGTGATTACAGTTTACATCATTTATAACAATACAGGGTATAATGCGTCTGTGGGGATATTTGTGTGCAATCCTCAAAAGAGTTTGCAAAAAAATAACCTTTTATTTTACCGATCGACTCAAAAATACTTTCTGGCTCAATTTCAGCATATCGCTTTTATTGTGTGTTCATGCAATTTGTCATGTCAAAATACAATTCTGCAGATATTTTAATGCCATTTTAATAGGTTGGCACGTTTTGGCTTAAGGACCCTACACAAAGTCGATTTGTACAAGAAATGCTTACAAATTTTGCATATATTTTAATGGAAAACGATGCAAAGTAATTATTTCGTTTATTTCAAATTTTAAATCAGATCAATCCATATTTCAGATTCTTTTCTATGTATGATGAATTTTTCTGATTGAATTTTTTTCATTTGTGTAAGAATATTTTCTTTTACCAACTGTGCCTTGAATTGGCACAGTGGGTATGCCAGGTATCTACACAAAGTTCCCCACAAGCAATAGTTTTTTTTTCTTTCTGAAGTAGGCCATTAAGGACGGCGTTAGGGTATTAAGATAACGGCCAAACGAGGCCGACTGACTGCTTCTTACATTTAGAAATTACAAATTTTATTTTCATTATTTGTAACATCTTTTGATTGGTGTGGATTGCTAAAATAATGTACGATACTTAAGAGTCCCTCTTTATTTATTATCCATTTCCTTGTATGATCTTTCAATTTGTATAATATATCAATCATCATCTCTAATAAATATTGGCATCTAAATGTTACTTTTTAAATCAATTAAAATTTTAGCTTTTAAATGAATGAAATTTTATTTAAATTTTATTTTTATTCATTTTTAATATTTACGTATCATAAACAATGGAATTAGATACAAAATTCTCACATGCACACATTTGCACATTTTTTTTGTATGTATTTTTATATTATTTAAAAAAATTAAAAAGTGAAAAATTCTACGATATAATTTGGATGATAAAATGACTTAAATAACTATGACTAAATTATTAATTATTTTATATGCTATAAAGGAATCATACAAGTTCATTTGATGATGGAACTCCAACAAATTTTTATGCTGATACAAAAGAAAAGAACTTAAAGATTCCATAAAACATAAGTAATGTTAAAATTAAGGATATTTTATGGCCTGGTTAATGGTTCTTTCCATTTGAAAGAATTTACATCGAAATTTTGTATTTCCTTTATTGAAGAAAGAAAAAATAGTATTTTTTTTTTTGTATATGACAAGTCACTAACTTCTATTATATTTGTTGTTATTGAAGTTTTAGGTTTGTGCATGAATGAGTATGATTAAAAAACCTAAAAATTTTATTATAATTAATTTGGTTCATCTTGAACTTAGCCTTTGCCACTTTTGACGGAACTGCACTCTTTTAAAATTGAAATAAAACGCAGCTATTTCGAAATCTTCTTTGAAAGCTTTTATTATGAAGAAAAAAAAGGATGAAATTATTAAAAGAAATTTGGTAAATGAATGAGCAAAAGGGCAATGAATTCGAAATGTCTCGCGTTATGAACATATTTCTAATGATAAATTAACACGCCATATAAAAGTAATTTTTAGCATACTTTTTGGAGTAAATTGGTCTCAAATTGTAACGTCGCTTGGGTTAAGGATTTTAAAAATTTCTGTATACACGTATTACTATGAAGGAGCTGGAGGGACTAGGATATTTAACACAAGTGCTCCGATTTACGGCATCGTATTAAATATTTTTACATAATTGTTATAAAAAGTAAATTTAGCTACATATGGATTATATTTCCTAGCACAATAATTAATGAGGCGTTTATTCTTTAAATCTCTCAAATGAATTCTCAAGGAATGTATTGGAGTAATTTTTTAATTTGTGTGATATTTTTTAACATGAAAATCAGTACGCTCAAAAATAAATGCAGGAAATTCCTACTTGAGAATCTATTTTTTAAATGATAAAACCACTTTAAGATTTGTGAAATACGAGAAGCAATAGAAGTTTAATTTTTGGTACTGCTTATTGAATATTAATGTTAGTTCCTATAAATGGTTAGGACACTTCACTTTATTTAAAAAAAATTATTTTGATTTTCCTAAACTTATATCAGTTGCGTTATATGGAATGAAAAAGGTTTATCAAATTTATAGTGCTGCAATTAATTCTAAAATGTATACTTGAATATTATTATTTACAATTGCTATTAGGAGAAGGTGAAACTGATTCAAACGGGCACAATTTTATTTGGATCTACTTTAACTCTTAAAAATGCTGTATCATCTCGAATGAATGGCCGTCGCTGTAAAATTTCATGGGATATGAAACGGGGAAAGCCAAAACCTAATTGATCTGGTTCATTGGAAGGCCTTTGAAAATTCTCCCATGTTGGATCTGGTACAAAAGATTCAGCAACACCGCCCTGACCGGTTTGTGACCCCTGTTCAAACATTGTGAATGTAATTGAATGTGAAAATGGCCATTTCAATAGAGCATCATAATCACCCGGTAAAACTTTAATATAGACAGATACGTGGCTATTTTCACCAGGACCATTGCCATTTAAAAACATTGATGCTTGTAATTTGTAACCATACTGTGATGTGTAAAAAGGTGGTGACACTAATTCAAGGCCATCTTTAGATTTCGCTTCAGCCATTTTAGTTGACCATTCAGTTATTTTCCATAACAATGTGCCTGTACAATTAATGGTTAACTTAGAGATGGCTGTTTTAAGCATTTGTATTTGTTGACCTTGGCGTGCAGATAAGGCTACCATAAGTGATAAATGAGCAGCAGCATTTGCATCTAAATGAGCTTCTAAAAGATGTCGAGGTCCTTTGAAACGGCAACCGGCTTCTTTAAAAGTACATGCCACTGGTAAAGATTTATATTCATCCCGAACATGACTATCCATATCTGCACGAGCTATTGGACTTAACTCACAATGTTGCGGGCATATAATGGGTGCTCGAGGGCATTGATTTACATGAAGGCTTAACGTATCAGCAGAAAATTCTAAGGCGCAATGTGCGCAACGTCTCAAACGTTTTAAACAATCTTTCGATTTATGTATGGACATTCGTCCTCTTAATACTCTTTGGCCACATTTAGCTTCACAATAAATTGGCTCTTGACCACATGTACCATAATGCTCATCTAAACCAGCACCAGAAAATTCACTTTGACAGAATTCACATTTTGTACGTCGCATAGTACAAGTATATTTCAAATGATCGGTCATCATGATACGTGGTATTTGTGCACCACATTTATTTGGGCATTGTGTAGCATCATGTTTACAAACATTTAAATGAGCCTGCAATAAAAATTAAAAGCATAATTCTTACAAAATTCTTACAAAAATTACTTTTAAAGTATAATGTATCTCAGATAAATCAAATGGTACCTTTAATTTTCTTAATTCGTCGGACCAAGTGCAACCTTGTTTGTGATGTATACAAAATACCAAAGAACCCATTATAGCCTGTTTGGGATCAGGTCCCGGATATATCTGTAAAAAGATCAAATTATATTATACGCGATAAAAACATGAATATTTGCTTTATAAAGATCTTAAATGTAAAAGTTATTTAAGCATAAAATTGGTTTAGAATTTGATTTTAATAAACATTTTAACCAAATCTTACTTTTTTACACTACTCTTATTATCAAAAGCATTATTCATTTTACTTCTAATTTTCTTTTATTTAGTTATTTATTTTGTTTTGTTTTTTCTTATTTGATGCACATGGTTTTATTATTTTGTGGAAAACAATAAATGATTTCTTTTGCACTTTTTCACATGTATAAGTTAATTCTAAATTTTTGTATGCATTCTAAATTCATACTCTAGATTTCTTATGGTACTAAGTGTTGCAAATTTGTGTGGCACAATTTGAAGAAGTTAGAGTGTTGTGAGACAAGATTACGCATAAAGATTCAAGTCTACTTTATTTGAATTTGATTATTATAATTTTGTGGAATAACTGTTTGTTATAAGGAATTTTTCAATAAATTCCGAAAATATTTATAGTATCTAACGGCTAATCTAACTTCTATATAAGTCTTTTACTTCTGTTCACTTTTAATTTTAGCTTTTGTCATTAAATTTTTGAATTGAATCGAGTTGTTCAAGATGTGTACATAAATTTATGCAATAGATTTTCAACACCCGATATTTTGTATTAGTATTAACATAGACTTAAATTTTCTGATTAATATAACTACTAAAATTAATATTTTTTCAAATTTTCAATGGCTTACATTGCAAAAATTTTAAGAATATTGGAATAAATGTTTTTCTAGTGTTTCAGCTCATTAAAAAAGTACATTTCATTTGTTCATACATTTGTGGATTGAGTGATGCTCAAAAAGAAAAAACTTATAAAGAAGTGTATAAGTATCGAATTATAAAACAAATAAGAAAATTATATTTAGTTAGGAGCAAATCTTGAATATCCACCACTCAAACACCATAATATAATGATCCAAAAAGTGAAAAATATAAAAAAGTGAAACTTGGTACTGTGTAATTTCGCGTAACCGTAGCCGCATTGCACGATCTTTGGATAGATGTTGTAGACCAACAGTCTTCGTACTTGTGCAAAATTTCAGCTTTCTATATTTTGCAGTTTGAAAATAATGCGCAAAAAAACACCAAACATTGTTAAAAAATATTAGTGTTTTTATTTAACGTTGCACTGTGGGCACGTCCCTTGACCGACTTTGCACCGATTTCAATTCCAATCTGCGTGCAAGAACTTTTAATGATTATACCAAATTTGAGTTCAATATCTTAAATTTTACCACAAGAGAAATGTTTGCAACACATAGACACACAGATGGACAGACGGACAAATATGTCTAAATCGTTTCAAAATTTGACAATGATCAAATTCCGAAGTGACTTTACTTTTTAAGGTCTTCAACGCTTTCTTCTAGCTATTAAAAACATAATGTTAAAGGGCATGTACACTCGACCTCTGGAATTTGGGTACAATAAAAAGTTTTTATGAGAACTTCGATGTTAATAGAATCGGGTCTCTTTTGATTAGTCTTTGCAACATTTTTTCAGAGAAATTGTCATACAGAAAAGTAATTTTTATGGAAAATTTGTACCAGATCATTCCTTTGTTTAATCGCCACCTTGTAAAAATGGTTCTATCATATATCTTTTTGATATTTTTAAGTTATTTATCATTTAATGATCTTTTCTTAACTTTGCTTTTTAGATAAAGATAACTGGGATCGTTAAGCAAATTGTCATTTATGAACAACTCTAAAGATATCTCTTGGTTTCTTTAAAAAATTTTTTTATTACATTAAACATTTATACAAAATACAAGTAATGGAAAAAGTTACCCACATATTATTATTATGTTATTACTTTGTTTTTTGTCTATTGTCTGTTGATGTAAATTGTTTAGGCCTGTTAAATGTAATCAAACATAAACATAAACATCTATTTTGTGGATATTTAACATTTGCATTAGCCAAATGTAGTCTTAGTATTTTCTGATAATTACTAGTTATACTCTACTGCATTTGTATTGGAGGGTATTATAGGTTTGGAGAGAACATGACATGGACTTATCTTTTTATTATATTCCTCGATTTAGAATGACTTTTTCAGTTGATTTAAATCTATTTATCCTGTTTTGTATTCGTTCAGATAAGTTTAGAATTAATTTTTGAAATACTGAGCACATTATTTAATTTTGATATGCCAGATTGATGGATCACATTTGGACCAAAAATAGCATCATTTTTTTTTTTTTGGAAGTCCACCTCTCACTTAACAGACTTTTCAAAGTCATTTTACTAAAAGAATTTTTTAACGTATTTATGAAGTAGTTCTTTTGGGGTTCTAAATTGTACTAAAGAAAATGGTGTAAGGTATTTGATAGTTGACTATAGCAATTTCAATTGTTTTTGCGTTAATTAGGTGCTTAATATAAGATAACATTTTAAGCGATTTAAAGTACCAACTTGTATTTAAGAACTAATGGATAAACCGGTATATAGTTACTTAGTCTTATCTTAAAACTTATAATCTGTTACTTAACAAGTTATAAGTTTAAAAAGCAGTTTAATTTTTTTTTTGTGTACTTTATATTCTTAGCTAAGAATTTTTTATACATGAACATTACAAATTTAATTTTGGTTAATGTATCAATGCTTAATAATAGTAACATCCGGCCCATTATTTCATATAACTACAAACTACATACAACTATAAACTACATTACCGTAATAGAATCATTAATTTTTGTAAAAAAAATAAAAAATAAAAGAGTAATAAACAGAGAAAAATCTCTGAACAAATGTTTAGTTTATTTGCCCTTTTATTGAGTATGAGAAAAGCATTTGTGAGATGTGAGAAATTTTCTAAAGTTCTCTATAAAAATTGTTTTAACGATTGGAAATATTTTTCTGTATAATGAATGAAATGATGGATGAAGTAGACAAAACCGAAAATTCCAAAACAATTATTACTAAATATAAAATTCGCTTTTCTTTGATAGTTTCAGCTAATAATAATCATAGTAAAATATCTCTCAGAGAGGCGTAAAAAATAACAATAGCAATAACAAAAAATAACAATACAAATAAAAATACCGCACAGTATGATTTTAATTTCTTTTTTTATGAGTTTTATATTTTCTTTTGAGTTTTTCTAATGAAAACGACAAAATATTTAGTTTAGCTTAAATTAGACTCACAAAATAACATTAAAATGGAAAATTTCAAAGGAAGAAAAATATAAGCATTCCCTCTCCTTTCTCTTATTTATACATATGTGTATGTGTGTATTTAATATTAAACAAGTTTGACATCTACATTTAAAACATAACTAAAAATGTGTTGTATTGGAATATAAGTAACAAAAAAAAAAAAAAAAAGATTAAAACGAAACAAACAAGTTTTTCTTTTTTTTCACATTCCAAGAGTTTGAGAGCAGCTGATTTTCTTTTTCATATATTTATATGAACGACATTTTTCTACATTACATAGATATTGGAGTGGTAGAAAATATCGTATTAAAAATTAGTTGTGTGTGTTTTGTAAATGAGACTTTATAAAATTGAAATAGCTGTAACATGACTGACATGATGATTAATTAAGTCCATTTTAATGTAAATGAAGAGGAAAATGGTAGAAATTTTGATAATAGTTAATAAAATTTCATAACAGGCGCACGCCACGCCTTGCCCATTTTAGTAATTATTATAAATATTGTTGATATAGAAAGAGCGATGAGAAATTATGAAATAATGATTAATTGGGCATGTTTGTAATTTTCAAAACATATAAATCATGTAAATTTAACTAATATTTATGTTTTATATAAATTTTTCATATCAATTACGTAATAACATTTTTAGATAAATATAGCATAAAAAAATTTCAATTCAACTTTTCATTTTGACGGTTTTTATTTTGTTTCTTTGGTTTTAAGAAAATTTATGTTTGAATAAAAGAAACAAAAGAAAAACTATAAAATAAATGTGTTAGTGTTAGAAAGTGTTTCTAACCTAAGGCAATGCCAATGTATGTAACACATAAAAAATCTTTAGAAAGATCCATCTTTTCATTGTATCTTAGCTAAGAAGAATTATCGAATTTTTATATTTATGTCCATCTGTCCATATTATATTTGTATAAATTAAAAGTGGGCGGCACGAATAATTACAACTAAGATCTAACTAAGATCTAACGACAACTCCTTTTATAATGATCAACATAAAAAAGAATTATTTGTAGGGAAAAAGTATCCAATTTTAATGAAGGCTTTCAAGAAAAATTAAAGAACTGGGCCCAATTTAGCTCAGAGAGATTCATTTTATTTTTTTTTTATTTCATACAAAATTTAGAAATTTTCATTATCTTGTCTGGTAACTTTTTTAATCACTTTAAATAACATAATTTAAAGTGTTTAAAGGTCGGCTTCACTTGTTTTGTTCTCCTGCTGTTGAATGTACTGTACTTTTCTTTTTATGTCATAAGTGATTCCAATGAATTAATGAGTTCTTTAGGCATGCCCACATCTAATTATTTAGTCAATGTTTTCAGTTTAACTTGTCCTCTTCTTTTCTCTTAGAAATTTACCCACGCTTTAGATTTTTATTTATATCTGTCCAATCTATTTTCGTTTCATTTAATTTGATTTAATTTAATTTAATATGCAAAATGGGTGAGAAAATGAGTGCACCATTTTGATCGATTTAACTTAGTTTGTGTCAACAAAATGGGCTAATAACTGTCTTACCATAACGCAATTTAATATTTTTATTATGAACATTTGTAAATATTTATTATATTTATATATATAAAGTGTACATTTTAAAAAAGGAGTACAGTATAAGGTCGATTACGTGACAGGTCCACTAACCTTAATATTGTAATATTTTTTTAAAAGGTGCACATTTTTTTTTTGCCATGTTATGGTTTCCATTTTTATTTTTTTCGCTTTTGTTTTTTTCGCTTTGCTTTCTCAGGCTTTATAAGACAATTGACCTCAAATATTTCTCTTTATTTATATGTATGTATGTGTGTATGTATGTATGTAAAATATAATGTAATAGAAAAAGAAAAAGCATGTACTTTTTTTTTTCTTCTTTCTACGCTTAGTTTTTACAGTTGCAACAAATTGATGCATTTATCATTATTCAGATTTTGTTATTATTGTAAAATTACACCACATCCCGGGTGTGGTATATTATGGACTTGTATAAATGATTTGAAATGGATTCACTTTTTCATTGGATTTCATATTGTTCATATTGTCTGGGCTCTGGTTCTTTTTATAAATTTGTTACAATTTGTACAGAGTGCAATTTCGAAGATGTTTTAATGATATTTTTGATGGAAATTGAGCACTTCTAAAAGTAGTTATATAAAACTATTCTCCATGGTTATTGCCTTATTGCCAAAATATTCATATAAAAATTTCTAGCAATTGCTTAATATTTTTTTATTTAAAATTTATTATACGGGAATACTTTTTTTTCATAAAAATCTATATCGAATATTTATTTGGTAAATATAAAATTAGTGTATTAAAATTTGTTTCACACTGAACTGATCTAGGTTTTGAATCTTTGAATTTCATTTATCAAATCATTGGAAAATATAATTTTCTCGATTTTTGGTCTTTGAAGTGATGTACGGTGTTTTAGAACCGTTTCCGATTGACTTTAATATTTACATATTTTTGCACGTTATTTGTATGTATGTAAATGGCAACAGCAGGTGAAATTATTGCCATTATTTTATAGACTGATGCTTGGTTGATTATTTGACTCAGTCTGGTTTAATTAGTTAGAGACTTATTGCCTAAATATTCATACAGAAATTACCAACAGCTGTTCATTATTTCTTCATTGTTAATTTTGTTATTGTTTTAGTTAGTTTCAAACATACCTAAACATTTAGGGCAGCTGTTGCAGTAGAGCTTGTGAAATAATAAAAAGTAAGAATTTTATAGTCGATTGGGGCCGATTCTTAAATATCCTAAACCGCTTTGTTCAATGTAACTAAAGTCAAATAAGAGAATTACAAATTTATAATTTTTGACTTATTTGAAAAGTTCGTTGCATGAGAGAACATTCAAAATATGGATTCAGCTGGTACAAATTTGCTACACATGTTTTTTATGTTTAAATACCGTATTCGTAAAGCTTGTCCAACTTAAACCGTTTTCAATCAATTTCTTTAAAATATCTCTAAAATTGAGATGTGCAGCTTTCACCCAAAACGGACAGACAAAATTAAATTGAATCAAGAAATGATTCTGGTTCGATCGATATAATAAAATATGGAACTGCCTCAATTCTTTTTGCGTATTACAAATTTATGATACCTTGAACCATAAAAATTATTCAGGACCATGCCATATGGGAGAATCTGTTTATAAAATATTGAGGAATAGTGGCCGTAAAAATTCTTATTAACATTGTCCGCTTTCACTTAACCATTGAACTGCTATAAATCCATGGTCTAAGAACCATTTTTTTATGGAACATTATCAATTGATAAATACGATCATAATTAAGGATTTTGATACAGAAAAGTTGTCCATTATATGAAAATTATTTATAGATTGTTGTAGCTTATGTCTGTACCATAAAATTGTCTTTGAAGTGCAGGACATAAATCGCTTATGTTTTAAAGGGCTTCAAATTGTTTAATACTTAATTATGGACAAGTAGATGCAAAATGATTGAATTGTTTCTAATGAAATAGAATTTTGACTTTAGTGCACAATTAACTTTTTATTATAATTATTATTATTTTAAAGGATTATCTTAACTCTCCTATAAAATATCTTACGGATATTAAGCTTTCAAGGTGCAGCCCAGATGTCTATTAGTAAATAAAAATAATAAAATTTCGTGCCCTATTTTAATATTCATATCCACATCTAGAAATAACTTCAAGTATGGACTAAGAGAATAAACTGAAACTGAAAAGTCAGATATTTCTGCTCCTTCCTTACAAACGCTAAAGCACTAAAAATTTTCTAGGTTTCTTCTAGTTATATACTCAGGCTGTTTGCTTGAAACATGGAAAAAAAAAGTTTTGCATTTGTGGTTTGAAAACCTTTCCATTATACAAGACATAATACTTTCGAAACTTTTTGATCATACTCTAAATATAAAGCATTTCTATTCGAATAAAATTTTTATAAGAACTGTAGAAATATTCATATTGTCAAAATGGTTTTTTATCTTATCAGCGTTAAAGGTCCTATAAGAAGTAAATATTTTTGCTTAGTTTCAAATTCCAGATAGCAACTTGCGAGATATTTTACCGTAGTTGTACCGTAAAACTGTCTCGCTTAAGAGCGTAATAGTGAATGGGTTCATTTTATTAAGGAGTGAGTCTGTCTCTTCAAATAAGGTTTTATATTAAAGACAGTCTCGTTGAACGAAAGGCAATGGAAATTTTTGATGAAATGCATATTGTAAAGTTACTAAGTCCATTTTTCTAGCGCATCTTCAAGTAAAAATTCATATAAAATAGGAACTTTTATTAAGCCATAATATAATTTCTGAATCTTACATTACATTGCTTTTGCAAAACATAAATTAGATTCCTTTGTTTCTTAGATATTTCTCCTACAGCAGCCAAAGCTTTTAAGGTGAAGAAGTCCTCTTTTCTCTGTGGTAGTTTCTCCTTAGTTTTTAGGTGTTATTTGAAAAAGTTTTTTGAAATTTTTCCCAACAAGTTTTATTTAAATGGTTTAATAAAAAAGAATGCCTTAGTCTAATGTAATTTTTTTTTTAATTTTGCAATTTTTTTTAAATCTGCAAAAATATTAATAAATACAACAAACAATTTTCGCGTACATTAAAAAATTGTTGCCTAATATTGTTAACTTTGACATTTTCCATTCATGTAAAATACGTAAATATACGTAAAAATTTTGTGCTATGTTCTGTTGAACAAGTGCATTAATTTATTGCAGATTTATATAAATTTTTTTTTAAAAAAGTATGTTTGTAAATAGGTACAGATTTACGTATATTTGTCGTCTTTTGTAAGACTTTAAAAAAGCTTAAGATATACACTCACATTAAGCCTTAAGACGATTTAGTCATGTCTGTATTTTTCTGTACTTATGTTGTATCGTGTGTTTATTTCCAAAGAGTGTTTGGCGATTTTTGAGATTCGAAAGAATTTTTTGAACTTTTCTTACTTTTGGTAGAACATTGCGACACAGATGAAAGATTTTTCTGGGTAAGCATTTATCAAAGGAACAGAAGGTGGGCCTGTTGGCCAACTATAAACCATCCATAGTTATTAAGGTGTTTAGAAAGGCTCATCTTCGGTTAATATGCAACCGTTTCGGGTCAATTCCACATGGATTTCAAGTAAGAGTGATTGTATTTAGTGAGAAAAGGTTCTCAGGTAGGTCTGATGACTATGAACTGTTATCTCATGGAGCATATTTTAGCATTTTTGCCATATGGTCACCGATTTGTCTATGATTGAAGATCTCATCATTGAAAGAAGGTTTCATTTTAAGGACTGCTAAGAAAATCTTTTACTTAGAATAATCAGATTGAAAGAAGACTTTGCTGAAAAAAGATACGTATTTTATGAGAAAAAAATGTTTTTTATTTCATATGTTGCAGACTTATTAAAGACTTATCAAAGGCAGACTCATATTAGTTATCGCGCATATTGAATAAATAAAATCAGTAGCACCATTTCCTTCTAAGCACGTCAAATATTTGCTTGAGGCGAAGTAGACTTCTTAATTTGTTTTTTATTTGATGTTTATTTTATTATCGATTTATTTGTATGTCTGGTAAACACATGTTGCTTTTACAGAACGGACAGACGGATATTTACTTAAGTAGTTTTTATTTTAGTTTTTTAAATTTTCAATACTTAGTGTGTTTTATCACTATTTGTTTTTATTTTTCGGGCATTTACACATCCAAAAATAGACTGATACAAATAAATAAAATTTATTTAAGAAACAAAAAAAAATGCCTGCTTTGAAGTACAACTAACATGTAACGGATGCATCGTCTACATACCTCGTACATACATCGTAAATGTAAACAGATATGTGAATGTAAATATACCGTTATACATGCCCCTGTCGCCAATAAACTATAAAACTACACTTATAAAATTACAGTTACTTTTTCTTTTACAGTTCCTACCTACTACACTTACTTTTCCTTTTATAAACGAATGCTCAAAATAAGAAGAAAAAATCGATTAAAAATGGTATTTTAGAATTCTTAAGTGCGCTGCGCTAAGAGAAAAGTATAAATTCATACAGTAAAAGTGGAAATATAGCCAATCGGTGTCGATAAGTAAATTTCTTATATCAGTTTGCCTAAGTCATGTAAGAAGTCAAGAAAATAAACTAAAAGTTCAGGTAATAAAAAAATTGTAACTTGAAATTTATAAGGAGGTTTAAAAAATGTTCCAATGTGAACGACACCTTTTTAGCATTTTACTAGTAGTATTCCAAAGTGTAAATTTCTTATAATAAGGCGTTATGTGGGAAGAATGGCTACAAAAATAATATAATTTCGACTATTTTTACAAGAGTTTGTCTAGCGAATTTCATTAAAATATTTTCAAAACTACGACCCTGCATTTTGCTAATGAACATGTATGGACCGATAATAGACATAGAGGCTTAAAAACGATTTTAAAAAATGATTTCTCATTCGCAATAATGAAGCAGCATGTAACGATTTTGAATTTTTTTGAATTACATTAGATTGTTCTAAGTCAAATTATTTCAAATATCCCTCTAAATTTATTATTCCCTAAAAGTTTTGGAAATCTTGGACAATACATATAAATTTAAATATCCTACTTTCAAAATGATTACGCAATCACTGAAATGACTTTTTATTATGAAATTTTTTTATTTAACCAATTTTGAGAAAATATTTGACCATTTCTTTAACATGTTCCTAAAAATTTATTGCATTTTCTTTCACAACGAATTAGTTGCTGGGAAATAACTAAAAGTAAGTTCAGATGAGAATCATTATATTTTGGTGGTTACATTTTTTTTTTGGTTATGTCTTCAATAAAAATTCGAAATTACAAGTTGCTTGCTTGAAATATTTATTTAGGATTGAATAAAAAATTCTAAAGTGTGAAAGAATTAACATAATAAATAGCCTGAATCTAAGACTTAAAATTTTCATATGTATGAAATTTTCTTTTAGTAAAATATATACGAAAATTATTTGGGGTGAAGCATTTTAAAGAAAAATTTTATAAAAAAAGTATGTTGTAATTTTCATTGGAAAAAATATATAAATTTTGAATTGATGTTGGTAAAAGTCAATTGACCATGTAAAGTATAATTGTGAAATGTAAGAGCTGAACTTTTACATTCCCCGTGGCCCAACTTTCTGGTAGAAAAAATTGATTTGCATACACTTACAGTTAATGGTCCAAATTTTGTGAAATTTTTCAATTTACTTTGAATACTAATATTACATAAATGGCTGGACGAACTATTGGATTTGCAAATATTAAATGTGTGAATTTATGAAGAATACTCAGACACATTCGAGATAAACCTTATCTGTCTAAATAAATAATTTGTTATACATTCGGAGGCCATCATTTTGAAAAAATTTTTATGCAATTTAATATGGTCCCAGTGAGATCTAAATATTAATGGTATCGGATATACATAAAATTCCATAATATTTATAAGCATTTAACTTTGACTGATTATTATGTTTTTCAATTTGTTTCGTTCTTTTTTTTTTTTTGAATATTAAACAATTAACTAAAAACGTTAAAGTTCAAGACAAAGTTTTTAGATTTTAGTTTTTAAGTGGGAGAAAACGCAATAAAGAAATATAATAAGTGCAACTTACGATTTGTTCTAATTCTGTTATTGGCATATTGTTAATATTGTTATTTTTATTCTTATTATTATTATTAACGTTATTGTTATGATTATTGCCATTTGAATTTGAATTTGTTGATGAGTTCGCCGATGCTGATGATAATGCCATCGAGGATGACGTTGATCTAGAAGTAGCACAATTATTTGTCTTATTTCTTGGTGGCGTTGGTGGCGGCATAACAGATGATGATGATAGAGTCGATGTTGTTATTATATTATTAGTTTGTTGACATTCTTTTGAATTGCGATTTGGTGATAAACGTGATGGAAAACTTAAGGTTTTCGTCCACTGAGCTAAACTCCGTACCATTTCTTCTAAACTTAGTACTTTTATTGATTTAAATTTTGCTTATTATTATTATTATTATAGAGCTCAATTTGTTTCCTTTAATTTAACTTCACAATTTTTTTATAATGTTTTATTTATTATGCCTACGAATGTATGTGAGAAATAAAAATTTATTTTGAAAATCAATTTATTTTATTAAAACTTCTTAGTATCTAAATTCAATACACTTTTCAAGATGAAAAGTAATACACAACCACTTATGAAGCTTAACCGAATGCAACTGATGTTCTGTTATTATGAAAATTGTGAAATTCTATTTTGTTTCGTATATATTTTACTGGTGCGCCGATGACTTAAAAAAAGTTGCTATTGTGAAATTCTGCGCATTCGCATGAGAGAGAGCATTTTCATTTATTTCTGTTATTTAATGAAAAGAGCTCTGGCGCATATTACACCAATATAACAATCATCACGCCATCAACCACTATCGCCTTCATCACTTCGTCGTTACACGTACAAGACAACATGACAACATTTTACAGCACGTTAATGTTCGTCGTGTAGTGTAGGTTTTCGTTTGTGCATGTACGAAACTATTAATATTAAAATGAAATACACCACCATCAATATTGAGTTTTGGATTTTGTTTTGTTGGTGGAGTAACACTTGAAATATTTTCCTTTCATAAATTCATGTTCGAGGGAGGCAATTTTGTGAGACTTTATTATAAATATAAACAAAGAGAGAATTTCTCCTTTTAAGAGAAACAAAAACAAAAATAAAAACAAAACAAGTAAGAGCTATAAGAGTTTTGGTCGCCCTTTTAATATGTTACATCACTTTGCTTAATGTGATTACAGTCAGATAAGAAAATTACATTTCAATATAATTGAAAAAGTCAATAAAATTGAAAAAATTGTAGTTTTTAAACTATTTTAAAAGTTCTTTATGCGTGAGAAGGTTCAAAAAATGGACCCATCTTGTCCCCACATATTTTTATTATCAAAATGCAATGATTATTATCAAAATATAATGAAGTTTTTCGAAAAAGGCGCTAAATGAGAAGTGATAAAAAAAATGAACCTATCTGGACTAAATTTGGTACACATGCATTTTACGCTAATATACTTTTGAAAATTGCAATATTTTTCCATATATCAACAAATTTTTGTAAAAGGTGGAGGGTACTCCACCTTTTACAGGACCGATTTTATCTATTTACAATAAGATACGTCTGTGGGCCAAAAGACACCAAGGCAAAAAACTTCATTAAAATATCTCGTAAAACTGAGACTTGCAGATAGACAGGATTAAATTGAACCAGAAAGTGATTCTGAATCGATCGGGTCTATCCCAAGTCGTTTTGGGTGTTGCATAAACTTATAATAACCTGTACCATAAGTGGTGTAGGGTATAAAAAGAAAAACGCTATGATGATTTTAATATTTCAGAGTTAAAAGTATTTATAAAAAATAATAGTAAAAATTGAATATAAATGATTGAATAAAATTTATGAACATAAAAAATATCGATGCTTTTAGCACAAATCAATTTCACAATGTTTATCTCCAATAATTAATAAAAATGTATTTACATAGTTTGTTAAGTTATTTGAAAGAATTTTTTTAATTTTTTATATGATATGAAAATGCATCAGATTTTGAAGAGATCTTTTGTTATCTATTACCACTTACAACTGTTCCTTATATATTTATATATTTATATAAATATAAACTTAAGTATTAGATATTTACGACCTGAATGATTTGGCTTTGTCAAATGGTTTTTGTAGAACTATTCTGGTGTTCAATTATTTGGTTATGGGATTTCTTGCTTTATATTGTCTGAATATGGAATTAGATTCCGTAGAATTTTATAATAAAAATTGTTAACTTAAATGATAAGTTTCTTCTTAATTTTTCATTAAAACTATTTGACAAGCAACTGGACGAGAAAATAAAAATGTGTTGGGCTGGCAAAGAGCTATCAGAAAATGTGATAGCCCATAAAAATGTTTCATATATTCACGAAATGCGTTTCAATTTATTTTTCTTTACATACTTTTGTCTTATCCATATCAATGTTGACTTAAGTATAATCATAAAAATATTAAACTTTAAGTAACTTTCTTGTAAAATAAGTAGAAAAAATTCGGTTTCTAAATTAAAAATGGTTAAATATTTTAATGAAGTTATTTTATGACCCATTATTTTAGAATACAAAATGTCCAAGAAAACATAAATGTATTAATCGGTTACAAAATTTTTTCAATTCCCTTAAACACTGAATAAGTTTTTATTAGAAAAGTAATTAAGAATAAGTCTTTGGTCTTGGCTTATTGCTATATGCTAAGCACATCCAAATGTTGCTCCGTATCGATTTTCAATTAAAATAATTATACATTATATTGTACATTTTTCTCTACCAAAGGCTCTTTTCTCAAATTGTGTCATGCTTTACAAAACGTTATAATTATCTTGGGTTAACAGACTTTAAGTGGCCTTCATTTTTATCTATTAAAATTATTTAGCAAGGTACATCATGAATATTTGTAATCCCCAAATTATTCATGGACACTTAGGCAGATAATAAATGTTCCTATTTTAGAACGGTAGAGGTTGGGCCTTTGATTACATGCAGACCCAAATCATCTGAAGATTAAATTTCTATATTTAAATAAGCCTGTAACGCTTCCTTTCAAACATTACAAGCATTTTGTTAAAACAATAATACTCGCAATAACTGGATGATGAGTAAAAAAACTTAACTATGTCCATTGAGTATAATAAACATTTGGTTGGTGAGCATGCAAGATTTAGCTCTTAGGTATACACAATTTGATTTCTTTGTTCAAATGTAAATGTCGTTTTTTCTTTTTGTTTTTTGTTACGTTTTACTTTGATTTGTTTTGAAAAGTAAAACAAATTCAAAATACCGGCTTCTATACAAAACGGCCTTGCGAAGGTTGACAAGCTTTTTTTGTTTTATTTTAAAAACGTTGCTACGTTTTTTGCATGCACATACACGCACGTACATACAAATATTATCAATTTATGCATGCAGTTTTCAAAAATGTGGTGAATAACGACATTAACATAGATCAACCTAGTAAAACAACCATAAGCTTTTTTTTGCATTATCCAGTCTGTTATTTAGCGAAAGCTACACAAATATTGTTGTTGGTATTAATATTATTATTATTATTATTATTATTATTATTATTATTATATTATATTATTATTGTTGATGTGGTTGGTGTAATCTTGTGTGGTTCATTAATATTTAATGATATTCTACTTTACTCTCTTTGAAAAAAACATTAATAAATAAAAGTTTGTGCCGATTCAATATAACAATTGATGAAATTGGTCGTAGATTTAGTTTCACATTATATAGATTTTTTTTTGTTAAATTCGTATTAAAGTCGTATTATCATTTTATTATTTCGGAAGATTCATTGAAAGCTGGCTACTACAAATTTACGTACATACATTTAGGAACATAAAAAAGATTTTAAGATGGATCCATCCATCTTTAAACTGACACAGCGTTTTTTTTGGGCTTATTTGCTTGGCTACTTCGTAAGTATTATCGCAGTTACAGGGTATAGATGGGTCCACATTTTGAGCCTTTCTCATTAGAAACTTCCATGTTCATAAAATATAATTCATTTCCTTAAACAGCTTAGGCGATGTAATTTAAGGCATACAAGGTGTACAATCTGGTATGATCGACTATGATATTGCTACTAATTTTATATTATATTTTTGATAAAGTTAGGCAGATGGAGAGATTTAAGAATTTACCATATGCGCAATGGCTACTAAAAGTTTCAAAAAGTACGTCTTTCCATTTATGTAAAGTGAATATGCAATAAAATTACTATTCACTTATTGGAGAATAGAAATTGAATTTTTTGTCCAATAGAAATCTACTAAAAACGAGTTTTGTGAAAGTTCTACTTGAAAGTCTTATATAAAAGGGATTTTACGGTTAGAAAGGTCTCATCAAAAGGTTTGCAACATTCAAAAGAAAGAAAATTTTCTAGTTTGTATCAAAATGGTCTTTTTAAAAAAAAAAATATGCTTTTATTGTAGATTATAATAGAAATTTTGAAAGCGAAAAATGAAAATATATTTTTTATAACCGTGAAAGAATCCGCCTTATAAATCCCTTACCCTTATATATCCACTTTAATAATGGAAAACTATTAGAGACATTCTTTCAATTAGAGTTAACTTAGAAAATGATTAAGTGTGTTACTAACATTCGTTGCAACTGAATATAAGCACTTTTCCTTAAATTCCTTAAGATATTAGAAGTGCAATGAAACTTTATGCATTACATTGAATTGCAAATATATTAATCACATTTAAATATATAATTCCCACGTTTCTTCTGGGCTATTTTCATATCTGCTTTTTTTACTTTAATTCTCTTACACATAAACTTTCTGATATAGGCAAGTGAATCTTAAGAAAATACATACCGTCACGTTTAGTGCAAGACTTTTCTTATTTTTTATATTCACCATTCAGAGATAGGGCTTATAATCACTTTGTAATGATGTTTGTAACTGTCAGAGGGAAGAGATTGAGACCTTTGATAACTATCAAATTCTGAATCGATTTATATATGAGTCTGCCCGTCTGTTCGCAAAAATTGAACAGCATGTATGGAAAGTGGGTAAAAGCCTGTCAAAGTATGTGGCCACGTAAATTAAAAAAAATTTTTTTTTTAAACAAAAGTTGTTTGTTTTTACTTACTACTCGTTTGTAAAAAAATTATACAAATCGGCCACGCCTACGCGAAATTATATAATACCGGTTTATCATTTTCTACTGCTTGTGCTTTCTACTTATCACTCAAAAATTGGAATAAATATCTGAATTATTTGGGAAGTGGTAGTCTAAGTTTTGGTTTCAGCTAAATATAATTTTTTCACTTGTTTATACCCTACCTACGATATTCAGTAAAATAACTTTGTAAAGAACTATGTAACATTTGAAACAACATTGTGATATTATACGACTATCACAATTGCTATAGCAATTATGTCAGAAGGATTTTTGTATATTTTATAAGTACCCAGCTTTTTCAAAATTCAAAAAAGCGAGGTAATATAAAATGTTCTATTTAATATTTGGGAATCTATTGGAGTCTACATAATATTTTTGAATATAACTTTTTTTAAACGTCTTATTTCTAAGTTCATATTATGGTGAATCTACATCTATCGTATTCGGTGTCCTGAACTCCTAATATTTTCTAATATTTGCTGTTTTATTGGAAGCAAGTTTCTTACAAACAACGAATGGACCAGGATTAATTTAGAAAACATTTAAAAATATGAGTGTACCTTAAACTTCCATGAGAAGTGAGAAAACAGCAGCTTGATAAGGCAGGCCTTTTATATAGAAGAATATATTTTCCATACGATCTGAGCAAAGTCCATCAGGGGAATTGCTTAGAGCATAATTTTATTTGAAAAATTAATTGATCTTATGAAATCGTATTCCAATTTCCGCGAGATTCACATATGAAAATGTTTTATCTCAAATGTTATCCGGTTTTAAATTTCTTTAAAGAACTAAAATATTGTATGCAGTATGAAAACTATATCTATAGACTGTTTGTTATAGCTGATTGTTGTTGGTTATTGCTGTTATATAAATCGAGAACAAAAAGTGCACTTTGTTGACCCAGAGCTTATTTGTATACAAATGACCGTTTGCATTGCAGTAAATATTTGCATACTAAAATGTTGAACTTTTGTGTACTCTTTCAATTATTCTTAAGGATTCCAGTATATTTATTTGAATTGTTATCAGTCATTTTGTAGAAAACGTATGATAATAATTTTGTGCCTGAGAAACATTCTTCAATGATTTTTTTAAATATTTGTTATATTTTCAATAATAAAGAAACATAATTTATAATGAATGTTTTCTTAAGGTTCTATCAAAATTTACTACTTTTAAAGACAATTAATTAAGAATTTGGAAAGTAATGGGCGCCTTCCATAAATTTGGATTTTTTTAAAAAGGAATTTAAATTTCTTTTCTAATTAAGGAGAAAAAAAATGATAGTTTTATCTTCAAATTTGGAGACGTATTTTTAAATTTCATTTATTTTTAATAGCAATTGACTTGCACAAATTTGCCATATTTTGTCAAATATAAATTTTTTACAGTTTAAACGGATCAAAAATTTTTGTAAATTATGGCTTCTCACACTCTTTTAACGTTCATAACAATAAAAACTTTATTGAAGCAAAAATCACTTCATTCTAAATCGATTTAGCAATTCTTCGGATTTGTCCACGTGATTCTGTTAGTAAGCCCAAATACTGAAATATTTTAATAAAATTTAACAAGCGAATGTACTTTAATTTAGATACGAATGGAATGAATTATTTTGCGAATACTTGTTCATAATTTTATTTAAAAAAATATCTTAATGTAGATACTGGTATTTACAATTAAGATGCAAAAGGATTTAAAATAAAGAGCGAATTCGTCATGTTAAGTTTTTTGAAAGAAATATCAATTAAAAAGGTTCAAAATATAAACTGTTTAGCTTTAAATAATTTTTCAAAAAAAAAAAAAAAAAAGAAAGAATAAAGCAATTTAGTTGATTATGGACCAAATTTGATTAAATTACTTCTTTTTTTGGTGCATCTTTGAATTAATTTTATCATTTCTATCCGTCCGTCTGTTTCATCGTGCATAGTGTAGATTCTTTTGTTAATTTCTCGAGAAATTTTTCCAATGAATTATGCCTAAAGAGAATTATTCATGTACATACCTTATGTCAACCCTGTAGAACAGATAAAATTTGAGGTGCAGTATTTTTACACAGCATTGAGGGAATATCAAGTGATGTCGGTTATCCAGCTATAGATAGGCATTTTTGAGATAGTTCAATGGGTGTACTTTGGTCCAGAAACGAACACTGTTTAAAAATGGCTAAAATCGGATCATTTTTACGATCACGCCTCATATAAGGCCTTTCTTAATAACGAAGTCATTTTATGGGAAATTTACTGATTAAAATTTTTTCAATTTTAATTGGCTTGTAATTCTCTTAAATTACATTAAAAAAAACGATGTAGAGTATTTAGAAGGCGATCACAATTGACTAATCAGTTCTGAGTTGTTTCTTTATAAAAAGTTAATGCGAATTATATAAGAAGTAAGAAAATATGAATTATAATTGAGAGCCAGTCATTTGTTTCAGCACGCACAATCACCACCAAGCAGTAGCAAATCATAAAAGCGTGGGAATAATTCGTACAAGCGGTGCTTATAAGAAATGGATAAAGAAGACTAGACAATTACGTTGCATATTAATTAAAGTACTCTAAGTAAGCTTTAAATCAGTCGATGAATGTAAAGAAAAGGAAAAGAAAGTAACATTATAAAGAACAGTTCAGTTTTTAATTCAACTTGTTCAAGTCACTTGTTCAAGTAAAACAGTCTTTTTAAATTTTCAAACAATTTTATTCATTTTGTGCAGCTAGTAAAATTTGCCTTAGACTCATTTAGAATTATTTGGTGAATCCATCCAAATACTTTACAGTATGCAAACTGGAAATTTGCAAGAAAGGTTTACGAACATTTTACAGGAAAATTCCTTAATGAATCAAAGGTTTGGGAACATTTTATCTGAAAATTTGTTATTTAAAAAAAATAACCTTCGCAATTTTCGATGTCCTTCTTGTGTGAAGCATCAAAACGGTACGTTTTTATTATAATAATCTTGAATCAGATAGTTCCATTTTTAGGTTTTTATCAATACAAAGATTCTATGAAACCTTTGCACAGTTCAATTCCAGCTTAACTTGAGAAAATGATATTTCAAAATGATACGGGTAATTAATGTTTTGCAAATTATATTGGAAGTGGTAACAAACACTAACAGGCTTTACTATTTTTCCTTTTTTTTTTGGAAAAAATAAATGTCGATAAATCGAGAAGAAAAGTTGCTTTCCATTGGCATTCGTGATCAGGCATTAGGCACACAAAAGTATACATAAAATAGTTTTAAAGCGATTTAAAAAATTTTTTTGAGCCGATTTATTTCGACTTTACATGCATGTCTTCTTAAGCCCTGTGCTTACTGAATAATGCCATAAAAATTTAGATTTGTTAAGTTGTGTAGGAAATACGAGGTACACCTTTCGTAAATGGTTAATAATTACACTAATTAATTTTACAGCTTTTTGAAAAAAATATTATTTTTACATAGATTCGCATATCTTTAATCAGCATTAAATTCTGAATTTATCCAGTCAACTTAACTGCGTTAGGCATTCAATAGTCGAAAACACGATATGTAGACTTTAAATTGATTCAAGATTACTAAATAACTTGAGCTGGAGAGCTCTTGAGTTTTTATGCGAAAATTGGTTAGTGGTAAACGCGAGTACATTTTTTCTACAGTTCCACACTATCCATTCAAAATTTAAAGGCTTTATTTGTAAAAATTTTAATATACTTAATATATAAAGCAAATTTTCGATCTGTTCATGGGCATCTCTAGAAGTAGCATATTTTTTTTTTTAATATGACAACATACATGGAAAAGTAGTTTGCTTTACAATTTCAACAATGAAGCCTCTATAAAATGTATTGCGATATTTAAGTAGTTGGCATTTCTGAGATTCAATTTAATTGTACTACTATTGTTATATTGATATAGAGTTGTGGAACTAATCTCACTGAGATTAAAGGTAATGTAGATATTTTGTTAAAATGTTTGATTTATTCTTGTTAAGCATCGTAATCGAATCGGCAACTTCTACTGTCTTAATTCAGATAATTGCATTATGTAAGTTCAACAGTTTATTTTATATTGAACTAACTGCTAAATGCTTTTAGTTCTTTCTGGCATGGTTAGTAAAACATAAACTTTCTACAATGATATAAATAAAGTAATGAAATTTCTGTTTATATGAATAATTAAGATAATTATTTATAACACTTACCTCTTCATACATATTTTCAATAATATTTTCTTCTTTTAGGATATTAGAAGTCATGGAATGATTAAGCATATCCCTAAAATTAATAAAGACAAAATAAGATAAATAAGTAACAGGAGATACAAGCAGATCAATCAATTAATAATATACCTTTGATATTAGAAAGTGGGTTTGATTTTGGATTTTATATATACTACACTATAAAGTTGATTGTTGCCAAATTTCCTGCATTTTATATCAATCACCATTATTTATTGCCCTTTCTAAGACTTTCTCATGAGTCACTTCTAATTGGGCTAGTGCTTCTCGGGAAAAGTCCCCTCCATGGACAGACAGACAGACAGACCTATCGATTTAGAAAGTGTAAGACTCAAAAAGGCAGTAGATGCAGTGGTCTTTTAATAGAGCGATCGCTGTTGAATAAAATACAGCTTTATTCATAAAATTGCTTATTTAAAGGAATGCAGGCCTATTCTTAAAATAGAAGAAAAACGATCTAAAACTATTACCCGGGAATTATTCAAGTTCCATCATTCAACATTTATCTTTATATATAGTGCATGGTAATGCTACCAAAGAGTACAAGTCCGACATGGCCAACAATTACATTGAATATTCAGGCATATAGTTCTTAAAATTTATACTTATAATTTGCTTTATTGAATTACCTTAAACGTGGACATGGTGGGGGCGCAGCTTTCAGCACCAGTGTTCTTGGATCTGTTGTTGTTGGTTTTGTCTTGGAAATATAGGGCTTTTGCGGCATTGTTATTTTTGCTTTCGGTATATTTGGCGATGTTGCACTTATTGTTACAGCTGGCAATTTTGTATTGTTGTATGATCGTTAATGGGCAAAACCAAATGGTACATTAGTCAATTATGTTGTTGTTTATTACTTTTGGTCTGTACAATGATAAAGTATTGCAGCTAATATTGAAAGTAAAAGGTCCCCCAAATACAAATAGATACAAATTAAAAATAGATATCCATCTATCTAAAATGTAAAATCTTGAAGATTTTAATGCATTCAACATACAGGCCGGAGTTTGGATCTTCAAATTATCACTTGTTTCGATCCGTGGAAAAATCTCTTAGTGATGTAAATTTATCATAGAAGCCTACAGCACGCAGTTAGATCAATTTTACGTTAAAAAAAGCCTCAAAAGTTCTATACTGAAGAAATAATGGCTTTACCGTAAAAATGGAAAAAAATTATTGGCCCATTTTTTGTTTAATAAAAGTCTTTCAAGTGTAAGAAAAAGTTGTTTCATTTGTGATCAAATTTTTAACCGAATTTTATTATTTTACATTTTATTCACTTTAGTCCACAGACTTTGTCTAAATTTTACCAGCATCCAAACGAAACCACTTTAGACTCCATAAAAAACTCTATAAAAATGTACATTTAATGGGCATTAACTCTTTAAGTGATATAAATTGGGCTTATCTGATTTGATTGCAAATATCAAGATGTCAACTTTAAGTTTGATATTTAATGGTTCTTCCACGTAGTTAAAAAAAGTAGATCAAATCGCAGCTCAAAAAATAACCATTTTGAATGTATTGTTAACTATACGATAATTATAAAAAAAGATTAAAGTTTTCTAGGTTAAGGCATTCGAGCATACGAGGCATTTTCTAAAATGCAATGCCTTTTTAGAAATACAAAAAAATCCGTTTAGTATATTGTAACATTTTAGAAGTATCCCCCGTTAAGAATCTCTCTTATGAATCATGTAAATCACGTCTGTCCATGAAAAAGTGTGTGGTTAAAATACTGACTGCTATTTAAGTTGTATTTTCATTAAATTTAATCCATGAGCGTGTTTGGATCCAACATATACATAACTTTTATGACCCCTCGCCGTATAACGTTGGACTTTAATAAAAGTTCATATTTGAATAATATTTGATATTTAAAATATTTTTTTAATCAAAACCGCTTTAAATTTTTTATTTGGCCTACGTTATAACTGTATGAAATTTGAGCCAGACTGGTCCATTGTTTTGAATTCACTCCGCTTTAACGAATTTTTCATATCATTTAAATATTACATTTATTTATATTCTTTTAATTATTTTGACATTTTCAAAGACATTAAATAAAGTGATGTAAGTCCATCCCGACTAATTGCCATTTATTCACTTGCTTACTAACTTACAATATGCGAATATTATTCGTGAAATATTAATGAATATTAATAGACTTTTATCATGCTAATGGTACAAAAGAGATTGTACAAATGTTCTTGTATTCACTTTTTATGATTTCTTTTTGTTTTCTTAAATTAATTTAATTAAATAATTTAGCCGAAATTTGGAGAGCTTATGTTCATAATGAATCAGTAGGTATTGCACTTAAGTTTACTTTTTAAAAATCGAAAGAGTGAAAATTTTATTGTGTATGCATACAAAAAAAAAAAAAATAACAAAATATTTGAGGGGACGGATATTTAAGATTTCACTTCAGTTTCTTCTTTGTAAATAAATTTTTTTTTAGCACTTTATTTAGTTAAACAAGTAAATTATTTGATAAATTCTATATTACAAAAACAAAGCACTTTTAACAAAATTTCCATGCACCTCTGTTCTCACATATTTTTTTCACTGATTTGTTGATTGAATTTGATTGATTTTGAGAAATCATTTAATTTCATTTAATGCGGTTGGAGAGAGATGTTGCTAAAAAAAAAAATGATGCTCCGCAACTATTTTATGTTGCATCATTTTCTCAACATTTTGTATGATATTAATTTATGTAAAATAGATTTAAATAATAATATTAACGATCTGTTTTCACTTACATACTCATTTTACTTTCTATCATAATATTTATATTTTTATTTTCTATATCGCACACACAATTTAAATGCACTTTGTGTTTTTCATAAATTATTTATTTATTTATTTATTATTTATTTAGAAATAAAATCTAGATGACTTTTTCTAGAAGTAGAATGCATAACTTGCGTTATATCATCAGTTCATGCCAAATGGACAATTAGTTCTACATATAAAATATACAAATAACGTACGGTGCTGGTAGTTAACTTCTGACGCATATATGAAATCATATGTTTCATTTATATACTTACATATTTATACATAAAAATTATAATGCAATGAGCTTCTGTAATACTGAATTATAATGATAGAAGAAGCATAACAATTGTCTTACTATAAACCTCAAAACTTCTATGCCACATATATTTATATGCAACAATATTATTCTTTATATTACTTTTAATGTAGAGAAAAACTTTACAATTATTTCTGGATGATATGTTGTAACTTTATATGGCTTATATTTATTTATATTTATATATGTCTTTGTATGTATATAATACTTTATTATTCTGTATTATCGCAATCTATATTTATATCAATTATCCAAAGGTCGCACGAAGCATTTACAGCATTCAATAAAAATATGCTGATCGACGTTTACTTTTACATGAATTTAATCTTAATGAGGTTAATGATATTTCTCGTGAATATATCTTTAATTTTAGGCGGCTTAAAATTTCTTTGATTCTTGACTAAAATTTCTTGGAATTTGATTTTTCAACGTTGATTTTAATGATTCCTGTTTATAAGTTTTTTAGATTTATGACGAATATTTCTTTGATTTTGATTCCCTTGATTCTAATTTTTTTGTTTCTTGACTAACATTTCTTTGATTTCGTATAACAATTTGCTTGATTTTTTAAAAAAAGTTCTTTGATTTTGATTTTTACGTTTCCTAATTAAAATTTTTTAAATTTTTTACGTATATTTCTTTGGTTCTAATTTCTTTCATTTTTGACTAATATTTTTTTGATTCTCTATAACAATTTGCTTAATTTTACAAAAAGGTTCTTTGATTTTGATTTCTACGATTTCTAATTAAATTTTTTTTTATTTTTTCATAGATTTTTTACGAATATTTCTTTGATTTTGACTTCCAAGCTTCTGGTTTCTTTGATCTCTGATTAATATTTTTTTGATTCCTGATTAACATTTGCCTGATTCCAAAAATTTAATAAAATCCATTCGAAACATTATCAATTAAATGAAGCTGTGGTGTCATCCGTTAATAAAATGTGTCCAATTAATATGACGAACTAAACATTTGCTTCTTTTATTTTTCTAGAGTGCTTTTAATATAAGTAAACCGAAAAAAGATTAAAAGTAATATGGAGTTTCGTAAATTAAATTACAGGGTGTTGAAAATTTTATTCACGTCATGTAAAATTTTCTTATATTTTACATTCTTAAGGTGCATCACTGTCTCTAACTCCGTAACTCTATAAATGGCTCACTATATATACGTACATATATATATATTATATATATATATATATATATATATATATATATATATACATGTAGTGCCTAAATATTTCTACATATGTGGCAAAACAATATTTTTAAGTTTTTCCTTACACCCTACACCACTTGTGCTAGAAGATATTATACCTTTGGTTAGATGTTTGAAATACGCAAAAGAAGTTGAGATAGATCCATGTTTTATTACACGAATTCTCAATGACTTTATGAATCGATTTAAGTTTGTCTGCCCATTCATTATCAAGCTACAGGTCGCAATTTTTGAAATACATTAGTAAAATTTGTATGTTTTTTGCCACGTGGACGAACTATTTGGAAAATGGCTAAACATGAATCACTTTTACGACCACCCCATATACATAGACTTTGGACTTTGGACTTTGGACTTAATGACAAAGAATACTACTTTTGAATTTTTTTTTTTTTGACATAAAAAACGAGTGCATCAAATTTTGCTTAGATACATTTATTTTTCCGATCATATCACATAAAATATATTTTTCAAAAAAACCTCAATACATCTGTACCAAATTTAGACCAAATCCACCTTTTCAAAATGATTTTAAACTTTGTTGACTTGTAATTTATTTACTTGATGACTTTTTATTTACATTAAGCATGGTGGTGTAGGCTACTTTTAGAGTCAATCCCCACATCAAAGTTCCCACTTCTTTATTATTATTGTTTTCTTTTGCGTTTTCTTGGCTTATTTCATGTCATTTGTTAAAATCTAATTACATGGATATTTATTTGTGTATTCACGATGAATACATGTGTGATATACATGCATATATCGTAGTGTATACACATATTCTCGCTAAAAAGTACGGCTATTATTGAAAGAACAGTTAACTTAATCTGTGGTCAGATTACATTGATATTTTTATAAAGGCTTAAGGATTCTAGAAAGCGTCCAGAATTTCACTTTTTTTTAAAATATAAATACGGTAATTTTGAATCTAAGGTTCTGGTTTAAATCTAATCTGAAATGTAAATCTATAACTCTAAATCTCTAATAGATATTTTTAAATATTCACTTTATATATTCGACTTCTTTATATTTCGAAAACGCACCAACTATCATGCGACAAACTTTGGACGGAACAATTATCAGATGTTACGATCAATCTATCAGATCTTGTTTTAATGTTACACCAGGGTTTCCACATGCGTCAATTTGGTCAAGTACAACATACAATTTATTAAAGAAAACGCAACTGTCTATTTTGCTTATCCAAGAAATTTAAAGAAAATTATAAAAATTTGACGATAATAATAAAATTAATATTTAATAAGTAAAAAATTATGTTAGTCTTGGGGTAAATCTTGCGTACCCGATTCAAGTAATTTTTGCACAACTATGTAAGGTCCACATTTTTTAAAATAGTGTAGGCTTTCTCCTATTTATCTATTGCAGTCTTTAAGTAAGCGGTAAATAACGAAAGTAAATTTTTTACTTTGTAAAAATTGACATGGCCCATTTAAATAATTTTCGAAATGGGTTTGTGGAATAGTCTTCTTTATAGAAATGCAAAATTTAGTGATTTATTTCTTTTGCTTCTTGAGTAAAAAATGTGAAAAAGCAGGTGATTGTATAATAATGAACAATTTATCGTAGGCGTGCCTGATTTTCATGATTTGCGAAACGGTGTTCTATTATAATTGCTTTAATATTCTTTAAAAATTTTAGATTTCAAACTGTTGCAGCTTTTGATATATTAACAAAATATTGTAAGTGTTTGCTTAAAGAAAGTAGAAGTGTTTTCAGTTTGAGCGCGTTCTTTGAGCGTTTTGGACCAATTTCAATCTTAATCTGTGTGTGCAAAAATTTCCGATGTTTTTATAAAATTTGAGCTTGATATCACTATTTTTGTGACTGTTAACATACAGTTAACAGCGTACGGACACACGGATAGACAAACAGATATGTCTAAATCGATTCAGAATTTGATACTGATCAAGAGTCTAAGCGTCACAAACATAATAAGAAAATGAGCATACCCACAATTTCTAGTTGGTTCCTTATAATTACTCACATAAATTTTAAATGATTTAATATAAGAATTTTTTTCTTGCGGAATCTTGTTGGAAGGCATTGATCTAGTTGATAATTTTTATAATTATTACACTAATTAAAATGTTAGTATCAATTTTAAGAGAATATTTTAAGTTATCCGTTTTCTTAATTCCTGTTATTTCTAAAATATTTTTCTTTTTATTATGATGGATTTATTAGAGCATTATGAAACACAAGTGCTGCGCAGATATACACCAAAAGGGAGCGTAATTTGTACGCTTCTACTTTTTACATTTTGAATAATTAATACAAAAATATAAGCAACTAAAAAAGAACCAGAGAGAGAGAGAGACAGAGAGAAAGAGAGAGAGAGAGAGAGAGAGAGAGGAGGAAAAATGAAGGAATAACGAATTTGGAACATTCTTTAAGTTTATACTTTTGTACAAGAGAAGTAACTTGAACAGATATAAGAATTACCAAGAGGATTTTGAGAATTTATTGTACCAATAGGCTTAGAATATCTTTTCTAACGAGTTTTCTCTTGTTTTTCTATCCATCCGCTTGATATTTGCACTTACGCATTTTAAGGGCATTGGAAAGGTAGACGCGTTTTGAATTGAAGATTATTGCGGTTGCATATGGAGGAGAAAAAATTTGGACTTACATATTTATAAAAAATTCCGTCAGATTTGTATTTCGACATATCATAAAGCCTTCACTTTACGAAATCATAGAAATTTGAGGAAAAATCATAAAATTGGAGAAAAAATTTGGACTTACATATTTAAAAAAAATCCATCAGATTAATACACATTTTTCAATTTCTTTGTTGTACATTTATTTTCTTGACATTGTCGTCGCATTAGACTAAGTCGACCATGCCTGATATTTTTCCCTTTTTATGATGTTTTGCTCTTTTTATGGATATTACTTTACTTCCTTTTGAAAAAATATTTCTTAAATTTATGCCATTTCATTTTAAACCTTTTTTTTACCTACCATTTAAAATTTTGATGACATTATCATTTTTCTAAAGCGTTTGTACACAATCTAAAGAGAGCTTTGGAGGCTCCATTAAGTAAAGGTCCGTATTACATTAGTCTTGTGCCGCCGCCACACACCTGAACGGGATAATTGAAATATTAATTTCATATTTGCCAAGGTACATTTTAGGTTTTTGCTAAATATTGAAATCGGATATTCTTATATAACAAATGAAAGAGGGTTACGCCTACTTAATAGTACATTACAAATTCTAAAGTATGGTTCAGTGAACCTTTTCTGTCAAGTTTACTTTTTTTACTATAAAATATGAAAATTTCGAGCATTTATTGTGAGTTTTGTACATTCAAATTTTGAACTCTTGTTGTCGTTATGTTAAATATAATAAAAATAATAATAATAATGTGCCACGCCTATTAACTACAATGTAGTGATTGAATAAAGGTTATTTAAAATTCGTTTTAAATTATATTTTTGTTATTTTAGACGTTGGCTTTTTTTGTACTTTTGTTTGGGACTTTCCGGTTCTCATTATTAATTAAAATATTAAAAATTTTTTATATTTCATACCAAAACTTGCACACTTGTGCTACTGTACAATATAAATAATAAACTTGTATGTAATATTGTATGGCTTGGATATTTGAGTATTTGTAAGTATGACTTTGTCTTTTTGTGTTATTAATTACTTTGAATATTCTTGGAAATTTTATGATTTAATGTTTTTGTTATGTTTTTCAATTTCCGCTTAAGTTTTTTTTTGCGGTTACTTCAAGGAGCTTGCATTTAGGATGTTTTTGAACACAAAAATCTTTTTTAATAGTTGTAATTAGATATCATTGTAATTTAATTACAGCAACAACAAGTGCCAGCATTGTCACTCTTACAAATAAATATGTTAACATTAACAGTAATAAAAGTAGTATCCCTTTTCAGTAAATTTGTTTGTTTGTTATGCGGCTTTTAAATATACAGAGATTATTATATTAATTAAATTTTAATTGTCTTTAATCGGTCTGCTCAAATCGGCAAGGAAAATTTTTTAAGAATTTAAATATATCTTAGTTATTTGAGGCTTAACTAAATTTTTTAGGAGAAAATTTTTTGATTTCTTCAATAATTAAATCAGGGAATATCGAGGATGGTATTTGAATAAGATGCCTCGATCAAAATTATAGCATATACATTTTCCTGCATCGTAAGTAAAGAATTATTTGGAGATGAAACGAAAAAGGAAGCCCAAAACTATCTACATTTAGATTTAGATGTTTAGATGTTATCGTTCAATTACGAGAGCGATTTTACTGAACTTCGGACAAGCAATTTAGCATCGTATTCGTAGCGAATACCGGCATGAATATTCCCTTTAGTACATTTTGTAGCATAACTAAATGGAAGTAAGCAAAAAATATGGTAGCCAAAATACTGAAATTTTGATATTTTACACTTTTGACCAACAATTTTTTTGCCTTTTAAGGTAAAGGCAAATGTCGCTTGTTAAAAAAACCTAACATTTTCCATTAGAAATAAGAAATATAAGTAGAGAAGAATATTTAACGTAGACACCTTGATGAAGCCACCAATTTCAGTAGTTGATGATTATCAAGTATCACTGGTTTTATCTCCCTTCCTTTTTGGGTTTTATATAATATTTCCAATACAAACAACTTTAATATTTTTTATAATACTACTTAAATACATGAAAATTATATTGGAATTCATTATGCCAATTGATTTGTGTAAGTATCAAATTATACATTGACAGAAGTATGTGTTACAATTTTAATGAAAAACTATAAGAAATCGACCAGACCAGACCAGGCAAATAATGTTGCTTTTTGTACGCACTAAAAAAGAATCAAAGATGTAATGGAATGTTGTTATGTTGTACAATTTACTTTTGCGATATATTACAAAAAAATTACATTATAAAGTTATTGCCGTGCAATTTATCATTGTGGGTCGCCTGTATTTTATACATTTTTAACGTACATATAATTAAATACGTGCATATGGTCGTGTATATATGTATTTACATGTGTAAGTGTCTGGACCTTCTAATCTATTCGTTTGTTCATAGTGTTAGGGAAATGCTTAATTGATTATGTTTAACTACTGCATCATGATACTTATATGGATTCGTTTGCTTTCAGTTTTATTTCAGATTCAATTTTACACTACCTAGAAGAAAGAAAACAAATAACAAAATTATGTTTCGCTGAGGTCAAATCTTGGAAACCCACATTTCATACACCAAGATCTTTTCATTTAGAGCCTTTTTAGGTTTTTCAACAAGAAACGTAAACAGAAAAAAGTGAAAAGTTAATATTGTATCACTTCGCGTAGGCGTGGCCGATTTGCATGATTTTTGGATAGATGTTTTAGATAAAAAATAGATCCCTACTTGGGCAAATAAATCGTCAAATTTTGTTTAAATAATCCCGTGGTGTTCTTGGTTTACGTTTTAAACCACTAACCTGCTTGCAAGAACTGGCTTTGTTCTTACCAAATTTGAACTCGATATTACTGTTATTGCGGCTGCTAGACCGATAGACAAACAGACATGTTTGCATTGATTCAGAATTTGACAATGATCAAGAAGGCGCATATTTTACAGGATCTAATACATCTTTTTTAGGCGTTAGAAACATAATGACAAAATGAACATATCCTAAATGGTGGATATTAAAAGTTTAGTAGACCTATCAAAAATTAGAAAATGTAAGTAAAATTTCTTTTTTGTAAATTGATTTTTTGTCCGTGGGCTTTAAAAATACCGCCCACGGCATGATGAAAGTATTTAGGTATTTTATAGTTGTTGGGTTAAATATTAAACTCGTTTCCATTTGACATCCCAAAGGTGTTAAATATTTTATGAAATTTCAATTTAGTCTTTTGTAAACTTATTTTGTGTTTTCTAAGTCAAGCATCGATCACTCGTGTACAAAATGGCCCGTTTGATTAAGGAACTTTTCAAAGTGTAGCCGCAATTAGATGTTACATTTCCAATAAAGAGGTTAGGGGTACAACCAAGTAAAGAATATTTATTTTGATTGATACCGAAACCACGCCTTTATAACAACATTTCTGGTCACAAAAACGAACACATTAACTTTAAACATGAGAGGAATTATTGTCATTGAAATTGGTACAATCATTTGCAACTTGCTTTAAATTTTAAGCAAAAGTCTCTAATATTGACTGCTATCTATCCCTAGAATTTTTAAAATTCTTCGAGTTCTGAAAGTTAAGGTTTTTTATCATATTTTAAATTATATTTTATTAAGTATTAAGTAAAGCATTCATAGATTGACTCCGATATCAATCTACGAATTGAATCGCATATATATATATATATATATGTCTGACGGACTAAATGTTAATGTACTTTCAGTAATGGCCAAACGATATTAAAAGGCTTATTCATTTTTATATTAAAGATATATTTACGTTTTTCATTATGATTATTTTGAAATTTTTTATTACTGCTACGAATGAAGTACACACATGCATGAAAAATACAGAGTACATACTTATATTAGGCCACTGTTAAATCATCAGTATAGTATAACCAAATGGATGGTGCTGGTAATTCTATATCCGATTCTGGTTCAACAAGGCCATTACCGTCTAGCGTTTCATGTAACAGTAGCTCGCCTGCACAATTACCCTAAAAATGATCAAAGAATAAGTAAGAACTTTATAATCGTTCAGGACTGACTTTTAAATACCCTACACCACTTTGCTTAATGTGATTAAAGTGAAATAAGAGACTTTGAAGTCAGAAGAACTGTAAATTTTCAATTATACAAAAAAATTTGTTATATGAGAGGATGTGAGTAAAAATTGGCTTATCTGGACCAAATTTTGTACACATATTTTCTATGTCAAAACACAAGGCTTGATATAAAATCTTGTTCACATAATGATTGTTTTCGAAAAAAGCATCACATGGGAAATGATCGTAAAAATGGAGTTCAAATTTTACTGATATGTATCAAAAATTGCGACCGGTAGCTTTTTAACACATTAATGTGGGCAGACATCAGACGGACAGATAGACTTAAGTCGATATACAAAGTTATTCAGAGTCGATCGATTTGATAAAAGATGGATCCATCTCATTTTGAGTGTTATAACGTACTATAAATTTGTAGTAAAATCCTGTAGTGCCTTGTAGGGTATAAAAGGGAATTTTTTAGGTATCCTCAATTTAATGTGTAAATTTAAACCTTTAGGATTTATATATATCATACATAAATATATGAAAAGGCTTTTTATAATAATGCATTTTGCAAATAAAAGCAGTTAATTTATGTGCGGTTAATTACACTTACGTCAGATTGCGCAATGTGACTAAAATATCAAGAAATTACAAAAAATATAGTTATGAGAGAGGGCATTCAAAAATTGAAGGCCATTTGTCGCACTTATTAACTACGTCAAATAACTTAATATTTTTATTACAACATTTTATTAGAATGCATGCAAAATTCTAATTCATAAAATTTGATCAGTATAATAAAAAAAAAAAGGAAAATTAGTCTATCTTTATTGAAGGGTCCAAAGTAGTATGCTGGATCTAAACATAACACTATTTTTTAATTTCGAATACACTAATTATGTGTTTATACACTTTGGTCAATCAAAAGGAATTTTTGTAATCAAAAAACGTGAAAATTTCCTTTATTTCAATCAAATATATATTTTTCTTATATATTCCTTATAAACCTCTTGCCAAATTTTGGGTAGTCTTATAATTCTATTGGATTAAAATTGAATAAATTATTATTAGTTATTCTTTTGCAGCAGGTTTCTTTAGACATTTCAAGCATTTTTAAATGAATTGAAGTAATGAAATTTTTATCATTTTCAAACTAAGAAATTGTAGAATGTAGCAGAGAAAAGGCCTTTTAAAATTTCCGTTCATAGTAATCCTACCAGATTTTAGGCTATCGCATTATATTGCCTTTAACGTAATACTTCATATGCGTTAGAAAAGTTATACAAAGTTACTACATTTTCAAGTGGTATTGTCCTTCCGTAAAAGTTTGTCAATCTATTTCAAAACCCTTAATGTTTTCAAAAGGACTTAGATGTGCCTTGAAAAACTACGCATAAAATTTATGTTTTTATACGACAACACTTTTAAGATCATCTAAAAGAATTTAAAAATATATTTTGTTAGAGGATTTTATCATACTTACGCCATATGAAAATTTCCGCCATAAATAACTACCAGCATGACTATTATAAAATGAATATTTCTGTTTAATATCATAAATTGTATCTTCATCACATACTTTCAGTGTTTTGGTATAACCAGTAAATGTGTTAATAATGCGTACACGACGTTCACGTTTTGTTATACGTCCAATATGATATAAAGGATCTTGACTCCATAATTTATCTTTCGTCTTACAGCTATCCCTGTAAGCTGTTTCTAAAATTGGTGAAAATAGTAGACGTGGCTTACCCGTAAGTGGTGATATTTCTGTTTTCGGTGTATAATCATAATTAAACAGATATGATAAATCTTTGCCACCAAAACTCAGCAAATAATCTAAATTCTAAAAGTACATAGAATCAATTATAAAGAATGGAAATAGCCAAGTTTTTGATTTCTTCTTTTTTGTTATTTTTTTTTTTTTGGTAGTTTTTCTTCTCATTACCAAATTCCATGTATCAATGCGATCTTTAAGCATTATACTTAAATCAAAAACATTTTCATGGATTATTATCCAAAAATCATCTTTTTTATTATGTATACAAACTTCGTCACGTAAATAATATTTCATGGTGATCAAAAATTATATAAAATAGAAGTTGTTTGAAATAAATTTTTTTCTTCAATTAATAAATTAATTAGAATTATAATATTTAACGAAAGTAAAATTTGAGAAATTTGCAAATTTAAATGTTTAAAAATTTAGTAGTAAAAATACTACAAGAAATTAAAGACTACTATTTTCGGAGAACTTGAAAAATCGAAAGTAAATTGGTGATGATTTAATATTTTTGAAGTTAACAAATCAAATAGGAAAATCATCGATTAATTCATGATTATTTAATAAAACTTTTTACAAAATGAAACATTTTTTTGTTATAGTTTGACAGTAGAAGCCGCAATAGGAGCTGCATTCTCTAAAATGCAGAAATCTGAATAAAGGACATGTATGGCAGTGAAAATCGAAAAGCTTGTGAGGTAAATCAAACTGTATTAACTTAAGTAATAAGTTTTGATTTATTTCATTTGAAGGTTTTGATTATTTGAAATCAGGAAAAACTATAAAAATATACGTCATTAGTTTGAATTTTTGGCATGCACAGGTGTAACTCTCCCTACTTTTCATCATTTTTAATTTGCATGTCACACCACTTAATGAATAAATTTTGACGAATCTTGTGTACTAAGAAAGTGTTTTCATACCCTACACTGTACAACCTACGCAGAATATTATAAATTTGTGCAAATGAATGATAACCCAATAGAGCCTTAGATAGACACAAATGTCATCTAAAGTTTGCTTAGTACGATGCAAGTCGATTAGAAGTTGCTACTTACATCTCATACCATTCGGGATGCAAGCTACTGAAAGGTTATACGGAAATTGATAATACTTAGAAGAAGTTAGAATAGATCCAATTTTTATTATTTCGCGCAATTCAGAATAACTTCCTGAATAGCTTTAAGCTTATCTGTCCATCTGTCCATCTGTTATCAAGTTACTTGTCCCAATTTTTAGAATATAATAATAAAATTTGGAATATAGATGGCTTTTGATCCAGAAACGAACTAATATTGAATTTAATTAGGAAGGGATTATTGTTAAGGCCATTCATCAGCATTATTTTTCTCTTAAAAAATCTTTATATGGAAGGAAAGTTATAATTTCGAAAATGTTTTAACGAAAATAACCACAATATTACTATTTTGATATAAAAACATATGTAGCAAGTTTGGTTCAGATCAGCATATTTTTTGGACCCCTTTCCATATAAACAACTTTAAAAATCTTTTAAATGTTACATTTTTCTACTTTCCTGAAATAATTTATTTACTTGAATTTTTAGTTACGGCCAGAAATGTAGGTATATGGTTTTAGAAAGTGACCCTAATGTATTATAAAGTTCTCAAAAGTTTGTTACATATTTTGGAGATTTTGTAATATCTATTTTAAATGGTTAAAAAGTATCTTAGAAGTGATGCGAGATGTTTAAGTTGGCGTGCCATTAGATTTACTTGGCTCATACTCAAAAAAGTTCTATGTAACTTGAAGATTAATATGAATATGTCACATTAGAAGAGACTTCATTTGAAACTAGAGCGTAGAAAAAAATAAAGAAAAATTCAATATACGCGTGTTTAAAGTGAATATTTTAAACCTGGAAGCAAACATTTTAAAATAAAATACGGCAGAGATTTATGTATTTTAAATTTTCCCTGACACTACAAGCATCTGGGTAAATCGAATTATTTTATGCTTATGTTAATGTATGCTGCAATATAAGTAATGTTGAATGTAAAAGGTTTATTAAGGTTTTTTAACCAGCATTTGTTAAAACCGCAGACAGATTCTAATAACGCATTTATACGTCTATACGTCAATACGTTTGTACATCAATATACGTCTGTAAAGTTTGATTATTGTTTATTTATACTTATTATTATTTAATGTGTAGGTAGGGGTTTGATTATGTATTTTATTTCTATGGGAATCATAATTTTTTAGTTTTACTAATTATTATTATCATCTGGTCGTATCCGCAAACAGGCGTTCAAAATCAAAGTGGCCATTATTATTAGAAGCAATGGATGAAAATTTAAAAGAAAAATGGGAATAAAATTTTGCGGTAAGGATTTGTAATCGTCTCCTACTTATCAACTATCATAAAACCACAATTGTGGGTCTTTAGTCTCTTAGACATATTTGTTCTTTTGAAAAATTTAATGTTCTTCTTCTTGTTCTTGGTTTTATTCTACCTAACATGTAAGGTTTAGGGTTATATGCACGTCTTGTTAATCCATATGTAACATTGTAAAATTAATCTCCTTAATATTTAGATGGTATCGATCTCCAAACGATAAGTCGCTTAATTGAACAATATACGGGCCATTACATGTCGAATTTATAATTTTTAAAATACTTTAATAATTAAAGGTGAATTTTACATATTAATGGAATCCTTTTTTCTTTTGGCATAGGAGAAACTTACACAAAGCTCTATAAAGGGCCGTGATCTAAAAAAGCAACTATTATTGAAGAGTATTCTGAATTTAACTGCACCATGATGATATTGAATATTCTGCTAGCTAAAAAACTACATTTCATTTAAAGAGCACAAAAAAAAAATATCTAAAAAATTTGTTCTATTTATATCAGCCAGAAAGTTTCCATTGAAATGTTAAAGGACATATTTTGCAAAAATGAAAATTGTAATATACCAAAATTTTCCTTATGCTCTTCTCTTGGAAGGTTTTATCGTAATAAGGGTTTGCAAAATCTATAACAAAATTTTTTGGCATACGTTTGGTGCAATGAAAAAAAACAATTCCTTATATTTTGAAGGCTTTTTTTGTATAGAGATCCTTCCACTTCAATAACTACTTGTGATATCTAAAAACTTTTTTTTTAATAAACGAAATTTATTTCTCATTTATTTAGAATTCAATATTTTAGATGGGACCTTTATTTTTCAATAATTGGCACTTACATTAAAACACTTTCGTATGATTGAGGTATCGTATTTTAAACTCTTAAGACAATATAACGCATCTCGCATGGGCGTTATAAAATGTGCTTTTTGTTCTCTATTCTAAACAATTTTTGTTTTTAGTTTATGTCATATTATGTGAATTAAAACTTATCTCATACATAAAAAATTCTTTTATATATGTATAAAGATTTCTCTCATATTAACATAAACATTTTATTCTACTCAAGTATTACCATCATACAGATTATTAGAAAATCGCATAGTTAGACAAACATTCTAGTCTTATTAGTTTTAGCTGTCAGCGATGATGTGTCATGTATTTTTTCCTATTTTTCTTTTTTCTTTGTTTGTCTTGTTGGTTCATTTTACACGGGAACTGAACATTATTTATTTAGTGTACTCGTGGAAATTTTCTCATTATAAAACACGCAAACATTGGAATGTGTTGTAATACAAGTTTTTTTTAGCGACTGCAAATAGTAGGAGAGAACTTTTTTATTTTTATATCTACACTCCCAGAGTATAAAGGCAATAATTTTTGTAATACCCAAAAGGAAACATTGAAGATCGTATAAAGTATATGTACTCTTGATCAGCATGCAATTTCAAATCGATTTAGCTATGTCTGTCCGTCTGTCCGTCTGTCCGTCTGTCCATCTATTCGTGTGCAGTTAACATTGTTCTGTTTACCAAAAAAGAGATATCAATTTCAAATTTGGCAGTATTATTGGAAGTTCTTCTAGGCAGGCTGGTGTTAAAAATTGGCCAAATTAGACAAACGACACACCCACAGTTGCCATTTGGCTTAGAATACCTCTAGTTTTTAGAGCCAAATTTGGTTTTTAGCTCATAATTTGTAAACTGTTAAAAATGGAGAGCTGAAATTTTGCACATTTAGAGAGATAATTGGTTTACAATGTCTGTCCAAAAATCATGCAAATCAGCCATATCTACACAAATGTTCACTTTTTGTAATTATTGCAAAACTTTGAAACAGGCTCCTGATTCGTAGTCTTAATGTTTGAGTGGTGGGTATTCAAAATTTAGTCCAAGCCAAATAAAATTTTCTTGACAACACAAAAAAGAACACGATCAATTAGAGGTACTCTTAAAATTACTTTAAATATTAAATAAAGTATTCTTTTCAAATCGAACAATTTTTTAAATCAGACTATTTGGAATATTATTACCGATAAAGATTCCGTCAAGTCATTAAATACAACTTTTTATTATTAAAAAATTAAAAATTCTGCAACTTTTCGCAAAATTACAGAATTTCTGTGCGAGCTTTTTGTTAGACACTATGATATGCAGAATTTAAAATGTCTAAGTTTTGTGCAGCTTTTTTATAACAAAAACTAAAATATTCTTTTGCAAAGACTGCTAATAAACTTAAGAGTTATTTTATACAGTTGAAGTCTAAAGAATCAAATGTATTAGAAGTCTATTTACACTTCAAATACTAACTTCTAAATAAAGGTTAAATTAAGATTTCGTGGTAATGTTTAGCAAGATGAGATCACTTTGCCAAACAAACATTAAGTGATTAAGTAGCATTTTAGCAGAATTTCGATATAATTGCAGCATCCTCATTAAATCAAAATTCAACAAACCTCGAAGAGGTGCTGTATTAAAGATTTTAATACGATGGTGTAACTTTCAATTAAGACATTGCGTTTTGTCCACAATGCAATGGAATTGGAGCTAAAAATTCTGGAGGTCTTTTTTTTTTTTTTTTGAAATTTATAATCCATCCAAATGAATAAAACTTTTAATGCATCCGTTTAATATTGAGACTAGTGTTGTATATTCCATTTAGGAATTTAGTCAAATGTAAAATTTTCTTTATTGACATCTAATTTTAAGCAAATACATGTAAAATATTTAATTTGATGGTAATATAATGGTTTTCCGTTTTTAGTAAAAATATATAACCAATATCCGTTCGATTTGTTTATATTATCATAATTAATAAATGTCAAACCATTTGTTGTTATTGTAATTAATGTTAATAAACAATTTTTACATATTAGCAAAAGGCGTTTGTAGAAATATTACACTCCTACATATTTTTAGATTTTTTATACATAAAAGCGATAATACCTTTTTAAAATTTATAATTGATGATCGTATTCACCTTTTTTGATCGATGGCACATACGTGATACTCTTAATAAAATTATTCATTATGTCCATAAAGAAAACAGGTGAAAATATTATAATTCTGTTAAATTAATAAACAGAAACCCTCCATTCAGACTAATTGAAATCAAAAATTTTTGGCAAAAAAAAAACTTGGCAATATGTAAAAAGTGCCATTGATAAATGGATTATTCTAAAATAAGATTTTTACATACAATTATCTTAATAGAAATGTAATCATATTTCGTCGAAGTTTATTTTTTTTTATAAAAAGTGATATGAGATGTTAATAAATCGTCTCTTTTTACTTTAAACTTTTTAAGGAATTTCTCGAATTTTCTTCAAAAAGTATTCATTGTAACATTCTTTCTGACAAATAGACTTAAAATGTATAATGTATAATGCGATTGTGTAATATGATTCGATTTTATTCATTCTTAGGAGAGTTTATCCTTCAGGAGAAATATGTCTCTGTACGAAATGTCATCAAAATTTTGTAAAAATTATTATCTCTAGCCGTCTGATATTTAAGAAATATATGAGTAAATGGATAAATCGGGGTTTCAATTGTTTCCGGTTCAAACGATATATTGAATCAATATTATTTTTTTTTTATATTTTCAAATATGGAAAGTGTAGCGCATATAAGTACCCATAATAACCATTATTGATATATATGTATGATGATGAACGTAAATTCATAAATGTGAATATTTAATCGAACTCTACCGGAACCAAATTAGGAAGTGTGTCTGTCTGTCTGTCCATTTGGAATATGTTGGAATGACCCCTGATTATGTATTAGCATATTATTTCCACACAATCACATATTGCGCTTTAATTTATTCATGCCAATAATTTATATCCCAAAAAAGTAATTTTGAAAAAGCAACCAACTTTTTAGCCAAGTTGGTTGGTTGTTTAATGCTTGTGCCTGCCATGAAGACTTACATGTTCAGTACTGATTGGAACATTAGAAATACTTATAATTTCTTGTACTGGGTTTTTATCGAAGACTGCATTGCCCTTTTTATCATTCTGATTAAATGTGGAGCCATTTTAGTTTAAAGGTTATGACTTCAACAAACGTTTAGGGGAAGTATCCCTAAATTTGGGTGGTACATTGAAGTTTGAATAAGGAAGAATTTTGTTAAAATTTTGAAGGACTTAGAAAAAAGCGCAACTCAAAGAGCATAAACAACCATATTTATTTTAGATTAGCATTGAATTACGAATGGATGTAGCTGTGTCTTCAAAATTTTTTATCCAAGATTTGTAAATTATAAAAGAAAGCCATCAAAAATTTTCTTAAGTATATTTCAGCATAATTCAGTTCATAAATCTGACAAATAATCTGCGTTTGTCCAATATTATAAAACATCAAATTCTATTTGAGAAACTTTAAACCATGACTTAATTATATTTTCGACAAAAATATTACAAAAGCAACACCATTTCAGAAATTATATTGACGTATTCTGGTTTGCGTTAAACAAAAGACTTTGCTTTATTAAAATAGCAAATAAAGTAATTAAACTTTATACTTTGAAATTACGAGTCAAGTTTGTTATTTTAAATTTATACTGTAAATGAAAAATATGCATTTAAAACTATGAATGTGAAGTAAAAAGCGAGAAAAAAAAGTTGTAGAGGGCGCACTTTTAATAAACGCAATCTGCATTGTTCACAATTTATGCACACAATTTGGTTTATTAAATTTCATTAAAAATATAACAAAAACGTTAAAATATATTTTAATAACAAAAAAAAAAAAAAAAAAAAAAAGCAAACAGTGAGAATAAAATCGTTAATTAAATAGAAAATCTATGTTTAATATTTTTAAATGTTACGCCATAGCGGATAAACTTATTTATATTTTAAAGTGCCTTTGATGCAGAGTAGAATGCAATGTTTGCATTGTAAAGGGTTTCATTGAACTCTTTACGTATTAAACTTACTGATTGGCCTAATATTTTATATTATGCTTATCATTATCATTGTGCTTCTTATAAAATGAAATACCCAGCTCTCCCGAAAATTGGGAGAGATTGTCATTATGCTTGTAACGCATAAAAAACAGTGTGGGAGACCCCTTTATATGTCTGTCCCTCTGTCCCTCTGTCCATCTGTCCTTATCATTGCGGATGGTAAACACTATTCTGGCCGTTAAAAATGAGATGGTAGAAACATTGAAAGTTTATGTATGTTAGTTAAGATTGAAAATTGGCCTTAGCGGTGCAAGGACACGCCTACAATGCAACATGAAGTGAGAACATTTCTGTTGTTTAAGTAAAAATTTGGAGGTTTTTGCTCATAATTTAAAAACTGAACCACCTTAAATGGTGGGTATCGAAATGTTGATTACAACCACATATAATTTTTTCAATAGTTGTTGTTTTTAGTTTAGAATAATAAAAAGGTGCTTAATTCTTATTTATCATTTGTATTCTATGTTGTTGCATGGCATGTTGCCTTTCAAACACATTTCACTATACTTGGACTCATATATAGAGATATTTCGTGTTTTACGATCTAACATATTCCTTTATGTAAAATTTCATGGTCGAAATATTGTTGTAATGGTAGCAAAGAATTATTAAAACAGTCTCTAACATAAAGTGTATAGTTTTTAGGTTTTGCTTAAATATATACGGGTTTTTCATATCATACACATTTCAAATTCTAAATGTAGTTTTTTTTTTTTTTAATAATACCCAGACGGTATTAATTTCAGGCAGATATAAACAGTAAGTGAAATGTCAAGTCGGCCTTTTAAAGCAAATATAGTTTTTCGTATTATTTTCCGTTGCTTGCTCAAACGGTGTTAGGGTTTGATAAAATTTAATAATTCTTCAAAACATTAAAATTAAAGATGCTTCCCTGAAAGTAAATTCCTTATTTTTATAACTCTTATAACAAGTTGAAATCGGTTTCGATTTCATTTATAAATATTGAAGGGCTATTTCTAAATATTTTTATTTTAATTTTTTTTTTTTTTTAGTCTATTGATATAATAAGCGACATGGTAATTTAGAGGATCTAATGTTAAGCCCCGTCTAAAGTCTTTCTTTTTGATGTAGCAAATTATTTTTATTTATACTTTTATTTCTATTATTATTTCTTGTAGTTCATGTGTATTTGCTTAAGGTAGCATGACTTTTGAGTTTATTTATTTTTTCTATTTTCTTTATATTTTTTTTTGTTATTGTCATTTCCCTTCAAGTGCTAGTGGCACGCGTTTACATTAACTTACCTTTCCTTCTCTGCTGCTTTTTAAAAAATTCTTCTTGCCGATTGTTTCACTGCTAGTTATAAGTAATGGTTCATAACGAAAATGTTACTTTGAACAAAAAAAAAAAAAAAAAAAAAAAAAAAAAAAAAAAAACAATTAAGAGTGTAAAAATCGACTAAGGCCAAATATGGAAAACCCACCACACACATTTCTATGATCCTAGAAGAGATTTTTCTATATTCCATATATCATGGAATGAAAATACCTAAAAATTAATGTATTATAAATTTTGAAGATGTTGGTGCTACTGTCTTTGAATTTTTGCAGGTAATTTACATTCAATAAAACTGGAAAACTTTATAATTGAAAGTGTCTCAGTTATTTTACTGGAACCAGTTTTAATGGAAAGTATCTAAATGTGCTAAAGTGATGGTTTTACGTTGAAGCAAATGGTTGCTTCAGTTTTCCACTAAATACTTTTTATATAAATCGTAATTACTTTTGGTGTGTCCAAAAGACCCTTAAAGCCTTTGGTTTTCTAATGGGCGTAATCGTGTGCATTACTACATTTTGGTATATCTGAAAAATGTAGAAAGTTTTCCTTTTCTTTGTTTTTTTCTTTTTTTTTTTTTTTGGAAGAATAATCAGAAAAGGGGAATTAAAGAAAATATCTTTTATTGTATTTTAAAATTTTGAGTAACCCTGAACGATTTCTCGTTCTAAATATTATATAAAAAAAAGCGATATTTTGTTATTTGTCGTTTAGATGTAAAAGACCGCAGTTTTTTGAAAACCCACCTTACCGGAAATTTTTCTTCATACAAATGTGGCTCATGTACAAGATGTTAAAAACGAAATACAATTTAAGAAGTAAGCAGATATAGTTAGATCTTTTGAGAATTCTCAAGGAACGTTCCAAGTGTTACAATCTTTTTGACAAAATAAATTTACATTCACAGTTGGCATATACGTATGTATAATCTATAAAAAGGGTGCTTAGTCAAGTGCATCCAGATGTTTGTTGGAAAACAAAAGGGCAAACAAATATTAAAAGAAATAATTTTATAATTTATATGATTTTCGTATTATTACTCCTTTTAAAGTCTTACTGTTACTACAAGCATAATTTAGTTGATTTAATAAATATATTAACTGCAGGCAAAAAGCCTAGACTTTGTACTTTGTAAATTCTTTTAAATTCAAATCGACAATAATTGCTACCATTAGAAAATTATATCAAATCGAATTCTGTAATAAAAGACTGATTCATTTGAGATATTTTTGATGATACCATTTATATTCCAGTATAATCCAGGAAATGTTGATAAAGATAAAAAAAAAAAAACTGAAAAGAAAATTAATTCTACATTTTCATTTCAGCAAAGTTATACTTTCTTAGTTTTAGCTTATTTCTGCAAGTTAAAGAATTATGCCTAAGTAAGATGAAAATATTAAAAGTTTCTCCAGCCATATCACTTCAGTTTTGTAATATATTTGTTGGTCCATAAGTACAAGGAACTTTATAAAATTTCAGATTTATATTGAAGTTACAAAAACTAACCAAAAATTAACAAAACTGCCATAAAATTTTTCTTATTGTACTATAAAAAAACTCTTAGAAATATTAAGGGCGGTGTAAATACAAGGTTTGACTTCAGTTACGTATAATTTCCATGATAAATATCAATTATATAATATTTTCTATCTTCATAAATGCTTTTGAGCTTGTTCATACATTTGCATGCAAATTTAAGAGTTACTTAAACTTTGTATGCAGTGTTCTCTTATTATCTCCTCCTTTTTTTGTGGCTGTATCATTAAAATATAATACATAATATACAGACTAAAGTACGCCCGCATTTATTTAAATAAGTTAAAGAATATAAAAATTTAAAGTAATATTTGTATGATAAAATAAAATGCGGGCTTGTGCTAATTATGCCAAAAGTCATAATTTTTTTGATAATATCTCGTCATATTAAATATTCAATATGAAAGATTATATTATTCTTTTATTTTTGGCTGCGTTCCAATCTTAGACACCCACCTATTTGATTAGTACAGTACTATTAAATTTTAAGGGAAATAAACGATTTCAAAAATTTGAATGTAAAGTGTTTTTGAGAAATATATAGAATTTTCATTTTAGGATTGTGCTTTATATTACTGAGGAGTATTGAGTAGAAAACTTAAATAATTAAAAATTTCCAATTAATTTTATGGGTTCAGTAAAGGTCAAGGTCAAGGTCAAGGTCAAGGTCATCAGCATTCGATAAAAAGAATAAAGAAATGTTTTATAATTTATACCTTTTCTTTTTTAAATGAATTTATCCTCTTTTAGATATTCTTTTGACAACTGTTATTTTGTCAAATGGAATTCTAGATTTAACTGGAAAATTCGATTGTTCAATACTTCTATTTTAATATGTTAAAAGTTTTTTTTAAAGAAATGCATTTTATTTAATATTTATTTAAGATTTAGATGAATCCTTTAATTAACGTACAAATGAGTATTATTTGTAAACTTTTTAATGAATTATTTTATCATTTCAAATATTCGCTTCCAGCTTTAGAGTAAATTTGATTTTGTGATAATAAACAGAGTGGTGATAGTAAAAAATAAAATAAAAAATAAACGCGTCAAAAAATTTTAGTTATTTACTATTGAAATGGAACTTATTAATCTCAAATGATGCAATAACGCAGCATGCACTATAATCAATGACCATTGGACCATTGACCATTTAGAAATATTGATTCACCTAATCCAAAATCAAATATAATAAGTTTAAAACATTTATAAAAGTGCCGTTATAGAAACAGTCCAAAATTCAGTGAAATGACATAATTTTTTAGCAAATAGGTTTACCATTAAAAATCAATGACAGAGAGAAATCATTAAAAGGAAAAAATGAATAATTATACTGATTCTTCATATAAAGCTTAATGGAGAAAGTGATGAAATTAACAGAATTTTTAAATGAAAATTTGTATTTTAATATTTAAGGTCTATGTAGAAAATGGCAAAGTCCATGATTTTGATCCAAATATGAGTATTATTAAAATTAAGCCAAGACGGACGACTTTCGCTGATCACTCAATATTTTATGTTGAAAGAAGTTTTGTACCAATAAATTTCAATTTTCAATACAAAATTTTTCGCAAAACAACAAATAACAAAATTTGGTTCATAAATATCATCGCCATTCCAAAATTTTTGAGTAAAATGGCAAATTTGTTAATTTTCATTTTTTTCTCAACTCTTTAAGGAATTTAGTACCTTTAGGCGATGTTTTATTTTATTTTTTTTTTTTTGATATAATTCTTGTATAGACTTTAAGAGGATGTTAAGAATAAGCAACGATACATTTTCACTAATTTACCATTTACTTATTAACAATTAATGAGTACAAAATACGAAAAAGTACTACAAAAAGAAAAAGTAAAATTAAAGTGAAATTGTTTCAATATTGGACAAAAAGAAAAAAAAAGAACTGGCCATGCCAGTTAAGTGTTTATTAAGTGCTGTAAACACCTGGCTATATAAAATTTTTGTATTTACTTTTTACATTAATTCGACTACAAAAATCATCCCTTTTTATTTACAATTACAATAGAAATGTTATACATACGCGCTTCCATAAAATATCTCATGCAACTTATTGTTTAGAAAAGGCATCTTGTAGCCATACGTTGGCCGCAGTATATTTCATTTCGCTACAAGAGCAGATGTTTTCTAACTATAAATATATATATGTGTGTGTGTGTATGTGTATGTGTGTATGTGTGTTGTGAAAAGTAAATATGCATAGGAAAAGAAATTTATTGTTTTCATTCAATCAATGTTTAGCGTTAGCGAAACGTTAAAAAGCAAACGATTACTTTGACATGAGACTTCATTTAGTTAATAATTAGAAAAATATTGCAAATTTCAAATTGCAACATTTTAGCTGCGTTAAATTATTGTTATTTTATAGTTAAATTATTTTTTATAAAATGTCTATCTATTTGTTTATTATCAATTTATATTTATTATTGTTATTATCAAGGCACTGAATGAAACTTTTAAATATATTTCGCTTAAATATCGTAAAAGAAATATATTTTAAGCTAAAAATGAACTTTATTGAAAATGGACTATAAAAATGGACTGTTCCAAATGTCTTATTCTGAAAAAAATCTTTATTTGAAAAAAGTTACATAATTTTTATAATTTTATAGCAAAAGTCTTGTACTAAAAAATATAAGAATATGATTTAAAATAATTCATTTTTGCATTTCTTTTCATAAAACAAAATATTTCAAAAATGATTACATGATTTCATGCTAATCGGAGATGTAGTTTCGATTTGGACTCATTTTTTAAACCATTTTTAATACAATTTTATTCATCAAAGTAGACAAATATTCAAAATGTAAAGTTAATAAGTGAAATTATTTTGGTATTATATTACAATTTTTTTACTCACTTTATTTGCAGTTCATGTACTTGATTTTTTAATCGGAATAAATTATTTATTCATATGAAAATAATGAGATGTAGGGATTTTAAAAGTTTGTATCGATTGTTTATAATCATAATATTTTTACTTGTTTATTATTCCCACCAAAGATTGGGGATACATTTAGTTTGTTATTACGTTTGTACAATCTAGATTGAAGTGTTAGAAATCGTACAAAATATATACATCAAATTTTGAATCGATTTAGACATGCTTGTCCGTTTGTCCATTTGATATATAAAATTTAAATTTGACTGAAATTAATTGAAATTGGGTAAAATGGTCCAAAGGACACGCCCACAGTGCAATGTAAATTGAGAGCACCTGGATTTTTTCAAGCAATGTTTTGGTAATTTCTTGAATACTACAAAACAAACATGGACGTTATAAATCGTGTACGTCTACGGCAAATTATACAACGCCAAATTATCACTTTTTTTTGTTAAAGCTTTCAATTTACTCCTAAAAAACTGAATCAGTTTCTTAATCGTAATGTTATAGTGTTTGAGTTGTGGATATCCAAGATTTGGCCCCGGCCAAGTATAATTTTCTTACTTATTCATTTTTTGATGAAATGTAGCTTGAACGTACTGGCATCATGATAACAATTATTACAATCGAATTTTTTTTTTATTAATTATGAATACCCGCCAATAAAGTGCAAACATTTATTTATTTATATTTTTGGTATGATATAAATGGCATTTTATTTGTGTTTTTTTGTTGTTGTTAGTTTTTTTATTTGAGTACTTGATTATTATGTGAACGGGTAACGCACTTGAAGTATTGCATTCAAAATATATAAACAATTTCACGTGGAAGTTTCCGTTTGTTAATTTAACAATTTATATTTAGCATAAATAACTTTTATGCAAATAAATAAAAACATTAAAAAAAATATTTACACTTAAGTTTATGCGTACAGAATTTTGTTTTCTTTTTATTGTTATTCTATTTTTTATGTCAATTTATTAAAAAATAAACAAATTGTTTTGTTGTTTACACTGCCATTGTTAATAAGTACTTTAATCTTAGTTTAAATAATTTTATATTAAAGAGAGGTGTGTTTATAAAGTTACAACGCACTTCAATATTATTTTCAAATTAATAGAACGCAATAATAACGGTAAATTTAGAAATTGGACCTTCCATAATTAAATTGAAAGAGCGGTTTATGCATCTAAAAGCTTCTTCCTTGAATTTATGGGAAATATTTATACTTTACGTCAGAGTTTAAAAACTTTGAAAAGTTTTATTCATACCACTTGGAATAAATAAGGCATCTATAGCTTTGGTACCATCTAATAATGGGAATCATACGTATTGTTAAGTAGTGAAAAATATTTTAGAAGATAAAAAATGGATAAATAGTAAATTGCCTTAAGATTTTCGATTCAGGTATGGACAGAGGGACACTGGGTTTTGGTAAATTTTTTTTGTACAATTTCTTGGTATTTGATTCATTTTTATACCCATCACTCGAAGAGTTAAGGGTATGCACATTTTATCATTATATTTGTAATGCCTAAAAAGTCGTCGGAAGTATATCCTTTATCAACATCAAATTCAAAATCACTTAAGAAATGTCTGTCCTGATAGCAAAAAAAGTAATATATACTTCAAATTTAACAGCATTGAGAGTTTATGTGGGTTGGTTGGGATTGAAAATAGGCCAAAGGATGTCCACAATGCAACGCACATTAAGAAAAAGGAAAACATTTACAATTTTTTATAAATTGACAACTGAAGGAAATAGAAAGATGAAATTTTGTACAAATATTAAGGCCCATACAAATTGGCCTTGTTTATCCGAAATTACACCACTACAAATTTTATGTCATGTACTATGATTTACCAAAATTTTGTCTGGGTGGTGGGTATACAAGATTTGGTTTCAGTCAAATATAATTTTCTTACTTGTTTAGGTTTTACATTCCAATTAGACAAAAAAACGTGTAGGATGCTTAATAGTCAGTTCCGGCAGCTTTTAATATTTTTCCCGTTCTATGTAGTTGATTTATATATATTTTTCTTTGCATTACAATCAATTGTAATATTAAGAAAAAATTTATAAATATAAATATAAATATAAATATAAATATAATGTTAATTTATGAAAATATATTTTCGATAAAAATTCTATTACAATTTTTATATTAAATTTTTAGTAAAATATTTAATAAATTAAAAATGTTAGATATTAAAATTAAATTTAATATAAAAAAATGAAATTAAAAAAGAAAAAACATTATGATTTGTTTTAATTAATATTTAATATCAAGTGCTTTTGCCATTTATCGTTGTTAATTGCAGGTGCTTTTTTTTTTTTTGGTTTTTTTCTTTTTCTTTTTCTTTTTATCGAATTGAACAAGAAGTTAATTTTTGATATTTTAATTAAATTTCGTTCACTTAGTGCTTTGTTTTTCTATAGGACCTTGATTAGTTATTCTGTATTGTTTGCTTATTATAAATTTAAGTGCGCTTTTTGGTGTAGACACGCATGTTCACACTGCCAACCTGCTCTGTTTGGTAGCTATTAAATTTTATAAATGTATTACCTTGAATTGTTATTTCGATTAAAGTTCTTTATTTTTTAATAATATCAATGAATCACATGCAATCAAACTATCCGGTTAATGTAATGACTCAGAATATAAATATTTAATAATAATATTTATTTTATTAGACTGGTTTTGTCATTTAAGACAGTTAAGTTAGTTAAGTCAGTTAAGTCAATTATAATTTACTTAAAATAATATAAAATCAATTAATCTAGTTTTTTTTATAAAAAGTGTGAAGCTTTCACATAAGAATTTTTTATAATTATTAATAAATTACAAATAATTAAAATTTATCTTAGATAATAAACTTTAAATGTGAATGATTTAAAAAAGTTTTATGTAACATATTTTGTATATTCTGCCATTCTGCCATTCTGCCATTCTGCCTTCCTCAATAGTTTAACATTTTATTTGAAATCAAAATATATAGAAATGAACTTTAGATCTCTAAGATTAATTGAAAAGTGTGAACTTATATTAAGTGAAAAATGCTAGTTTTTTCTTTTAATCATGAACTCTTCAGCATTGAGCTGATCCTAAAGAATCTTAAATAAAAATATTCTATCATTTATATGCAATGTATAATTGTATATAAAAATATCATTTAAAATAAGTTGCCTAAATCATTTCAAATGAAATAGTTTTTTATGAAAAACAAGTTTTCAGAACACAAAATTTATGACAAATCGCGTTATGAGTGACTTAAGTGTTCAATTCTCTAAATTCTTATGTGAGAAAGCCTTAAGTTATGCTTTACTTTATGATTATAATGACTTTAGCAACAAATTATGTAAAATTATTTTAGAAGTGAAAATAGTTAAAACAAAATAAAAGAAAATATAATAAAAATCAACAAGCTTTCATTGTATCTCAAATTATAATTCTTAATAATCATTTAGAGCTCATTTTGTTAAAATGTTCGTATTTTACATTCTGTTTTAAATTGTACAGTAGATGTGTAGTTTAATTGATATGAGTTAATTGTAATCACCACATCAGATCAAAACTTTTCATAAATCTGCCAATTAAGAAGTTATTATGTTAAATTTTGCCTTCAGGAAAGTGTTTTAAATATATAGAACCACGGGCAATGTACGCTTTGTAAAAAAAGTTTGTCAGAGAATCCTTCTAAGTTTTGCCATACTTTTTTTCTTTAATAGATAATGAATGCAAAGGTTTTTGCCCAGTAACTGGAAACTTTGCGGGGTACCCTGATTAAAAGTCATTGCTAATGACCATTTAAACACAAAGTAAATTTAAGTATCATAAAGTAAAGCATAACTTAAGGCTTTCTTATATAAGAATTTAGAAAATTGAACACTTAAGTCACTCCTAACATGATTTGTCATAAATTTTGTGTTCTGAAAACTTGTTTTTCACAGAAAACTATTTCATTTGAAATGATTTAAGTAACTTATTTTAAATGATATTTTTATATACAAATATACATTGCATATAAATAATGGAATATTTGTATTTTAAGTTATTCAAAATTTTATTATTTAAGATTCTTTAGGATTTCAATTGCATGGAATTTTAAAAGCAAAGCAAAATACAATAAAAAAATTCGAAATGTCAGGTTACTTTTATGCTTAGATCCAAAGTGCTCTCCATGGTAAAAAAGATAATCGAAAATCGGTTAACTTCAAAATCGGGCTATCGGAAAACCGCATAAGTGCAAACCATTTAAAGCGTAACATAAGAAAAGTGCACAAACGAAAAAACGGGAAACTGGAAAATCGTTAAATGCAATCCTCAGATGTTCAAGATTTCTAAATAAAAAACTTTTTGCTTTCCTTTTTACTTTATTCCATTTCTAAGAGTTTACTCAGTTTTTAATTTTCAGTTATCTTTCTTTGTAGTATTAATATTATTATAATTTTAAACAAAATTTAACAAAGTCAAAAAAATACATGTCACAAATACAATACAATACAGTACAATAAAATATATACATAAATATAAATATATAACATGAATATTATGTAAAAATTTTTTTTGTAAATTAAAATTCATTTGGAAAAAAAAATCCCTTCATTTTTAATGCATTAATTTGTTTGTTTGCCAAATGTAACTTTTGATTTTAGCTGTACTTAGCTTTTAAGGGAAAGAAAGAGAGATAGATGAGAAAGAGAGAGAGAGAGAGAGAGAAAATAGAAAGAGATAACAAATATCTATTTTATTGTACAGGCAAATGTTATTAATGCATTTTAAATTATTCCATTTGAAATCAAAATATCCAAATGATATTTTTTTTAGTTTACAGGAAAATTGCAGCAATTTTTAAATAAATTTTTTTCAAACTTCATTAAGCATAAAGTATGTTTTCTTTACGTTTGTATGTATCTAATACGTATCAGAATTAAATTGTAATTATCAACAATTATTTAATAATTAAATAGTGCATAATTTTTTCATTTTGCAGATTTTCCATAGTGTATTTATATTTAATGCACAATAACAAACAACAATGAACGTGTTAGTGTCTCCATATGTGTGTGAGTGTACTTTTTGAATTTATTTAATTAAATAATTTAATATGCATAATAATAATGTTGTAATTTTCAACTATTTTTAGTTGTTTCTTGGTTTGTCTTTCAATTATTCATTTTAAATTTATTGAATTAATTTTCAAATAATTGAATACTTAATTTTATGTGCGCATATTATAGAATATACTTGAAGTAATTTAAGTATACCCTATACCATTTATAATAGAAGGTATTGTAAATTGTTACATTTCAAGAAAGGTCTTGAGATAGAGCCATGCTGTTGTTTTAGGCTTTGTATCTGAATTCAACATGTTTAAACGTCTTTTGTTTGTCTGTTTGTCTGTCCATGTAAATGTATTATCGATTAGGAATTTCTATTTTGGCCAAACGATCAAGAATTCCATTGGAAATATTTACAATCGCATCATTTTTGCGACCACTATTCAAAAAATGTTTTACTTTCAAAAAGATAAAGAAAAAAATAAAATCATTAAAGAAAAATGAATTTTATGAGAAAATTGGTTCAGAGTTGTTACTTATTGGGTTGTATATAGTAAGTCTATAGAATTTATTGCAGCTTATTAAATTTATTGAATTCTTTGCCGTATACCGAATCATTTCAACTCTTTCAGAATATTATAATTTGCTATTTTCTTTAAATTTTTCTTGCCTATTTAATTATATTGCACAGAATAGTGTAAAGTCTTTAGAGGTCGATTTTGAGGACTTATATCATTTTCATGTATTCTCCAATTAAAATTGTGTAAATTTGTTATAAATTATCAAGACGTTTTGGGTTCGTTACAAAGCTTTAATTGGTTTTCTTAAATTGAGTACCATTTTACGCCCTAAATTTTATAATGAAAATTATTATTCCTTATATTTATTTTAGATTCCTTATATAATGCCTTGCTTAATAATAAGTTTTATTGTTTAATAAATCTATTTATACATTTCTTTGCATAATTTCAATAAATTTTCATAAATTTTTTAGATGCTTGCTACAGAATTTTTTGAACTATCTTCCAGTATGAAGGTATTTGGTTTATTTTGAAAAAAATTCTACAATCTATTCACACATTTTATATATATATAATATATATATATTATATATATATATATAATATACACATATTTTTTATATATACATTTATGTAAGTGGGTGTAAAATTAACTTTTAATTAATTTTTTTTTCTCAATTGTACTTATTGCTATTAAACTCATATGCATTAACCAATTATTATTATTATTATTATTATATCTATTTATTTGTTTTAACAACATTAAGAAAAAATTAGTTAAAAAAATTATTTCATTGTGTGTCATAAGTTTTTAAAATTTCCTGTTAAATTACATGTTGTAATTGCATAAAAATTCTTGACATGCTATGAATTTTTCAAAAATATTAATTTTTTTTGTAGAGAACATTTAGGCGCATTTACCTTACGTTTTTAGAGGTTTAAAATATTAATAATTGTTAAATTGGAAATTGTGAGTTTAACTATTTTGATGAAATTCAATTCAAGAATGAATAAGATTGTAATTCGCATAATTGAACTATTTGCCTGATCATTGTTTTATGTTGCGAAAAGTTTTTACATTAAAAAAAATATACATATTTATATAAAATTACAGGTGTCTTTTTTTATTCGTTAAGGAGAATTTGCACAGAATGGTATTCTGTGCAAATAAAATAAAATCTTTCAAAAACAACTCGGTAATTTTTTTCAATTTATGAATCATTTTAGATGTAGTGAATGTTGAGCATAGAAAAATTGATAAATGTATCGTTATAAAGAGATAACATTTTTACAAGCTTTCTGAAGATCTCTGCCTATTTATTGTGAAGTCGTCATATATTTATGTTATAAGTGTGATTTTCAGAAATCAGGTAGTTGCTTTAAAGAATTGACCATGTTGCTTAAATATACCACAAATAAAGCCATATTTAGATCTAAGCAAATTGCCTTAACAAATTATTTCGTAGTGTTAAAAATGATAAAATCTATTCAGAATTTACAATTAAATTCACAATTCAGTTTATAATACAATTCGCAAAGTAAATGATAAATGGAATATGTAGAATGTATTTGAAACCAATGTATCCATTTTCCTAACATAAATTCTTCTGTCACTACTTTTTATATATTAAAAGAAAGAATTAAAAAGGTTGATATTTCTGAATTATCATATCAGAATGGAAAAACAATTGAATTTCCTTATATAAAGACTTGATGCATGAAAACAAGGAAGATTCTTATTGAATTTATCATTAGATTTCTTTAAATATTATAATAAAGTTATTTTCTTTACATCTTGAATTGAAAATTTCTATTCTATGAAAACAAAGACGATTGGATATATTTTATTAATAAATCTAGGCATGGTAAATATTCTCAATATAAGCATTGTGAAAAGTTATTAATTTTAATAATTTTTTCATTTTGTATTGGATTTAATAAATATAGCACCTAAACGGCTAAAAAAATAAATTCGCTTAAATTCTTTAACAAAAGTCTAATTAATGAAAAAATTGTTGGAGATGCGCAAATGGATTAAAAAAGTTATAGCAGTATTTTTTTGTTTAATTTGTTTATGATTCTTTTTCCTTCTTGTTATTTTAATAAAGAAACTCGAACGAACTTATACAAGATTCGTTAATTTTTTGAATCTTCTTTCAAGTAACAGACTTTTTTAAATGCTACACAAATTATAATTTTTATTATTTTTCATTCAGTTTTTGTGTTTAATGGAAAATGAAGTGTTTAAGAGTAGGGCTTGACTAACAAAAATGCTCTCATTTATTTACATGTACTTTTTTCTTTCATATTTTTACATCAAATATAATAAATCAAATATAATATACATTCTATTAAACGGCAATAAATTAATATTTTTTAATTTTTAAATTATTATAATTTTTCTTTCAAAATACTTATTTTATGTGCAAGTTTGTACTTATATATACATGTAATAATATTTTATTTTAATTTGTATCTCATAATAAGTTTTTTAATACACAATTATTTTCTACCTTCTAAATTAAATTCTTTTTCTCTTCTAAGTGTTTTAAACAATTTATATTAATAGTTGTAAAGTTTGTGTCAAAATTTTCCTATTTTACAATATCGAATTTTTATGTAGCCTATATGACTTCTAGTACAGGGTATTATAAGTTTGTGCAGATGCATGTAACACCCAGATGAAGAACGGTCGAGTCAGAATCACTTCCTCAATTCAACTGAAGCCTGTTTATCCGTCTGTCTATTATCTGTCCATATAATTTGGTTATCAAAGTGTAAGGTGCGATTTGCAAGCTATTTGAAAAATGTATACAGGCGTGGCTAAATTAAAGTGTAATCCAGGAATAATTTTAATTAAGATCGAGCTGTTATTATGACCACACTCCATACAACAATTTACTTTTCAAAAGGTTTTTATGTGGGAAAGATAACAAAATCTGGTTATTCCTTTAGAAAAATGTTATGTAGGGTATTTAATAATCGAACACGACAGACTATTTTTTTTTATAGTTTTTTTATAATCAAGTGCAACTTAATTTGGTTTTGTACCTTTTATGTTGGGGCCAATTTTTCAAATTTCTTAAATTGCATTCAGGACTCAAATCCATCTTCACATTTAATATAAAATTTTGTTGTATTAAAATTAATTTTTTATTTGTTTAGAAAGGTCTTCAATATAATATATTTTTATGTTTATTTAGTTAAGGTTTTCTTCAATAAACTTTAAACATTGATTATAATTTTTCTCTTAAAATGGTATGTAATTTTTTGCATTTGCTTAATAACTTTTGGCATACTTTTTTTATCTTTTGCAATTTTGTATTAATTGTAATGTTTCATAGTCAATTCAATTCTCAATCCTTTACAACTAATTCAGAGGAAATGTAGCCATCTCCCATATATTTACTTTTAATCTTTAAAGTTTGAATAGTTAAAAAAAAATTTTTTTTTAGATTAATCACTTGAAAAATTTTCACAAATTTTAACAATTTACAATGATGGATGTGGCTGATTCCTTGCCATTTTTATAAATCACTTAAAAGCATAGAAAAATGAGAATGCCGTTTTTGTACTCTATAAATTCAGAAGCACCATCAATATTTTCTTTTAGGGTTTTTTACGCAATTTAAGCCATTCTCAGAGAAAAGGAAAGCACTCAACAACTTTCAACAATATCTGCCAATTTGAATTATTGATGATGACTAGAGTCAGACATTGACATTTATTCAAAATATCTATATAAATTTTAGGGTCTCTGATACTCTATTTTAGATATTACAAAGTGACTCATTTGTAATTTGAAGGCGATGTATACAAAGTGAGTTATAAAGTATATTAAAAAATTTTTTAGCTGCCATAAAAATTTTGTTTTAAAAAAAAAATCACTTTACAATGCATAAATTTTCATTTTACTTAAACATTATAGTTAATGATTTCTTAATGATATTTCATTATATTTTTATCTATTGGATTTTATAGATCACGCGTATTATAAGGTATTTTTGTTGTTTAGAAAAATGTTTATACATTTTTAACGAAATTAGTAACATAAGTTTTCAATTTTGTAATTGCAAAATTTCACGAATGGATAAAAGAATATTAAACGTGGAATATTTCTCTTAATCGTTAAATATTACATAATAAAATTAGGTCAGTAGTTATTTTGTTTTGACTTGTCGTTTATGTTTCATTCTAAATTTCATATTAGTTCATGATATAAAATTTTACTATTTTACCATGTAATAAAATTTTATGTCATGCTATAAATTATATATCTATAGCATTACTATACAAAGTTTGTGCTTTAGTTTGACTATTATTTGTTGAATCACAAAATATGTTTGTGTTTTGAGATTAAATTTTTTAGTTGATAATAAATTAAGTAAATGTTTTGTTTGCTTTAATTTGCCTTTTATATATCATGTAGTTTTACAAAATTATATGCCATATAATTTTATAAAAAATATTGCATGCTTCAAATAATAAAAAAATGTATAACATTTTATTTCATATGGCTAAGTATTTTTCAACTTTTGTGGATGCAATGGAAAAGACGTTTTAAAATGTAATTTTTATTCATGATATGCGAAATATGTTTTGCATTCTAAATATGTGTAACTTTTTTTGGAAACGTAAATTACAAAATCTATCATTTGGGGAGAGAGAAGAAAAAACCATTACATTTGCTTTCTTTTAATTATACCGCGTTCTTTGTATAATTTTTTAATCTTTTGACTTTTCAATAAGATTTCTACCGAGCAGAACTATGAAGTTTAATCCAGAGAAATATCTTTTTGATATAAGCTTTTTTTTATAGAATATTTTAACAAGATATTTATTCTGCACATTAATCTTCTTTAAGTGTATTTTTGTCACCTTTAATATCTAATTCTTTTTTCTCATTTGTAATTGCTGTAGGATTCGTTGGTAAAGCTTTTAATGTAGCATGAACTTCTTCAGCAACAGCCATTAAAACAAATTCAAATTGTTGTCGAGTGGTAACCAAATCAGCTCTTTGATCTCTCAAATGTTCTAAAGTAGCCGCAATATCAATTTCACGTGCCCCTTTATTCATACGGCCCAAAACCAAATCCAATAATATATAAGCACCGGTACGGCCAGCTCCATTACTGCTATGCACAACGATCGGACATGAACGTCCACGGTAAGATTTGTTGACTTTCCTGAAAATGAATTTTCATATTATTTGTTGTGGTAATTGCTATACAAATCCGAAATAATGTAACATTTTTACGGAGATATTCGCTCATCTATAGGATGTCTAAGATATTTTGCTAATAGAGACTGAGACATTTTTGATCACATTTGATAATTGTGAATTGAGCAAGCGCGTGTAAAATCGAATGCTATTAAATATTTCATATAATTCAAAGTGGTTAAAAGTCGCTCATTTCAACATCCAGTTTACAAGTAGTGCCTCTTTTAAAAAAAAAGCAGTTTACCGGAAAATTTAGAACATTCTAAACAAATATGTTTTAATGAGAATTAGTTAAGAATACATTTTATGCAGATTAAGTTAGCATAAGTCCATTTTTAGAATACAACGCTCATGTAAAAATAATAACTAATTAAAAATATTTTGTACAACTAGTTTTGAATCATTTTTAGAAACTTGTGTTTCATAGGAGAATACCGATTTACTCAGTGGATGGTGTTACCTAACAACTCGGGCCGGATTTATTATAACCCACTATAATTATTACACGGTTATTAATAAAAAATTAAATTACATCGAAATCTTAGATTGAAACCAAATGGAATAATTTTTAATCTCAATAAACTATTTAATTAATGTTGAAAATCTACTCCGTGAATGAAAACTTAAATGGAGAACTTTTGAATTGAAAATGGTAGGTTGAAAATGTTCGAACAAGATCTATCATAAATTCTATCATAAATTATGTTGTAGTATGTTTTGCCGTTTGTTGTTGTAAGAACATACCTTCGAAAATCTAATAAAGGTTTAGCTTGTACCGGTATGCCATCTTGGGGCCATGACAAGAAATGGAATTGTGTCACAGTGCGGGTTTCACTGGTACGCAAGTTCTTTAAGTAAAATGAACGAACTAAGTAATCGTCACACCAAATGTGCTCACTGACCAAGTGGACCTATTGTTTTTATTTTTTATTATTATTAAGAAAAGAGAATAAATAGAGGGTGTCTCAATTTATGTTGCCAGTATTACCTCATAGATGTGATAAACATCAGCTCCTTCTTCAGGCCAATAACGGGCGCAGGCTTTACCGCCATTTTCTTGTAGGCGGCAAAGAGCCACAATAACAACAGTACCTTGTTCCCAAATCATTTGCCAGAAATGAGCTAATGTGACTGGCAGAGGTCCTTGGGCAGCTATATAGGCAGGTGTTCGAGGATCATGATCGGTCTATAAGTTATTATTAAACTTATTACTACGTCATCTAAATATCTTTTATATGAAATCACTCACAATTGTTGATGCATTAATGTAGTCCAAACCGTCTGCATTCGCTAAATGATTGAGAACTACTCGGGAATGATCATAAGGTAAAGGAGCTTCCGGACGATTTAAATTGATACATTGAGCTTGTAAAGCGACATCACGAGTGGCAGGTTCAGCCTGATAACGACACAATGCTTCCCACTCTCGTTGTAAACGATCCTTGTTCCTTAAATGATCTTCCATATAAGACTAATATTAAAGAAAGGATAAAATTATTTTATAAGCGCGTTAAATGTTAATAGTAAATGTTAAACAGTAACTATATGTATACCAGAACCATATGCCCAGTGGATATATCCATGTTAGTTAAAGCAGGTTCCTCACACCAAGATGATGTACTAGAGCGTGATGAAGGTGGCCGATCACCTTCCTTATTCAAGGATGTAATACGGCCACCTGATATTGGTTCACCTTTATTAGCCATACGGGCACGACATAACTCTTGATAATCTTTACTACAAGTATCTAATCCGCAAGGAGGGGCCGTTTGTAAAGCACTAAGTTTGTTATGTTTGTGATCTTGTCGCTTAATTAGAATGAATGTTATACAAAGAACAACAGTAGCTGCTGCACCAGCACCGGCAAACATGTATATTAAAATATAAGTGATATCGGCATTATCGTCGGCTACTTGAAGATATGATGCAGACACTTCATTATCATCATCCCATTTGATTTTATCACCAACTCCAGCTTTGAGTATGTTGACACCCAAACGTCTTAAAATCTCATTTTTAATCTTGCGATTTTTATTAATAGCTTGAGCAACATCGAAAGCATTTCTACCTTGAGGATTACTTGAATTTACTCGAAATGAGATTTCATGTGGTTGAACACTACAAATATACATTAATGTAATAACAAATGTCTACAAAATGAACAAGCTTTATGTTTGCTTTAATATTACGTTAAATATGTTAGGTATCCTTGTAATTGTAAAATATTTGCCAATTCTGTCACGATACGGACACCATCATTCCAACTTTCAATACTATATAAATAGAATAGAATATATATATTTTACAAGGCATTATGGGGTTGTGCACTTACAAATTTTTGATATATATATGAGCGTATTCAGTGTCCACAGTGCGTGAACTGTGATCTTCATCGGAATGTCCTTTAATTAATTTCTTTTTTTTTTGTGTCTCACCATTATTTCTAATTTGATGCTGATGAGATACATTTTCCTTAGTTGCATTTTCAAAAGTAGTTTGAGTATTATCCAATTCTTCTGTGCCTTCTGAAGGTGGTGGCCCAATTAATGGTCCAGGTTTCTTAACATCTAATCGTTCATGCCTAGAAAAACCTAACACATTAGTAAAGAACTCACGTACAAGATCTTTACGCTCCTCTTCCTGTCGTCTATTTGCACCTGGCCGGTTTCTGTACACTTCAGCTGAAGCGACAGGTCCATCTTCGTTCGAAGTAAAACTTTCATCAGATCGTTGAAATTCAAACGATTTGGGATGAGTGGAATGTGCTAATAATAAAGCTTCCTGTTCAAAAGGTGTCAAAGAATTCCTACGTAAACTGTCATCCAATTGTAATGAATTTTTATCTTTTGAGGTCTCATTCAACGAGGGATCGAAATAGTCTCCTAGTAATTGCTCACTGGGATTAATTTTTTTTGCTTGTTGGTTTAGTTTAAATAGTTCACGAAAGGTCGATTCCCTTGATTTTGAATTACCTTCACTCCACATATTCCTGTTTTTTTGATTTTCTTGAGAAAAACGTTTGAGAGGAATGATATTATTAATATTATTAATTCTTTTGAATTTAGGTACGGTTGATGTGATTGACCGATGTCGAAGGAAAGGTTGTACATCTAATTCAGGATCAACTAGTAGCTGGTACATTTTTTGGCGATCGTGTAAAGCTTCTTCATGTTGAGCTTCTGCAGCTAGTTTACGATTCAGTTCATCACGGAAAGTTTTGTCTAAATCGTTCTTTGAATACATATTTATAAAACTCGGATCTTGATTCCTAGCGAATTTTATGTAACGATCATTAACATCATTTGATAGCATATCATTTCTATCGAGATTTTGGTAAGCCTTTTCTAAATTGAGTTCTTGTAATATTTGATTTATTGCATCTGTTTTATAATATCGTTTTTTTACAAGCGGATAGAAATATTTCACTGCATTATAATCTGAAGCATATTCTTTCAATGGCGTCAAATGACTGAACATTGGAGTACCAATAGAGTTCTTAGTCGGTGGTATAGGTGATAAATTGTTGCATAAGTTTGGTGGTAGTGGAGTTTGTTTTTCCAATGAAAAGAGTGTACCCTGAATACGGCATTGTACATATGGATGATCCCAACCCAAACCATTACCTTGCATTTCTTCCAGCATTGTAACAAGTAAATGAGATTGTTCCTGTGTAAGTGGTGATCTGAATGTTAAGAGGGAAAATTCAGAATAATTCTAATATTAGAAATTATACACTCTAACACCTACTTCTCAATATCTTCCAAATTAATGCCAGTGGTTGGTATGCACTTGCCAAATACGTGGTCTAAGGAAATTAGTAGACGGAAACAAAAAAAAAAAAAAACGAAAAAAAGTCAATTTCAATTCATCATTTAAGCGCGCACTCAACCGTATTCTAGTTAAAAAGCACACTCTTTTGCATATTTAAATGATCCATTAATTAAATGGCAAAATACTCCTTTTTTTAAAAAATAAATGCATATGGAAAAAATTTGTATGTATAAAGCTTTTTCAAGAAGAATTGATGACAACAAAATATTCAAGATATTTTTAAAATCATCATCAATGAAATATTTTTCGATTTGTGCGTAATGTGATTGAATGCTACAATAAACGAGAGTTTAACTGTTTTATCTGACCAATTGTATTGTATTTTTATTTTAATGTCACTTTCAAGGCGTCTGCCAACTTACCATCATAGCACACTTCGGTATCGTCTAAACATAACGTTCGAACAAATTTACATCCTAAGAAAAAAGAAACAAAGAAATGTTTCATTATGTGAGTCCAATTCTAGGCAAGTACTGCTCCTTACTAAATAAGATATATAAAAGTTTGTTGTAACACCTAACAAAACGCTAACACTCATAGACTTGCAAAATAAAACTGTAAGATTTTGTAATGTGAATAATTTAACTTTAAAAAAAACTTTCTGACGAAAAGTTGCCTCTTATACTTTTTGGGGCAATGTAAGAATTATGTTGAAAGAATATGATAGACATTGCATTTCGTATATAATTCCATCTATATCATATCGCGTAGTGTATTTGGTATTTTTTATACCTATCAGGCAGAAGTTGGTAGTACTTTCAGTTTATCAATATGTTTGTAATATTCAAAAGGAAGCGCCTCATTCTCTACAAAGTATTTATAATTTTCACTAGATTCTGAATCGATTTAGATATATATGTCTATCTGCACATGTACTCTTAATATTCGTAAAATATCGAGCTCAAATTTTGTAAAAATGTTTACAGTATTTACACGCAGTTTGTTATTAAGAAAAGGGCAAAATCGGTCAAAGGAAGCGCTTACAGTGCGACATGAACTGCGTACACCTCAGTTTTTTTAAAGGAAAATGTGATTTGCTCATTACACAAAATGTGCAAAAGTTAGAAGACTAAAATTTTTTACAAGTGTATAACCTATTGGTCTGCAGTGTTTGTCCAAAAATCAAATACATATGTCACGCCTAGGCGTGACCCAAATTTGACTTTTTTATGTTAACAGTTGCAGTATCATACCATTGTATTGGGTGGTAGGTATTCAAGACTTGGCCCCAGCGTAATAGAATTTTCTTATTTATTTCGGTATGTTCGGATTTTTGGGAATGGAAAACCGGTTTCACACGGAACTTCAATGAAGTGGCGGAAAGGGAAGTGTTTATTCAAAATTTTTATATAATAGTCTGAATAGACCAACGTGATTCAAAAATTATTTTATTTTCTACAATTCTTTGGAAATTTTGTAGATGAACTAATTCAAGAAATTTTACATGAGCAAAGTAATTTAAATTAAAATTTTAATTATTAGAAATTGGAATTTGTGTGTAGGACTGCTGTAGCGTAACTTTATGCACTTTTTCATTTGATTGCCATCAATTTTTTACTATTATTTTTACCTAAATATTAATAGTTCTCCCTCACTTTTACTTTCAGTTACTCTTAATCATAAAATATTGCTGCCCTTAATAAAAGACATAAAACAATTGCTAAATGTTAATGTTAGTTATGTTAGACATTCTCCATTTCATGTCATCTCAATCTCTTACGACTTTTATGCCCACTGATAAGTAACAGGAATAAAGTGGTCCATACCAAATATTACAAACTCACCTACATTACCTTCACCAACAGCTGTATAATTAATCGAAAGTATTATTAATGTAAATAAAAATAATTTTAGCGGTGCTGTTGTTCCCATTTTTGTTAAATTGGCAAATAATAAAATAAAATTCCTGTATGAATTTTCCTTAACATTGTTGCAGTTTCCTGATGAACGGAAAGGTATCTTTATCATGGAACTGTTGGTTCTTAATGCTTTTCTTGCATGCAGACTCTGGTCTGATGATGATTTAAGTGGTAAAAATTTGCAAAAGCTCCTCTTCTGGGATGACATTTGAAGCGGCATAACGGCCAAAGCATAACACACTGGGATCCCATCTTGAAAGTAATGATCTTCTTGTTGTTGCTTATTGTTTGTTGCCATTATTGTAGGCTCACCTGTAATATGGAAATAATTGCAATGTTGTCATTTCGGAACCTTAATGTGGCTTAAAATGGTTTTACAACATTTCAGAAAAGAAGGCTATGAAAAAGTACTAACATGGGATTCTAAGGAAGATTAGTGATTAGATTGTATAATTTCCTTAGTATTATGACCATTATACAAAAAAAATCTAACAATAGTAAGCGCTTTGCGTACCTGTAAAGAAGGACCTCTAAAAAAAGTTTAGGTTTCTTTTACCTCCAATTTAGATCTACAACCAAATTCCAAAGTGTTAATGAGTGCAAAAATAAGTATATTTGTAAATAATTCTAAAAGGAATTTTAACATATGTTTGTATATAGCAATAAAATATTTACAATATTGAGGAAAAATCTATTGAGCCATCATCATCATCAATCAATTTAAGTTATTATTCTAAGTACCATATATTTTTTTCTAAATTTTATAGTGCATACTTTTGAGATGATTTCATTAAAGCAACGTTTATTTTCTTTGTTTTTTTTTTTAGGAAATCACTTTTTATTATTATTTGCTTTGTTATTTGATATTAGCGTATATTTGTATTATTCAGTTGTATGAATATCTCTATAACTATCCGGTAGTGGATTCTCACAAACATATTTTATACGTCAAACGAAGAAGCTTTTAAAGCTTTCATTTTCATTATTAACAGAATGGTCTTTCTTAACCGACAGCAAGCAACAATAATAAATTGTTTAATTGAATAAAATGCAACAGGAGGTCGATATCGTTTGGTAGAGACGATTGTTAAATGCCTAACAATCTAAAGCGTCAAAATATGTTTAAAAACGGTTAAAGATATGTAAACTTTAATTATTTTTATTAATTATTAAGGAGTAAAAATAATAAACAGGACAAATAATGAAAGTCATGTTTTTTAAAAAAAAAACAAGTATTGCTAATAAAATGTGCGTATGGAGTAAAGCAGATCTACGCTTCAAATTTTATCAAGGTATGTCATATATTGTAATTGAACCGGACTGACTCCAAATAGTCTACGCCACTTTTCTATTAATTTAATTAACACGTCAAGAAAATGAATTTATAAATTAAGCCAGTCAAAAGTTGAGTGATTAGAAATCTTTATTATATGGAAGCGGGTTTGATAAATGGACTGATCTTTGCCTACAAAAATATTCTAAATTTGTTTACAAAAATATCCGAAATTTCGCTTTCTTTCATAAGTCGGTTTTTGTCGAAAAAGGTCTTACATGGTTAGTGATTGTAAAGCTATTTCTAAAGCATTTTGACTGGGTTCGGTTTTGGAGCAAAGTTTGCTTATATATCAAATTTAATAAATAATTGCGATTTCTAACTTTAATGGGCTCACGGACGCTCTCATAGAATTATTTAAATGAATAGAAATTTATCAATAATTTGACATATTTTTACATAGAATTTTTTTAAATTTTGAGCGCATGCTTCGCAAATATCGATATTATAGTTTATTTAAAATGACGCTGAACAAAAAATCAAATATTAAGAGAGTACTGTTATCAATGAATAAAATAAAAACAAATACAAACTATAGGAAAAAATATGATGAAGCTTTCGCAAAATATAAATGAAAGCATTTCGCCATCAACCACCAACTCATTATTATATTTACTTTTAATTTTACAACGTAGAAAATTCATTGAGAAAATGGTTGACCCAAACAAAAATATTTCAAAAGAGCATGAGTGAAATTTTTATAAGATACCCCCTATTTTACATAGAGTACCATAAATTTGTGTGAACGGGTCTAACGTGAATGTGAAGCAAGGTGATGATATAAGTAATCCTTAGAAGTAATACTTATTCTGAATAATTTTTCATGTGAATCAGTTTGTTTGCTAAACTCCTTTGAATACTCTTCGTTTTGACAATAATCGGTAAAATAGGTAAGCAAATTTTAGGATAATATGCATTTTTGCAAAATTCGAAATGTACAGATCGAAAAAGGTTTATTTTTTAAGGATGTTCTTATACAAAATAAATTTTTGCCAATAGTATGCCAAGTTAATGGAAAATTATCTTTTCGTAAATAATCTATTCAAGACCCTTATCCAAGTTAATGATTCAATTTGAACAATTTATGCCACACTATTCCATTTTTTAGACTGTCTCTGCCATTAAAATTTTTTTTCATTTTTATTATTAGGCATGTTACAAATTTAGATTATACTTATAATGCTTAAAATAATATTAACACTTCAACAGGTGGCGAAAATTGTCAACTTAGTAATTGAATTTATTTAAAGTCCATTAAGCGCAGTGGCTCGGATAGAACATTGTGGTATGCCAAGAAAAAAAAAAAGGAAAAATCACTCTTAAATTTCATTCATTTATTTGCCATAACATATAATTTAAGTAGGTATACTTTTACATAAATGTGAAGAGAGAAAATTCCACGGTCTGGAAAAGTAGACTGTAAAAAATTTATAATGCTTTCTTCCTTTAATAAGATTTCTACAGAAGTGTTAGCTTTTTTGGATTGTACTTACAAATATAATAATTATAATACATGAAGCTTTGCAAATTTTCTGTGCGCCTATTCAAAATCAATCGCCCACGCATATGCTACGTGTACACTTCTGCCATCATCCGCGAATAATATAAAAAGTTATTTATGGCTAAGTGATAAAATTGTTGGTGTATAAAGTAACTCTAAAAATATGTAGTAGACATTTTTTTTATAAAGTTGATGAATTTGGAAGAATATTTTAAACCGATTGAAACTTATTTAGAGCACACTTCTTTTACTTGCTATTAGTTTTATTTACTCAAGTAGATGTATTTTGGTGACAAAATGTTGAATAAGAATGAAATCGCAAAGTGTTATTTAACTTTTCCACTGGCAGTTATGTCCTTTTTTAAAAGTTGACACAAATTATTAAGGAAGAATAGTAAGTATTCTAAATATATCGTAAAAATATGAAAGCTATAAATTCTCTTTGGCGAAAAGTTCTCAGTTATATAATGCGGTCTTGTCTAAAGGTCTATTGCGTTCATTTTGGCATTATTTTCAATATTTTGTTACTTAAAATAACAATTTTTAGAAATCGTTTTCTTAATATAAAATTAACGTTTTCATTTTGAAAAATTGTAAACATTTATGAAATTATTATATAAGATAATTTTGAAAAATAGACTTAAAGGCGAATGGTTGAACAAAAATTTTATGAAGACTTAAATAAAAGTAAAATAATTTTTCCAAAAAATTTTTTTTTGTTACCTTAAGAGATGCCAATTCTTTTCTGTTATAAAATATGCTTCACCTATTTGTAGGCATTGTGATTTCCATTAATCAGTTATAAAGCTGATGTACACTTTTCAACCTTTTCGTCAATCACTTTTACCTATTTTATATAATTTTTATAGAAATTTCGTATTTTCATATATAAATTTATTTTTTTTAGTATTTCACATGGATTCATTTATTTCACAATTTCATTAAAACCCTGGTTCATTATTTGTTTGATGAAATTTTCTGTTTTAGAATCCCTTTTTTTTTTTTTGCTTTACATTTTAATAAATTATTGAAACAACCGGCTTCAATGTTATGAATGAAAATTAGAGCATTATCTGTTTACGATGACTCTGCAATATGAGAATTAATTCGTTCGGTAATCTAATAAACGACATCATAAAAACGTTTCGATTTTAAAGAGCTTTCTTTGTCAAATTTCTTGTTGTTGCTTGTTTTTTTTCAAAAGTTTTTTTTTGTAAGTTTACAATGACGTCATTGGTTGTAATCTAACTCACAAAAACATTTATCGTTATCTTTTTCTCTTGGTTACATTTATTGCTTTGGATTGAAAAGTGTGGGCACATAATAATAATTGATTGTCATGGACCATTGGGGAATGGCACTACCTAAAAATTAAAAATTTCTCTACTGAAATATTAAAACAGTTTACTACAACACTAAATACGACCATTTCAAAGATTCTGTGAAGGAGTATTTAGTCATACATTAAAAAATATATTAAAAGGCTGAAACAAGTAAAAATCTTATAATGTCTATGGACCAGGTCTTAAGTAGCTTTTTTCGTAAATTAGGAAAGTGATGACAAAGCATATTTCGTAAGTTCTATAAAGTCATCTATATGAATAATAGACCGAAAAATAGATCGATCCGATACCATTTTGAGTTACATTCTAAGTAAAATCTGTCAAAAAAGCCATTTTTGTATAAAAAAATTGGCGAAATTTTCATAGATATTTTAAAATTTATAAAAAATTAATGCGGAGTGTAAATTTAGCAGGAGAATAAACTTTGTTAAATTTGGACTTAGTTGTTTCCCTCACATACGATTTTCTTTATTCTAGTTTTGCATAAATGTTTATTCTCAAAGTCGTTTCAATTAAATTCATATTACAGAGCTCGTTCATTTGTAACATCTTTACTTCGTGTAAAAGAGTAATCGGGTTGCGTATAATTTGAATAGTAATTCGAATGACGAATGAATGACTGTTTAATAATTAAAGTATGTAACATATTTTGTGGCGGTAGATTTTTTCTTTTCTGAATTTATTTTCCTTACTTTCACTTAAATTTAGAAAATATTTTATTGAAACATATGGAACAAATGCGTCAATAATTATTTAAAAAAACGCAATAAACTGAAAGCTTGCATTATCTAATCTTATCTGAGTAATAAATCAAAAAGATTTAGAATTTTTAAAGAAATTAATTATTTTTAAATAAAATATTGAAAATTATAATAAAAAAAATATCATCAATTAAAGCACTGTAGTTATAATGAAGAAGTGAATACTAAACGAATCATTTCACAAAATTTTATCAAGAAATGTGAAAAGTGGCAATATTTAAATGGATAATAGAATCCCATGGACAGACATTGTATGAATTGTTACTCTTACTCGATATAGAAAATAAATGATAGGTCTAATTCAAAACCTTTTAAATGTAACAAACATTTGTAGTAACTTATTATAATCAAGTTTTGTAGATTTTAAAAATTCCTGACAAATGATAACAAAAGCTTTTTGGGTTTTCTGTTATTGTATGGGTAAACATATTTGTAAAATGAACAACACTTTTCCTTAGGAAAACTTTCACTTTAACATCAATTTTCTTGTAATGTTACTCTAACATTTTTTTTTCTTTTTTTTTTTTTTTTTTTTTTGGTAAATTTTTACACCATAAAAAATAAAGATAATTTAATATAATAAATTTTTATTTGCATTAATAATTTATAGGTCCGTAATTTTATTGGGCAGTCTTGACAGAACTTTTTAAATTATTATTTATTAAATTTTCATGTTTTTTCTCTTATTTTTTATATCGCTTTTATATTGATTTTTCCATTAATTTTTTAAGTTGATAATGACATGCGAAATGAAGGGCTGTCAACTATACACTGTTTGCAATGCATATAAAATTGGATTTGTTGCAATTTTATGTTATAGGAAACTTTATATTGTTTCGCACTTTTTTATAGGCACTTAGGATGTCAGAGAGAAAGAGATACAAAAAGAAAAAAAAGGAAGGATGTATTAAAGCTGAGGACATGTTCATGTTTATTAATATGTTTGTAATAGCCAAAAAGAAACATTAGAGACCCTTCAATCCAACCGCATGATTACTCATGATCCGTCCGGCCTGTAAGTTAATAGAGAAATGGGTATCCAAAGTCCGTATAGTTAGAGGTTAAAAGTATACCTAATTCATCATTATGTGTGTAACGCCTAAAAAGAAGCTTTAAGACCCTATATAATATATACGTCCTTGATCAGCATCAACTTCTTAGACATGTCTGTCTATCCATTTGTCCTGAATGCAAAAATAAGAATTAGCAACCTCGAATTGTGGCAGAAATTTTGCAAGGTGACGTATGTTGATTGTGATTGAAAACGGACAACGGTAAATGGATGGGTGAAAGAACACGCCTATGGCGCAACGTAAACTCTCTATTTTTTAAGGAAAAATTTATAGTTTTTTATCTATAATTTAAAAACTGAAGCATCTAGAAAACTGATATTTTGTATAAATATTAAGACCGCTTTTCTACAATGTCTGTATAAAAGTTGTAAAAATCGACCACGCCTATTCAAAATTATGTAACATCAAATTATTTAGCGGTATCATAAATTAAGAAATAGTGTCGGGGTCGTGGGTATCCAAGATTTGCTCTCATCCACACTGTCACCTTTCTGAACATCTACGTAAGAACATTATAAATAGTTATATATAAATATTGAAAAGCAACGATAAAAGTATGCCCTTGTGTGGGTGGGAGTGGTGGATTTAGTTGATGTAAACAAGACTTTTACTTACAGAAAGTGTGAGTAAATTTTGAATATTATATATGTATATCAAATAACTTATTCTTATATTAAATAACTTATACCGATTGAGTGAAATACGTAAGAATTAAAAAAAAAAAAACTGAAAATAATCTTAGATCTTAATCCATAATCTACAGCTTACAAATAAAGTTTTTAAAAATCATAAACTTAGCAAAAAGGAAGCTAAAGTATTTGAAATTTAACTTCAAGTTGAGGCTTAATGTAAAATTGAAGTTACATTCTGCGTAAGCAGAAGTAGTTAGGAAGACAGACATGGATAGATTAGCAATAGGCAAATGGATTGATTTAGAACTTTATGCTGATCAAGAGTACAGAATGATTTAATCATTTTATTTTACATATTGCAAACATATTAATTAAATGAATGGAATCTGAAATGGATAATTGAATAGTGCATACCAAGGCGAGGTTTCTACATTTTAGGTCTTATGAATATATGCAAGTATCCTAAGAAATATAAATGTCAATTGCTCAATACATATAAAAATATTTATGTATAAAATATCAATGTGATGGTATAATTCGTATAATTGTGTAAAAAGAAAAACGTTACAAGGAACCATATGCTTACAAAGATTAGGCAAACGTGTACTCCACTTTCCTGTGTTGCTTCTGTCATTCTGATTTTTTTTTAACACTTTACACTTTACATTGCTGTTGTTGCTAATTTTAAACATTCATTTTTTTATTTATTAAACAATTGCCTTTTTGCTTTTGTTTTTTTTGCTTTTTGGTTTTTTTGCTTAATAATCACGATTTGAAAACTTAACAAACTTCTGTGTTGTTTAAATGATGTTTAAACACTAAACACTTGACATTTCAAATTAAAGGATAATCCTTACAGCTTCTAACAGCTGTTTTATTACACACATACATAATATATTGATTTTCAATTGCGAGCACACAAGCAAAAAAATAAAACTGAAAGGAGCTTTTAAGCAACAGTACTTCACATTTAGAAGCGAAACATCAACATTTATATAAATTATATTATGTAAATATGCTATGGGTATTTGGAGCCCATTTTTACTCAAGCTGCATAATTTCATTCAATATAATTAAAAAGTCCAATGAAGGAAGTTTACGGAAAATCCGTAATAAAATGGCGATTTTTGAATTTCATTGTGATTGATTTTTCAGGAAATATCTCTTTTTGGATTAAACTTGATATACTTGTTTTGTTTATAAAATTAAAAACCTAAGCCGATATACACTGAAACATATCCAAAATTGTATAATTTTTTCATATATTGACTTTTTTTAGTAGAGAGCTCGTACGAGGGTTTCGATTTTAAGCATTCTCTATGGAACATCTGCGAATTATATTTTATTAAAGTATACCAGAAGTTGATCCCTTTAGATTTGATAACAAATTTACGCATATATCAGATATCAGGCAGACGGACAAGTGGATAGGGATAATTAAAGCACTGCAGAAGGTGAATCTGAATTAATCGATGAAATAATAAAAGATAAAATCTAAGTGAAACTTCTCTGGATAACCACAAACGTTTGAAGAAGCTTATAATACTTAGTATCACAAATTATGTAAGAAAAAGTAAAAAGCAAATTTCTAAAGCTTTCGCCCAAAATATAAAGTAACAACCTTTACAATTTGTTTCGGCTCCCTCTTCTTTTGTGTTAAGTCTCAAATAGATATTAGAGAAGATTAGATTTATATTAGATGTTAGAGAATAAAATAAACTGAGAAAATTTTGGCAAATATATTAATTAAATAAAAAAAAAAATATTTAGATGTTACCTGTGCATGCATCTCAATTGATTGGAAGCATAATAAAAGGAACCACTTGTTGCCGACTTTTCTCTTTTATGCGCAAAGTGCATGCGCTGGAAAGGAGAGAGGGCGCTTACAAAGAGTTAAATGTAAGTCTTTACAATAATAATAAGTGTGCCAAATAAGTGCGCTACTTTGGGATCATGATTGATGTGACACTTTCATTAAATATGTACTTGGAGAACCTGGAGGAGAAAAATCTGATAATATTTAATTTACTTAAGGTAAAGTATTATATATCTAGGATTGAATTAAGTTAAATACTTGAGCTACTAAGTAAGAAATATACCAGATAAAGGGATTCCATATGCTTATGGGAGATTATTTGTATCGCAATCGCAAAATTTAAATTTTATAGTAATCGCGCTTACACTTAATAGTATTTCTCAGATCCCAACAGATCTTAATAATGGATAAAATATGCATTATTTAAAAACAATGACAATTAAATGGACAACAATCAAACTAAACGTTTTGACTGTCACAGACTTCCAAAACTATTTTCAGAACGTAATTATAGTCTTGCTTCTTGTCGGGCGAACATCTTCAATTTTGAAAATCCTGGAGTTAACACATTCTTTTAAAGGGGGGTACATCCTGATTGAAATTTACACTTTATGTTTTGGTTGTCAACCTTAGTCCTCCACCTTATGCAATATATTTTGAAGATTTGGTCTCCAATAATTAGGCAGCAAAAAATATGTAGCGAATAAAGAAGTCATCATTGAAAGCCTATATTAATTGGCCACCACACCACTCAGCACTCTCTTCTAATAGGTGGTGGTATACTCATTTTGTTATAATGTTTGAAACAATCAAAAAAGAAGTATCGGAGGTCGTAAAAATAGCCCACGCCTACTAGAAATTATACAACTTCAAATTACTAATAAATAAAGTACTTAATAGTGCTGGGTAGTGGGTAAGCTGGTAAGAGTATACTCCCAGCCAAATTTCTTTTTTCGTTTTACTGCACAGAATAAATGTATTACATACTTTTAGGCTAGCAGCAGAAATATTGACAATTAATAAGCGCGCATTTTTTTCAACTAAACCAGAGTTTGCACGAATTAAAACTACTTCTGCTTCCACTTCTTGTCAAAAATTATCACCAACAAGCCGCTTGATCTATGCTCGTACTATATAAAAGCTTTCTATGAAGGATTCTGCAGTTCATTACATATTGGCTTTAATCACCTTATTGCTTTAAGATTATTGATCAAGTTTGGAAAAGTTGTTTCTCTTTAAAAAGTCCATAAGATATTTTAACAAATTTCCAAGTATTATAAATAATATTTTATGCAACCAGGATCAAATTCAGATCACCAAACATGGATCGAGTATTTGTTATTGATGTGACCGATATGTTTTCTTTGTAAGAACCAGTATATTTTTCGTGTTACAGCACGTAAGCATTTTTGAGACAAACCCTTAAATCTCAAACGAAACGATTATATCAAAATTTGACCACTTTAAGGTTTCATTTTGTGTAAAGAAAGCAATTATATTTTGGCAAATTAGTAGAATTTCTTTTTCTTGACAATGTATAGAAAGTAATATACAATTTTTCTGGATTTTTTTTTTAATATTATATTATTTATTCTCGTTTTTTTTTTCACTTTTATATTTAATTTTTATTTTTTATAGTTTTGTTTTTCTTGGCTTTTACATTTAAATTTTTTTGTTGTTATTTAATTATAATTTAAATTCATCAAATCAAGTCTGCCACTAAAATATAGTCCGTTCATATTTTTCCCCTTTTTTCTTCCTATTTTTTCTCCCAATTTTTGGTAGTGTTTGGAAAATTATTATTTGTTGATTTTTTCTTGCTATTTATTTTTTAGTTTTTTTGTTTTTTTTAAATAACTATGGACGGCTTAGCATACTGTAATTATTTGTTGTTTGTATTGTGTGTGTATGTTTGTATGCATTTAAAATTTCTTCCTTTTTCATTTACTTTTGTGTTTTAGCTATTTCCAACTTTGTGCTTATTCAAAAAAAAAAAAAAACAAATTACCAAAAAAAAAGTGGAATATTTTCAAAAAGAGCATTATTAATAAATAATAAAAAATTTTGGATAATGTTCAGGTGAAAATGAACTTGAGACAAAAAAAAAAAATTACACTCAAAAAAACATACACACAAAAATAATAATTATGCTTTACAATAAGTAAGTCTTTTTGTAAGAAAAATTTTTCAAGTCGTAGAAAGAAACATTTGGAGCTACGTTCAAGTTAGATGGGAAAACGAAAAATTTGTAAATTAATTAGCATTAATCAATTGAAAAAATGTCTCAATCAATGGAGCATATAATTTTTTTTCTTTTGTTTAAGAGACAGAAACAGTAAAAATATAACGGGATGAATGAAATTAAAACACAAAACTTATTGCATACTTTTGAGGTTGTATATATAAATATATTTTTTTTTCAATGTATTTATATGTATGTATGAATATAGATAGGTATATGTAGTTGTGTATATGTGCATGTATAAATATATATAGCTTACTCCTTATATAATATTTTCTAATATATAATAATACATTTTATATAAATATATATAAAAAAAACGATAAACTATTTGCTTTACAGTATGAGTATGAAAAACAAAAATATTACAGAAAATAATACAAACAAGAGAAAATAATGATACAAAAAAAAAAATGTAAATATATGTAAATTTTGTAGAAAATTATAAAAATAATGAAAAAAAAACATTCTTTGACAATAATTTCTTTGTAAAATTATAATTTTAATAATTTTCATAATAATGATAATAATAATAATAATGGACACGGTAATAATAATACATTCATTTTACATTTAGCACGATATTTTTAAGTATAGCAAAAAGTACAGAAGAAAATTGTAAAAAAAAAAACAAACAAACAAAAAGAATAAACAAAAATCTATATTAATATTAATTTGTAATATAAATGATTTATTTTCTTTTATCTTGATATTTTATACATTTTGCAACAATTATTTTATATTGATTAAATTATTTATCATTAGTTTACATATAAATAGTTAATTAATTAATTAATTGTAATATGAGTTTGAAGCATTACCCAAAAGACTGAATACTTCTTTTACTCCTTTCTTTTTTTGATTCTTTATCTAACAATATATTTTTTATCGTATTGTTTAATATAAATATATTTCTATATATATATATATAAATAGGTGCGAGAATTTAAATCATTAATATTACTAATATTATTAAAGAAAATTTTCAGTTCTGTTCGTGGTTTTCCTTTTTTTTTCTTTTTGATTTAGTTGAAGAAATATATATATCTATATATATATATATATATATATATATATATATATATATATATATCCAGAAATTTGTTTGCTTAGTAATTTTTAATGGCAATTTTATAAATTATAATTAGTATATTTTAATTTGACCAAAAAAAAAAAAAAAACAAAATGCCAATTTTTTTCACTTTCGATAAATAATATGAAAGAAATGTTTCTGGCATCTATTGTTATGTGTGTTAATTTTCCGCAATATTATTAAATATTTCTTTTCGATTTCTAATGTTGCTTTTACATTTTAGAAAACTCCACTTTATATAAATTTATTACCATTATTATTATTATTATTATTTTCTTTTTAAAATGAAATTTGTTTTCAATTTTCTTCTGTATATATAATTTCCTTATAATTTTTATAGTTTTGTTTAAGGCAAGCAACAATGCAGCGAGTATGATAGAATTTGTTATATATAAATTAATAGATTTCATTTGGTTTTTGTAATTGGTGAGTTTCTTTTTATCGTCTTCCTCAATTTTCCCCCCTTTCCTTTTTTATCATACATCTGCAAAGAGAATGGAAAGATAAAAATTAAATAAATTATTTAAAATTCATCTCTTAATAAAAATTATGAAAAATATTATAATCATCAATATACAATGGCTTAAAGCAATGCTTTCAACCGCGAAAAGGATTTGTACAATTATTTTTTTTTTTGATTTTTTTCGTTATTTGCTAATCAATTGATTTATTTTAGTACTTTAAAAAAGCTAAAAGCTTTGAATTAAATGAAACACGATCAAATCTTAAATTCTTGCTAAGCAAGCAACCGCATCAGTAATCTTGATTTTTATGTAATGTATGTAAAATTTAGAAAATATAGGCAAAAATTAAGTTTTGTATTTTATACAACCCATAAGTAAAAATTACAAGTATTTGCCAAAGCTAAATTCGCCTTAAGTCTAAATAATTAAGCATGAGCAATGCATTTTCCATATTTTCCTTCATGGAATGTCACAACCAGAAAGTGATTAAAGAAAATATGAAATGTTTGTTTTTTATATTTTTCTACTTAAAAAAGGTAGTTTTTGAAGACGTATTCCTTAACTGATTTGTCAGATAATCAATAGTAGAGACTAAGGGCAATAATTTCAAATAATTTTTTTAACTATTTGCAATTAAAATTGATAATTGAATTCTTAATGGCAATTGTTTATTTACCACTTCATTGATAAATATCTTTTGTATCCAACTATAATCGAAAACGAATTATTGGAATCAAGAAAGTTCTTAGAATGGATGAATATTATATCGCCATTGGAATTATCTTAAATGTGAATTTGTATGTGAATTTCTATAAATGGTTTAAGGTTACTAATAAAAAATTAAATTACCTTAGGTTTTTGTGAAGGATGTTTATGAAATGAATATTACGTACATATATTTTCAAAACATATCCTGAAAGGACACATTGGGTGAATCAATAAATGTATATAACGCAGACGCATTTATCTATATTTATAAAGTTTATGGAGTTTTTAATAGAACAATATCCTTATTGTGCGACCGCTGTTGTTGACTATTTGTATTGATAAGCGGGTTATGATGATAAAATAAATTGAGACCAAATTTTTTTTCTAATTTATATGATTTCTCTTTTAAGAATTTACTTAAAGCATTCTCATAACGTTTAATATCTTCTTGATCATCAAGCAAATGTATGGATATAACAGAAATTTTCACTTTTTCAAATGGTAATGTTTGTAAAATCTGAAAAAAAAAGAAAGAAAAAAAAAAAGACCAAAAGAAAAGTAATTCTCTATTAATCGTTTCAATATGTGATTTTTTAATTTTTTACCTCCAATTCATGGCCAGGTATACCCAGGCTAAGTAAATCATATTCAATACGATTTGTGGCCAACATTATGGAATAAAGTGGAAAACATTTGACACGTGAATAAAACCATGAGGTTTCGCTCTCCTGTACACTGTTTATACGAACACCAGACTCTTCATTCGGTATGGTAATCTATAGAAAATTATAAAAATAATTTGTTAAAGAAAAGTCAATCAACTGATGTTGATTAAGTCCACTTCAGAAATATCCCACACCATTTTTCTCAATTTTATTTAAGAGATAGGAAAATTATAATTTTCGAGAAATTCATTCCAATTAATTCCCTATTAAAATATCTCCATGGATATACAACAAACAAATGTACAGAGTTAAGTTAATTGAGTCATTTGGTATAATAAAAGTTAGGTCTGTATAGCAAATGCCATGCACAAATGGATTTGTTCTATAAATGATGTGGGATATCAAAACAGAGAAAGGAAAAGGAATATTTACCTCTTTGGGATAAGAATTAGGTGAGACACAAGCATGCACAACACGAACTCTAGGCCATGCAGCATTTTGATTATCCAAGGCAAAATAACGTTGTGGATCCGGTTCAACAATTAATGCTGCCCAATTTAATGTTTCAACTAGCCATGGGGCTGTCATTAAATGACCCAATGTACCGGTTAATGATTGGAAGACAACACCATTTGTTTTACCATCCAATAAATTTGCAACATATTGCGCCATTTTCGATAATAAACTATTCGATTGGCCGCTCACATTAAAATATGGATATGCGCCTAATAAATGTGATGTACTACTACTAAAAGCAGGCGTAGCACTATAAATCATACTATCTGTAGCATTACTAGAAGCACGCGTTCTATAAGTTTCATGATTCTTCGCACTATTACGGTTACCATTACCGCTGCGATGACCATTACCGTTACCATTACCGTTATTGTTATTGGCTGTAAAACTATTAGTTTTAAGAAAGTGCATGGAATATTTAGGTATGTGGATCTGTTGTAGGAATGCTATAAGATTTGGATCATCTTGTGCCACACCATATAATTCATATGGCCGTGACATATTTAAACGGAATTGTTGATGATGTATTTCTGCAAAAGAAAAACGAATTACAAAAAAAAAAAAAACAAAATGAATAACAAATTAAATTAATTGTTTTTTCCCTTTTTTCTTTTTTAAGGCAAAGAAAGGGTGTTCTAATAAAATATTCTTCATTTAGATAACACAACATTTTAAAAATCGTCATCATCATTATTAATACGCCGTTTGTATGTGGGTTTGTATGTAAATTTTTGAAGGGTTTATCTTAAAGTCAAAAACAATTAATTGCGGTTAAACGTTTTCAGGTCACTTTTACTGTAAAATGTAAAAATTTTAAAACTTTTTTTATTTATTTTTTTCCTAAAACGGGGGGTAAAAAAGAAATTTTAGAATAAAGTACAATTTAACTGCTCAAAACGTTTGCAAATGGCTTTATTTTGCACATCATAAAAAACACCCTTTTCTCTTATTTTTGGTTTAGCATAATTAAATACAAAAAGAAATAAAAAGGTTTTTACACACAAAAAGGGAGTAAAAGTAGAAGAATAAGAAAAAAAAATACACAAAATAAAATTTGGGAAAAAATGAACTAAAATAAATAAAAAATAAATTGAAAACTTTAAGTGTTTGTCACAAAAAAAAAAAACAAAAGAAATTTCAAAATTCTATTTTATTGTGTGCATTCCTTGTTCTCTTTGTCGCTTTTTTCGACAATTTTACTTTAGCATTTTTTTATGTAGGAATGAAGCATAAAAGAAAAATTTATCCTTGAGCGTAAATTTAGTTGTATTTTTATTTCTAAATTATTACATATTAGGGCGGCATGGTATAAGGATCCGTAGTAACGCTGTTGAACTCATAAAAACCGTTATTGCTTTTTACGATTTTAATACACTGATAAAAGTGTTTGAGCAGCATTTACCTTTACATTCTCTTCCATTAAATTTTCTCATTTTATTTTTAATCCCCTACACCATTTTATACTCAGCACCCAGAAGTTAGGGGAGTACTTTATTTGTCATTATACATGTAACGCCTAAAAGGAAGTATCGGAGACCCTATAAAGTATACACCTTTTTGATCAGCACCAAAATTCTGAATTAATTTATACACGCCTGTCTGTCTGTCTGTCTGTCTGATCGTGGTTGATAAACATTCTCCTGTTTGAAAAAAGACCTTTTTAAGCTGAAATTTCTCAGAAACATCGGTTCTGATTGAAAATGTGGCAAATCGGTCAAGGGTCACGGCTAAATGCAACATACAACTGAAAACACCACAATTTTCTAGGTTTTTCACGCATAATTAGAAAACCGAAATTTTGTACAAATTTTAAGGCCATTATTCTACAATGCCTATAAAAAAAATCGCTACGCCTACCCAAAATTGTACATTGTCTGTCTAGCGGTTAGATATCTAAGATTTGGTTTCAGCAAAATATAATTTTCTTACTAGTTTTATGTAGCAACCTTATAACTTTAACGATCTGAATTTCCCACTTTATTCTGCCTAATCAATTAAAACTTTTTGGCAGAAAATCTAAATTGCTTAACATATTTTGAAGGTAAAGACCATTTTCATAATGTTTATACAATTTCCCAGAATCGAATACTTTAAAATTTATGATTCCCTTCCGTAGATTCGTAAATTTTTAAATAATAAAAAAAACAATAGTCTTTAAACATTTTTTTTTATTGGAAAAAGATTCATAATTCATGTACCGCCCCATTTTCAAAAAAATCATTTATTATACCTAGTGCCAGCTGTATTTTGTTAAATAATAGTTAGAAAGTGATTCACGTCACGTTTGATTAACATTAAACACTCTAAATTGACGACTCAAAACGTGACCTTCTATTTATTTGTTATAAAAATTATACTGAGTGATAAAATGTCCCAAATGTCTACTTGAAATGTGTGTTAGGAAGTACGGAAGTTTCTAGGCACAAATTGGTATTGAAAATAGACCTAATCATGTATCCAACTTTAGATTAACTACTCTTAAGGCATTCTTTCTGGTTTGTTATTTTTTTTAATTCTTCAGACTTATTCTAATAGCAATTCTGCGAAATGTTTTCGAAAATTGAGGCAATTAGCCACACCCAATCAAAATTAACATTACACTATCATCATACATAAAATTTTATTCATTATTTGTTAATATTGCAAAACTTCTCTTCGCATTCTAAGTAACTTTGTCCAGTAATTAAGAACTAAAACAAGCCATTGTTCATATATTTACTAGAAGGCGCTTTTACAAGTTTCTTGGATCTTGAATACTCTGATTATTTCTAAAAAGCCTCCATGTAAAACGTTTGTGCATCTCTTACTTTAAACTCCAAAATGTTGAACTTTAAAGAATTTTGTGTGGTATAGCGTAATTAATGGCCGATTTGGCACAGCATTGTCATTTATATATGTACATGTCTTTTATTATTCATATGTAGAGCACAATTTTCTTAAACGCTTAATAAATAATTGTGTGCAAACAATAAAAGTATAAATAATAAAGAAGGATTTTTTATAAGTAAACAATTGTTATCCAAATAATAAAATCAATAAAAAAAGTCACGTATAGTGATATGATTTTCAATTCTTGGCCGCTTGCATTGTCCTAGATATCTAGAACAACAATAATTAAACTCACGTAGAGAAAATAGGATGTTTCGTAGTTTATGGGTTCGGTCCATCCTTTCTTTCTTAAGAGATTGCAAGATTTGCCAACTTTTAACGATTTATGTGTAAATTTTCAACTTATGCCTTGACTTGAACTTGCGAATACACTTTTTATAAAGTTTGAAATAATTCAAATTTGGTATTAACTGTGTTTGAAATTGAAATTGTCCCGATTGACGGCTAACATTATTGGAATAGTCTTTCCGGACCATAACTAAAGTAAACTGTAAAAAGTGCGGTCAACGAGTGAATATACACTTTTTAACTGATGCATTGTATTGGGGACAACCAGCCCCTAGAAGCACCTGTCATTCATGCCATCTCATGAGCCACTCCAAGTTAGCTCATGAGATGGTCGTTGGCCGCCGGCCATCAGGGTTCATCATGAGTCACGAGATCAGGTCCAAAGATTTAATTTGGTAGCACGGGATCACCGGTTTTAATATGCTCATTGTGGTGATATTGAGGTTGGCTTCGTGGGGGCTGTGGTGCCCACATCGCGGGCGTCGCTCGTTCAAACATATATATGCTTGTCGGGCAGGGTCCCATTTCCCGAATAAAATGGGTAGCTGGGTAGGCTTATCGAGCTAATTTTAAGCTAAGCCTAAGATTAATAAGACTACGAATCTATATACCAAAGATTAAGCAATATAAGGTGCAATGCAGGTAAATTGGAAGCTAGTCGTGACGGTAGCACGCACCCTGTGTGACGTGACTACCAACGCTAGCGATCATTATGTACGTTTGTGTGCCATGCATTTGAGCCTTCACGGCAGGTATGCATGTAAAACCCTCACTGCACTTCCGCATTGTATTTTATGGGCGTAGTCACTAGATAATTTATGACTGAGCATAAATTCAAGAGTTTTTGCCTTATAAAAAGAGATATTCATAATTGATATTTAATCGATTCTCCATATTTTTTAATAATTCTCAATTTTTTTATTAAATTTGAAGGTGAGGTCTCATTTTTTGCAATCGGAAAAGCATTTGCAATAATTGTAAAGACGGGCAGACATGGCTACACATTTCTGATTAAGAATGTACATATTTTATATAGTCTACGAAATCTCTTTTTGAATATTACAAATAAAGCCACTGGATGGTATATATAAAAAATGATATTTTTATTAGAACTTAACTTTGACTCATTTATATGGAACAATTCCAAAGCTCATTTTTACGGCCACAAGGATGTTAATCCTAGAAAAACATTTTAAGAGCATGATGGATTCAAAATATCAACAATCATCAAGAATATGGGCTATGAAATCTACTGAATTCTTAACAATTCCGTTTAATAAATGTAAAACTTTTTTAATTACTAAATAAATGCTACTAAAATCCGAGTGGTTGCCACAAATGAACTTCCTCTTTTCTTCTTACTTTTGAAAGAATTAATTTAACAAATTTTTATTTATGTGAATATTTTGTGATTGTTTAAAATTAAAATTAAAAAGATCATAATAATAAACATTTTAAAAGATTTAGTTTTAATGTATTATGACATTTTTCACTTTTTCACCTCTTTATTTACTTTTACATCTAATTAACAATAAACTGTGTGTTTTTATGCTAAAAAAAAAAAATAAAATAAAGAAGGAAAAGGTAGGAGAAAAAGGCAATAAGTTAAATACTGTAATAATTTATATAAGATTTTAGCTAAAGTGAATTAATTATTTTGCTTAAAAAGCACTTTTTTCTATAGATGAAACTTAAAAACGAAGAAAATAATATAATTAGAGTAGAGACGGAAAGTGCATAAAGTACTTTCATACAGAATATTATAAATATTATATTAGATATTGGAAAAGTTGTATATTTAGCAGTAATTATTCTGTATTTAAAAATGGGGATAATTCTAAAAAAGGTCTCAACGTCTTATAAGAATTTCGTAAAGTGCCTTTTTAGGCACTTTCCTAAATATGATTGCAACACACTTCGAAATTGTTCACTTAATAAATGTCACATTAATGTACTTCTTTCCTATTCATTTCACTAGATATCTAATTGGTATTGTATTTCTGTATATTTAGTTGAGTACTTTTCGAAATTAATTTGATTAAATTAGAAAGATATTTGCTGTTTGTAGATTTAATAAAACCATAACTTTTTTATTTATCAAATTAATTATGCAGAGAGAGTGATACTTAGGGATACAACTGAGCTATACATTTGAAACTTTTTAACAAAAAGTTACTTTTAAAACAATATCAGAAGTCTTAAGATATCCGGTTGAGACTAATAGATCGTTTCTGCATTTCAAATTGATGAAACATTTTTGTGATTATTGCAAATATATAAAAATAATACTGCATTCCACAATTTGGCATAATTTTAGTAATAGTAATTCTGCTTACAATCTCAAACATATTACAACATAACTTTAAGAACATTTCTAGCATATTTTGTTTTCAGTAAATTATTATAAACGTATATAAATAATTGCATTTCATGTTTTAAGATCATTATAACTGGGAAATTGTGAAAATCAAAAATCATCTTTACGTACTACATAGGCGTAAGATATATGCAATGAAACTTTTTCTCCTGTTATAATGAATTGGAACGTGACTTAATGCCATGTGCATTGGATTATATAATAGCATACAAATGACACGATATATTGGAAAGCAATGAAAAATAAGGGTAAAATCATATCTTGAACACCCACCTTTTGGAATTGTGAGTTATATTTACCATTATTTTTATCTCTTAACCCCATAGAGAATTTTTGTTTACTTCAGGCTGACTTTGAGCGATTGCATGAGTGGTGCCTTGTCAATGGCATTTCGTTGAACCTAAAGAAATGTAAGAAGTTATCGTTTGGTCGTACGTCGTTATTCCCTACATGTTATTACATAAACGGTCATGAATTGGAAATAAGGCTTTAGGGGTACCATTTGATTCAAAACTTAGATTTCATCTGCATATTGAGTCCTCAGTGAATAAAGCGAAATCAGTACTGGGCTTTATAAAGAAGTGGGCTAAAGAATTCAAAGACCCATATGTTTCGTTGCGTCTGTTCACGTCCCTTGTAAGATCAATACTCGAGTACTCTGTTATTGTGTGGTTTCCGACTTATAACTGCTATATTGACCACATTGAAGCCGTACAAAGAAATTTTCTTACATTTGCGCTGCGTGGTTTAGGATGGGATGTTAATCAAACCTTGCCTCTGTCTAAATGTCTGTTGACCGTTGAATATTGTCCGTTATTTTTATGGTAAAATTGATACAAGGCGATATTTCCTCGCCAACATTGCTACAGGACATTTCATTACATATTCCTGCAAGATTTTCTAGGCATTATGTAACTACAAAGCTGCCACAAGTCTATAATCCCTTCCGTGTATTGTGTAAGTTATATAATGACTATTTTCATTTGTTCGACTCGTCTATTAACTCATTAAATTATATCAAGTATGTTGTGCTACACCAATAGTTGCCAGATCATATCATTTCTAAATACGCATATTTTTGAAGACGTATTTCTAATTTCTGTAATCACATTCTTAATAACTTCATGAGCTTTCATTAGATTAGTCGGCCCATAAAGGTTTATATTTTGTACCATTATCTGAGCCGCATATATAAGCTTATTGATATTTTTTTTTTTTGTATATTGTTCTATACTTTTGCGTTTTTTTGTTATTGCTTTTTTTTTGATTTTGTTACTATTGTTATTATTGTTTATAACTTAAGTATTTTATTTATATTTTTCTCCGTATTAGTTGTTTAAGATTATTATGTAACTAATGAATGTAAATAAATAAATAAATAAATAATAATAAATGAATAAATAAAGAACTTAAAAGTATTTGGTGAAAATTTTTTGACATCCAACTTTAAATAGATTTGACTAATATAACCTATTTTAGAAAGACCAATATAAAATCCAAACAGCGGCCGATCTATTTATTATGCCTTCTTCTAGGTAAAAACTCGCAGAGATATTTCCTGTTTATGCTGCATATTATTATAAGCGTAGTCTTTGAACGTCGCAAATTGTTTTAATAACAAGCAATTTAAGGTGGAAAAAAAAATTCAGAAACTTTTAAACTTTTAAAGTTATATAAATAATCAGACTAAATTTCATTTGATTCCGATTTAAAACCCTTCATAAATTGTAACAAATGTTATGATAAACTGAAATATTACAATAATTCATTTCACCAAATTTTGGTAAATGAATTTAGTTAAGTATTTGCTGTAATTAACTGTGCAAATACTCATCTTATATAATTTTTTGAGATGAAGTCAAAAGAGCAAGGTGAGGATGGGAGTGGGGGGACACATTATTATATAGATATGTATGTATATATTTTAAGGATAAAATATTTCAAGAAGATGATTTATATTTGCCCATTTTGTATTTGCTTTACACTTTATTTTATGTACTGGAATATTTGAGACCAGAATGAAAATTTTATTCATAAAAGAAAATGGTGAGGGTTAATCAAGAATTGACATATCCATTGACATTGAGCTTTTACAAGATAAGCCCCATGTTGATATATTGACAGTTTTACGTGACAAAAGAGAATGAAGAGAGTTAATCAAAACTTGACATATATGAGATTTAACAAGGTAAGTCCTAAATTGACATATTGCCAAATTTCATGTTGTGAGTCTGTCAATCTGGTTTAATTACGAATTAGCTTTAACAAGATAAGTTCCATGTTGACATATAAGGCATTTGACAGAGCTACAGCAGAGCACACTTTTACATCATTCTAAAAAGTAATTTTTTAAGGGTACTGAATTTTGCGCTTAAAATTAATAAACCAACATGCGAATTACATCTAGTTTCCTGTAACTATAACTTGGATATTTTTCTGAAAAGACTTGCTAGAGCAAATGTAACTTAAACGAATCGTTAAAAAAGAAGTATACTTTGAAATGTTGTGTAAAAGTGTTCTACAAAAACTTATCGAAATACTAAGAGGATCGTGAAGTATCAACATTTAATTTTTAAATAAATTGTATAAGAAAAAGTCATTTTTAATTAAACCAAAAACTTATTGGCCATTGTTTTATATATAAAGCTAAAATATTTAAAGCATTTCGTTTTTGTTGTATTACGGTGTTAAAATCTGCCAAAATATAAACTTTTCAATGAATGACGTTGAGAAAAAAATAGCAATAAAAAAAAACCAAAAAGAACGACAAAAAGAAATGCAAGAGAACATTTAAAGGGAATACCACCATATACGTCTAGTCTGGATGGCGCATTTATAATCATCATCATCATCATCATCATCATCATCATCATCATCATTACACTTACATTGTAATTTGCTAGATATGTTTGCCAATAATTTATTTGACAGCACTTAAAATAATAACAAATAGTCAGTATTTGGGGCCCGCACACCACTTTCTTTAATATGATTTAAAAATTAATTAAGAAAGCGAATTACAAAGGAAAAAGAAAGTAAAAAACTTGTAATTTTTGAATAGTTCATTTTATGGAAGATGGTTCAAAAAGAGGACCGCTTTCCATCCACCTTAGCTAAAGATGGTCTTATTCGAGATTTTTTTTCATCTTTGCATACAAATTTTCATCAAAATATTTAAAATGAGCTTAATAACAATTTTACAAGGATAGACTTTAAAAGTATAATCAGTTGGATGTATAGGCCGACAGGCATATATCAAAACAGAAAGTGATTCGGAATCTTTGGATAAAATAAAGGTAAGGCCAATTCTTGAATATATATTATTCATATGTGGCTTATAGTTAATAGATTTGATGGAAAATTTTCCATTTTTATGTGCACTTTGTACAATTTTATATGAGTTAAATAGTGCAAATTTCTTACAAAGGAAACGTATTTTGCTAATAAAAATAAAAACGGTTATGTTTTTATCGGCTAACTTTTGAATGTTGCAAATGATTTGATAAAATGAATATGCAGAGTTAAACTAAAATGTACAATCAAGAATTCCTTTCACCACTTACGCTTCCGCACGTTTGAGTCACGTGTAGAAATAAATAACCGATATTTATTTATACAAATAAAATTTTTGCAATGCCAAGAATTCCTATAAAAAGGACGACAAGCCCTTTTGCTACCACAACTATTAATTAACCTCATACTTTCTATTTTATATTTTAAGGACATTAATAATGGTTAAAGAGTCGAATTGTGCCAATTGTTTGACCTTATAAATATATTTTATGGATAATTGATAATTTAAGTATATAAAAAATCCACCCTGATTAAATTTTAATTGTGTAGACGCTAATCATGAATCGCCCTAAAAGTTGTAAAAGTTCATTTCATTATGTTCTAAAAGATGGCCTGATTTGAAACCTCAAATCAAATTGTATTTTGATGTGAAAATTGATCTATTGGACTTGCCTGTCAAAAATACTTGCTAACTTTTTGATATAAAGCTTTTTGATTCTATATTTATTTTTCGTAAATTGCGATATATGGATAAAATTAATTTTTCGATGTAGCATGTTTCTTCAAATCAAAGTGTTACTATTTTCGCTTTTTTAGTCATTGGGGAAATAAAATTTCATTGCTTACACAAAATGAATAAAAATCGTTCAAACTCTTAATAAACTATAATTGGCAAATTGTTAATAAAAATAAGTAACATTCAATATCGGAGTGGATCCGGATGTAGATAACTTTCCATTTAACAATTGATTGAAGTTTTTGAGAAAAACACATTGCACATTTGAAATTTGAATTAAAGCGCATCTTTCATTTTATTATTCTATATTCAATACGCTAAAATAAATCTCGGGCCCCACAAACATTAACTGATGTTTAACATTATCCTGTTCAAGAATAGTAAATTGTGCAAATATGAAGAAAACTATTGAAGAAGCATTAGTGGAGTGAAAATTAAGACCAACCAATTTAAGTGTACGCTTATTAGAAACTGAGAATTGGTTGGGTTTTTAGTATTGTCTATTATTGTCTATTATTCTTGAGTTATAGAATTTGGAAAGAAGTTTTTTGTTTTTTCTAAATTTTTTTCAATTATTCAAAATTAGGAAAATTTTCCCGGCATATAAAAACTTTCTGGTTGGTACGTACATAAAATTTCCTATCAGCCTAGTGGAATTTTTATACTCTACAACACTTGTGATACAGGATATTATAACATGTTTATAACAACCAGAAGGAATTGAGTTAGACCCACCTTTTATTATACTAATCAATTCAGATTTACTTCCTGATGTGATTTAAGCATATCTGTCTGTGTGTCCGGTATCTCCAAAGTTGTGATCTGTATGTAAGCTACAGATCAAAATTTTAGAGATATTTTGATGAAATTATGTGCATGGGTGTTTCTTTGGCCCAGAGCCGAATTCTATTGAAAATAGTTAAAATAGCAATATTTTTACAACCACGCCCCATATAACGCGTTTCATAAGAGAAAGCAGTTAGATGAAAAAAAGATTAATTGTACTTTAATACAAAAAACCCCTTTCGCCAATTTGTTTCAGATCGATCAAAATTTTGAAAAATCGCAATTTTTTCAACTTTGTTATCTTGTAGTTCCATTATTTCACTTTAATTACATTAAGCAAAATGATGTACACTACTTAAAAGTCGGCCCCGACCGGCTACAAAGTTTTTACTTCTTTTACTTCTTTTTCGGTATGTTTTTTCTTTTCTTCTCTTTTCTTTTCCTTTCGAAAGGTTGGGTGCGAACATTTAGTACATGTACATGAGAAATTGTTGTTTGATACATATTGTGACTCATTCTTTCATTATTATCATCACCATCATCATCCCTGCTTTTGATATTGATGAATGAAATTGCTATTTAACAGTGAAATATCTGCAGATGGGTCGCATGGCGTAATTATTTTTTGGCGTGTTTCTTATTCTGTCTACGTTTTTTGTTTTGTTTGTACTTTTTCTTTGTTGTTACTTCACCTTTCTTTTCGCATATTTCTATTATTTTTTCATTTTCTTTAAATTGTATAAAAATCATTTAATTAATGTTGCTTGCTCATCGAATCTTTGCCGCCGGTAAAGGTTTACTAAAGTCATTTCAAATGCGTTTTAATAAAATCTATTAGAATGTTAAATCTGGCTGAAGGCAAATTTTGTAAAAATATTAATCAGAAATTTCTTACATCTAATAAGCCTAAAAAATTTTTCTTGGGATTTCAATGGACACATTTCGCTTCTAATTTGTAGATCGATATCTCAATTTTTGGCATAGAAATATTCCAGCAGTAATTCTAAATGAATAAATCCATTTAGAATTAAATGGGAATTTGGTTTAGGTCAGTTTATTTTTTGGAAATCTGCAGCCTAACCAAATAAACTTCACAATTTATGCGAAAATTAAAAGTTTTATTAATTTCTTAACAACTATTTCACATTTTCTCTATTTTCTCTATTAAAAAAAATGATGTGAAGCATTTCAGAGTTGGCTGCGATTAGGGATTAAAATTGATGAGTATCAAACGCTATATAAAAAATTTTTGCATTAGATTGGAAAGTACAAATGGAAGGCTAATTAGATTCGGTGGGCAATGTTCTTGATAAAGCATTTAAATTTTCGATCAATTCATATATCTAGCTTTGCAGGAAATATTACCAAATGAACACCTTGATAGTGAAAGCATAAGCACAACCAATAGAAATCGATCTTAACAAAAAGTTATTGTATTAAGTCACATTTGTGATATAAGAACTAAATTTCTTCTATTTTTTGGATTGCATAGATCAGGAAGCGTATTTTTGAAATCGCATTGTTTCAATTCTGAAAAATTCTGTTCTGGTTAACTAGTATAACCAGGTACTTTAGTTTTATTAGACATAGAGTATATTATTTTATGATCTGTGTTATGGGAAGAGAAAAAAAAAGGAAGAATGAAAACAAGGTATGCCACTTACCAGTTGTATCCATATAAACTACTAAAATGCTAAAGACGGTCGTAACAGCTAATATACAAACTATAATAGGAAATAGTAATCGATAAGATGATGCACCATATTGTGTATCACGTTTCTCTAGATTTGTACTTCCATTTGTTGTTGTTATATCTACACAATCTATGCCTCCTCCACAACACCTACTACTGCTCGATTGCAGTGATAATGGATTCATAGTATTATTCTCATGATGATGATGATGATTCTGATGCTGGTAATGTCTTTGTATATATAATTGTTGTTGTTGTTGTTGTTGTTGTTGCTGCTGCTGCTGTTGTGTCTGATTTTGTTGTTGCTGCTGCTGTTTTATTGTTAACGGAATTTCCGATAGAGGAGGTGATACAGAGCAAGTCACTACTGAATTATTACATTCAGATTGAGCGTCTGCCACAGCAGCAACCGTGGTAAGAGTTTCTGTTAGTGTATTTGTTGCTATTATCTCTGTTGTAGTTATTGTTGTTGTTGTTGCTGTTGTAACTGATGTTGGTGGTGGTGTTGTTGTAACATTTAGTCTAGACTTTTGCCAAGCCTGCCGTCTTAATGATTTTATTGGTGAGAGCCTTGTTGGTGTAGATAATGGCGAAGACATTGTACTACCCGATGGTGTACTTAACGTACTACTAATGCTACTATTACTGCTACTCATATCAATCATACTCAAGCAACCATTCGATGAAGCATCAATGGGGAATGGATTACCCATGATATTAAGGATATTCTTATTACTATAATTCATAGCTTCACATTTGAAGCGATGTTGTAAATAATCCGTAGAATCATCTTGCTTATTTGATATTATTGTACTTATATTGTCAGTTGTTAAAGCAACTGTTGTTGTTGTTGTTGTTGTTGCTGTTGCTAGTGTTGGCTTTGACGTTTTTAATGTTGTTGTTGTTGTTGTTGTTGTTATTGGTGTTTGCGTTGTTTTTGTTATTATTGTTGCTGGATTTGAATGACCTTTGGTATTTGTGGCAGTTTCCATCCGATTTGTATTGTTGCGAGTTTCTTAATCGTTTATTAAAAAATCTAAAAGAAACAATAAAATGAATTGAGTTAGAATTATTAAAAGTGGACTATTACTGCTTGTGTGTATCAATTGGAATTAAAAAATTAAAAATAAAAATATAAGTACATATATAAAATATTTTTCGAATATTTAAGAAATTGCAATATTTTTAATTTTCCATGATTAATTTATGAACGAAATCAATTTTAATCATAATGAATGGAAATTGAAAATTCATTGCGACAAATTACAAAATGAAGTCTCTTAAAAATTCCAACAAATTATATCTTACGTACAGGCCAGATGGGTGGATTGAGCTCAATGGGTTTAAAAAATTATATTTTAAATGAGACGATTATTATTTTCCGGTTGGACATTCGATTCACCAATGACAACTGATAATTTAACATTGTGGAGAAGTTGCTTATTTTATTCAGATATTAGGAGACTTATAAAAAAGACTTGTAAAAAGTTTTTATTTGCTATCTATCATTAAAAATGGGAAAAATCATTTAAGAAAAACATCGGCAGTTCAACTTAATCTGTGATACCGTCAGATTCTTTTTACAGAAAAATTTGCTGCTTTCATGCTTATTACTCGTAAATTTTTCTTAATTAAGAAATTGAAATTTTCTTGGTTTATTCTAAAACTGATCTGATCTGAAAATTGAATAAATTCAGCGTTTTTTATTATTTAAAACTTCGTAATATTTATTCTGCTAGTCTTAAGTTACGTTAGAATTTTTGAATTTTTGTATAACTAAAGTTGAAAGTAGGCGATTAAAATAATTAAATAAAATCTTTTATCTAGACAATGGTTACACAATTCAATTGAAAATAATTTTCTTAAGTGTTTAATTCAAATTTTTTCCCATTCATTATCATAATAAATAGCCCTAAATTTAAGATAAAATAAGAGGAAAAATTAAGGAAAAAGTAAAAGAAAAATAAATCTTATGAAATTCGAAAGATTTTATTTAGATATTTTTCGGTTCATCAACCTCACAAAAATGATTATTCTCACTAAACGGATACGTATGAATGAATTCCTTTATCCTCTTACAGGCACAAAATAAAAATCCCTTAAAGAATTTTTTTCGGAAATAAAAGGTACAAACACGAACAATAATACTTTGAATCTCAATATATTTGCATTAGTATTGGGCCATTATTATTATTATTATTATTGTCTGTATGTATGGTATCTTCATTTTCGTCGTTTTCTTTGGTTTTTTTTTTTTGCTTTTTCTTTTTTGGTTGAAAAAAAAACACCACCTGTCAAAAAAATTTATATATACATGTTTATATATATTGGGCTCTCAGCAGACGGTTAAAGGTTAATTTTCGATATATGGCAGAAACAAAACACAACGGAACAAAAAAAAAAGCATGAGAGAAGTGTTTCTTTTATTTTCTTTCTACTTTATTATAATAGATTCAAAATTATTAAAAACCGCATTTTAAAACAATACGATAAAAGAAAAGAACGCTTCATATGAGAGAGTTGATTGAAAATGATTCAATCAGTTGGAGACGACTTTTAAGCATCAGCTTTAGAGATTTACTAAAATTCTATTAATCCTATACCACGCCCATTATCCACTAATCATTTAAGGTTATGCATTACCTTAAATTAGTCAATTTTTAAATAATCTAAAATAAATCAGGTTGTTAAGGCTTGTGATAACGCAAATCGTTTGATCTGATCCATTTCACAGAGAATTTGTATGGATCGTTAAAGGTGCGTTGAAATAATTCCTAGATTCACTTGAAAAGATCGAGGCTAAATTCTAAAAGTAATTTGAATTTAAAATGGACAAGCCCCCTTTTTTTCTCACTCCCTCTCTTTCTCACAAGTCTTGTGTTAGTTATGTATAAACGCATATATTTTAGATAGAATATGCCATAAGTGATGTAGGATGTAAATGCATATTTGATAAATAAGCAAATAAGCAAAACTAACAAGAGAAAATATTTATTAAAGAAAAGTAAAAAAAATTAACAACAAAGAGAAAGATGGACATTTGGGCAAGCAAGCGGCTTTATCCAAAGGAAAAAAAAAACAATCAAAAAAGTATCACGCGAAAAAAACATGACGCTAATGGAATTGAGCAAATTTTTGTAAGTACCCTACATCATTTCTCTTTGATCGAATTACAAAGTAAGAAATTGTAATTTTTGAATAATTTGAAAAGTACATTATATGAAACTGGGTCTAAGGAACTGTTAGATGGAAATCACATTTGGTAAACACTTTTTTATAATCAATTTACAAAGTTTAGCATTAAAAATGTCTAAAAATATAAATTTGTTATATATATATATATCGATTTCTTTAGCAAAATAGATCGTAAACGTTTCTAATGGAGTTGACCTTTATGCCCATAAGGAGTTCACCTATCAAATTTCATTAAACGGTTTCCAAAACTGCTGCTCATACTTTGACAACAAATTTGCAGGGGCAGTGTAATAGTGCAATGCGTCTGCGTCAAAGCATTCTGGGCGTACATATATTCCAACTAACTTAAAATACCCTGTACCTTAAAATGATGCAGAGTATTAGGGAAAGACACAAAAGAAGAAACGAAAAATATTTATATTAAAAATGGTCTTGTACGCTTGTCTAACTTTGAACTTGCCTCTTAAAGCCCTTTTTGGACATTTCTTTATAAAATATTGTTTCTGCTTCAATGGCTTTTTTCTGTTATTACTTTATGCCCTTACACTTTTTTATTCTTTGATTATTGGACGAAATTCAATGGCAACTTTATATGTAAATGCGAATTATTTCATGTAACGCAAAATCTTTTCAAGGGTTTTATTATAACCTTCACACTCTATGCCAATCACAGTGCACAATTTCTTACATTTTTCGGTTAATACAGAGCACTTAAAAGAATTGTAAAATGTTTTTGTTGCAGTTTATTTATTTGGAATAAATTAGAATTTAGAACGTTGTTAACGCGAAATCGATAGTACTTCCTTATTTTGTGGGATTTGAAATTTTTTTTTTGTGTATTTACTTCCATCACCTAGACTGATTCTATTAAAGTGTTACTTACGTTCAAAAAAGTCTTTAGAGATCCTGTAGAGCGGATATATTCTTGATCAGTATCAAATTCTAAATTGATCTAGTCATGTCTTGTTTAACATGTACATTCTAATAAAATAGATTGTTAGAAGTTTCTATTGATGGGTTTATATCGAGTATGGATCAAATCGGCCAAAAGCGGCCCCTGCAGAATTCTGCAAATTAAAAGAAGTTCTCTTTTTTAAAGAGAACTTTGTAGTAGTGACCATTTCAAAGAAGGAAAAGGTGATTACATAAATCTAGAATATGGAAGCCTTGTAAATTTAATCAAAATTTATTTCACTTTAAATTTAAACTTTATTCACTGGTTTGTTTAAAAATAAGTCGTTATTTAGAGGTAAATTGTAAAAAAAGTTTTATTCCCAGAAGGTTCAAGTTGTTTTAAATTGGGCCTAGCATAAAACATTGACGTGTATGGACAAACTTTAGAAGGCCAGATGGACAAAATCGTAAATCAACTTTTAAAATAAATTTAAATAGATCTGTTCAGCAGGCAGATCTATCTCCTTGCTTTTGAGATATGATACAAATTACGATGGAAGCCGACAATTATTTTCTTTTTTAAATTCCAAAAAAAAAAAAAAATTATGTAGGGAATTAAATGACAATTAGAGGTACTTACAATGGACTTGAATTCAAAAGTACACAATTCGAATAATGAAATTTATAAGAAAGTGAATTAATAAATAAAAATAAAAAAAAGAATATCAAAAATCTAACCTTTTTTGGTCCTTACTTTAATCGCCTTACTTTATCGCCATTTCTCCTAAATGCAATTTCTTTCGTAACGTTTGCTAATCTGATAATTTAGAAATAAAAATTTTACTTATGGGAAATGTAGTTTTTTCTGTATTTTGATGCCTCTTAAAATAAATATTAGAAAATCATCACAACCTCTAAATTGTGATTTTGATTATCACTTGTACTACAAAGTAAAGTAACCTTGACAATGGATTATACCGATAAACTTAGAATCACTATTGCATTCGATTTAAGCTTGCTTTTAGATCTTATTATAATGTGGCTAGAGAAATGGGTTGGATTTCCGACTTAAAGTCACTTCCTAATTCGATTTAAGGCTGTCTATTTGTATCTCTCTGTGTAAATTATTTTCAAGCTACAGGGCACTATTTTTGATACATTTTACCGAAATTTGGTAAATAGATGTATTTTAATCTAGAAACAATATGATCAATGTAAGGCCTTTCTTGGAAAAGTCGTTATTTAGAAAAAATTGCAATTTTACATACATTTTAAGGATTTTAAGGATTTTTATTATAAAAAAAATACGTATTAAATTTGGTCCAGATCGATCCATTTTTACAAATATTTCCCATAAATCGGCTTTTTTGAAAAAACTCGTTCAATGAACAAAAAGTTCAATTTTAGATATACTTTAACAAAAATTTTCACAGCTATATTGTACTTTGACATAAAATATATGGGCACCAAATTAAGTCTAGATCGTTCCATTCTTTGAACTTCCTCTTCCTCATATAACGAACTTTTTTATAAATTGAGAATTTATAATTTTTACAATTCTGTATGTTCCTTTATTTGACTTTAAACGCATTAGCCAGATAGTGGAGGGTATTTAAGTCGAACATGATCGAGTATAAAGTTTATGCTTATTTCTAATATTATTTATATCTAATTTGAAAAAGGCCAAGCAATATAAATATAAATTGTTTTCAATGTACACCAGTTAAGTGCAAAAATGTAATGTAAATTTATCTTATGGAATTGTATGTCACGCGATCTACAATAATAACAATAATTAAAGCATATATGTTTGGTTAGAGCCAAATTTTAAATACACCCTAGATGTGTAAATAAATTTAATGGTCATAGTAAGATTTTAATCATAAGGCTCGCTTGAGAAATGTTTCTTAGAATGAACAAACAAACAACAAATTTCGATACAATTTTTAGTGGGTTAAAACGATTTGTTGCGTTTTTAATCATATCAGACATTTTTCGCATAAGTGTCTTGCCATTAAAATAAAATCTCACTTAAATGTGATATAAATAATGAGAAAAAAAAATATATTTTTAACGAAAAAATTAGACTTATTTTTACCCATTTCCGCAGTTGAATCTCAGTAAAATTTAACCAGCTTTACCTAAATTTATGTTGGTGATATGCTGCTAGTTCTCTTTAAAGTTGATTTAAAGTAAATGTAATAATGTTTCTCTTTGGTTTATTGAAAAACGTTCCAATAGAATTAAATATATCTCCGAATTCTTGGTTAGTATAGAAAATAGTTTACATATTAGCACCACCAGCAACAATCATCAAGACAATAAAAAACCATATAAAACAAGCAGAGTAAAAAAAATAAAATAAAATAAAAGCGAATACTTTTTTCCATTAGGAAATTAATGATTTGATTCATTGACTTTATAGTTCATTGTAAATGTCTGTTTTTATGATTGATATTATTGCATATTTGTTATATATCATCGTTAAAAAATTTATCAAATCAATTTAATACTTATTAAATTATCATTTTGATTAAATATATGATTAGATAATAAGACTTTAAGCGACCTTTTTCACATTTTATTATATTTGCTTTCAGCCCTTTTAAAAAAACAGAACAAAGCGAACATGAACAGTGTACACCGATATGACCCTGGCAGCAATTATTTATACGGGATACACAAATATTTATATAATTATTTATGCACGTCTGCTTTTATTTATTCTTATATAAATAATAAAAAAAAAAAAATAGAACCGTAAAAGATATAAGAAAAAAGTTTTTAATCGGTCTAGGTCAACCTTTAAATGCCTGACATCACTTTATAGGATTCAAGTATAAAATTAGGAAAATGAATTACAAGTTAAGGCAACAAAAAAAGAAATATAAAAAGTTTATTCTAGGGAAGCAGATACAAAAAAAAACTGGATCTATCTAGGTGCAACTTTGTTTCAATTGTGATTAATTTATAATTTCTATCATATATCGATTTTTTTCATAAGGCAATTTATAAAAATGACTCGATCTTAACCGTTTCTTAATTAACCACAATAAGTCTGTGTATCAAATTTCATTGAAATAGCCTAAAAATTGGAACTTGTAACAAATTTATATGTGGGGACATCATATGGATGGAAGGCTGGATAGATAGATGGACATAAATCGAGTAAGAAAAGCAAGAGAACTACTCTAAATCGTATGTTTCTGGATGTTACAAACTTTAAGCAACCCATGTTACAAATGATGTAGTAACTGAATGTCCATTACACGTCCATGAATATGGTTCACGGACTTGCTAGTGTAAACGAGGAGCTTTAGGAGCCATATCATAGAAATTTGAAGAAAGGACATTATTTTTTCCAATTTCTAACACAATTCTACGGCTAAAGTATTTCATCCATCTAAAATGGATGAAGACTTATGATGTCGTTAGCAAATCCTTTAAAAGGAGATTAATATTTACGAAATATATTAAAGGAGAAATAGCTTCGCAAATTTTGAACTTTAGAAAAGTAAGCTCACCAGATTTTCATAAAACGAAAAAAAAGTAGAACGTAAAACTGGAAAAGAATGACTAAAGGTGGCCAATTTTTCTAATTATATTGGACGGACATTGTAGGATTATAAATGTACGAAAAATCTATAAATTTTTTAATTTCGAGTTATTACAAAATAGTTACATCTGTAAAAAGCCGTCTTTCTTGATTTGACGTTGAATAAGATGTCATCACCTCATTTTATCACCTCGGTCAATTTTCATTTTTTATCCATAATAAAGTTTGAATAAGCTTCAAGAAGATATATAACATAAATAATTTGTCGATGCCCTTTTTAAGCAAGTATTGAAACTTTTTTCCTTTTAGAATTTTTTAAATTCCTTCCATATGATGAATGAGAACACATATCATATTGTTTATAATAATAAGTTTACTATAGAAATTTAAAGAGAGCAAATAAAAATAAAATAAAATAAAAATAAATAAAAAAGAAAAACATTCCAGAGTTATGCTTTGCGGTTAATGATCGGACGTTCAATATTACAAATGAACTTATTTTTTCTGTTTTTTTTTTTTCTTTAATGTTGCTGCAAATGCATGTATAGAGATGAACAAGTGTATAATGCACACAATCAAATAAAGGTATAAACAATCAGGTAGTAGAATAGCTAAGACTCACAACAAAAGAATAAAATAAAAACAAACACTTTGGTCAAAACAATCCGTCCGACATTCACTCAGTCAGTTAGTCAGTTGATAAGGTAACTTGATTTAGTTAGTTAGTTAGTTGTCTGAGTTATCTGAGTTGCTTGAAACTGTTTGCGCCTGTGTATCTATATTTTCCTTTTATAAACACGTTCATTCGAATTCGATTCCATTGAAATTGTTCTTTTTTTTTTGTGGATACTTAAGAAAGAAAAGAAACTAAAAACAATATAAAAAAGGCGTCTCTGTTTTTAAAGTGTTAGGCGCTCATGCATGACAACAACAAGAATGGTAACAGGCAACAGCAACAACGACACTAACAAATATAAGGAGAGAAAAGTTGGAAAATCTAAATCAAATATTCGTAATTTAATACATGCAATAGAAAATACACATTAGTCAATCATTTTTAAGTCTAACTAAGAAATAGAGTTTTTATACCCTACACCCCAATCCCAATTGTAATACCGAGTGTTATGTATTTGTGCGGATTTATATAACACCAAGAAAAGTTTAAGATTAATCGTTCCGATTCCACTTAAGCCTACCTGACCGTCCGTATGTCTGTCTGTTGTATGTCCATGTAAATTTGCCATCAAAGTAACTTTTGGAGTTATTTGAATGAAATTTGCTATGTAGAAAAAATTTAGTCCAAAGACGCTCGGTAATAATTATTATTTTAACCTTGCCCCAAAATATTACTTGGCAGAACGTTGTAATGTGGAAAAAAACTTAGTCGCCTCTAATCGACTTTAATGTAAATTTTTATTTTAAATATTTCTTAAAGAATTCGATTTGTTTTATTAACAGCTTTCGCTATTACAAATTTCATCCAACTTTTGGATGTCATTTTTTTCAAGAGATATTGAACTTATTCCCAAAGTAGTCTTTACATTTGATAATCACTCCTATGTTTAGGACAAATTTGTTGAAGATGGAAAAAGTTTTGCGACCTTTCTCTATAAAGCATCTTAAAAAGAGAAAAAGTCAATCTGGTCAAAAAAAATGCATAATTTTATACTTAGGGTTCTTACTTCTTACATTGCTAAAATTTTTCAAATTTTTATGGTTCGGTTCATGTTTTAAACTTTCTCCTTATAACAAATTTCTCAATTTCTGAAAATTACCTTTTATTCATTTGATAATTAAATTGCGTAGGAAGCAGAAGCCTTTTTATCAATTCTGAGACATAAAATTGCATCAACGAAAGCCTTACGTGCATATGACCGTCCATATGTCTGTCTGTTGTATGTCCAAGTAAATTTGCCATCAAAATAAGTTTTGGAAGTATTTGAATGAAATTTGCTACGTATAAAAGATTTAGTCCAAAGACGCTCGGGAATAATTATTATTATTACAATGCCCCAAAGTATTACTTGGGGCATTTCATTCACTTCATAGATCTGTATGACATACAGGTCTATGAAATGATTAGAAGGATCTGATATTTTGATGTACGTGGCATATTGAAAGTATTATGTGATTATAATGATTCTTGGATTTTAAAATTGTACATATTTTTTAGTTTGGCTAATTATTTTCACGAAGTAAGCTCAGAATCCCATTTCTTGAATTCATTTTAACAAAACAATAAACACCCATCGATTTTAATAAGATATTTTATATACACAGAATTATAATTGCATCATTTTATATGTATCTCCATCAATGATGCTCTAGATATTTGTCAGATTTATATAAATATGTATAAGAAATATTGAAAATGGCGCAAGAGTTAATTTTCTTAAAAAATTCTATATTTAGTAAGAATTTCACTAAATACAAAGTAACATGATGATCATAAATATGACAATAATTGGCTATTATAATAAAATCTATCGATAACATTGTACAACCATATGTTGCACGGTTAATACCACTTGCCTTTATATAATTTTTATATAAACAAACATATTATTTGTTTTCATTGTTGTCGTTCATGTGTTGCGATGTTATAAAATTTATAAAAGATGATAGTTCTAAAAAATTTTTTAAATATTTAAAAATATTTATTATGAAAAACATGTATACATATTATAGATGAACAGAGCCGACTATTAAGTGCTCTACATTTAATTTTTGTAAAGAACTATGTAAAATTATAAATTTTTCCACACAACAGCGCTTTGCAAAGCAAGTCTTTGGATGTTGTATAAGAGATGGTCATAGCACAAGTCTGATGTGACCCATAATTATACCCGAGCGTTTTTAGGAAAATAATATCCTAAATACTAATGCTCATTCAAATAGTTCCAAAATTGAGCCCTGCATTTATATGGACAGATAGTAAACAGACAAGCAGACTTAAATCGATTCAGGAAGTAATTCTGAATAAAAATGAATATCTTGCACCATAAGTAGAGTACACATATTGAATTACTGAATGGATGTTTGAAGTAGCCAATATAAATACAGTGAAATCTAAAATTATCTAGGGATTTATATTCGTCAATAGGATCATTCAACTAAGAATAATGATGTCCGCATGATTTTATACTTTACGTCACTTTTGTCAATATAATTATAATACATTTGTGCCGGCAAAGCTCTTAGAAATTATCTAAGATATGGTATGTCATGCCTTTTTTATACCGATTTATTTTACCGATTTGGTACCATAACTGTGATTAATCATCTGCCTAATGAATATTTTTATATTGCTCTTAGTAAATTGCAGAGCACATTTCTTAAAATAGTTTAGATTAATGTATTTTGGCAGTAAGGTTTTGAAATACAGAGCACATCAAATCCACCCAAAGTCACTTGTTATACATATTCCATTCCAATTTAGAGGAAGCTAATGTTTTTCGATAGCTCCGCTGCTTAACCGATTCCTATTTCCAAGTTCTATTAAACAAATAAGTTCTCACGTAACACTACAAGGCTAAAGTTTTGGACTTTTAATATGAACATGCAACCCGGATTTTCGACATTTTTCTATTTGCTTTTTCCACCAGCGACCTTTCTTGTGCTGCCGCATCCTTTCTCTAGTTTTCAGTTCAAAAATTTAAGTCCTTTTCTAAGAGAAAAGGAACAATACAAACCGTTGTTGAAAATCTCAACTTTAGTTCGAACATCGAACAAACCCATCAGTAAAGAACATAAAAAGGCGAAACACCTGAAAATTTGATTGTGTACAATTTTGGGTAGGCGCGTCTGATTTAATTCATTTTTGGAAAGCTATTGTAAACTAACAACACAAATTTCCATATAAAATTTTGACATTTCTTGTAAGTTGTAATTTGCTAAAAAAAAAAGGATACAATTGATGAATTTAACATGCTTACAAGAACTTCCAATCTTCCGCTAAATTAGAGTTGACCTCTAATTTTTTGTGTAATAAGGTCAATGGTTGGGCAATCTAGACATAATAGATTCCCTGACGGAAGCAAACCCTAGATTGTGCCTTAAAATAAAGCTAATTTATATTTATGGATTTAGATTTATGCGATCCAAATTTTCGTTTACACATGGAAACATTAAGGCTCCTTCAAAACAATTTCTGATATCTTACATCACTTTTTACTTTATGGAGAATATTGGAACATTTTTACGGTATTATCACATCTAAGAATTTATGGATAACGGCTGTAACTCTCCATATGGCGAATTTTTCTCTCTCTCTCTGTGTATCTCAGTCTCTTTTGTTTTTAGATTCCTTCTTTATTTATGAGTTTACTTTCATCCCTTTGTAAACGTGTGGTGCTTATAATGTTTCGGATAACTTTTTGGGTTAAATAGAATTTTTTTTTAAATATTGAAAACAAAAAATGAAACTAAAAAAACAGCGTTTTTTCAGGTAGTGCTTTTATTTTTTGTTTTTTTGGGGTTATTTAAAATAACAAAAATTTTCCTTTTTCTTTTTGCTTTATTTGTCACTTTTACTCGTACGCGTCACTTTCTACTAAGAGTATAAATTCTTTTTTTTAATTTAAGTTAATACAGCAAAAACAACAATAATAATAAGACCATGTGTTGATTGTTTGATATTTATTTAGTTTTTACAAATTTACTTCTCTCTTTATTTCTTTTTTCTTCTTCTTGTTCTTATATTAGGGTACATAAATAAATATTTTTTTTTACATTATTATTGTTATTGTTGATAAGCTTAAAGAAATTAACACCTAAACAAATTATTTTTTCGTAAAGAAAAAAAAAAAAAAAAAGAGTATACCACAAAATCGCGTATGCTGTTATTATTTATGTTGGTGAAATAATTTAACATTTAAGCCCTAAAAATATTATGCCTGTACAAGTCAAAAAAAGAAAAAAATAAATGGGAAATACAAAATATCTTAGTTTAACATCTATAAATTTTACTTTAATTAAGACTCAATCTAACATAAATAAAAGATCGATAATCTTAATAAACACGAAAAAAGTAACAAGTACCATGAAAAACGTTTGCTAGATGAAAATGTATCCAAAAACTGACTCCTTGAGTTTCACAATTTATCAAATTATTTTAAAATGATTTTTGCCGAAAAGGAAGAAGAAGAATATGCCAAATATTGTGAATACGCTTCGTCTAAAGAGTTTTTTTTACGAATAGTGCAGTGTGAAAAGTTAACGTTATGCTTTTAGCAATTTCCTACGGCATACGATCGTACACTTTTCCTTAAGTATTCATATATTTCCCTATGAGAAATTTCATTAAAATTATCTCGAATATTTCACTAAGAAGCTTAAGAAATAAGAAGAAGAAGAAGAAAGAAAAAATTTATATGCTTAGTACTTCAAAAATTGTTCTGTATCAAACAGATCCCAAATAGTGTAGCGCTTGTAATGTTGAAATGTTGAAATATGAAAATTATTATTAAGTCTAAAAAGCCAAACATACAAAAAAAAAAATAAAGAAGAAAAACAGAATAGAACTTTTGTGATAGAACATTATTTCTTATTTCTATTTAGTATATCTAAGAAATAAATTGAAATTGAAAGACCGACCACATGCTAGTTAAGTAGAGAGATAATATCTTACTTAAATTTCATTTAATTTATTTTTCCTTTAATTCAACTTTTATGCTAATTAAGTGCATTTATATCATATCACATTAGCCCAAAATTATAAAAAAAGGAACGTAAAAAAACATTTAATAGTTCTCATATGCTTTTATGCAATTTCTTTTCATTATCCTGCTGTGTCCTTCCCTACCGTTAAATTCTATTACAATTTGTTAATGTTAAATTTTCAAAATAAATACTTCAATTAAATAATTATTAAATTATACAGAATAGTTTGATAAAAGATTTAGAATTTAAGTCGTATTTTCTTTTATTATTATTTTCATGTTTTCAAGATTAAAACTTTACTTTTCTTTATTTCTTTTAAATTAGTTGTTTGTATGAAAATAGCTAGAACTGTCCAATTCTTAAATATCCTAAATTTGCACTTATACCCTCCGCTAATTGTGCAGTTGTTTGTAACAAACAAAATAAGTTGCGATAGATGCATCTTTTACTATACGGATCAAGTCAGAATCGTTTTGCCTGTCCGTCTGTATGGGGGGCAAACATACCCGAGATGCACCTGCTCAATTGGGAGTGGCTCATGAGATGGTTTCTGATCCATATCCATCAGGGGACATCATGAGTTCACGAGATCAGATCCAAAGATTTAGTTTGGTACCACGGGATCACCAAATTCATATTTTGCCCATGTGGTGATGTTGGAGTTGGCTTCGTGGGGGCTGTGGTGTCCATGTCGCGGACGTAGCTCGACCTATTATGTTTATACCACTATTATAGTTTTGTCGAGCAGGGTGCCATTTCCCGAATAAAATGGCTAGCTGGGTGGGCTTATCGGGCTAATCTAATCTAAGCCTAGGGGTTTTAAGAAGGCCCTGAATCCTTACACCAAGGATTAAGCTAACTAGATGAGGTGCAATAATGGCTTTAAATTGGAAGCTAGTCGGGACGGTGGCATGCACTTTGTGACGTGTCTACCAACGCTAGCGATCATAAGTATGTTTATACCATGCATTTGAGCCTTCCAGGCAGGTATGCATGTAAAACACTAACTGTACTGTCCGTCTGTATGGGGGGCAAACATACCCGAGAAGCACCTGCTTAACTGGGAGTGGCAAATGATATGTTCGTTGGTGATGCCGGCCATCAGGGTGCATGATGAGTCACGAGATTGGATCCAAAGATTTAATTTGGTATCACGGGATCACCAGTTTTAATATGCCCATTGTGGTCATATTGAGTTTGGCTTTGTGGGGGCTGTGGTGCCCACATCGCGGGCGTCGCTCGTTCAAACATATATATGCTGGTCGTGCAGGGTGCCATTTCCCAAATAAAATGGGTAGCTGGGTAGGCTTATTGGGTTAAACTAATCTAAGCTGAGGAGAAATAAGAAGGCTCCAAATCTTTATACAAAAGATTAGGCCATGTATATAAGGTGCAATACAGGCTTTAAATTGGGAGCTAGTCGTGACGGTAGCATGCACCCTGTGTGATATGTCTACCAACGCTAGCGAACATTACGTACGTTTGTGTACCATGCAATTAAGCCTTCACGGTAGGTATACATGTAAAACACTCATTGCACTGTCCGTCTGTATGCAAACTACAGATCGCAATTTTAGAGTCAGCTTAGGGAAATTTGGTTCATAACTCAGACGCGAATCTTATTGAAAGTGATTAAAATCGGACAATTTTTATGACCACGCCCCTTATGATCCTAACCACTTCCTTAATCATAGATTTTCCACGCCAAAAATGATGAGTTAGTACAAATTTGTAAATATTAATGTTAAAAGACAATTCCATTTCAATTTCTAATGAATATGCAGCTTTTCTTTAAAATTCTTCCAAGAGTACATTTAATAAAATTTTGTTAAGTGGTTAACAGAGCCAAGCAAAATATTTTGATTTATGTCTTTGCTAATTGAATTCCTATTTACCTTTACGTCGTTCATTTTTTGGACACCTTTTCATATAGCGAATTTTTCATATCTTATGGAAAATGTTTTTTAATCGTATTAAAAAAAGTAGAATGTAATCTTTAAGGGATCACTTCTCTTAGAGCTACCTTCAAGTCAAATTTACATATTTATCCTTATTGAGTTTAAATGATTAAAGGAAAAATAAATTATAACTTGTAACACGTACGATCTATAAAAATTAAACTGTCTTTTTATACATAGAGAAGTTACCCTGTGAAGTATTCATCTTATGCAATCAAAAAAATTTTTATGGTCTAAAGGATGAGATAATAATAATGAGAATCAAGTAAGCGTATGTTTATAGTGTAAATTGAACGACAAATGTTTTAATACTCTACAATAAAGAAAATAATAATAATAATAAATAAATAATACAATTCATGTTATTGCCTTAGCAACAATAATTTTTTTTATTTAGTTTTTATGAGAAATCAAGCTAAAAGGAATCAATGAAACTGAATGAGAAGCAGCTGCAAAATCATTAATAATGACATCAAATGTAAAGAAATGAGAGAAAAATAAAGAATAGCAAAACAATAAGAAGTAAGAATATTATATTTGGTTAGAGTCAAATCTTGAATACCCATCAAGCACATAACTTGATGATGTTACAATTTAAAACCTATTTCAGTGTTTGCCTTTTACTTAGAAAATGTAAACATAAAAAAATAAAAATTTTGTAATGTGGGCGTGATCGATTTGAATAATTTTTGGACATATGTTGTAGACCAGTAACCTCTCTACTTGTATGAAAGTTTGCAGTTTGCAAATAATGAGCAAAAAAAACAGCAAAATTTGCTTTAAAATTTTGCTGAACTGTTTTCAGTTTACGTTGCACTGTGGGCGTGCCTTTTGACTAATTTTGCCCAATTTCAATACCAACATGCCTAGAAGAACCACCGATGTTCCTACCAAATTTGAACTTGATATCTATTTTTTTGCAACTAATAGAATATTATCAACCCCCGGGCAATTTGACAAATAGACAGACAGACATGTCTAAATCAATTTAGAATTCGATAATGATCAAGCATATATATACTTTGTAGAGTCTCTGATTTCTCTCTTTAAGTGTTACGACCGCAATGATAAAATTAGTATACTCCCAACTTCTAGATGATGCATAGAAAAATTACACTTGGCTGGAGCCAAATCTTTAATACTTATTTCCATCAAGACATATTATATTTGATGTGATAATCAATTTTATACAATTTTAAATGGACAACAATGGCTAACAGCATTATAAAAATGACTTTAAAATGCTCAAATTTTAAGTGAGTACGTTTAGTTATTTGTTTTTATTTTAATCAATTCTTCTAGGAATTGTAAAATCAAAAAAAAATTTAGAATATTTGCTTTAAAATATTAGAAGGATTTTCAGTTAGGCATATATAAACTTCGTTTAATTTGCTTCAAAATTAGAACCAACTAAAATTGTCTTAACAATATTTACACTCTTGGATGTCAGTAAGCATAATATACACGAAATTATGGATTAGTAATTTAAAGTATGTTTGATGCTGCCTTGTGACCATTATAATAATTTTGATAAGATTTTATAATAATTTTGCAATTCCACTTGATTGACTACAACAAACATTTCTTTTTAATTTTGTGTGATACTTTTATAATGGATTTTGTGCGAATTTGTGGGGGACTGAATGAGGATTGAAATAGACCTGCTTTTTATTACTCATATTCTAATTCAATTTAAACTTGGCCATTTTTCTGCTCGGCCTTTCATGTAAATATATTATTAAAATATGAAGCGCATTTCTAGAAATATTTTACTGAAATGTTATAGAAAAATATTTTTTTAATTCAAACAGACCTGGAACTATTTTCTATAAATTAATCTATTAAAAAAAGGTTGAACTTTAAAGAAATTCAGAATAGTTTTTTTAATAAAATTGGCGCATTGTATTTATTAAAATAACTGTACAAATTTTGCCGCGATGGCTTAACTTTTTGAATCCAATCCCATTTAAGAAACTTCTTTAATAATTCAAAAATTAAATTTTTTTTTTGTAATTTTCTTAATTTTTAATACGTTTTGTTGAATTGTCCATTATATTAAGCAAAATGGTAGTAGGGTATTGTAAGAGTTGGTCCTGACCCACTTATCTTCTTTGTTATTTTTTAAGTTTTTTCTTTTTATTTTTTTTATTATTTCTACACATTTAGCACCATCCAAAATAATCACGTCATATTGAATCGTACATCGCAGACACATAATTAATGGACAATGGAAAACAAACATTCATGAAGCAAATTTATACAGAGAAAGGTAGAGGGAGAGAGAAATAGAGACAGAGATAGATAGAGAAAAAGAGTAGCAACAGACACGTCAATAAATGTCAAATATTATTAAAGTAGACCATAAATTGATGAAACGACGACAAACAATAGGAGACGAAATGGACAGACAAAAGAACAAGACACATATCTGCTTACTTAAAAAAACAATCTTCTTCACACATACAGACACACACACAAAATATTTCAAATTGTATAAGTATTTTTGTGCGAATAATCATGAATTCCCCGTGTAATAAAATTAAAGGTTTAAGGGGTTAAAAAATGTGCCCATTATATATATATATATATATATATATATATATATATATATATATATATATATGTATGTATGTATGTATGTAGGGACGTGTGTATGTATGTATGTAGGTATATATGTGTAAGCAAAGAATCAGTACAAGGTGAATAATATCCAAAAATAAATGAAAAAAAATATAAATAAAATAAAATAATATTAAAGCAGATAAATACACATACACCGATAATAATTTTTAAAGAGAAACAAACTTAATAAAAAATGAATGTTGGCGATAGTATCGTAGTAGTAAATAGATGAATGAATGTGAAGCAACAATAAGAAAAACTTTCATTCAATTCATCATATTGAATTTCATTCATTTTCATACAAAAAAAAAAGTTATTGTCGATTTGAATCGATATGATTAAATACCCTGCTTCCTTATCTTATAATCCTTCATATGTCATTCGGATCTATGACGCGATCTACTTTTTTTATTTCAATCAGTTTCAATAAACTTAAACAGAAGTTTTTATGTAAGAACAATTTCATAAAATCAATGAATCCATTTCACTTTCATTATTTCGAATAAAAATCCGCGTGAGTAATGTACAGAGCCGAATAATGGTTAGAAAGACAACAACTTAAAGTAAATGGTAATAGATTTTCCTAAGTTTTGAAAAGTTCCTTACATAAGAGAAAGCCACATATTTCTTTCCCCAAATTACGTACAGTGTAATGTGCGTTTTACATGCATACCTGCCATGAAGGCTTAACTGTATGGTACACATTTGTACACATGGTATATGTTACCGTCACGAGTAGCTGCCAATTTAAACCCTGTATTGCACCTTATATATAGAGCTTAATCTTTGGTATCTAGCTTCGGAGCCCTCCTATTACTCCTTAGCTTAGTTTGGTTAGCTTAATAAGGTTATATGTTTGAATGATATGGGTACCACAGCCCCCACGAAGCCAATCTCAATATCACCACGATGGGCTTTATCAAAACTGGTAATCCCGTGGTACCAAATTAAATCTTTGGTCGGATCTCGTCACTCACGATGCCCCCTGATGGCCCGCAGATCTCATGAGCCACTCCCAGTTGAACGGGCGCTTATAGGGGCTGGTTGCCCCCCCCCCCCCTAATTTTCGTACAGTTTCGCCGTTTTTACTGAAAGTTTATCAAAAAATTATTTTAATATGATAACTTTGTTTCAATAGAAAAAGGCCTTACAAAAGAAGCGGCCGTAACATTCAATCCCATCTATATTTAACTTTGTTCTCTCTTAGGTCAAAATAACGTGCCCCCTTGTGGAATTTTACTTTTAATTAAATTGCCGGCCGTACTTCGGTAATGAAATTCTATATAGACAAACATCAGAGAGACGTTAAAATTAATTTCGAAAATATGTATGATAAAAAGTGGTTTCACTTGTGATTTAACATCCATGAGCAAATATATAAAATGCTTTGAATCTTCTAAGACTAAGAATGACATGCTTTTTTCAAAGGACTGATAATATTTTTAACTCAATTAAACTTATCTATTGAGTTATCTTAAACTACACCTTGAGCGAAGCATATTTATGGGCATGGCTAATTTATTTTCAATTTAAATAGATTCATGTGTAAAATAACCGTAAAACAACTTTCTGAGTAAAACACCTGAAACATTAAATAAAAACATTGACATGCTCTCAGTTTTCGAAGGTGTCTTTAGGCATATTCTTTGATCGATTTAGCTTATTGTCAAAATACAAAGTGCTTGCATAAATGACAAATGTTTCTATTAAACTTAAAACAGCTGTCTCAAGTAGATAAAAAGGTGGCTCTAGAATTTCATGTTGATCAGAGTTCCTAACACTTTCTTCTGGTTGGTGCAAGATTTTTTTTTTTTTTTTTTTTTTTTTTGTAAAATGACCAAATACTCCCAAATAGATAACGTTTAATAAACATTACTAATTTGCTATTTTAATGACAAATGTTTACTTTAATTTAAGCCTTTAATGTTGCAAGTCATCTATTTTGACTCAAACAAGTAAATTTTGTATTTGTTCCAGATAATGAAGACGAAAATATCAAATGGGCGTAAGATTGAGAAATTAATTGATGCCTCTGTTGGATTAAATAATTTTCTATTATAGATGGATAATTCTTTCTACCTAAAGTATAATTTATAGCCTTTTACGACAACATTCTACATAAAAATATAGAATATGTCATCTCATTCTATCATTTTCAATATTTCAAAATTCTTCATACCCGGCACAATTATTTTTCAGTTTTGCACGTTTGTTTAGTAGCATGTCAAAGACCTGCCCGAATCAAATACAAACAATAAAGTTTATGTGTGTTTATATGTATGTGTTTATGCATACATACGTAAATATGCGTTCATGCTACTTAAAATTATTAACAAAATATATTTATATATAAAAAGGTTGTCCAATAAATTCACAGGGCATCTGTTTGTTTCTTCATGATGGAAATAAAATTTTGTTCTTCATGAAAATTTATTTCATCTTTTCTACAGGGATATCCCAATTAGGTTTTTTATGCGAAAACTAGGAACTTGTTAGGTTTCTTTCGAAAAATAATGGTTTGATTATTTCAATTTATGCATTGCAAAATAATCCAATAAAAAACAACCTTAACGCTATTAGAAATCCTTCGAAATACGAATTTATAATTTTGGACTTTCGTTAATTGACCAAGTAAAACGTAATTGAAAGTATAAGCATTTTATTAAATGACCCATGTGTCTGATGCCAAATGATAAATTTTATGCATCCGTAGGCAATTTAACCATAAAAATATCGTTTAAGACCTTTTTAATAAGATTTGAAACATTTAGATAAAAAATAATATTGATTTTTGATGGAATTACCATGAAAAATTTGCGTATGATAATTTTATTATCTAATGGAACCTAAAATGAAACAAAAGGCTTTATGGAGCATACACTTCAGTATTGCAATGGTTCGGGGTATACGACTTTAGAAGGCCGTGTTAACTTTTTGAATTTTTAAATGCTAACAAAATATAATAAAACAATAAACCTTAAAATATTTTTATAATCTTTCATGCCAAAAAGCAGCTATAAAATAAGTTCACGATTTGCAAAATAAAAAAATCACTTTCGTATATAAAAGATAAGAAATCAAATAAATAGAACAGTACAAATTATCATTCCTTTCCTTTATTCCTACACCACTTTGCTTAATGTAATTGAATTCCAATAAAAGAATTGCAACTTAATAATTTTGGAAAAATTGTAATTTCTCAATTATTTAAAAAGTTCGCTGTATGAGAGAAAGTTCACAAAATGGAACCATCTAAATCAAATTTAATACATATATTTTTTATGTCAAAGCAATGCAGAGATAATTTTCGCCAAAATACATTCAAAGTTGAAGCTTTTCTTCATACAAAAATCTTTTTCGAAAAAGATGATTCAATTTTCATCAAAAGGCGTAGTAGTGAAAATGATCCGATTTTAGCCACTTATGTACCAAAATTTCACTAAATATTTCCTTAATTGCAATGTGTAACTTGATAACAAATTTTTATGAGCGAACATTGTACGAACAGGTGGACAGACAAGTATAAATCAACTTCGGCAAATAATTTTGAGTTGATTTGTATAATAAATGGTGATGTTACAAGCAGCTGGATAAACATATATTACTCTGCACCACAAAAGGTGTGTAGCAGATTTGTAACTTAACAGATATAAAATTGTAATAAGTATATAATAATTCGAAAAGATTTTTTGTAGAAAAAAAGAGCATTTTTATAAATTTCGTTCTACAAACTTACTAAACAACCGAATATATATATAATAAATAACTGAAAACACATTTATGATGATCAAGGGTTCAGGTCATTTTACAAAACTTAAAAATAAAGCAACAGAAAAAAAGAGACAGACGAACAAAAAGAAACTCATTTATAAAAAAAAAAAAAATTAAAGTGAAAACGGTATTGATGAAAGTTCTGCGTTAACCCCTGATTGGTTTGGTTGATCGAATGCTCAGTCGGTGTCAAATAATCAGTTTAATGTGGTTAGAAATAAGTAAACAGTGATTTTTTCTTTTTCGTTTTCTTCTTTTCATTTTATGACAGAAGAATGAACCACAAAAGGTAATGATTGTGCACGTTTTCCTTTTATTCTTACTTTAAAATTCTTTCCCCTTATTTTTCGGCTATTAAATTGTTTATATACATCTTCTTCTTCTTCTTCTTCTTCTTATTATTATTATTATTATTATTATTCTTTTATTTTAGGAATTTCTATTCACTACAATTTATTTCTACACAATTCTTTGCTTCATTTTATTGTAGTGTAATTTTTTTTTTATATTTTTAAGAAGGCAAAAAAATGAAAAATCCACAAAAATCTTATCTTCGTTTTTTGCTTGCAAAAGATTTCACTTCCTTAAAATCCTTTTTTGTTATATATTACTTTTATCATGAGCAGACATCAGCACTAACAGCAAATACTAATTACCGTTACAAGGATAAAAATGCATAAGAGAAAGAACAAGATTTATATCTGTACAAAATAATACTTAAGCAGATATCTCTATGAAAAATAGATAAAAAAAATATATCACTATAAAAAACTATAAAAATTTTAAGGGATAAACTCAAAATTTTTGCACTTTCATTCCTCACAACCTCTTTCTCTCTAAAATTTCACAAAATAAAAAAAAAAAAAAATAACTGCAATTTTGCATGCGCTACACATCACGCGATGTATGTAGATGTGTGTGCACTGCACAATGCAATGCAACTACGACTACTTTGAAAATTCACAAATGATTTATTTAAATACCGACATACATTCTTCATCGGGCGAATTGATGAAGTAAATTCAAATTATTCAAATGGGAACAGTTGAATAATTGAAAAAAATTACTTTAAAAGAAAAAATACCTCGACATTTACATATTTCATCATTTCGTGGATTAGAAATATAAGAAGTGAGTCGCAATAGTCTGCTGTAATTGTATAAAGTTTCATTAGAGCATTTTCCATTGTGCATTTTGATATATGAGACAGAAATAGCGCCGGTCATGGCCGCCTACTAAATACCTTACACTCCATTTTTATAAAAGAATATCCAGAATTGTAAATGTGTCCATATAAAAATCTTTCTTAAAATAGATTATGGTATGGGACATAGTTGTACTAATAATTATGGCCGGCTGTTTTTGGATTAAACCATGCCCACATACCAATTCTTTTAATAACTCCAAAAGTGCGCCCTGTACTTTAATAACTTACATGGATAGACGGACAAATGCTTAGATAGACTTAAAGTGAATAAAAAAGTGATTCTGAGGCGATCGATAAAATAAAAAGTGAGTCTACCTCAACTCCTTTTACACCCTCTTGAACCCAAAATTTGTTTAAGGTATAAGAATCCCATAATGTGAAATCTTTTCGGAATCTTGTTCTCTCACGCAACCTGCCTTAGAGCACAAAAGATGGCTTTTCCAATTGAATTTAATCTTTCTTCTTAGTTGTAACAATTTCTGTGAAAATAAAAACGCATATTTTCTAAATAATTTTCGGAATGTTCATTAATATTCACCGATTTAGATTAAAATTGAAAGTACACTAGAAATTTGCCCTAATATATAGATGTTTTTCAAACTAAGGCATTTTATGGAAAGTAAGCGTTAAAGGGATCCAATTTTAAACAGTTTCAATACAAATTTGAACCTTTGAATTGAGGCACAGTTGGGTTTTAAATATATTCCTGTAGTGGCTGCGGCTTGGCAACAATATTGCATGGTCTGTTATCAGGCAATATCCAGACGGACTTATGGAGAAACGGACAAGCTTAAATCAATTCAGAAAGTGATTATAAAATAAATTTTATAAGAAGAAGTGATTGTGTTTCAAGACCTTTTGCATAAAAGAGTGTTGTCTTGCAATAAAAATCCTGTAAGATGCGGAAAGCACCTCATAAAGATTTTACTTTCCTTCCGGGTATTATTCAAGGCTCCTTAATAATGAAGATATTTCCTCGTTATTATTACCATATGGGCATCATTATGGTAAATCGTGAAACTTTGAACAGTTGAAATAAGATCCAATTTTAGTTACTACAGAGCGTATAATAAAATAAATAATATTTTCATTTCGAAATCCATTTGTAATAAAATAACGCGTTAAAAAAGATTTACTTTAGACTTACAGTGAATATTTGAAACGCCTTTCGGGGGAAAGGAATATTAAGCTATTTAAACAAAAAGACTGAATTAATTTAGAGTGGTTTCTCCTCAGCCCATTAAAATGTTTCATTTTTAAAAGTTGTCTATATTTTATTATTATTATTTCATTATTGAACATGTCAAATTTATGTATTTGTTGTATCCTGATGAAAAGGATAATACTTTGTAAAATGGCAAGGCATCATTACATTAGAAAGCAGAAAGAATAAAATATTCAATTACAATCATAATTTTCATAGATGGTACAGTAGATAATGAAAGCAAAAAAAAAAAAGAAAAAAAAAAGAAAAAAAATTGAAAAAACGAGACACCTAAAACATGTACTTCCTTCCTAAATGAAGGAAGAACATGTGCTCAATTATTTATTTGTATTTGTGTTTTCTTTAAATTTGTATTGTTTGCATACTCTGGGCAAACAAGAAAACAGAAATTAAAATTAAATATAAGAAAATCTAAATTTACAGCCTGTTGTATTCATATGCATCAATTTCTTTTAATCGGTATGTTCAATAAGTGAAATAATACGCTCAACACCTGTAGTTAATCTAAAAATAAGCAGCAACAACATATCAAAAAATTAAATAAACGAAAACAAAAGGAAACAAGAATCCAAAAGAAACAGGAGACAGATGTTAACATCTTCTTCTCTTCTGCTTGTTATTCTTAATAGTAATAATAATAATAATAATAATAATAGTATAAGGAATAATGATGAATGAAGGCAATACTTTTTTCAACATTATGTTACATCTGATGTCTCCGTTTGTATGTTTTGATTTGGAAAACAGGCTTCAAGCAGCACACTCAATAAATAAATAATAAATAAGTAGTAGAAATATGAGGATAAATCGGCCGCTATCAGACATGTGACGTATAAAATTTTTCGAGAACACCTTGTTTTAGGCACGTGCTACTTACTGAACAAGCAGAAACAGGCAAAAGTAGACAGGTAGAAAGCAGGGTTGGTTCTCTCTTTTCAGTTGTAACAAAAAAACAAAAACAAAAATAAAAGCAAAAAAAAAAAAAATAAGGTCTAAGTACATGCATGTTTATTAGAAAGAGCATGTGCCTCAAAAATTAATAGCTGGAGCATGCTAACAAATTTAAATGGGCAAACTTCAGATTGTGGATTGTCTTAAATGGTCAGTATAACAGAAGGTGGTCTTATGTCAAGTCTTACTAATGCTTGAGATAAACTCCATTACCGCCAGCACTTGAAGCTCTGTTAAAATTTCTGTAACACCTGAAAGTAAAACTTGAAGGGTTCTATTCCTAATCATTAATAAATTTTAAGTGGAGTTGATTATGACTATTCATGATTTGGACAAGCACTTTGTCCAAATCATCGATATTTTTTTAATAATATCTGGTTTAATTTCAGACGGACTTTAGTTTATCATCATTGAGTTTTGATTCTTGGCAACGGAACAAAAAAATTTAAGTACAGTTTTTTTAAGTAAGTATTTTTTAGAGATTATAATAAATAACTTTCTCTGGAGAACTTGTAAAACTTAATGGATACGAATAAGAAAACTATATTTGGCTAGGGGAAAATCTTGGATATCCGTCACCATTTTCTATCTTTTTTTCTTTAGTAGAAAAAAATATAGGAAATATAAACATAAAAAATAGAAAATTTAGTATTGTAGGGGTGGTTGTTTTGAATGACTTTTAAACAGTAGTTGAAAATCAATGGCCTTACTATTTGTGGAATATTTCAGCTTTCCATCTTTTGTAGTTTGCTAATAATGAGCAAAAAAAACCACAATATTTTGCCTAAAAAAACTGAGGTCTTCTTAGCTTAAGTTGTAAGCTATACCTAAATATCAATACCAACCTGCCTATAAGAACTTTCAATGTTCCTACCAAATTCGAACTCGATATCTCTTCTTTTGGCGACCGGGTTAATGTTGGCAGTACACGGACAATAGACAGACAGATGGACAAACAGATGGAGAGTAGATAGAAATGTTTAAATGTATTCAGAATTTGATGACACAATAGCACACAATTCACTCTAAAGTGCATTGACCTTGCTACTCTAAACAAAAGATTTTTCACATTTTGCTTATTGCACGTCAGTCTAAGCCAATAGGAATAGAAGACTTAGATTCTTCTATTTGAACCCACCGATAATTATTCATAAACTGCATGTAATAAAACGTTAAAAATTACCCTGCATATATTAAGTATGGGTGAATATCTAGCGTTAGATGTTTAGGTGGTGGATATTCAAGATTTTTCCTCAACAAATTACTAGTTTTTTATGTGCTTTTGCATATTAAAAATAAAATATTCATGAATAAGTAAAACGTGGCTCGTGTCAAAAGTAGTCTTATCACGAAACTATAACAATCAAGTTGGCAAAAATATGCAACAAAAACAATAAATAACAAATTACATATACAAAAAAGAAATACATATATATAAATGAATAGCAAATTATATATGAAATTTCCGAGAAAAGAAACATAAAGTATATGTATGTACCTTTTCCTGGATATTTCAAACATCCTATTTAGAGAAAACGACTAATTGCAAGTAAAAATCCAACTTCCATTTTTTGACGAAAGAAAGTAATAAAACTCAGGCCTACAATAAAATGGATGAACTTTCTGCTCAAATCGATTCATAAAATATTTGTAAATGCTAAACTTTAGAAACTTTTAAAGCGAACCGCAATTCATGTAGGGCATAATGACTAAAACACAAGTTAAACACGCAAATCTGAGCAAAGCAAAATAGTGGTATGGTTGGAATTTCACTAAATTTTTATTTCATTTTAATTGGTTAATTTCTTTTTTTCGGTTTTTTTTGATTTCATTTTTTTTTAAATTCATTTTTTTTTTCTTTTTTTTTTGGTGGCATGAAATTCTAGCATTGCCAACAGAATCAAAATCCAAATACCTTTTATACCTTTTTATAATTTTTTGTTTACGTTTCTTATTAAGCAACGATTAATGTTATTAAAGGTTGTTGTTCTCCTGCCAAATTATTTAGGGCTATATTCTTGCGATCTTACCGACTCTAAAAGGAGAATTTATTTATCTGATTAAAATAAGATAAAATTAGAAAGGGATGCCGTGCAGAGATCATACTTCTGTATATTTCGGAATTTTTATTTTATTTAAGGCCAATGATTTTGAAGAACCAATTTAAGGTTATTGCGACTCATCATTGTTAGTTTGAAGTCTAACCATGATTCTAGTTGTGTTACAATTTAATAAGACAGATTTTTATCTTGTTCATCCTAAATACTAGAAAACCCAAATTTCCTCTCCTCCTAAAAGTAGTTTCTCTATAACAACTTTGATTTTACATGATTTTTTTGAGAATTTTTAAGAAAGAAACTTTGTCTAAAATATTGATCTCGTTTCGAAAATTGCGGAATTCTTTTTTATATGATAATATTTGGAAATTTATATTTTTCGTTTCATCTTTTAGAAGACGAAAAAATTAAGGGACTTAGTAAAAAGTAGTTCTAAAGCAAATGAAATACTTGTACATATTTATAAATAAACATTTTCATCAAAATCTCCTTCCGGTGCAAAATTAATTTTATAATGTCTTCATTTAAAAGCGAAATTGTTTTAAAGTACGCCCGAAGTATTTGGTTATTTTTTGGTATTTTGATCTGGAAGTTTTATAGCCAAGCCAATATATATACCTTGAAAAATCCTTATCAAAAATTGTTATGTTTCGTATGATGATATTATCTACACCGATCTAAAATCTTACTCGAATGTGAAAACACATTTTTTTCCTCCCCAAAATCGATTTCATCAAAACTCATCTGGTATTTTTTTAGAATATTTGTTTTCCGAAATAGGCCACAATTAGCTTAATTTACATTCATATTCATGCTACAAGTTTTCGAATGTCCGCTTTGAAAAAAACTTCTTCAGTGTTGTATTTTTTAGTGAGAAACATCTACGACTGGCGTATTTTGCTTATCATATACCTCAAATTTAATTTTGCACTACTTTTGGATATTAATATTTCATGAGGAACAAGTTTAACTAATTGATCTAATTTACAACTAATTCATAACAAGATAATTATTATACATAACGATAATCGTAAATTACTACAAGTCTCTACTTTGGTATTTCAAAATTGACACGTACATTTTGGGCTTTTGATTACACATCAACAAACAATAATTTCAAAGTATTAATATAAAAAGTATTTTCATCCAATAAAATATGACCAAATGAGTGTGAAAGTAAATGCGTTAAAAATGAAATTATTTACAAGTAAAAGATTCACGTTTACAAATGAAGGCAGTTTGATAAGTTTGAGATACTTAAAATAAAAGATTGTTTCCAGTAATACACTTGGTCCATGATTTTGTTAATTTCCAAAATATAAGTAACAACTTTTCTATTCAACTTACATTATTTTGTATTGTGAACGGCACATCGTGTCCGTTACCTTATTGACCGGCAAACCAATATTGGGTTTCTTGGGAGAACTCTTCCTACAAGAAGCATATTGTTTTGATTGTATCTTGGATTCTAGTGGGTTACAATAAATCTATGTTTCATAAACGCTTAAAAATCCAATCCAATTGACATTTATCATTATGGCCGAATATTCACGGTTCTTGTCCTGTTTTTATCCTATGTGATATTTATCACGCTCCTGAATTATTTAAAAGATGGTTTGATATCAAGCACAAATTTAAAAAAGCATAACTTTGCTCCGATTTTCATAGTAGGCTATCTAATGTGAAAGTTCACTATAGAACAGTTTTTTTTATAGTTATTACGCAAAAAATTCAAAAAATCCTAGTCAAAGTGTCGAATAAAAATCCATTTCAAATAGAAATTGCAGCTTAAGCTTTGTAAAGTTTGTTTTGAAAAATAAACTGCCCAATTATGTACCCACTCCTGACTATTTGACAGGACTATGTGCCCATCTGATAGATTTGATGTCCCGACTATCTGTAAGCCCCAACGGCCAGACTAACTTATTCAACAGCTTCAACCTTTTGTCGACTCTATTTATCCGACTATTTAACAAGACTTATTGCCTAACAATCTGACATTAGAATTTGAGAATTCACTGGTACGAATCCATCTGACAGGTCTAATATATAACTGACGCATCCAACAGCTTGAACATTTGTCTAGTCTATTTGCCCGATCATTTAACAAAACTTATTGCCTAACAACTTGACTTTAGAAGTTGAGAAATTCCTGGTGTGAATTCATCTGGCAGGTCTAATGGTCCGACTATCCGTTGTCGAGCCTTTTTGTTCAAATATTTAATGAAACTTATTGCCAGACAATTTGCCATTAAATTTTGTGAATCCATTAAGGTGAATCCAATGAATATAGTGAATCTGTTAAATAAATCCAATCCAATTTAATATAATTTGAATTGAAATTGTTGATATTTTTGAAAGACACATTTTATAATGTCAGATAAATTTCATGTATTCAGTCATTCATGCATTTACATGTACTCACTCTGACATATAGTTATTGTACGAGATTACAATAATTAAAATTAATAATGGCATCTTTTAATGCATCAATTACAAAAATAAGAAACTTTTGCAAATAAGCAACCAGACAAGAAAATCATTCACAACAAACATGCACTATCAAAATTCTAACACTAATCATTCTAAGCAGTTTGTTGTCAAAGTCTATTCCATATTATTCACATTGCACACATTCGCGTGCGCTATGTAGAATTAAGTGTAACATCCATTATTCTTGGATTTATGTCTTAAAGCTTATTTATGTATATTCATGTTATTTAACTATACATCCCTATTTGACGTACATAAATAACAATTATTTAATTGTCTTTGATTAAATGTGCAAAATATTTCATTTTTCTATTAAAACAACTTCTGATTCTCTCTCAGTTCATCCCCTTTTTGCTTGTTTGCTTTGTCCATTTTCATTATCATCATATATCAGTTATCATTATAATGGTGTTGTTTCTAAGCAAAACACATCAAACAAGATTATTGTCATATCATCGCAATGTTCAACTCTTTTAATAAAAAATAATGCGAAATAAAAATTCAAAACTAAATAGTGTAAGTAAGAAAATTATATATGACTCGAGTCAAATTTTCGATAACTACCATCATTGTACGAAAATCAATCAATGGGCGTGGCCTTATTAGATGAAAATAACAAGTGAGCAACAACAAAAGTAAACAAGTGGGAAACTAAGAAATATCTTAAGTGAAAGTTCGCAATTGTATAATTTCGTAGAGATCTGACCGATTTGCATAATATTTGAATGGAAAATGCGCAACCAAGTTACGCGATGTTGTATGACTATGTGATAATAAATGTGTCCATTAAACTTTCAACTTCAATTTGTCAATTTTGTTGTCAATTTTTAAAGTGCTAAGTACGACAAATTTCTTAAACAAAACAAGGATAATCTCAGTGTGGGTCCATACATCAGTTTAATACAATTTCAAGACCATGCCAGCTGTGTTCATCTCTTATTTTTGTCAAATTTAAAAACGCTATATCGATATTTGACATTAGGATAGTGCTGCTAGATTGGACAGACATGTCTAGATCAATTCAAAATTTAATGCTATTTAAGTATGTGCATACAATTTATAGGGTCTCTAACATTTTCTTTTAGGTTGAGGCAAGTCATCTGGAAGTAGAGTCTTGGGTACCATATTCAGTATCGGTTATGAGTTGCACAAGATCGATCGAAAGATTTTTACTTGATGCCATTGTATGCCCTTTGATGGAGCACTTCAGTCATGGTGACTGAGGTGCTCATATCGCTCGTGGGCTTATTGCTTCACATTTCTGTAGTCGTGGAGCGGGGTTCCTGTCTTCCTAATGAAAGGATAACTGATTAGCTTTGAGTTATACACATAATATAAAAGCCTTAGGGAAGTTCCCTTCTTCATCAAAGGATAAGTTTTCTAAGTAACCTATTAGTAACGGATTGAACGGTACTATAAACACCCGCTAGGCTACCAACCCTATCGCAAATTTTGTACTTCATTTGAACTTTCACAGCAAAGTCCTACACACCGAATAGAGTTTTTTTTTTGGGTATTACAAACGTTAGAATAAACGAAGTTATCGCCAACTTCTGGTGGATATGTTTGACAACAAGACACTAGAAAATCATGAAGAAAATTAATATAAATGATTGTATTTTTATAAAATCACAAATAATATATGCATATGCATGTAAGCTTAATAAATGCATATATATGCATATAAGTGAAAACGGAAATTACATTTTTTTTTTCATGTCTTATTAACAAATAAATATTGCACGCTGTGTGAATGTTCATAATTCTAATATTTTGTTAAATTTATAGGCTTATAATGGTGGATTATGTATTTAGTACAATGCAAGGAGGAGAAAGAGAAAAAGAAGAAAAAGAAATATGGTGGGAGAAGAGTGAGGTAAAGAAAGGTATTTAAATATTGTGTGTCACTAAAAGAACTTTGTTCGTTGTGATTTTTGTTCTGTTTCCCGAGTTTTTTTTTTATACTCTTTCTGCCACATTATTATGTTTATTTGACTTTTAACTTAAATAAAATGAATTAAATGAATGGATGAGTCAACAGATTGTACACACATACACACACATACACACACATACACACACACTTGATTAAAAATTATACTGAAATTACTATTAAATAATTTGTAATCATATGTCTGTCTCTACGTCTTCAAATGCTTTTCCGGTTTATATTCACTTCCACTCAGTTTTTGTAAAAGCAATTCCATATTTTTACACTTGAAATTTTTTCTTTTTTTTTTTTTTGAAATATACAAATAACATTCACACTTCTTAAACAGTATTCTTTTATTTTAACTTTCCTACCAAACTTCTTCTGTACTTTTCTTTTCATTCAAATTTCTTTTAAATTATGTTTTGATTTTTCTATAATTTTTTTCACTATTTGGAATGAATTAAAATGGAATAGAATGGACTTGAATGGAATGGCAAGGAATGGAATTAAAGAATTAGAATACAATTGAATTGAATTAAATGGAATGGAATTTTATGAAATGACATGGGCTGGAATTAAAGAATTAGAACGAAATTTAATAGAATTGATTTAAATAGAATACAACTGAATTAATGGAATGGAATGAATAAATAGAATGGACTTGAGGGAATAGCATGTAATGAAATTAGAGACTTAGAGTTAATTAATTAATAGAATTAAATGAAATAGAATACAATTGAATTGAATTAAAATGGAAAGGAATGGAATGGAATGGAATGGAATGGATGTAATTGAATTAAATGACATTTAATGGAATTGCAACATCCACTCCCCTGGAGGCCTACTTTGTTTGATAAGCCTTATCGGCATTTCTATATATTTAGGCAAACGTTGTAAAATTTTAACCACCACTGCTTCTCTTAAGTGAAAAAGAAATTATGATCTGGACAGTTTGGTCTATGTGGTTAACACAAGTCTACTTAAAACTGTCTTAAAAGAATTTTATATAGAAATTACAAGTAAATTATTATTAATTAATGGAAATTAGACAACTATTTTTAAATATTTAAGTAAGCGACATTTAATTCATGTTAATCCGTCTACTAAACCGTCTTTTATATAATAGACCAGATTTCACTTGACAAAGAACCTTTTAATTATAATAAATCGAAAGCTGTATGGGACCTAATAGTAAGCACTGATATTTATTTAGTGCCCCATATTTAAATTTTCAAGTAAAATTACTAAAAATTTATATACATACTTTAAGTATCGATTCAAAATTAAAATAGGGCGATTGCGTGCATTGAGTATATTAAGTACCCAGTGTACCGGACAGACGTTAAAAAACTGTTCTATTTTTAGAAAGTTTTTGAGTGCATCAAAGATTTAATTTACTGCCGCGATATAACCCATGTAGATGTTGAAGTACTCTTCGAAGAGGTTGCACTATCCGCATCGCGGACAAAGACTAAATAAATAGCTGTAATGAGATTCCCTTCCTATTAAAGAGCAAATAGTTCGAGTCTAGCTAAGACCATATCAAACTAGGACGGGGAGACTGTATATGGAATGAAAAAGGTGCTCTAACCTTCCTTCACTATCTAAGTGCATATACCAAGTGAATTACGGCAGATGTGCACATTAAAATATTTTTATAAAAAGCGGACATACAAACAGACAGACATGCCTAAATCGATTCAGAATTTGATGGTGATGAAGAATATATCTCCTTTATACAGTTTCCGATGATTCCTTTTAAGCATTACAAGTATAATGACAAATATAAGTACACCCTCAACCTCTGGATGGTGAATATAAAAATCGGTATATTTTCCATTGAATACACTATAAGTGAACATCGAGTTGAATGGTACTGCAAAAAGCCTTTGTAGTTGGAAAGTTCATATTGAAAATGGAAAAGTTGAGGGAAAACGTCGCTTAAGATCAGAAAATTCCAATACAATAATTTACAAGAAAAAAAAATATCAATCGAAAATATCAATCATTTTTGGAACAATCCAATATTTTTACAAGTTCTTACACTTTTCGTTAAAGTACATTTGAATAGACAGACAGTGCCCTTTGATGACTTGGTAGGCATTTTCTTTTTTCTTAGAACTTTTGCGGTTGGAAGTTTTTTCCTTAATTTTTTTGCCATTTGTTTTTTTTTTTTTGTTCTTTTTATTCTCCTTTTTCTAACAGTATCTACCGTAACCACAAAAACTTGTCAGTTTTTATTATCGAGTTTCCCAAAGTTTTTTTTTTTGTTGCCTTTTCTATTTTGTATTTTATTTTGTCATCATCGTATTAAACCCATAATGGGGATGGAAGAAAAAGAAGAAATTTTTCAAATGTCATTAGATTTCATTGTGAAATATTTCTTATGGTACACTTATAACGCCGGCGTTTTAATACAAACCATAAATAAAATAGAATATTTTTACGGTATAAATTGAAATTTTTGCAAAACCCAAAAGAAAATACGCAAAGAAAAAAACAAGTGAAATGAAATGAAATGAAAAAGCATAAGACCCCAATAACAATCAAATACATAGTAAAACGTGCATAGAAGTGTGATGTCATTGTTAGACTTCCATCTTTTCCCTTCTCTCTTTTGCGTTTTATTAATATAAAATAATAAAAATAATAACAATATTACTAAACAACAAAAGCAAAAATCCATAATAAAAATAAACAATTTAATGCTTTTTAATATAAACATATCGCACATAAAGCGTATTTGTATTTGTATAAGTTTAGACAAAAGCGCACAAAATTTTATATAAATTTATTGACAAAATGATCATAAACTGAATACTTGCATAGATAGACGCGTATAATCAAATCAAACGTATAATATCAAAAAACATTATATTGAAATTATAATCTTAATAAGTTTAAGCAAAAATTTTGCAATTAATTATAGTCGACTGGTAAACTATCCTACATTAAATGATCAACTGAAAAGTAAAGGTTCATTATATAACTTTTCAAAATTGCACTTTTTTTTTTATAAAAAGGAGCTTGAATAACAACAAAAATGATTCCGCATCATTGTTAGATGCTATGCATCTAACAATTTTGAGACTTACAGTTAAATTTATAAGCAAACTTAGATAGATTCAGAAAGTGATTTTAAGTTTGAGGCTTTGATAATAAAATTCAGATTATGACTTTTTTTGTAATTTTCAATTTTATTGAATTGGAAAAAGTTTCGCTTGTCTAGCGAAAGGGAAATATTAGGGAAATATTCTAGTACAAAAATATTCTAATAGAGTTAAATAAGTGCCTTGATAAGTATTACGAAGATTTAGCTTTAGGTATTTTTACAATCCTATAAAAAAATTGATCTTTATGATAAAGCAACAAAATTAAATGCTAGAAAGGTTTAGAATCGACCATTATTTTGGAAATTTTTTTTTAGAAAAAGACGTTACGCAACTTATCTGATAAATTAAAGTAACAAGGAATGTAACAAAGGGCCAGTTAGCTGAAATTAAAAGGCGCTAAAGAGATAAAAGATGTATTTTGCAATTGCACGCAAAAATTGCCTTTCAAATCATACTTCAGAGCAATTTAAGGGTAATAATAGGAAGTTTTTCCACTTTATGGAACACCTGATTTAAAATAATCTTCAATTAACAGGACAACTCAAAAACTTTCAAAACCGTTTAAATCTCTAAAATCAAAGAACCAACGCAGATCCGCATAGCAGAATATACACCCTACAGAATATACACCTAATAAAATGCTTAGAAAGCATTTTATTATTTAAGAAAATTTAATCGTTACTAAAAGAATAAAGTTCCTTCTTCCACCTTCATGATAAATTCTTGTAAATGGAATAAATTAAGTAAAGTAAATTTGAAGTAACATAAGAATAAAAATTTAACTGCTTTTTTTTCTACTTTATTTTCTTTTGGAAAAACATGATTTGCATTAGTTTCTTGTGCTCATCCGAAGTGTCTGCATTTTGTATTATTATTATTCTCTTTCAATATTTTAAGCTTTGTTTTTCTTTGTTTTTCTTTTGTATCTTCATAGAATTAAAAAATTATCATAAAAGAATAGAAAAATAATGTGAGAGAGTTATTGAAACGTAGAAGAAAGTTACAAGTTCATACATGAATGCCGTTATTTTATTTACATTTGCATAATACAAATACATAGATTTATATATTTGTGAAATAATTTAGCATGCATAAATAAGATGCACCTTCAAAGTTAATTTCAATTTCAATGTAATATTGATTAAGCAAAACGTTACACATTTGCAAACAAAACAAAATTTTCATAAATGATAAATTTTCATTCGCTTTTAAGTCGCATTTGATGCGCAATTACGTTACATTTTATGTAGATGGCACTTTTTTCATTAAATCATTCTAGTTAGAATTACCTTGTAAATCGATCTGCTTATTTCTCGTGCCCAAAATGGCGCAAAAATGAATCTAAACGATTTCAATTGAAGTAGAATCGGAAAGACTTTTGTAATTATTTTTTTTGATTTTTTTTTAGCAAAATGTTTGTCAAAAATTAGACTCATTTTTTTTATATTTATAGAATTTAAATTATGCTCTAAATTATACCACAAATGATAATTTTCGATTGCAAATTTGATTGCGAGAACAAATCGGTATCAATTTAAGTTGAATCACATTCAGCTTAAATTGCCTCCGTTTTCTTTTAACAAAAACTTTCTAAAATTTAAATCAATTTTTTATATACACTATTCAGAAGTTAGTAGTATATTAATTTTGTCATAATGTTTGTAACACCAAAAAGTTAACGTCGATAATCGTACAAAGTTTACATATTCTTGAGCCACATCAAATTCTGAATCGATTAATCTGCCTGTCTGTCAGCTTTTTTTTGTGCAGGCAGGTTGCTCTTGAAAATGGGCCCACAGTGCAACATAAACTGTGGGCACCTCGGTTTCTTAAAACAAAATTTAACTGCAAAGATAAAAAGCTAAAATTTTGTTCTGGTAGAAAAGTTATTGGTCTACAAGATCTATTTAAAAATTATCCATATCGGCACCGAACGCATTTTCTATCTGATACTAAAAAAAAAAAGCTCTGAATCGTAGTATCATGGAGTATGGAGTGGATGGTGGATATACAAGATTTGCAGTCAGATGTACATAATTTTTTTACTTGTTATTTTTACTCTAGTTATAATTCTAATGAGATGCCATAATTCTTAGTACGTATTTTGCATCCAGAACAAACTGAATTGAACATAAGCAAGATTGTAAAATTTTTAGGATCATTTCTCATATAGAAGTTTTTTTAAGCAAAAAAAAAAAAAATAGATAGGTGATTAAAATTTTATAGATTTTCTCAAATAAAAATCCATCCAAAATTAAGCAAATTTATCTAGTTAAGGCCACATCAAATAAACTTTTCGCATCATTCAGAAAGTAAAAGTTTTTAATTTCTTCATACATTTTTATGTTTTTTAAGCAAATTAAAGTGTGGCTCCAATAGACTGATTATCGACAGACTTTTAATCATTTTGTTTTATTTTACTTTATTTTCTTTGTAAATTTTGATATTAAATGTTGTATTTTTTCTAAAGTAAAAACTTTGCCTTTTAGTAAATATTCTTAAAAGTTGCATCGAATAGAAATCTAAATTCATAAAATTATTCTTTTTTTTTTTGTTTTTGAATTTTTATAAGTTATAACAAAATATTAATTAAGAAGCGTCAAAATGTTAAAGCAAATTCTGACTTTTTTAAAAAATTGAGAAAGTTTAAGTTATCAATCTATTTATAACATTTTTTGCTTTACGATTAATAAATTTTTATCAATTAATGATTCATAGATTTGTTTGAGTGGAACATCCTTATTTGCAAGAAATGCAATGACTAATTATTTTAATTAGACACAACAAAATTATTATTAAACCAAAATTATTCATTGAAGTTCCAATGAAAATTTTTAAGAAAAAATATTTCTGATAAAAAAAAAACTTGTTCATTTTCAAGACAATTTCTTTCACTTTTTCATTCTATATAAAAAATTAATTTTAATTAATTTTTTTTTAATTAAAATTTAATTTTAATTAATTTAGGAAATGTCCTAAATCTATGAGATTTCTAAATGCTCAAACATGGACGATTATTATTGTTATTATAATTTTAAGTTTAAAGTACATTTTGGACTACATTTCTAAATTGTATCGATCTCTCTAGTGTTCGAAGGTATATTGATTTAATCAAAACTTTTGCTACTCAATCTGAAGATAACTTATCTTATTGTCTGTTCTATGCTAAATCGTTTGTGTTAAGAATCCATTATGCTATCAGTTGGTTCCGCTTTCAGTTGATTCTATTCTTAATCGAATTCATTTTTAGTTAATTCTCTTGTTAGAGTTAGTTTGGTTCTACTTGGTCGATTCTACTCTGAGTCATTTCAAATTAATTAATAAAAAAAAAATTTAATTTTGTCTGATCTACAAAATGGAATATTTAATCTAAATTTCAAAATTCTACCAAAAAGTTACATTTTAAAAATGGTCTAAAATACTTAAGAGACACATTGTAAAGTAAAAACTTTTCAGAAACCTTAATTTACTAAATGAAAACGTTAAGTGAATTTATAATTTATTGTAATTATTTTTATTTTTTTTTTTTATTTTCAAAAAACCAATCAAAAAGTGAAGGAAAAGGTAATGGGATCAGAACCTTCTAAAATTCATTTCGTTACATTTTTTTTTTTCATAATTTTTTGATATTTCTTTCTTTTTTACAATATTACTTAATTTTGGCAGCGTATAATTCTATCTCAATGTTGGGTGCTTAAAAGTTCATATCAACCAATTGTTATAAATAATTTTCTTGCACATTAGTTTTTTATATTATACGTGATATTAGTGAAAATCCAGTTTTACCTGCATCGTGTGAATTTTTTGTCTTTCTGTTTCGGTTTTTTTTTCTTTTTTGTATTTTATTTTTTAGGTATTTTTTCTTTTACTTTTTTTTTGTTTTTTTTTTGGTTTTGCCTTCTTAAACAATAGGTAAAGAAGAAGAGAATGGCCAAGATATGTTTAATTGAGTTTTATTCAGTTTTTTTTTTTTTTTTTTTTTAGTTTTAGAAAAAGGTGATTTGATTTCTGATTTTCTGTTATCGTGTACGTGAGAAAACTAGAAAACTCAAAAATTTTTAGCAGATTAAAGTGTAAGATTGGAAACAACGTGAAATGGTAGTAAATTGTAATGTAATGTAATTCTTTTTCTTTTCAAGATATTCAAGGAATTTATTAGAATTTTTCATTAAACACAAGATTACGCGTCTTTGTCTCTGCTCTTTGTCTGGCTCTGTGTGTGCAAAAATTTTCCATGGCCACCCATGGTTAAGATGACATAAAATGTAATTCTTTAAATTAGACGGAAATTAGAAGGAAATATTTTTGAAAAAATTTACAAATGTTCAAGTAATTAGGAGGATAATTGTTAAAACAAAATATTTAACTAAATAACTTAAAAGAGATGCAGACTAAATGAAAAAAACAAAAAAAGAAAAATTTGCAAAAAAAAAAAAAAATATTTTGTTTTATAACATACCTGAAATGTTGTGTTAAGGAAAAGAGAAAGGGAAACAACGAAAAAATCAATTTCGATGTAAATGGTGTCGTTTGAGGTTTTTCCTCTTCTTCTTTTGAGTTTTCTTCGAGTTTTTTTTTTTGGAATTTTTTTTTCAGTGTTTCATTTTCACTGGCCGTTTGATAGATTTAAAAAGTTATATAGTTGCGCTGTGCTGCGTATGTTGAAAGTTGCTGTTGCTGAAACAGGCTGCACCAATTTAATTTAAGAACGTTAATGGCACTTTCTTCTCTCTCTCTCTCTCTCTGTCACTTTCTCTCTCTCCTTCTATCTCTAGCACTTTCTTTCTATCTATTTCCCTGCTTTTCTTAATCTCTCTACCTGTCTCACGCTCCAATCTCTTTATCGCGCTATTCTTGCTTGTACTCAAAGCCTGCGCATCTATTATTATTATTATTATTATTATTAATGTTGTTGTTGCTGTTGTTGTTGTTGTTGTTGTTGTTTGATTTGTTACAGGATAATTGTTACAAGTAAAATTGCAAGTGTTACTTTTGGCCAATATATGAAATCATTTTAAAAAGATTTTATAGAACAGAATTTGGATTTAAGCTGCTTTCAATTCATTTCCATTTGTAAAGTTTCAAGATGGAAATCATAAATGCATTATTTTGGTAAATGTTTTCACTTTTGTGCGTTTCTTTTTCTATATAAATGAAATCGCTTACTTAATAAAAATTTCTTATATAAAAACTTCTTTGTTTTTTTTTTTTTTTGAACTAGAGTTAACCACACAAATACACATAGAGAGAGAGAGAGAGAGAGAGAGAGAGAGAACAAGACAGAAAAATTGGCGCAAGCCTTACAGTTAAATGTTTAACGCTGTAAATTTTTGGCTTTCTGTCGCTTTTAGACTTTTTATCTTAGTTTGATAGTTGGGTCAAATTTGTACATAAAAAACACTCCATAAAACACAACAACAACAACAATAATAATAATAATAATAATAATAATAAGTATTCAAAGATGATTTAAATAAATACAAAATACCAGCAAAGAAAATGAATACAGCACAATTTTGCAATCAAAAAAATGTAACAAACAGAAAATAATATTATGCATAAAAATGCAGGCGAATGTTAATTGGAATTGTATCTATGTATGTATGTGTCTACATTGTGTGTATGTGTATGTGTACGTGTGTGTATATTTGTAATAATATCTTTGTAGTGATGATTGTTGCTATTGTGATGTTGCTGATTATAATAATGCTGCTATGCTGCTGCTGCTGCTGCTTTTTTCTTTACTAATTGTTATGATTATTGTTCTTGTTATTGTTGTTGTTGAAAATGTAACACCAACCAAATTACAGTTATTTTAAATGATTTTGTTTTAGTTTTGCTGCCTTTTTCTGCTGCTTACAGTTGTTTTCGTTTCGTTTTTTTTTTCTTCTTTTTTCTTAATGCTTTATTTTTCGCTTCTTTTCTTCTTTCTTACTGTTAATTATTCGCTTTACTCTCTTTTTCTCTATGCTTTACATTTAATTTATCTAAACAAGGATACTAATAATAAAATAGATATTTAATTCTTCCTCTTCTTTAATTTCTACTTCTCAAATATGTTTCCAATTTTTTTTTTTTTTTTTTTTGGTTGGTGTCCTCCTTTTCTTTTATTTCTTCCGAATTTTCTTTAAGAGAATATTATGTTTAACTAAATATTAACAATTGATGGAACGTATGAAAAAAAGCTTTGGCTTTTAGCGTTTTATCTTTATTTGAAGAATGAATCTAGTTTCTTGTATATTTTTCTTACTTTTTCCTTTATTTTCGAATTTTTACTTGATTTTAAGATTTTTACTTATAATTTCGTTAATTTATTCATTTATATATCTTCTAATTGTTCTTTTTGAATAGCTAAAATGTATAAAATAGTAAACCGAGAAAGCAAGAAGAAGAACAATTTCCAAAAAAAATCTCCTTCAGCAGCGTTTTTACGCAATTTTAGAAAAACGCACTCGTTTCTACTTTTATTATTATTATTATTATTATTATTGCTGTTTGTTGTTGTTATTACTATTTTTGCTTTTTTATAAATATATTTTTCTTTTTACGTTAGCGTTTCAAAAGCGAAATAAAGAAGGAAAAAACAAAAAATCAAAAGAAACAAACAAAAAAAAAAAAACCAGGCAGAAAAAACACCGACACGCGTACACTAACACTCCACTTACTTTTGCCACTCACAATATTTATATATGTTGAGAATGTATTTGTAATGGCCACACATGAATTATTTTTCATTTGGCTTAAAAGAAAAATGAAAAAAGAAAAAACAAAAACAGCAAAAAGTACAAATCGACAAACAAACAACAAAGTAGAAGTTTTACATTTTGGCCTCATATAATTCTAATATACATATACATATGCATACATACATACATATATACGTATAAACGTATATATGGACAATGTAGCTCATTTAAATGTAAAAAAAAATGTTACTTTATTGCAAAAGTTTTCACCTTTATAAAGAAATAGTAAGTAACAATTTAACATACTTTGTAAAAGATACAGGAAGAGAGGCAGAGAAAGGGGCAGAGAGAGAGAGAGAGAGAGAGGAGAGAGAGACTCAGTAAGTAGAACAGAAGGAGAAGAATTCTATAATTTTCCTTTAAGCATTAACTGAAAAAGCAAGTGTAAATTTTATTGCTATCATTGTTGTTGTTGTTGTTGTTGTTTTGTTAGTATTATTATTATTGTGTTTATCTTTCAAACCGTCTTCATCTCGTTTTCTCTTGTATATTCTTTAAACATAAAATTTCCTCTTTTTTTTCATCTTTCAATGGAATTATTTATTTATTTATTCATTTGATGCCTTTCACTCTTTTAAAATAAAAAGGTGTTTTCTTTATACATAATATGCATATAGATATGTATGTATATGTGCATGTATCTGTCGCACTTAAAATTTTTTTTTTGTTTTATGTTTTCCATTTATCTAAAACTTCCTTTTTATAATAAAAATCCATTGATTGATTGATTGCATTGCAACGAAAAAAAATTGTGCCTTCTTTACATTTATAATTTTAGTTTAAAGATTCATTTATTTACTTTTTATTTATTAGTTGAATTTTGTTGCTATTTGTAGTATTTTTATTATTACAATTTAAAGGCACTTTTTTAACAAAACTCTTTATATATTTTCTTTTAGTATAAATGATTTATTTTCCATTTTTCCTCATTTCTTTGGTTTACTTTGTTTTTCTTAAATTTTTCTTTGATTATTGTTACTTAATTTCTATTTATTTATGTGGATATTTCTTTCATTCATGATTTGTATTTATTTTCAACTTATTTTTATAAACATTTATATGCTTATCTAAAACTTCTCTTCACAAGTTGTTATTTTGTCAAGTATATCCAAAAGGCGAATGAAGAAATAAGCACGATTCAATAATTTTCAATTATACAGTGATGACAATTGATAAAATTTTCATTACGATAAATAATTAGTTATGGTAATATGTGTGCCGTAAATTGTGCAATTTTAACATTGCCAGCATAAAGAAATATAATCTATATGTGAGATTATTTTGTAGTAAAGTTCCGAACTCTTATATATTGCATTGATAACAATAACAATCGGAAGAAATTAGTTCCTTATTTTTATATTATTGTCAGCTTTTAAATGATATCAAAAAATTTCACGGTCTTCAAATATTCTTAAATTTATTTTAAACTGCTTTTTCTAAAGACAATTCACAGTCTCCTATGAAGCTAACCCAGTCTTTTTGAAAAAGCTTTAAATTTATCTCTGTGATCATTTGTCTGAAGTTTTCCAAACAAAAATTTCTAAATTTTTTAATAATTTTAATGAAATTTGAATTGAATGAACCAGTAATTTAGAATAAGTGAATCAACTCCATTCCAGTGAATCTATCAAACAGTTTTCACTTTTTAATATAAAAATTCTCATACAAAATTGCATTTATTTATTTTAATGGCAATAAGTTTTAGTTTTAAATTTTTAACTTCTTTTCTATTATTTTTAATTTAATTTACAAATATATTTCAGACAAGTTTCATGTTTTTTGTTTTTGTGAAACTCTACTTTTATTTCGTTATCTTTAAAAATGTACAAAATTTATTATTAACATCATAAAAATCATCATCTTCATTTTCACTATTTTTATCACTATTATCATTATCATTATCATTATCATTACCTTTATGATTAACCTTTTCATTCTGATTTTGTGTAATTTCAGTTGCAGGATTATTTAATGGATTATTATGAAGAGCATACGCTTCTTGTTTTTGTTGCATTGATTTCTGTTTATTTCTAGAATTGCGACGTTTCCCCGGTTTATTATTTGTCATATTAGATGATTTTTTCCAACTGGGTACAAATTTATAACACCATGACCATAAATATTGATAAAAATCATACATCATTTGTGAATCTTGCAATAGAAAATTTTCAATATAATAGAAAGGATCTGATCGAGACTTTAATAGCTCATATAAATTATATAGAAAAACACCGCAATACAATTGATGAAGTTGTGGTACATCATAAACAAAATCTAATAAAACATTTAATGAATGTATTTGATATAAAATTGCTTGAAATTCGGCAAATGCATGTAACACAATCGTTGAATATAAATCATATTTTTTCTTAAATATTTCTGGCATATAAAAATATTTCAATAAATTATATTGCACTAAATAACAATCGGATTTTGGTATATAAGTCATACGTTCCGGTATGGGCAATTCTAATAAATTTTTACGTATTTGTCTTTTACAACCATCACGTAATTTTTGTTCATTACGCACTTGACGTTCTCTTTGGATAATTTTGGAGAAACGTTTTTTAAATGTGTTTAGATTACGTTCTGCTGGTATTGTTGAATCAATTGTCCTTAATACGACCACACATAAGATCAGAGCATGTAAATGTATTAAATCGCAATGTTGAGATTTTTGTAACCAATAGACAATACTTAAAAAATATAATTGCAAATCTTTTGGTAGATCTGTAATCGTATTAAATAATTGCTCTGAACATAATTCAGGCATTTTAATTTGATATATTTTACGTAAAAGTAATGGATCCGGTTGAAATGGTTTAAAATAGCATTTCGGCAATTCTTCCAATTCATACACTTTATAATGGATATTTGTGACACGAGCTTGTCGCGTCAAATATGTAAAATAAGATTTTCTTCCATTTGCGCTCGCAATTATATTTTCATTTTCATTTTCATTTTCATTTTCATTTTCATTTTCATGGGCATTATGTAAATTATCTTGTTGAACATTTGCTCTGGCCGTAGCGTTACTTAATAAGGTGAATGTATGTAGTAAAATTGGTAGAGCCACTTCATTAGAATCATTATAAGCATAATGTTCAATTTGTGGATTATTTATATATTTGTGTAAGTGTAGAAAATCTACAAAGAATCGTGGAAAATGACCTGCATACAATTTATCTAAAAACCATTTTGGAAATTTTCGTAATGCCCCAATTCTATTGATATTTTTTTGATGATATTCATCTAAAGTTGTTGAAGTTAAATGAGAAACATCATTATCATTAACATCACCATTGTGACATTTCTCTTCCATTTCTATTGTACTAGCTTCATTATCTGATTGGGAATTATCATTATTAGATGAAATTATACAATTGAGTACTTCAAATTCATTAATTTCGTCAATTTCATTGGCAATTTCATCTTCAGAACTTTCGTCAACCAACAACGATTCTCTAAGACTGCAATTGAATTGATTCTTGTCTTGCAGTAATGTATTCTTCGAATTGCTGAAGAAATCATATGAGTGGCACATTTCATCTGAATAACTCTTCATAGCTGCCAGCAATTGAGCTTGTTTATTCTAAAAAGAAGCAGGTAAAAAGATCATGAATATCATTTACAAATCGTTACTTATTTGTAATATTTTCTATAGCTTGTTTCTTTCTTCGGAGATGACGGCTACATTTACCTTTGATAAACGTTGTAAAACTTTCGTTAAAGCTGTTTCATAGGTCTCATACTTTAGCCAATTAATTATAGTTCTTATACGTCGCTGTTGGGCATTAGTTTTATGGGAGCGGCTCATTTTCGATATACCAGATATATTTGTATTTAAACAGGAACTACGCGATATGTAATCATTACCAAGCAAAGCAGCAAATAAAGGTAACTTTTCTTGATCTAATTTTATGAAATGCTCGATGCGATATATACAACAATCGAGAAATTTATAAGACACCATTTCATTCTTATTCTTACTATTGTTATTGTTATTATTATAGTTATTCTTGCTTTTAGTATTGTTCAGTGGAGTCTCCTCCATATTATGCATAATTTGTTGACGATTGATGAGCTTTTGTAAATGTCTAGCTTCTGTATGCTTTAATTTTCTACCTTCTTCCACCAACGTCTTATTACCTTTTATAATTTTCGTATGAATTTTTAATGTTAATGTTACTAAAGGTATATAGAGAACATTATATATATAAAAATCTGAATCATAACTAAGTACGGGACAATTAAGTTTACGACTTAATGTTGCCAATTCTTGATCAGCTTCAAATATGCAACGCATTATTGGAACATTGCAGGCTTTGATAGCTGAAATGAAAACTTCTTTTAACATTAAGGGGAATATTGGTTGTGAGCCACATGGATTAATACGTTTTATAACAGAAATTTTTCCACGCATACGTTGACCAACTGAACGTAATTTACGTTTCTCATAACCGCCATCCATTAAAACATATGGCTTAATATTACAAGCTGTTAGCACATTAAAGAAATTTATAACAGCTCGATAGAAATCATCATAATCACCACCGAATGCTGAATAAGCTCCACTATAATCTTTATATAAATTACAGGCCAAACAATCACCATCAATCACCAAATTACAATCATGTAATTCATATGGCAATAAATATTGCTCCGCGTAACGTGCTATATAGCTGGTTAAACCCTTTACACCCATTTTTTTCTATATATTTAGAGGTATAAGAAAGTCACAATTAATCTTTATTGAGTTACACTTGCTGCAAAAAATTCTACTTACGTTACATTGACAAAGTCATACAAAACAAAAACTAGCGGGGGCTCATTTGTTTTTTTGGAATTCGAAGCACATTTATGCATATAAAATAGTAAAACCGTTATGATCAGTCGAAATCGACTTTTAAGTTCTTTACATTATATCACTTAATGTTATGAATGTATCTTATCTGGATGAATGCTTTAAAGAGTTCTTTATATGGATGGAAGTTAGAAATAAGAGTTTGATCCATAAATTTAATCCTTGTATATAAAAAAACTACTCTTTCACAATTTTCATTTACCAAATATCAGTAAAATATATCTGATATGTGGAGAACTTGGGTCAGAAAATTTACAACGCTGAATCGCTACTTAAGATGACATTTATTTCACAATAGTTTGGCATATTGTTATTAAAAGTATATGGCAACTCTTTTGAAAATAATTATTGTTTATTTATTTAGGCAATCTGGCTTATTTTTGCATATATTATTTTTTGTTCTCTTTTGTTATTTTCTTTGTTATGCTAAGGTAAATTATTTGATTTGTGTTCTGTAAGGAAAATATACCTGCTATGTTTTGTACTTTTTTTTTTGGTATAATTATTAGAAAAACCCGAAAAAATTAAGGTATGAAGGAAAGCTTACAAAGAAAGAGGAAACACTGCCAACGAATTTAAAACTACTTATGAAATTAATTACATTTACACTTCATCTAAAACCGAAGAAAACATGATCACTTCCAAATAAATTGTAACTTCAATAATACATTTAATTCTAATAACAATAATAAATATAAAAATATATAATCAATATTAAAGGTAATACCGAATTATTATAAAGTGTTTACAGATGTTACATATGAGCATTATTTAAAAAAATTTTTTTTTTGTATTTCATTTTGTTCCTAGTATTCAATCACTGCTGTTTGGAGTAAATGGTAGATGCTTGAGCATATGTTTTAATTTCTATTAATATTTTAAGTCCTGCATCATCGTTATATGAAGTTTAATTATTGCTGATATTTCAGTTATTTAACTCAATATATTCAGAGATTCATAAATCGTATTACTTTGCTCAGATGTTGCATGAAATATGGATAGTGTTTTTGAAACATATTTAAGACCAGATGGAGTACTGGCTGGTGCAGTGGCTGGAGCTGTTGTCGGTGAACCAGATGATATACCAAAAGTAGATCAATCAGTTTGGATATTGGGTAAATGTTATAATGCTTTACATGACATTGAGTTAATACGACGTGACGTACAGTCGCGTTTGTGGTGTACATATCGTCGTGGTTTTGTACCATTGGGTGAGGCACAATTAACAACCGATAAAGGATGGGGTTGCATGTTAAGATGTGGACAAATGGTATTAGCTCAAGCATTAATTGACTTACATTTGGGCCGAGACTGGTATTGGACGCCAGAGTGCCGTGATCCTAATTATTTAAAAATTGTCAATCGTTTCGAAGATTCACGGAAAAGTTATTTTTCCATACATCAAATAGCATTAATGGGTGATTCAGAAGATAAAAAAGTTGGTCAATGGTTTGGTCCTAATACAGTTGCTCAAGTGCTCAAGTAAGTGAATAATAAAGAAATTTTATATGTTAAAGTCCAAATAAAATGAAATGTATTAACTGTAAAGTATTCTGTCTAATATATAGAAAATTAGTACCGTACGATGATTGGTGTGGTTTAGTTGTACATGTGGCCATGGATAATACCATTGTAATAGATGACATTGGTAAATTATTGATTTATTTGAAATTATTGAAATTACATAATTTTTCAGTTAAATAGAACTGAATGTTATATATTTATTTCAGTTTCTTTGTGTCAAATCGATTCGATTAGAACAGATTCATGGAAGTCTTTATTACTTGTCATACCATTGCGTTTAGGTTTAAATGATATTAATCCAATTTACATACCCGCCTTAAAGAAATGTTTTGAATTGCTGGGCAATTGTGGTGTAATTGGTGGTAGACCCAATCAAGCCTTATATTTTGTCGGTTATATTGAGGATGAAGTTTTATATTTAGATCCTCATACGACACAACGATCGGGTAGTGTTGGTCAAAAAACGTCACAACATGAATATGAATTTGATGAGACATTTCATCAAAAATATGCCGGACGATTGCAATTTAAGCAAATGGCTCCTTCATTAGCTCTAGTAAGATGTTAACATAGAATATAGAGAACAATAATTTTTAGCAATAATTAAATATGACCATTTTTTAAATTATATATTTATAATTTAATATATAAATTTTTTTTTCTTATGTTTTAGTGTTTTTTATGTAAAACTCGTTTAGCTTTCGATATACTATTGGACAAAATGACGACAGAAGTTTTACCAGCTAGTACACAACCAATGTTTGAAGTACATTTAAAACGTTCACCTGAATGGAAGTCTCAATGTGAGAGAAGCAAAGGTTTCTAATTATTTTATTTGCCATTTTTTTGCTTATACATTAATTTATAAAAAAAAAAAATTTTTTTTTTTTATATATATAAATTTTATTATAGAATTAAGTTTCATTCATAATAGTGAACGTAGGGATAGTGATAGTGCAACGACTGAGTCTCCGTGTAATCATTTAAATGATTGCCATACTAAAACACCATCATGTGATTCTAGTTATGTATCTGCCGTAGCAACACAAGTTGACACAGAAGGTGAACAACAAAATATGAATTTTTTAACGACTACATTGATAAATACCTTTCCTATCCATTTTGCCATCCAAAAGATAGTTTCATCCATAAAAGGTAGCTTCACAAATCTGGTATTGATAATTAATATTCAGATCTGAATAAATATCACCATATCTGAACAATTACGTTTAATTAAAATTATCGCAAGAATGAATGAAACAATTTCGATTGTGATTATTCAAGAATTTTCCATAGTTAAATATGACTTTATCGTTACACTCTACATTGTGTACTCTAAGATTATGCAGATGTTTGTAACAATCAATCGATTCATGTTACTTTCTAAATTAATTTTAGCATGTCTATACGTTTAGCATTTGTGCTAGAACAGTACATTGGTACAGATTCTCATTATGTCTTGACCTAAAAAGGGAATCTAATAAAAATGGAGTTAGAGTCCATTCAAGTTAATTTTTTTTTGTCTTTGGAAATAGTTGTTCGAAAAAAATTTATAATTTTTGATAGTTGGCAGCGAAAATTGGCCTATACAAGTGCATTAACACGTGCATGAAATTTGATCCATAGCGGTCCATTTTTTGAATTCCCTATCAAACATTAAACTCTTCAAATCATTTAAAAATCGCACGTTTTTAATTTCATCAATTTCCAATTGACTTTTCAGTTAAATTAGGCAAAGTGGTGAAGGGTAATTAAGAGTCGGCTCCTATCGATTATAACTTTGTTGTATATTTTTATTCATACGTTTATCTTTTTCATTTCATTTTCTTTTTATAATTTTTTATAATTTTTTTTTTAGAATTTGAAAATGTCAATGATGTTGAATTGAAACGGCACTATTGCAAAGATAGTAATCGGAGTTATACCTCAGATACGGATGAAGATGATTTTGAGTTTATCTCATAGATTATAACGATTATGTATTAGACAAAGATCATTTTGTCTCTGATAATTTTTTAGCAATCAATATTTTTAAACCTTTGATTTATTTGTTTTTATTATTGCACTCTGCTTTTAATCAATTTTTTATATAAAAATGTATGAAATTTTTTTTTTTGTACATATAAGACAATATAATCATTTTGTAATGATTTTGTATTTAAATTTTATACGTTTTGTAGATAAAGAGAATTAAAGTACGTGACATATGTAAAGTGAAAAAAAATGCCTTAAAAATGCTGTATAGTAATAATTATTGAGTAGATGTATGTGTGAAAATATTTAATTATTTAAAAATTATAATACAAAAATTTATAATTTAAATAAACCTTTCTTTTTTTAAGGAAAATAATTTTGCTATCAAAAAAGAAGACTTAGTTTATAGCCCTCAAAAAAACAATTCCAATCAGAGACTTTGATAACAAAAATTTTGTAGAACATAAAGCAAAAAATATACGTTTGTATTTAGTGATTGTTATAGTTTTGATTTATTTATTTAGTATTAGTTTTAACGGTCATTTTGCAATTCAAATAAATTCTTTTCAAATGGAAGTTAAACACCGATAAAAAACTGATTACAAAAGGTCTTGGCTGATACTTAAAGCTTCAACAAGGCTCTGTGAAAATTAATAAGCATAAAACTGTAATTTTTTGATGATTTGTAAAGTCCGTCATCCATATAAATGGATTTGGATTTGCTTTGAACTGGACGGTATTGACACATTCTCACATAACAAATTTCATTAAAATATTTTTTAAAAATGTAGAGAAATATTGCGGTAACAAATGCACAGGGACAGAGATTAGATATAAAGACCATTATACAAACTTCATTTAAATTAGAAAGTGTTTGGGTCTACTTCAACTTTTCCCAGGTATACGAATATCTGCGTGTACTTAAAATACCTTGCATTACAATTAGTTTAAAATATAAACAGTATCAAACCTTAATTGATCGCTTATTAGTCTAATATTTAAAAGTCAGGAAAGTGGAACAATGGTCGAGATTGTGTAAAAATCAAATTTTTGAAAAGCTTTAAGAAAATCTGAATTAATCTTATATAAATTTAATATACACATCAATTAAAAAAAATTGTTTTATCCAAAGAGAACTTGTGAATGGAACAATTGACACAAGCACAATTTACTAAGTGATTGCTTTGACACTTTTAGATAATTAGGGTGCGGTTCAAATAAATACCATAATTAATTGATTAAACTTATTATTAATCACTGTTAAAATACTCTGTCATAAACTAGCTGGACATACCTTATTCCATTTTTATTTTTATTTTTATTGCACGCTCAAAGCAAGGCCGTGCACTTAGTTTCTTATTCTTTCTTCCTGAAATTGTTCTACTTAATATATGACTCACGAAATATGCAACGTACTATAATAAAAATTGTAATATGTAAAAGGAAAATGCACAGGAGGAATTATGATGAAATTTTTTGTATAGAAAAATTAAACATAAACATTAAAGAAAAAGGAATTTCAATTGTAAATTTTTATGTGGCATAGGATTTTATAAATAATTTGCATTTGGTAAATAGAAATTAACTAAATAACTAAGAAAATAACATATGGCTAGGAACAAATCTTGAGTACCCACCGCCTATATACCACGATATTACGATTCCGAGTCTGTTTTACTTTTAGAAGTTATTTCAGATAGAACGCACAAAAATAAAAAAGTGAAAAATTGATATTGTATAATTTTGAGTAGGCGTGGCCGATTTGCTTGATATTTGGAGAAATGTTGGAGACCAATAGCATTACTATTTGTAGTTGTATTTGCAAGTTTCAAAAAATGAACAAAAAACCGCCAAATTTTAATTAACAAAACTGAGGTGTTCTCTCTTTACGTTGCACTATGGGCATGCCCTATGACTGATTTCGCTCATTTTTAATACCAACCTGCCTGCAAAAGTTTTTGATGTCCTTTACCAAATTTGCGTTCGATGTCCCTTTTTTTTACGACCAGGAGAATGTTAACAACACACAGACTGTTGGACAGACAGACTGACATATCTATACTTTATAGGGCCTCAGAGACTTTGTTTTGGTTGTTACAAACGTAATGATAAAGTGAAAATACCTAAAACCTCTGGTGGGTTCTGGGTATAAGAGCAGTATACAATCGCTCATATATTTCAAACACAATTCAATGCCTGACTAATACGATTCTTGTAGCTTCCTATTTTACATATAACTTAAATGTGTTAGATGAATAAACACAGATGTAACATATAATGTAATATTTCGGTTGATCAATTTTTTTTAAAGGGTTAATGAGGAGGGAAGTGAAAATATTGTTGTTAAGTCAATTACAATAACAATTATGGTGGATAACAATTATGGATTACGAGATAATTTTGTAAAAAAAGTCTCATTTCAAGTAAAACTCTGAGAGATGTTTATTTGGAATGTGGTCGAAAAAATTGCAATAAGCAGCTTACAATTTTTTGTGGAATAACTTTCTACGAAAATCTTTATAACATACTCGATAAATCTTAATAATTTTAGGCGTGATTTCTTAAATGTAAAATTATTTAGAAAGAGCAATTTATCGATTTCTTTTTTTTTCTAAGAAAATTGTTATGAATTTAATTAAATTATTATTAAATTAATTAATCATAAATTCTAATTTGTGATTGGAGAATAAACAACGAAAGTTCTGAAACGTTTGATAAAAATGTAGGTTTACTAAAAGTCTGTCTGAGTGTTCGATATATCAGTAAGAATTTTTTATTTTCTACGCTTCAAGCAGTTCCTTATTCGCGTTTTAATCGAGCATAAATTTTTTGATGAATACAATAATAATTTAACAAGAATTACGGATGCTGTTCAATAAGAAAAATAACGATTATAGGCTTAATTCTATGAATTTAAAAGTCTTAGGTGAAGCATCTAGATAAAGGCCATTTAATGAAAAACCTAAAAAATTCCACAAAATAATCTTGGAAGAAGACTAAATGATATTTCCAGAAGTGTGTGGTATTTTACAGAATTTAAATTGCACTGTGCTCCAAATTCTAAATGGAAATTTCTATTGGAATTTATATCTAGGTCTATTTAGTTGCGGAGGTCGTATTTGCTAACGCTTTAGACGATTTAAAGCACTTTGTGGAATTGTTAAAACTCATGTTCATTACATCGTAATAAATGGAGCACAAATCCATTATTACACACCCAAATCAAAAATCAAAAATATCTTAAGCTGAATGGGAAATTTACACAAAAAAAAGAAAATTAGCTGATAAGTTTGCGGTATAATCGATCGTATTTTATAAAATGTAGAAGATATTTCAGTATTTTTGAATTGATAGAATCAAGACATAAATCAAGAAAAGTGACAATTTTAAACTTACGTAAAATTTTATTCAATTTATTGCTCAAGGAAGTTCAATTTCTTTTCTTACCCCTAATTCTCAGATTTTTAATTCCGATTTTGAAATTGTAATTAATAATGCCACGTGTAAGTAAAAAAGAATTCTAATTCTGCACACACTTTAACAAGGCTTCTGTTTTTATTCCCTACAACACTTGTGGTGTAGATTATTATAAGTTTGTGTAAAAGTTTGTAACACCCAAAAGGGGTTGAGATACACCTACTTTTTATTGTACCGATCAACTGAGAGTCATTTTCTCATTCGATTTAACCGTGTCTGTTCGTCTATTTGTCTGTGTGGCTATGTGTCTCTTCATCTATGTGCAAGCTAGAGCTTGTAATTTTAGAGATGTGTTTACGAATTTGGGCACAGAGGGTTTCTTTAGTCTTAGTCGAACTCTAATAATAATGACTAAAATCGGATAATTTTTTCGACCACGCCTCATGTGATGACTTTTTTTTAGGAAATACTGCTTAACTATATTTTGGTATAAAAAACATGTGTACCAAATTTTGTCAAAATCGGTCCATATGTACGGCCACTTCACAAATAAAGGCGTTTTCGAAGAAAATTACTATACGGACAAAAGATGCAATTTTGAATACATTTAAGTGTTATTACAAAATTGGCACTGCCCTTTATTTTCACATAGAAAACATGTGTACCAGATGGGTACATTTTTTGAACCAGATGGGTAGCTCCTCTCATATAACAACCATTTAAATAATTTAAAAATTTTCTTAACTTTGTTGACTTGCAATTCTCTTAGTTGACTTTAATCGCCTAAAGCAAAGTGGTGTAGGGTATTACAGAGTTGTCTCCTATCGACCATAAAACTCTTGTTATCTTTTCAAAAAATTATTGTACATGCACTGAAAGTATTAAATTGTAACAGTCATGAAGCAATATCAAGGTGTTTTACCATAAATATCTATATTCATGTAAATAAATAAATGTATATCATTTAAAGGAAAATTATAAAAACGTAAATATATACATATACATATAGGTGTATATGTGTATATATATATGTATATGGAGCACAAGAAAAAATTGATGTTAAATCCGGTATAAAATTCCATGCAATAAGGCTGATTGTTCTTAATGATTGGAATGACGACCACTTGACCAAAGGTGTTACAATCATGCTCAAGTATACTTGGATACAAAAAAAAAAAGCTATTCACTATCTGGAGGCTGAGGGGGATGCGAATTCTTTTAAAACGTTTGCAACACTCAAAAGAAAATTCATGCACAAATTTACGTAAATTTACGTAAACATTCAAAACTACGTGATACATTGACTTGAAAGTTTTAATTGATATCTCTTATAATGATTGGGCTTACACCACAAAAATGGATTTTGTAAAATTTTCATTTAAGGTGCTATGAGAAATTTTATTAAAGCGGGGGTACACATTTATGTAAATTTTTTCTATTAAATTTCTAGGAGAATTTAATATCGCAGAATTGAATGCAATTCTTGAAGGCAAAAATTATTAAGCTTCAATTTTGTAGATGCCTGAAAAGTTTTAATATGCAGATCAGTTGTGAAAATGACTTGAAAATATTGAAATATGCAAATACCTTCGAGTGAGAATATTTCTGTTATTTTTTACTTATAAATTTGTAGTCTTTTTTTACGTATGACATAATAAATGCAATACATAGAATAGAATGCTGACATTTTTTACCTTTACTGTACATGCTGCTGTCAAAAAAATTTCAAGCAAAAATGTCAAGTTATATGAAAAAAATAGGAAAGAATTTAATTGCGATGTTTTTATGATTTGCAGAGTTTTTATTACGGAGCCTTAAAACTCATATAAGAGGGACATCTTTTAAAAATTGTTTGTAGATTTATTTGACACATAAAAAAGTTGATCATATTTCCAATTACATAGTTGATAATTGAATGGTGTGTATAAAACAATCGGCTTAACTTAATTATTATATATTTACATTAAGTTTACATAAAGTGAGCATTTTAGTGTTAATTTTTATTGTAAATATATGACAGTCTTATAATATTTTTTAATTTATTATGGCATTTTATTGTTATGTGTAAAATTAAAAATAGGGTGCTTTAACTTTAAGAAATTTATACGAAAAATTCTACAGTATATTCTACTTGAAACAAAAAAAAAAAACAACTAATAAAAATAAAGTTCGCAAATTTATCCATGAATGAAAGAATCCATCACTTTAAGAAGTTAAAATGTATAAAATTATTCATTAATTATTTTTTGTTACAGTGTCTCATGAAGTGTAAATAAATATTTACTTAATTATCATTAAAGCTAAATATTTAGTGATTCTCTTAACGGCTATTTTTCTTATTCGTCAAATATTTTTATCAATATCATGGCAACTTGAAATACCAATCAAGCTGGGAAGCATATCTTTCATGTTTTTGATCAATACTCAATTCTGAATTAAATCAATTTGCTTGCCTATCTAACAAGCTAACAAGTAGCTTTCTAGTTGGAAAATTTCGTCTAATTTTCTAGCATTACAACTTTTTGTAAGTGAAATGGATTTTTTAGACTAAATGCCACGCCTTTAGCATAAGCATGAGTATAATTAATTTTTACGCTTTAATATTTTTCAATATTATATAGAAGATTATAATTACAGACAGAAATAGATGGGGTAGGTCCATATTAACTTATAACTCATTGTTATATTTCATTCTTACTAGTTAGTCCTTATATTTATTCCTTATATATAATTTTAAAAAAAATGACTTAGTTTAAGGAAGGTTGAGAATTTTGTCAAATGGAATGCCGAATTTTTCCAAATAAAGCTTCATTTTAGAAAAAGGTCTTACAAATCCATTTACAATTTCGCCAATTTTTTCAATGAAAGTGTATTTAAAATAGTGAACATGATACGTTAACAGTTTAAAAGGGTTTATAGTTTGGACAGTTTTTCCTAAAGTGGACACATCAATTTTTCCAAAGTTTCATAAAAATGATGATTTTTCAAGTTTTACCTAAAAAATGTTATATTTTTCCTTTTCGATTCATTGAGTTTACTTATTACCGTTATTAAACGGTATTTTAAACTTGACCTCGATCGATTATAAAAAGTTTAGTATAACATTTTCCAAAAGAAAATGTTTTTTTTTTAATGTAATTTAAGTTCTTTCAAATTAATTCCTAGAAATGTTGCAGAGAGAAAAGGAAATCTAATATCATTCTTGAATATGACTAATATGAGTCATTATGAAAAAAAAGAGCAAAGTAAACCAAAAAAACGAGTTAAAGTGTTATTGTTGCTATTGTGTTTTTGTTGCTAAAGGCATAAGCTAAATTGCGAGTACCCATTACCTCGGTATACAATTGTTATTGTTGTGACTACGGCGAATAAATCATGTCAACGAAAATTGATTTGTTTATGTACACATTTAATGTCAATAACATGTCATCACAATCAAGCGAACGAACAATTGACACATCTTTGACATTTATATATTTGATGGTGCAAAAACTTTAAATAACAGACTTTAACTTCTATGGCAATATTCATGATGATTATTAAATAAAGTGGAGCACAGTATTATGACAAAATGTCAATAATTTATAATAATTTTCATTTTTGTTTGCCTTTTTGTTTTTCTTTTTTTTCTGTTTTGTTTTTACTTTGGGTTTTTTTTCAATATTTTTTTTTTATTGTTTTGCGTTTATTTTTTGGTTTTACCTTTTGATTTTATTTTTTGGTCTTAATCATAGACAATCACTATTGAAGGTTATTGCCATAAAATTCCAACTGAAGATTATTCATATTGAAGTAATGTTTGGTTAAATGATTAACTCTAAGGTTATAAGTCATTAAAATTTATGTGTATGGGTATAGAGCAAATTGCTGTCAAATTTTAGGTATGTAAAAAGGAAAAAAAAAAAAAAGAAAAATTTAATTTGGTAATGTTTTAAAGTCGAGCATTCTAAGTTAAGTGAGCTCCACTTACATTTGTAAATTTTGATACATAAATATCACAATTTTATGATGTTTTCATAAAATATATATTATGAATTAATAAAATGGTACAAAAAGTATTTTCATAACTTGTTACAACATATTTTAGAATGTTTTTTTTTTTAATATATGACCTCAAATAGAAATAGACAATATATATTACATTTTAGATGGTAAAATATTATGAGAAAGGCAGCTGGTCTACACTTGACCCAAATCCATTTACCATTTAAATTATATTATTCCATTATTCTATTAATAATAATATTGAAACTTTTCAAAATCAAAAAAATATCTTTCACTTTATTTTCAAATGAGTCAGCGACTTTTGCCACACCCGTAGTATAAAGAATTACTAAAAAAAACTAGAAGTAGTAAAAGCAGCAACAACAAACAATGGAATCATAATAATAATAATATTATTATTATTAATAAATGTTATTATGATTTATTATACCGTTATATTTAATTAAATAATACACAAAACTTATTAAAATTAATATGAAAAATGTATAATTTTTGTAAGCGCTACTTACATCAAGATATTATAAATTGATTGGCATATTTATAACATCACAAAAAGGTTTCAATTACATTCGCCATTTTTTTGCATTAAACTAAACTTAAAAACATTTTCTGAAACATAGGGATCTATATATTTATATTTGATGAAGCTGTAAATAAGAATAAGATCTTGTAATTCGTTCATAAAATGAACATGAAGCACTTTGTACAACCCACCACCCAGAAGTTGAAGATGTATTCACTTTGTTATTACGCTTTTAACACTAAAAAAGAAGCGTTGGAGTTTCTATAAGTTAGCATATTCTTGATCAACATCAAAACTGAATCGATTTAGACATGTCTGTCCATCTGTCCATTTGTGTGTCTGCCTGCCTATTGTAAATACTCTTCGGCACATAAAATTTGAGTTATCAAACTCAAATTTGGTAGAATCATTAGAAATTATTGCATACAGATTGGTATTGAAAATAGCCAAAAATCAGTTAAAGAAGACGCCCATAGTGCAATATTAACTGAGAGCACCTAAAAATTTTCAAGCAAAATTTGATAGTTTTTCGCTCATCATTTGCAAATTGCAAAAGTTATATAGTTAAAATTTTTCACAAGTAAAGACATTGTAGGGTTTACAAAGTCTGTCCAAAGATCATTCAAATCGGGTACAGCTATACGAAATTATACAATACCAAAATTTCAATTTTTTATGTTTATATTTTCAATTTAATCCTAAAAAATTGAATCAGGTTCTGAATCGTAATATTATGATGCATTGGTGGCAAGTATCCAACATTTGGCCCCAGCCAAATGTAATTTTTTTACTTGTTCAGATAAAGCCCTATTTAAAAAAAAAGTTACTACATATAAAATTTTTTAACGAAATTTGTTACAAAATCTGGCTTTTTGTCATATAAAATTTTTGGGCCAAAAATTTGGCTTAGTTTGATATATTTTTAACGGCCTTTTTGTATACACTAGATTTTTGTAAACGTCTTTTGGTTTTTCACAATTTCTCGCCTACCAAAATTATGAAATTGCGTAGGGGTATTTAAAAGTCGGTATTAAAATACCACATTCTCATAATTTTTTTTTTTGCCAATAAGTTTTTTGAGTGGAGTGTTATTATAGAGGTTGACAGTATTTTCATCAAGTCTTAAATCCGTACATCTGCATCTACTTATATAACAGTATCTACTTATGTTGAAGATTTACCCGCAGCCGTAAAACGTTTTTAAACATAATTATTAAAAGTCTATGTCTGCCGTTTATAGTATTGATAAAAAATGAAGCCTTCTTAAAAGCCGTTGACTAAATTTTTGGATCTATCAATTCATTAAAGGGAAATGACAAGCAAATGAAACTATTTGCACGAGCAGCGACCGAGAAATGGGCACATCAAACATTATGAAGCCAAAGTCAATACCATCAATGAATAGTAAATTGATGATTTGTAGAATTCTTGTGCGGTACTAAAAACTGACAAGTATGAGTTGGTGCTTAGTGGGATTGATGACTTTCAATGCATTTGTGAACAGTTTAGAAAGTTTAAAAAGGGAACGGCCAAGATACAGAAAACTATGAAAAACCACTACACTTATTAAAATACGTTAAAATGAGAAATTTTACTGCAATCTTTGAATTCGTTAAATATTGCTGCTTATAAATATCAATAAATAGTCCTATACTTAGTTAAGCAGAATTTTCAAAAAAATGAAAAAAATCAAAAATTTGGATGATTTCGCAGATTTCTTTAAAAAACGAACATTTTATTTTATTAGGCATGGGAATTGGATATCTAAAAATTATTCAAGAAGTTTGGAATAAACTATGGACAATATCTACATATAAAGCTGTGCGAAAGTTCCTTTTTTGAAACAGCCTGAAATTTGACATAGCAAGTTGAGCTTTTAAATAAATCTAAAAATATTCAACAATTCCATGAGTTATAATTATTTGTTGGTATAAATAATTTGTATAAATTTATGGAATCTTGATTAGGGTCAATAAAAAAGGTGACAAAGAGAAAACAAAGAAGAGATCCAGTAGAAGCTTTACTTGGAAAATATGTTAATTATTAGTTATATATAATTGAGTAATCCAAAGCAAACTTAATTAAGCATATTTCTATATGACCAAATGTGAATCAATATTAATCATCACGTTGTTTCTATTTCGTTTTTTCACTCTCTTAATTTTTCAACTTGATCGAACCAATAAAAAAGAAGAAGAAACGGTGATAATTTCATTTTTAATCAGAGAGTCTTTGATTAATTTCAGAGAAAGTCTTTGGTTTAGAGAGAGGGATAGATGAAATGAATAATATTAATATAACTTTTCTCTCTTGAGTGAATAAATAAAACAGTTATTAACATAGTTAATAAACAAACTCTCTGATTAGAAGAAGAATTAAAAGAATTAGAAGGAAAGCAAAATATGTAGAAAAAACAATTCAAAATGAGTGTGATGCCGTACACACATACATGCACTATAAAGAAAATGATTTCTTTTTACAAATTAAAGTTGCAATTTCAGTCGTTTAAGAGAGGTCGATTAGAGTGGTTCGAGAAGTGTGAGCGTTCAATAAAGGCAAGTGGGAAAAAACTAAATCGCTTATAGAAAATCAAAGAGTGGCGCGCGATTTTATTGTGTGTTTTTGTATGTGTGTGTGCGTTACAAGTTAATAACGTAATCAATAAAGTATTTTTTTTCTATAATAATTATTTTTATTGTTGTGCTTTTATTGTTTTTGTTTTCGCTTTTCTCAATCTCTCCCATTTACATATTGTAAAAAACTAAAACTAAAATTGTAGTTGCCATTTACCATGCATTAAAAATATTGACGGCAATATTTTCTGTTACATTTGTGAAATTCTTTAAGAAAAGAAAAAATTATAAGAAAAATTAATAACAAAAAAAAAAAAAAACAAATGAAAGAAAATAAAGTGAAATATTCTAAGCATTAATTAATAAGAAAGAAAGAGCAATTTATAATAAACTAGAAATGATTTCAAACTGAAAGTGAAATTTAAAGCCAAAAAAAAAAAACGGAAAATTGAAAAATTATTGCAAGAAAATAATAAGCAAAGAAAAAAGAAAAGTAAAATGGCTTTAACGAATTTCACTTTACCATTTGGTACATTAATATCACCATGGAGTCCAGCTAGTTCACCATTACATCCGATACATCAACAATTAGCAGCTCATACAAATAATTTATTGTATTCTCCAGCCGAACATCAGCAACAGGCTGACGGTCTGCTGCCGCCAATCGTTTCAGATTTATATAAAAATAATCCATATGCTTTACCCCATCAACAATCGCCATCATCACCTTCACCATCATCAGTATCATCATCGTCATCTAATCCAATAGGAGCAGCAACAGGAACAGCAACAGCAACCACAACAAGTCAATTCCATTTTAATGTAAATAATCGTAGAAAAAATACTTATTTGCCACCGCTACCGCCACCCGGAGCTATAAATACAAAATATAAAGGCAATCGCATAACGTTTAGTCAGCAGCAACAACAACAGCAACAATCCAATAATCACGAGAAACAGGAAAACTTTAATTATCCAACAGGAGCAATATTCTCCTCGCCTTCTCAGCCCCCAAATATTAATCATAATAGTAACGGTAATAATAAACATTTGTTAAGTTCCTTTTCTGATGAGCGTTCACATGATACTCCATATCATGCTCAATCAGATTATTTCGGAAACATTCGAGATACCACAATAAAAACACCAACAGCAACAACATCAATATCAAATCATCAATTGGAACAGCAACATTTTAATAACAATAATAATAACAACAAAAATAAGGCTGAAAATTCTCAAGATAATAATAATAATGATAATGACCATGGTGATGATGATAATGCTGATGAATATAAAAATAATAGAAAACATTTTCCTGAAAGACCTCCAGGTTTTACACGAGTCCAGGCTGGCAAAGGGTCTCGAACTCAAGTACATGCTGTCTTGGATTATGATTTGGATGGTGATGAAGAAGAACAACAAGCATATGATAATTATTATGATGAGATTAGTGAAGGTAGGTTTTAATAATAAATGTTAAGGTAATAAAATTGATCAGTTAAAGGCTTTTGCATAATAAAATAAATAAATTGATTAATGAATTAAGGGAGGTACAATATTTGTAAGGTCTTTTAAGAGTATGCATCAGATAATCTTGAAGAGATCAGAAAGAATTTTTGATCAGCATTGTAGTCGAAATTGATTTAGATATGACACGTTTGGCTGTCCATTCATCTTATTGCAAAAACTAAAATAATGTTTGGACATTAGACGGAAACTTTGTGCAAAATTTACATTGCATGTAAAATGATTCAAATAATTTAAATTTAAGTAACTGAAAATTCAAGTTACAAGAATTTTAAAATCAATACTTTACCATTTCTATCCATAACTAAACCTAATTGACAGCATTTTCCCTGTAATTATTTGCATAATTTGTGGAGAGATATTGGAAACTAGTGGCCTCACAAAATTCAACTTGTAGTTTGCAAATAGTGAGCAAAAAACCATCAAACATTACTTAAAAAAAATGAGGCCTTTTTAGTTTATGTAGGCGTGTCCTTTGACCGACTTTGCTCATTTTCATGCAACAACTTTCGATGAGTTTGTCATATTTGAGCATGATGTATTTTTTTTGTGATCAGGAGAATGTTAACAACAAACGGACAGACGGACATGTCTAAGTCGATTCAGAGTTTGATGCAGATCGAGAATATACACACTTTGTAGGGTCTCTGATACTTCCTTTTGGATTTTACAAACATAATGATAAAGTGAATACATCTCCAACTTCTGGATGATGGGTGATGATTAAAGCGCTGAATCGGAATAAGAATTATTTAATATTTTGTTCCAATTGTAGTGATGATAATGTCGTAAAGGAAGCATAGAGGACTTTACAAAGTATATATATAAAGTTCGTCCGTCTGTCCCTCTGTCCATCTGTCCATACGTGATAAACATACTTCTGGTAGCAAACAAAGAGTCCTGCGATCTGGACTTCAAAATTTGGCAGAACCATTGAAAGTTCATGTATATTGGTTTTTATTAAAAATTAACCAGATCCGCGTAAGGACCCATCCATAGATCAATGTAAACCGACAACATCTCGGTTTTATGAAAAAAATTTATAGTTTTTCATTCATTCTGTACAATTCTGTACAAATTTTAAAGGCATTGTACTAAAATGTATACAGAAAGATCATACAAATCAGTTATTCCTGTCCGAAATTACGCAACATCAAATTGTCTGTCTGTATCGTAAAATATCAAATGTCAAATAATGTCTAAGTGATGGGTATTCAAGAGTTGGCTCCAAACAAATATAATTCCATTTAAAAGTTAGAAAGGAAAACATGATTCGAAAAGTTATACTTTTTAAATATTACTCTAATTCTTGGCCGTCGAATGTGAATATAATTTTCATAAAAACAATCAACACTCTGAGAATTGGAGAATTTTTATTAGGCAATAAAAAGTACGGAAAACATTTGAAAATAAAACTTTTAAATTTCCTGGCACATAATCTTTTGTAATGTACGTGTTCTACATAAATTGCATAAATATAATTGAGTTTGACATTTTTTGAAATGTTTGTTTTGTTTGTGTACGTTTAAAGGTAACAAATTAATCGTATGCAACAATTGACTTCATGTGATGAATCCTACAAATGTTTAATATAAACAATTTTTTTTTTCTGAATATTGTGCAATAATTTATAATTATTTTTTCTTATTTTTAATGCTAACAAAGATGACACGTTGTTTGGCAAAAAAAAAAAAATGTAATGAAGTATTAAAGTTTTTTTTTTTTTTTGTTATTTCATATGAGATCAAATTTATTCGGGAATGCAAAATGTGTGAGATTTAAAAATTTTATTTAAAGTGAAAATTATAACATTTAAGGGCTCCGCGGACCTATCTGAAACATGCTTTAAATTTCATGTTCATAATAAAATTTCATCTGCAGAAATGTTGCAAATGTTGTTGAAAACTTTTGATCTCAAAGTTTACAAAGTGAGAGTTCTATATCCTAAATGGGCCATTATTTAGGAATGTCTAGATTTTTTTCTTACTTTTGACCATTTTCAAGAGCATTTTGCACTTAAAGAAAGCCACAACTCGATTGATTAATTTTTTTATGCAAATGGCTTATTCGAAAATTTAATAAATGCGGCTTTATATAATCCAAGTAACTTTCTCTGACTTTCTTCGATAAATTAAAATTAGAAAATTGTTACTTTAATTGATTTTACAAGAAATTTTATCTTCGAAAACAAATTTCGCCTTCAGAAATATTGTGAATATTGTGGAAAGTTTTTGCTGTTAAAATTTTATCTAAAACAAAAGTCTCTGAGTACTTTTTGATATAGAAATAGTCAAGTAGTACGTAGGAGATGTATTATTTTGATTCGAATTCAAAGATAAAAACTTAATTGAATTGAAGAAACTATTTCAAATTACATGGAAATTTAAACTTAAATAATATTTCAAGGATTCAAGCACAAATTGAATTGTGCTTGCAATTTATACATATTTTAAAAAAAAATGTAAAAATTGTAAATTAAGTTTACAAAACAAGTAAATGTTTAAATTTTTCTTTATATTTGATCGCAATAAATTAATTAATTTAAAACTATACTTTATTTAGAAAATCAAACTATAAAACAGTAATAAATAAAAAAAATTCCATTTGGCTGGCGTTAAAACTTGTTTACCCACCATCCAAACAACATGACATTATGCTAGAGAGACTGTTTTAGTTTTACGGTAATAGATAAAAAATTTAAACATAAAAAATTGCAAACTTGTGAAAAAGGCAAAGGCAATGGCAAAGGCAAAGGCATGGCCGATTTATATAATTTTTCTATAGACCACGCAAATCAATGGCCTTATTATTTGTACAACGTTTCAGCTTAATGCCTTTTGAGGTTTTGACTTAATAAACGAAGGCCCACCAAATTAGCCTTTGAAAACCATAAGTGATCTTAGTTTAGCTTGCTCTGTGGCCGCGATTTTTAACTGATGTTATCCATTCTCAGTATTAAACTGTCTGTAAAAATTTTCAATTACGTATTTAAATTTGGCTTTTACGCCCAGAAAAATGTTAATAACACAGAGGCAGTTAGACAAACAGATAGACATGTCTAACTCGTTTGAGAGTTAGATACAATGCTTCCTTTTGGATGTTACAAACATAATTACAAAATGAATATACTTAAATTTGCGTTATTGGGTATAAAAAAAAAAAACATTGTCATCTAAGCAAAATATCATCATAGAGTTGAAAGGTTTAAATAGTGCAGATCTATACATTTGAGACACATTAAACAAAAGATTACACATTTGTATAGAAACTGATTCAAGGCGAACCAGACCTTTCATTTTTCTACATTTTTTTTCTCTTTGCGATTCTTTTTGTTTTTATTTTTTCTACTAAAAATATTTCATTGTTATATTTTTACATATATATACATGTATAAATATAACATAAAAATCTTAACCCTTTTTTCTTCTTTTTTTTTTTTTTTAAAGACTTAACTCTTAATAAAAGAATTATAAATAAATAAATTCAAATGACTTTTTGTTTGTGCTTGAAATAAAAGCAGTACAAGACAAATTAATGGCAGAGAATTTTTAACTTTAAACTTTAAATAAATTAAACGTGACATACTCAAGAAAGGTTTTTTATGCCCTTCACTTAGAGTACAGGAGTGTACTTAGTTTGTCATTATATTTGTAACACCCAAGAAGAAAACCCTATTAAAAATATTTATTCCTTATCAACCTCAAATTCTTAATTAATTTAGATATATTAAATCTTATTAACCCTATAAAGTAAATATTTTCTTGATCAGCATGGCATTCTAAATCGCTTTAGACGAGCCTGTCTATCTATCTGTCCGTCTGTTCAAAAAAGTGTTATTGAGCTAAAATTCGGTAAAAACATTAAGAAATTTCGCAGACAATTTGTTATTGAAAGTAGGCAAAATCTGTGAAAGACACGCCCACAGTGTAATGTAAACTAAGACCACCTAAGTTTTCTAAGCAAAAATATAGTTTTTCGTTCATCACCTAAGCACTAAAACACATAGGGAGCTGACATTTTGTACAAATTTTAATAGTGTTATTCTGCAATGTCCCCAAAAAAAAATCGTACAAATCGGCCATACCTACGCGGAATTATATAGTATCAAATTTTCTCCTTTTTATGTTTAGATTTTCTATTTAATAATGAAAACCTTAAATAGGTTCTGAATCATAATGTTATAGTCTTTGAATGGTGAGTGTCCAAAAGCTGGCCTCAGCTAAGGCCAGCATTTGGACACTTGTTTTGGATTCATAATTTTACACTATTTTTACAAATAGTTCAATCATTTTAACTTAGCAAAAAGAAGTGATTATTTTCTAATGTCATTTATTCATCTACCATAATTCTTAAGACATTTTAAAATTGATGGGCCTTCATAAGTAAAATAATTCCATATAACAATTAGTAAATATGTTTGATATCCCAATTAGTGAATTATCTACCAAATTTAGATTCAATTCTAATCACCACCAGTCCAATTTTAAATATTACAATTTAAAATATGGCAAAGCGTTACATACAAAAATATTTCCCCTTGAGATAGTGCATCTCAATAAGGTCTCAGTAGGGCCTGCCACTCACAATTGGCAATATTAAGTTTCCAAAGTATCTTTAAAAATTTTGCATATTAAATATACATTATGGAACAAAATTATAGTTGGACTCTTAATGTGTGAATTTTTTTGGTATTCAAAAATCGCACACTTTGAATACACTTTCATGTAATTTAGAAAATGTCTTTGCTATATTCTTGTATATTGATTTGCTCCACAAATTATTACACATTACGAAATTTTTCATACAATGACATTGCGTTTTACAGTTTAAATACAAATAATACATAGGTCAAAAAGTTTTTGGATTTGATATTTGTCTAAAATGTATACAATTGCTAATATTGAGATAAATTATAACATTTTTAGATGCAAAGAGTTATTTAAATATTTTGAAATATTTCTTTAACTTTTAAAGACCAGTATTTTGATGAATAAGGTTAAATTTTCCAAGTGATTAATTTTTACATGTAATAAATATGGTAATAAAGTTATTGCAAGACATACCAGAAGTTTTTTCCTGATATCATAACACGTAAACTTGTTTCAAAGAAAAAAACCCAAAAAGGAAAAAGAAAAGAAGAAAAAAAAAATGAAAATTAATAATAAAACGTAGTCAAATAAAAGAAAAATAAAGAAAAACTTTAACAACAACATTTTAGTAATTGTGACTTTGAAAGATGTTATTATTATACGAATCCTATTGAAATATACGTACAATAATAATAATAATAATAATAATATAATAACCAATAATTTACATCACTGTTGTGCTGTAGTCTATTAACATTATATCATTATTTACCTTATCACGTGCAATGGACTTACAAAAAAAAAATTTTCTTTGTTTTTTTTTTTCTTTGCTTTGCAAACATATTGCATTTTATTTTTTCTTTTCTTGCAAGTAAAACTTGACACACATAATAAGGATATAAAGGTTTAAAAATAAAAAATTGTGTTGCATAACACGACACTTGAAATGTGTCAAATTATTGGATAAAAAAAAGAAAAATTTATAAGAAGAAAGAGAAAGTTATTTAACGGTCACAAACAAGTAATGAAATTAAATTCGTTTATAGTTAAATATTAAATATGCCTCAAAGTAAATGTATCCATTATTGATTTGAAGTTATATTTGCATTTATCTAGAGAATGAAATCAATACATGATTTGAAAAATTAACAATCTTCGAAATATGTGCAGAGGAGAAGTAAAAAAAAAAAAAATGTAAACAAAGGTAAAAACTTAGAATCGTGGTTCTAATAGGCTTCTTCCTTTCATTTATGACCGTTAATCACTCGTCATTTTGTGTAGATTATTTATTCAATCAAACTTCATGCTTAAAATGTTAAAAATTTAAGTAGATAAGAGTTGTTGAGTATTAAAAACTTTTATATAACTAAATGGGTTTAATAAATAAAAATTTCAAGCATGTATGGAGATCCATAAAAATATTATATTTTGTAGAGTTTCTTACCAGAATAAAATGTATTCAAAATTGCAGATTTCCCCCATAAATAGTACGATCCACAAGTAAAGTAATTAGATACATCTCAGTTATAATTCTAAACATTTCTAGTTTAAAATAGGCCTACATACCGAATATCAGCAAGTTATACAGAAGTTATAGCCTATAATTTGATAAAAAGGAAGATTTTTGATGTTCAAATAGGTTTAACTTCATTCGGTAAGTGATTCTGATTCAATCATTATAATAATGTTCCACTATCTAATTATTTTCAAGTGTAAACCAACTGCGGACTTAAAGAATTTTACATCAAAAGTAACCCTTATGAAAATTGGCATTATTTATCATCAGATAACGCATAATATTTTAGGAAGTTTTAAAATTAATGCTAAAATTCTTAAATTCTTGAAAATGCTTAAAATTGGACGATTTTTATGAATACGCTTCATATAACGACTTTCCTAAAAAAGTTGCAAAAAATTACAATTTTTAACACATATTTACGTAAATTCGCGATTATTTTTATGCGTATCGAATTTGGTCCATATTGGCCCATTTTGACAATCCCTTATCCCATAAACGACTTTTTCAAACAAAATCTTTATATGGACAAACTGTTCAATTGTGAACATCTTTTAGCAAAATTGGCACTGTCTTGTATTTTGATATTTTTGGAATCTTCTCTCGTCTAACAAACTTTTTAAACAATTTAATTTTCATTTAGTTTTTTCAATTTTATTGATTTGTAATTTTTATTTATTTAAGCTTTAAGCAAAGTAGTGCAGAGTATTTAAGAATCGCTCCTAATCGACAATAAAGGTCTTACTTGTTTTCACATATTTGTTTGGACTTTTGATAAGCTGTATCAAAAACCAAGTTAAATAAGATTTCCTACAATACAATTTGATTGTGTAATTAATCAATTTACGAACGCGAACGAGTTAATATTGTTAGGGTTGAATTAATCATGCTAAGATAATGTTGTACATAAATTTATATAAAAAGCATTATTATGAAATATTCAGTATTAAAAAAAAGGAAAAATAAAGAAGAAACTTTTAAAACATCGCCATTAATTTTTGGAGCACTTAAGTCGTTGCATAGCATTGATAGTATCATCGGCTAAATAATGAATGTCATTCTAGAAAACATTTCCAATGTTTTGAGTTTCTTTTCTATAATCTGTAATAAGTGCGGCAGCTATTCATTTCATAGTACATTTGTAATATTTAATGGGTTATTCTCACTGAAGACCCTAAAATATGAATGTACGATTCTATATTTATCCATTATTATTAGTGTGAGTGACCTTTCTTAGAATTCTGTAACATTCAGTAATTAAGAATTCAGGATGCTTAGTATGTTATTTTCCATGACAATTTGTAACACCTGGCCTAAAGTTTGCTATTCGAGGAAAGAAGTGATAGATTGTAGATATTAACTGCTAAAGGTTGAATTGGAACAGTAACAATGGACATTTTGATAGTTTTTTAAAGCGAAATATTTTATATTTGGAATAATCAGAATTTTTTGAAATGTTGTAGCAATAATTTCGAATTTACTTAAATGAAATACAAAGACTTTATAAAATAATTTCCCGCTTCCTAAAAAAAAAATTATTTTTTTAAATAGCCTGTAAAAGTAACATTTTCCAAAATATTAAAAGGAATTCCTGAAAATGTTTGTAAATCTAATGCTTCACATTTGTTTAATATATTTATAATAAATTTAATAAAAAATTTATTTTATTTCAGGGAATCAATCAGGTAATGTACCGCCAATATTTCCCACAGCTGTTACACCCGTTCAAGGACCTATTTATGTTAAAAATGGTACAGTACCCGTTGTGCCATTGTATTCTTATCCAACTATTAACAATGGTACATTAATTCAAATTCCTGTAAGTACGTGTATAAAATATAATTTATACAAAAAATATTTTGCGATATTATTATATTTACATCTACCATTCCGAAGTATCGATATTTTTCCAAAATGTTTCAAATAAATAAATGAAAAATATGGGCAACTTTATCAAAAATTTGTATTCTTGTTCAACATTAAACTATCAATCGTTATACTTAAGTCTGTGTCTTACTATATTCAGTCTGTGTAACTGAATATAGTAAAAAAATCTGTGGCATCTGAAAGTTCCATTATAATAAAATCAATACAAACATTGAAAGTTTCACTAATATTGAAAATGGGGCCTATAATTTACAATGTATTGCACACTTCAGGAAAATATAAATCTCGGTTTCTTTGAAATGAAATTAGTTCCCGGATTAAAAAAAAAATTTATTGGCCATGCTGACAAACAATTTTTAAATGCAATGCTCTTTATTAATAAGTTAGCTAAGGAACAATGTTAAAAATATAGGTACTTCTTGTAAGGAAGAATAAAATCGATTACCTTCATCAAAGAAATGCACTACTGGAGTGACGGATTCTTAATGTTTGGTTTCAATCAAACTTCTTTGTTATACATTCGCTTAATGCGTCTTTGTTGTTTTTTCGAATTTTCTATTCAGATTTGGTGGACGGCACTTTCAGTTGCTTTGGGTTTAAATGTCAGTGGCGATATTATTAAAGGTGTGCCATGCATAAAACGTTTCAATCAATTATTTTGTCCAACAGCAGGCAATAATTATCCCATGTAAGTAAAAGGTAAAAATAAGAAATTTCTAGACTTTATGATGAAAGTCCAAGTAAATGAGAGAGAAAAAAAATGAATTTTGCCTGAGCAGGCATATTAGCTCTAAAACCCAAGGCTAAAAGTTTAGTTTTCTCAGTTTAGGTTAATAAGAATTAAATTTGAAATCTGGACATCTCCTGCGTTGCAATTTTGACACTTGAAATGCACTTTGAAGAATATTGCAATCTTTTATAACTAACTATTCTGAAATTTTTGCCAATTATGTTCACTTTTATGAGATTATAAGCATTTTTAGTGTGGATCTAAAAAATGTACATACATTCTTAATAAAGGACATAAGTGATCCTTAAGACGCAATAAATTCGATGACTAATGTTCGGTTTCTAGTAAATATGAAAGCTACATTATTATGCAGATTTATTAATCCGATTTTCCTGAAATTCATTTAAGAAGTTGTCACTGATTTCTTGAAAAATTATTTGAAAGATTTTTTAAATGTAAACTCTTTGTCAAATATTACGTGTTAGCTTATTTCCAATGATACTTCCAAGACCTTTCTAAGTTAAAAGTGCCTTTTTTGGCGTAGCTAATTTTCATTTATATCTTTCCTTCTGGAAGAAAGATAAATTCACTGGATTAACTCAGAATCATTTAGGGATGCCTCTTTAAAGTCTGTATAATGCCTGTCCAGGTATTCGTTTAAGCATTAAGCATTTTGTTTGACCTGAAAATGGGCGAGAAATAAAAACACAAGATCGAACATCTTAAGTAATGTTCCGTTTCGCGAAAATTTGATGTTTAAAGAAACTAGAAACTAGATGTTAAAGAAACTAAGAATTACTTTTAAAAAACATAATATATCTCTATGATAAATTTAACGTCGGACAGTCTAATTTTCTAATCCTATCTCATATAACGAACTTTTCAACAGATTAGAATTTTACATTCTTAATTTGAGATACATTATCTTGGCTTTTTCATCATATTATTCTAACTCTAAAGGGTATAATATTTGCCACCGACTAACTATAACATTTGTACTTGTTCTAGTGAAAAAATTGAACGCTTTATTGATGACAATAAAGCTTTAATGCGGCGAATGTATGGCGACTTTGAAATGAGTATAGATAATGTACACGATGCATCTAGAGAAAAACCCAATAAACGTAAACGTAAAAGACGTTTTATAGATGATCCAGATTTCTTTATACCACCTGGTATATTCCATTCCGATGATAATGATGCCGATGGGGCACATATATATCCAGAAGAGCCAGGTGAAACATATTTTGGTAAATTACGAAACAAAAGACAAACGAATCATAATCGTAACTCGAAACAAATTAATCGTAGTGGTGTTGGTGTCGGTAGTGGCATTGGAGTTAACGCTAGATCTTCAAACACTCAGTCGACCGGGCGATTGGATGCTTGTGAATCGAAAATAGAAATAGTCACACCATATTGGGCCTCAAATTCAGCAGGAAAAGTACGTGCAATTGTTAATACACAACATTTTGAGCAGGCCATACATCAAGAAATATGCTCGTAAGCATTTACAAATTTATTTATCAATAAAAGTGTAACAGTTCACATCACAGTAAAAATTGAGTTATACCAGATAGGCCTATTCAGTTGCCTGTTCGTTTTTCTGGCCGTAAAAGTTGAAATATGCATATCGCAAACTGTTCAAAAGTATTAAAAATTTTTTCCTAAAAGAACAAGCCCCATCGTTTAGATCCTACAAAAATTTAATTTAACTTATACGTATATATATATTTTATTACCGTTATAATTTTGAAAAAATCGATTTTGTCATTATAATTTGGGGTTTTAAAAAATTACATTATACAATAAATATTCCTTTTATTTTCTATGTAGTATGATCTTGTTGACCTTGTTGGAGTCCTTATAGACTCATACCATTATTAACTTATGGGAAAAACTTCTATCAAATCGAACTAAAGTTCTACCACTTTAACAAATAAGAACTTTATAGACCTTTTTAAGAATGTCGTTATATGGTTCGCGATCGTAAAAATGGTCCGATTTTAACCATTTTTAATAGAGTTCGTTTCCGGGCCAAAACTCATCCATGTAACAAATATCATTAAACTACTTCTGAAAGTGCCACCTGTAGCTTGCAAACAGGTGGACAGATAAGCTTAAATTGAATCAGGAAGCAAATCTGAGTTGATCGGTATAATAAAAGATGGATCTATTTTAACTGTACCAAAAGTGGGAGACTATTCTTATTCAGAGACTTCTGTTCAAAGATTCATTATCGAATTAATTTTACTATGTCACATTCAATGTAGGATTAAACATTTATTTAAAAACTATTCTCATGTCCATTCAAGAGTAAATTATTATTATTTATTAATTATTCCTTTATTTTGTTAATTTTATAGAAAAGCTCAAACATCTCGATGTCAAAATGAATGTGGTTGTGAACAGAAATATAAATGGCATCGTTTATTAGCTTATGATCCCGATAATGACTGTAAAGGTATATTCATGGATTGGTTCCTGTTTCCTTCATGCTGTGTCTGTAGATGTAAACCTTAATTAATTAAGTTATTATTACTTTCAATAATTCCATTAGTTTTTATCATGAGTCGCTCTATTTTAGTTACTTTTATTACATTTTCATTTGATATTACATTCAATTAATTGAAAGTTTTAAAAAGCAATATTTAATAAATTAAATTTGTATTTCACAAATTTTTTTCTCGTTTTGTTTTTTAAATAGTGCTGCTTATATAAGGAATGAACGAACATAAACCGAAAGAAAAATTGTCATCGGTCATGAATACATTCATAGTAATTGAACCATAAAGTTGTTCTGAGTCAATTTGCACATCGTAAATAAAAGACAATGGCACATTTGCTTAAGTCGATTGAGAAAGTCGATTATAAATCGATAGGTATAATGAAAATAGGGTCTATTTCTACATGTACCTGCAAAAAATCATTCAACCCTTTACCATAAGAGAGTGATAAGTCAGATTGTTATAATATTATGGTCGGCTAATGGATAGAATCTAATCAAAGTCATTTTAAATCGTTTGAAATATTAAAACTCTGTCTTACAGAGAACTAGCATTTACTTATATAAAACTATTTAATAAATCTACTTAATTATATTGTTCTTTGATCCGTATGACAAATTATTCATTCATGGAATGAATTATCAAAAATTTCTCATTCATATTTTCTTGAGGAACTACTCAATTTTTTATATCACGTCTAATATCTAATCTAATTAAAAGTATTATTTTCTAAATCATATTGCTGTTATTTTTGAAAAATTGAAAAAAAAAACGTCCGCCCGAGCAGGGACTTGAACCCTGGACCCTTGGATTAAAAGTCCAATGCTCTACCGACTGAGCTACCCGGGCGATAGTAAGTTTGTTCTCATTAATTAAATAATAATGCATTTAAGCATTTTTAAAATATGAAAAGAATTTATGTTTTGTATTATACGAGATATATAAATTTTTAAGATATATATTTCGACGTTTTTTTTAAGTCGATATGCTAAATTGAAATCAAAACCTCTCTATATAAAATTTTGAGAGACAAAGTATAAAACATAAAGCAGTACGAAAATGATTCTCTTGCAACTTATACATGTTGCAGTTTGATATTATTATTGTCTCTGAGACACAAGGTAAACAAGTTGTATTTATGTATGAGAGCTTGATTCATTTTATGATGTGCATGCACTGTTCAGGTTTTTTAATTATTGTTATATTATATAATAATAAATTTGTATTGCCTAATTTCAGGCTATTTATAATATTACAGTTAAAATCAGAGTTGCAAAGTTGCTTTCATTAAAATTAATGGTTGAGATGAACAAAAACTAAAAATAGAAAAGAAGATGGCTGTTAGATTTCATCACTTGTGTTGCTAAACGTGTATATAAGCACTCGTCATGCTTATACACATGTTTACAGGCGAAAGTTACTTATTCAAACTAAGTGATTTTTACAAAAGGATACGAAAGTTGACTTAACAGGTCTTTTATGATTGTTCGCTATTAGATTCTGGATACTGGATTTGAACACATTTGTATAGATATATTTTATATTAAGGGAGTTTATATTCAACAAGGTCAATGGTAAAAATTTAGTTTCAGAAAATTTGTATAATCGCACGACCGCTCAACCTTCAGATAACCGTACAGTACTCTATGACCTTTAAATGGTGGATTGACCATTACACGTAACTTTCTCGAATATCTCCATATCAATCAATACAGTACGCGCCAACTTTATCCAAAAAAAATTGCAATTTGTAAATTAATTTGTAAATTAAAATGTGATGGTTCCTATCAAATACTTTAGCTTATTGAAAAGTGTATGTTTTATAACTATTGGCACATACTTCCATTTATACTAATACGCATTCGGTTTAATTGTCCCATTACTTTAAATGTTTATTTAATTCTTTCGGTGAACTATTATTTACTATACATTGATAATGACTAACACATGAAATGTTCTTTCGTGGCACGTATTTCTACTACATGTTAGAATCCAAACAGGGCCCATAGTTAGACATTACACATTTTCTAAACGTTTACGTGCAATTTATATTACTGGGTATAATAATTTATGTAGGGGTATTTGTAATACTCTAAAGGAGTTGAGATAGTCTCACCTTTAATTGCAACAACCGACTTGGAATTATTTTCTGATTCAAGTCTGTCTCTACTTCCGTCTGTGAATCTGCTTGTCAATCCCCATAAATAAGTTACAGAAAAGCAGAAAAAGAGCAGGTACATCTTCCTTTCAGGTATTCAAGTTTCGGCATTCTCTAACTTGTTTTCGTCTACGTGAGTAAATGGCATGCAAGTTTGAATGCATGTTACCGATATGTTTATCCAATTAGTATAAGAGATATAGCAAATAGTAAGCAAACTTCCATTTGATTACATGCACATTTACGACTACAAAAATATAAGACCATAGTCGTTCAAAACATGGAAGAGTAAGATATTTAGAATTCTTCGATTTGTGTGTTCTATCGTTATGTGCGATTTCAAATTTTATACATTTTGTATACGTGGAAATATTTATAAGGATTTTCATTTTTATAATCACCATCTGGAAGTTAATGGTGTATTAACTTTTTAATAAGGTTATAAAAATTCGGTGAACATATTAGAAATAGTCCAAAGTAAATGTTTGCAAATCCCTCCGGGAGCAATCTTCTGATATTAGAAGTATAGGTTTTAAGTATTTCAATTTATGTAAAAATTAAAAGAAAAAAAGACTTGAGAAAAAGGACAGTTTTATCTTTAACTTTTATATAAATTTATATAGTTTATATAATAGTTTCCCGAAGTTTCGATTAAGCCTGACTTTCTAGTTTTCTTTTAGTCTAGTTTTTGCTTCTGTTTATTTTCTACTTCTGTGATAGTTTTTCATATTTACTGAATACATTTTATCGTACGAACATATCTTTATCTAATACTATTAGAAGCGACTTGCCTAGTTAGATGGAGGTGACCTTCGAAAATTGTTAGCCAGGATTTTATGTAAATGCAGACTCTTTTTAAATCGATTGAAGGTCTTTCACTAAACATTGTCTGATATTCTACATTCTGAAAATTATTCTCGAATATTTTTTAATTTATTTATTGAGAGATTTAATTTATTTATTGTCAAATTCGACCATTTTTTGACCAATTTTCAATGTTTCTTCTCCACTAAGGTAAAAGTTTGTGTATGACCAAATATCTTGACGAGTTCCTGTCCTCTAATAAATTAGATACCTTTATGCTGTAAACTTGTATTAAGGGTCTTAGGAAGGGTCTACTTATAAGAGTAAGTTCCGTATATCAAGTGTAGCATATTACGTATGTCAATTCTAGCCAAAGATTGTACTTAGTGTACCATGTGAAGTGTATGTTTATTATGAATACGGCGTGTCGAGTATTTAATTTGTCAACCATAATTGTTTTGACGAAAGAATACAAACCAATTTTTGTATTATATGTATACGTCAATTTCAATTATTGAACAAATATCTAAGCTGAGAGCAATTTGTTAAGTTTGTGTTGAAGTATGTAAAATCCAAAAGGACCTTTAATAATTTAGTATTTTCATTATATCAGTAGATTTGTAATTATTTCCTAAGGGCATGTAAATATGTTTGGGTTTATACATTGCAAGTTGGAACTTTCCCTAAAATGATCGGCTTCTTTATTTTAATCACCAGTAGATGTACAAAATTGATGTAATTATATGAATTTTTCAGGACTTTTCCTTGAAGCTTTTGTAATTTAGATATTCAAAATAGTAATAGATGTATTTCCCATGATAAATTTGGTAATAATATTATGCTAAGACCATTTAGTTCCAAGTTCATTTAAAAAAGACTAATTTGTACAGAGAATTCATTTAATTGTCCTTCTTTTTTAATTATTACACATTTAGTGAAATTTTACTGTGTCTATTTTCACATTAATTTAAAGTAATATTCCTGGTATATTTCTCAATATAATTGACTCTTCAGGTGTTTAGTTTAATGGTAGTTTCAACAAAAAAAAAAAAAAAAAATGGAAATTAATGGGAATTAGCGTGATAAGTATTGAGAAAGTGATATCTGTCTAAGAATTTTTTTTAGCTAATAAAAATGTTAAATGTTAAATGGCACGCTTATAGATTTTTACCTTTAAGCTAATGTAGGTCTCTTATCGGTTATTGCACTTCAAATTATTTTATACCACAAATAGTTTTAAAAGTGCTTTCACGATGCTCTCACGTTAATTAAAAAATTTTAGTGGAAACAAGAAATTCCCATACAAGTGCAAGGACGCTTTACACAACTACATAAAATAATGTAATAATAATAATAATAAAAAACGAAAAGTAATAACATAATTTCTTGGCCATTTCAGTTTAAATGAAAAAAAAAAATGTATTGCGTATTTTATTTTAATTAAAAAAACGCGTGCAGGTTTTATAATGCCGTAAAGATAAAACGGCTATTTTTGTTAATCATTTTTCTCGTTATACAACTTAAGTTATAGAATTTAAAAATCTTCAAATGTATTGAAAATTATTCCATATTGATTTATATTGAAAATGGTTTAAATATAATAAGTAATGCAACAAAAGTACATCCCTGCTTTTTTTTAAAGTGAAAATAAATGGCTTCTTTCATAGGTTGATATATTTATTGCAATTAAGTATCAAAAAAAGCTTATTGGACTTAAAATTTAGGTGAAACAGGTCACATGATTAAATAAGTAGCAAGCGATTTAAATAAAAATCACCAGTATTTTTTTTGCATTTTTTAAGTTTGTTTTAATACAAATGACTTTTGTATAAGTATTACTTTAGATAATTCTACTCAGAAATAAATTTGGAGATGCCAAAACTGAAATGGTAAATATTCTTTAAATTTCAAATGAATTCATATGATGCAGGAACTAGTGAGAAGTAACTACGCTTCTTGAATAATAAGCAAGAAGCGTAGAATTTTTTACCTTTAAACTTTACAACTTAGATCTTTAATATCGTATTGCCATGGGACTGAAATGAAAATTCTAGAAAAAGATACAATAGATATCTATTTGTGAAATTGCACCGGCCATTTCTTGAGCAGTAAAAATTTGTAATTTTTTTTTTGTTACGATAAATTTTGAATATCAAAGAATGGTTATTGTAAGTTATAATTAAAAAAATGGGCCGATTGTAGGCATTGAGAGCACTCTGACATAACTGCGACTAACGCAATTTTTTATTATAAAAAATGGCATATTCCCTGATGAAGTGTTTAATTAAAAATATTCTTTACATTAATCATTTTAAAGTACCTTCAGCAAGAGTACTTACATTCATTGTGGAATGCTTTATAGAAAAAAAAAAATAAAAATTTTAGTTGTAAAGACGTTCAACACTAGGTCTTAGAAGTGCACTAAAGATAATTTTAAAGTCAAGAAGAGAGATGGAATAGAAAACACATAATTCATCCATTGCATAAAGAGGATTCTAAAGTAAGCATTAATTTAGTTTGAATTTTATAAAATTATACCCTTAAAAAAACATATAATTATTTAACCTTTTTTTTAAAGTTTGCTTTAAAAAATCATTCAATCATTTAGACTCAAATAACGCAATAAAATGATGAGTTTATTTTAAAATCTTTTGTTTGCGTAAAAATCAAAAGAATGTTGTGAATAGTAATATGTTAATGCGAAAGTTGTCAATCAACTACTGCTTCCATATCTTAAAATATTTATTCATAATTATTCATATTTAATATTAATAAAATTTTTGAAAAATATTATACTAATGAATTTTCTTTTATAATAATAGTTGATAATAGTTTAAGTTTCATAATTAAAAAAGTGCTTGCAGACGTTTCCGTGGTGTAGTGGTTATCACATCCGCCTAACACGCGGAAGGTCCCCGGTTCGAAACCGGGCGGAAACATGCTTGATTATTTTTTGTATTTTTTTTGAAAGTGAGGTAAAAGCAAAGTATTTATGAAAGAATTTAAAATAAAATGAGAGCAGCATATAGAATTTAATTCTTTCTATTGAAATCACTTGTAAACTAACAATTATTTTAGTTGTTATAATAACCTGAATGCTATTTATATAAATTTTCTATTTAAATTGTGCATAATTGCAAAATTCTTATGTGAAAAAGAGATGGAAAAATATTTGTTCGATAATAATCTATTTTTATATTTCCTGTGCATCTCTTACTCCGAAATGAATCATTTCTGATCACACATATTTTGAAATATTATCTATAAATTTGATAGGAAGTTTAAAAATTTATGTACCTGTGTTTATATAGACAGCATATTAAATCAATCAAATAACATGGTAACAGTGTAGTCTAAATTTAGAATATCTTTACTTTAGCAGTTTTTTAAACCTTCACCCAGATATTGGGGGTATACCCATTATATCATTATGTTTGTAACGTCTAGAGGGTAGATTTATAAAGTGTATACATTCTTGATCAGCATCGAATGCGGAATCGATTTAAATGCGAAGATCTTTTAGGCATGTTAGTATTGAAATTGAGAAAATCGTTCAAAGAACACGATGCAGCACAAACTGAGAACACCTCGGTTCTTTAAGCAAAATTTGGTGATTTTTGTGCCTTATTTGGACAAGCTAAAAATTTTGCCTAAGTAGAAAGGCTCTTGATGTACAATATCTATTCAAAAATCATGTAAATTGGCCACGTCTACGCAGAAGCACGTTTACATTTTTTATCGAAAAACTTAAACAGGCTTTGAATCGTAATATTACGGTGTTTGAGTGGTGGGTATTCAAAATTCAGCCCAAATCAATTACTATTTTTTTACTTATTTTTTCACACTACATGATTTGTGGTAGATGGTATTAGGAGATTGTTTGAGAGGGATCCACCGTTTTATTAGACCCATCGATTCGGAATCATTTACTAATTCGATTTAAGGCTTCCATTCTTAACGATGCAATCGGTATCTATTCAAAATTTTAAATTAACAGACTGCAGAGTTTGGAATGTGAACGAGTAAGTATGTATCGATTGAGGAAGGAGAGATTTGTGGTACCAAATTTTATAAATACTTTTCACAATATTTAATAAATTTTTTTTAAAGGCAAAATTCTTTCTGTCATGTTTTTTAGCTTTATTATGTTATAAGTTTCTTCTGCACTTAAGGAAATTTCTTAATTCTTAAATACGGATTTCAATAATGGAATAACTAAAAACTGTTAAAGTGGCTTTCGCTTTATTAAAAGTTCATTCAATTACAGTGCCAATTCCAGTTTTTTATTTTTATTCAAAACAACTCTACAGAGCAAACAACTAAGAACTTTATAGACAGTCGGGGTCTATTTTAAAATTACTTCATTTCGCTTATTTTTGTGAGTTTCTTAGTGCTTGTCTTCGCGACTAAAGTCTAATAAGAGAAATAAAAGCCAAAAATATAGAAAAAGTTGTTATATCTTAATTACTTGAAAAATTCATTATAAGAGAGGACATTCTGGACCAAATTTTCTATATTAAAATATAATTAATCGCCAATTTACGCTAAAAGATATTTAAAATTGTACTTTTTTCCATATCACGATGTTTTTTGTAAGATAGGCATTGTATGGGCCATAGTAGTGAAAATGGTCCAATTTTAACCATTATCAAGAAGGTTCATCTCTGCATCATATTTCACTAAAATATATCAAAAACTTTAACTTGTGGCTTGATAAACAATTTACATGAACAGGCTTCAGACAGACAGACACGTTTAAATCGAATCAGACAGTAATACTCAGTGGGTTGGTATAATAAACTATCTAAACTCCTTTTGGGTTATACAAACGTCTGCAAGAACCAATAACACCTTTGGCTACAAGGGGTGTAGGGTATAAAAAAGATTGGCATTTTCCAATTATGTTAAAATGAATATGAAAGGTATCTTTGTATAATTATTGAACACGTGCCATCAGAAGACGATTCTAGACCTTACGACTTTGATTATGATTTAGAATAAAAATTACAATTAGAAAATCCCTTTTTAATGTTAGATAGATATAGATTTTTTTTATAGATATTCCAATAGACTACATAACGAAAAATTGCGGTGATTATTTCAAAGCCATTCAAATCGATATACATAAATTGGCATCATATATTTTATTGGACAATGATGATATTGCGCTTTCAACAGATAGAAATTGAGAACATATTTACTTTGTTAAGTCGTTTATAATATTTTAGTATCGTATTTAATGTCTAATAAAATTTAGTGTTAAATAGCATTTAAAAACTTTTAATATCAATTTATCAGATGATAATTAAAATCATTAGCGAATGTTTGCTATAAATTTGAAATAAGTGATGGCAGTGCTTTAAATTCAGTTCACTTCTAAGTTCAACTTATGAATTGAAAGGTCTAAATCAGTCGCAATTTCGCTTCATGATTTAATTAACTGTTACCTGCCACGCAGTAATATGAGTTATTATTGAGAAAATTTATACCGCATATAAATTGAGTATTTGATTTTTCGAAATTTTTCCTTTCTTGGTTTTCTTAATTTTACAAATTTTGTAATAATAAGTGTAGTGCATTTTTTAATAGAGGACTTAACAAGCGGCCTTTTCTAATTACAATTTTCTTGGCTAATTTTTTTCTGGTAACTGCCAACAAAAAAAGAAAAAAAAGTGAAAACAAAAATCTACCAACGCACAATATTCCAAATATGGATGAATCATATTTAACATTTAGACAAATGTTAAGCATTTCGTAATATATTTGGGAGAATGATTTTATAAAAACACATGACCCAATGAAACATTATCTATAGATTATATGAATGAATTTTTATTAGATATTTTTCTATTCATTTATGGTTTTTATTGAAATAATAATCTAGAAATTTGTCAGTGGGGAAGGAAGGGCATAGATATAAATGGCTTTCCCCTACTCAAAATTTTAACGGTGATAGTAAGTGCGAAAGATTTTGCGTGGAAATTGTTATTAAAAATGGGTTACACGTTACGTCTAAAATATCCTTTATGGCTAAGACCATGCGTTTTTTATTGGACAGTAATATTTATTTGGAAACTTAATAAAAATATTACTGTGTCATCGCGATGTAAAATATTAATAGTAAGGAAATTTTAAGATTTAATGATATTAAAGCGATTTTTTATGGCCAAGGCTATACTTTATTTTAGATGTATCAAATTTTATTGCATTAAAGTGATTTAGGGTCGCTTTTTAGGTCAGTTAGGCTGAAGTTACTTTGTGGCTTTTAATTGGAATTTATGACGGCTCATGAAATTTCATATATAAATTTTTACCACTGAAAATTAATATCGTTAGGTACAATATTTTTACGAATGCCTTAAAGCTCTTATTTAATAGAAAATATCGCAGCATGAAAAGAAACTGAAAACTTCAATGGACGGATGACTGTAAAATGCACGAAACGAAAAAAAAAACTTTTTTTTTCTAAATAAAAGATTTTATAACTTAATGGAAGGTCAATATATCTTAAGCCTTGTAAATGAATTAAAACAAAAGGCTTCAAAAGGCGTCAAAAGGCGTCAAAAGGCTTAACAAATCAGCATCGATCAATTTACAAAGATATTATGTAAAATAAAATGCCTCAAGTTATGTAAAGTTTTCCCACTCATTACATAAATTTTAATAAACTTATTATCGAACTTTATGTATGATAATTTATGTAGGGTATAATAATATAATAATAAAAAATGCCACGTGTTATTTTAACGCCGAAAAGCGCAAGCGCAATATATCGGCTTCAATGAAATATAAGTAAATCAAATTACGAATTGAATATAACAAAGAGTGTGTGTGTGTGTGGTGTGAGAGAGAGAGAGAGAGAGAGAGAGTGAGAAAGAGGGAAAGTGGGTTAGAGAATGGATTGTAAATAAAATATACAATAAATAAATTTTTATCTTTAAATTGAAAAATGTGTATGTATTTGTAACATTCACCAAGAAGAATCGTGTACTGAACTCTTTTGTTGATGTAAAATTTATCTAAAGACATAAAAAGTGATTTTGCCGGATTCTAACTTATTTTATCTATATAAAAATTTTGTGAATTTGTATAAGTACATTTATGTAATATATATTTATATATATATATATATATATATATATATATATATATATATATATATATATATATATTATACCTTACCTCACACTCTGCACATATAAAAAGTATGTTAGGAGAGCAAAGTGCGTTATTCATTTAGGACCATTATTGTGGGTTTGGGTGAACATATTTCATCCAAATATACCATCCAAAGACATACAGTAAAAGATATACATTTGGCTTTATACTTCAAGCGATTAAATGATTGAGAAAATTCAGATTGGCATGTATGAATTTCTAGAAAAAACTGCTTTGAATGGAGTCGATATACTCGAAAATTTTGAAATCAAAATAATTTGCATTATTAAGCGATACGTTCTCGTATGTCACGGAAATTAAAAAAGAAAAAATTTTCATAGTCATATATCGCACAATCGAATCGATTAATTGATGACTTTAAGATTTTCTAGTAAAAAATGGCATTGACTCAAGACCCTCTTTTGTGTTACATGCATGATCATGAATTTATTATACAATTTACAAATGATGTTCTATGTAATAAAATATCGGACATTGTAAAAGTTTTTCCTTTCAATGGTATTAACACTAAACCAGATTGAAATGAATTAAATTTTCTTTTTTCCTGCTTTTCTTGTGCTTTCTTTTTATTTTTATTATTTTTTTTTTTTGCTTTTTAGGAAAATTAAGAAGCGAAAGTGTCCCATATTACTGGTTTTATTATCCTTTAGATAGTATACATGCATATGTATATGTATATGTAAATGTATATATATATAATGATATGCGTAAATTTTTCAATGAGCAACTTTATTCTATGACTATAAATACCGTTGTTACAAAAGGATACTTATTCATAACTGAATTTGTATTATGCTAGAAAAGTACTGATAAAATTTAGCTCATATAATAATATTTATCTAATTTTTTTTTACATTATATACATACATACATACATACATACATACAAATACGTATGTATATGTTGATAAAAGTTAGGAGAACAGTGCTCTGTGGAATCTTATGCAATATTTATTGATTGAATAAAGTTTATTTTGAAAAAATTTTGTGGATGTTAACCGGAAAAAAAGCAAGTTAAGTGGAATCGTTGTGAGTGTTAAAAAATATTTAATTTAATAAAAGAATATAAAATTTAAAATGAATTCATTAAACTAAATTAAAAAAATTTCTTACATTAATGTTAAAATGATTAAAAAAGAAAATTGAAATAATTAATGAAATAATTAGCAAAACAATTTTAAAGTAGTTACTAAGTGTTAATTTTGTTTGGTGGCAAATTTTGAGTAACCCTGATACAAGTAGTGTATTATTTTCTGAGATGGATGCAACCCCGTAAATTTTAGCAGTAGAAATTTAAAAAATTTAAATACTTTTTCCTAGCCAGATTATATTTTAATTAATGCATAATTAGCAGTAAACTTAAAAAGATGATTTGAAAAAAAATTTTTTGTGTGGAATAAATCAATTTCTTGAAGTTTTGTTAAGGGCTTCTTTTACCTGTTGAAATTTACTAATGAAAATTTTTCAGGGTATATGGTGGTGTTTTCTGGGAACTAGAAATATTTTTTTGCAAAGGTTTTAAACGTTCACTTAATGAGTACCAAAAATTTTTAATTACTATTTCTTGATCAAAATCGGTTAAAAAGCAATTTTTTTATATACTTCACTAAAAAATCTTAATCGAAAAGAATTATTTCTTTATTGTTACACAACGAACTTTGTGCTCCTCCTTTAAAAGATATGTGCAATATTATATGTATTCGCTCCGACCCCGGTTGATCTTGAGGGAGTACCATTAAGTAAGATAATACCAGCCACTTTGAAATCTGTTGGTATAAACTTATTTAAGGGTATTTAAAGATATTTAAAAATATTTAAAGATACTGTACATGACTTGTGGAAAAGTGATTTAGAGTATCTTTTAATATAAATTTGGAACATCTAAAACATCTAAAAAATAAATTCAATTTTTATTATGTTTGCTAATTTAAAATCATATTTTGAATGAATCGAGGACTGTTTGCTACTTTAAACTGTTTTCTTTAATATTTTGTTTAAGGACATATTTTGATAAAATCGCTTATAAAACTTATTCCGATGTAAAGCTTTAATTAAAAAAAAAAGCTTTTGCGTGAGAAAAAATTTCAAAATTTTTTAATAGTTTTTTTTTTTTTTGCAAAAATTAGTTCACAGTACCTTTGGATGCCATTTCATGTAGCCGATTTTTTAATGAAATTTTTTACTTATATGGGTACAAGTTTTTATATGAGTGTGTAAGTGCTTATGCAAATGTGTAAGAACTTATATGGGTCCATAACTCCTTTTATAGGCGTGTAAGTACTTGTGTGGGTGTATAAATATTTATATGGGTGTGTAAGTACCTATCGTGATATAAGTATATACATAAGAGTGTAAGTACTTTTACATGGTTAAAGGTACTTAGACGGGTACTTGCGTATAAGTACTTACTCGCCAGTATAAGTACTTACACACGTATATAAGTACTTAAACAACTATATAAGTACTTACCCACCCATGTAAGTATTTACGCACCAACATAAATACTGAATACGTACAAACTCATTTAAATAAACTAGTGAAGTGATGTAGTGTATTCGTAAATCGTTTAAAATCAACAATAACATTGTTACAATATTTCATAATAAAAATATTTGTTGAAGGTTGATTTGAATTTTATTGGCAGGTTTATGGACGAATAAGTGTAGACAAAATAAAATTTTGGCAAAGCTGCTATCATCATTATTATTGTTATAATCATAATAACAACAATAACAGCAACAATAATAAGAAACAATTAAGGAATTTTACAAAAATATTTATATATTATAAATATAAGAAAACAAAAAGCGAGAGATTAAACATGTATTTCAACGGCACTAGCAATAACAACAAGAACAATAATATGACTGAGACTACAACTTTATTAAATTTGGCCTCATTATTAAAATTAAAACCGGCTTCATCTTCAAGTGGACCACAGAGATTTTATGGAAAAAGATTTTATGGCCTAAATTTAAATGTTTATTGGTTTTTGATGTTCCTTTTTACATTTTTCGCTTATCATCAACAATTTTGCGAATGCCGTTATTTACCGACAAGGTCACGTGTTGATGATTTGGATAAATTACGTGAACTTATGTTACAGGTAAATATGTAATATTTATTATTTTAAACCACCAAATAAACAACAACAAACAAATGAAAATTATAATTTGAAGTAATTTATTTTATTTTATTTATTTTATTTCTTACATAAGGACATGTGACATTTTACACAGAAAATACTTAAGGTTGATGTTTTCTAAAAATATTATCGTTCATTTGAAACTTACTAAGTTTACATCTGAAATTTATTTACTTCTTATGCGATTACAAGAATCGTAAATGCGTCGGATCGCAGGTAAACAGTGTAATTATATTTTAGATCATTTATTTTAAAAGTTTGTGCAGGTGTTTGTAACATTCAAGAGGGCTTGAGGTGGGGTCATATTTTAGTTTAGGTATCGCCTCAAAATTACTTGCTAAATCGAGTTAAACTTGTATATCTGTCCGCTTATTTATGTAGAGATACCCCAAGATATTTTAAGAAACTTGGAAGTTTGGAGGTGCATAGATTTTTTAATTATATTTGTGACACTCAAAAGGAAGCATTGGAGACCCTCATTCTTGATCACTATTGTGATCAAGAATGAGGGTAGGTTTAACGAACAAACCATTCTCTCATTCGAAAAAAAAGACAGAGCTTACATTTGGAAGTTTCCGTAAGCAAGTTGGTATTGAAAATAGGCAAAATTGATCAAGGAACACGCCCATAGTACAACATAATCTGACAATTTTTTTGCTTATTATTTCGCAACGGCAAAATATAGAAAGTTGAAATTTTATTCTAAATATCTGTAGAGCAGTGAGGTAGGAGGCCACGCCTACACGAAATTATACTATTGAAAGTTGTCACTATTTTAAGTTTAAATTTGCTATCTGCTACTTACTCTCTGAGGCAATATCTATAGTAAAATATCATAGTGTTCGAGTGGCGAGCCTCTAAGATTTGGCCCCAGGAAATGTTAATTTTTTACTTTTAACTTGCACTTTATTTTCGAAAGTTTTTAATTAAATATAGAAAAATAAAGAGTGTAGGGTACTTAAAATTCGACTTTAGTTTACTTTCCACTTGTTTTTTTTATAATTGTAGCAATAAGAGTTTACAAAAGTTTTCATTAATTAAATTTATAAATTATAGTATTATTAAAATTATAGATGATTTATTACGATTGTAATGAAAAATTTAGAAAAAAAAGCGCTTCAATAAGTGAAATTGTTTAAGATTTGTTCAAATTTTTGATATTAATCTCTGCACATTATATATAATCGCATTTGCAGTATAATTCATTTATAAAGCTAAATTAGTTACAATATAATTTTAAAGTAACTGGCTGAAGCTGAATTTATAATTCGTTAAGCATTAAGAAAACCTAAATAAATCTTTCATGTGAAAGCTTATTGCCATAAAATTGCAATAAGCTATTTTAATGTTTATATATTTGTTTTATTTCCTGCGTATTTTATATTTACAATCTTATACATTTATATAATTAACAAGTAAAGATTATTACTTTCAGTTATGGCCGATTCTAAAATACTCTATAACAAATTTTTCTGGTGTTTTATTGAACAATCAAGAATATAAAAAATGTCAATTATGAAAAAAATTTGTAAAAATGTTGAAAGAGAGTGAAACTTTTAAGAAAATGGATTGTTCTGATTTGAATTTTTGAGCAGAGATCTAATAGGTAAATAAAGAGAGGGGTCTGTAAAATATTTTGATGCCACAAGGTTTAATGGCATTGACAGATCTTATATTTTTAATCTAAGAGACTCCTACTTTGGATAAAAAACGTATAAAGGGTAAAGGCAGACAGACAGACAGCCATATTTATATGCTCTTAAAAAATGTTTGCGAATTGTTCCGCATAATAAAAAAAAAAGTCAAGATGCTCCAATTGCAGGGTCTAGAACACTTAGGGCGTTGCATACTCATATATATATATTTTAGGCATTTCTTTTTTTGTTACTTTTCTATTCTACGTCAGATAATATTTTCTGTTTCAAGAAATAATTACTTTTACATTTATTATTATTATTTATTATACCATTGTCATCTTTTATATTGTTGATTTATTGTAATCCAATCATAAATATATAAATTAAAAAAAAATATACAAAGAATAAGAAGAAGCATCATGAAAGTGTAACAATTTTTCATAAATATTATATATAGATATGTCTGTGTATATATTTAAAGAGAAAAAAATAAGAAAACTTGTATAATTTGTCGATGACAATGAGTTAATATCTTATATCAGCAGTTTTCAAATTGCAAGAATCTGGGTCCTTGCAAAGTGCCCATAACTTAATGAAGGTAGCGAAAAAAATTGCATTTTTAATTTTCGTGGAATTTTCATATGACTAACATATTGGCAAGTGGCCAAACAGTCTTGAGAATCACCATTATAAAGGAAGACTAAAATCATGGATATTTTTTCAAAACGAAAGTTCTACGAGATCTTGTCAATCATTTAATTCTTTGTAATGGGATTATAAATTTTAAAATCTAAGTTATTTGTTTTGGAGTTTTAGAATGGGCCTGTTACTGTACCAAAGTATAAATTCCAAAGACAAAGGCGTAATAAAGCCCTTACGGACGACTAATGGAGTTAGTTATATGAAAAATCCAACCATTTTGCATGTAGAAAATGCATTACTTAGCACAGTAGATCTAAAACACACAGCAAATCTAAAAAATGTACTCAATGGCATAATGATACATATTATTCCAGGAGCACCTGGAAGGCTGCAGAATCATAAAGTTTGAACATCACTGCTTTACACCATGCTCAAAATAATTGAAAAAAAGAAACAAATTACAAATGTAAAATATTTGGAAACCTATTTTTAGCACATCCTTTACATTGCAAGTGGCAACACTGTGAGATATCAAAGTATTATCAATCTTCAAATTGCTCGAATTAAGGATACTAAAAAGAAATTTTTAGGGCCTACCTACATGTGGCAATAAATGAATTAATGGATGAAACTGCATTGTTTTATTTTGTGTTAAAATCAAGGAGAAGAATAACTGATTAGACGAGTAGAGAAAAACTCAAAAGTAACCGTATTTTGGAAAACAAATAGTAACAGTTCATATTAACTGATTTTAACTAAATTCTAAAATTGATAAAATCAAATTCACGGTCAATTGTGCACCCAATTTTATATTCATGTGAGAGAGTAAAGTGCATGTTAAAAGATCCTTTTAAACTTTTGATTTCTTTATATATAGAAATTATTTAAATTTATTACCTTACGGGTTAAAGGCAATATACGAATAAATAATATAAAAAAAAACAAAACTTCTGTGAAAAGTGAAAGGAATGTTTGGTAAGTTTTTACACAAACGTGAAATATGAAGTGTAAGAAAAACAAAAAAAAATAAGTGTTAATATTTAAACAATGAAAATTTTATGATGTGTCCAAAATATCTATAATGATATGCATACATTAATAATATTTCAACATAATATGAAGGTTTGTAATTTGTAATAATCGCATCACCTTTATATAATTTTAAATCTTTACATTTCCATAATGAATCATAACTATAAATTTTTTGCTTACGTCAATTAGATTTTAAAACTATCTTACTTGGTTTTTAATGGGATAAATAGAGTAATAACAAAAATAATAACTAGGCGAATTTAGATGAGGGTTATAATTATTTTGGCATTCTGTAATAATCAAGAAAAAGGTCTTTTAGAAAAATTTCTGTTGAGATCATTCAATTCTACAAGTAAAAAAGTAAAGCCGCTTTTAATAAACATTCTACCAAAATTTTAAAAATTTTAATATAGCTCTCTGTTAAATCAGATGCCTTGGATAACTTTCGGCAATCTAAATACACGCTTTATTTTTCTTCGTTTTTTTTTTTTTTTTTTTTTTTTTTGGAGTAAACTTCACACTTTTTCGGAAGAGATTTTGCCAACTTGTAATGTCGGGCATCCAAAGTTTGATCTCAACATATTAAAATTTTCTTCAGTTCTTGTTATAGTTGTTATTGTTATTTTCATTTTCAGTTTATTTGCCAAAATAACAATATTATGTGAATCTCGTACAAATATTTAAATGTGCTGCATTTAAATATATGAAAAAAAATAAAATGAATAAAAGTAAAACAAAAACCAAAACCGCAACTAAAAATAGCAGCAGCAATAACAGAAAAAATAAAAGATGAAAAATTCACAACTTGTATTAAAATTGCAAAAAAAAAAAAAAAAAAACAAAACTCTCATCATCATCCCGCTTATTTTAAACCAAATAGCGCACAATAAAAAAATTTCTCAATTTTGTTATTCCTTTTTTTTCTTTTTTACTTCTAAATTACATCAAATTAGTTTAATATGTATATATGTATCTGTATGTGTGTGTGTGTATGTATATGTATATCCGTGTATTTCGGTAGGTAATAAAAAGAGCTTATATTGTTACATAACATGCTTTTATCGTATAAATGAATTTTACGTACATTTATTTGGTTTTTTCTTTTCATTTTAATATCTGAAGATATTAAGTAAAGCAACTGCTGTTGTAATCTTTATTAAAGTTAAATTGTCATGCAACAAGTGTAAATCTTAAGTGTAATTAGATCATAACGATTTATTGAACACTGTACAAATATTTGCAAATAAATGCATATAAGAGATAAATAAGTGTAAATTTTATAAGTGTGAGGAGCTGTCAGGGTATTTATAGAAAAGTTAAGAAGTAGATAAAAAATATTTAATTTTCGAATAATTTGATAATTTGTTTAGATTAGAAGAGATATCTAAAGATAAATGAGCCACAGCATTTTATGTATAATTTTTTCATATAAAATTTTATCCAGAAATGGACTTTTCTCAAAATAGTGCCGTTATGTGCTGAATGGGCTTAAATGTGAAGAATTTTGGATCAAAATACACTCTCTCACTAAATTTTCTTAAAATATCTTGATTTATCTCGTTGTAGGGACTTTCTATAGGCCCTTGTATAGTTTTATATAGATTCAGCAAATAATTTGAAATCAAACGATGTAATATAAAGTGGCCCTAACTTAAAATTCTCCTATATCTTTTATATATCTTTACAAACCCATTAGACAGTGTTATACAATTGGTGCAGAGTGTAAAAACATAAGATATATGACAAAGGAAACCTACCAAAATGATGCTTTCTAAAAGGGAAGCGGTTTTCATATAGAAATATGATTTATTCTATATATATTCTAAAATTCGATTAAGACATGCCCATTTGTAAAATAATATTCTTTTATTGGAATTACGTTTGATTGCCCTATTCTGTTTAGAAATAGATGTTTCGCACTCAAGAAATTCAACTGCAACTTATTGTTCTAACAAATTTTTTTAATGGATTTCTACTAAATACCAAATGACATTAACGATCATTAGAAGAAAGACAAGTGCACTTCAAAATACATGATTCTGCCAAGGTTTATTTCATGCATCTGCATTAATTAAATATGTAACTAATTGTGGTAGTTTTAAGTAAAAAAACAGTCAATTTAAAAATGAAATTGCTTCTTTGTGTCAACTAATTTCTTCTGGACTACATTGTACATACAATTGATGATAATTTTTTTAAGGCACTTTTCACACAATTTTATTTTACACATAATATAAAATTATTAGATAATTGTAATGCTTTATCTGTTCATATATTTTCAGATTTTAGAGTCGAGTAATGAAAATTCACCAATGAATGAATATAATCGTAATAGTAATGATGCAATTGCCCGTTCAAATTGGTTACAAGCAGCTAATCAAATGAATAATATTGATGTGGCCTCACAAAAATATAAAGATACAATTCGATATCCATATAACTCGAATAGCCGTTACTATTAATCAAAAAAAAATTGCAACCAAAAAAAATTTATAAAATTTATAAAAACTGGACTCCTTTTTCTCTTATGCAGTTGATTTAATAAAATTCTTTGAAATATGTATAACTTTCATGGAATATTTAATGGACGTACATCTATATCTTGAATGGTTTAGTATATAAATTTATGTATTCCAATAATTCCAATATTAAATGTAATCCATAATGTAATATAAAAAAAAATATTATTATTTGTTTTTGAAAATATACAAAATTTGTTTTGATTTTAATTTTGAAAGTTTTTGCAGTTAATCTATGTCCAGTTCTAGAAGGGTTTGTGATAGAGCTTTACAAAATCACTTTCTCTGTCACTATGTCCGTTTGTATATTTGGCCATTTAATGAGTGTGTAGAACAATTTGACGATCTTCTGAATTCATTCGTTAACAATAATTCTCTAAATTAACGTTTATGGTGTTAACGCCCAGTATTCTAAAATCATCCAAATATTTGCGAATAATACATAAAACTACGCTATTTTAGTATTTTGGATAATTGTGTATAATTGTTATGATCTACACTTGGTGTGCATATTTTCCGAAAATCTGAATCTTAATTTAGTTTTTTTCTTTTTATACGTTTCTGATTCTTCCGAAACAGTTCTTGCATAATAAATATTTGGTCGATTTCAATTTAAAATTCAAATTGGTTTCTTAATGCAGCCAGAAAGTTGGAAGCACCTTAACATTCACGATATCCAAGACGATGTCTTAAAGAATCAAAATTATTCTATATTCTTTTGCCTATTAGTTTCCGCCACTGTAGACATATCTGCCAAATAATCTTCTAGTCGCTTCAAGTTATGCTCTGGGAAATGTTACTTTTTATCGAAGGATGTTTGTAGCCAAATTCATCATGTTAAATAAGTATTCAGGTAATTATACCTTACACTTAATTTCAAGTAAATTTGATGCCTCCGTTTATCATTTAATAAAAAAAATAAAAAAAATCTTTAGTCTATATTTTTTTCAAAAATATTTTCCTTGCTATAAATCATTTACTTTGCTTATGATTTTTTACTTTATTATTGCTACTATTGTTATTCAGCAATTACTTACAACTCCAGCAACTAATTTACAATCGTAATCCTCTCATGATATTATGATATTAAGTGCATTAATCTACTATAAAAGCAAAAGTAAAAACAACAGCGACAGCGACAGCGACGCGACAGCGACAGCGACTGCGATAGCAACAGTAATTTAACAATAGCAATAAAGGAACATCAATGGCACAAGCAACAGCAACAGTAATTTAAATTATAATGCAACAAAATGTAACACTAAATAATACAAAATCTTGAGAAGTATGATAAACAAAAGATTTACAATATTAATTAGACTGTAAATAATTTGTAAATGAATTTAAACATAACACGCTCAACTAAATAATTAAAATAATATGAAGTTACAACAATAGCAATAAGAAGAAGAAATTTGGATGCAACTTTTGATTCAGAAGTCTCAATTAATTTCAGATCCGTATTATCAAAATTATTAAGTTCATTGTAAAAGCGGTGAATAAACTTCTTCTTTGATCAAGGTGATTATGTAAATCAATTTTGACTATTTCCCGGAATAGCTAAATTATTGGTTTGGGGCTTCTTCGTTTGAGATAACAAAGCCGATGGTAACCGTCCAATATTTTAATACACTAGTTCGATTATTTCTTCCTCCAAAAAAAAAAAAAAAAAAAAAAAAAAAAAAAAAACCAACGTAATCAAATATCTCTAGAAAGTGGGTAATCTAACTAAAATATTACAGATACTTTGGATCCTTCCTTCAATCTTTCTTTACTATTAGCCTATAATTGTAATTTTAAGTTAATGAAGAATCATATAAATGAAGTGATTTTTTTTCATTTCAGTTGCAAATTTTCAACATATTAATCCCTATAAAATAATATTTATGGTACAAATGCAAAATTGTATAAATGATTAATTTATTACATCATTTTTATTACATTACAGCCGCTTCCTCATAAAACTTTTAAAATATTTATCACATTACTAATATCATTTGAAAGTATAAACAATAATAATTAATAAAGAAGATATGTAAATTTAGTAAAAAGGTAATTTTTATATAAGGCCCGAAAAATGAAGATGGGCGATAACTTTTCTTTGATAAGCAAAAAATTTCTCTTTGTACTTGGAAAAATAATAGATAAACTTTTTAATGTTTTCAATGGGACTTGGAAGGGCTTTGTCAGGCGTTTTATATATTTGATGAGAGTATCCGATTTCATGTGATTATACGCTGATCTAGAATGTATAAACCTCTTTAAAGCTTTTACTCTTTACTCTCATACAAATTGAGCAAACTTGAAGTTTGATGTCTAATAATTTTGAATTGGCTTTTAATTTAAGTATGGATCTTATAAGTTCTCAACTTTTAATCTTAAATATAGTACTTGCTTCAGATTATATGAAGGGCATATTCTTCGATTTGTTTGTTTAAATAACAGCAAAGAATTTCAATACGTTTCAATAGGAGTGTTCTAAGAGTTTTGTAAAAACCGGATATATTTTCAATCTAGCTTGAAATACCCATAAAAATGTAGTAATATTCACTTTATACATACAATGAAATTATTAAAAAAGAATGCTTATTTTTTTATCCTATTAACTTTGCTACGTTGTTGTGGCATTTTTGGTAAAGCAAAATTTCGGCATAAAACAATTCAATATTCTAGAAATAACGTTTTATAAGTAACAGTATTTGAATGATTTGAGCCACTTTCAATATAAAATGTAATATAAAAAACTGCATATAAAAACCTGAAATACTTTAAAAATTGTTTAGGTTTTTATTTTTATACTGCGTATTTCCAACAGGACTTAATAATAGGCCCATTTTTATAAATTTTTATAAATAACTTCAGTTCATTTAGAATCACATTTTGAATAGTTGAAGAATGGTGTGTACGTTTAAAGTCTATGTGAACCTCTTCAATTTTCCTGTTAGTCATTTTTGGACATGACTTCCTAGATCCTTTGGATTTACATATATTCGGTCCTTATTAAATGTTTCAAAAAATGTTCACGTCTTAGCATTCATGCCGCTTGTATTTCTAGAATATCATTTGTCATGTCAATGCTGAATGTAAACTATTCACAAAGCTTTTTAATTACAGGTGTGAAAGTTTATTGTTGCTGTAGTCCAATCTATAATCAAATCTTTTATTCACTGCAATTTTTATAGCAGTTAAATAACGAACTATATTTGGCGACTGTGAACGATATTTTTCTAGGTTACTTTCAGTTTCAACATTGCATTTCTTATAACCCAGGAAGCTATGTGGTATAAACAAATTGAATAAAAAACGAGGACATTTTTTACACCGATACTTAATGGGCCACTGAAAGAAATGTTAAGTAATTTGATCTTCCACTTTTAAAATTTATCTGCTTGACATAATTTTAGCTAGAAGCAGAAGAAATGCTGAAGTCCGCAATTATTGGATTAAATTCTAAGTTTGTATTGCTATAGAGTAGAGGGTGCTTCCATTTTGGTTGTTGGAAATGTATTCAGAAATGAAGAAACTGAACTATGTAAAATTAAGTATCAAAAGAGTGGCATAAAAAAGAAATATTGGCCGAATTCAGAATAGTCACTTCCTCTTTAATATTTATTTGTAATTCTAAGCTCATTCGAAAACTTTTTTACAGTGCTTAAACCTCTTAATTTTTCTTTTTCAATTTTCCTTGTTAATCCCAAATATTTTCTACAGTATTGGCTTTCTAAGCAAAAAACATTCGCTTTTCAAATTTCAATAAATTGTTTCCAGAGTTACGCCCTGAACTTTGATAATAAATTTGCATAGACATACTTTAGACAGACGGACGGAGAGACAGACATATGTAAATTGAATCAAAATTATCTTAATCTCTTTGGGGTATTAAAAAAGTCTGCATAAACTTAAAAAAGCTTCGGGACAAAATCTCAGAGACTTTATAAAACAATCATCTTCAAATTTCGAATCGTCTGTCTTGCTGGAGACCTATATATCTTTGATAAACTGGGATAATAACATTGAGAATGCGAATTGGGTGGACATGACCACGGTAAAACTCAAATTAAAAACACCGCATTTTTTTTCATTAAATTGAGAATCTCAACAAATAAGAGACTAAAATTTTGATTAATTATTTTAGTTTATTGGTTTTACGTTTTAAAGTAGTCTGATTACCAATAGAAGAACTTGACATGTGTTCGAATATCTAATTAGAAAAAAGGTTTTCGTTTTCATTTTCTCAGTTTTCCTAGTTAATTATATCGCTTTAAAAATATGTCCATATATTTTATCAAGTGTAATGGTACACTTTTTGCTTTGTAAAAAATGCGGAAGATACATTTGGATAGTAATGAAGTGATGATGGCTCTATCTAAGCATAGCTTTCTTATTTATTTTCGTATTATGTAAGTTGGTTGCTGCTTATTTTATTGTAAGAAAAAGATGTACTGAGAAAAGAGTATCTTTATTTTAATGTTCATATCATTTTGGTTAAAAAGGAGAGCTTTTTGTGTAACTTTTAAATGCGTAACTTATGCTTTTCCTGATTATTTGCAAGCACTAAATTGAGTGAGTTGAAGGATGGCATTGGGTCACTTGTTTACATTTGATATACACATACAAAAAAAAAACAAAAGGAAAACATAATAAAAAACTTTCAGGATAAATTAAATAACCTGATTTGATTTGTGTTAAATACGTTTAACGAACATGTTTTTGTTTAAGTGCAGTGTACGAATAATGAAGATCATATAAATATGCGGATGTCTAATTATAATAAAATAATATTTATACATATATATATATATATATGTAATTCATATAATTTACGTTTCTCTACAATACGGAGATATATAATTGCAATTGACTTAATTACATCTTTTAATGCTCTAGTTTTTTTTTTTTTTTTGTAGATTGTTTTTCCTTTTTTTTAATGTTACTAGTTGACACTGAAATATTGAAATTACAGGGTTCGATTAAATAAGAAGAAGCATTATATTCAAACGAAATGAAGTTTTTCATCAAACTTTTATGTGAAATGGAAAAAAGTGAAAAATTCATCGCAAGATTTTAAACTTGGCAAATAGTTTGGATCGTTATACAAATCTATGTCTTTCTATTAGTACAAGGCAATTTTTTATATTTTAAAGCTGGGAATCAGTTTCGAAGGTCAATACAAAACTTTTAAAAATCCTAAATTTTGATATGCAAAACTGTAGTAAAGTGGTCTTTATAAAATTATTTACCATTAACTTAAAATTTATAAATGAATTTAAGTAAATTTTCATTTAAATCTTATTCGTCAATAAGTCTTGAATGCAATTTTAAGAAATTTATAATTTTGACAGATTTTTTAATTTTTTTTCTATAAATCGATCTGCCTTGCCTTTGCAAATATGTCTAACCTTTCGTACTCACATTCTTGATTGACCTCAAATTATTTTCTACAGAGCTTTTGTTTCTTTGAACTTTGTACAAAGCTAGAATCTCAAGAGTATGACTTCAGACTTAGATCTAAAGAGTATTTTAAGTGAAGAAGGTATTGGAAGAATGTTTAATTTGATTTGAGAATTATTTTCACTGACTTTTTACTTGTTTTTTAGATTGGTGTATCTCCAGCCCAAACGTCTGTGTAATTTTTCATTGAAAACTTTTAACCGAAATACTCAATTAAGTATTTCCTTTTATTGGATTATTTGTGACCGATCAAATACTCAGAACCGTCGACATTTAAACGATAACACAAATTTTTAAGGTGGTATTCAATTCCCATTGATATTCAGGTTGCCTGATTACAATACAATTATTCCCATCAAATTCTTTTCTTCTTTCTTAAAGTTTACAAAATAATGGCCACTAGAATTACTTGACCCTGAAAAATCATTGTTAGAATATACATTAATTTTAGAGGATTAATATTGCTTGGGAATCGTAAGCCTTGCCCAGACACTCTACTTTGAGATGGACTTATTGATTTATTAAGTATTTTATGATGGCACCGACAGCAATTGTAACACTTTTTTTCCCAGACATTTCTTTGACTAATAGTGTGAATTTCGTTTAGTTAACTGCACAACAATGCAATTATGAAAACGTTATACATAAATGAGATTCCGAAAAAAGAAGAAGAAGAGGAAGCAGTAATAATAATAAACATTATTAACATTAGGAAAAAAACCCAACAAAATTATTTTCTAAAGTTTTTCAGTTTTTAATGGGTTTGTTAAAAGAAAGGAATGTAACTTTTATGTTCATTACAGTAATATTTTAAATACGTACTTTCATTTTTTCACATTATTCATAACTACCGTATAAAATAAGGTAAGAAAGAGAAACGAATTAAAATCAGTAAAAATATCTTAAATCAGTAAAAATATCGTAAATCATTTTCTTTTTCTACAATAATTTAACTCAGCTTTGCTTCCATTTATTTTAAATAGATTTTAATATGATTAAGTCATAGTTCGGAATGTTATTTTATTATGTGAAAGATTATTTGAATTTGAAACAGTCAATAGAAGCAGACTTTAAATGTTCTACATCATTTTGTTAAATATGATTAAAAATTCAACAAAGTGCAATGTTTCAATGTTTTTAAAAGGAAGGGATTAAAAAGAAAATGGACCAATTTTGATTGAATTTCCGGTACTAAACTGATATTTGTAAAAGATAATCGAATGTATTTTTTATATGCGTACATTTTTCAATTTTTTTGCTAAGCTATCTTAAGCGTAGTCAGTAAATGCTGTCTCTAGATCAAAATTCCCCATGGAATGTATCATTAAAAGTTTAATAACATCTATAGCTTCTTAAAATAAATTTATATCAGATGGGCAGGCGCTTAAATAGATTTAAGTCGAATAAGAATAATGCCTGGAATGCCCTGCATAGGAAAAGCATTTTATAAATCAAAAGAAAAAAGTTAATTCGAAGTGTTTAAAAAAAATGTGTGAAGAAAATATCAGCCCTCAAGCTGGATTGCATTGCATTGTGGAAGGTTAGTTAAAGTTGATTGACACAGAATTGAAGTCAATAATTCATGCGAACCGTAAGAAAATATATCAAAAAAAAAAAAAATCATTTTTTACTTTTACACAAGTAAAGCGAAATCATTTTTGGAATGATATCATTTTTTTTACAACGAAGTATCATGAAATGTAAAATGTTTCAAATGTTAGTTTTTTTACTTTTTTGTTTTTTTGTTTTTCTGTTATATCAACAAAAAAAAATTATAAAAACAAAATTTTTATTATTTATAATTTCGATATAAAGTAATGAAATTGTGCGCAAAGTTAATTTTGAGTCAGATGGATAAAAGTTTTAAAGGCATAGCATTAGTTTAATTAGTTTTTAAAAGAAATATTTTTTTTTTATTTTGGTTAATAACAACATTTATGTTACTAACGTGTTGATTGCGTTAAAGAAACTCTCACAAAAAACAAGATGAGATTCTTCTCATATATTATCAATATGTGCTTTCAAGGCTAATGATTAAATGCACTTTACTTCAGTTTTAATGGACTAAATTTATAATAACAATAAAAAAAAAGTGTTACAGGCATATTTATTCATACATTTTAAGATGATTTTTTTCTACCTTACAAGAAATCAGATGGTTGCAAAAGCTTTACAACTGAAATATTGTGCTGATGTATTGCATGAAAATTTGTTCAATCAATTGTTATATATATTTTTATGTCATACACCATTCGTTATGGGATATCCTAAGTTTGTGTAGATGTTTGTAACATTCAAGAAGGGCTTTAGATAGATTGGTCCTCTCTTTTGCCGATCTACTTTCTCGGTCGTTTGTTCACTCACTTGTTCGTCCATCCATAAAATTTTCTTATCAAGCTGCAGATGGCAATTTTATTGAAATTTGGTAAGTAGAAGTTTTTATTGGGTAAAATCCAGATTGGCCAATTTGTGCAACGATTTTCTATGAAACGTGTTGTTCTGAAACAAATTTAAACTTGAAAAGGATTTTCAATTAAATTTCTTTTAGCAAAAATTGGCATATATATTAATTATATCAAAGTGAGTCCATATTGAAAGATTTTTTGAAATTTCTTTCAGAGAAAAAAACTTTTCAAATCATTTGAAATGTACAATTTGTTAATTTTATATTTTGATAGATTTATTATATCAAGTTAACCTGAACAGAGTCGAGAAGGATATCTAGAATCAGCTTTAAGTTTTTTTACCTAATCCAAGCCATGAATTTGCATAAATTATGTAAGTACTTGGAGAAATGATCATATTTATAAATATATTTTATACCAACTATACAACTATTAAACGCCGCATGCCTTATAATTAACAGAAAAAAAATAAATATAAATTTTGAATAAACTTTAAAGTTGATGAAACTTTATTTTGGAGTGAAATATATTTTGAAAATTTGATTTACATTTTTAGATGTAACTCTTTTCAGTATGGAGAAGTTCAATCAATTAATTCTTTCACACGTTTACAATAAATTTTTATATTAAAACATTTTTTATGAGAATTTACATGAATTGTTTTGAATTATTTATGAAAAATTTCTTCTTTTTGGTAGATATTTTTTCTTTCGTTGCTTTGAAGGTTAAATTAATGAAAAAGTAAGATTACAAGAATTAACAGGTTTGGTGTAAACCATAAAAAAAAAAAAGTTCATGATTAAGGAACTCTAATTAATTCTCCTTTAGTTAAATTTTTTGTATTTATAAAAGTTGGCATTAAAATTAATTCAAACACAATGCAGCTGCTTTTAAAAGAAACTAAAATAATTTAATGTTACAATTATAAATTAATTGATTAAGAAAAAGCATACAAAATAGCAATAACATTCAATTGAATATTTCAGCAAAGGTTCAAATGAAAAACTCTGCAATTTTTGTTGTTTAGGCATGACGATTTCGAATGGTAAATGGGTTTAATTTAAATTTAATTTAAATTTAGTTATTCAGATAGTTTAAGTTACTTAAAAAATAAGATTGCACTAACGCAAAATTACACAGATGGTTTCTTTCGAATAGAAACTTTATACTCGTTTATCGCAGGCTTACAATGAATACTTTTTGCTTAGAGAAATGGAAAAGCCGTCACTTTTTATTGCAACGAGAAGATTTTGGGCAAGCACTTCTAAAAATCTTCAGACCAACTAAGAGTAAACGTTTGTGTTTAAGATTTTGTTTAAATAAGACCTACCAATTCGGAGGATGGTGCCATGAAGTTATTACGACTGCTTTCGTGCCCATATCTCAGAAAACTATTTGTTTAAACATATTTCTACGCTTGTCAAAAGGGATTTTTTTCCTTTTTTCGGCTGACAGATAATGACAGATGTCTAGAGCAAGTTTAGCATTAAAAACTTTTAATGTGGAGTTTTAAGGGAGTAAGTGCAAATTTAGCAAAATAAGCAAAATAAGCTGCATTGTGAGCTCAAAATTTGGCTGCTAGTAGAGATGATATTATGGGCATAGAGTTCAGACTTACAATAAAATTATACTTAGGTATATTATGCCATTATCATGGAAAATGAATTTCGACGTGCACCATTCTGTTTTGACAGATTTAACCCATTTTCAATACCAATCTATTTGCGCAGATTTACCACATTTAGATTAAAATGATTTCAATAAAGTACCTACAGCGTGTGGATCCTTTGACATTGCCTATTTCGATTTTGAAAGTAGTATATATAAATATGTATAAATAAATATAATTGAATTCATTAAACGGTGAATGGATATAAAATTACTAGTACCCAATAATTATCAGCAACTTATTATTTAATGTATTCCTTTTATTTCCTCGTAAACTGATTTTTTTATTATTTAAGTAAAAAAAAAAAAAATGATCCAAAGTAGTAATTTAAGAAAACACATCAAGGAACAATTTTTATGTATTGTCAACAACAGCAAAACAGAAAAAAAAAATCAACTTGTACAAATGATGATCACCTTGAATATCGTACTGATGATGTTCAAGAAGAGAAAACGGATATAAATAAAGATATGAAAATATACAGAGAAAGACAAAAAAATTAAAATAAAAGTAGAGTGGGTTTGCTGTACAATGTCAGTTGGTGCAATAAATGTATTAAGATGCATTAAGTAAATTTTTAATGAAAATGAAAGTGCACGACGGAGCGAGTTAACATCACACCAACAGCTGTTGCCATTTATTTATTGTTGCTGTTGCTAGTTGTGGCAGTTTAATTAGTATGATAAAATGTAAGAGTGTAAATTTGACCTTTTTTGTTTTTGTTTTCATTTTAGTTAGTTTTTTTTTATGTCACAAGTGCGTAAAGCAGCGTTATAAAGTATGTTTTGAAAACACTGATGTATCCATCTCTTCATCTAAAGCTTTAGAGGTACTAAGTAATAGCTGCTAATGAAGAATTTAATTACGCATCGTACGTATTCATCCATTTATCCGAACACAAAAAATGCATACATTTTGTTTTACGAAAGAGTGTTACTTGCACTCCAGCAATTTCAATGCATTGCAGAGTATTTGTAGTTTCTTTCTTTACTTTTACTGTTATTGTTACAGTTACTTCTCTTAATGCAGAAGAAAAATAATTTACCAAATGTCGTTTGCCTGCCTGTGTTCGTATTTGGTTTGGAATTTTTTTTTTGTTTTGTTTTGTTTTTCATTTTAGTTTGCGTTTTCCTTTTAATTTCTTAGCTTAATATTTTTTTATTGTACTTTTTTTTTTGAGGGATTTTCGACAAGATCGTTTAATAGTAATTGGCACAACTATAAAAGGTACGTACAAACTTAATAATCATCGCAAATAAAGCGCACTGCTTGTTCAGTGAACTAGCAACGGAATTTTAACGATTTCTTAATTTGATGCGATATTGCTCGTTTAAATTTAATTTGGATGATTGATATCTCAAAAATGTCTTTAAAAAAAACATTAATATAATTGATAAAATAATACAAAAAAGAAAAGAAAAAGATTTGGTTTTTTGTTATCAAAATAATTGTAAAAGAATTGTCAAACCTTACGGAAAAAAAAAGAATCTGAATAAGAAAAAAATTAACAGTCATTAAACAATGCAGTGTTTTCATGTGGTATGTGAATAAATGTGTACTTAAATTATTATTTAATAAAAAAAAAAATATCCAAAATAAAGGAAGATGAAAATGGAAAGTACTTTTTGGTGACCTTTAAAAACTAAAAGAAAATTATTAAATTTGACACATACTCTGGAGAAGTTCCCCTTTTTTTGTGTAAAGGACATGGGAGAATTTTTATTGGGGTTAATAATATTATTCGTCAAATATAAATAGTTAAGCAATGTAAATTTTACTTAAATCAATTTGGAATAAAATAATTATATAAATTAATAAATAAGTAATAAGTAAGTAGAATCGGTTGGACCAGATTAATAAATAACTTAAACCACTTTAATGCGCTTAAAATTTTAATAAAATGAGGAGAAATAATTTTCTTGATTTTGCAATAAATATTAGTAATTTAAAAATATTCAAGTTAGGGATTTCGATATCATAGATCTGGTAGTTTAAAATTTAACATTTCATTGCAATTTCATATTGCAATGAAAATGTTTGCATAAAATTGGTGTACCTTCAAGTGATAGCGCTACAGTCAATCCAAGGTCCAGAAATGAAATTAGAAATTCTTTCAAAAGTAATAACTTTTAAAAAATTATTTATTATATTTTACAAATAAAAAAGTTATAGTCGGTTGAAGTCGACTTTGATTTGAAAGTCAAGAAATTTCATAAAGTAATTTCGACTCGTGCGCTTTGCAGCTTCATAATAATATCAACAAAAAGAAAATTGGACGGATATTTAGGCGAGCCACTTTATATAGCATTTTAGAAAACCGAATGAATTCAAAGTCCAGTTACAGTAAAAAAATATAAATTTTTTTTTATTATGTATATATGCAGAAGTAAGGGAAAGGATTCAAAACTTAGACACACAGGGTCCAAATTTGAGATTTGGTGTCTCAAAAAAAAAACACTTTTAACCGATCTCTATTAAAGAATCTCATTAATTATAAATTTCTTTCAGAAATGAACTCCTTAGAATTGGTTTCAAAAAATGACCAAGTTTTGGACAAACTTCTAACACAATTTTGGTTTATCAAAAATTATTTGAAAGTTTATCCGGCGCAATACCTTTTTACAATATTTCGAAAGGGTTTAAAAAACAGACTGATGTGGTCTAAAGCTTAGACATACATAAAGTGTATCATAATATGACTTTGCATTGTATCAAAAAGTTTCCCGCGCGTCTTTTGCTGAAAATTCTACAACATATCAGATTTCGTTCAAATAGGTCTTCCATCTTGCATCTCTAAGAAAAATATGGTATTTTTTGAAAAACGATCGGAGTTACATTTCATAGTAAACGAGACATTTTCTTTGAAATTAATATTTCTAAACACTTAATAGACAGACAAAAAGTCAACAGATTTTAATAATAATTTCAAATTTCTTTATGTTGGAAAAATAAATTAAAAAAAATTATTTTTGTTATAATTTTTTTATTTATTAATTTTTTTTTTTTTGGTGATTCTAAATTAAACACACAAAAATACATTTACCCGTGAATTTTTCTAGATATATATTGTAACGATAGCGATTGTAAGTAATGTAAAAGGTCGTCCTGAACCACCATCCCCATCGCTTACTTATGCAGCGCCATCACCACTACTCAGTTATTCTGTGCCGAATGTGCCCAGTGTAAGTTACGGTTCATCACAACCACAACCACAACCACAACCACACCCACAGCCGATATATGGTGTACCATCACAACCGCCCGTTATTCATAAACATGTGTATGTTCATGTACCACCACCAGAACCTGAATATTTACCAGCAAGGTAAGCGCGAAATTAAAAATATTGAAAACAAAAAACAAAATAAAGAGCAAAGACAAGAAAATTGTTGATAAAGTTATATAAATTAGAGTGGTCATATAAATAAATTCAAATATCTATATCGTGCCTGATAGAAAGAAAAAAATTATGAAATCAAAAAGAAAAAAAAAAGAGACGTGTTGTTGATTTGGGCCCATCTTTAAAACACTACACCACTTTGCGGAATTTAATTAAAAATGCAAAAATATACATATAAAAATTTTGTATAAATTGTTGAAAAATTGGAATGGCAAGGTATTTGTAAAGTTCATTATATGACAGTGTTGAAATTGCAAAAATTTATAAAAAACCGATTTCTAGAATTCATGAACTATTTATATATAAAATTTAAAACAAGTCCATGTACCTAAAATCTAAATATCATTACATGCTTCTACAATAGAAAGATGCATAAAAAGCCCAAAATTGATTTTATATTATAAAAAATGTGCCCATTTCAAATTCTTCTGGGTGTTACAGGAGAAATGCACAACTTAACGGAAGCAGTTTAAGGTTTAATTGAAAAAGTAGACCTTTCTCATAAAGAAAATTATTTAAAGTAGCTTAAAATATTTGAAAACTTATGTTCGTATAAAAATCATGAGCGCAATTTGTTTTATTTTTTTTGATTTTTTTTTTTTTTTGGAAATACTTATTAAAGATTCGTTACAATACCTTCACTTTATTTTATAGCAAAACAGTTTCACTTTTACAAGAAACTCTTTAAGTGTTTGTTTCAATTAATTACACAAAAACATTTTCTTTTTTTATCTCATTTGTAATTTTTAATAGTACTATGAATGAAAATGATTCGCATCAAATTGAAAATGCCAGGAAAAGTTATAAGTATAATTAACTAATGCGCACTCTACTTCAGGTCTACTACTAATTGCAAAATTAAATCTTCTAAGAAAATTTTCTTTGTTCAATGATTATATAATAAACGCTAATCTAAAATTAATGGCCATGGGGTACAATATTTCCAAACTAAAATCGAAATATATTTTGTATGCACTTAGAGCCGTCGGAAACAATACGAAATGTATAATATTTTTTGTTAATTTCAAAATTTTAAACTTAAATGGCCTAAATTCTTGCCGGCATAAAATATAGAATCTAAAAAATTCTTTTCTTTGGAATTTGCGAGTAATATGTAGAAATAATTAATGCATTAAAATTCTGGCTCAGTATAGTTAATTCTTTACAGTACTTAGGCAAAAAATGAGTAATGGGTGTTGCATCAATTAAATCCAATTTCTTGTCATTTATAATTTCTGAGAAAAAAAGGAAGCAGAAGCACCTTTAGAAGCACATTAAATTACGTCGTAGTTGTGCCACATTTATATATATATCAATATATCTCAGTACTTGAAAATTAATATCAAAATTCTTGTAATTAATTAAATAAATGTATGGACAGAGAAGCTTTAAAACGGGGCTATTTATAGTTTCTTCTATGGGTCCATATAACTTTTTAAATCCATTAAACTCTGCAGCATAATTTCCTTGCACATTTTCAATTTCAAGCATGGCACATGACTTTCGCATCTATGGCTTTACTTTAAAGTGTGCAACTTTTATAATGTCTTTAAGTAAAATAATTAATTATATTTAATGTAATTTAATTACTTTTTTTTCTGCTTTTACATTTAAAATATAAAATTTTTGGAAATTTTTTAATTTATATTAAGTTAATTACAAAAGTACATACAAAATTTTTCAATACTTTAATATGCATTAATTTTCTTGGTCTTAATTAAAGCTTGGTGTTGGTCAATTTTGTCCAAATATTTTTAAAAACTAAAAAGTTTTGATATCAAATTGTAACTTTGTCTGTATAAGTATTCGACTTTACGGTTAAATATTTTCTTGGTCGCAAAAATTGGGTTATAAATATATCAATTTTAAATATAAATTGTAGATGGTTTGATTTTTGCGAATAAACTTGCCAAGCCCATTTTTCATCTATTTATTTGTTCAAGAGTTAAAATCAAGTTTTATCTGGCATTAAAAGGTTTATTTCGCTTTTTTATAAATATTGATTTAAAAATTTAGGAAACAGAGTTCAAGTTAGCGTCTCAATTCTCTAACTTTTGGAAGACATGGATGGCTTGATCTTATTGGTATTAATTTTTAAACCATTTATATAAAAAATTTTCTAGTATGTACAATTTGTCTTCAAAGATAATGTGTCACCTGATCCTACGGAATAATAAGCATCAACGCTTTGATGCTTTTTGTACAAATGTTGTAAAAAATTTTACTGACATAGTAGATAAAGTACGGGTCCATTTGTCTATGCTTTAGTTAAAATAAATAAGAAAATTATATTTGACTTGAACTGAAGCAAAAGCAAAGCCCGAAATGCATGGCTCTTTTGCTTCACTTTCTACTAAAATTTCGACTAAAATTGTAGGACCACGATTTGAAAAATTGTCTTCTGAAAAATGCTAGTTTTACTTTATTTACATTTAATCAATTATAGAACTTTTAGATAAAATGGCATAAAAATTATGAGAAGATCTTGTTAGGTCTTGTCTATATACGATATTTTCCCTTATTATTACACTCTACAATCCTGGTGGTATAGGGTATTATAAGTTAGTGTAGATGTATGTAACATTCAAAAGTAGTTGAGACAGACCCACAATTTATTATAGTAATCGATTTGGAATCACTTCCTCATTCAATTTAAGACTGTCCGTTCGTCTGTCCGCCTGTCTACTTTTATGAGATTTGGTACATGGATGTATTTTGGGCCAAAGACGAACCTTGTTGGTTAAACTCACATTATTTTTTCGACCATGCCTTTTATAAAGTTTTTGTTGAAAAAAGTCGTTATATGGAAAAGAATCACAATTTTCAATATACTATTATTTAATATACACGTTGCGTTTATATTTTGAACCTCTCCTAGTGCCCCGAATTTTTTAAATAATTTAAAATTTTCGATTTTTGCAATTTTTCCCTTTTACATTTTTCTTTTATACGACTTTAATAACATTAAAGAAAATAGTGTAGAGTATTTAAGAGCCGGTCCCGGCCAATTATAAAGTTCTCACTTGTTTTTTTTTTATATTAATTTCGTTATTAGACTTCTTATCCATTTAAAAAAATTATAATTTATAAAGCAGATTGTGCTAATAAATATAAAAATTTACAATCGAAATGAACATAAAGAAAATTATGATAATCATAAATGATAATAAGTACAATGTTGGCGATTTTTATAAGAAATCTTACAACAATAATTATGATAATGAAATTAAAATGGTAGCCTTGATGATTTAATTAAATTTTACCATAAACTATAATTGTTATAAATTATTTACGGTTGATAATTAACCAAATAAAACAAAAAAAAAAAAAGAAAAAAAGAAAATTTTTGTCATTGCTTGCTTACTCTTCCATTAAAACAGACTATTAAATATGTTATTGTTTATTTAATTGTTTGTTATAGTTGTTATGCAACTTTTATTAGACACGAGAGTTTTACTTAGATTAGCTTCTTATTACATTTATATTTTCTTTTAAAATGTTAGCATTAACAAAAAAGAAAAAAAAATATGTAAAAACTAATGGGAACTAAGATATAAAATGATGATTTTAACAAAATTTACAATTGAAACTTCCTGAAACGTTTTATTATTATTTTTGTATTATTTTCTCTTTTATATTTCTTTGTTTCTCTTTGTTTCTCTTTCTCTCTCTCTCTCTCTCTCTGTCTCTCTCTCTTTATAATATATAGGAAACCAGTGATTGTGGCACCAGTTCAAAAGCATTATAAAATTGTATTTATTAAAGCACCTTCACCGCCGGCACCACCCGCACCAATTTTACCGGCAATACCGCAAACTGAAGAGAAAACATTAGTTTATGTTTTGGTTAAGAAGCCAGATGAGCAACCAGATTTAGTAATACCAACACCGGCACCAACACCACCCAGTAAACCGGAAGTCTATTTTATACGTTATAAAACTCAAAAAGATAAAGGTAATGCAGATGGACCATACCCAAATAGAGTACCAGCAGCACCGCAAACCGAATATGGTTCACCACATGCTGTTCAATCGGTACAATCAGTGCAATCGTTACAAACAGGACCATCTGCACCATCAGCACCTAGTTTATCGTATGGACCAGCATCACATTAAGGCCAACATTATCATTGAGATTTCTCTTTAGAGATTTGCCAAAATAAATTTTATTTGATATAAGGAGGCCTCGAATTAATACGATTTTGATTATCTAATATAAGTTTGTAGGAGATTATAATAATTTTTAGACATTAAGTACTCTCTATATTTGTATAACTTACTTCTAAATGTACTTGCTATGAAATCTTTTGAATATTCTAACATTACAAAATAACTGTTGAACCCTTTTACCTATCTCTCTCTCTCTCCATCAATCTGTCACTTTTTCTATCCAACACATTACAATTCATTAGAGATTTAGAAGATTATTAATTAACGTAAATAATTGTAACGTGTGACAAATATCGTTCTTTTTTTTTTGTTTTAATTCAACTTTTATAAATGTTATGCATAAAAATATGTAACATAAGCAAATCATATAAATATAAGTAATTTTATGTTAAATTTTTTGTTTATTGGCACGATATCAATCGACAACGATTCAATAAAAAATATAAAATGCTTTGATTTGTTTCATAAATGTCTTGTCACTGTTTGTTTCACTTAACTTGTTTTTACTTAAGCATTCTAATTGCTCTCTATTTCAATTTGGCGTAAGTAAGGGCTTTGTAGTTACTTGATGCCAACTCATAAATACCTTACAACATGTTGCTTAATGATCTTTAAAAATTCAACTAAATACATTACAAGTGAAAATCGTAAAAAACTAGAAATGTTAAATATAAAGTTCCTTATAGAGGAGGCATGGCCAGAGAACATATGAACATATTTGAATCAAATGTGAGGCAAATATTTAATATCTTGCTTTCTACATTTTCTGGTGATTTCTTTTCGAAAAAATTATTGCGTATAAAGTAAAAATGGACTTCTTTGAGCTAAGCACCTAAATTAAAAAAAAACGAAAATTGCATTTTCGTTGAAGAACCTTATGATTGTGACTCTTTTCTCCATAACGGCTATTTTGTTGAAAAAAGCGATATAATTCTATTTATGTTCAGAGCGATTTTTCTTCCAATGTATCAAATATCATTAAAATATCTTTTACAATGCGATCTGTTGCTTGGACGCAAATGGACGAACAGACAAACGAACAGACATGCCTAAATTGAATCAGGAAGTCATTTTAAGTTTACTGATATAATAAAAGGAGGACAGACAATCAGACGAACAGACATGCCTAAATTGAATCAGGAAGTGATTCTAAGCCTACTGATATAATAAAAGTTGGATCCATCTCAATTCCTTTGAAATTTACAAATATCTGCAAAAACTTTTAATATCATGTATCAACTGTAGTTTGGTAATAAATTTACGTGGATAAATATTAGATGGCCAGAAAGACAGGTAGACGGGCATTACTTTAATTTAGGAAATGAGTCGTTTGGTATAATAGAAGGTGAGTTTATCTTGACTCCTTCAGGATATAGCAAACGTCTGTACAAACTTATAGTGGTGTAGGGTATAAAAATTAAATCAAAATACAGGAAAGAGAACAAAGTAAACCTTAGAAGATAATTTCATTAGTTATGATTCAATTGTGAGTGCTTATTATGGTCGGTGATTGGTGTGACTATTTCTTTTAGCAATTTCAGACAAACAAAATAAAACTCCCTTTTAAAAAAGTTGACAAATTTTTTCATTTTTATCTGTCGCAAAATATAAAAATCACGTATAATTAATCAAGAAAGTAAAAATTTATGAAATCTCGGGAAATCAGTTTAATGGAAGAGATTGATGTAGGCAATTCTGCTTTGTCAAAATAAATCTTTGAATTGCCTTTTCCTTTTTGTACCATAATCTTTGGTTAGTCGTTTATTGGGTTGCTATTTCTTTCGACAATTTCCCAAAGCTTTTTCAAAGCCTTTTTCAAAGTGCATAATAAATTTATTTAACTTAAAATCGAGAAAATATTTTTTGGATACTCACGAACTAGGCATTGTAAAATTCCTGGTGGGCATGATCAGTTTAAATAACGCATGAATAAGAAGTGAAAGTATTAAAAATAAGAGAAATATTAACATAAAAATCCGTAGCAACTTGAACTGTTAATGTTTCGATTATATTTGAATTCGATATATCGATTTTAATAATGAGAAAAATGTAATCACAGACATGCCTAATTTATTAAGAATTAAATATTGATTAAAAATGTTTTATATAAGTTATTGGATCTCTAGTGGCTCCTTTTTGACTTTTAGAAACGTTACAAATGAGATAAAATGCGTATAGCTCTTCTTTCTAAATCACGGTTATGAAAATTTGATCTGCAGGCTTTAAAAAAACGACTTTGTACACTATTGTTGTTGCTATTTGTCTAGGCATCTTACATTAAATTTGCTGCGGCGTATAATAAATGTGTTTAGATGTTTAAAATTGTTAAATTTATTATAAAATAAAAATAGATTATGCTGATTTTGTGGAGTCATTTAAATATAACTTTTATAATCATGTGGATATAATATAAATAATATTTTCAATTTTTCCACTTAGTTGTTTTTGAAAAAACATGAGGAGATGATCAGCTTTCCAAAAATTAAAACCCCAAAAAAAACCGACTATTTTAAAGTTGTCAATTATAATAGAGAATTGATAGTTTAATTTAAAGTTGTTTATTATACTTTCATATGGTTTGAGATAAGAAGATCCTTCAATCTCGTCAAAGGTCGTCAAAGGTCATTTACACATGGACTTTGTTAGATGCGAGATGATAGTTACTTCAAGACTTTGTGAAAGTTATTTCTACACATTCTGCGATATCCGAAAGTACACGACTCATATAGATCTGATGTAATTTGATAGAATTCATTTCACTATCCATTTTTTGAAACCTAAGGAAACATAAAAAGGCAAGACCTTGTGAAAGTTATTTCTACACATTCTATGATTTCCGAAAGTACACAACTCATATAAATCTGATGTAACTTAATAGAAAATGAAGTCTTTTGTTAAATCTTTAAAAGTTGATCTGTAACTCGGAATCCATTAACTACTGCTAATTATTTATTTATAGAGTAGAGGCTACTTCCAACAAAGTTCTTAAGATTGAATTTATAGAAAAAATTTTTCAAATACCACAATATTTTTGACATTCGCAAATCATTACAAGTGTACGTAGGGTATTTGGAATTGTTAATCAACAGTTCAACTTATTTTTTTTTTTGATTTGAAGTATTCTAAATGACATTAATTATTATTTATTTACCCATTACTATTACTATTAATTATAAGCAGATTGATTTACAAAAAATATATCGCATGAATTCATATGCGCTACGAAATTTTACTAAACCATGCGACTATTACGTAAATAATTAGTTTTCAGTGAGAGTGTTATTCGTCAAAAGTCGTTCATTCAATTACTTAAACAAAGAAAAAAAGCGATATTGAAACAAAGAAAATATATATAAAAGATTTTTACATATTTTTATTTATATAATGAAAATTATTTTATACATTTGTATTATTTTATCTCTGTTGATATTTAGTGCAATTGCTTTACATCGTAAGTTTCTTCTTGAATTCAATTAAATTGAAATTAATGGCCTTCAGGATATAAACAAAGAGAATTTACAAATAAATTAATGAGTAATTAAGTTATTAATTAAATACAAATTCGAAATAAATATTTCGTTTGATTTAAAGAGAATTATTATTTAAAACCACATTCTTATTATCAAAGTCTTTTATAGCAAAACGATTTTTTTTTTAACTTTGAAATAAAATATTATACCAAGCTGTTCTATATTTTTACTAGTCTAATTTTTGCGTTGTGTTACAGACGTGTTCATTATTTAATGGGAGTTATATTTAGATTCATCTTGTAACAAATTTGTTTTGATTTTTTTTTTTGTAAAACTCGAAGTCACTTTAGCATTGATGGAGGCGTCCAAACATTGATAATTGATTTGATTGCTTTTTGACTGGTAGATAAGGTATAAATATGCGAGAAAAGGTCTCTAACATTTTACTTGAGTGTTGTAAACGTTTCCACATTGTAGGACTATATGGGGACATAAAAATTGTTATTCTGAATATACAAATTTTTTTATCCTGAATATTATCAGTTCATTAACAAGTAAGAGTATTATATTTTGGGATGTGGCCAATACACGATGATACTACGATTCAGTACCTGCTTCAGTTTTTTAGGAGTAAAATAAAAACGCAATTATAAAAAAATGAAAATTTAGTATAGTATAATCTCGCGTAGGCGTACTCGATTTATATAGTTTTTAGATATACATTGCAAATAAATGGTCCTCTCTATTTGTGCAAAATTTTAGCTTTTTATCTTTTGCAGTTGCCAAATAATGTGCAAGAAAGTACAAAATTTTGCTTTAAAAATATGAGGTGTTCTCAGTTTACATTGCACTGTGGGCGTGTCCTTTGACCAATTTGGCTCCTTTTTAATCCCAACCTGTGTGCAAGAACTTTCAAAATTTTACGACTAGGAGAATGTTTACAACAGATAGACGGATGGACAGACAGCCATAACTAAATCAATTCAGAATACTATGTTGATCAATAATACAACTTTATACGATCTACGACGCTTTCTTCTAGGCTTTACAAACATAGTGATAAAGTGAAAATACCCTTATATTCTGGGTAGTGGATATAAAAGTATGTTCAATTATAACTGAATTTCTCATTGTTATTTCTATAGGCATATGCAATTTACCGCCGGCATATAATGGCAGTAGAAAAATTAGATGTCGGGCGAGTATACCCAGTTGGTCCTACGACAACACTACTAGGTAATGCATATTTTTTAAATACAGTGGTTGTGGTGGCAATGCAAATCGCTTTATATCCGAAGTGGAATGTAATATAAAATGCGGCAATAAAAAAAATTAATTAATTAATTAATTATTTCGAAAGGCCAGTTTATTAAGTATAATTAGTTAATATTAATTAATAAAACGAAACAACATTTAAACAAATTGATTTCAATAATTATAATTAAGATAATTAATGTAATGCAATAAAGTAATAACATTTACACACAATTAATTTTAATTTAATTTACAATCATTTAAATGGACTGCATTTTGAATTCTTTGAAGTGATATGACTTGCACTGTATGCGAAGGGTAATTGAATTGAAAAACGTCCAATCGATTTACGTATTATAATTTTCTTCTGAGAAAACATATTCAAAATTTGTAATTTTATTTAAATTCAATTTGAATTCGAAATTTAACAATCGCTGGGGCGATTGTTAAATATTCATGTAGGTGATCACTAAACTATATTTAAAATCGGGCAAAAGGTACATTTCGCACAGCAACTCTTTTTAAAAATAAATGTTTTTGGTGTGCCATGGTTATAAAATTTGCCTGATGCTGCTCATTTTTGAGAGAATTCATTTCACTATCCATTTTTAGAAACCTAAGGAAACATAAAAAGGCCGACAAACAAATAGGGCCCCAATCAATTCAAATGGTGAATTATAAATTAATGTAAATCTATGCCAAAGACTTTTGGATTTCCTTTACGTAAGTGAATAAGATTTGTAGTGAAAAAGGAATAAAGTAGATTGTAGAAATCAATAATGGTCAGAAGCCGATTATATAAACTTTTCATTCAAAAAGTAAATATAGATAAAATTCAAACAAGTGCAATATTTAGAGAATGTTGGCTCCGTGTAAAAAAAATTATCCTGTTCTGAGGTGTAAATTTTTAAGTGATATTTATGAATGTTTGGCTTCTGCTTAGACCATGATTATATCTTCGTAACCAGAGAGGATTTCTATAAAAAATGCAAACAATAAAAAGATGATTGAAAAATTCGGTCAATTTATGTTGAAAATTAAAGTAAATTCGATCTAAATGCCTGAAGTTTTCACAAGTAAGCAGAAATTCTGAGCATTAACTTGTATTTGACTTACATCAATGAAATGAATTGTGCAGTGTTAGTTAAATAAAAAAGTGATCAACCGATTTATTTAGGAAAATTTCATAGTGCGTATTACTTAATACAACAAATAAAGCTAATCAGAGCGGAAGTAGGTAATTTGTAAAATTCCCTAAAAAAAGGTCCTTCTACAATAAAATATTTTAGAGTGTAACTTTTGTATGAATCTACTAAACTTTTATTGTTATTGTCCAGTCCAGCATATTTTTAAAACAAAGTTCAAAATTATTCCGGTTTACAAAGAGTAATTTTCCTTAGCAATGCTGTGCCAAAATTAAAGTAAAGTAAAGTAAAGTAAAGTAAGTTCAAGTATTTACCTCTGCATTTCAATTTCACCTACAATCAAGTATGTTTATGTATTTATATATGTATATATAATTGTATATATTTTGTATTTGAAAATTTTATATAAGTAAAAAATCAAAAAGAAAAACTACATTAAGAGAAGTAAATATAAGTGTCTGTATTCCATTATTTTTAACACTTTTACTTGAGGTAGTGATTGAAAATAAATGTGTTAAATAAAAAATATTGCCGGTAGGAAGAATAAAATAACAAAAACAGTAGTAAGTAATATTAGCAATAAATGCAAATGTGTAAAAAGCATTTTCACGTTCGTCATTTCACACATATTGCACTATAACAAACATTATTGCGCATATAAACATTAATGCAAGCAGCCCTTTTACGTAACATGCATACACATACAGATAAACAGTTTGAATGTTAGTCATGTGTGCATAATTTTTAACTCAGATAGATGGTTGAAATGGTAAACATTTGATGTTCTGATTAAATTTGGGCTTTTTGGGTAAAAACTTTCTTAAAAGAAGTTTGAAGAGTCCTAAATGGTTTGCATTAAGTAAAGACACTCAAAAATATGTAATTTGTTTATAAAGATGGGCAATTTTAAGTTCAATATCAGAATCGATTAAAGTTTAGTAATTAATCTGACTTCTGTTGGATTTGCGGGTTTCTAGTTTCTAGTTTCTAGTTTCTGTCATATTTACTCTTTAGAATGATTGTGGGTTTTATAGTTTTGAGAGTCTTGTTTTTAACACTTAACATTTAATTGGGCGTGAACGAAAAGGCCTAAATAATCGATTACGTTTCTATTATTGAAAGTTGTCAGGACTTTCCTTACTATCTATTAAGTCTTTTTATCTCTTTTAATCACATAATTAATGGATGCTATAACTCTTTTACATTAAAGTCTGTAAACGAGTTGGGTTCACAAATTGTTTGATAAGTAAGCAATTGGCCGCCATATACGCAGAAGAAAAATAAAATCAAAAAGTATTAGTTTCGACAAAAATATAAAGTTTCACTGAAGAAGATTATTTAAATATTTTGATATGGCAAAATACAAAAATTGTTTAAAATTATATACTCTAAAATAAATTGTAACCGTTGAAGATGGGCTTCAAAAAGTTTGGTCTTATATTGTAAGAACTTTTGCACTTATGATTATCACTCAAATATGCATGTAAATGTCTACAAACTGTTGGTTTTTTACATATGAGATTTATGAAAAGTGAAGGAATGTTTAGTCTTTAAGAAGCATTGCTTATGCTTTACTGTTTTTATATGAAATAGCAGGCTCAGGCCTTTATTTGAGATGAATCCATGTTTTATTATAACGTTCGCTTTAGAGTTATTTGCTGTTTGGTCTCTTCGATTGCCTGTCCGTCCATCAAAGTTCTCGCCCGTATTAATTCTTTACTTAAAGTTTAAGCTCCACATTTAGATGGGCATGTGTCATTTTAAAAACTACCAAAATTCCATTTACATTATTTCCCCAAGCATTGTGCCCCGTTTATTTGGTATTACAATCTTTTATAACAATTAAATTTCATTTGGATTGATTCCTCTGTCTATTATTTGGACTCTCTCATGTATAAGAAACTTTTCAAATGATTGAAAAATTAATTTTTTCTTTTATTTTCTTAAGTTGGACTTAAGTGCACTTTTCTGATCATTTATTCATATTAAACAAAATCATTTAGCTTATTTGGAAAAGTCGGCCTTTATCGACTGTAACGTTTGCACTTGTTATTGTCATTGTCATTGCTATCGTTATTGTTGGTAATTTACAAGTTAAGTTCCTCACATTTCTAATGGAAATAACAAGTGTCATATGAAATTCAATATGGTCTACACATGCAAATGGATATTTACAATTGAAATTTATGGTCAGTTTTAATGCAATTATCCATGTGTAATTATCATAAAAATTAATGTTTGGTAGCATCGAGTATACATATTAAAATTTACATTTCAATGTAAAGTAAAACATTTGTAATTACCTTATAATACAATACCAATAGCACAACAAAATAACTATCTCTAGCATTTAAATGCACCAACGAAAACCACAAGTAAAAGATTTTATTACCCTTTATGAATATACATATGATATTCATTTGTTGTTGTTGTTCTTGCGATTGTTGCGATTGTTGCTAGTGTTGTTTTGGACTTTTAAATTGGACTTCTTAAAATCCCACCAGACAATACTTAAATATTTAATGAATGCTATGCTACGCAGTGCTAAATTTTTACTATACTCGAGGCAATTATAAGCTACCAAAATTTAGCAAAAAAATTTAAAAATTTTGGATGATTTTTCCTTTGTATAAACAACTATTAATGAAGTCATAATATTCGATTGTATTCTTACTGTATAAAGAGGAGATCTCATACATGAATCGCCTTGGTATGGTCTATTAATTTGTCATTTCATAATAGACGTCTTTTTTGATTGGTAGTAACTCCGTTAGCTTTCTTTGAGTACAACTCTTATGTGAAGAGAATTTTTCGACTAAGAAAAGCTTATGAAAAGCTAATAAGTACAATTAATTCCAAATTTTACTTTAAGTAATTCAATTATTTTATTTGCATGGCAAAGATCTATTAATTAATCATTTTAAGTATTAAACTGCTGGAATGTATTTTGAAAAAAATGTCCACTAACTACTTTCACTCAAATGTTTAGTACATTTGATACTGGACACTTTTTCACTTTTTCATAAGGTATAGAACAACAAGTTTTACAGGGTTGCATTTTGTATGAAGCCCAAAGAATAACTAACAATTTTAGTATAAAAAAAAAGCTTTGCATTGTTATAATTTTATTAGAAGTTCCCGAGTTTTTTCTAACTGAAAAAATACATAGGTATCATACAAAATAGTCCATGAGTTAAATATGGTAAAATTCAGCCTGCTGGACTGTAAAGTCCAGCAGGCTGTAAAATCCAGCTGGTCTGCAGTCCAGCTGCAATCTATAACAATTTAGTTATAGATTGCATGAACCTATCAAAACTATATGCACACTAATTATGATTTTTTTAAGTGCACGATCTAGGGATCTAGATTTTTTCGATCGAGGCCAACTCTTAAATAGTGCACACCATTTTGCTAAATGTAATTAAATTAGAGAATTACAAGCAAAGAAAATTGTAAAAAAAATTGTAATTTTTAAATTATAAAGTTGGTGATATGAGAAGAGTTTCAAAAAATTGACCTACATGGACAAAATTTGTTACACATAATTTTCATGTCAAAATACAAGACAGTGCCAATATTCGCTAAAATATTTTCCAAATTGTAGCTTTTTTCTATATACTAACTTTCTCCGAAAAAGGCCGTATATCGGAAATGTGCATAAAAATGGACCAATCTAGACCAAATTTGGTACACATGTTTCTCATATTAAAATATAATTAAGTACCCATTTACGTTAAAATACATTTAAAACTATAATTTTTGCCACTTACCGACTGCTTTTTAAGACAAACGTTATATGGGACTTGGTCTTAAAATTGGGGTGTATATTAGCCATTTTTAATAATATTTAATTTTTAATAAGGTTTGCCTCTGTGCCAAAATATAAAATACATCTATGTACTAAATTTTACTAAAATATCTGAAGAATTACGATCTGTAGCTTGATTACAAATTTACATGGCTAGACATCAGATGGACAGACAGACAGACAGACAGACAGACTCAACATGAACTAGAAAGTGATGCTGAGTTAAACTCTATAAAAAAAAAAACTGCTTTTGGGTGTTACAAACATCTGTACAAATGCTCTGCACAACAAGTCATGTAGGATATAGAAGTGGATGCCTTAATATTCTACAATATATTTTCAGATTATCGTATACACATAAAAATTCCACTTTAAGTGTGTTTATATGAAGCATAGACCTGTAAGTAATAATTTGAAAGCATTAAGATTGTACAATTAAAATTAAGATTCTGTGATAAAAGAGAAAAATATTCAAGAGTCAAACATTAATAAAAATCACTGGCATATGTTGAGTGAAAAAATAAAATGAACCAGCCAAGCCATATGTGGCATATGTTTGATTATAATTTAACCAGCAACTATCTTTCTTAAATATTGGTATAAATGTTAGCGCATTTAAGCCAAAAGTATGTTTTCAATTTTTTTTAGGGAGGGTACTACATAATTAATAAAGATACGAGCATAAAATGGAAAAAAAAAACTAGATATCATTAGAGGCAAAGCAAAAAAATCTTTCATTAAAGTTATCAGAATGGTGATAAATAATTGCAAAAACAAATGTAATAAGTAAATAAATAAACAAGTAATAATATTTTAGTTGATTGAGGTCCAACTATTCCAGTTAATAATTTACAAGCTTATTTTATGTAGGGGGCGCAACTGATTTAATTACTCTGATATCGATTACCAAACAAATTGGGAAATCATTTATGTTAATAAGGTATTTGCACCATTCGTAAAGAAGACAAAAGACAAGAGCAAAAACCATAATTTCCAAAGTAAATAATTTGATTTGAAATTCTCTATTAAAACGTGCGATTTTCTAATAGCTTGTCAAATGTAAAGTCTACATTGCAACTTTTAAGACACTTAAAATATCAGTAAAACAAGACGAACTACCAAAGGAAAAACTCCAAATAATTCCTTATTGATTTAAAGTTTACTGCTATCAAGTCTACACAAGAAATTTCGGTTATTGCAAACGTTTTAATAAAATGAGTTTGGCGAGAATAAAAGTGGTATAATGCATAAAAAGCTTTCTAATTTCGAAATAAAGAAAAACTCACTTTAAGATTTTACGTGCTTTTTCTAGAATTTATTGGTTTTAGGTGAATCAGGCGTTACATCAAAATTTGTGAAATTTGCTCTGCCGATGTCGCTGGATTATATGAGCTATATGACTCACTTTTCTTTTTAAAGCAAAGCTCAACTCTAATCAAGTAGCTCATATTTGATTGCATTCAGTTTGGCTTCGCACAATTTTACGCATTTATACCAAATAGAATTGAATAGACAATAAAAATTTAGATCTTAAGTTGGCAACTATGAGTTAATTGGGTTTACTCATGATATTTTATCTTTAAGAGATATTGGCAAAGACATGTAATATAATTCCTAATATAAATTTTTTGAGTAACTGAATCTAAAAAGGAGTAATTTGAAATGATTTCAGAGTAATTTTAGATTTCATCTTGGAATTATGGGTCTCTTAAGAAGCGTGCAACGTAACCAAAACGAAATTTTTGTAAGATATTACGCGCAAGTGGATCGGTGGTTCAAGTGGTTATTTATAATTTTCTATAAATTTTCTAAGTACGGGGACTAGTAGTTTGAGCCTTTTAATGAGACATACGAAGTATTGTTAAAAAAATTGTCATCACAAGAATTATTCCATTGACTGTTTTAAATGTCTACAAAGAGCCATCGCGATTTTGAAACTTTTTCATGCTTGGTGTAACTTCTTCCATGTTTGGTGCAAATAGTTCTTAGCTATTTCCCTTTATAAAATTTTTATTTGATCAAAATTCAAGGAGCATGTTTTTTTTTAAATATTTTGTGATGTTATCATTCTGTAGCGAGACTGATAAAACTTAAACCAGTTTGAAACGACTAACATTTTAGTTTTTACCAAATTTATCCAAAACTATTAACTGGTAATAATGATAAAAACCAATTTAATGATAACGTTGTTTATGATAATGATAATGCGATTGGCTGCTTACAATTATTTTTAAGTCTTTCGTTCAATTTCTTAATCTATTAGCTCCTCTATATCCATTTGTTGTTGAAACGACTTACTGGAAACCCTAAGTTAAGTACTTGAAAACTTTTATTCTTAAATTTTCAATTTTCTATTCTATTTTCTATTTTTAGAAGATGAAAACCTAGAATATGAAGAAAATGTAGAAATATTGAAGAAAACGGCATTCACCTTGACATTCCCGTAGCATTTACAAATTTACCTTTTAGAAGGGTTTGTCTTTCGCTATTTAACTTTTATTATTACGAAAAGTGCGCACCAGGTTAAATATCGAATGAATTTCATATAAACTCTTTTGTATAACCGTTTTTCTTCGTCCTTAAATATTTGAATTGAAATTACCTTTTTCTATATCTATTACACCTAATCATGTTAAAATTTGGCCCAAAGGACTTTCTAAATCTCTGAAAGTTACTGTTTTTTAATTTTATTTATCTTGTATCACATGAAATAAACTCAAATGAAATATTTTAGATCTGGCACTCTCAACGTGTTACAAGATTTTTACTTAGTTGCTTAACAATAAACAATAAATTTTATAGTTATAAGGAAAAAATTATAATTACAGCGGAAAAGAGAAAAAATTTTCCTAAGCCAACGGCAATTTTTTAGTTTCCGTCTGAAATTGCACAATTGATGGTAGTGGCATATATTTCATATACTATTTATTTTAATGTGTTATATAGCAGAAAATATACAAACAAATTTTAATCATTTTATCTCCTGCAAAGTGTCGAAGTTTTTCTTAATTTATAAAATTAAACGATTGAATTTTTGACCTCACATCAGCCTTAAGACTTTTTCTTCCATTGCAAACTAATTAACGTATTTTATATACCATTAAATTGGCGTATAGATTATAATTGAAATAATTGAAGTATAATGTTTCAGTTGGATCAAACATATAGTTATGTATGCGACCAACATGTTTGATGGCGCGCAAAAAGTTTTGTATTTTACCGGCATTTGTTTTGTGCCTTGTTCTCTTGAATAAACTAGAATAAACATTCAGTTTGTCGTGTACATTTTATTTGGAATGTTGTGCTAAGAAGGTTTTCTATCAAAGTTTTAAGTAAAATTTCGTAAAGAAACAAAACTTCGTGCAATGAATAGAAAGCATAATAAAAATATTTCTATTATGATTTATTAAAATAAATTTCAATAATAAATTTAGTGATTAATTCACATTTAGTAATTTAATTAGTATAAAGTGAAAAAAATAATTTTTTTTATTGTAAAATTGAGAGAGAAAAAAACCACAAAATTCTTGCTTGCATATAAATTGCAATCATTTTAATTGAAAAATGAAAAGGAATTTCTTTTTTAATTTCGCCAGAACATTTTGTGTAATTCAAATGCGAATTGCTGTGTAAAATAATTCTAGAAGCTGCCATAATATTTTAGCTCTTCAAATTAGAAAATTTCGATGAAATAAATCAAATAAAAAGAATCGATTCAATGGGACTCAATTCTTTCCATCTGGCAAAAATAAAATACTTTAAAAAAATACTCATTATAGTAATAAATTTTACACAAATAAAATAAAATTCTTTGGTTTTTTGTTCTCCCTTTTTTAGTGCTTAGTAGTTTAACAATTTTTTTTTTAAAAAACCAAAAAAAAAAAAAACAACAAAAGAAAACGAGAAGAAAAACATAAGCCAAGTACTTCATTTATTTTGTGGTTTTATTTTCGTTGGTGTGTGTTTTGTTTTTGCTTTTTGTTTTGTCTCATTGACTGCAGGCATTTTTTACGTTGTTTTCTTTTGTTCTCTTCTTATCATAAAAATTCTTTCATAAAACACACTCATCTCAAAAAAATTGGAATTTCAATCTTAAGCAGAGACTTATCGTTGCAGAAATATGGTAAGCATACATTTGGTTTCATTTTTTTCAATTCATTTCTTCTGTCTTCTTTTGTTTTGTTTTGTGCCTTTAGTCTCTTTCATACATGCCATAAGTGATAAATATATTTTATATAATGAAGGTAATATGATAAAATTGCATTGAACAATATTGAAAAGGAGTATTCAAAGAAATCTTCATTTCTATACGTAGCTTTCAGAAATTGAAGGCTTCTTAATGGGTTTTCCTTTATCTTTTTTTTTATGGCTTTGAAAATATATGAAGTACTTGGAAGATGAGGCTGAGATTTCATAAATTTCATATACTCTTGATTAGCATGAAATTTTGCCAATGCTCTATGTTTATATGTGAAAATTTCAATTATTTCTTTGATTAACCGATATTATCTTCTAACATGGTCCATATATTAAAATATCTTATACGTAGATTAACAGTGAAAATAGTCCGCATAGATTTGAAAAAGGGCTTGTAAAAATGTAGATTTATGTGGAAACAGCAATTTTGTGGGTCCTTCGTTAAAAAATATTAATAAAACTAGTAATTGAAATTTATCAAATCTATTCTTGCTTTAAATTTTGGGACCAATTCATCAATCAGCTTAAGCGCTAAAAATCCCATACATCCATTTACTCAGATCTTTAAATATCATTAATTGATGAATTTGGATTGTGACCTAACAAAAATTGTTCTTTAGAGAGAGATAAGGTATAAATCCCATAATTTGTGAAATTTGCTTATTCGACAAGAAAAAGCAAAGTAATAATTATGAAAGAGAGTTTTATTTTTCGAATAATCCGCTTTCAATTGAATTTATGAATTTTACTATTACAAAATAAAAGGGACCCATTTTTAATTGTGAATAAAGCCAAAGTGAAAGTTAAGTTAAATTGTAACAACTTGAAAATCTGTGATATCCTGATTTTAAAAAGTTTGCTTTACCTCATAAAGAAAACACTGTCTTAATATTCTTTCTGTAGTCGAGAGTGTTTATTTTTCTTTAAGACGCTTGGCTTAGTATGTTCCCATGGAAATTTGCGAGGGCTTCACGCATTTAAGACACAGCATTACTTATAAAATTCGCATAAAATTTTGCCTACTAAGAAATTGTTCTTAAAATTTCTACTAAATTTTTTGCAATAATTTGTACTCCCGACTTTGCTCAATGTTTTCCATGTAAACAAGTTGCAAAGCTTCTACCTTTACTTTTATATAAATTATACCATTTTTAAATCCTAGTTTTTCCAAAATCAACTTACATAACATCACTGTACATAGAATTCTTTGGCCATCTCATTTGTTGTATATCGCGCCGAAGAATTTTTGTTGCTAGGTATACAACTGAGGGCATGGCGTTTTTTCTGTAATGGTGCTAATATTATCGTTAAGATTTAAATGGCTTTCTGGGAACTTTTTAAACAATCTGCATTATGCATACACATTCATACAAATATATATAGGACACTTTATTAATATGCCTAATTGACAACAATTTTATGTACAATTGTTATCAATTCAATCATTTAAGCGTAAGTTCAAGAAAGAACAAAGTAATAGAAACAATGTCATCACAAACGTAAGATAATAACCTGAAATTTATTGCACAAAAATCGCTTTTTTGTTTCTTTTTTTTTTTTTTTTTTTTGCTTTGTGATCCATTGTAGTAATTGTAATAATTATTATAATTAATATGCATTAAAACGTTTTTGAAAATGATATTCAAATGTCAGGCAAAACTTGAAAACTACAAGCGGCAGAAGCAAGAAGTAAACACCATAAATTCTGCTTTATATTTTATAACAAATGTAAAATAAGCAGTTAAGCAGGCATTTATATTTGTATCTACCATCCAAAGGAGGTTCATTAAAATTATTAAAATGTTTGTACAATTATTATGAAACAATTATGAATAAAATAATTATGGAATGTTGAGTATTTTTTCGCTTAAACGTCACTTTCTTAATTATTGATAATGTTTCTTCTTTATTAAAATATTTTGTTTAAATTGTTTCTATGAATGATATTCCATTTAAAAGGTAACTATTACCTTTAAAGGAAAAGGAATATGCTTTACATAAATATATTTATGGAAGACTTCTATTTTAATTCTATTTTAGTTTCTATTCATTTTGATGGATCTTTAAGAAGTTGAGTATAATTTATTTGCCTAAATATTTAATTTGCCAGCTTCAATTTGAAGATAAATTATTCAAACTGAAAATCGGTACTTAATTAATTAAATATTTAATTAATTTTGATGAATTAGACTTTTCAGTTTTAATTTGCGATTTAATTATTTATTAGTTCTTTAATTATTAATTATTATTTTATTGTTTTATTCATTTCATTATTTACTATAATTTTAAATTATAGTAAATTAATTATTAATTATGGCTTAATTATATATTAGTTTTTTCAATTTAATTATTTATTAATATATTTATATTCAAATGAAAAAGCCTTTCACAATGATACGGATTTTATCGACTTTACATTATTTACATATATAAAAAATTACGTGCCAACTTGTTATATTCCATTTTTTTCATTCCCCATTTAATTGTAAAAAAGTCTCATATGATTTTATGATATATCCCTTACTTGCATTTATTTTCAAAATGCTTTGGTATGTTTTTGTATGAATTATATGTGTATGAAATTAAAAGTGTAATAAATTTACAAAAATGACAACCTATTATAGTGTGCATTGTATAGTTGTATGTAAATTACAATACAATTTCATGTATGTAGATATGAACACTCCCTCAGAAAATTCCAAAAGAGAAACTCATACTCAAACTTAAATTAAAAATTTGCAAGCTTCAAATATTTTGACACAGCATATGAGTCGGCCCAAGGTTCAAGATTTGCTTTTAAATACCTTACACCATTTCATAGCGAAGGAAATTTCAACAAATGAATAGAACTTTAAGTTGGAAAGAGTTTAAAGCAAATCTATTTGATCCATATTTTGATCTTTTAATGTTGCCCCATTTAAAGCAAGGTTTTTCGTGGGCATGGCTATTTTTTGCAGCTATTTCTTCTTAAAGGCCTTATCACAAATAAAAACTACTTGAAGTAAAGTCTATAAACAATTCAGCTAGAAGTTGGTCGAATTTTCAATCAACCCTTTCTGGAATATTTGCATTATATTTATTATATTACTTGTTCTGAATCAAAAGTGTTGTTTTGCTGTTAAGTTTACATAAATTTACTGCACTTTGATAAATAACATAAGTGCTGCCGGTTATAAAAATATAGTAACTTCAAAAAAATACTTAAAGTAATAAATAAGTGTATGAAAGAGAATAAAATTCAATAAAATGATTTTTGTTTTTGTGGCGTCACAATTCTCTTAGACGTCTACCATACAAGTGTAGTAAAGTATCATTATTTTAAAGAATTAACACTAAAATTCAAGTAAAATAATAAAAAAAAATGTATCATCAAAAGATCTTCCACGTATGCACTTTAACACGTGACGAACATGTAATTATACAAAATTTATTCTCATGCTCAACATTTTGTAGTATATAAATTTGATCCAAACCTTTGGAACGTATGAAATGCAACTTGAAGGGACTCTTTGATAAACCCTTTGTCTGCCGGGACTATTTGAGATAAAATCTAAAACGTTTCAATTGATCGCTATACTTTTTGCTATTCTTCCAACTGCAGCAGGTTTATTTATAATTTAGTAACTACTTTTTTTAATATTTTATCATTTGCGGAGTATTTTTGGCTCCTTTTTTTTTAGAGAACTTAAAATTCATGATATAAATGTATGAATCCGAAATTTTCTTACTAGAATCCTTGCTTTCATGTTAATCTTCCTTCCAGTAAAAAGAGAAAAAATAGACAAAATAGATCGAAAATGTTGCTTTTATTTCTTAGATTTCAAAGTCCTTAAAGGTAAAAATTTTTATGTAAACGCAATTGAAATTTGTTTGTAAAAGGATGCAGCTACATTAACGATAAAATTTTATAGAGATAGGTACGAAATGTTATAGGTTAAGATCGAGGCTGTAAAAAATTGATCTCTAATTAATTACGCAATTAATTATTAAAAGCGCTTTGAAGCGAATTATTTAGATTAATGAAAAATTATTGTACAATTTTTATATGAAGTCAAATTTTTAATTAATTTTGTAGTACTTAAAAAATAATGCTTATTAGATTATTTTGATTTTGCAGAGAATTTTAAAATGTAAAAAGTTTGGGGTAATGGCGATTACATCGATTTAATAATTATATATTTACCAGATGCTGAAAGCATCTGGCCGGAAAAATTTTTAATGCGGCTCTTTATAACGTAAGTCACTTTCGATTTAAGATTTTATAAGTACGCGGAGTTGTTTGTAACCACTGCGGTTTGTCTTGACATAACTTCGTCTTTTATCTTACCGATAAATTCAAAATCACTTTCTGAATTGATTTAAAGATGTCTGATCCTCCAAACTCCCATCTGAGGCTTGTTCATGTAATATTTGTCATATCTTAATAAAATTTAGCGCAAAAAAAAATCCATTGAAAATAGTGAAGACTGAAGCATTTTTGAAAAGTCTTATATTGATGAAAAAACGTAAAATATGGAACAAAAAATTAGAACTATTTATACAATTAATTATGAAAATCGCCTCACTTTTGATATTACAATATTTGACATTCTAAATCAACCTTACAATTTGCTTCAAGGTTGTACATTTTTTAGATAGTCTCCCCTATAAAGTAGTTAACAAAATATTCAACAATTAAATTTAACTGCTTTCGTCATTTGATCTCTCAAATAGCTTAAGCTAAGTGATGTAAAATTTTTTAAAGTCAGCTCCAATCGAATGTAATATTTTTATATATTTTTTTTATATGTAGTATATTAAAAATGTTATGAAATTTGTTTTTACATTTCAATTTCAAAGTTAATTACAATGAACAAAATTATTTACATAAACTTGTAATTATTGATACACACGATATTTAATACTTCAAATATCAATTAACTTTATAGTGTTTTTGTTTCATTGAAAATGTATATTAATAAATTTAAAAGTGGCCTTATCATTGCGAAATATATAAAATTGAAGAAATTAAGAAAGTCAAAATGTAATATATTAAGGATTTGTTCATTAATAAAAATCCGAAACCAAAGAGTAGCAAATTCTCAATAAGCATAACATAACTTTGCTTTGTATACTCTGAGGAAATTTTATGCTAACAAACGAACAAGCGAACAAACGAACGAACGAACAAACGAACGAACGAACAAACGAACGAACGAACGTATCATCAAGTTAAACAAGGAACCTGTATCATTGTTATGTTATGATTGTTGTTGTTAGTTGAATTAACTTTTCATGTACAATAATTCTGTTAGTTATGTTGTGACTCTGAATACATTTTATAATAATATTCATATATTTTTCTTGTTTATTTTATACTGTTTTTCTATCTAAACGCTTCTCCTCGCATATCTCTTATATCTCTTATATCTCTTATATCTCTTATATCTCTTTGGTTAAACATTTTCTATTTTCTAAGTGTAGCAAGTGTTAGATTTTTAGATTTTATACCCTACACCGAATCAGGTTTTTAATTAAAGGGACATAAAAGATGAGTTATAAAGCACAAGTTTTCTTTGTCCGTTTCGTGGCCGAGCATTTGCTATTGTGATCAGCTCTGAATAGATATCGCATGTTTAAACATATTTTAAAATAATTTAATGTAAACGCTTTTGCTGAACCAAGGATCAACACTGTAGCAGTTTACTATTTAATTTCAATTTTAATTTTTATTTCAATTTTCTTGACTTTCGCAGTGTTTTAATAGAATTGGTGTAGGCTACTTAACAGCCCGGTTTATTATAACATTTTACTGCCATGTCGTTTCATTTCCTTCATGTCCCTTTTTGTACCTTACACTACTTCTGGTGCAGGAAATAATAGGCTTGTGTAAGCAACATCTGGAAAAGCCTATCGTTGCACCAATCGACTTGTTATCACTCTTTCATTCGATTTAAGTTTGTCTGTCCATCACTTTGCTTAACTAATTGTTAACAAAGTTGTTAATAAAATTTAATAAATGGGAACGTTTGTTGTTGTTTTTGTTCGGGAATACAAATGGAGAAGATCAGATTCTCGAACTTGATTTTGCGAAATGTTTATATACGACAAAACTTTTGAAATCTGAATATTTTTTTTGTGAAAATAAATGTAATGCATTTTACGTAGATCAGTCTAATTTTTGGATCCTTTTCCTTCTTACGAACTTAGTTTACTGACTTGACTTGAAATTCATTTGGTTGAAGAAATTAAACAAAGTGTTGTAGGAAATTGTTGAGTCGAGTCCTGCCGAAAATAATGTTCTCTCTTGTTTTTGTTTGAATAAAACGCATTTCAACTTGTTTTTATGTTTTCATAAAAAAATTTTGTTGTTGCTCGTTTGTTTTTTTTTTTTTTTTTGCTATTTATTTACATTTTCATGATTTTTACATGCATCTTTATATATTTTCTATTATATTCATTTTTTATGCCTGCTTGTGCTTTAGACTTACATTATAAAGATGTAATGGCAACTAATTGCCTGCGTAATGAGACATTGACCCTTATTTTTAATGTAGCGCTTTGTACATGGCCAATGATGAAATTTACACGTCTAAGCTTTCGGTTAAATTCATAAAAATGAAAAATGTTTTAAAAACTATAATTTTCACTAAAGCAATAATTAATGTTTATTATTACTCCCTAATGTTATTGATAGAAAAAAGTTTGTAGTGATTTTTATTAATCAATTTTGAACTGTTGAGATTTCCCCATCTCTAAACTTTTAATTATTTGCTTTATTTTCCTCTTTTAAAGGTGTGATTGCTGCATAATTTTTTATGATAATTTCATTTTTTAAATTAAAGTAAGAGTTTTCTTCGTTTTTTGTCAAACCACTTTTGGCGATTTTTAGTTATAGTTGTGCTGGTAGGAAGGACCTTTCAGGCTATCAAGTTGGGAGGCCCAAAGAAAATTTAACATATATTAGGGCATATTAAATTATGATAGGGCCAAGATACTAATATAATATTGTAAAATTTGGAAGCTATAGGCCTGTTCGGCTATAGACTGTTCTAAAGAAAATGGGAACTTTTACCATTTGTACATAACACGCAAAATAATTTGAGGTAGAACCATATTTTCCTGGCCTAAAATCTGGTCGTCTTTCTATAAAGTATTTTTAGGTTTAAGTGTCAAGCCGCAATTTATGAGGCATCTTAATGGATTTCCATACTTTGCCGCACCAAAGTTGATTCATTTTTGGAACAAAAGGGAAGGCTTCCTAAAATTGGCAGTAACGCAAACACTTCTTGAATTAATTTTACATTCAAATCCTATTTCATTTGCAAAAATATATTATTTTCAAGAAGTCTTTCCAGTGAAATTCTGTAGAAAGTGCTAAATTGCCTTAAGGAATAATTAAAGTAGATACTTATCTAATGAACTTTCGCATCATTTTGAGTAAATTGATTCCCTCTGGCTATAATAATCTTTCGGTTTTAATGTGAGATATTTCACGTAGGGATGAACATTCTAAGGAATGTACATCTGATACTGATTATATTTAAAATCTCTTTTTTGACTCACATTAATTTTTACATTTTTTTAGTCAAAGATATGTTAAATATATGTAGCCGTTAGTAACCAGACAATTTTGTTGTTTACATGTCAATACATTTTTTTTTAGTTTTCTATTCTTTAATCTTTTGCGAGTAAATGCTTCAAAATTTTGGAAATTCATAAGGTTAGTAAGAAGAGTGAACTTATAAACTTTTGTATTAATTGTTAATTGGAATTTCCCCTAGTTCTAACACTGCTAAATTGCAGATGGCGTACAATAAATTGGATTTATTTGCTAGTGCCATTTTATTTACGATGAAACGATTGGATTAAAAATATTCTTAACATTTAAAGAAGAAGAATATATTGTTTAGCTTAAAACAGGTAAGAAATTTTTAGTCAGTTGAAAACGATTCTTGAATATCTTCCACCACTTTGTTTAATATAATGAAAATCAAATAAGGGAATTACAAACCAAAAAAGTTGAAAGTTTCTAATTCTTCAATTATTTAAAGATTTTTTTTTTTATGATAAGAGGTTCAAAAAATGGACCAATCTGATTCAATGTTTGTTACATATATATTTTACGTTAAATTATATTTAGAATTGTCATTTGTTTCGATATAACGACTTGTTTTTAAGAAAGACGCTACACAGAACGTGATTTGAAAATTGGTTCGAAATTAATAATCATTTTAATAGGGTTTGTCTCTGGTCCAAAACCCATCTTTTACCAAATTTCATAAATATATCTCAAAAATTGCTATCTACACATGTGTACATAAATATACTTCAGACGGACAGACGGACAGACGGACAGACGGACAGGCAGGCTTAAATAGAATCAAAGAGTGAGAATAAAAGCTGGATCTATCTCAACTCATTTTGTATGTTACAAATCTCGGCACAAATTTATAATACCCTGTACCACAAGTGGTGTAGATTTAATAGTAATGAAAATATTTCCCGGCCCTCTCGAGTCTGAATTTTTTCATATCAAAAACGAAAGTACAAAGAAGAGCACAACAAAAGATAAACAAAGACACACTTAATTAAGCGTAAATGTTTTTTAATTGATATTGATTGATATTAAGCAATGAATATTTTTTATAATGCTTACATATAAAAATGAAAATGTATAAATACAAGTCCATTTACACTAATATCGGCCAACTAAATTTTTATTTATAATAATACAATACAATACAAAACAATTTATATATTGAATTTCCTTTTGAACTACATAATGAACGTACTTCGATAACGATTTCAAATTTTTAATATATTGCTTGATACATAAATATTGTACAATGGCCAATACATACACAATGAATTACAACGAATTTTATTCAATTGGTTTTTACATTTAACTTTCATTATCTGTAAGCATATTCGTTCCTTTTAAAATGTTTGTAACACCTCAAGAGAAAATGTGTTCTTGATTAGCGCATAAAATTTTGATTTAATTTAGCTGTTTAATTAATTTAGATAAGAGATGGCGCAAGCTCAAGATTAAGTCGCCAAATGTGCACAATTTATATATAGATTTTACGATTAATTTTCTCCAAGTCATCCAAGTCCGTTTAAAAGTATGAGGTGACTATATTCGACTTGCTATGCTCTTTATTTAAATCATGTTCACTCAAACTCCTAAAATTCTGACAGGTTAATTGAACTAGCTCTAGTTCTTAGATCAAAATTATTCTTTGATTTCAAATAGCAAATTTCGGATGATGGAATTAAAGTTGTGCCAAATGCAAGGTGTTTGATTTAGTAAATTAACATGGTGCATGATGAGACATTTTACTTTTTTTTTTTGGAGAAGCCAGGCAGGAATTTTTATAGGCACTCATTTATTGTCAAGCAAAAGTTTCAAGTAAAAATTTAAAAGTAGGTCATTATAAATATGGTGACATTGAAAATGTTATATAAATCAGCCACGCCTCTCAAACAATACAAAGTATTAAAAAGCGACCTATAATTAAATTATACATTTTTTTAATGTTATCGTTATAAATGTAGGGATATTAAACAACTTAGACAAAGGCAAATTTCAAAATCTCTCAAGTACTAATGAAGTAGTTCGTAGGAAAAGAAAAAACAATAATGAAATAGTTATATGAAAATCCTGATTCTTAAATACCCTACGCCATTTTAGTTTAATGTGATTACAAAGCTAATAAAATTGCTTGCAACTCCACAAAGTAGAAAGTATGTAAAATTTGAAAAAGTAAATTCAAGTGTAAGAAAGGTAGATCAAGAAATATACCAAAGTGGATCAAGTATGTTATATAAATTAAGTACATCAAAGTACTATTACAGGATAAATTTGCTTAAAAATTTTTTAAAAATGTAAATTTTCTTTGTGTAACAAATTTTTCCTAAAAATGGTTCGATTCTAATCATTTCCAGCATGGCCGGCCTTTGGCATCAAACAAGTTTGTGGACCAAAACACGCGTGTATATTAAATTTTAATAATTGCGTCTTAAATTTTTTATACATGGATTTACCTACCCAGATCAACAAACATGCAGACACATGTAAAACGATGTAGAGTGTTACCAAGTCGGTTGGTTTTTAAAAATAATTGATTGTACCTTAATTACTTCTGAGTGTTGTATAATAAAACAAATGAAGTAAGGAAGGTATAAATAAGCAAAAAAAAAAAACATCTTTAGCTGATGCCAAATCTTGAATACCCTTCGATACACTCTTTGATATAGTGTAGCATTGTTGACATTATATAATTTATCGTACTCGTGGTCACTTTATATTAATTTTGGATAAATATTGTGTAATAAGTGCTTTAATATTTGTGCAAAGTTTTAGGTTTCTATCTTTTGTAGGCTTTAAATAACAAGCAAAAAAGTAAAATTTTTGCTTAAAAAATTGAGGCGTTTTCACTTAAGGTAGAATTGTGGGCGTGTTCTTTAACTTATTTGGCCTCTTTTGTGTGTAAGAACAAGCAATGATTTTGTTAAATTTAAGCTCGATACTATAAATTTTATGACTAGGGGAATGTTTATATTAGAAAAATCCACAGATGGACAGACGGACAGACATTTCTAAATCGATTTAGAGTGTGGTGCTTATCAAAAATATATCTTATATTTAACTTCAAGGTTCTTTCTTGATGTTACAAACATAATGACAAAGTGAGTGTAGCCCCAACTTCTGGGTGGTGGGTATAAAAAAAGAAGAGAAATATATTGGCGATCACTTTAAACGAATACAATTGCAATTTGAACCGCAACAAAATAAATCGAATAACAATTCTACAAATATTGTTTACCCTCCTTTTGTAAGCAATAATTTTTTTCTTGTTTCTGTTTTTTGTTTTTGGTTTGTTTTTTTTTTGAATAGGAAGAAGAACATAATAATAAGAACAAAAAGAACAAACAACTAACAGAATCCAGAAATGTATCCAAAAAAGAAAAAAAAATCTAAATCTATGAATATGTTTACTTTATTATGGCACAATGGTTTGGGTTGTTTATGTTTATTTATGTTTTGATGCTTGCTACGCTTTGTACGCTTATTATGCCCCGTATAAATGAAAATTAAATTGAACAACATTTGCCATTTGGGATTATTTCGGGAAGGTATTTGACAGGACATTTAATTAATTTAAACTAGAAAACAAAACAATAATAATAACGATAATCAAAAGGAACATTCATTTTGTAATGAAAGTAAATCGTTCGTAGTTAAAATAATATTTTGAAAAATAAATATTTCTTAGCATATTTTTTCAAAAGTTTCAACTTTTCAAAAAGTTCATTTTTTTGTTTTGCTGCCAATTTGACATTTTTCTATGCCCAGTTTCTGCTGACCATAAAGTTTTTCGTTAGACTTTCATCGATAGACTTGATGTTATGAACGTTTTGATAAATTGAATATATCAATAAATTTTTGTAAATTGGGCCTACCAGTAATAATTATTGTAATCACCAAAATGCATCATAAGAATGAAAATAAAGCAAGTCATAAAATAACATGAAGGCGTAACATTCAGGCGGGTTCCAATATCTTTACATTTATATAAATATAACATTAAAATAAAAAAAAAACACACACACACACTCGCATATATATATATATATATATATATATATATATATATATATACAAATAAGTGAGCAAGAGAGCAATGAAGAACAAAGGCCAACTTTAAATAGTACAAAACAGAATTATTGAACGTTTAGATTTTTTTTTTAATATTTTTTCTTTTTTGTAAACATTTGACGGTATTGCACCATCAGCATCATTCACTTACCAACAGCATCTGTTGAGTAAATTTTTTAATTTTCCTTAGTTTTATTTTTCGTTGAATTTTTTTTTTTTATTTTGTGTTTTCTGAAATTTCAATTTTTAATGGGAATTTAAAGTATTGTAATTTGAAGATATTTATATAGATAGATATTTTTTATATATATGTTTGTAATTTACATTGTACTTTTACTATTAAATTCTATTTCTTAATTTCTTTTTATATACAAAAAAAAATTAATAAAAATATTTTTTCCAACTAATATCCACGGATAGAAATTGTAGTTTGCCTCTATATGACACTAAAAAGGAACTTGATTAGATCTATTACGATCGTTTTAGATAACATTTTTAAATTTACAATTTTTCCTTTCTGATTGACTGGTTCTCCGTTGTGTTTTGTATTTCAAGTATCGGCCTCAATTTTGAAGATATTTTATGAGAACATAAAATAGCAGTATGAAAGAGTCCAAGTATTATGGATTTTAAAAAAAATTTATGAAAAATCAGAAAGAATCAATTTTTTTTTGTAATAGATCTTTTATTAAAACAGTTGAATCGACTGAATTCCTTTTTCATGAACTTATCCATCGTTTAATTAATAGTAACTTTCGAAAATATATGAACCCTAAAATTTTGAAAAAAAGTTTCATACATAAAAATTTATATAGTAAAATTAGCATGGTCTAATGTATCCATAATCAATGAAGGAGCATATTTAGCTTAAATGGGAATAATTTAAGCTCTGTATCGTTTACATGTAAATAATGAAAATCCTTGAAAGATTTTAGCCATTTTTAATATGTCTAAGCAAATTACCAAGTTCAAGTGTGTCGCTGCTTAATTTCAGTAATGTCTTTCAAGTTTTAAAGGTGCAGACAATAAATAAAGTAGCAAACTGTTTCAGAAGCCTTTTAGTTAATCGGGCTCGGTATATGCTCTCTATTGATTATATAATACGTCCCGTTGAGTTTTACAAATATTCTGTGAAAATGAATACGCCCTTAATTTTTGTTCCGGTTGGTGGTTTCATACGAAAGAAAGCAAACACAAGTAGTAAAATTAAAGTTGTACTATTTTATGGTCACTGCAGTTGCAATTGCAGTTGTAGTTGCTTGAGAATGAAAAAAAGGGCAGAGCTTAAACTTTCCTCTTAAATCTGTACTTCTGCAAAATTTTCCAAGCAAAACTAACATTATTGTTTTTTCTTGATAAGTTACTCATTAAGAAATTATTCTATAAGTTCATGGAACATTATCGTTCTTACGATGGCCCACTAAAACTTTGATCATATTTTTTTCAAATTTAAGCTTTCGACAATTTATTTTATTTACTGTACTTACTTAAAGAGTTGGTTTGGGAATGGTTTTAATTGTAATGGACAAAATTTTTCGGATATTAAAGAACTTTCTGCTTAGTACTTTTTAAAAAAGTAACATATTTTTGATATTTTTGAAAAGTTATGCAAAAAAATTATATTCGTGTTTTGAAGAAACAAGTTTAAGTTGAAATGTGTTTAGAATTAAAAATACTGTTTAGATTCTTGAAATATTAGAAAACTTATTATGCTCCTCATGATATTTTCCTTTAAACTTTTTGAACATTAGCTTTTTAAAAGTAGCCAAGACCTAGAGACAGAAACTCCTACCAAGAAATAAGACTTAAAAACTACATGAAAAGAATTTTACAAAAAATTGTTACTTGTGTTGTTGAAATTTATTCAAATACTGGAATATTAAATTTTACTTTGATGCAAGAATAATTATTATTTTTTACATTAATATTTAATTATTATTTTAATTATTTATCTGCACAATTTGTAGTACAAAGTGTTGTATAAGTTTATTTTTAAAACTCAAAAGTGCTTCAGACAGTTTCCCAATTTTTATGCACCCATTAAATCAGAATCTATTTGTAGTCGGTCCATTGAAATTTGCTATAAAATTTATTCATTTGTTGGTTGGGCTTATTTTAACTCCATTAGCGTATCCTATTGAAAATGTTTAGCTTCTCTTGCTCTTTCTGAAAGAGCTTTTATTTTAAAGTAAATTTATATCTCTAGATGGTTCTTAATGAATTGAATTGAATGAATTAAATTGAATCAATTGAATTAATATATTTAATGATTAGCCCCAGATAGGTCCATTTTTGCAACCTACACATTTTTGGGAATTCTTTACTTTATTTTTCATAACGTGCTATTATAATATTTTTACTTGTTCTTCTTTGCACTTATGAGTGATAAATGGACCAAGTTTCATCACTTCTTTTTTTCATGAGTCGTTCTTTTTTTAAGTATTTTAAATTACATAATTTTAATCAGTGACAACTTGAATTCATTGTGGCAATCAAGATAATTATTAAATTACTCTTTTATAAAAAGAGACTACTCTGCGGATTTCTAATAGAAAAGACAAAACAAAAAAAAAATTGCAAAATCTGAGAATTTTAAGTAAATTAATAAAAATAGCTTAACAAAGAAATAAGTTACTTGTTTAAGAACAAATAGAAACCTACTTTCGATATTTATTTTACTCGAAGAATCTAATCAATTTCGAATTTCGATAACTGCAAATATGATTTTCATTGCATAAGTCATTTCAAATGTGAAGAAAAGAAATAATAAAGTAAGTCCTCATTCTAAAGAATGTTTAATGTAACTACTTTTGACAAATGTAAACTTTGGTTTACATCTGTTCTTGAGATTTATGGTAAAGCTTTCGTAATAAATTCTTAAAATAACGACTTCAAATGCAGCAGTAAAAATTTCAAGTTTATAATTCACCAGCTGATTACGGCCCAATTTGTCTGAATTTTTTTATAACTAATAAAAACGTAAAGGAAAGTAATTTTGCAAAATCTTTATTTAGAGAATTGACTAAAACTCGCTCTAAAACTGAGCAAATCTAAAATTTAATTTTTATATTCTGCACTTAGTGCTTGTTACTCGCATGTTCCAATGAATCACTGAAATTCTTATGATATAAAAAGCATCTGGGTGTTAAGTGTTAATTTTCCTATTTCCTGGTGCCATCGGTGAATTGTTTATACATTTTTTATTTACTTTATTTGTAGGCAGAAATAGATAAACACTAAAAAATCAAATCTAACAATTGATTAAGTTTGTTTGCCAATAATTAGCGCTTACGAAATATTTTATTCATAATACAATCATTTTCTTACTTTTTAGATTTTTCAAAAAGATATAAGAAACGCAAAATATCTCTAATAGTTTGAATTAGACTTAACTTATATTAGCCATCGATAATTTTCAGATTTATGAGTTTATTTGTGCTTCCATCTTTTTATATCCACCATACAAAGGTTGATGGTACATTCAATTTGTCATTACGTTTGTAACGTCTAGAAGGAAGCATCGGAGAGCCTGTTTCTCAATCAGCATCAAATGATTTAGGCATGTCTGTCTATCTGTGTATCTGTCAGTTGTACTCATTCATCTGGATTTTAAAATTGGCAAAATCATTGGAAGTTCTTACAAGCAGGTTGGGATTTCAAATAGGCAAATTCGGTCAAAGCATATGCATACGGGGCAACATAAACTGAGAGCATCTCAATTCTTTTAAAAATCAATTTGCTGGGGTTTGCTCAATTGCAAAAGGTAGAAAGCTGAAATTTTAAAAAGGCAAGGAGGCTGTTACTTCATAATGTCTGTCCAAAATTCATGCAAATCGAGAAAACCTAGGCGGAACTGTATAAAACCAGACTTTCTTCTTTTATGTTCACGTTTCCAATTTACTTCTAAAAATCTGAGTCGAGTTTTGAATGGTAATAGCATGGTGCTTTGGTTGGGTTTATCTAAGATTTGACCCCAGTCAATTATAATGTTCTATAATGTTCTTACTTGTTGAAGTCCAGGCTTGTTGAAGTTGTTATCAAAATTCATTGGCTTGTCTTAATTTTCAATCTTTCATGCAGTAATTGAAAATATTTTGCACTTTTTTGTAACAAAAAGTTTAAAAATTATTATATAAATAAAAAATAAATTCAGAATATTGATTCATCTATTTAATCGATTAGATCGGTGTAGTCTCTTTTCTGTTACTTTCGCACTAAAATTGAATAGTTACGGCTATAAAATATGTACTTTATAGCGATTAGGTGATGTTATGGAAAATTACTAAAATTTGGCCTGAACAAATTTGTTTAAACAAGTAGATTTATATAAAAATTGATTGAAGATTTTGAATTGATTTGAATAATTTTGCATTTTGTAATATTTTTAAATCAGTTCATGTAGTTTTTGGTTTGTTATTTTAAATGTTACTCCTTTTTTATCATGTGCCGCTTTACTTTTTTTTTTTAAACTGTTTTAACATTTTTATTTTTTGCACCACTTATATTACAGGGTATTATAAATTTGTGCAGATGTTTGTAACATTTAAAAAAAAATTGAGAAAAAGTTCATCTCTTAATATACCGATCGAATTAGAATCACTTACTGATACGATTTAAGACTGTCTGTCTGTCTGTCCAATTGTGTGTAAGCTAAAGTTGGCACTTTTATTACACGGATGTACTTTAGCCCTATGGGAAACCATTAAAATTGGACCATTCTAACGACCATGCTTCACATGAAGCTCTTTATTTTTCCTAGAAAAAATCGTTATGTAGAAAAAATTTAAAATTTTGAATACATTTCAGCATAAATTGGTATTGCCTGGTATTTTGACAAAAGAAAAATATGTAAATTAAATTTGGTCCAGATCATTCAATTTATGAACCTTTTATCAAATACCGAACTTTTTAAATTATTGAGAAATTCTGATTTGTTTTCAATTTTCTTAACTTTTAATTTTCTTATTTCATTTGAATCGCATTAAGCAAAATGTTGTGGAGTAAAGTAAGAGTTGACCCCGATCGGTTATAAAGTGCTTAGCTCTTTAAGTTAGCACACCAAATAAAATAACCCTCTGAAATAATAACAAGCAGAATTTCGTTTTATAATAAATGGGCAACATTTTTCACATCTTTCTTCTTCTGTAATCTTTGTCTGTTTCATATTAAAGCATTGGAAATAATAATAAATATTTTATGACTAGCATAAATTTAAGTTTAAGTTTTCCTATTTTTCCTTTACTTATTCTAATTCGTACGATATCATATTTATTTTCACAGAGCGTAGAGCGTAGAAATAAGATGTAAGAAAATTATGCTTAGCTGAGATTAATTTGTAAATAACCAACATTCAAAAATATTGCATTGTATTCAAGGGTTATGGGAGATTCTTATTACTTTAATTTTGAATAGAACAGAATGGATGTTATGTCGATTATTAAGGCAAATTAATTTCGTTTTGTATTTTGTTTATCTTACAAGGAAAAAGTAAAAGTATCTATTAGATGTTTAATATTTTTTGGATGGGCGTGGTTGATGTTTCGAATGCATGACTTATGACGGTAAGTGAAACCTTAAGATGAAAAAATTAACAATTTTTAACTTTTATATTGAACTTTATATAAATTTAATTTAGAATGCATTATGGTTGGGCTATTTAATCAGTTACGCTGAATTTTTAAACTGTACTTTTGCATGGTCCCACGGTATTATTGGCATATTTGGAAACCTAAATATGTAAATTATGATATCAAAAGAACCTCTAACGAAAAAAAGGCCTGCGAATTCATTGAATTCACACCTTCATAGTTTCAGTAGATTATAAAGGTTTTTGAGAAGTATGTGCTATTTTAAAGTATTGCAATTGTCTTGTCAAAACTAATATACCAACTAGCATGCGGTTGGTGTTCAACTAGAAATGCATGAAACGTTTGAAATGCATAAAAATATTGTGTGAATACGTTATTCCATACGCCAGTTTTAAGTTATCTCTGTTGTTGTTGTTACTTCTATTTCTATTTCTATTTCTATTATTGTTATTGTTATTATCATTAATTATTATTATTATTATTATTATTATTATTATTATTATTATTGATATTACATTGCTGCATATATAGAGAACCTAAGAAGAATATCTATTCGCTTTTAGTTGTTAGTAGTGTTTTTCGAGAGCCTTTAGAATTTTAGAAATTTATGTATCGTGGTTTTGATTTCCTGGATATTGCCTTCAATTCTGCTGCTCTGTTATGTATTTGTGTGTTATTTCAAATCTACAAAAAGTTAAGATTATATGAACGCGATATTATGTATTGCATGTTGCTTATTGCTTATTGCTTATTGCACATTGCACATTGCACATTGAATGTTAAATTTTGAACATTGCATGATGTGTGATTTATATTTATGTATCACACATGATTGGAGTCAAATTTCTTATTTGTTTTATAAATTTTCAAATTATTAATATGGTAAACATTTTTAGAAAGTTACAAATTTTGAGGGATAAATTTTTTAATCTTAAGAAGCTTTTACTGTCTGTCCACATTCTCTATTATATTTAATTTCCTTTCTATTTATTGTTATTTATCACAAATAATTTTATAAATTCTGGCTAAACTGAAAGTTTCAAAAGACTAACTTGAATTAGTTGGTATAATTTTTATAAAGTTTTTTTAATTAACCTCTCAGATTATTATCCATAGAATAATTAACATATTTAATAGCTTTGAAGATTTCACTTAAGAACAATATCGGCCACAATAAATTGTAAATTCTTATAAATTCATGGTAACTTTTTTATTAATATGTACAGGAATTTGATACTCAAAAAAGTCGAGGAATGAATATTTTATCAAAATATTTCTTCCAAAGTAGGCCTTTTAATTATTTTTGTATTTGTATTTTGAGAACAAACTTCAGGGATTTCGATATCGGGGCTCAAAGTTTTAAACTATTTATAAAAACCAAGTAGCAGCAAATTTGTAACAGCGAAAATTCTCACAAGTGTTTTGCTTTTGAAAATAGATCAAGCTGGTCAAACCTGACCAATGTTCAATGTAGTAAAGTTTAAAACTTTGAAACAGATCTGCCTTTTATTTCTTTCCTTTGGAAAGGGAAAGATGGACTATCAAAATTAAAGTTATTTGATTTATTCTAAAAATGACTCAAGGAAATCAATCTCAAATTGGGAAAGTTCGATTTCCTGCAACTTTTTAGTTATGGTATGCAATGTTATATGGAGTCTTAATTACTTAGTTTTACCACACTGTAACATTATTCATGATTCATTTTTGTGCAAATTGAAAAAAAATAAGTAAACTTTGGAAAATAAATTTGTACTAAGTTCGGTTTTATTTTCAAATTGATATAACTTCAAGTACGTCTAAAGTACGTAAATATGATACATTTTTATATCGTAAACCAGTTGAGGCATAGAGTATTGCGCGAAAGTTTGTAACCACCCGAAACGTTTGAAAATGATCCACTTTCTAGTGTAACGACCGATAGAAAAGAAGATGGATCGATCTGTTCCTCTGTTTATTTATATATTTGATGTCTGTCCATGTAAGTTTACTAACAAAGTATAGAAAACAATTTTTGAAAATAAAATTAAATTTAGTAAAAATGTTCTACCTCAAAAACAAACTCTTATGGAATCGTACAATATTTAAGACTCCTCTCTTTATTCTCAAAAAGGTTAGTTTATGAAGACAAGAAAATTTTGAATATTTTTTGATAAAGATTAAACCACTTTGGTTATACTTTCAAATAAGTTCGCACAGGATCATTTTTTGAATCTTATCAAACTTTACAATTGTTTAATTTAAATATAAAAAATTCAGAAAGTTATTGTAGAATATTTCTCGTGATTGAATAAGAAAAAATTTTACTTGATTTATTGAGTATGCCTAATAAAGTCGTGAATATGCAAATTGTATGGATGTGAATGTTGTACTTTATGAGAAAGTTTTTGTATCTCTCAATTAAAAAAATTCGTTTTTTTTTCCATTTTTTTAATGAAAAAAGTTTAACATAGCTTCGTATGTTTTAGGGATAATTATGCTTTATGGCATACATGGCAGAGGCTAGAAAAGTTTAATATAAAGTCGATTGTTTCAAAATTACTTATTTTTTACATTTTAATATCATTAAGTATCTAAATGATGATTTTTATGCTAGAAAGAAATTAGGAAAAAATTTTTTATTTTAATATATCAAATTTATGTGCCTCAAATGGGTTCATTTAATGGATCCTCTTTCGAACAACGAATTTTACAAACTCATTATAATTAAGATTTTCATTTTCTTAAGATTGTGAAACATTTTCTCGTTTAACAAAAATTGAAAAAATGAAGAGGCGAGCTCCCACTGCGTGCGATATAAATATTTCAATTATTATTTTACTTTTGAGTTTAAGTTCTTACAATGTTGTTACTTTTGTACTTAAATTTTAAAATCGTTGTAATTTTGTAAAGTATTCATTTTTAAAGGACATTGTTAAAACTAGATGCTCTCTCTTTAAGTATTTAATGACCGTATTTGTGATAGATGAATAAATGTGCAGGAATGAAAATCTGCTGTGAGAAATTTACCTAAAATTTGATGGTTTGAATAGCGAATTGGAATAGAAATTAAAGAAAATCTTTCAAGCAAAACTGCAGTTTTTCAGTGTTTGCATACGTTGGGTAAACAAATATTATTATTATTTTTATTTTATTTTTTTTTTGTTGAATTTAAATGAAATGATTTTGTTACATATACCAAAAAAAGAAACAAAATAAAACGAAAAAGAAAAAGAACAAAATGCTTCTGTTGAATTTTTTTCCTCTATAGAAATGGAACACAAATCGATGTCAGGTAATATTTGAATGACTGCAATGTCCATATAAATAAATAAACGGATGATTTTACATTACAAAAAACAATTGATTTGTTGTTTGACAGTGAATGGAAAAAATGTAAGAGACATGAAATTGATCAGAGTAAATAATTCGATTCATTTCATGTATTCACCTTACTTTGCTTATAAATTTATCAAGTACATTAAATACTCGTAGAAAGTTTGTAATACTCAAAAGAAAACATAAGAAATTAAGCATACCGCAAGATTTTAGTAAAAATTCCGATTCGATTTGGTCATATCGACATTTGCAGGTTGGTTAAATATTCCGGCCGTGATGGTTTGGTTTCCAAGTTGGTCAAACATTCCGTCCGTAGTGCAAACATTCAAATTATATATTATTGATTTATCAAAAATAACTTAACAAAAATCATTTATATTTTTAAAATATTTATTATATTTAAATAAAATGATAGAAATGGGGCATATTTGGAAAAAAGTGTAAAACTATTAAATATTGAATTTTTTCCACGCCTTCTTAATTTGTACTCATTAATTCTTAGTTATACAAGACGCGAAACTAAAATTTCGTTCCCAAATTTCCGTATAGCGTATTATTGTTTTTTCCGTTGTGGAAATTATCTATCAAGTATATCAGAATGTGGTATCTTCGTGGTGGGAATTCAAAACAATATGTGACTTCAGCTGAATATAATTTTTTAACTTATTTTTACGAGGCATCAACCAAAATCGAAAAAGAAAGAAACAAATGAATAAGTGACAGATTGTTCGGCACAAATAAAATTACTTCATTTTAGATGTATATAAAATTAACATTTTGGTATGATTAAAGTTGCCATAAAACCATTAAACTGGGGTATCTTCCCCCCCCCCCCCCCCCACCACACACCACCCTCTTAAGCAAAATGAATAATAAATGATAAGGGGGGAAATTTTTCTAAAAATAAATAAAAATCAAGTGCCACATGGCGATTGTTTAATTCATTTAAACATTTTCATTGATTTATTGGAAAACACCCATATGTGTTAATGTAAGAGTTTCCAAACTTTCTAATATTGAGACCTATTGTTGTAACACCAAATATTTTATATAGCGCATCTGCCTTAATGGATTTAACGCTTGGTATATTTAAGTACAAATATTCTCTAGGATTAGTATACATGCCTTGTTCGGAGTAACCTTACACCTTGGTACTTATTTAAGGGGAGTATAACAATTTGATGTAAAATGATGCCTTCTTAAGACCTCTTGGCTAAGTTTCTAGCATAAGGTCTATCAATTATTCATTCAATTAAGAGAAAACATCCCTGATCGATAAATATAAAAATATGTCTAAGCAAGCATTTCTCTGCTATATGGGCCCCATAACTATCCGAAAGCTAATTTCAAAACGGAGAATCCTGCGGTGGCATCAAATTAGCAAACTGTATCTACTCTTGGTTGCACTTCTTCTGTTCGGTATGGGTAGCCCTCTTGTTTTCACAATCTTTTTTTAATTTTTTTGTTGGAATGAAGGAAACCTAACGGTCCCACTCTCAACTCGCAAATAACACAAATGTTTATATGGAATTTTCCATGTAAATCTAAATAGAGACATTTTTTTTGTCATAAATTGAGCTTTAATCCTCTGGCTGGGATCATATACTTTTATTTAGAAATCGCTGCCTTAAAGAAACATTAAAAATTTAGTTCTGTTTAATCAATTCTGTACCACTGAAAATTGAGTTTATATATTTCACTCGTACCCAATTTCTTTTCTTTTCTTTGTATCTTATATTTTCTTCTTTTGAAAGTCATTCGATGTGGTTGTATAGGCCTAACATTTGGCTGCTTTGTATTGTGCTTATATTAATGTAACTTATATGGGGAATGTGAATAACGTGTTCAAGAACACAACTGGCAAAATGATTTTGATTTACCTTTGTGTTTACTTTACAATCTCTTTCTACTTGTGTTTATTTGGTAGCTGGTTCAAGGCAATCATTTCTATTTTTATTTGTTTTTTGTAATATGGTGCAATGAAGTAAAATTTGTTCCATAAATTGTGTGATGGATGTTATCACCAAAAGCATCTTTTTTCATTTTATTTTGTACTCAGCTATCGCCTTATGATAATTTATTTAGCACTATTTTATTTGAATTTATAGAATCAGTAAACATTTAGTATTGGTTATGGTTATGGTTAGTTATGGTTATGGTTATGGTTATGGTTATTGCAATTTTTATCTCTCTTTCTCAAGGGACATTTTGAAAGTACTTTTATGTTTGCTTTCACTTTTTAAGACGTATATTAAGATGGTTTGTTCTTAAAAGCAGATCATCCAGGTTTAATTCTACTTAATATGTGTAAAATTCTTTAGTATTATCTAACCAAGGTCTTTTTTTATGGTTTTAAGAATTTAATGCTTTTATTAAAAAATTTTAAAGAAAAATGTACCTTAATTTTATTTTGGAGTAAATATACAGCCTATAAGTAATTATTCAAATTGAAGATTAAGCAAAGAAGTAATTTGATGAGCATTACTTGGTATCACTTGGATACTTTATCAGAATAATTTTAAAAATAATTATTGCCTTTCAATTGTAATCCAAAGATGTGTGAAATTAAACAAACTTCGTTCTATAAATAATAAATTAAAAATTATCTTTGATATAAGTAAAATTAAATTTCCATCAACTCCATAAAAATGCTACTTACTTCTAAATGGACTTGATACACCAGATATAGTGTACGATTCAAAAGGTATAGCATATGTGAGCGAATAACTCTATAAGCCGAACGGGAATAATTTTTTTCGGGCAAATTGAACGCTAAATAAATTTTGGATTTGAAAATTCCGAAACTAAGGTCTTTAATTTAGAAATTAGTTTATCAGAGTTTGGTTAAAGGTTAGTTCCATTTAGAAATTCTGGGGGTGTGCCAAGAGCTTTGAAATGGAAATTTTTTTACTTATAATTTTATTAAAGAGAAACAAGAATTTTTTCTAATATGTCTGAATGAAAAGATAAATTGCTAAAGATTTACATAAAAATTTTATTTGAGCTCACAATTAAAAAATATTTAATGAAATAGTTTATGGTATTTAAAAATAAAGTAAACTACTAAGAATGCAATTGAATCCAAAATTTTATATCAAAAATGTTTAGTATCCAGCTTTGACTAAACCATGAATTATTTTATTTAGAATAAAAACATTTTCTAACGTTTCTTGATTAACGAATATTGTGATTTTTGGTGGTTATGACCATTTGGTTTTTCCATTTTTGCACACATCTAAAGAATTAAAAATTAAACGAATAATGAATTTGGAAAATAAAGAATGCTTGACAAGAAATTTAAAAAACATTTTAAGATTTTGAAAACAAGAAAAACGTCTAACAAATTTGATTATATTTTAGATGTTTTCTTAGATCGTGTAAGAATTGCCCAATTTTCTTTGGAAATTTTTTGACTTTTGCGAAAGAAGTGTATGCTTTTCAAATTATGTATATAATAAGTCAGAATTTGAAATTTCTGTTTCTTTTTGATATTCATGATGGATAATAACAAATAGAAATATTTCCAGCCTTGCAAAATAGAACAAAACTGCAAACTCTTTAGTCAACAACGCTCCAGGAGCGAAGAAAATTTCCACTTAATTTAGTCAAGATGTTATAATAATTTAAATTGTCTTATGGATAAGAAAGAGCATACAAATAAATTTACAAAAAATTGTAAAAATTTTTTTTATATAAAATAAAGTTTAAAAACTGTTTTAATATGATGAAAACTTTTTAAAAAATTTTAATTTTCTCATTAATTTTGCTTCGGCAATTGATATCTTTACATTTTCTTAATTATCTGACATAACTTTACAGTCTAAACCTTGCAAGTGCTGTTGAAAATTTAATAAATGCTTTTCGGCCAATTTTATTGTTCATTTCCGTTAATAAGCATCATATTTAAAAGTTGCTTTACAGTTGCAATTTAACTCAGCTTCAGAAATATATTTATAAATATTTTTTTTTTATCCTTTTCATTCAGATTTTCTATAATGCTCTTAGTTATTAACAGCTATCACATGTTACAATCTTGGTAAAGCTTATGTAATAATATGCATGTTTTATTGATGCATGAACATAACAAATGGATGCATGGATAATGCACTCATGATTGTGCACTAATCATCTGCGTTAAAGGCGTGTAACATTAAGGCTAATGGTAACTCTAACGCTAACGCTACACTTTATGAGATATTTTATGGGGCTAAAATATTTAGAATAATTATCGCATTCATCGATTATGTGTGATTATTCTTTATTTATCACTATTATTCTAAACAGACTTTATAAATGTCTCTATTTGAATTCGACAACATGAATCGCTATGATCGCATTGTAAACAATTTATTAATGTTATAATTTATTAATGTTAGAAAATAATTATGGATGGATTTTCGTAATCGAATTCGCGTAAAAAATCGTTTATAATAAATTGCTTGAAAATGTGTAAAAAAAAAATTACTTTCACTTTCAGTGTAATCTCGTTCAATTTTGTTGTAATTATTTCAATATTTCTCTAATTTACGGAACTCATTTGGCAGTTTCTTTTAAGTACAGTTACCAGGAAGGTTAACAAAATACTTCTTTGCGATAAAAGGTTATCTTTATTTTATCTACCGGTCCTTTAATTTTTTCGTTTGACGAAAATCAGTTTATACGTTTTATCCGTTATAAAAGTAAAAGTTATGGACCATTGAATCTGATACATGAGTTAAAAGTGGACTTAATTCATAAGTTCGCGATGACTCTTAAAGCCCTAGTTTCTTAATAAAGACAAATGACTTTCTTCTTCAAACTTATTGAGCAAATCATGACATCTTTTGCCGTTATAGTTATTTAAGACCGGGTGTTAAATACTCTATGCAACCAGGCTTAATATGATTCAAAATTTAGAACAGTAAAACCAAAAAAGGGTAGGAAAGTGAAAAATATCAATTTATGGACAATTTAAAAAATTGCATTACAAGGAATGGATTTAGAATTAAGTTGAAATATCATTAATTTATATCAATAGTATCCCTAATTTCTAATTTTCTGCATAAACCTTGTTGTTCTTTAAATAAGGTTTTATGTAGAAAGCTGGGGAAAAAAATTACTCTACTTTTAACATTTTTAATACCTTCTTGGATTTATATACCGCATGTAATTTACTAACAGAATTGTATGGGCATAAATAGGATGGAAAAAGTGGCTGAAATTGATTTTGAGTTTGTCTTAAGAAAAAGAAATTTTTGTCGAATATTTTGAGACGTGAATTATTACCTTGTTCTCTATTTGTCTTAAAAAGCTAGATAAATAAATATAAAAAAATATTTGGGACTTATGTGTTGAACATTAAAGGAAGCGCATGGACCAGAACCATGGTTCAAAATAAGTCAGTTTCAAAATCACAAATTTTCAATAATGGAATTGCAATATTCAATATCCAAGTTTTCAATAATAATATCAAATTAGTTCCTTTATGTATTTATTGTGCTACACTTTATCAACCACAATAAAAATTTTAGTTCTTTTCCTTTCTTAAGTAATGATTCCTTTACCGTTCACGTGACTGCTTTCATTAAGGCCAAAATAATTTTTTTTGTGTATATAAAAGTATATATAAATCTAAATGCTACACACACACACACACACACAATATATATATATTACACAATTGTATTATACAAATATGATGGAAAAAAAGTGGCAAAGGACATAAACTGAAATGAGAGATAAGCAGTAATGTGTAAATGTTTGAAAAGTAAGTGCTAACTGTAAATTGAAAAAAATAAATAAAACCGAACAAATTTTTAGAAACATTCACATACATAAATAGCGGATAAGGATGTACTTATAATACTTTCAGTTTATTGATTAGTTAGCGGTTAGAAGTAGAATTAAATCTCACTAAATAAAGTTCATATCTTATCCATCGAGAACATCCGTCCGCCCTTTAAAACAATCAGATTTTGTGCAAGCGCCATAAAAATTGTTGTTAAATTTCTATTATTTTTTGTTATTTCTTTTGTTTTTTGGTTTTTTTTTTTGTTTGGATATTTGGTAATTATTATTTTCGCAATAATTAAAACAATGTCTCATGGAAGAAGATGGTCATTCAATAGGCAACTCCAGCCAGACCAGCCAGTTATTAAAACTGAGAAATTGAAAAAGCAACAAAAACAATAACAACTACCGTAAAATAATAATAAAAAACAAGTAAAAAATGTTAGAAGAAGAATGTTGGAAGAAGACGACTTTTAATTAGCCCACACTATTTATCTTAATGGAATTAAAGAATTCAGAACATAAATTACAAATCAAGTATAAAAATATTGAATATATTTTGGAACGAGCACTTGAAAAATTCCTTTTATGACAAGAACTGTAAAAAGTAGAAAGTTTTAGATCAAATTTAAGTATCCTTGATTTTTTCAAAAATGCTACAAAATTGTAAATTATTTTAACAATTTTTTCAGAATAAATCTTTATATGGGAATTGTGGTACTAATCATTTTTAACTTAAAATTTTTTCAAAATATTTTTCAAATTCCAGCATTAGATAAACAGGCGAATTATGGACGTACAGACAACTTAAATTGAAAGAAGTGAAAGATTATCGAAGTAATTCTGATTCAGTCCTTTTTTTGAATAGGGTCACATCATTCTCGATGTTAAAACATCCACAAAAATTTATTATATATTTTATTGTAAGTTAAGTAGTGTACAATAATCATGAACTTAAGCTTCAACTCATAGTGGAAGCCAAAAATGTACGAAAAATCATGTACTGTATTCCCTAAAATGTTAATACAGATAAGCAAAATTAACCTAGTTCTTCTTCTTATTTTTTTTCCCTACCTATCTATCTAAGGGATTAACTGGCTTTTCTTCATGCTTTTACAATTTCACTTAGACCATAAACTCATCTAAAACTAAGGGATGAGACAATTTGTTTGTGCATATTTTTCTGCAGGGCGTTAATGAATTTTATATGTTACTTAGAGATCGGTACTGTGTTATCTTTGTCAACAATTATGCAACAACCAAAAGAGGATGGCCAAAATTTTAAAAATATATATTGATCATTAGAAAATTCTGCATCGACCTAGATATGTCTGGCTATCTTTGTTTGCGATGTTTTTCTGATTACAAAAAATTACAATAGTCATTTCCAATTACTCCGAAGAAATGAAGAGAATCTTGCGTGAAGCTTAATTTTTAAAATTAACCAACTTGGTTAAGAGACATTCTCGTCATGCAGGTTTTTTGGATTTTATATACCCCCAAATTATAATACTGGAATTTTATAAATTTTTTCCAATAAGTGTCTTTTCAAAATTGGAAAACCGTAGTAATTTTATTTATTATTATTTAAGTTGAAAAATTCAATTGAGCAGGATCAAAAGGTTCAATATAGAACCCAGTCTAATGTAATGTACTTTTTTTACTTATTTTTCTCCTACTTTGTTTTATTTCTCTACTTATTTCTGTATGAAGTCATGATACATTTTTCTTTTTAATGAATAACACCACGATAGTTTGTGGTTACAACTGTTTTGTTAGAAATTTTTTAAAAACAAACTCAAAAAACATTTGCTATTTCGTCCATCATGCAACGTCTAGAACAATTCAACATTTTGTTATAATAACACAGATTAACTAACTTCGATATATCTTTATATTGCAGGAGATTTAAAAAATGAACAGTTAAAAGCGCAAGTCGTTAAGGTACGCTTGAAATTAGTAGGAATTTCCAAGATGTGATTATATCTGGAAAATCAACCAATCAACCAAGTCTAGTTAATTAAAACTTAATTTAATATCAAACCGATCCAAATTACATATGACTGGGGCAGTTTTATAAATTCGTATAATCTTGATTTTCACGAGTTACATCTTCGATTCTCCTTCACTTCACTTTACAAGTTCAAAGCACTTGTAAATTTATAAGCAACATCGATTATTTGAACATAAACATGCGAAGTTCAAATGTTTGCGGCCTTTCGCTACGAAATTGAGAGGCTTAATTTATTAATAGTTTACATTTTAACATCTTTCGCAATTTTCAATTTCTAAGAACTATTTCTTGATTTCGACTCTGATTTCCGCTTTTGAATAATAAAATATTTGTGTTTGCTTTAAATATCATCACCGGCAACAAACTTCTCTTTTTAGGATCAACGATTAATCTATTATTTGAAAGGCTTTAAAAAGTTTGAAAAGGGCAAGATTAATTATTTCAAGTTAAAAAGAAGTTATTTTATAAAATAAAACAATTGTTCGTCCCAAAAGATACTTTTTAATTAGAAACTTATGTAATTTATTAAACTACCCTCGTTAATAAGATTTTATAACATTTTCTTTAATTGCAATGCTTATGTCTTTGTAATTTACTAAATTTTTAAATTATTATTTAAATTTAAATTTCAGATAAAATAAATAATGTTAAAGAGACAAGGAAAAATAATCATTTGTTAATATGTTAAAGAGACGTTGCCAACATAATACAAACAAATATCAACCATCGAAAATTTTAGAACGTGTTGAAAATACAAATCGGTAAGTACGAAAAATAAGCCTATTTAAATTCACCCTGTTTCAAATTAATCCCTTCAATCTCCCATAAAACAATTTTATTAAAGTTTATTAATTTTTATAGTAATTAGACTCTTATTGTCCTCGCTAATAAGTACATACTAAAAATTCACAATCATTAGGTATAAGTCTTTGCTGTATATTCAACGAAATTATGTTTCGATTGTGAATTATACATTTTTACATATAAACATTTGGTTTTCGTCTTTGGTTGTATTAAGTGTTGTTGTTGTACGAGATAATAATATTTAAGCAAGGTTCGTGACCATACTAATTTCTAGGAATATTTTTAATACATTTGGAATGTAGATTATCTCGATTCCGGTTATTGAAAGTTTACCAAACTAATGATAAACTCAACAAATCTTGAAGAATAGCTACTGCTTGAGCGATTTCAATTTCTGAAAATATTTAACTTTTACTTCATAAAATATTATATCAAATGTCGTAATTTGAAAGGTTAATATTTGGCATGTCGGACAATCAGACGTTGATTGCTATAGTAAAGAATCGATATACACGGAACCTTTTAATATGCATATCCGTATAATTTATGTATCCGTATAATCCATGTATCCGTATAAATTTGTCATGTATTGCGAAAATCGCGTCTTAACAATTAATAAAACAATAAATTTGAACTGTGTGTGTTCTTCTCAAACGTTTTTACAAGAATGTAAACAATTGAATTGACCTTAGTGTAAGTTTAACTTTAGCCAATGCCATTTCTTAAATTTGTTATTACTTCTAATAGAATTTCTCTTTTAGAGGTCTATCAATCATAACTATAAAAATAATTCACTAATATAATTCTTTAAGGACTTTTGTGTGTGTCCATTTAAGATTATAATTATTTTAAAAATGTAATTTAAATTTAATTATAATTAAAGGAATTTTTTTTCTCTTTTTTATTACATTTTTTTATAGATACAGTAGTGATGATGATTCTTCTCAATCCGCACAAAAAAAACCAATTGCTTTTGTGAGTACATACATAAATTATATACATTTACATTCATTTCGCTAAAAATATTTATGGATTTACCTAACTTCTCCTTCATTTATGATTTATTATACTTAAATTTCTCTTTATTAGAATCTTTGTTTTATAGTCCTTTCGTCCATTCTTTATGGCAGTAATTCCTGTTCGATTCTTAAGTATCTTATATACAATTCATTTTCTAATAAAAGAAAATCGGTTATTTAGAAAATTAGAATAATGTAGAAATTTGAAAGATTCGTTAAATACATGAAAGTTTACGAGTAAAGGCTCTTGCTATGGATCAACTGAAACCTTAGCTATATGCTAAATTTTCTTAACATGCCGAAAAGCAGGATAAACATATTAACATTTGGAAAACTTTATGAAAATTTTGAAACTTTAATACGACAAGGACTCAGTATACGATTTTTACCATAAGACCTGTACTTTATCTAGGCATATCAATCAATCATTTCTTTTATCTTTCTAAATTATATTGATTTGAATTTAATTTGAGTAACAACCATCATCCAAGTATTGTTTTATGAGAAAATTTTTAATGGATAATGGATAGCGCTCATATTTGTAATGCACATATTCATTTTTAGTGTGATATCTGGAATAAAGTAAGAAAAATTCATCAAAATCACAAAAATGGAAGTCTGCTGGCAAACTTCCATTTAAAAAGGCGTGGCTAATTTTATGCACATTTTGTGATAAATTTTAAATAATTAGAATAGAAATGGAAAATTTTATATGTATAATTTTTTCTTATATTAAACGAAAAGTTTTGAAAAGTTTCAAATTTTTAATTAAAAAAGAAAAGCATTCTGTGGGCGTGCCTTCTGAAAGGTACTCTTCATATTCCATGCGCATACAAGCTTTTCTAATATTTCTCTTAATTTTTAAATTACAATATTTTTATTTGTACAATGAAAAGCAATGCAAAGTATTTCATATTAGCGATACGCTTTCAATAATTTCCTTAGATTTTAAATTACAATATTTTTATACAGAGAAAAGCTTACACAACATATATATAGGAATTTTACGCTTTTTATTGAATATTGCACAGTCAAAATATTCCAAAATTCTGGATGATGGTTATAAAAAAATTAAGGCTTTTTATCGATGAAACATTTAATTTAAACCAGAGAAAACCAAAAAGCTTTATTTCAGGGCTTCGTCCAAATATATATGAAGGGATTCTTTAGCTTTAACAGTTGATCTATAGAAAAACACCTAAAAATTGTTTCTTTTTCCAAAAAAAAGAAGAAGCAATATCTTGTAAAACATGTTTTAGTATAATCGATTTGCCATTTCTCGATTGGCCTAATAAATAACAAATCACGTTATAATCTCCAATAATTTTTGATATAAATGATTTCCTAAGTGTTTTGTCCTTAATTTTATCTTAAAAGTAAACATTATTTATTCACATTGTCCATACAATAGAAAATATTGATTGATAGATTGAATAAAATTTAACAATATTTGATTCATTCTATTCTATGGGATTCATTGAGGAAAGGAGAAATAGGAAAATAAAGAATTTAAGTTCTAGTGGAAGGGTAGCAAATTATAATCGAAAACAATTTGCAATTAATAAAATATTTTAAATGTATTTCATTGTGCCATTGTACCCTACACCATTATATAGAGTATTACAGCTTTATGTAAATTTATGTAACGCTTCGAAGGTTTTGAGATAGATCCACTTTTGATTCATTAACGAATTGTATTGGAAATAGTTTAGGATCATGTAAAATAGGCCTATTTAAATAAAAGTCGATATATAAAATATGTTTGCAATTTTGGAATAATTTTCAATTAAAATCGATGCCCTATAATTATTTGGCATTTTAAATATGAATATCAAATTCAATCCACTTTGGTATCTTTTTCACAGCACCTTCCATATAACGAATTAATTAATTTACTTGAAAATTATAACTTAACCTTAATTTTATTGTTATAAAGACTGTAAAAATCGACCTCGATCGACTTTAGGGTTTTATACGTGTTTCCTCTTATATCAATATTTTGTGCTTGTGTATTTCATGTAGGCTTCGGTACATCGTATTACAAGGCATCACTCCAGTAAATTAAAGTATATAAATGATGCAGAGCGAAATGCTCTGATGAAAAAGTCAACAAAACCAACATCAATATTAGGAAATGAAGGAGGTGAGAAAAATGGTCGAACAGAAATGCCATCAAATGTATGCAACAATGTTACAATAAAGAATGGACCAAGCTTATCATTGCATAAATGTGCTGCAGAAAAGGTAATGCAACAGCAACTGCAACAACAGCCTCATCAACAACATTTGCAAAATGTATATTTGAGTAGAAATAAAACAAATTTCATGTGTGAGAAGCAACAGCGTCAAAATCAACATCAACATCAACATCAACAGCAACAACAGCGAACTTTCAACTTGCGCCAAAGGTTGTTACATTCTAATAACAATAACAATAACAATAACAATAATAATAATAACAACAACAACAACAACAACAACAATGACAGCAATGATAAAGCACTAATGCAGCAACAGAATTATTTAAAACGGCCATATCAGCATCAACAATTGCAGCATCAGATAATGGAAAATAGTACAAATAATCTTCATGATATTTACAAACGGAATTCATTAAATCAAACAATATTTTTTGGCCAAGACGTTAAAGTGAATAAACAATTATTAAAACAACAACAACAACAGCAACAGCAACAACAATACTATCAGCGAAATGATCAAGAAATTGGGAAACAAATGAAACAAAATTTTGGCATATGGTCTCAACCATCAATACAAAAATCTGGCCAATCTTTACAAAAATTTACAAATTCAACGGATACGTTGATTAGATTATGTAAAGAAAATTATACACAACGTTTACCCATTGTCCAAGAATCTATTTTGGAATGTAATAATTTTTCAAATGAATGTAATATGCAATTTTCCGATTCGTATGATGAAATTGTTGAAGGCCCTTTAAAGACTGTTTCAAAGGAAAGTACACGAGCGCCCCCATCTCCTGCATCCTTAAATCATTTATATGAAACTATAAAAGATAGGCCACATTCACAGTCACAATCACAATCACAACCACAACCAAAACCGCGTCCTTTACCACCAACACCAGCATTAACATCAACATTAACACCAAAACCTACAGAAGCAGAAGCAGAAGCAGTAGGATCGATAAATATCAAGCAGCCACCACCTTTACCGCCAACACATTTCGTAAAGAAGACTACTGAAAGTATGCAAAAGTTACAAAGAAAAATAAATTTCGAATGTGTAGAAGATAGTAATCAAAAACCTAAATCCAAAGCGACTGAAAATTATGTCACAGCGCCATCATCAAGCTATTTGCAATCAGAAAAATCGAAAATATCTATCGCAGTAAGTGATTCTAATAGACGAGAGCGCACTCAAGCGGATGGTGAACAAAAATATCATGGGTATCAATTATCGAAAAATCCAAATCTGTGTAGAAAACAACAGCAAGGGTCAACAAAGAGGCAACAATTACGCCATGTAAATGACAGAGAAGAAAATGGAAGAAAATTATTAGAAATAGAGAATTTTGAATATCCTTTGCGTGCTTGTAAAGAACGAGTACATGAAACAATTAATAATATTAATAGCAACAGCAATAACATTCATAACAAGAAAGTATAAATATATGTCAAAACAAAACGAATAATGATCTGAAAATGCGGATGAAAGTGCTGGGAGATCAGCAAGAAGGAAATTCATATGAACAATATAATTGTGCAAATATTTTGGAACAGGTCAATGCAATCAATACATGCAAGACATTAACTAAAATGCAATTACAACAAAAGCAAAAATTACAACAACAACAACAACAACAACAACAACAAAAACAGGAGAAACCATCATTGTCAGTGATTGAAGTAAAAGCTGCAGATTTACAACCATCGCAATCTACAAAAGTTATGCCAACAATGCGGATACAAATACAACAACAACAGCAGCAATATTTACCATCCCTATTGCCAGTTGTAATGGAAGAAGATGGCGCGTCATTGGCGCAGGTTGGTTCAAATGATGGTGGTAATGTTAGTATCGCTAAATTGCCATATCGTCATGGTGAAATTGAAGTTAGTTTAGAAACAGCCCAAGCAATGGCTGCTGCTGCTTATTATGCACGGTAAGTACACCATTTAAAGATAACCAGAGTAAAAATATACATTGAAGAAGTCTAAACAAGCCAAAAATACCAAAATAAAGACAAAAAAAAAACCCAAATAAAGAAAAATGTTGAAGGAAGCTGGTAGAGAAATAGAAAATGAAGTAAAATTTTAATTAATTTCTCTAATAAAGTCTTAAAGCAGCATTTTGTTATTGTTTTCATCCTAAACGTTGGTTCTTCTATCTAACTGAATTTTGCATTTCTTGCTCTTAATGTTTACTACAAATTAATGTTAATTACAAAAATTATTTTAATAGCTCAGCAATAATTTTCAATGAAGAGGCCAAAATGTGGAGTAAATTAGAACAAAGTCCATGAATTATTCGATTTTGTAGCCTTCAAGCCTTTCAATAATTTATTATCTATTCACAATTTTATTCTTCTTATCTTAATGTAAATGCTGCAAAATGTAAACAGCATTTTAAGATATTTCACCGCTTCGAAAATAACTTACCGATATTTTTGAAATTTTAACAAGTTACGCCCGAAATTTGTTCTCAACTAGATTTCTTACGCCTATATCAAAAATGTTGTTTTATATAAGAGTCGGATCGGAACTTAATAGATGAGGCGATATGTGGATGTAATATATTCATAATTCAAGGGCCCAATGACTTATAAATAGGACTAAATAAAACAACAACAACAACAACAACAACTTGAAAAACATGAATATTTTTGCCTTTTTGCAATTTCGATATTTATCCCAAAATCTCACCTTATCATTCCTCTAATATATGTCTTAGAGTACAAACTGATTGGGACCTCCAGAGCAAAAATTGCGTTGAATACAAAACTAGAAAGTTGCTTCTGCTACTTAAATTTCATCGTGGCTTTTAATAAAATCTCAAGCACAATTAAGTCCTGCCTAAGTAAATGTATAACATAAACATTTTTCTTAGCTTTCTTTGTGATCCCTTATTCCGCAGATAATACGTGTGCCCCAATTTTATGGACTGGGAAAAAATTCTCTTTTAAATTGTTGTTGCAAATTATCCATAATTGTGTTCATTTTTTGATTATTTATCTCTGCAGTAATGTTCTTGCTTTCGTCGTTTTTCGTTATTCTATGGACACTTCCGGTGATCAAATTAATTCATTTTCCATCTAAGCCTTCAAAGAAAACTTTCAATTTTCTATTGCCATATTTAATGTCAATATACAAAATTTTGGTAATCCGAAAAATGTTAACCATATAAAGACATACAGGCAAAGCATTCAACTTGTGAAAAATTGCAGATAAATTTATTTTTAGGAATCCTTTTCATACAACGAACTTTTTAAATCATTGAAAAATTACGTGATTAGTTACTCTGTGGGTTTTTAAGTTTTATTTGTTACAATGAAAATGAAAATATCTAATTAAAACGATATAAAATGAGATTCGCAATTATGATGATATCTGCGAATGATTCGAAGATTAATATTTTGACACAATATGACAAAGCCAATACAGACAAAAAAGAAAAATGAAAATGAATAAGAAAGATATTGAAATATTTATTAATAAAAGTTAATGCCATGGATTATGAAGTTGACAGATTTAAAATTGCTTATGTTTTCCCCAAGAAAGTATTATCGAAAATGTGTGAATGTCATTTTTATTTATTTTTAAAATGCGTTCCATATTTTATGGCTTTTTTCATTTACCTTAAAAATAGTGTGAATAATTTTTTTGCAATTTACATTACGCTGCATTAAATTTTAAATATAAGATGTAAATAGTTTCGCTTCAAATGGTAGTCAAGAAAAAAAACTGCTCGAATCGAAAAATGAATACCTAAAAAAAATCTCTGATATGGAAAAGCTTTCAAAAAGGTAGATTTATCTGATCGAAATAGAACAATTTCAAAAATGTAGTGAAGACTACTAAGCGCTTTTAGTAGAGGAAACATTTAAATCCAAAACTATTTGGAATTTATTAAATTACTTCTAAAATTGCATTCCATCATTTGGATTATTTCAATCAATTAAGCAATCGATCGGTCTAGTCAAAAGTGAATGAAGCTTTTAAAGTACTTATAGATTTTGCAAATATCCACATAAAGTTACTGTAAGCTGCGCCATTAATGGTGTCGGGTACAATTATTATTAGAATTGTAATGGCATGGCATACCTCTGAAAATATTGAATAAAATTGAAAGTGCTAGGTGTTAAAATTGTTTATTATTGTTGGTAATGTTGCCCCTGATTTATTTTATTATATAAAATACGTAAATTGTGTAATGCGGCAGAAAATATGAAGTGTACATTTTTCATAGCCAGTCATCTAACTTTTTAGTTATCAGTACTAATGATTCATTCGGTTGTCTATTAATCTGGTTGCTTATGTAAATATGTATATATATATGTTTACAAAAAGAGACACATTATTCAAGCATAAGTAATTTTCTCAACTTTGTGAACATACCCATCACCCAGAAGTTACGGGTATACTTATTTTATCATAAAGTTATTAACACCTAAAAAGAAGCATAAGAGACCCTATAAATACTGAATCACGCCAGATTTGATTGTCTGTCTTTCCCTGGGTATGTAAACATAAATTTAGTAGAAATATTGAAAGGTTTTAAAGTTATATTGATTTGCAAATAGGGCCAAATCGATGTACAGACACACCAAAACTCTGTACTACGCTGAGAAGATTTCTGGTCTTTTTAAGCGAAACTTTTTAATTGTGTTTCTTTGCTAATTACTTCTTAATATAAATAGATCCAAACCTTAATATCACTCAGACATTAAAACCATTCATCTAAAATGTCTAACCAAAAGAAAAGCGCATTGATTTAGCCTGAGGAGTAATGAGTCTAAGTTGGTGGATATTTACGATTTTGCTTCAGCTAAGTAGATTTTTCCCTATTTATTTGTTTTGCTGTTTATGTCAATTTATTTTTGTAATATTATATAAATTTAATGAAGCACAATACCGCTTGGGTAAATATCCCAAGTAAAATATAGCTAAAAAGACTTAAGACCCAAGTCCAGCCATACAACAACCGAATAATACAACCAAACCTTTTTATTATAACTAATACATTATAAGTTAATAATACGAAATATGACAAAGTATTTAGAATTATTATCTACATAATGAGAGACTAAAGCATCCTTGATAAAGTTTGTTTATTAAAATATTTGGGAGTACTTGTCAAAAATTTTTCAAAAAGAAAATATATTTTGTCTTATCCCTTAGAAAGTTTATATTAATAATGGAACATTTGTTATCGTGCATTGAGTGAGAAGGATGAGAGTGTTTTGTAAATGTCAAATGTCATTTGTTCTTAAATTAAGAAATTTACACTTCAAAATTTAAAGGATAAAAAAAATTATGTTTAGTTAATTGTTCAAAATGAGCAATGTGGTCTTTTCTTATTTTGTTTAAGTATTTCTCATACTTCTTACAATTTATGAAACTTTGTAAAAATGAACAAGTTCAAATTCTTTAATTAAAATAATTTAAACAATTATTGTAAAGTAATTATCCGCTTGCCTTTCCTCTGCCATAAATTTTCTGATTACATGATTAAAACAAACGTCCGTTGGCAATTGCAGAAATGTCATTTATAGAAAATGTACAGAACTGAGAATTTCTTATTTAAAAGAAGAAGTATATCAAATTAGGACCTTGATTAGTGCTGCTCATTTTTAATGTCTACCTACTTCGAGTATCTTTTACAAATTAAAGGATAATTTCTAATATTTTTGAAAGTTCATGTAAAATCATGTCCACACTGAAAGCATTTGACATCGTTTAGGCCAATAGATGCTTTCTTTTAGGTACAAGTAATATTTCAGAAAAACTCCCAAAAGAGGTAATTTAAAATCAATTTTATTAATCTACTCTATCGCTGTCTACAATTTTTCGTTGTTTTGTAAATGCATTCGAAGCACCTTTTCATACCATTTTCTATGGAACATGGAAATATTGACACCGCAACACTTGACATGCGAAGATTTTCTTATAAAATATTTAAGTAACAGTAAAACTTAATGTTTTTAAGATTAATTTTGCAAAGATCTTAAACTTTTAAGTTTTTCTTATTATTAGAAAAACATTCAATAATCCCTTTGGTTTTTCTTTCATCAAAATTTTATATCACCAAAAAGAATAAAACGAAAAGGCAATTCAGTGTTAATTGAAAAACCACTAAAAATGTTATTCGATTTCCAGCGATAATGAAACACTCTATATTCTCTTTGTCTGGTATAATAGAATAACAAATCCATGAAACCGGTTTTTGTTTTTGATACAAAAGAATTCATAGTGATAGACTTTGAATCAAACTTGCCAAATTATGCCAAATTATGATTCATGTAGCACTTTTCCTCTAAAACATTAAATTAAGTTATAAAGAAGACGTAGTACAATAATGAAGATCCTTGGACCAAAGCCTTGTCTAAATACCAAACTATATCAAGAAAACTTAAAAATCACAGAGTATAGTCTGAATATAACTATACCTAGAAAAGGTCAGATATACAAAAAAAAAGGACGTTTCTGAAAATGATTCAGACTCGATCAGTTAATAGAAAAACAATCTTCCTCAATTCTTAATGCTTTTTATTCTTATTTCTACAGACACAAGTTTTGTGAAAATTTTTATATAACGCTGTTAAGAAATACGCTACTTTTATGATTTGAAAACGACATTTGATAAAAACTTTTCAACATTTATAGCAAAGTTCTTTTCAAACATATATATTTGTAAATAAATGTATTTATAATGATAAGCACTTATTCTAAGAGATAGTACACTAAAAAGAAGCATCTTAAAACCAATAACCACACAATTGATGACAATGAGACACTAAGAACTTAAATAAGTTGAGATAGAAAGAATGATTAAAGGGAAAACTTTGTAGTCGGTTGTTGATATCATGTATCTATTACTTTTGCATCAGTTATAATATAAATTCTTCAAAAATGAAACGAAAGCCATAAATAATAATTTTCATTCAACAACAATTCGCAAAATTAGATGCTTTATTTTAAATCGATTTAATTGTGTCAGAAATGAGAGCGTAAAAAATTTTCCAAAAATATGAAAGTGTATTAAGTACTATCAAAATATTTCAGAAACAGTCAAACTCTACCTTTATAGCAAATTTATATATAAAAAAAACCTTTAGATAGATAGAATGACGTGGCATTGGAAAATGATTTTGAATCGATCGGCGATGCCATCTCACTTTGTACTTGATACTTGATACTTGATACTTGATACTTGATAGTCCACTCTAATTTATAACACCGTGTACGATAAGTGGTGTAAAGTGTTATAATGAATAAGACGGCTGAATAGAAAGATGAAAAATAAAATGTAAGGCCCTAGGAGAGAAATGAAACTTTTTCGGTTTATTGCAACTAAGCAACAGTGATATTTCATTGATAGAATTTTCCTTTGGCTACCAAATATTTCAAGTTCAAGTTTGAGCGTGTAGTATGAAACACATAAAGCAAAAACTTTTACTGTTAACTGAATTATTAACAGCTGTGGTAATTGATGAATGGATGGATGGGTGGTATGCGTTAAAAGGTATATGCTGTTTGTTGCTAGATTTCTTGTAGGCTTTATCAGAGAATAGGAAAGAGAAGTTTGATGACACTTAATGTTATTTGGCGTTTTTGGTGATTTTTTTTTTCTTTTTTGTTTTTTGGTGATTTTTTTTTTCTTTTATGTGGGTTCTTAAAAATCCCCTGCAAACATAATTGATTTCTTTATGAGGAAATTGAAATAAATAAGGAAAAATTATATGTGCCTTTGGTCAAATCTGACATCATTCAGATTTTTAATATATTTATAATTTATGTATAAAAAATGTGACTAATTTTTTATATATTTGGACACTTAAGAAAATGCCAAAAAATTTCATGTTACACATTCTAATATTGTAAATTAAGTGAAGGGTAGAAAAACCTGAACAAAGTTAATATTTAACAAATTATAGAAAATTTTTGAAAGTTTAAGGAATTTTTTGCTCTTGTTGCTCAATTTATGATTAACCATCTACCTTTTGCATTAGTGATTTATCTCGTTTTCAATATAAATCTATCTGAAGAAACTTTCAATGCTTTTAGCATATTTCATATGGATGCGGCATATTTTACGACAAAATGAAGATAGTTTTATATTTCTCAATGTAACTAAATCTTGAAATGATTAGAATTTCAGCCTTCGTTAAGATAATATTGAAATTTTTAAAAACTACTTTTGGTTCAAAAAAAGTTTCATCTACATCTACATAATTTATTCTTAATGCTGAATTTATAATTCGCTATAATCGTTCTAAAATTCTCTACGCACTGACTGAAATCATATTTTTCATTTACTGCATTGTACTTACAAATATTTTGTGTCATTATCTCTTCAATCCCTCAATGAACTTTTATAAGTTGTTTGTAAAGGGGCTGAACAGCTAATGTAACTAAATGCAATTGCTTTGTAAGACATGCAATATAAATCGTGCTGATTAGCAAGACTAATGAGTCCAATCTAAATATAGGAATGAACTTTGTTCGCAACTAAATTCGAATGCATTCAATTTATTTTCTCCATAAATAAACAAACTGTTACATATTATGATATGAAACATATGTTTCCACTCTAAGTTTCTTAAGTGTCATATGCAATTCTTCATAAGAAGTTTTAAGAAGAAGATCAATATTTAATGTTTAATGTTTGCAAAAGAAAAATGAAACATTTAGAAGATGAGATGAGATTTTCCAGTATAAATCATTTCTTATGTAAGAATTTTTTTTTTTAATTACACTTATCACTTATTGAGAGAAAAGTATTCGCAACACTAAAAATCATATAGATTCAATTAAATAATTCCATTTGTTGAGTCTAGCACTGAAATACTTAATAAATGAAATTTTAAGTTAAGTGCCATTTTTAAAAGTAGCGAGTAAGTAAAGACTTTGTTTATATAACATTCAGCACAAAGTATTTTTAGTTCGTTATAAAAAGGAACCGCGATTTAATTTAAAAATTTCCTATAAATTGAATTTAAGAAAAATTTAAAGCCTTAACACCACGTTTGGTATGGAAGCGCAAGTTAAAAGTAAAGTTTGATAGAGATTTCACTCTTTTTTATTGCCTTCAGTTTCAGAATAATTTTTGCAATTGGCGTAATAGTATTCAGCTTGCTTTATATCAGTCCATGGATTTTCGCATCTACAATAAGTTCGATAGTTTACTAAGTAGATCACAAATTTTGATTAATTAAAGGATGAATAATATTGAAAGAAACAGATCTTGTAGCATTGGATTATTTTTATTGCCACTTACTCCTTAATTTGTGAAAAAATTTTATAATTTTCAAGATACTTTTACCAAAAATTGATATGTACAAAATTTGGTTTTCGCTTCATGCAATGAATTTTTGAATCTATTAGGTAAATTAACATTTCTTAAATTCTTGATATTGTAGTACATTGTTAAGTGAATTAGTGTAATCGACCACGTTGACGAGTAAAATTTTCTTTTTCTTGCCATGCAATACTTAAAAAATTACTAAAAATTCAATAATAATAAAACTTCACCAAAAGGGTACTAAAGGCATAAAAATATCAAATATAAAAAGGCATTGAAATGCACATTTAAGTGTCTTCCATATTAAAAGTTACACAAGTATATGTTGTTTGTGTGTGTGTATTATTGATTTATATATCACTATTTACAATATATACTGTACTACATGGTGCCATATTTTTCTATAACACTATTAAGCGGGGCTTTATTTATTACCTCTCTTTATTTTTCCATCCATAAAAAAAAAATTAGGATAAAGAAAAAAAGTGTTATAGTCAATGGGGGATGATTCTTTAACACCCTACATGTATGTGTCTAATATATAAATATTGAGTGACTTAATAATTTCGTTGTTCAGGAGGAACCTCAATAATGGTTCGATCTGGGCAGAAATTAAGGCAACGCAACAGTTTTCTCATTAGAATATAGCGATTATTCTAAATATTTTCGTAAATAAACTCCTCTCAAAATTGGTCATACCTAAGTTCAATAATTTTCCTCTTAAGTCCAGGAAAGTCTATAAATTTAAATGAAATATCAAAAATTTAAATCTGCTAGAATCGCTAGAAAACTTCTATAAAAACATAAGAAGTAACCGGCGTTTGGACAGAACAACAAATGGGTAAGCAGACTTTAGTAGATGTCAAATACGACTCTCATTAGATTACCATAAAACTACGCCATATGGAATGGGTTTAATTTTTCACTTGGACCGTTTACGATAAAAGTTGCTTTAGAAGCATCTTATATCTGAACATTGAATATTAAAAAATAATATTCATGAACGTTTATGCTAACTTTAAATGATAAGAATTATTTGAAATTTCTGAGAATTTTTTCTCAAAATTTTTATTCATGGAATAAAAATTATTTTCCCAGAAACCATCTCCTAAATTTATTTCTAATAACGCTACAAATATTACATTAAACTTAGTGAATTTTTCAAAGTATCAAAGTTTTAAATGGATAAGGCAATAAAAGTGTGTTATAGAAATAAAATGAAATTTATTTCTATAGTTATTAGTAGTAGTTTTTAAATTCCCACAGGAAATAAAATTCTCTATTACATTTTAAATGACATAAACGAATTGTATATAAAGTAATCGAATCGAATATTATTTTATGTAAATTATTTATATGATGTTCTTTTATAAAATAAAAGACGAAAAGTTTAAAATTCATAAATAATTTTATGATGTATAAAAAAATTACAAAGAAAAAGTTCTAAAAGTAGTAGAAAAATTACTAAAAATTAATTAATTAATTAAAATCCGTTTATATTTGATGGCATTTTTTTTTGAAGCGATTTGTTTTGACTTTCACAATTTGCATGAATTCTAACAATCCATTTCTATTACAGTCTAATTTGATTTTTCGGAGTATCATCTTTCAACATTCGCACAAAATTAGAAGCCCAATATGGAGAAGAAAGCGTACTTCAAAATATTATGTGGAACTATCTGGTTGAATCATAATTTGTTTGAAATATACAAAAAATCAGAGAAAAAATCGAGACTTTACCATTCCAACGGAGTAGACCCTTTCGGAGTAATAAGTAAGATCTCATTAGAATGTACTTCATTATGGACCTACCCTTTTATTCGTCCAAATTCACTTTCAATAATTTTTTAAGTATAGAAGATTTATCTCTTTTAAAGAGATACTTTATAATATTGCTAACAATAGGTTGCTAACAATAAACATAAGTCCAGATATGCCTAAATCGATTTAGAATTCAATGCTAATCAAAAATGTACATTGAAGAGATCTCTAATGTCTTTTACTTTCTATAAAATGATTAATGAGATAAGGGTGATGAAATATAAGGACTTAATATTATAAATTTGAATGAAAGGTCTTAACATTTGCACGTGTTTGAAATTATTCCCAAATCACCATTGCTGTTTATTGTTATTACCAATTACCTTTATTACTGAAAGGCAAAATAGGCAAAATAGGCAAAATAGGCAAAACTGTTATTGCATGACTTTATAGTTATTACATTTAAGGGAAAAACTGGTCGGGATAATTTCTGGAGTACGACTACTTATTCTTACAGTGCGCAACATATGTAGGTCTTTTCAAAAATATGATTTTACCTTAAAATCATTCGCTGATATGTAGCTCTAGCTAGGTTTCATTGTACGAGCATCAACAGTGTTACGTATAAGTAAAAATACTCCTAATACAACTAATAGCAAATATTGTAGTGATACCTTCTTAACCAGAAAAAAGTGCTTTTCGAATATTAATTTAATTTTTTATGGCATATTTTTGAAAGTGATGATAAACATCCCTCAAGAAATCATGAAGAGGTGTCCAGAAGTAAACTGTAATTATTTTAAAGGAAGTGGGAGACTCTTCCATTACAATAAGAGACTGTTACTGAAGAATACAATTTCCCTAATTAATGGATTAAAAGTAATATTACTTATACACAATGAACATTATTTTAGGTTAGTTTATGTATTATTTGCACTCTACACCACTTTTAGCGCAGGGTATTATAAGCTTGTGCGGATGTTTGTAACACGTACCTGAAGTTGAGATAGACCCAATTTTATTATATCTATCGACTCTGTCACTTTCTGAGTCGATTAAGGCATGTCTGTTAGTCTGTTAGTTGTACAGGTACAGGTTGCAATTTTTCAGACCCCAATGAAATTTGGTACGTGGATTTGTTTTATAATTTATAATTAATGTGTACGGTTTTTAGTCTTAAGCCAGTTGGAAAACTCAATCGAAAGTTTGTTGGAAATATTCGTTTATGATAAATGCTAAGAGGATGATGAAAAAGCTCATTACGAAATGGTGGTATATAAATAACAACTACGAACTTCACTAAGTCGATAACGAAACAAATTACATTTAATTCTTGAAAACATTTAAATGCTTTGTAGGAAATGTATGTTTCAGACAGCGATTATGATCAATATTTTCCAAATTGGAAAAGATACTTTAACATGGTATTGTGACTTTTGCTTTATAAATGAAAGAAGGGCTAACTTATTTTTAATTTTAAGCAGGTAAACTCTTAATTTGTTTACTGCAGAGGAAAAATTTTTGGACCTTTTTTTTTATAAAAAAGACATATTTTTTATCAGATATTTTTTAAAATATATACATTTCGTCGATGTAAGCTAATAGAGGAATAATAGAGAATACAATAATTTTAAAATACCTTTTCATCTATTCTTAGTCCATTATAATAATAATTGCCTTACAATTGTTTGATTTGTCACGTGTTATATTAACAATTTCTTGGTAATATGAGAAGAAAACAGCTGCTTTTAGATGCTATCAGTTAACTAAATTGTACCTTACCAAATAAATGTATTAAAGTAATAAATATGTAAGTTTTGTAAAGATTTGTTAACACCGATCAAAAAATACCCAACAGCTTTGAGGCAATCAGAAATATATGAAAGTGAGAAAATCAAAACCAAAAAAAAAATAACTTTTATAATTTTATAAAATAAACCTGCTGATTTTGTGTAAATAGATATTTAGTTATAAAGAAAGCAATGTCGAAAAAAAGTTCTTTAGAAGCAAGTTTTTTCTAAAAATGTTCATGTGTAAAAATTATCGGGCAAATTTTTATTTATAAAGATTTAAGTTGAAATTTGCTTTTTTAATTAAAAAAAAAACTCCTTTAAGATGGATTTAATTTTACCAAGTTTAGGGTCTTGAAATTCTTAACATCTTGAACAAATATAACACACTTACAAATAACTTAGTGCGTATTGTAATATAAAAATTATTTAGAAAATAATATTTAATATAATAACCGGAGCAGATGAGCATTAACTGGGTATTACAGTATTATAATAACTGTAAAGTATTACAGTAATATTACAGTCAACATCCAGCAAGTATGAACATTATAAACATTTGTTAAAAGATTTATAAATTCTGAAAAGATTATCAGAGTCCGTAAAAAGTTCTTTTCTTTAAGGTTGTCAAATTTTAGATAAATTTACCTTTATTTATTCGTACATTTCTAGGCAGCAGTTAGACAGAGGGGCTTCAGATAGCACTTTTAAATTTAGATATTGGAGTTTGACTTACGATTGTTAAAATATCGCACCTAACTTTAAGAGAAGCAACGAAAATTCTTACACGCGTATAGATTAAAGCGATCATAGCAATAACAATTCTTCTTCGAAATCACTAACTTCTAGGCTTCTCCAAAGTTTCTTCTCCAAAGTTTTCTTTTAAATGTAATATATTTTAAGTTTCGTTTCCTTTTCCACAAGCATCATCCAAAATTCTGCACTAGCAATATGATACTGTTCATTTGTATAATACATGTAATTGGATGGTGGGTACTTAATATTTGGCACCACCATTCATCTGTAATTTACTTAGTTTAATTTACCTTTTAGCAGATATTTTCTTATCATAATTGTCACTAAAAATTTACGTTTTAAAATTTACGTTTTAAAATTTACGTTTTACGTGTGTTGTAGTAATGCTATGAAAAATAACCTAACCTAATAGTTTGAATCAAAATTAAAGTAAAATAAAGTGTAAATCTTATAATGCATCTATGTTTGCGGAGTAGTAATGAAATGAAAATTGCAACGTCCTCGCATTTGTAGTATGAAAAGATATTTGTTTAAAAGTTTCTTCGATTAAAGTTAGTATTTATGTTCTTCCTCACGTTTTATTAATTACAAGTTTAGGACTTGAGAAACGAAAAAAATTGAAGAGTGATAAAGTTTTGCCTTAAGGGTTTGTATAATCGTAATGTATCTTCCTGTTTTGTGAATATAGATTTCAATGCATAATAATTCAGTTTCTTATAATACAAAGAACTGTCTAATTGAAATAGCTTTGGAAATATAGATTGCATTGTATAATGTAAATTAGATGGGAATAAAAGATGGCTTATGAAAGAGTAAATAATTTTGACAACGATCAAGTAGATTGTGTTCCCCGAACTTACTGAAAAATATATGTTGTTTCTTGAAAAGAAAATGCCGCTTTCCCTTTTTTTAGATTTGTTCTATATAATTTCTTGTTTTTGTTATCTTTCTCTTTGGGTATATGTATAATTTGAACAAACTTTTTTTTATACATTTTATTTTCCGTTTATTGTCCCTTATGTCGATAAAAATCCATGCACCACCCGTCACATATTGTTAGATGTTGTTTTTCCCATAAAAGCATTGAATGATTTTAGTGTTCCTAAGCGCTGCACCAATTTTTGTAGAATGTATTTTAAATTTAAGGGATTCTATGTAACAGTGTTTAAAGGTTTTGAGAGTGGTCCTAATTTTTATATATACATGTATTCAGAATTACTGTTGAGATTAATTTTAATTAGTTTTGTGAGATTTTTGACACAGTGTAGTGAGTTTTTTACATGCATACCTGCCGTGAAGGCTCAAATGCATGGTACACAAACGTAAATAATGATCGCTAGCGTTAGTAGTCACGTCATACAGGGTGCATACTACCGTCACGACTAGCTTCCAATTTAAAGCCTGCATTGCATCTTATATACATGGCTTAATTTATGATATCTAGATTCGGAGCCTTCCTATTACTCCTCGGCTTAGCTTAAATTAGCCCGATAAGCCTACACAGCTACCCATTTTATTCGGGAAATGGGAAATGTTTGAACGAGCGACGCCCGCAATGTGGGCACCACAGCCACCACAAAGCCAACCTCAATATCACCACAATGGGCACATTAAAACTGGTGATTCCATGGTACCAAATTAATCTGAATTGGATCTGATCTCGTGACTTATGATGCCCTCTTATGGCCGGCATCACCAACGACCCTCTCATGAGCCACTCCCAGTTGAGCACGTGCTTCCTGAGATTTTTGACACAGAAACGTCTTTTGAACTAAAGATAAATGCTTTTGAGATGAAAATGTGGAGTAGTCTAATCCAAATATAACGATATTTAGATATGCGCCTTACTTTCTTATGTAGCATAGACTCCTTAAATATTTTGATTTACAAAATGAACTGTAGCTTACAAATTGAACCACTAAAAATTTTATTGAGCAAAGTTTCTGCACTTAAGTAGAAAGAAAAATTTTATATAACCAATTATTCTATTTTTGATTAATAATTAGGTGATATGCTATATGGACCTTAAACGTCTACCATGCCGCTACTATAAAAACTTTACTTAAGTTTCTTTTATTCTATTGTTCTTATTTGATTGTTCTTACTGTTGTTTCTTTAACGGTTTTATTGTCAATTTACGGGAAATAATTTTGGCATATCCTGACATTTTGGCAAGGAGATTCTTATCCTCTACCATTTGCCTCCTGCATATATTCTTTTGTACTTTATTTTGCAATTCTACAAGCACACACAAGCACACATAAACATAAAACCATGCGTACATTTGAACAGTAAATTTGGTACGGATAAAATCAATGCTTAGAAGCGTTTTAACTTCAATTTGATGTTAACTGCAAAAAATATAAAAGCAGGAAAAAAGAAAAAGAAGAGAGAAGTCGAAAGTACTGAAAGAATTGTTACTTGGGTACGTTTAACCATTCACTATTAAAAAAGAAAAGCGTAAACAAAATTTATGATTGCTTTTTTGTTTCTTTTCATAGCGTTTTTACCATTAAAGAAAGGAAGATGTTGCCTTTCAATATCAATACCCAATCGAATGTTATATGCCATACATGTATGATTTATCTATACACAAATCTAGACAATTTGTGATATGCGGTATAATAAGTTTTTGGCGAATTGAAGGACTGAATATTTTGTAGATCATTGCAGAACAAATTTCTAACTCCTCATAAGTCTGTCTGTCTGCCTATTTTCAATTTGAAGCAAGTTTCAGGTCGTACTCGTTATAAAAAATTTGCTTAAGTTCAATACACAAGTAGATTGTCATCTGAGAATTAACCATTTTAAAAATGGAAAAGATAAAATTTTTTGTAGGCTTATTCTCTAAATAATAACTTGTTATAAAAGAAGTAAAAATGGTTGAAAGGTGATGCATAGATACAGCATATTCAAAATTTAAATTTGCACTAGATCAATTCTCAATTCTCTTTGTAGAGGTTTCATTAATCAAATGAATAAGAGCACTTAAGAACCGACTTGTTCGGTTGTTCTTTTTTTGTTAATTTTTCTTATCTTTTACAATTCACTTTTAAACTTTAACCTTTTAACATGCACATGACTAACTGTTGTCTCTGATTTGTGTATTTTATGAGCAACATCGATGTGATTAATATATTTTAATTTCGTTTAAACGTTTGTAACACCAAAACAGATGTTTTGTAACACAAATTTTTTATTACTTTACCATGTAGATTGACAATAAATTCCGAATAGGATTTAACATCCTTATTATCCTTGTACCTTCTTTTGTTTGTTAATACATTGAGCACTCAGCAAGAGTGAAGAGTTGTAACTCATACATAAAAATGAACACTTTTAGCCAACTTAGTGGTCCAACTTTTTTAACAGATTTCAGATGACTGCAATGCCGAAAATGTCCACAGTAACACTGTACTTAGATAAAGTGGGTATTTGAAATTTGATTTAATCCAAATATATCATAAAACAGATGTTGTTGGAGGCGTACAAATTAAAGAAACAGAACAAAAAAAGAAGCATTTTTTAACATGTGTAACATTCTGAATCGATCTAGCTACCTCTTTTCATTCTAATTTTGACTATATTTTTATTAGTTGTCTTTTAACAAAAGGTGAGAAAATCGGCATTTTTTTCAAAATAAAAAATTTATGGCCACTTTACTATGAAAATTGTACAAATTTAAAATTGTGTAATAAATTTAGACCGATATTTCATCATTCTTTTAAACCCATCTTTTAGTATAACAACAAACCCATAGTTATTTTCTGATTCGATTCGATAGACAATTGATTTGACCACTTGAACGAATATTAAAAAGAGCAACAATTATTGGTCACTTAATAAAATCGGCCTAGCAAATTGACTTTAGATGTCCGCTTCACCAGATTTTCTTTTTCAAAAAAAAAAAAAAAAAAAAAAAAAAAAATTGTTATACTTTTTCAGCATCGATTTAGACATTTTAAAAAATGAGAATTTTTTAAATGGCCACTTCAAATGTTATTCTAAACGTTACGGACCAAACAATTTAAAGTACTTTTTATAAAAATCCATCTCAACTAATTGAAAGGTTTTACTTTAGAATAAATTTTTCTATGAGGCTTTCATATATTTTATTATACACATAAATTTAGATACTTAAAACTCATTATAATTCTTTCATTCCTAGTCGTGGTTAATTACATCATTTCACTAATTAAATTCAATGCTTGGTTATTCTGAATAATTTTCTTTTTCTTTTTGTGTACTCAAAACTTTGAAAGGGATAAATATGTTCGATCTTTCAAAATATTGGCACTAGTCAAAATTTTATGATAAATATGCGTCTTTTTCGGAAAAGTTGAAATATGAAAGATTTCGGTCACGTAGATTTTGAAATAGATCAAAGAAATGGAAAATGCCCCTTACTCACGAATTGCAATATATATAAAAGAAATTTTTTTTGAATGATTTACATAAAGTGAAATACGGATATTATGTCTAACCAAATGTAACAAACATTTATGGGATGATGATGAGTAGTCAAAATGTAACTTTAGTTAAATGAACTTCTTTTTGTTTATAGTTTTGTTCTTATTTAGTTTCTTAAATAAAGAATAGAATTTTATGAGAATAAAATTGTCATCTTATTCATTTTTCTATGAGGCTTAATAAACCTACTTGATAAACTTACTTATTTTTCTTATTTATACCGCAATTTTTGTGAATACGTACAAGGGGAATTGTAACAAAACATACACTTTTCTACTTAACAACAATAATTGGCAAGAAAAATATTTGGTTGCCAGTCAGATCTTGAACACTCACTATTTAGCTAAGAGTATACATTTCAGGTGCTTACTTTTTAGCAAAAAGCAGTTTGGAATCATTCTCAGAATAAACAGACCTAATCTTCAGTGTTCTGTAAATTAGTAAAACAAGTGACTATTTGAGCGAACGTGCTACAATTTTGAGTTATACGTGAAATATTTTTTAGCCCCTTATCTATTTTAATTATACTCAAAAATAAGTTTATAAAAGTGAGTTCGCTCAATAAAGAATTTCTTGTATTATAGTTCAGATTTTTATTCTAGGTTTTTGCTTTTGTTGCTATAAATGTTTTAGTCAAATTATTTTACACCCCCAACTTTTGGATGAAAATAAAATTGTCAAAAAAATTAAGCAAACAAAAAACAACAAATCAAGCACAACTTTATTTAAAATTTTAATGTACGCTTATAACCCATTGAATAATAAGAAAGGATTGTATTTTTCCTTTTCTTTAATTTGTGATTTTGATATTTTTTTGTGCCACTTCCACTTAGCTAGCACTCAATGGAAGTAAGAACAACAATAATTTATTTCGTAGCGAGTAAAAATATTTTAAAGCGTAATAACATTTACACCAATGCAAGTTAATGGTATAAGAGGATTATCTTCATATCTATCTTTGTGCTCCATCTCAAACCTTCAATCAGCAACACTTATTTATATATGGCTGAAGCTTTTTCTTCAAAAGGCACTAAGTAAAGAAATTTTATGGTCGTGTGGGGCCGACTTTACTTATTCTTTATCTTTTTATTTAAAAAGACTTTTATAAAAAAAATTAAGAAATTGAGTTACAACTCGGGAATTGCAAGTCAATGAACTAAAAACTATTTTTACGTGATATGTGCGGCCTAGACAAAATTTAGTCACTTAATTATATAAGTCAAATATAAGCTTCGACTCGCCTTTCATAAGAAAAATATCAAAAATTAGATATTTTTTTAGAGTAATGGTTTATAAGTCAGGTGATAGTAAAATTTTTTAAACTTTTTTTAATGATCTTTTGGCCAAGCAAAACAAAATTTATCAAAAAAACTTCTTAAATTGCGAACTGTTTAGTTTGATCAAGGTCAGCCATAAGACGGATGGACGGACAGACAATCCTTAAGCGACATACAAAGTAAATCTGAGTATTCTTATAGAACTAACCTTGTAATCCATTAAGATACAATGTCTCATAAGATAAAGACATTTTACAAAGCTTCTTATTGGGAAATACTGCTTTGATCCAATTTTTTCAATGAAGTTACTGATTTTATCTACAAGTCAGTGAAATTGTAACATAGTTTTGGCGCAAAAGTTTAGGAGCAGCTGCCATATAAGTAAGTGGAAAAACGTACTTAAATCTATCATGGATCGATTAAAAATCGATTCTTTAGGTTCAATCTATTTATGAGCGAAATATAAGCCACTATTAATTTCTTCTAGATGCTACATAGATTCATAAAAATGTATTATACTACGCATAGACTAAAAGGTATAGGGTACAATTTTATATAAATGGAAAAGTGTACAATATTGTAAATGGAAAAGTGTAAGACTGTGAAGAAAGACTTATCGTATATGTTAAAATAACTTAACCGCATACTCACGATACATCAGTCAACATGCTCAATCATTAACTTTTCAAAAAGTTTGGAACATTTACCAAAAAAATTTGCATAAAATCGTAGACTTTTTTAGTTGCACTCACTTCACTTATATTGGATTATTGATATGACTACGTCCCACAATTTGTGTCACATTTACCTTCAATATCTATTCATGCAAATTGCGACACGCCCATTGTGAATTTATGATGTATATTAAGCATAAGTTTCTACTATGAGCCATTGCCAGATAAAACTATTAAATTTCAGAACTGATCGCAATAATATTTGATGGATTTTCGTTCCGATTTCTATTTAGCCTGAGAAAAAGTAATTAACTCTAAAAATAAGTAAAAAACCGTACTTTTAAATTTGAAATGTTGATGGAAGAGATCAGTTATTTCTTAATACCAAACGAAATTGAATTGCGCTGGATCAGCATAAATTAAATAAATTAAATTCGGAATATATTTATTGTGAATAATTATAAATAATTTTCGTTAGTTCCTGGTTAATAGAACGTCACATTGTAGCATCCTTATATTTTTTATGTAGACGAATGAATTATGAATTATGAATTTTCCCAGTTTTTTGCATTCATTCTTTTTATATTTCCTTGTGCTTTTTTTTGTTTTTTTTTTTTTGTTAACTGTCAATATATATTTCTTCTTCTTCTAGTATATTTTATAATTTTTTTTTTATTATACAGCGCTTATGAGAGCTTTCGTTAACTTTTAAGTTTTGATGTATGTTAAAGGATTTGTAATCCCCTTAAAAATAAACTGAAACTGAATAAAAATGAATTTTCCACTCGCAACATTTTTGTTACTTTATTTGTTTTGTTATAACAAAAGTATGTTTTTTTTTCGTTGCTTAGTGTACTTTATTGTGGTTATTTTATTGCTATTATTTAAAAAAAAATTCTTTATTAAGAGTTTCACACAAAGTTTCAAATTTCCATGGAACGCATAAAATCAAAATAAGTGCAACGATAATTTACAGTTAAAAATCAGAAATTGGAGAAGCATCAGCATTAAATTCTGGAATAATGTAATTAGGAAAGCCAGAGTATTGTTAGGTCCGTTGTTAATACTTTCATGATTATAAAAATTGAGATATTCTTATTATTGTAATTGAAAATGGGTCACGTGGATGGCGCAAACAAAGAACTGTTTAGACTCTACGCATGGTATTGTAAGTGTGTGTAGATGTCAGTAACTCCCGAAAAAAATTGACAAGGCCCTTCTTGTAATATACCGCATTATCGATTAAGAATCACTTCCTAATTCGACTTAAACTTGTATGTCCGTCTGTTCGTCTAAAATCTTTCCATGCAAAGTAACAGGTAGAAATTTTTGGGATCTATTAGTAAAATTTGATACATAAAAGTGTGTTAGCCCAGAGACGAAAATCTTTAAAATGGAACCATTTCTTCGATCATGCTCCATATAACGCCTTTCTTAAAAAAAAACTTGTTATGTGTAAAAATTTTATAATTAAATATAAATTGTTGCTAAATTGTACTTTAACATGGAAAATGCGTATAACATTAAGTCCAGATCGGTTTACTTTTCCGACCACATTTCGTATAACGCCCTTTTCGAAAAAAAAATTTATATAGACAGTGTGTTCACTTTTAAGCATATATTATTGAAAATAGGCACTGCCGTATATTTCAACGTAATTAATATGCTTGCTAAATGTAGATCAGTCCATGGTTTGAACCTATTTTTAAGTAACGAACTTTTTAAATAATTGATTATTAAAATTTTTTCAGTTTTGTTGGGTTTTAGTTTTCTGGCTTGATTTTAATCATGTTAAAAAAAGCTCGTGTAGGGTATATAAAAGTCAGGTTCGACCGACTATAAAGTTTTTTACTTATACTTCTTTAAAAGGGCTTCTTCAATAAATATTTCTATTCATTATACAAAAATTACGAAAAAGAGGCAGCTAACATTGGCCGCCTATAATCTATTCAAAACTATTCAGTTGGGTAAGTCCAATTATAAGTTACAGTATAAATAAATGCATTACTTTTTTTGGGTTCATTTTTTTTTTAAGTATTTTAAGCGGGCTTCACACTTTAATCATACCAAGTACAATACAAAATCCAAGATTTGTTAAATTTAATCTGTATTTTAATAATGATAATTTGAAAGCTTGAATTATCCACGTCATCCATATTCCGCGTCGAATAGAATTCATATTCAAAATCATAGAAGTTGTAAATGTGAAATATCAAACTGTGTAAAACAGGCCGCAGACATTAAAAAGTTGATTCTGTGCAAATTTGAGTGGAGGAAAAATGAATTTAGAAAATTTTAATCGTCTAATTTAACTCATTTATAAGTTGGAACAAACAGTTCAAATATATTTGTATTTAATTTTGAAATGTTGGAAGCTTTTATTAATTATTATCATAATTTTGGACAATAGGAAAATGTTAAATGCAAATGAAAGGATAGACTTAAATCTATTTAGAAAGCGATAAAATTAAAAAAACATGAGGTAAAGTACTCGATTTTTAAATAAAAATTAATTGATTCTAAAAAAGTAATTTCCAAAAAATAGTAATAAAACAATAATTGTTCAAAAGGAGATTTTTCTTAATTCAAAGTTAATTTAAAAATTAAAAGAAAAACAAATTTCTTTCAGTTAAACGAAAACGAATTCTTCACAACTGTTTTTATGACCTTAAGTATTATGATATAGATAGTGAGTGTTAAGAATAGGGTAACTGAAATATTTGTCATAGCACATTTATATTGTAATGTATCATATGTCAGATGTCATACATTACAATAAGAAGAAAGTAACAAATGACATATAAAGCACTTTGTGTTTTTTGGTGTAATCATCTAATAGCAATAAAAAGCGATATTTCCAATAACATGTTTTGACAACTAACAATTTTCAAGTACTTGTCAATAAGATTTGTAGTAAAGTAAAGTAAAATAAAGCACAATAAAGGAGAATGCTCAATTAAGCGATTAAAAAGAGATACGTTTAACTTCAGTTACGTGCTTTACGTTTCCATCAAGGAGAAGATATTTATAAAATTTGATGGGTCTAGCTAATTCTGTCGCTATTTTTAAAAGAAACGAATAAAATCATTCGTCAAGTTATAGAAAAATTTTCAAAATTGCATCACTTTTAACGCAAAGTTAAATTAGAATTGAATATGGACATTTTAATATGGCTTAATTTCGGTGCAACCTATAACTTTTAAAATTTTGAAAGCATTTAAGTTCGATATCTAATTTATGTGATTATAGAAGAACCTTGGCAATTTAAATGCGCGCCGATGACTAGGCGCTACTAATGCTTTAATTCAAATTGTGTCTTCTTTATAAGACAGCGAAATATATCCACCTCTGCCTTGTTCTAGATCCTGTAAAGATGTTTAGAAAGTGAGTGTAGTGGGGGCTTGGAACTAAAGGGAACAACATTATGATAAATCATGATCGAAAGTCTAGCAAATCAATGAATGCCTTAAATGTTTTGTTTAGTCATTTTATATATCGCATTACTATTTTAAGGTGACTTGTTATAAAATTGAAAAAAAAATCGCATTTTTTGCCTTATTGCCTTTTTGATGTAACACTTCTATGTTCTAAAAAAATTTCGATATAATTTATTGTTTGATATATCAAAATTGTTCATTTTTATACATAAAATTAAAAGCCCTTCCTAAAAAAAAAAGGGCTTTACATTAAGAGTGTTGATGGGCCAATATAAATCATTTACAAGAATTATTGTCCTAGGTGTACAATCATCGTCAACAACAAACAATCAAGCAATTTAACACGTCATTAAAACCGCAAGCATAAACACTCACACAAAAAATTTGCATGCAAAAATATTTTGCATGAAAATTTAACTCCACGCAAATGTAAAATTATAACACAAGCTTTCAAAATAATCAGTATGTGTGATATGCAGGTGAATGTGTGTGCGTTCAATTTTGGAGAAATTGAAATTGAAGCAAAATGGACTAAACGAGACGATAAAATATTTCTTAAAATATATTTACACAGTTTTCCACTTTACCTTTCTTTTTTTCGTTTTTTCTATTTTTTTACTCTCATAATCATTATCATGTAAATTTACACATACGCACGCATACACATATTTATAATGTAATGACATAATACATATATATATATGTATATGTATATATAAATAAAGGGAGAAAGAGACAGATATATATATATATATTTTGATATAATAACGCACTTGTCAACAGCAGTGAAAATCAACGGCAGACATCAAAAGTAATGTTTTTGAATATTAAGCCATAGAAATAACCATAAAAATAACAATAAAATGAAAATATAAATATAAAAAAGACAGAAAGAAACAGAATGTGAAATAAAAAAAAATTTAAATAACAAAAGTTAAATATTGATTGAATTGAATTGAATTGAATTGATAGAAGAACGCTACAAAAGTCAAATTGGGCCAATTAGTATGACTGAGAAATATACATTACACATTGATACATACACACATACATACACATACACATACACATACACATAACACATACAAATCTCTAGATATTTACATACCTTCCATTGGTACGATGATAATGATGATGATAATTAAAGCAAAAGTTAGATGAATCGAAAAATTGACAAAAACAACGTTACAGAGGCAAGAAACGATAGCGGTCAGTACATTTAGTACACTCTAAAAACTGAGGTTTCCTGACGGCAAGAGTAATACTTAGAAAAATGTGAGATAATTAATTTGGTAAATCTGCTGGATTATGTGGCTATTTTCTGTAAGCGCTTTTAACTACAAGAAGCATCAGTTCTGAGAAGTCAATTTAAAAATATAATTTGATCCATAGGCAATCACCAACTATGATACGGATTTGATGGGTGTATGGGTGTTAAATTCGAAGTAACTGTGATGCCAATATGGCAAGCGAATGTTTATTCTATTTACTTATTTATCAATCTGAATTCCTTTCTCCTGAATGGAATGCATACTTCACAGATCTTGTGCTATAAATCTGCTCCAATGGATAATTTCCATCCACAAGATACTTTATAGATTTTAGATTATTATCTAGTGGTTGCAGTGCCACGAAAGGTATATGACTATCAATTCTAATAAAAAATTGTATTATGTATAACTTGCGATTAAGCCATTACAGAAAAACACTCCTTGAACTGCTCACTTTCTGTATTTTTGTAAGTGGGCATTCAAAAAATTAAACATGGTTTGATGAAATTAGTTACATGAAAAAAGTATTTGAAAAGTACAATTAGATTTTGATGAAAATCAACTTAGGGCAGTTTTCTTTTTATATCCACCAACCAGAAATTGAGAGGGGGTCGGCATATTTAATTGATTTTATATTTGTAACACCCAAAAGAATTCGTTAGAGACTCTACAAATTAATATACATTCTCCATCAAATCAAATTCTGAATCGATTTAGATATATCAGTCTATATCAGTCAGATATATTGTCCGTCTGTCCCTGCGTTTTTATGTACCCCCCGTCACAAGAAAAAAAAAGATATCGGGCTCAAATTTGGCAGAAACCTTTAAAGTTCGTGCGATCAAGTTGATATTAAAAGTGGGCAGAATCAGTTAAAGTACACGCCCATAGAACATCTCAGTTTTTTTTTTAACAAAATTTGATGGTTATTTGAGTAAATCATGTAAATCGACCTCGCGAATTTACACAATACCAAATTTCACTTTGTTATGCTAATGCTTTCTATGGTGTATGAAGGTGGGCATCCAAGATTTGGCCCCTGTCAAATATAATTTTCTACCTTGTTTTTTCTATCTTGATACATAAAGTTAATATGTGAAAGTTTACTTGAAATATTTCGTTTTCTGAATCAGGCGGCATGTATATTTTGATGTTGTTTATTTCTGTATAAATTGCAAAATAAATTGATTGAGGCAAAACATTAAAATCAAATTGATATATTACTTTTAAATCGCTATATTTTTACGCGACATTTGGTTTTGATATTGAAAGATTTTATTCATTCTTTCCAAGCGCATTTTAAAGTGTATTTAATAGCCAATTTCAATTGACTACCACTTTCGTATTTAAATGTGTAGTTGCTTTGAATTGTTCAGTCTGTTCTTTAGTGTGCATTTGCAAAAGCTTTTCATTAATTTTTTATATTTATTTCTTTAGCAGACAGGCCAAGTTGTGTTAATGTCCATAAAACAAATTGTTAAACTTAAGCCATGTTGTTGAACTTTCTTATTGGCATTTTTTGTTTTGCTTTTTGTTATTTTTTTATTTTAAAAGTATATGATAAATAATAAGCAAAGTAATTTGAGACTTTTTAAGTTTTAAATTTTTTTTAATTAATTAATAAAAAAAAATTTTAAAGAAACTTTTTTATTTTCATGGCATAAATTTTCCCTTTAATAATAAGTTGTTTATTGATAAATAATTAAAACAAATAAATATTTTATTTATAATATAATTTATTATCTATTAAGAAAATAATTCAACTTATAGAAAATTATTTCAATTTTCCAAAAGCTCATAAGAAGTCTGTACAAATAAAATATTTCAAAGAGTTATTTATGCAAAAAAAATTATATTCCATTTTATTATAAAAAAAGACAACTAAATAACTTTTTGGATAATTTTATTAATTTACTAAAAACTGTCCCATGAACGGTTCTCATGAATTCGTGGATTTTTCAATTCAATAGCAAATTTTGAAAACATTTCTACATGTTCTGCCATTTGTTAACCCAAAAATGCTTTATATGTGTGAATTGAAAGCTCAATTAAAAATTTGGAAATTTTGGAAATTCTTGATTAAAATACATTTACTGTTTTTATAAAAGCAATATTTGCTAGGCATATTTTTTGCCTGGTTACAATTTCTCATCTATACCAAATTATTAATTTCCATTCCATTCTATTTCTTTTATGTTTCTTATCATTTTATTATTCCTTACAGAATTGATCATAATTTTTTTAGGCGTATACTTCATAGCACTCAATATTAAATTATAAAAATATTTTGCTAGTGCTTACTTTTAATTTAAATGGCATTTTTGTCCTCTACACTACTTTCGGAACGGGATAAATTTAATAAATATCGTGAAAATTTTAATGAAATTTTTAATTTTGGCTCTTTTTATCCCAAGGACGATCTACACCTACATAATGCTCCTACTGCAACGAAATCATTACATAAAAGCCCTGTGAGGATAAAATAAATTTTTATAATTTAGATTAGTTTGTAATAAAAAGCAGTGAAATATGTGAAATACTCAAATCGTATAACAACTTTGATCCACATCGATCCAAATCATTCGAAAATTACAATTGTTTATGTTTCCACCAATTTCTTTTACTTTATTGAATTTGTAGTTATATTTATCAAAATTGGGGTAAGATGCCAACAAGTCGACTTCAATTAACTTTAGCATTTTCATTTGTTATAATTTAAATAGTGTAAGCACTTAGTTGAGATTTTATAACAATTTCAAATTGAATTCAAATCAAACATTAAGGCAAAAAATATTGAAAATATTTTATACCATTTTCCTTCATCTTGTTTTTCATTATTTGTTAAGTACTTCAAACAATAGAAGGATTGTTGTTTCTTTCTTATCTTTTCCTTACTTATACTTTATTGTCTACTTGAGAACGTGTTCCAATTCTCAAAGATCTATTAAATAAAAAATAAAAAAAAATTTTATATAAAAATAATAAAAATATATAAAATTATACGTATAAATAAAAAAGAATTAAATGGAATGAAGTATTCCATTAAATAAAATTTAATGTGACGAACTTTCAAATATTTTCCTCATCATTTAAATCTAATGAAACTGTTATGTTTGTAAGAATTGTTTCTAAACAATTATAATTTTTACCTCTGAAATTTTGGAGGTTCAGTTCTAAGATTGATTTACTTACAAAAATTAACATAAAGTCTTTTTTTGCCAAACAGATAGATTTTTCAGGTGTTCGTCATTAAAAAGTACAACAATTCCAATATTTTCTTATAATGAATAATTTGTTGTTCTTACAATTATTTAAGAGTGCAAAACTTTCTAAATATAACACTGCGGACATGAAAGAACAAAATTACAATGCGAATTGAATTGCGAAGTTGCCGCGAAAGGCAAAAGAATCCGCATATTTCGGGCGATTATTAATCATTTTTTTGGCATACAAAAACTCATTTAAAAAATACTGCTACCGCGGCTGAAGTCAGGAAATCGCAGATTCATTGATTAATTCAGTTTATACTACCAATTTGAGCGGAGTTTCCAAAACATTAGATTACAAGAAACTGTTACTACGAAACATGGGAGCAATCAGTCCCGAGAAGCATCAGCTCAACTAGGAGTAGCTTATGAGATGAGCGTTGGTAGTTCCGGCTATCAGGAGCGATCATGAGTCACGAGATTGGATCAAAGATTTCGTTTGGAACCACAGGATCACCAGTTTTGAAAAATTAGCTTCGTGGATGTGTTGGCGCCCATATCGCGGGCGATGCTTATTCAAACATACTATATGTTTGTCGTGTAGGCTCCCATTGGGTCAGGCATGTTGTGCTACCTAAACTAAGGTAAGAAGTTTTTGGGAAGGTTCGGAACATGGACACCAAAGGTTAAGCTTCGTATATAATATTCAATATGGGCTTTAAAGTGAAAGCCACTGTGATGGTACCATGTACGCTTGACTACCAACGCTAGCGCTCAGGTTGTACATGCCATCAAGGCTGGTAGGGTTGTTAAACACTTACTGAATGTTACTACGAAAACTATGACTATCTCATCTAATGGATAATGGTTTTTTTGTTTTAAAAGGAGAAAGCAAGTTAAAGTTCTCATGTTGTTGCTTCACATTATTCATCTAACGAAGCAATATTTTATGTTATTTTGAAATGTAATTTAAAGTCTACACATATTTCTGTCCTTTCTGTTATTTTTATGATAAATCTTAAACAATGATTTTGTTTTCCTTTCGCATTTTAAGTTACAATGTTATTTATTCATATGATACAATTTTCTCTTCTATACACTTTTATTTTTTCTATTTTATTGTTTTATGAGATATATGAATATTATTTTTAAAAACAAAGAGAGTCCATTTGTTTTATTTTTAATAAAAAGAAAATCAAGCAAAACTAAACTAAGCTAAATCCAAGAACAGAAAAGAAACAAAAAATTTTAAGTGTTTAATGTTTTGACAACAAAAAAAAAAAAAAAAGAAAACAGAAGACGAGAAAGAAAACGCCATTATTTATTTTAACTCATTTTACAAAAACATTTATTAAAATGTTGTCAATAATAATAACGGTAAAAATCTGACACAAATCTATTTAAATAGAATCATCTGTAAATTTCTGGTTTCAGTTTGAATTATAAATTTTCACGTTACATGTTAAATGCCTCAGATTTTTTTTCTCTTAATTTTATTTTTGCATTTTGTATAACGTTTTTGCATTGTGGACCCAAAGTCAAGTAAAATCCCTCATATCCATAAAGTTTAGTAAACATCTTTCGATTTAGCATTCAATATTTAATTTTAACCAAATATAATTTTTACGACCACTAACTCGAGGTTTAGTTTGTAGTTATCATGATGAAACTTTAGAGATTCTAAAATGTAGGGATATTTAAGATTAGGATTCTGATAAATTTGGTAGTCGATGTATCAGTTTCAAATTTTCTGCTAATGGAAACAATTAAGTTAAGCAATTGAAAATCATGCCAAAATCGTTCGAAGATTCCCTTTTCAAGATACTTTAAACCGGAAACAATTCTGCTTCTTATTACAAAAAATTTAACCTAAAAATATTTATAATTTTTATATTTTAATATCTTTATGCTGATCATTCGTTAGTCCATTAAACGAAATACTTTAAAATATGGGCCTATAAAGTACAACATCATTTACTTAAGGATGATGTACTCACAATTTAATTAATGATAGCTACAGTAATAAAATTAGTACAATTTCAGACATTATTCAAATGATGTTCGTTTAAAGTTAAAGTTGACTTAACATAAATCTATTTTTTGCATCAACTTTTTAATTACTAATGTTTTGTATGCGACTTTGAGAGGACTTTTCATAATAACTTTCACTTTTTTCTTGAAATTTACTTTATGCATACCAATCTTGCCTAGAAAGAGAATAGGCAGGCTTTAGATATTGCAAAAATATTTTAAAGCAATCTTTAGGTAATGAATGGATTCTAAAATGTAAAACTATTTTATATTAGTTTTACATTATCAAACAAGGCAAATTTACTGATACGAATTCACTGATTGATTTAGAAACGAAAGATTCGCTTATTTTCTCCTTTCCCTACTTATCAATTTCATAAAAAGTAATTTAATAAACTGCTTACAGCAATAAGATATCACAATGTTTTCGTAAAAAGGCACCTGCATACATGTTAGAGAGCCAAACGGATATAATTACATTTATATTTAGATGATATCGTTCATACATACACATACATACAAATTAGCACGTGTTAGGGAACTTGCTCTTTAAAAAATTTGTCTAGCAACATTTTGTTTTGTTTTCTGCACATTTATGTCGCATATAGTTTCAAATATTCTTAGCTCTAAACAAATTTGTTGAGGGAGTAAAAAAGCAAAGTAAATAAGAAAGTTAGGACAAGGCCAAAATTTGAATACCCACCATCCACACACTTCATTATACTAAATGGTAGACGCGGCCAATTTATATGACACGTAAGCAAAGTAAAAACTTAAAATGAAGAGAGAAAGTGACATGATGGATTCATATCATTTCTTACATTCAGATATAATTTTTCCGCTCAAATCCAAATCTGAATTTTTTAAAAATCCACAAATGAATAGGCATCAATGGATCGTTTTAGAATTTGATGCTGATTGAAAGTATAAATAACTTCTGAGGTCTCAGCTGTATATTTTTAGATATTGGAAACATTTTAACAAAATTACTAGACTCACAACGTTTACAGGTTGGATGTATTAAGTAGAAAGCCAGTATTTAAATAGTCCACACTTCATATCACAATGCTTAGTAATCAAAAATCTAATAAGGTAACTCCGATATGTTGAATCAAACTTTGAATATGCAGTCAATATTTTGAATAAATTTTGTATGATATAACCTCATACATTGGATTTTATTGCAATATATTTATTGAAAGGATTCATATTTAATTCAATTTCAAGGACTTTATATTTCGAAAAATGAGAACTCTTTCTTTGATGAGATTTCACATATCTAAGGGATACTTTAATGACGTATTTAGCTTTATAAACTATAAATCCGTTTAATGTTCTCCTAATTGTTCCATCTTTATAAATAAAATTAATATACTCTTCATCTTAACATTCATGCGATATGAAATATTAAGAGAGATATTTATGTATGAAATAAGGATAAGGAAAAGGAAAAGTTAATGCACGTGTTTTATGCGTTCTTTAAACTACAAATAAAAATTGTCAAAACTTGAATGCGAAGCATGTCAATGAAAATCTCTCGAATCTCTCGATTCTATATCTCACGCTATTATTGCGCAGTATTTATACTTTGCAAAATGTATATTAACAGTGTTGCCATACTAAAATGCTATGTTGAAGAAACATTTCCATATTGAATATGAATAAGTTCCACAAAATGTATCGTACAGAATTTTTCTTAGGAGATATTGTTGGAATTTTTGTAATGTTGCAACAATTGTATGTCTATTATTATTATTTTCTGTTTTAATCAAGTGTCCCTAAGGCAAATGTTTTAGTAACAAATCGAACGTAAGTCGGAATAGATTGAAATGCGAAAGAAACAATGTGAAAATACATATAAAATGGTTTGCGCTGACTTTAAATGAAAGAATATTTAATTAGACTCAAACAAATTAAAAGGGAATTTACAAATAAAATGGAAATTATGAAAAATATCCCTAGAAAATGAATTAAAATTATTTTAATGGAACGTGTAATAAATAAAATAAAAAAAATTTATTAAATTCTACATGTGTTGGATATGAGAAAAAGGTTATTGAATAATAGACAATTTAACTGGCCGTCTTTGAAATCGTAATTCATTTATTGGTAACAAAAAAATTAACACAAAAGCAATTAATGCTTTACTATTTAAATTTTTTTTAAATATTTTGGCTTCCATTGAAGAAATTTTTTTTATCAAATTTTTTTGCTTTAAAATCCACTAAGAAATCATATTTTGCGAATAAAGAAAAACTACAATCAATTCAATCTAAAGTGTTTACCAAACTTGATGATATTGCTATCTTCTGAGACACTAGAAGAATTTGGACGCCCCATTTTAATAAATATGACGACGAAATATTTTCAACTTTTCGTTTACCTCAAAAATATAATTTTTTTCTAACCCCTCACTTAGAATGGTAGGCTCCCAACTAGCAGGATATTCTCGCCAGTTTAGTAACTCCGACAGGAGTTAATTAATACGAAAATCTAAGCGGTTGAACATTAAGTGAATTTTTAATGTAATTCCCAACGCAACAACACAATTGGAAAAGCTCTTTGTATGCATTTTTATTTTCATGGTCACTATGCCAGAAATGGAGCACATTTAATTTTAAACAATTTTGAATCATCTTTGTTTATCATTATAGTTTTTTTTTGAAGCTGAAGTAGACTGAACTTTTAATCATCTACTTCTTCGATTTGTATCTTAAAGCTATAAAAGCTTTTGAGATTCGTTTGTGTTCTGCTCGGGACAAATGTACAATTTTGTATAAGTTTCAGATAAGAAAGTAAAGATTTTATTCTTTTAAATTTATGCGCAAATTTCTTTTGAATCAATTCTTTTAATGCATCATAAAATTCCATTCAAAATATAGATCTAGTAAATAACTCGTCTGAGCAAATTTCTTAACTTATATAAAGCGAACTGATTTTACTGATTTTACTGATTTTACTGATTTTCTATAGAAAAATTGTATTATTCTATGTAAAAAGTTTCATCAATTATTTAAAGTGTTAAAAATATATGAATCTCTTTCATTTTTGCCTGCTTTTCAAAATTTTATATTCTAAATGTCCAATATGGGAAATTTTGATTTGAACCTTGTACAGCTTTGCCAGGCATTCTAGGAATTATAATATGAATTCTATTTAATGTGAATGTTTGTTACCATAACATAATGATTAAAAGCAAGATGCTTCTTGAAAATCTTAGTCCCTGACATTAAAATCTAACTAACCTAAATTTTAGTCTTTGAACCCTAAATTTCTTCGGTACATTAATGAGTGGTGGATCCTGCTCTATGTGTAATTAGGGAAATATTAATTAATAATGTGTATATAACATATATGATATGATTTCATAAGGCGTGGCATTTCAGCATTAAACCTAACTGTGAAAGTAAACTGTAACTAAAAATTTTAATGAAAAATTCTTTACATAAATTGAGATTTCTTTACTTTAATATGAAGAGTTCAATTAATGTCCAAAATTAAGACAAATTGAAGTAACTTAACTAAACCGAAAATGTGAAAGTTTATTTGAATAAGCATAAAATTTCCGGTTATACCGGTAAAGGGAATTTAATTGGTAAAATCGACAACAAAATGGGCGTGTTCTGATATATATACAAATATATACAATTTATATAAATATAAATATAAATATAAATATTTATTTACTTATTTATTTGTGGTGTTGTTAAAGTTTCATATTTTTATTATTCTCATTTTCTTCTTGTTAAATTCTTTGTTAAATTTTTTGGTGGATGAATTATTGTAATATTGTTGCCTTATGTTATTGTTATTGTTATTGTTATTGTTATTGTTATTGTTATTGTTCAAATGTTTGTGCACAATATGTGCTCCTGCAAATGTTGTTGTTATTATTGTCTGCATGTCATGAATTTTTACATATACTTATGCATGCATTCACATGCATATACGCACACATATAAATTTAATGTTCCTCTTTCCTTCCCTTTTCTTTTTTTCTTCTTTTGTTGTTTTATGTTGATTTTTGTATACTTTTTTTTTTTTTTTCTTAAGCAGGACATTCCATGGATTTACTATAATGCAATGTCTAGGACATGAAAATATCAACATAAATGATGTAAACAATTGCAAAAAATTTTATAGTAAAAGTAAAGTAAAGTTAAAGTAAAATCTTGTGTATAGACCATTTTGGCAAAAAATGGCAAAATTATATAAAATTTCATGAGTATCATAACTTTTTTAAAGGCGTGACTGATTTGTAATAATTTTATTTTCATTTCTAAATGTGTAACCCAAAAAAAATTTTTAGTCTTATTTTGTTGAATTTTCTGAAAAGTCAACTTTTTCAAATTACAAATTTTTACTTTAAAAAATTAATTTTCACACTTTAAAGCTGCATTTTAAAGCGTGTCTTTTAACTTGCAATTTTCTATACTTATTTAGAAAATTCCCGTAATTTGCTTACAATAATTTTCATAGATTTTGCAAGTTTTTAATTGTGACTGGAAAAATTGTGACAATATTCGAAGAGAGAGGCTGTTGGCCACAACTAGATTGATTTGAAAGGTCTTCACTACAATTGATTTTACGATATTTAATATTTTCTTAAAAGTGTTACATACGTTTCGACTAACAAGTACACTCTGAAATATTTTCTTTACTTGGTGTTTCAATTACAGATAAAGTACAAAACATATGCTTATTAAGTATTTTACAATATTACATGCAACATTATATATATATATAGATGAATATAGATGAATGAATAAATGATAATGTGGATAAATATTAACATGAAAATGTATGTAATGTCGTTTCTCGTTCCGTGATATAATGAATAAGTGACAGTGACACGATGCCATTATTAATTAATTTCAATCTGCCAAAATGTATCCAAAATTGTAACACAATATAACTTTATTGTAGCAAAATATTTGAGTTGTGTTAATTTTGAATAAAAAGAAAAGGAAATTTGAAAATCTAATGGAATAATGGAAAAGTGAAAATTCGCAATCGATGGTGCAAATAAATTAACGAAAAAAAAATTTTTTTTAATTCAAAAAAAAAATTACGTGAACATAGCGCGCTATATGTAAAAATCTGATTATTGCTTGTTTAAGTTTTTCAAATGTAATGAAAAATTTAACAAGTGCTCAAATTTTCGATCAAAACAATTTAAAAATTTATATTTATGTAATTGCAATTGAAAAATTAAAAAAAAAATTTTGAAGTGTATTCAAAATACTTATAATTACAATTATAGTTATAGTGAAAGTGTTTTTCTTAGTTTTTTTTTTTTTTAAATAAATTTTTGTATAATAAAAAGTTTCATGGTAAAAATAAGTTTTTCAATTATTGTTCTTAATAATTTGATTAAAAAAAAAAGTGATAATATTTGAAAATCTTTAAAAAAAATATAAAAGAAATTTCAATAGTACATATTCAATTTGTAAATTATTAAATTAAAGTATTGAGATTTGCAAATTTTATTCAAATATTTCAATAACAAAAAGTAAATCTTATGCATTAAAAAAACTCAATAAAAATTTAGCATTTTATAAATTTTGCAAATTTAGAATTATTGAAAAAATAAAAATCTCTAAGATTATTTAAAAAGTATATAACATAAATTTGTAGATTTAACAAAAATAGTTCTAATTTATTATTTAAGAAAAAAAACAAAGACAAAATCGATAATAAGTGAAATTATTGTCGTTGATTGAAAGTGCTTAAAATCATCATAAAGTGAAAATTTAATTACTGACTTTTTAATGTGATTACGAAAAAGCTTGTTTAAGGTCGTCTATTAAATACCTCAGCTCTATCGCAACTAAAATAATTTAAAGTGAAAAGTAAAAATTTGATGTTTTAAGATTTTGAATAGTCTTGATCAATCCCTTTAAATTGTTAAATGTAGGTGGAGTTGTTCCAGTTTTATATGCATTAAGGAAAATTTTTAGTGATAAAAATGACTCATTAAAGTTTATAGTAGAAGGCAGATTTGACATCGAGCCCTCAAACGATTTCGCGTATTTTCTTAATATTACATGAATTTTAAGCATTCTTGCAAAATTTTATCTAAATATCTAATTTATTTTCATCAGAAGAATATTTAAAATTGACAAACATCCAGATTGAGACTAGTAGATGCGAAGATAAACATCCATGTCTAAGTCTATCAAAATTTGTTCATTTCAAGAAGAAATTTCATTCATTCATTTAGGTTCTCTAAAGTTTCAAATTGATTAAACCTGGTATAACTTTAACCTCAAATCGAAATACAAACAAATATGCTTAAATAAAATTATAGAAAATGTGAGCTCAAATAAAAAGTTATACTTTTCCCGTGTTGTATAAACCCACAAAAACTTTTTGGGTATTACTTGATAAATGCTGTACCGCATATAAAAATAGTATTTTCAGATAAATGCGCTTTATGTTGGTTGATTTCATATCGCATGGACATTTCATATTAAATTATTAAAACGTCCGTTAGTAAAGCAAACATTTTATTTCAATGAAAAAGAAAAGCACATTGAAAATATGAGAGAACCAAATAAATGTAAGATATCAATCATATATCGTATCATTTTCAATATTCGGGTGTCTATTTAAGTGTTCTTTATTAATAAATTTACTCACCTTGCCTTTAGTATGTTTTGATTGAGTTTAAGTTTAGTATCACTCCGTGTAGTTGATGTCATCAGAATACTTGTTAAACTTGTTAAGTTGATAGATTTTGATGGGTCTCAACAAGAAATGGCAACACAAATTCCAATTAGTCCTTTCTTTTAGTATTGACTTGCGTTTTGTCTTTGAAGATTTAAAAGATTATGCACAGCCTAACTTCTCGTACTTAAATATTTCGCAAACAATGATGATGTCTATTAAATCCAGTTATCACATTTTTTAAGGTATAAAAATAACCAAGTTACATGAAAATACGATAATATTTTTATAACCATAAAAAAAAGGTATAATGTAAAAAAAAATTAATAAAGTTTATTAAATTTGGCTTAAATTCGGTAAAGTCTTATTATATTTTATTTGTTTCTTTGTTTATATATGGATTAAATAATTTCATAGGTTTCTAGGCAATCAGTTTCCTTGCATTTTGCGTATTTAGATCGTGGATTATTTTGTAATACTATTAATAGATCGATAGAATAAAGAATAAGAGCACAATTGGCTCGATCGTTTTGTAAATTTTTTATTTTGTTGCGATTTATAAAATTTTGAAATGTTTTTCATAATATCTAATTTGAAATGCTAATTTAATTAAAAATAATCTTTTATTAAACATTTTACAAAATTTGTATTTTATTCAAGAGATAATAGATAATACTATTAAATTATATATTGCATGCTTTTAGGCATTTAATTAATGTATTTAGTGGTTAATACTTTTCCATGTTTATAACTTAAAACACAAACGAATACAGAAGAAGAAGAAGAAGTAGAAGAAGAAGACAAAGAACTCTAAGAATAATAATGATAAATAATAATAACAATAGATTTACAATTAAAATAATTAAATAAATATACGTATGGTTGTATGTATGTATTAATTTATGTCCGGCATTATGTGTGCCATCTCTCCAGTTTTTTCATGTTTTCACTATTTTCATTTATAATTCAATTTAATGCACTTAATAATGCAAGAACAAAACAAAACAAAACAAAACAAAACAAAACAAAACAAAATAAAATAAAATAAACAACATCTGCTTTATTGTGTTATCTGTGTTAGTGTAAATGTATTTGTGCCTGCGTGAGTGCATGCTTCCGTATGAGTTTATATATTATAAAGCATAATAAGCTGACGCCTACTTTTTAACGCTTTCATTATCCCATTCACATGTTTTATTATTTTAAATAATTGTATTGTAATAATCTTTCTCATTTTTCTCTTTTCTCCTTAACATTCTTCTTCTTCATCTTCTTCATGAACCTTTCAATCAGACACTTTCATTGTAAATTTTTGCCCTTGCCCTCATCGTATCGAAAACATATTCAATTTTGCGTATTGAAAATTGTCACAATTGAGCAATCATTCACTAATTTAAACACTCAACTGCAGCACTCACTTAATTAATTAATTAAGTCACTTTTATTATGCATTTTGTATAATAATTTGTAAATTACATTTACTGCATTTTACGGCCTTTTATTATTAATTCTATTATTATTTTTATTGCTCTTTTATGAATTTTTTTTTTATGAAATGAATTTTTAATTGAAAAATTCTATGAATAAGCGATAATTGATCACTTCATTCAAAACATTTCATTCATTTACACTGACTAATAATAAACTATACAAATTTGTTATGGTCACTTAAAGTTTTTAAGAATTTTTTTAGGATATATAAATTTATAAGTAGAAATATGTTTGTAGGTTATAACTAATCTAGTAATCATCTATTAAGTATCAATAAATGGCAGTGGACCTTTTTTAAACTACACATGAAATTTAAGTAACATTAAGTAAAGAATTTTACCAAAATCCATTCACAATCATTTTCTAAATCAACATGAGTTTCTCTGTATATCCCAGATGAAGTTGTAAATAATACTTTTATATATATATATATATACACTTTTTTACACCCAACACGTAAAGTTTGGGGTATATACATTATGTCATTATATTTTTAATACCCAAATGGTCAGCATCAAATACTGAATTGACTTAGACATGTCGCAAAGAAAGAGATATTGAACGCAAATTTGAGAAAAAGATCGGAAATTCTAGCAAACTGGATTTTAAAAATAGGGCAAAATCATACAAAGGACACCCACACACTGTAATAACACAGAACGCCCCAGTTTTTGTATGCCATATTTAATGATTCGCTTCTCGTTATTTGCAAACTTCAAAAGTCAATAGAATTGTATTACTTGTTATTTATAAACGATGATACCAACAATTTTTGAACTGTGCCAAGGAATTTTGAAACATGAACTTGCCTGCCCGATAATGGATCGGATTGTTTTGAAGAACAATCCTGCATGGAAAAAGAAATCTAATACTTTAGCTTTCTAAATGTATATGGAATAATACGGACCAGAACAATTTCACGTAATAGATTTTTCAATATTTATATTATTCATTCTGGACTTTCTAATCACATTAAATAATGTTGTGTAGAGCACTTAGGAGCTTGATGAAAATTTTTTAATACAATTTACTAATATATTGTAGCTTTGTTGATACCAGGAACTGTATTTTGAAAGGAAGATACACCCAAACCTACAAACCTAATAAATCAAATAATAAATCGATAATAATAAATCGATTAATCAGAGTTGTCCATTTCAATAATATTTAAAAAATTTCCTTCTATTGTAATTCTTACAATTTAAAAAGGGCAAAAGTTTCTTTTTACAAGTCTTCTACATTTCTTTGACTTAGATTATTTTAACACATAGTTCTCCAGAATTTTGCATTTTTGCATTTCTTAAAAATAATATTCAAAAATTCATGATGAAGTAAAACTTCTCAAAGAAAAACTTTAGATTAAAGTATCTGATTGTAATTAGATTGAGGAAAGAAAATTTAATGCATATAAAGTGCAGACATATTTTTGTAATGTTCATACAATTTGAAAAGCGTCCCCTATTTTATGGATATATAATAAAAAACAAGACTTAACATAAACCTTCAATTAATTCTTATGTAAATTGTTGTGATTTCTTCTTTTATCACTGAACTAGAAATAAATCTTTAACAAATATTATTAAATGTGACAAAAAATTAGGAAAGGTTAACTTTGGAAAGTGAGAAGCCGCAAAAAACAAGTGGTATCTCTTTCTGGTAGACTCTTTCTTAAAGTACATAAATCACAAGTAATAGAATGTTTTACTTATTGTACAAAAACTGCTAAATGAATAAAACTCATCGTGCTGTCAATGATTGAAAGCAAATCTCATCGCTTTCTTTTTTATATTTGTAAATATTGTCAGTTCTAAAGTAAAGTTCTAGAGCACTTACGCGAAACGCGTTAAATTTTTTATAATTTGTTTTGAAGATAAATCCAAAGCACTGAGTAAGTATTTTACATATGCACTTGCCATTATGTTCTAAGTACAATTTTAGTCTAGACGTAGTAGCTAAACAAGACTTATAGTATCGTCTCTACAAGATGCCAAATCGAAGCTTGTATTGTACTTTATCTAAAGAATTTCACGTTCACTTAATGTCGAAGCCTTCTTAAGACCAAATTTCTAATACAAAGCCTAGCAGCTTTTACCTTCTCCTTGAAGAAAAGTATGTCCTTTTGCCAAGTACCTAAATATATTTCAGCAAACATTCGTTTGCCGTACATTGAACCCAGCCATCTCAAAGCTAACTTAAATAACAATAATGGATAGCAATAGTCCAACAATCGTACAATTCATAGGCTGAACAAAATCTTTTAGCATGATTTTATTACCGGTTCAAATGGCCCTTCCCGAGCTCATTCAAATAAAAGGAAGAGAAAAGACGACAATGGCATGCTCTGCTTTTTCTCCAAATTGTATAAGATATATTTTGACTCATTTTCTTTTAGTTTTGGATACGCAATGTGTTTCCTCATATAAGTTATGCAGGCGGATTTTCATTTTTTTTTAAACTTTTTAACAAGCAAGAACTAAAAAAGTTGGCAACATAAACTTTTAGTGTTTATGTTTGTCTGAAATAAAACATATCAAAATGAATAATTAATCAAAATTTAGGCTTCAGTAAAAAGACTTTAGTCAGTAGAAGCCAACTCTTAAGCCTCCTACACCGCTTGGCTTAATCTAATTAATTAACGAAGAAAATGAATCACCCATCAAGAATGTAAGAAATTGTAAGTTCAATTGGAGGGAAAGAGTATCCAAACAAAGAACAACTCTTGACCAAATTTAACCATACACATAACCATCTTAGACTTTTTTTTCTCTAAAGGCTCTCTCAAATAAATGACATGTTTTTATAGACATTGCTGAGTGGCTACAAAAACATTCCGATTAGAATCACTTTTTGTACACTTCTTCTTTGGGCCAGAATATACTTTTATACCAAATTTTACCAAATGATATCAAAAGAAGCGACTGCTAATGTGATGAAAGATTTTCGTAGACAAACATAAAAACTACAGACAGCCTTCAAATTGTTACAAACAGCCTCACAAACTTATAATGTTTTTTATCCCAAAAAATGGCATTTTAAGTGTTAATATTTATTACATTTATCCTGGACTTAATTTATGGAGGATATTAATGTTAATAGATATATTGAATGCTCCTTAATTAAGCGATTTATATTATTATCAATGAAAATGATAGAACTTTAATAAAATTGCAAAAAAAAAAATGACGGGAAAATTTTTTATGTTTGGAAAGTTATTCGAAAGCGTTTACACAAAAAATAATTACAGATAATAATGGCTCAATTTGTCAAGTAAATTTGTATACAATAATTTATTTTCCGCAAATCACATCAACGTAATTATAATGATTTATAATATTTAAATTGAGGTTAGTTTTCTTTTTCCTCTCTTCCTTTTAGTAAAGTTTTTTTCTTTTTGGAGATAGAAAATTTACTTCCTTGATTTTTGTGCCATATGAAAAGAGATACTAAATACTGCAAATTACCAGACGATTGTAATTACACAAAATATACAAATACAAAAATACAAAAATAAGTAAGAACTTTATACTCGGCCAAGACCGACTCTTAATACCCTAAAATACTCCTAATGTGATTAAAGTCAAACAAAGGAAGAACATTGAAAAAATTGTAATATCTCGATTAGAAAGTTTAGAAAGTTTGTTATATGAGAAATGGTTTAAAAAATGAACTTATGTGGACCAAATTTAGTAAGAACATATTCTATGTCAAAATACAGAGCAGGACCAATTTTTAATAAAAGGTATATTTAAAATGAAACATATGTCCATATAAAGACTCTTTTCAGAAAAAGCGTTGTGTCGGACTCGATCGTAAAAATAGTCCGATTTCAATAAGTTTTCAATAAGTTTTGTTTTTGGGCTCAAAAACACACTGATGTTCCAAAATTTCACCAAAATATCTCAATAATTGGTATCTGTAACTTGATAACAAATTTTTATAAGCAGACATCATACGGATAGACGGACAGACGGACAGACGGACAGACAAGTGTAAATTGACTCGGAAAGTGATTCTGAGTCGATGGGTATAATAAGCGATGGGTCTGCCTCAACTCCTTTTGGGTGTTACAAACATCTGCACAAACTCATAATACAAGTGATGTAGCATACAATGAAAAATGTACTTACCTGATTTCAAATTTTGTATGCTCAACTTATCTGACAGAAAGAAAAGCTGAATGAATTTTCTTACTATGATTTGAAAATCCTTTCACATTGTACAAGAAGTGTGGATGTTTATAATTAAGTAACGATATACAGATGAATAGTGAGATGGGTTCCATATCGATCATTAAAAGTTAAAAGTTGAGTCAATTACAAAGGATTTGTTAGACTATGCAGACTTTTGCCACATTTACAATGTAAATGTTATTCTTTGATTATGAGATAATAATAGACTTAGTATTCCATCAGAAGGCTGTCTATATTATTTTTTTATATATGAGTAGGACTATTCAAAAAAGGCCCTTTTTTCAAGATTTTTAAGTCCAACTTTTCTATGTATTACGTTGAAGTCCGTCTACTGATAAATTAAATAATGAAAGTATGGCAAATATAGTTCGTTATAAAGGGCCCTTCTTCAGCCAACCCTTATTTATTTATGTGCTTTTCTGGAACTATCATTTAGCAGTTAAATAAAGCAAACTCTTGCAAATACTTTTAAAACAATAAAAACTCCTGCTTAATTTTGGCAAAAAATTAGATTTATCTTTAATTATAAAGTAAGCGAATTTCTCGAAAAAGCAAGATCAAAAAAACATATATCTTAAATGTGTACAATGTGACCGTTTAAAGAACTTAATTAATTATTTTTTTAATTATATTTTTAATTTGGTTATATTTGAAATCCAAGTGAAATGATTTAATAAATTTAATCCCATTTACATTGATCTTAATTAAAATAAAAATTAAATTTTAGAAAGCAAAATGTGAAGTATAAAGCGTTACAATTAAAAATTTTTATTCACTTTTCTATTGTTTAATTAATTTTGATAATTAACTAGTTTAGAAACAACTCTTATACAGCGCTGTTTTCAAATTTTTTAAATTTTCCATATGAATAACTTTTTTAAGTAACAGTCAACTTAATAATTAGTTTCTAAACAAAATAAATAAAAAGAAAAAGAAAAATTGATATGAAACTTTATTTTGCATTTTCTTTTTTCTTTGATTAATTTTACATATAACAAAATGAAAAAGTCAAACAAAAATTTCCATTTTACTTTTAAACAAAGATTTCGATGCTACAGTTAAATTACTTTTTTTTAAAACAAAATAATATTTTGTTAAATATATTTTCTCTACTTGAATAGTTTATTATATGAAAGTTCAAGAAACTTGGAACAAATCATTTAAATTAAGAGTTAACTATTTTGCGCCATGTGGACTGAACTTTTAATTAAACAAAATGTAAATATATTTTATTTCTGAATATTAAATGCAAGCCACTCATTAATGCACTGGTTCCGTATAATCAGTTTTTAAACCTAATTATTTGAAATTGGAATGTACTACATTTTCAGTGTTACAACCTGCGTGATAAACTATAACATATTACCTTTGGCAAACTACTATGCCGTCGATTGTAAAAACTTTTTACTTTCTCCTTTGTTAATATTTTATTTAGAATATCTTAGTAGAAATTGTTTATATTTCTGATTATCATATGTAGGATAATTAAAAGGATATTTTAAATGACTAATTAATATGCATTGAGTACTTGAAAACTTAGATATACCTATATTTTTTATTATCGATTTAAAAAAAAATATATATTTAAAATTTTTCCGATATTTAATCCTTAAAATGTTCTATAAGTATATTATATATGTATAATTTTATCCCTACTGTGTTCTTTAATTTCCATTTCCAAAAAAAGCATTGCATACTTTTTCTTGTTCTTTAACTAATTTAAGCTTGCATATCCGTAATGGGGATTTTAAAAAAAGACAAGCATTTTAACATTTATAAAATAAAGTAAGAAGAGTTGAAGAAAATTAAGTCAAAAATTTTTAATAATCAAGAAATCATCGAATTCTAAGCAAAATTAAATTTCACTATTGAAAAGTACTCTTGGCGCTATGCTAAGTGTTATATTTTTAATAAAATATTTTAACAATCAAGGTTACTTAAAAAATTTAAACTTTTTGTTCTTGGCTAATTATGCGTAATTAGGTAAAAGACTAAAAGACATGAAAGTTGGTGAACTTTCCTACAGCAATTTGCATGAAAGGTGCCTTGAGTTCAATGTTCAATAGTTTTCCCGAAGACTAGAATAAATAACTAAATAAATGCATATCTATGCCTCACTTCACTTAAAAAACTTTACTTCACCCATTTTTGATAGGCGCACAATAATTCTAGATTTTGCTAATACTTAAATAATACTCAAAAATTCAAGACGTCAGTACTTTACAAATTATTTTTGAAGTGAATTCCAGCTTCGAAATGACATCTGGTTTGTATTGCATTATCAAAGCAGGGCGTATCAAAAGGGTTTCATAGAAGGGTATAACGTAATCAAAAACCTTCACAGATAAGTAAATTGCAGTCTATTAAATTTGACAAAAATGTAAAGTCCAACTGCCAAAATACGTCATCCAAACAAGTCAACATCTACGATATTTTCCTTTCATTATTTCAACTATATTTGAACATATAAAACAGATCAGAATATTGCGTGGCATTGTTGGATACATTAAATGTAGAAAAATAAAAAAACCGATTATTGAACTTTCAAAATGACCATTTTAAGTGATCTGTTCATCTTTATAAGGATTCAAAGCTTACTTTCCTTCCATATTGCAAATGTTCTAATGAAATGAATTCATCAGATAATGGTGCTTGTAAAATGTAATAGAAGTACTGTACATATTTATATAAGTAATATGTAAATATTTATGCATAAATTTAACTTTTTCCTAGTATTTCTTTTACAACAAATTGTAATATATATATAATATATATGTTTATTGTACTTATTTATGGTAGCGGAGTATTAAAAGTGCCTACTTCTGCTCTATTTTGTACATGTTCGTAATTCTCTTTTTCTTATTGTGAATGTGAATATGAGTGACCATTAAATTGGGTTGCATGATTGCATGACCAAATCAATAAATATTTTATCTCTTTTTTCTATTATTTCCGTTTAATTCTCTCCCTTTTTTATTCCTTAATATAAACTATACGCAATTTTAAGGAGTAGACAGCTGTTTGCTTAAATGTTCATTTGCAGGTTGTGTATCCTTTGTAACCTTTTTTCTACGCTTCGCAAATGGTTCATATATGGAAAGGTTTAAGAGAGAGTATGCATCAAATTAGAATCAGCAAGATGAAAAAAAGTTGATGCTAAAAGGACTTTGATCCCAAGATAAATGCGCTTTGAAAACTAAAAAATTTGCCCCATTTTCACAAGCACTTCTCAAATAGAAACGCGTTTGAAAATGTTTGAAATTTTTTATTTTCTTTCTTTCGATATTAAATTTGCGTCAAATAGCCTTAGTATACATTCTACGATCTAAGAGATATGTCGCGTGGAAAATTTAATAATTTTCATTTGTTTTAAATTGTAGAATTTTTAGAAATTTTGTGAAAATTAGTTTGTGCTACTTTCAATTCATATTTTTTCTGAAATATTCGACAAGACAGAGCTGCCCAAAAATTAGCCCACAGTAAGAGTGCTCAACCAACCCTTGTAAACGGTATGTTAACGACTTCTGCAACACGAAATGGCGGCTTTTGCGGAGCATTACAAAGAGCGGCACCTCCCATGCCCAGTGGCCTAATAAGACGTTTAGCGAACAAAGAGAATTATGCTTTGGGAAAGGTAAGTGTACTTATATAAAATATTCATTTTAACCCCTGAAAATAGATGTGCGCATGTAAACAATTAGGGATTGTTAAGCAGAAGTTAAGGGATTACTAAAATAATATAAAATTAGTATTAGAGTTATTCTAAAAGAGTTAATTACTAAGACTAATCCCATCATTAGTCCTACTAATGATATGAGTATCAATTGTCTTATATTTGTACGCATACTTTTGCTCAAATTACTTTATTATTTTTATAATATTAGGTTAAGGTATTATTAAGAGTGTCGGATAGTCAAACTGATGGTGGGAATCAAGAGAAAACGCACTTTATGAGTGTAGATAAGAAAAAACGTCAAATCACATTAATCGATTTAACATTGGCAGCTTTAAATGGCAGTGTTGCTGCTGCAACGACACAAGAACGTGCTCCAATGGTTGCTGCACCTAAAATGTTTGCTTTTGATAATTTATTTACAGCAGATGATCAGCAGGTGAGTCCTTACCACTAGTTAGCGTTTTCCAATTGTATGTTAAGCATATAAATATCAATTCAAGGAAATTTTATTATTAAAAATACATAACTCGATAAATCTTTGATCTAACTCATACACTACAACAATGTTTATTTGTGTATAGATCTTGTAATTAGGTAGAACTTGTAAATAGTCTTAAGTTTCAAAGCGTACTTGCTGAAATTCTACCACTTTCCTTATAGATTATAGTCATACAGGTAAATTGGAATTAAATTTATTTCCGTAGAGCTTAATGCTTAATGTTTTTAAAAAGCTTTCTCTCCAACTCCTTTTAAATTTAGCCCCATCATTTAACTGTTAATCTTGTAATATACAATTAATGGATTTTAATGGCATTACTTTCGCTTGAAAGTAATGCCATTAAAAAGGAAACTTCAATCCATTATAACTGTTTTTGATAAATACCAAATTTCTAAATGAACTAAATTATATTTGTATTTTGTAGAGTTGTAAACTAATTATAAAAATAGCATGAGACATATCGATTTGTTATATGTCTAATTCTTACCATCCGTATTATTATTTTATATTGTAGATAGATGTTTGTGCATCTGCTTTATCTGAAGTAATCCCTGCTGTTTTGGAAGGTTCTGATGGTTGCCTATTAACTGTTGGATATCCCAATTGTGGTAAAGAATATCTCCTCTTATTGCTTTAATGCCGTTTATCTCTATTTAATAATGACAATAACAATTACTCTTTGAATAAACATTATGCATAAACTTTATTATTGATTTTGGGTTGTAACAGGTCAGTCGCAAACATTCTTGGGTACGCCCAATGAATTAGGTGCCATACCATGTGCTATCTCTTGGTTATACAAAGGAATAAATGAGCGAAGACAAAAGAGTGGTGCACGTTTTTCTGTACGTGTTAGTGCTTTAGGGGTTAGCTCTACAAAACCGGATTCTGTAGCTACAGATCTACTAGTAGCACATGCCACTGGTAAGCAAATAAATATAAACGAACTCTAAACGTGCATTCTTTTTATATAGTTCACTATCTCTATGGAAATATATTCATTTTCGTCTACACGATTAGTTTGTATTTCATTGTTATATCCTACACCATTTGTGATATAAAATATTATAAGTTTGCACAGCTATTTATTGCACTTAGGAGAAGTTGAGATAGAATCACTCTTTATTGAATCGATCAATTCTAAAACAATTTCCATAAATTCAAGCTGTTAATTTGTCAAATTAACTGAAGTCTAATCAAGTAAATTTTTTATCAAGGTACAAGTTATAATTTTTTTAGTATATTTTAGAGTAATTTGGTGAGCAAGTTTTTCATAGCACAACTAAGAATTCCATTGTAGATATTGCACATTTGCATGATTTTTTGGTGACTTTTTTACAGACATTATAGACCAATAGTCTCTCTACTTGCACAAAATTTCAGCTTTTTATCTTCTGCGGTTTGCAGATAATTAGCAAAAATCTTATAAATTTTATATTAAAAAATGAAGTTTTCTTAGTTTATGTAGCACTATAATTTCCAACAATTCTGTTAAATTTGAGCTCGATATCTCAAATTTTACGACCAAAAACATGTTCCCGGCCGTCTATATCAATTCAGAATTTGATGGTGATCAAGAATGTATATACTTTATAAGATCTCCAACGCTTCTTTCTAGGCTTTACAAATATAATGACAAGATGAATATACTCCCAATCTCTGGATGTTGGGTACAAAAAACTTTGAAATTTTTCATATTTTTGAAGAAAAAGCGGCTCAGGCTTATCATTTGTCATATTAAACAAATTTTCCAAAATTGAGTTACATGGATCACTTTTTTGAACCCTCTCCCATACGTCTAACTTCCTTCATTCGAATAATTCTATTTTTTCATTTGCTAGCTTTGGCTGGGTAATTCATAATCTAAAGGGCATTTCACGGTCGCTTTCAATGGATTAAAATGGTTTTACTTATTCTTCTCTAACTTTTTTAGTTTTTTATCTGCATATTCCTTGCACTAACTGTTCAATTATGCTTTTTGCCTTTTGCGTCATGCAATTTAAGCGAAAAATTTCAAGTAGTCTTATGTATGTTCAATCTATTTTATAAAATAAATATTATCATTTGCATGCCGCCACAGGGCAAAATTTTCTTTCATTCAAATAAAACGAACCGAAACAAATATTTCAATTTTATTTTACTTTCTTTTTTTTTACATGGCATATATAAACAGATTCAGATGATTCTCCTGGCATTTACTTATGTGATGATTTTTTGGGTGGTCCCACTGAGTTGCGTGCTCCAACTGCCGAACGTGCTGCCTTATTTTTAGATGCTGCCCTAACTGGACGATCAACACACACTGGACTTGAACCTGCCATAATATTTACACTGCATGTTTATCAATACAGTTTATCACGTAAAGGAGGTGGTAAGTCTAGAAATATATTTACTTTCATATATCTTTCATCATCCAGCAAACGCATATACATCCAAACGGCATTCATTTCTGGAATTTTTGCTCTACCTTGAATTGTATTTTTTTTCGTACTTTGTATGCAAAGCTTATAATTTTATGCATTCTTTTCTGGTTTTCTCTATTTTCATTTTATATGTTAATTAATATTTGTTTGAATAGTTGCTGGTGGCCGAAGTCGATTGCATCTCATTGATTTAGGTGGTTGTGCTAACCGTAGCGGCGGTTTACCTCTATCAAGTATTGGCAATATATTATTGGCCATTTTAAGTGGTCAACGTCATCCACCCAATAAAGATCATCCATTGACGCCACTCTTAAAGGATTGCTTAGCTCCAATGACATGCCACGTAGCTATCGTAGCCCACGTGATGCATAAACAGGTTAGTACTAATAAAATATATATATGTATATATATTATGATGATATATGTATTTATGAAGCCTTTAACATTTAATATTTATTGTTAACCATAATGCGCAATTAATTTGAAACGATTGTTGTTTCAATGAAAAAATATCTGGGGACACATTAATTTACCCAAAAAAAAAAAATCTTTTCATCTCAATTTGCTGTATTTCATGTATCTTTTTCTAAGAGATGATTTATTAGACAAATATTTTATACAATTGTGGCAATAAGTGTACTTAATCAAACACATAATAAGTATGATACAAAAAAGCGTTGTAATCGGTTTGATGCGACTTTTAAATACCCTACTTACATACTTAATGATGAATTAATAAAGTAAAAAAGTTTATCATATATCGCTTAATTAAAAAGTGGGCTTTTATATGTGGACAGATTGGACAAATTGCCCATTCACCACGACGTTTATGCTTAGCGACCATAAACAAAATCACTTGACAGAGAGAGAGAGAAGAGTGAGAAAGGGACGTACTGTGAGTCCCAATCAAAAAGATACTCTTAATGTACCTCTATAATAAAATATGAATGGGTGTTACATATAGCTGCACCCATTTATAATACCTTAGTAGTGTAGACTACGACAAGTATTGGATACCTAATTCCTATCCATGTTATTTCATAGTCTCATACTGATGCATTAACGACAATACAACTAGCGTCACGTATTCATCGTCTAAGGCGACGAAAACATCGCTATCCTATAAATAGTGGTGCTTGTGGTGCAATAGATAGAGTCGGTATGACTATCAGCTTAAATGGTAAGTGAATGTGTCATATGCAAAATGCTATTTAAAGCATTTAAAAATCGTCGTAAACATTATTGAAGGTAATCAAGCGACAAGTTCTTCGGCTGGTTCAGGTGCTGATCCATCTAGTTCAGAACTCTCCGCCGATACTGTCATATATATGGGACCAAGTGATGATGCCACTGATGGTGAACATCCGCCCGCCTATTTACCTTCTTTAAGTAGCGTTGATAATCGTGAAGTATTAAGTAAAGTGGTAAAAAGTAAGCAACCCGCTGTTGGTTCAATGAAAAAATATGCAAATGCCAAAGGTAAGAGAGACTTTGAAAGGTTTCGCTCTATAGAAAAATTATAGATGGGATTTTAATTTAATTGCTAAAGTTCCAGCATACACAATACCCCAACAAGAGAGAACTAATAGTTTAAAAAAGCTAGTTATAGCACAATCAAACAATGCTACTGTCCCACCAACATTTATTAATGATTCACAACCGCCGCCGTCAACGCCACAGGCTCAGTCACAGCCATTGGTACAATCGCGGTCACAACCGCAACCTTTTTCACCTGCCCATATTAATAAAACTTCAACAAATTTCAATTCTTCGCCTTTGCGTCAAGTTGGTTTGCCAATGATGTGCACGAAGGCCTCCAATATTCCGACACCAAAAAATTCGCCACTACGAAGGCCTTCTGTCGTAGGTGCAGCCGCAACCCATACTAATGAGCAATTGGAGAAGTCTTCTAGTCCTAAACGTGTAATTAGTGAAGAATGCTGGGTGGATGGTCCAAGAATCTCACGAGCTAAAGTTGCTGAAGCTCGTCACTTATTAAGGGAAGTCAATCATATTAAACAGTGTGAGACATGGATCGATGGTCCCAAATTTCAATCAAGCCGATCTCTTACAACTGGCAATTTACCTAGTACACAATCTCATGCTCAAAGTTATGGATTTATGGACTCACATAAAAAATCTATGATACGTCAATGGGTTGAATATCAAACTTCACAAGTTTTTCATACAGCATCCGTAGATTCTTCACCAACGCGCAGCTATCGCAATCAACATCCGCAATATCTGCATAATGTATCGTATCAAATGCCTCAACTTAAACAAAAATCTTTAGATAATCATGAGGATTTATTTGGCTCAAGTGCAACTCATCAACAACTGAAACAACAACAGCAACAGCAGCAGCAGCTACAACAATACAGTGAGAAGTCAACCAATGACCGTTATTCGCTACATAACAGTCATTTAGATTTGGTAAACGCCGCTGCCTCATATTTAACAGACAATGCCAACAGACAAGATACTATAGATCAACGTCAAAATTCCGCCCAATTACAATTGCAACCAGATTTTTTAACGACTAATAAAGAAAGTAATTTACATTCAACTCATTCATTACACAATTCATTACCAAAGATGTATGGGCCATTAAATAGCACATCGCCGTATTTATCGACAGCATCTGTGTCTGATATGCGTCATCAAATTTCTTCTTCACCCAATGCGACAGCAACAGCACTTGATTGTGATGAAGATCAAGATAGTGGACCATCTGAAGTGCCACCTGCATTACCACTTATTGAGCCTCTAGGTTCGCGTGAGGTTTCACACGAAAGCTTACATCATATTTTATCGCACCATATATCACGTGAATCTTTATACCAACAACAACAACAACAAGAATTACAACAACAACAAAATGATCTTAGACATCAAGATGAACAGCACCAACATCAACGACAGCAACAGCAGCATCAACAACAACACTGCCAACGTCAACGCCCATTATCACGTCAGTTATCAACACCTCATTACTCACAGCAAACTATTGCTATGTCAGATTGTTGCCTGCAAGTAACTGAAGAGGATATAGCGCGTACGATGGCCACGTAAGTATACTGTAGTCCAATCTATCCACACATTTTGCAATCCATTTATTTATCTGTATAAAACTTCCTCTATAAAAATTTGCATCAACTAAATCAATTATGATAAACTAGCATCGATTTTTGGTGTACTCTCTTTTTATTTTATTCTTACATTTTTATTGGTTATTTGTTCGTTTCTTAATGAACTAGTGAACATCCATTGGCTGCTTTAAGCCATTGTGACAATATATCTGTCATCTCAAGTTTCCATGCAGCTGGTGATGCATTCAGTGATTCTGGTGTAGCTGGCAGAACAAGGTAATTAACAAAACCACACATTGCACTAATGTTTTATTGCTCTTAAAGGCAAAAATGTAATTAAAGCAAAATAGTTAAATTATTGGTTTTATAAACGCCTTATTCCTATTTGTTGTTGTTGTTGTTGTTGTTCTTCTTCTTCTTCTTCTTCTTCTAATACTAATTTGTTCTATTACTCATGTATGATTAATTCATAGTCTCCTGCTATTTCATTATTTGTGTTTTTCATGTACAGCAACCAATTCGATCAATTGGCACGTCTACACGAAATATTCACTTCACAATTAGCTATGGCAGAAGTAACGCCCGTATTTCGTGGTGCCTTTGATTTGGGAAGCGTCTATAGTGAACCAGCTTATCGTTTTAATGCTGGACCGGGTAGTTTATACAGTGAACCACCTTATCGACCACCAAGCCCTAGGTAAGAAATTTTTCCCTCTTGGGAAATTTTTTCAAAAAAAACCAGTTCTTTCTGAATCAAAGAAAACGTCTAAATAATATCTATTAAAAGCCCATCTAACTATAGATAATCTGTGGGCTATAAATATATAGCCAAAAAATGGCAAATCCTTATGGCCCCAAAGGAAAAGGGGCTTTCAAATATTAGTAAATAAACGTAATTTGAATTTGACATTGAAGCCAAGATGGCTCTTCTAAAACTAAATTAGCCATGCAAATAATTAAATTTAGATATTTTTGAAACGACATTAATAACCTTCGGCCACTAAACGAAATTTAATTAAATGACTTTCAAGTGACTTCTAAAATGAAACTACCAGTTTTTAAAACATTTGTGCGGTATATTTATTTGTACTTTGTAGAATACCATCTCATAGTTCTAGTCGTAATAGTTTACCCACTTTGGATGGTATTATGCTAATAGCTGGCATGGATCAATACGCATCCTTACGTCATCCTGATGGCGCTTCAGATCCCAATTTACAAAAAGTAGAAAAATCGTTTTCAATGGAAAAAGAATGCATTGATGTGAATGATAAGGAAGCTCCTAAACTATCTAGACGGCCATCAGTAAATGAAATGAAAGCCAATGAAAATGGAGAAGACCATAAGAATCCCATTGTATTGTCTAATTTGGACATCTCATTGAATAATCAATCACAATTACCACTTTTACCATTGACTACCTCCAGTGAAGCATACGATAGCGGTCACGATTCATCTACACCACGTACATCTAAACACTCGGGTATATCAAGACGTGCCGAAAGTGGATATCATAGTGTTGCAACAGCACGTGATAGTGATGATAGTAGTTTTACATCGGCCCTTTCGAAAGAACATCATCATACCCATCATCACATAACAGCGAAAAAAAAACGTCAAGATAAAGGTTTATGTACTTGGCTAATGAATCCATTCACATGTACATATGGTGAGACTGAAGGCGAGATTAGTGATTTTTAAGCATCAAAAACCTAAGCACCAAAAACCCTAAAATCCCATTCTGCTATGCTACCCATGATTATTTATCTCAGTCTTTGAGGAGAGATAAATATAAGCCCACCAATATATGCAAATTAAATTTAATCATTAAACTTTTATACATACCTAATATATATGTAAAGGCATTACAACGGTGACTTTCAATGTGCAAAAAATTAAACCAAAGGAACATTTTAATATATATAAGTATTCGGTTTTAAAAAAGCGAGACTGCCATATAGAAATATTTTGTCTATTCATTTAATGTACTCAATAGACACTGTAGCTTAAAATACAATATATATGTAATAATAATAATTCAGAGCTTTAAATATAGGAAAATAACTAAAACAATCAATTAAAATAGTTAAGATCGGTTAATGTCGATTATGAAATATCCAACACTAAACACAATTTCATCAGCACAATAACTCATTCTACAATGTTCCATATAAATGGAATAAAGTTTTGCTACGTCCATTCTTAATATTTCCTTTTAGGAAATTAATAATGCAGAAGCGATGCTTCACGTAGTAATTTCGTTAAACCGTACAATTTAAATATTGTAGGTTGTTGTTGAAATATGCGATCAGGCACTAAATTAACAGACGAACTCACAAGCGGTTAGTGTTTTGAAGCATATCAACCGTGTGTTGCAGTGGACTGAAGTACAGTAGATATAAATTTTGCCTACTCGTAGCGCTTCCATTTCAAAATTTGATCTCCACTTGTTATGTAAAGGTGACCCGTTAATGAATTCCTACGCAAAGTTTCTAGCATACTGTCCACTAGTTGTCTGCAAAGAGAGGTTAATTAATAGAAAAAGCAGATATGGGGCCTGCTCTTAGTAGAGCCATCATTAAGCTAGTATTGTATTTGGAATGCATTTTGATAAAGAAGAGAGCCCGTCATTTTTATATGAAAATTTTATAGAACAAAGTCCACCAGTTATTCATTCATTAAAAGGCCAAATGGATAGAAAAAGATACTTAAATCGCTTTGAAAATTTTCCGCATTCCGTTGATACCAGAAATAATGGATTTAACTAAAACTTTTCTATGCCATACAAACAAACTTATTCCATTATGCGCTACTTATGGAGTGTAGGATATAAAAAGATGTTTGAATAAAAGAAAGTAACAAAGAATTAGATTTATGCAGCTTACGCTTAAATATGCAAAAAGTACGAAAATGAAATAAACGATTTATAGTTCCATGAATTATAAATAAATGTAAAAGAAACAAAAAATTGAAAAACAATTGTGCCACGCAAACTTATTGAACCATTTATTATTATACATTTTATGTTGCTTACCGCTTAAGAAGATTATCCTTAAAATTATTATTTTCCTTCTTTGGATGCAACTTTTTCGCTTGCTTATTTCTCACCAAAGTATATTTATATATATGCAAATTGCTAATTACTTTTTAAGAATCCAGCTTATGCTATTTTTCCAATGACTTTATATAATTCTCATTATTTCATTTTTCTTTAATTTATTAAGGTTCAATAAGCAACTTTTATTATATCTTCCACAATATTTATTATAAACATTGTTATTAGCTTTGCTTAAATTTGATTAACTTATAAAAAGAGAGAAAGAAAACAAAGCTTAATTATAAAATTAAATTTCATAAAAAAAAATTAACTAAATGAATTATTTGAAATGTTATTATTAAATTAAATAAATAAATTACAAGTTTTGTTGCCACTTATGCCTCTTATACCTCTTATGCCTCTTTGCCATACAATAACCATAATAAATGTATATTTCTATATATGGTGCCCCTCCCCTTCCCCTCAAAACCAAAACACTCTTTAAACTATTCCCTATAAAAAAAAAAAAAGAAACGTTATTAAAAATAAATGCTTAAATTGAACGATAAAACAATTAGAAATTTTCCAGCAAAGCAGCATTTTATGATTTTAGCCGAAAAAAAACAAAAACACAAAAAAAAAATTATTACTCTAAGAGAAATGCTTTAGCTAGTGAAAACCGACTATTTACATATTTAATATAATTTTAAATTTAAAATTGAAAATTGGACAAATTTGGAAAAAAAAATCACAAATAAAAGTGTTTTTCAAAATTGTTTACATTTCCCCGATATGGATATAAAAAAGTAAAAAAGTTAAAAGAAATCTTTCTTTTAACTTTTCCAAAATATATTGCCTTTCGATAATGCTCATTATTAACATGACTCAAGTTTTGTGATAATAACAAATCACAATAAATTGCCATTCGCAATTTATTTCTATGAAAAATCTTTAGACAGACAGACAGAATTATGCAGTTATAAAGACTTGCAGAAAGATTTAAATGAATTGAGATTATTATTCTGAATCATGGAATCAATTTCATTTGTTTTAATTTTTTTCAAGTTTTTTATACAATCAACTATTAATAAATAATGTAGAGTATAATTGGTAAGACTTCTTTCTTACCTGAAAAAATCAGTAAAAATTTAATAATTATTTATAATACTAATACAAGTACTTAAATAATAGAGCAGTTTAGTCAATAAAAAATAATATTTTTTCATAAACAAAGTGCAAAAAAGTATATTTTATTTATTTTTATATACTGACCGAAATTGCCTCTTTATTTGGATTGAAGATACAGTTTGATGATCAAAGTACAATTGATGGTTCTTGATTTTCCATTAGAAGAGACTTGCATTTAATATGAGCTTCTCTATAAAAATTAACCGGCACTTCTGTAAAAAACATTTCATTAATGATAAAGAATTATTTTCGCTTTGGAGAATTTTGAAATTTTCATTAAGTTGTGCAAAAGTTAGTAGAATGCTGGCCGTATTTCAATTCATTGACAAAAATACCCAAATCACATATTTCTTTAAGGCTTCTTTTAAAATTTTTTTTTCATTATTTTTAAAAATTTATGGCACCGAATCCTACCGGTACGATTTAACATACTTCTTAAATGCTTAAGTAAAAATTTATAAATGATTTGAAAAAACTTCGCATTTTCGAAAAATTACAAAACTAATTTTTTGAAATAATTTGTCAACTTATCATCACTCAACTGAAAATCTTTTTAATATAAATGTGCAGTATCGATGGTTAGATACAAAGTTATTTTTATGCATTGTGTAACTGCAAAAAAACCTGCCCAATCAAGGTCGACTCATTACTTTATCTTCGCCTCAAAGTCGTAATTTTATTATGTAAAATTTATTTATTTAAGATTTATTGTTCTAGATGTTATTAAATTCCACTGTTCTTTGATAAATGGACAATGTACATATCATAAATATACTTTTGAATATAACTGTGATTTTATCAATATGTTTATTACATCCAAAAGAGAACGCTAAAGACCCTAGAAAGTGTTTACTATATGCCGCATAAACTTCAAATTCTAAAGCTATCCAGAAATCTTAATCAGTCTATCCATGACCAATTTCCACCATTTTTTGTATCAAGTTCAATATTAAGAAAAATATTTGAAATTTATATGCAAAAGTTAATATTGAAAATAGCCCAGATCGGAGTTTCATGGTCTGCTTCTAAGATGTTGTAAAAGATAGGATCCGCATATTTTATTGAAATTTTAAGATTTCCTTGGTTAGTTAGTTGGTTACTTAATTATTTGGTTCGTTGATTGGTTGGTTGGTTGGTGTCATCAGTATCAAAAACAATGAGAAGTTAGAACTAACTTAGTCAGAAATTCGAAACATTAAAGTTTAATATTTTTTCATATTTCATTAAATATTTTTTGGTGATTTTTATTATTTAAAGTTTAACCTTACTCAAATATAACTTTATTACTTTTTTCTCCATTTTAATAATATTTTCACTTCTGTCTGTGTATCTTCTCCCTTTTCGGGTATACTTTTTACATCCAATTTTTTTTTTTTTTTTGATTAGTTTTTACTTTTGCTTTTCTTTTCGTTCATTTATTCATACGCTGTTTTATTTTATCTCGTATTTATATATTCACATAACGCCCTTGTGCATTTACATCGCACAAAGTGTTAATTTGCCTATTTGACAGCAGCTATAATTCAGTGGCCTTCATTAAAACGCTTTTATATAAGCTTTTTGTATTACTTCACCCAATACGTATCTGCCTTATATGTACGCCCTAACCACTAGAAAATGATTATATATGTGTGTAATAAATGCTGCTTTGTGTCAAGATACCCTACACCAGTTTTGATACTCTACTTTTTTTCAAATATTATGCAAAATTTAGGAAAACATCTTGAGAGAGACATTCATTCTTTTATTATATCAATTAACTCAGAATCACATTCTGATTCAATTTAGGTCTCTCTATCTGCCTGGTGTCTATCCATGTGAATTTGTTGTAAAGCTATAGTTCCCACTTTTGTGTTTTCGATATTTTTATGAAAGCTTAAAGTGAACTCAATTAAATATTATTATGGTCGAATTATCGATCAAGGCCACTTTACATAGAACGACGCATTTTGGCGCAAAAATGCGATGTCGGAAAGAAATTTTGCACGCTTTGTAATGCAAAATCTTCTTTGAGTAATTTTTATTAAATTATTAATCAAATGGGTTAAATTTCATCCATATCGGTGCACTTTCTGAAACTACTTTCACGTAGTAAATTTTTCAATATTTTCTTTCTTTTTGACTTTCTTCTATTGCAATTTATTTTCTTGACTTTTAAATTGCAAAGTGCTGTAGAGTATTGAAGCGGCCGGCCGCCTTGACTGTTTTTTCAAGTTTTGACTTGTATTATTTGTTTGGTAGTAATGTAGGGAAATATATGAATGCCGTATACATATAGCAATTATTACTTTTAATTAGTATTTATGTTATTTGTGAGACAAAAGGTTTATTAGAATCAAATGATATATGTTTTGGATAAATTTTGATTTAGAGTAAATGATGCATTTTAAAATGAAACAAATATAGGTAAAGGAAATTGTGTAATCACAATAATAATGATCAGTTGTATTATTGAGGTTAAAATTCATAGATAATTCATACGTTTATTGGCAGAAATTAGCTAAAAAAATATTAAGAACATTTAAACAATTTTTAAGTCGATGATCAGTGCAGACTTTTAATGTACCTTTCGAAAATCATAACTAAATTTAACTGAGAATTTAAATAAGAATGAAATACTTTAAAGATAAATTGGCATTTGCTTCATTAAAACTCAAACTTGCTCATTAGGCAAAGTAAAATATTAGAAAGCAAAGTAGAAGAATCAGACAAGAGAATCCTTAAAGTACACTATTTAAAATCATGTCCCAAGTGAAAGCTAAGATATTATCTAAATACTTTGACCTTACCTTACATAAATAATTTTATTATTATACAGCTTGTAAGGCATTTTAATGCAGAAACGTAATGCATATTAATGTCATAGTAGAAAATCTCAAGAAATTAAACTGAAATAAAAAAATACCTGAACCATAAACATCTGCTTGAGCAGCAAATTATTGCCTTAAAAAATTTAAGGCAGTAAATAAAGAAAAAACTAAATCTGACAAAAGATTTCTCTAATAAAAATTCGCATTTCATTGTAACATTTCAATCTTCAATTCAATTGAATACGGTCACCTTGGCGTATGAGTGATTAAAGATTTGAAGTAACTTAATTGCCATTGTTATCATTATTGCCAAGGAACTAACAAGTAAAAACGTTGTTGATAGTTACATGATTAATGAATTAAGATAATATTATTAAAAAATTAAATGAAAAATAGCTACTTTCGTTGCAGGCGACTTATAGGAAAAAGTTCAAAAAAAAAGAGGTTAATTTAATCCAAATTTTGGAGTGATCGAAGAATGAAGGGGTAAATTTGTAAGAGTCTTACGTAAAAGAAAGTCTTACAAATTGTGCTATATTATTAAATCCATAGATCTTTTTAAAATGGGGCGTGAGAATGTTGTTAAACAGCAGCACCATACAAATGCTTTTTTTAAGGTCTGAGATAAAATAAAAATTCTTTCAAATTATTTTATTAAAACGCATTTTGTAGCCTAAAAACTGCATTATACGAATCAACATCATACGATTTTCTAAACAAAATTTATTAAACTAAACCTAAAAACTGATTTTTTTTTTTGTAAAGAAAAAATCTAAGATTAAGTTACGCTTAATTTAGTACAATTATTCGACCAAATAGCTTAGAGTACAAAGTAATAGTACTTCAATAAACAAACAATCAAGGACATCATGAAATTAAAGAACAATGGCAGCATTGTAATAATGTCGTGCATTAATTTTCAATCATGCAAAATGTGACGATATTTAAAAAATTACTTGAACGTTTAGGTTTCTTTCTTCTTTGCTGAAGTATTTTCTTGCAATATGCAATATAAAAAAAAAAGAATCAAATTGTTTAACTATAAGGACATTATTCAAGTATATATATAAAATGGACTTTATTCAATCACGTTAAGAAAAGTAAAGTAATAAATTTTCATTTAATATGTTTTGCATGTTCAGAAATAATTCTTTTCCATTTTCTACGTGATTTCTAATACAAAATATTATATTTTTATATTTTAGAACTATGCACAAAGGTTTAAGGGAAATTTATATTTTATAACATGGGTAAAAATTTAAGTCAAATATTGAGTCTTATAGATCTATTTATATTTCTGCAATATTTCGGTTTGTACAGAAAATAGAATAAGTGTTGTTGAAAATTGTTAGAGTTAAATTGTTTTATCGATCATTTTCTATACAATGATTTATTTAGGAAACTTGTAAATGGGAAAATATCTACAATATTCAAGAATTTATGGTGATTATTGCTCCAAACTTTATCTGAAATATTTGAAGTGCACCAGTTTATATTTGAAATTCTTTTATCCCAAGAACCATTATTCAAATTTTATAAAATTTATTTATTTAAGATATAGATTGTTAATCGATATGGGTTTTCAATTTTTTCAATTTCTCTACCGTTAAATACATTAGACTTCAGAGTGCACTTTTCCAATCGACCTAAATGGGCTATAAAATTTTTAATCGCTTTAATGAGTAACGTCATTTTAGTCTTAAAACAGTAAAATAACATGAATTGGCAAATATGACTAAATGTATTAATAAAAAGAAAAATTTCCCAATTTATAAAAGAATATTTTACTTTTTCTAATTCCCTTGCATTTGGTACAAAAAAATTAAATGTAAAAAAACGTCTGTCATTTTTATAGAGCAGAAATAATTATTGTGCAATAAAATATTTACAAGTATTAAATAATAACTAAAAGTAATTTTATGCAAGCAAGCGGTACTGAACTTTTTTAGCCTCAGTCATTAAATTAAAACTTCTTAATTTGATTGTTGTAAAAAAGGGCTTTTGAAATTATCTTCGAATGGGTTTCTTGATAATCGGTTTCTTGATAATTGTTATGCAGCAGCTAATTTGAAAACAAGAAGGAACATTTTAGCCATTCGATCTTAAATAAGAAAATTATTAGCCAACAAAATTGAAAAAAAAAATTGATAAGTACTTAGTTATTAAAAAAAATTCGTTATATGAAAGGAGATTTAAAAAATAAATCATCTAGACCAAATTTAGTACACATATTCTTCAGGTCAAAACACACAGTAGTGCTAATTTTCATTGAAATATATTTAAAGTTAAAACTATTGTCCATATAAAGAATTTTTTGAAAAAAGCATTACAAAGGAAGTAGTCGTAAAAGTGGACTGATGCAGATCAAATTTGGTACATATATTTTCTATTTTACATTTAACGAATAAAATATATTAAAAATTGTCTATTTCTTCCATATAAGGATTTGTTTTAAGAAAGATATTATATGGGATGTGGTTCAATTTAAACTATATTTAATAAGCTTCATTTTTAGGCTGAAACACACTGATCTCCCAAACTCTAACTAAAATATCTCAATAATTGGGATCTGCAATTTGTAACATACTTTTATGGGCAGACAAGTATAAATCGACTGCGGAAGTGATTCTTAATCGATCGGTGTAATGAAAAGTGGGTCTATGTCAACTCCTTTTGAATATGAGAAGCATCTTCAAAAACTTATAATACCCTGTAGCACAAGTGGTGTAGACTAACGCATCAGTAAATAATTTTTCCGTATTATTTCGCATGAATAAATTTAAAGAATATTAAATAAAATTAGAGGATAAAAGAACTTATTATCCGAAAATTTATAAAAAGAAAATTTAACTATATACTTGCCTTTTTAGTCATTTTAATAAATTATCGTCAAATAATTTTTGTTTTACTCTTAAATGTAAAAATTCATTTTTTTATTGCGTACTGCATTCGTACAGCTAAAAGTTTTATACATTAATAAATAATGTGTAGAATTTTTTTTATATTTTGTTTCGTCTACTTGTGTTTCATTCCATAGTATTTGTTAAATTAATTCCATCTGACACAAGTACTGTGTGCATCTGTCAAAGTACGAAACTTCTGACTTAAGGTTGTACAATATGCAAGACATTTTGACAGATGTCTGTTAAGTCATTTAAGTCACCTCTCCAATAAGCATTTCCTTCTACTAAAACAAAATATAATCTAATATGATAACAGAGACATATGATTTATGTTAAAATCTAACATAAAGCAGGCATTATCATATAAATTCTAAATTGGCCAATTTACTTTGAACTTATCATTTTTACTTACATTGCTTTAGAATTACCGATTTATCTTATCCAAAGTTGCCACAACTTTCATCTGTTCTCGATTAATTGGATTTTTTCACTTCCCTCACATTTTGGACATCACGATCTATTCAGTGAAATAAAAAGTAGAATCATTAAGATGAGGCTTAAGCATTTTATGGATTTGTCGAAGTTTTGACCAAGTTTTATCTAGGCACTACAATAGCTGTACTGTCCATATAAATCCGAATAAGTGAAAAATTTAACACTTTAATTCTTCTTTTATAAAAATTACAGTTAGAAATGTATCTTATGTTTATTTTGGGATCTAAGTTGTGCAACAAGAACAAGTAAAACTCTAATAATAAATTGGGACCGATTTTATAAGAATACTAAAAGTAATGAGATTTTGGAAAATCTCAAAAGAAAATAAATTAGACTGAGGTTTAAAAAATAATTTGATTTCTAATCTATTCATGCAAGATCTGTTTATATGTCGGAACAATATTTAGGATAATTCTTGAGAATAAGCTTTAATTTTTTGATCTTATAAAGGCTTACCCATTATGTGGATGCTAATTTGTTAATGGTCCACATTTTTCTGATAGATTTATTTTACTAATGAATGAGTCGTTTTTATGCTGCCCATACAAATGATATCAATCTAGAGGGCAATGAACAAAGTAATTATTAAAATAGTTAAAAGTAAATTTTTATTCTTGCTCTTTTATTTGTGCTCAGGTAAAATTTCTTTGTTAATTAATTTTAATGTTCATGTTAAATTGTAATCATCTCTCTTATAATTTTCTTCATTTTCTTTCTACCCATTTTATTAATAAATTATTAGATTTTTCTGTTTACACTTTTTATATGGCAATGTACAGTATTTTATAGCTTTTATTCGAAAGTACATTGAGACTTTTGAATAAACTTGAATTATAAAATTATACGAATTGTATCAAAAATTTTGCAAATGTATCACATACATTGAAAGTAGTCCCGCTTTTATTCTGTACATACATTACATTAAAATACGCATTACTTAAAATACGCAAAGCCTTAAGAAATATCTAGAAGTGCTAATACGTATCGATCGATTTATCATTTAATCATTTTTACAACTATTTCCTTCCGAAGATAATGTCTTTATTTAGAAAAAAAAAAACTTACATATTCGAACAATCTGTACAAAAGAATTTCAGTAGAGGAGTAGTAACCTCTGGTTGATGTATATTCAAAACTTCGTTACAACAATAGTAAAGCAACATTTAATGTAACAATATTTTTGCTTGCAAAATAATTAATTTATGTTTGAAAATGAAATAGTTGAAATAGAAAACACTAACTAATTATGGCAAATACGACATTTCACAAATGTGTATTTATTGTCTATAAATTTTGGAGCTAATGTCAAGCAAATTCTTTAAAGATTTTATTGATCAGCTGTAAATTTTAAATTGATTTGTCCACTTTTTTTTGTCCCTGTATATTATTGACAATCTTGTAGACATACAATTCCAATATCACCTTCAAATTTGATACACGGCTCTATTGTTTACAACTGCAAAATGAACATATTTGTTGCCTGTACTCACGATCCGCACTTCTAAATCACCGTACCGTAAAGGTATAAAACTATGGAAAAGTAACTTAATGAAATAATCATACTCATGAAAAATAGAATTTCTGTTTAGTGTAATTTAAAGAGCTTTAAATGTACTCTCTTTTTTTGGTATGCGATCTAGTAATAAGTAAGCTTTTGCTGGTACCAATAGCTCAATTTTGAATTATGAGTTTAGTGCCGAACAAATGCGTTCTGCGCTTTCTCTTCTTCATTACTGCAAGTGCGCGATACATTGAAGGAAGAGCCGTGTATATTTTTGTGAAGGTAATTTCTATAAAATTCACGCTTAATTAGAAGAATTATATCACGTAAAAGTTCATTTAATGGGCTTTTTTTACATCGGGTAAATTTACGTGGTAGGTGCCTTAGGGTTCATCTTTCTGTTAAAGACCTAGGAAATAATATCCCTCTTCCTTTTTTCGTAGTTCTTTGACATTGTTGCCTTCTGCTTTTCTACTGCATATATGCATCTTCTTATTTGGCATAATCGATTAGTATGGGTCCCATTATTTCATCTTTATCAGAAATGCTCTTTCCCAGAAATGGCTCACTATCCGCTAATAATAGGTAGAGAATTTGGTTTGTAGAAGGAGGTATTTGCTTTTTAGATAGCTTACCCACCGTGACTGACCATAACGTCACTATTGTAGATAGAAAAGCCTAGGTTTTATTGCTCCTTATTTCGGAGCCTCCTAAATAGCGCTGTTTACAGCTCTATGCCCTATAACATTTAAGGGATTTATATCCTGGGACAACACTTGAAAGATTTGAAATACATTGTCACATCCATCAATTTAGAAACCTTTTTTTATATACCCTAAAATCGTTTGTCTGCCTGTCCCTTTATTTCAAGTCCATGTCATTTTGAAGTACTCTTCACAATTTTTTGATAAAAATATCTAGATATAAAATAGCGAGAAATCCTTTTGCAAAAGCAAATAAAGTTTGAAAATTATTATCTTTACAATAGAACTCCACATGGAATCTTTCGTTCTAAGAGAGTAAAAATCTATAATTGTGGTCCCATTTTGGCAAAATTTATTATTTACGCGAAAAACTTGAACTCTTTTCATATAAAGCGAAACTTTTTCCAATTTTCTCAAACTTAGTGTATAATTGAAATATCAGTTTACAATAATTGAAAACTGCACCCAACAATTCAAACATTTTCACTTTTTATATCTATTTATTTATTTTATTCTAACACTTAAATAACATTTTACAACAAAACCCTAAATATGTAAATAATATTTTTGTCAGTTGACAAAACAATAATTGAGAAAAAACTATTCACAAATTTAAGTTTTTATTTCAAATTGTAATTGAAAATTATGGCACGAACAATATTTTTATTACCACATGAAAAATATTGTTCCATAATAGGATTATCGCGATTGTCTTGAATGAAGAAAGTCAAGTATAAAAAAGTTCATAAATAATTTGGCCATATTTCTAAAGTAAGAGGTAATAATTGTTATCATTATTAACAAAAGTAATTGAAAAGTTTTTAGTCCGTCAACTCTTAAACACTTCATTCAATGCCATCGAATTTATTTGTTACTTTTTTGTTTACATTTTTAGTTGTACAAAAAAAAAATGCATCAGATATTAAATTATTCTTTAACATTCATTTGATAAAAATAGTGAAAGTTTTATAAAAAAACCTGAATTCCTAATCAATCTAAAATTCTGCATCGATTTAATCATATCTGTTGTCCGCCTAAATATGGTAAATATTGTAAATATATTATTAATTTCTAAAATTAACATGCAACCTTTAAATTTTGCACAAGATCTGGGAATTTTCTGCTTGCAGGTTGATTTAAAAATAGGCAAAAACTTTTAGGCCAAAGTAAACTAAAAACATCTCAAATATGAAGATGATTTTCTCCGAAAGCCCTGAATCCGGTCAGTTATGCGAATTAAAACTATAAAATGATGATGTTGCATATCAAACATGATATTAGAATTGTTCTCTATAAAAATGCCAAATTCGACTAGGCCTTGTAAAAATTGAAATACATGAAATTAAAATTTTTTCGTCCATTCCTTTTTTTTTTTGATTAAAATAACTAAAATAAGTCTATACATTGCAAGTGTCGAGCTATATTGTTTGTCAAGAAAGTGAGGAATCGACTTGGCCCATGAAGGTGAAGAATTGGCTGGGTCCATTTGTTTTATAATACATCAAATTCCATTGATTTCATTATTTGAGAATTTTTTAATCATTATTCGTGAGATTCAAGGCTTATGCGCCATTTCTTGTTCAGATACTGGAAAAATTGTCTACACCCTTAAAAAATTATAACACATTTTATATCTGCTTGTAAGTTTTCATAATGGCATTGAAAATGAGCCAAATTTTTCTAGACTCTTATTTGAAATCACAATAATTTATAATTTTATATTTATTATATGCAATTTAAGAAAACTCTGCAACTAAAATTTTCTAAGTGAATTTTTTCTTAATGCCTGCATTATTAAATTGAAAGTAGTTTATTACAAAATTATAACTCATCGAATTTATCTTAAGAGTTGTATGAAATAAGACATTGAGAATTAGTTTACACATTCCAAATGTTAAATCTACATTCGAAAATGGTCCACAATTTTTTCGGTCTATTAAAAATTAGAAGGCCTAGAAATTTTTATTATAATTTTAGTATACGTAATGCATAGAATAGAACATTCTCATATTATTAAAAAGCTGTAAAAATGATGTTAGGTTAACTGTACCATCACCTATCACAAAATATTCAGATCAAAAGTTGACCTCGCACATAAAACTTTCTTACTCATATTTAAGTTGTCAATTTCTATCCGAATTTTATTTATTTTTCATTTTTTCCTAACATCTCTGAATTCATCATTTTAATGTTAATGTTAAATGTTATATGTTATATGTTACATCATAACTATACTCTGTGCCTTTCATTTCTGCTATTATTATACCTATTTGTTTTACCATTATATTGTTGCCACAATTTTATTGTTGTGTATTTGTTGGTTGGTTGTAATGTTGTACAATAATGCAATATAATAATCATAATAAAATAATACAGAGTTCACCTTTCTTGTTATCCTTCCTCTCATGTTAATGGAGGTCATGATGTCTGTGTTAAAATAAAAATAGTATTTGTTGTTCATTTCTTTGTTTTTCTGTTTTTGTTTCTATTTTGTGTTCATTTTATGTAATAATTCGTTTGGCATATCTAACTATCTGTATGTCTGCCTGTATGTCTGTCTGTCTGTCTGTCTATCCGTCTATCCGTATCTATCTTTCTTTAGTCTATTGCTTTTTTTGTAATATTTTTTAACACATTTTTTTCACATTTTTTACAATTTTGCCATTTTCTACATTATTCCAGCAAAAATTTTGCGATAATTGTATTTCTTCATTTCATTATTATTACTGTAAATGAGTATGCGGTTATAATAGTATAAATATGTTGTAGGTGTGTGTGTGTGTGTGCAAGTTTTTCTTTTTCTGTTTTTATGTTGATAATGAAATTATTTAGTCAAAGTTGTCTATTTAGCAGAAGAAGGTGTTTGCGAAAGGAAAAACACGAAAAGAAGCAGAAACGATAAAAGAGAAAAACCAAGGAAAACATGAAATTTAATAACTTAACTCATATCGTATAATATCGTAACTTAACTTAAAGTAACGTAACATAACATAACATAATTTAACGTTACGTAATGTGAAACAACATTTTTTACAGCTTCATTTTCATTCTCATAATAGTTTTATGAGCATATAAATAAATAGTAATAGCAACAATAATAACAATAATAACAATTATTATTATTTGCTTTTTACTTCCCATTTCTCATTCTCTTGTTCTACTCACCCAAAAAGGTTTTTTATGCATCTTTAAATTTACTAGTTTCAATAAAAGTTAAATTTAAACTAAAGTGCTTTTTCCGATATTTATTAGATGCGCCAAGGGCGACCATAGAATTTGCGAAAGAATTATTTTTTGCTCGGCATGGTTTCTGATGCGAGATATTTTAGAATCGACTGTTATGGCAACGGCCAATTTAGACCAACTTGTCCGTCTGTCCATTCATAAATTCATCCATTCATCTGCCCATCCATCTAATATGTGCTCATGTCAAGCTGCAGCTCAGAAGTTTAAAGGTAATTTAACGAAATTTGCTAAGCGAACGTTTTTTAACCCCAAAGCGAATCCTATTTAAATTGTTTGGGATCTTACATTCAACGTAACATATTTTTTTTAAAAAAGGCCAATATTTTAAAAGAATTTTACAATTTTGCTCATTTTGTTTTGGTTTGTCTTTAAACCGTTTGATTTATCTTTAATACCCACTTGCCTACAGAAATTTCCAAAGCTTCTAGCAAATTTGAAGTCTATGTCTTTTTTCTGCGATCGGGAGAGTGATAACATTACGCGGACATACCAACAGGAGGACATAAATCGAGTTTGATCCTAATTGATGTAGGATCTTCGACGCCTCCAAATATAATGGCAAAATGAACATACCTTCCATCCTCTGGGTGATGGATATAAAAACCAAGAGAACTGACATTTCATAAACTCTATATTGAAGCTTACAATTGCGGTTTTCCTTGTTTATACCTTTACTTCCTACTTCTGTTTTCTTAACGTTGTGCAGAATCAATAGAAAATTTAATAATGCCAAGAGTGATGGGGAGAGTAAAAGTTGATTCTTTTAGATCATAATATAATAAATATATAAATTAAGAGACAATTATTAAGCATCTAAAATGTCACGCTATTATCATTAAGTTAATAGTATTTGACATCACAAACGGATGATATTACAACTTTTGTTGATACAAATACATTATTTGAATATTAAATGTTTTAGAAGCTGAAAATGATGTAAATAAAATAAAAGGGAAAGAGACAATTAAAACTTTGCACTAAATTTCATTTCATATCAGTTATTAAGGCAAGGTCTAGTGCCACTTTAATACCGTACATAAGTTTAGATAAAAAATTTAGCAAATTCGGATGTTTGTAACACTCGCAAAAACTGAGAATATACTGATATTTTATTAAGCCAAACTGTTGAAATTTATTTAGAAAGATCCATCCTTAATTGTGCGACAAGCTGCATTAGATATCTACAATCTTATACTCTACAAACTTTACACCTTAAAAGAGTTTGTTTCTGGAAAAAAAAAAATTATTCAGAATAAGCGTGTTGTAGAGCCTTGTGGTACATTGCTTTAGGTGTGGCACTTATTTTAACAGAATTTAGGTATGATGGATATAAAAAATTTAAGTGTGAAAAATTATTAACAAATTAATTTATTGGTTTGATATAAAAGATTATTGTAGTGGCCAATACTTTATACGTACCAAACTTTTAAAGGTCAAAAATTTTGAAAAGTTCTTCTGTTAAGCAAAATTACTATAAAAATTGTCCAGTGTTAAAATTCGAAAGAAAAAAGTAAATAAAAATTTATATTAAGAAAGTAAGAACAAAAAGGAAATTGTTTCATCAATAAATATAAGAAACCTGACCATGCGATTTTCAAAATACTTCCACTCAACCTAAACTTCCTACTTGAGATTAACAAAATGTCTTTACCGTGTTTCATACAATACCATTTAAGTTAGCAAATTTCTTATGATGAGTGTCTTTCCAATCGGCATCCATAAATCTTTCGATTATCTTTCCCGTTTTGTACAATTTACCCTAAAATCGATTTTACATATTAAAATATATGCCATTCACTGAACTCGTGTTATTTATGGATATCACAATTTCTTTGAGGTAATTTTAAAACGGAATGTTTAGTTTTGTGCCTTCATGTTAAAGCTAAATACAATACTTAGTTTCCAATCAATTAGTTTACTAATATGCTCTAAAGAAATATAAGCAGATTTACACAAATTGTTAAGGTTCGTTATCTACACATTTAAAGCTTCGAAATTTCTGAAATTCGTATTGTGTTAATGTAATGGTATGCCATGATAAATGAATGACCCTAAATGATTATAATGTGTTTAAAAGTCTTTTACATATAGTACATCTCTGGTGGTTATTATAAACTTGTGTAGAATTTTGCAAGACTTAGAAGGACCCAAGATGAATCGTTCATCCAGCTGAAATTTATTCCAGTAAATATTGTATTAAGCAACAGATTACAATATTTGAAATAGTTTGATGAAATTTAAAGAGAAACCTTTATTGAAAATATTTAGAGTAAAATTTAGGACCATTTTTCATACAAGGCCTTCTTTCAAAAAAAAAAAAAAAAAGAGAGAAAAACGACTTACGAAAAACTTAACAATTTTGCGTTAGTTTTTAATAAAAATTTTCTTAAGATTGTTATTTCGTACGATAAAAAATTAGATTCGAAAAATTCCACCTTGTACTTTCCTACTTTGTTATTCATGTACTTATTTTCTTTATTACTGTAACAAAAAAGTATAGGGTTTTTCAAAATCTATGTCAAATGACTACAATATTTTAACTTACTTTTTTACAACCCACCACCCAAAGGCTAGAGGCACACTCACTTTATCATTATGATTGTAACATCCAAAAAGAAAACATTAAAAACCCCACAAAGTTTATATATACTCCTTATCAGCAACAAATTTTGAAACGATTTGGGCATGTCCAAATTAAATTCTAAAAATAAATTTTTTATTGAAAATTAAACTTAAAAACTAAAATAAATAGAAAGCTGAAATTTTGTCCAAATATTAAGGCATTGATTTTACAAATTTTATAGAAAAATCGTGTAAATGGGCCACACCAACTTCAAATTATCTAGGTGGTGTTTATTAAATATATGACCCCAATCAAAATATAATTTTCTCACTCATTTTATTTACCATTTAATATTTAATGAATTTTTATTCATTTTGAAATTCAAGTGAGTTCTATTGTATTTTACAAATATTAAAAAAATTTAAAAAAAAAGCATCAAACATTAGAAGGCAAAGCAAAACACAACAAGCGCAATTGTTGTTCAGTGAGTATGAATACAAAGCCGCAAAAGTATTTTACATGAGACTTGAATTTAAATATATCAAAAAGTAGCAATGAAAATGCCAAACAAACATATAAAGTGTAAAATTGTGTTACGCTTATTAGACAAATTAATACACATATGTTATGTGTTATGTGTTATGTGTGTTATGTTACAAATATAAATTGAATTGTACAAATGGAAACATTTTAGTCGAATTAAAATATCCTGATAAATGCATCAAATCCGGCCACATTCATCTCAAATATAAAATATTCATATTAGAATAAGAATTAAATTATTCTTGAAAGCAAAAACTGAATAATCGTTGAATTGAAATATTTTCTTTTTCCTTTAAGTACACTTTAAGATCGAATATTACGATCTTTGTAAAAAATCCTTAAATGAGATAAATCAATTGCTTTTGTTTTTTTTTTTTTTTTGTATATATTTACATTTTGCATTAATAAGAAATTCTCAAAGTTTATTAAAATTTATTTGTCATTTTATGGAAAAATAATATGAAAAGTGAGTAATTTGAAAAATTTCCTTTTCTTCTCAATTGCCTCTCATCTCAACGACACTTTATCCGCACGACCTTTTAATTATATAAGGAAGAATACAATGCAACCGGACAGTCACAGAAAAATGGTTGAATCACTTCAGATATTTAACGAATTTTTCAATGAATGTCTGTAGCATACTCGGACATTTATTTCTGGCTGTTGTAAATGTTTAAACACTTTAAGTTAAGTGAAAACTTGCCGAATCAATTAAAGTCGACCGTTGCGTACACTTCCTAATTTCATTTATTATTAACAAAAGATCAAAAGAATGGTAAAAAATAGTTTTTGGAAAAATTTGATCAATTATTTAGGTGAAAGAGATTTCAATTACTAAAATAAGCCAAAAACAATCTAAAAATCAAATGTTATGTATCAAAAATATATGCAATTTTTAAAAATTTATCCGCATCCGAAATTTCCAATTTGATTAATTTTTCACTTTTGAAAAAAAATTTCCCTAAAGTTGAGTCTGTTAATTTAACAAAAAAAAAATATAAATGGACAGACATCATATAAACAACACACAGATGTTCAACAATCATACAAACAAAAATTCACAGACTTGATTCGAACCAAAAAATTATTCTGAATAAATCATCGTTGAATAAATTCGCATCAACTTATTTCAACGTGCAATGCAATTAGTGTAGCGTGCATAGACAAATGCTTCATATATATGTATATATTTACAGAGGTATAATGCTTATTTATGCATTTGTATATTTACATTTATATGTGTAGAGGTGTATTTTGTTCACATCAGTTGAAAGACTTCAATTAAAAAAAAAAAAAGCAAAAATACCACTGAATTGTAGTGATTTCAAGTGCAAAATATAATTGTTTTACAATGGAAATGCAAGAACAACATAAAATGAACAAGCCCCAGAAGAATATGCTCAAATACAAATATATAACAAAGAAATGCTTCCACCAAAAGGCACAAAGGCACCAAGAAATAAATATATAAATAAGACTACTTTATAGATAACATAAATAGTAAGGTCTCTTTATCTGACACTGGACCAAGAGCGGCGCTGTCTCAAACTTACTGTCATTACATCGTTCTTAGTTGCTGATAAGCATAGCATCAAACGAAACGATTACACACAAATATAACAGTAAAGAAAATTATACTTAGTTGACAAGAAGTCTTGTGGACTCACCTAAAAGATATTGATGATACAAATTAAGAGTTTAGTTGAATCTTTAAAATTTTACCAGAAATTGTAAAGAGAATAAGTACCTAAATATTCAGCGTGATCTTGTGCATAATTCATGAATTTATGCACCTATTTGAGATAATAAAAATTTGAATGTCTTGTCATTTTAAAGGCCTTGGCTCAAGGGGCTAGCAAAATTTTACAATTTTATAATTTCGGAAAATTTAGTAAAAACTTAATAAAAAGCAAACTTTTTAGAATCGTAATCTTAGGTTAACTTTAGTTTCAGAAAACAAATAAAAAAAGGCTTGAGGAGACCAAAAACAATGAAAACTTTGTTCTGCATAACTTTTAGAGGTCATTACCGACTTTTTTTACGTTTTATTTTAGATATGCAAAATTGAAATAATTATGAATAATGAGAAATATAAACAGAAAAGAATATTGCAAATTTTTGTATTTAAAAAGGAAGAGCATTTTTCGCTTAAGATATACCATGGGCGTATCTCTTGACCCACTAGAGTAATTTCCAATATCAAGCTGCCTGTCTTCTAATATCTGGCTCGATTGCAGTTTCTCAACTGTTCAGTTCAATTTTAGTTGTTTCTTATTTATGATGAACACATAAATGGCTCCCCCAATCGGTTCCAGAATATACATTTCTGTTACAGCTTTCAAAGCCTTTTCCTAAATATTACAAATGTTTTGACATATTCAAATGCGTAATTAATTGCTGAATTGTTGAACGCTATGAATAAAAAAGAAGAATTTACAAACGTAACTTCATGTCTAGAATTTCTAAAGGAAAATTTACTGGGGGACAGATGCACAGATAAAATAACAAAACAGTAAACCGGCAAAACGGCAAAACGTCAAAACTTAGGCTGTCTTACATAACAGGCTTAAACATGTTTCTTGCATACTTGAACTAACAAAGCATATAATTGAATAGTAATAATACAAGCTAGCTATTACTATTATTGTTGGTGTTGCCATTGTTCTATTTCAAACAATCTGTTCAAATGGCAAGAAAATGAGAGAGCATAAAAAATAAGTACAAAAAGTATGAAAAGACGGAGCAAGAGAGAAGGAAATTTTGAAAAGACCCTCAACTATGCAGACACGAAAAATTTTTGTTGTGTAGATATAAACTAAACAAAAGCTAAACAACAACAATAATAATAATAATAACAACAATATTGAGAAGACTTAAAAAAAAAGCAGGATAAACAGGTAACAGACAAAATCGTTATTCAAGATCGATCTGGACGTTCTATGCATCTCATGTGACGCTATTAGAAGAGGTTCAGAAATGCATCAAGGAAGCCGCAAAATTTTTAAACATACCAATTTACGAAAAATATAATAATTATGGTGCACGATAAACAGACCAAAAAAAATTACTGATTTTGAAATGGAAATGATTTTAAATCAATTTAATATGACAAAAGGCACAACTTTAGGATCGATTTTCTTAAACAAAATTATATAAGAAATACGCCGTGCAAATCAACCATCTATTTATATTTCCTCACTGTAATCAAGTACGTCATGGCCATAATTTTTATTGTCTAATTCTATTAAAACTTAAAGAACTTCACTCAACTCCAGTTATGTTCCTGAAAAGGTCGAGAGAGAACCGTAACGAGTGAAAGCAGAGTACATCTATATCATAATTTCCTAGACGCAACCTAGTAAACGAATTCTGGGTTACACATTGCAACCTTATCCCAGATTGTTCACATTTTTCGATTTATTTTTTACAAATTGTATCTTTTCTATTGTAATCAAAAATTATAGAAATCTTCGTCAGTCATTTCATCCATTTTCAAATTTTTCCACTAACGGCGAATTAGAGATTTATGCCCTTATACAAAACATAGCCTGACATGTCACAACATGACACGAAAAATTGGATCCAAGAATTGTTCAATGCCACTCACTTCTGATGCAGTAAAGTGCTTTTTAATTTGAATGCAGTGTAATTTGATACAGGGAGAGATTTGCGATGAATTTCAGACAAACAAAAAAGTAAAGTCAGATTGATTTAAATAGTGCTCTCAAGTTAATTTGTCTAACAATTTAAGAGTTTGTCTCCAACGTAAACTCAAGCCTAAACTTTGTATACCCTAAACTATAAATGAAGTAGACTTTTGAAAGAAAAAATTAGCACCATCACACGTTTTATATTTTAAGGAACACTTTTCTTTTTGCCGATGATAGTAAGGAACAAGAATCACAACAATAATAAGAATAAAGCAACAAAAAAATAAAAAAATTACTACGTTTTCGTTTTCGAAGAGCAGCACAAGGCATGTTTCTAAAAATCAACAGGATGACATTTGTAATACAATAGTAACATAAAAACAGCAACAACAAAAATCAACAACATTAGTAATACATACAAGAAACATGCGAATAAAGCAACAACAAAGCACTAACAATAAACTTTTCAATGATTAAAATTAAACTAAGTAAGAACTGTTTAGTCAGTTGAGGATGTCTCTTGAATACCCTACACCACTTTGTTTAGTGTGCTTAAAGTTAAATAAGAAAATTACAAGCAGACAAAATTGAAAAAATTGTAATATTTCAAATATTTAAAAAGTTCATTAAATGAGAAAAGCTTAAAAAAATGGACTTGCATGGACCAAATATGGAAAGAGGGTAAAAAATGTACTTATCTGGACCATATTATGAACATGCCAAAATAAAAGTTAGTGCCAATTTTCATTACAATGTATTTAAAATCGAAGCTTTTGCCCACAAAATAACTTTTTTCGAAAAAGGCGTTATATGGGGCGCGACCATAAAAATGATCCAATTTTAACAATTTTTAGTTTACAACAGGGTTTGCCTCTGAAGTATCGACTAAATTGCGATCTATAAGGCCAAATTTATATGGACAGACATCAGGCAGATACACAGACAGACAAGCTTAAATCGAATCAGGAAGTGACTCTGAATCGATCGATATAATAAAAAATGAGTATATCTCAACTCCTTTTGGGTGCTCTAATTTACAATGCTTAGTAAAACAAATGATTTAGGGTATAATTATTTATACCACATAGCATAATCGATTAGACGTAAATTTTCAAAATATCAAGTTTCGTTTCCTAATATTATAAAGAATCTAATTTTAGAACTTGTATTTGCAAGAGCGAAGTCTTCAACTGAAACCTTACGATAACCAAAAAGAGATGCGTTTGCAATCAAATCCGCAGTGAGATGCGTAAATGACAGAATAAACGCGATCGACAAAATACAATCAATATACCAGAAAATATTACCTATTAAACAAGTTGGGCAGCCACTACATAAAAATCAGATTATTCAAAAAAATGATAAGGAATACTTAATATTATCTAACTTGTAGTTACGTAAAGGGAAATCAATTTTTTTATTAAGATTCGGACACGATTTTTAGTTATTTACATATGACGACTTTTATTGAAACGATATTTTATATCAAACATCATTGTTTATAGCGCGTACTTATGACATCAATAGCTTTCATAGTCCTTAATTTGACCAATATTTATTAGTATATCTTTAAAATTGCAATTAAATTGTATTGAATGAATAATTACAGGTAAGAAAACTGCTATTACCAATTGGCCTAACTTTCCTACTTGCTTGTAATTTTTATTAACAAAATTTTTGGTAAAGCAAAAAAAGCTACTTCAAAAAGTAGCATGAAATGATTCGTAACTTTCTTCATTCAAAAGAAAATAATAATTGGGTATACCTTATCAATTTTGCTATTTGACCAAAAAGAGCATGCCCATTACAATTATGTATCAAAAATTCTCATATTAAAGAAACTGAGTTATACTAGACACAATACTGAAAATTCATACCACCCGGTTGGCGTTTAAGGGGCATTTCTCGAAAAAACTATAAATATTGCAATATTGTACTTATTTAGTTTATAAATTATGAAAGATGAATAAATAAAATAAGCAACATTTATTCTAAGTATGATTCTCAGAAACTTGAAATAGAAAAAGTGGTCACACCCATCAACTATAAGTCTCTTATTTATTTAATCATATTTTTTTTTTGTGTATAATATTTTACAGAAGATTAATTAAAAATCTAATTGGACAAGAACCAACATAAAAGTCTGCATTCTAAAATCAATTGAAAGTTATATCGGAACTTTTTCTTGCTAATTAAATTTAATGTATTCATATTACGTTTAAAAAATAAACAAAAAAAATCAATTTAAGCTATTTGTTACAGTTAGCAGCTTCCTGAGACTTTCTTTCGAAATTTTTTTAGTGGAAAAGAGAAGCTTCCGCATGTGGCATATTTTGCAATAGCATTTTGCATTAAAAATAATAATATTAATTAATTACTCTGAATATCGAAAAAATTAATACAATTGCACTAAAAGCAAAATCAATTTTTATAAACGGAACTAATTCTTCTAAGTCCGTTTTCAAGAGAAATACATAATGTAAGCAAATGTGGTATACAGACTTGACTTTCTTTCTTCTTATTAATATTTTACTTGTCGTAATAATATATTTAGAAAAATTCAAAATTATTAAATATAACATCACTCTACGCTTTACGCTTTCATACTTAATATGAGCTGAATTGTACGTTAAACCATGAACAAACAAACAAATAATGGAGTTAAAGAATTGTTGCTATTCTATAAGAAGTTTTGTCTTATGGTCTAATGGTCTAATGGTCTAATGGTAATAGCATGGTACTCATATTCTGTTTGCATTTCAGTCTATAAAATTTAGTTGCTAGTTAGTTGCGTTTTGGCATCTGGTTTATTTTTCACTTTCAGTTTCTTCATGCATATATTATAATTTAGTATATTTTTTCAATTTTTTGATTATTTTTAGTGCTTCTCTCCAATTGTTATTACTGTTTAAGTTACATTATGTATGCTGACTTTTCTCATATAATTTCCGCATCATAAATCTGTAGAAGTAATTTTCCACTTGAAGTACACTTTTTTTCCTCTTCCTTTTCCCTTTTATTATCTTTTCTTCATCTTTTTTCCATGGCATAATATGCTAAGAAACAGACTCGAAGTGTACACATGGCATGAGCAATGTACGAACATTCTTTAGTTAAAATCTTTGTTACTATTTGGGATGAAGGCAACTTGAAGAAGTTAAAAAATGACAATGCAAAGCAAATGGAAAAAAAATCTTTCTTTTCTTTGCTACAAACCTAATAAAATAATTGTCTAAATAAATAGAAGGTATGTACAATCCCAAAAAAAAAAAAAAGAAAAACAAAAACAAAAACAAAAACAAAACGGAAGAATTATTTCGTGGCGTTAAATTTTCTTCTAAATTATTTACATTTTTATACCTTAAACCATTTTTAAGCATTTTAAGCGATCGAGAAATGAGAAGTAACTTGAAAGGTGGCAGTAAAAAAAAAACAATAATTGTGTGACATAATTAGTTCTATTTGAAAATGAAAATGTGTAAGTTTACTTTTTTACTGATTTTAAAATTGCAGTTACTTTGAAAAAGAATTTTACATATTAAAAATGTCATTAATTAAACGGAGATATATTTGAACAAAAATGAAAAACTTTTTGTTATATTAAACATCCCTCAAAATTTATGTGTTGACTTATCTAACTTGAATTCATTTTTAACCAAACTTTTTGGAACTTTTTTAATACTCACAAATGAGTTAATGACATTTAGATTTTTATTAGTGAAAATAACTAATGATTGAACTGAATAATTCTAGACTCTTACTGGTTTAACAATGGTCGCTTACTGGTTTAGCAATGCCATTCAGCTTAGAGTTATATTTGCTGCAATACATTTGAAAAAGGCGGGCCCAAAAAAAAAACCGATGTACAGTAATTTCGGAAACAAAGTCCCCTACCTTGAATGACATTTTTAAATTTTCATGCTTGCACTTCTCACTTTTCGCATTCGACTGTGCGACTGTGTAAACTACAACAGATGGAAAGAATCGAAGTAACCTTCATCTGAAGTGAAGTTGTTGATGAAAAAAATACTACTTACAAATTGTGCGAAAGAACCCAAAATGTACTCTGATTATTCTATATTTTAAATTCATATAAGGATTTATTCTGAAATCCTTATATGAAACAAAATAGATGTACTCTCTATCTTCAAGACTCTTTATGAAAAATATGCTTTGGCAAATGGAACACACTAACACACTAATAAATACAATTCTTTTCATCTTTAAACTTTTCCAATATGAACTTGTAAAAGATTTATATGACGCACAAAGAAGAAAATGTAAAGTACTTTTTGTTCAGTTTTTAGTATGATAATTAATAATAAATGCCGACACGTCAAAAGTGCTAACGATTTGTCTGATAATATTAATAAAACAACAAAGTCACGTCTCTCATATTGTTTTCTCAATGTTTGTCTTTCTACGCACATAAATTCATTTATTTTCATACAGCAAAATTAGTGAAACAGTATAAAATTTCAATAGATTATTATATGAAATATATAAATATATATAAAATATTTTATGATAAGTATAAATGTACAAGAACGCTTTGAAAACAGCAAAACTATCAAAACAGAAAATAAAATATCATAAATTTAAGCATCTTTTAACTTTTTGGAAAAACTCTAGAAAATGTAAACAATTTGGTATGAATCAATCAGAATTATTGAACAATAATATCGCTAGTCTTTTAAGATGGATTTTTTAAGATGACAAAATTAAATGAGTAGTATCAACTTTCTCTGTCAGGCTGAATGGTTATAGTTTTCAAGGACAGGTTTTTATATATATTTGAGTAACACACTTATCAACATTTTTCTAAAATCATGTAGTACCAGACTAAGCGAACCACTAAACAAAAAAATAATATCTTCATACGTCGTACTGGCCCGAATATTCTGCATTGGTCGTGCAATCTCAACAATATACAGACATAAAAATCGAAACAACAATGATTCTTCTGCAAGATTTGATGAATTACTTATCCGTACTGAAAATGTCTATAAAATCGAATGTTAAATATTCACTGGATACTTTGAACTTTTGCTTACAAAATGTTATATGTTTCCAAATAAAGAAAAACTACAACATTTGTTAAAAATCGATATTTTTACTCTGATAAACAGGTTTGGTAGAGCGACTTTGTATCAATAATTTATAAAAGTATATTTTCAATAAGAGTAGCATACTTTTAAAGTAAGATGTATAATTAATTTCCAATTGTAAGAGGACATTGAGACTTTCAATTCTACTGAGTTTGTTTTTCAAGGTAACAAACATCAAAATGAACCGCATTACATAATTTTAATGGCACAATAAAAATTTGGATATTTGGACATTGTAAGAGATACCTATTTCTATAAGGCGACTGAGACCGCGTTAGGTATCTTAATCTAGAATGTACTATTTCTTTTATTTCACCTAGTAAAAAATTCGCATTTCTTTATATTTTTCTGGGCACCGTAGAACTTTAAGCTTTAATTTATTTATAAATTTATAATTTATAATATTAGTGCTAAATTTCAGCTTTCTGTCTGCTTCAGTTTATAATTTACGAACAAAAACCTATTTTCTCTTATAAAGAAACGGAGGTGTTCTCAGCTTAACTTGGTCAATGGGTTTGTCCTTTCAGCGATTTGGCCCATTCTTAACATCAACTATCTTACCTGAACTTTCAACGTTTCCGCCAAATTTAAAGTCGATATCTCTCCTTTCTTTCGGCTTCCTCTCATTTCTGCAAGAAAATTTAATATGAGGAAAAAATTGTAGAAAAAATTTATCATTAATTTGCAAATTTAAAAGAATTTACGGCAAATTTTCTCTCTAGATGCTTTTGCAAAAAATCTATAGTTTACTTCAAATGTCAAGAAATAACAAATTTAAATGAGTTAAAAAAGGAGACAATTTACTCATTTCAAAGAATCTCATTTAGCGCAATATTTTAATATAAAATTCCTCTGTATTACATTAAATTATGTACATAATGATAAAATTATTTTACTTTTCTGGAAAGGTTTGAGCATGAATGAATGTGAAGAAAAAACTTTTTCAGAATATTTTAATCAAAAATTATTCATCTTAAATGAAAATCTTGCTTTATTCAACACGTAAACAACATAAAAAGAAATCACAACTTCTGGTTCCATATTATAAGTATTTGTTGCCAATTTCTTTTTATGAATAGAAGATGCTGCGACATATGCTAATATCAAATGGCTTAATCAGATAGGAAGGAAAATAATTGATAATAAAGAGGGAGAATATTTGGAATAATAAGATGCTGTGAACAACTTTCTATTTTACAAACCAAAATATATAAAAATTCACTCACTTATTCACTTCTGCTTTTTTAACAATTTTATAATACGTAAAAATTTTCTAATCAGGCAAGACCGATTACTAATTACCTTATTTTAAGTTATATATTTTAGAAATTTTTACTTTTTATACGAAATATTGGAAATTTATTTATATAAGATAGGATATGAAGAAAAAAGAACCTACCTGGAGTAAATTTTCTATTTAGTATATCTAAAATTAAAAGTGCATCGTATTTTACCAAAATATATTCAAAATTTTGATTGTTTTCGTATACATATAATTTTTAAAGAAAAGTATCGCTTACATTGACCATAAAAAATTGCCAGATCTAACGCATATTTATTCAAAGAGGGGCCTATCAAATTTTACATGAATATCTCTTAAACTACAGGTTACACTTTGGTAACAAGTATAAATGGACCCATATAAAACAGACAGATATACAAATCAGTAAGTGAGATAAGCCCGAAGGTTGGAATAAATGACAAACTCTCGCAAAGCCCTTCCTGTATCACAACATATATATAAAGTGCATTGTCAAATGTACTGCATTATGTGGACTAAAGTGAATCAATTCTATCTAATCAGTAAATCAGTAAATTATTATTAGACAAAAGTAGATCTTTAAATTTTTCCAAATTACTTCAAAATATGTGATTTTGTCAATAAATGAATATATCGCCAAGCTGAAAGAGATTTTTCTTTCTTTATCTTATAAAAGACTCTGCCATTTCGGAACTCTTTTTGGCCCAAATAAAAGCTTTACAGCTCTGGCAACTTGTCGTTTGAAATTAAATTTGGAAAACCATTGAAAATCCTTGCAAGCACAATTAGTATTCAAAGTGAGTCAAAGCAGTCAAAAATTTAACATGAGCATTACACTTGCGATGTCTATCTTGAAAAATAAGATAAATCGCCTACGCAATACCCAAATTATAAAATAATATACTCCTAATGTTTTTCACTAACGACCCTCTAGCCAAGCAAATTTATTTATTATTTCAAATGTGGTTCTACATTGTCTGCTCTTACTAAGCTCTTTACTTATTATGCATCAGTACAAAAAATTGGACGCTTACTGTACAATTCAATGATAAAATTTAATATAGCACTTCTAATGAATAATCAAGATGGCAATAAAAAGCTCCCTATTTTCATTGTGAAAATAGTTTTAGTCTTTTAAAAGTTGAATGTGAACAATTTTTGAGAAATAAATCATTTTTCTTAAAGAACCTGCATATCGCATTCAAGCAGGTAAAAAATGAAGTCTTAAATATCTATTAAATGCATAAAAAGCGATATTTCACCATTAAAGTTTATACCAAAATATATTTACTGCCTAATTTTGCAAAAAGGCGCTCGTTTTATTTAACGTGTAAGATAATTTTTCTTTTTATTACTTGAACAACATTTACTTAAATTGATTTTATTCAAATAATTTTATATTTAATAATTTGTGATAATAATAATTAGTTAATTAGGTGCTGCTTTTCATAAATAATTTTTACTTTCCCTTTTTTTAATTGAATTACAAAAATGAAAGCAATAGAAACAAAAAGAAAAGCAGTTTTTATAGTTAATTATTCTTATTCAATTACTTTCTATTTGCAGAATTTCAAAATGTTTGTGTGCGACATTTAAAGTGAAAGGTTGAGAAAACAATTGAAAAGTATTAAATTCAATTAAGTTGAATTGGAAAAATGTTTGTTTGAAATTAAGAAAGTATCATTTTCTATTCAAAACACGTCTTTCTGCTTGTGAAAACAATTAAAGAAGCTAAAAGAAAAGAAACGTAATATAAAAGCAACAAGGAATGTAAATAAATAAACTGTTGCACAAAATTATTAAGACGGATTAAAATATTAATATACAAGACTTCTTTTGCCATTGCGCCACATTCCAAGACGCGATGATTAATGCAAGAATATTTTCATAAAAGTAAATGTAATCTTTTCATTAAAAGATTGTCAATTTTTGAAAATGGAGTACTTGTTAAGTGTTATAATCTTTTAAAATTTTTAGATAAGTGCTAAGGATTATTCTGGAATACATTCAACAAATAAAAGATAAATCTTTGACACTTTACCTTGCATAACTTACGAGTAACGAATAAAAAGAGTAATTAAACTAAATGAATATAAAAATTTAAGTAGCTAGAGTCATATTTCTCCTATTTTCATAACCACCACCCAGAGATTTGAGATATACTCACTTTGAGTATATCTCGTTTGTAACGACTAGAAGGAAGCGCTTAACATCGTCTGTGTGTCTGCCTGTTGTAAACATTCTCCTGGTCGTCAACTTTCAGATATAGAATTTAAATTTAGCAGAGTAATTAAAAGTTCTAGCATGCAAGTTAGTACTGAAAATGGGCAAAATCGGTCGAAAGGCACGCCCACATTGCAACTGAACATCTCGTTTTTTAAAACAAAATTTGCTGGTTTTTTGCTCATCATCTGCAAACTGTAAAATTTAGAAGTCTGAAATTTTGCAAAATGAGGGAGGAGTCCTACAATATCTGTCTAAAATTCATGCAAATCGCTTACGTCTACACGAAATAACACAGTACTAAACTTTCATTTCTTTATACTTACGTTTTTCATTTACTTGTAAAAATACTGAATCAGGTTCTGATTCGTAATATTTTGTATGTGGGTGGTGGATAGTCCAGATTTGTACTCAGCCAATTATAATTTTCTTACTTGTTTTGTTTTTTTTTTTTGAATTTGTATTCTAAAATAACAGCTAAAATGCAAGTGGCAAAATTTCAGTTCTAAATCATTGATCTATTTCACATATTTTCAATTCATTTGATTAATCATTTATTTTTTAAAAAATGCAAATCTAAAATACTTTATTAAGTAAAACAATCCTGGATAATCCATTTAAACTTTTCAACTTTTTCCTTGAAAAAAACGTGGGGACTTCTTTATATTTTACCTTTACACTGAATTTGAAGAAATTGACTTTAGTATCTGTTTAAAGTTAAATGCCCTTCCAGAAGTAATTGCAGAGAATTTCTGAATTGTCTATTCCATGTTCAACGCTTTTTAGAGGCTTCCAGGTCGATATGACGTATTAAACCATATTTTTGCCAAGTATAACAACCGAGAACTCTATAGTCGAGAGTCGCGTTTCAAATACCTTGCAAGACTTTGCTTAATGAGATTAAAACGTCAATCAACTAAGAAAAAAATTATAATTTTTAAGTTAATTAAAAAGTTCAAAAAATGTATCGATTTAGATCAGATTTATTACATATATTTTTTATAAGAAAAAACAAAATAGTGCTGATTTTGGTTACAAAATATTTAAAATTGTAATTTTACTCCACGTAATGACTTTTTTTTTATAAAAAAAGCATTAGCATACAAAAATATAAATATCTACCGTTCATAGTTAAAATATTTAAAAAATTGTAACTCGTTTTCATATAAGTTTTCTTTCAAGAAATCGTTATATGAGAAATATTGATAAAAATGTTTTGAAGTAAACGAGTTTCAATAGGAGTTCAAGTTTGTGGAGCAAAATTAACATGCGTATCATGTTTAAGCTGCAACATATGACTTGATAAAAATTTTATATATACAGGCATCAAACATAAGACGGAAAGTCGGACAGACCGACGTAAAATGAAACAAAAAATAAGTCTGTACCTTTCAGTATAATAAAATATGGGTCATTTTAAACCTTTCTGGGATTTAGATCAACCGCTTAGAGCTTAAAAAGAATTTTTAATATAATCTTTAATCTAAAGCTTTTTTATGGAGTTTTAAATGGAAGAGTTCAATTGAAGAGATTTCAAAATAACTTACAAGAAAATTTAACCAAAAAGTTATAAAAGCTAAATATGTTAATATCGGTTTACAGACAGACAGGCCGATAAACTGGCAGACATACAAGATAAGATTATATCAATTGAATTTCATGTGAGCCAAAAATGTTACAAATGTTTTAACAATAAATATATAACTTCAATTTTGGATTGGAAAATTATTAAAATGAATGTAGAATAAAAAAACAATAAAATACAATTTTATAAATACATAAATTTTCTTGATAAATAACAACAATTTATGATTGATCTTTTGCATATTAAACTGAGAAAATTATTTCCTCCTGCATAACATACAAATAACTCAGAGTCACATAAATATTATTCAAATAATTATAATAAAAATGTGTACACAATTAAAAATAAAAAAACGTTTCGCATTGAACGCATTTTCACACGTATTTTCAGAAATAATTTCAAATCATTATTGTGGCAACAATAATATAATTTCAAAAAAAAAAAAATTTTATAGCGTTGCAGTAATATGATAAAATAAGCAATAAACATGAAAGTCTACTTAATGCCATTAATGGAAATTTCTCGATTATTATCACTGATATTTTTTTTTCTTCAGTTATATTTTATTTTTATAAATTTTATATTTATAAATATATATAGAAAAAATTTCATGTATATAACTTTATTAATGCATTCACAGGAGATTTATTAATAATAAAGTGAGCTTAAATAGGAGGTAGAGGCACACACACGCACATTCATACACCCACAAAACTCCATACATCAAAATATATTTATATGTATTTTGGGTTTACTGATTATTTATAGACATTGATTTAATCGATTTTTACAGAGGCTTAACTCTGCTCATTCGCAACAACAAAAACAACAACAACAAAAAAGAAAAGAAAAATCCAAACAATATTTCCCTAAAGCATAAATTTTGTATAATACTTAGATGCCATTGGAAGGGAAAGTGATAAACAAAAAAAAAAAGCGGATTTTTGTGACATTTCGATTTCGCGCCCATAATAACGCACAACATCATCATTATAATCATAATAATGCTTTGAGCATAAAAATCTCAATTAACAACAAAAAAAGAAAAACAAAATTAAAAATTAAAAACACCAAACCTCAAAACTTTTTCAATTTGAATTGTACAGCAGCCTGATAGTTGTAAGCGATATTTATTTTAAAAAAAAAATAGAAAAAAATATCTCAATCAATAAGCGCAATATCTTTGAACTAACACAAACTCATTCATCTAAAGCAATTTAGAATTGAAATGTACCAACTACAATAAAATTTTATGTAAAATAAAAAAGGTAGCGCGGCCTCTTTAAAATTTTATATATTTTTTGTTGAATCGATTTGACATCTCCATCGATTATTATTTTTTAAATATCGAACTACGCTTTAACAAATATTTGTACAAAGAAAAATCAGAGCCCTTTAAAGAAGCTCGTTAAAAATTTAAGTTTTTTTTTACTTATTACTCTTAACTTAAAAAAGATGAGGAGCTTGGAAGTTTTTAATATCTATTTTAGATGAAATAGAAGAAATCGTTCATAAATTTGGCACTGCCTTCAAAAATTTAAGCGAATAGTTAGATATGCCAAACTTTAAGTTTAATCGATGATCATAACTCTGACGTGATCTGAGTTCTACGTAAAATTAGAGTACTATTCAGGTCTTTTAGGAAAAATTTCTTATTAACAGTTATACAAGTTGACACTAAAGTAACAGCTTATAAATCCAAGGTCCTCTAAAAGTAGGCAGCATAATTTCACTTATGATCTAGAGGATACACCCAAATTTCATTAAACCAATCTACTCAGAATTATTTTTTAAATTGATTTAAGCATATCTAATATGTGGACTAGCAGTTGCATGCCACACTCTCTTAACTAGGAAACAATTCATATGTACGAATCCGAAAAACATGTCTACTGATCTCTGTCCATATAGTGATAATAAGACTACATGGATTACATGTAAATGAAAATTTTTGAGATACTTGTCAAAATATGTTGAAGAGACCTGTAGTGATTCAAAAACGTACTCTGTTTGAAAATGACTGACCCGTGGAATCAAGCGTTTTTTGTAATTACTTTTCAAAGCAAAATTTTTGTAGACAAAAGTAAATTGATAACACAGAATCTTATTCTTACATATTGATGCCACATGCCGAGAATTCATTAAATTGGACTTTGATAAAATAAGACTTTAGTAACATCGGACATTGATGAAATCGTCTTCAACACAACAAACGTTTCAATTTTTTCGAACTTTACCATTTTTTTGATACTTGATTAATTTTCTAGAGTTCGTACTTAAAAAAATTATTTTGATCACCTTCAACGCTTAGCGTTTTTACAATTATTATTTTAAAATGCCAGTTGTACAATCAACAATACTAAAAATTCTTGTATGTTTTCTATCAAAATATTTAGCAAACAATGGGTTGATGGTTTCTTAAGATTTGTACCCACATTAGTTGTACATACATATTTGTCGTTACAACATCTTTTGTTAGTTTTTTACATCTTGTTTTTGTCATTTGATAGAACTAAATTTGCTTGTCTCGTACGTGTCTCGAATTTTTAACATTATAAAGAAGAAAAGAAAATTAAATATATTGTAGTGAAGTGTAGTGAGGCAGCAAAGTATGATGAACGTTGGAATGTTGTTGTTTTTTGCTGTTTTTTCTTTCGAAAGAAAAGAATTTATAAGTAAGCAAGAAAAAGTGTTGCGGACATTCGGAGCAGATCTTTATAATCCTGCTCTGCATTATTTGTTATCATTAAAAAAAGTCAAAAAAGTAAAAAGGGCCAATTTTGAAAGAATAGACTGATCTGGTCCTTATCAACTACATGAATTTAATATGTGAAAATTTGGTATGACAAAATTTTGATAAATCAATTTTTCTTCTCCAAAATGTAAAAAATACTTTTACAAATTGTCCAATATTCTCCAGTTTAAATTTCATTCGTCATTCCAAGAACACAATTCGTCACATTAAAATATATTCAAAATGCGCCGCCGCTATTTGTTAAAGTAATAAGGGGAAAGATAACAAACAGACAGAAGAATGTTAAAATCGATCCAGAAATTAATTCTTAATTAATTTTGAATAAAAGGCGTTTGGATTTCAAATCATTTTTCATGTTGTATACATCCACCCAAACTACATCTTCTTGAGTAATTAATATCGCAAGTTACATATACTTCAATTCATTCCAGTTAAGCCTGCCTAGCCAACTGTTATGTCTACTCGTATGACGAGGTGCAGATCGCAATTTTCGAAATATTATACTGAAATTTGACCGATAGGCATGTTTCAGGATCAAAACCAACGAGAATATGCGGAACATTAGACAAATTATGAGACCACTCCCCGTCCAGTAATCTGAATTAAAAAATAGCGTTATATGAAAAAATGTAAAAATGAAATATGTAGGAAAAATTTTTACCAAAGTAGTTGATTTTCGATTCTCCTTCTTAATATTGGTTCTCTCAAATTTTTTGATAATTAATAGTGCTCTAGTTTCCCGTTTTACCGTTTTACCCGTTCGTTAATCGTAATAGGTAAACTGATGTAAAACATGCAATAGTCGGCCTAAACTGCCTGTAAAAACCTTTACTTACTTTTCTATTGTAATTTTTCAAGATTTAACGTGAGATATTAGCCTGATTAGATGGTACAGCATCTTTACCTTGGCTGAGTGATATTCAATAGTCACAGTTGATACTAAGAGTCACATTTTCTACTTAGGATTTTATCCGTATCATCAATCTAATTATTTGCACGAAAAAAGAAAGAATCGTTGGCAACAACTAAAAATTTCTGCATATATTTAAAGAGAAAAGAAAATTACTTCTACGTGTTCAATAAAATATATTTATACATATGAGTCGCAATGTTACTGTTCACCATCGGTCATTTAAATTCATTTGATTCTTTCAACACGGCATATTTAATTTCACTAAACATCGTGGCATTTTTACTTATTATATACTTTAAACAGTTCAATTTTTTATACATATACATGATTACATTTTAATCACCATCCAAAATTTGGGAGTAGATTCATTTTATCATTAAAGTCGTAACACCCGAATTTACGGGATCGTTTTAGATATGTCTGTCTATACGTCTATCTATCTGTCTGTTTGTGTGGTGCTAACATTCTTCCGGTCACAAAATGAAGATAACGAACTCAAATTTGACAAGAACATTTGAAGTGCTTGCTGGCATGTTGGTATTGAAAATGGGCTAAATTGGTCAAAGAGCACGCCCACAGTATAACATTAACTGAGAACAGCTTAGTTTTTTTAAGCAAAAATTGGTGCTTTATTGCCCATTATTTGCAAGCACTTGAACAATATAAGAATATAGAAATTCAACTATTTTACAAGTAAGGCCACTAGATTACAATAACCTTCCATGAAATATGCAAATTGGCCATGGCCACGCGAAATTATACAATACCAAATTTTCACTGTTTTCGTTTTCGTTGGGTTTTCTATCTATTACTGAAAAACTGAAACACACTCTCAATCGTAATGTCATGATGTATAGGTAGCCAAGATTTGGCGCCAACCAAAAATAATTTTTTCCATTGGTTTTTCTAAAACTACTTGCCCTTAGCGTACGTTCATCAACCTGTACCTTTAACAACATGCTGTTACTGAATGGAGTAATTGATAACATAACTTTGAATGTTGACAACTTGAATAATCAAATTTTAATACAAAATTTCCTGTCTACTAGTGGCTATAAATATTTGAAGATTATAATTGAGTCACCAAGTTAACGGCATAAAATATTGCACCTTTGGTGATTTTTCCCGGATTAAACTTTCTAACTTGCACATTTCATGATGAGTCCATAAAGACGTCCTTTGCTAAACCACATGTATATAACGACATATTGACAAATGGGTTTAGTTTTTTTTGGATATGTTGTGATTTCTTAAAGCACACTCGTTCAACCCCAACCAAGGGAGGTTTCATTAAGAACCTCAGCCAAAAGTGAGTACAATACAATTAGAAGACTAAACTTCGACGGTCTCTTCTAGCATTTCTTAAGGCGGCTTATTTAGCAAGATACTTATTAAATTTCTCTTCAAAAGATTCAAATAAAAATGGTTTTATTTGTAAAAACAAGCACCTAAAATAGAGAGCAATGCAAAGTGAACCTCCTTTACAGAGCAAAAGTATATGATTTTTTCATTTATAATTCACAAGAATTTTTCACAGTATTTAATAAAATATTACAATAAAGAAAATTCCTTTTTTGTTCATTGTTCGTTAAAGTGTAAAAAGTAAAATTTTTACCAGTAAATGAAATAAATAAACCTAATGGATATTCAAAATTTGGCCTCTGCTAAAAATTAATATCACTTATTTATTTGATTTCATTCTTATTGAAAGAAAACCAAAAAAATCGCCGCAGTACATTTCTAGACTTCAAAACAAATTAAAGTACCTTCAGAAGAAAAGCCCAACTAAAAATGATTCCAACGTTTTCGAAGTGACCGACACTTTGCAATGCCTTATTCATGAAAGGAGGCAGTCATTATTGAATATTTTTTTCAAAGATTTCTAATGATTTTCACCAAAAAAATTTACATTCATATATATGTCTTATTCGCTTAACTTTACCAAAATAAAACTTATTGGAAATGGAATTTACGTTACGCTTTTAGAAATTATTCATAAGTCAAAATAATACCAAAATTTTACGAAGCATGCTAAGAAATACAATCTGTACGCAGAAGATCCGACAAACGTAAATCGCTTTAAAAGGATAACAGAATAAAGCTACCACAAAGATGGATCTATACAATTTGCACCCTTGTTTTATTATTCATAAGCGTAAGCCACATTAGACAAATGTTGTAGAGTGTAAAAATTTATCACAACAAGTTATTATATGGTTAACAATAAAACCTCAAAAATTGTCACATATTTTCCTTAAAAAATCATTATTATAATGATTTTCTATATATAAAGTAAATATTCAAACCCCCCCCCCTCCCCCCATCAGCCCAAATGTAAAATACATAAATGAAAACATTGAGCAATTATTTATTCATATACAAGTACGTTAAGTTATAAAATATCATACTCCTAACGACTGTTTAATAAAACTTCAGATAAATGACACGTCATTTACATATTCACAAAATACAAATAATAAATAATTAATTGTGAATGATGAGTGTAATTTACAAAGAAAGGAAAAACGTTAAAAAAAAGGTATAGTTAGGCTGGAACAACTATTAAAAATGCGTAATTGTAATGCCGAATGGAAATAAATTGTTGTACATAAAATTTTGAGAAACTTTGAAAATGGCTGGAATAATAATTTTATATGATCTAAATTTTATATGATTCAAGTTGTAGTTTTTCAAAACTAACCCCTGGCAATAATTATAACTTTTCTATTATTTTGCATAGAAAATTTGACATATTTAATTTGCAAACCCCAGTTATGAAAGTCAATAAAATCCTATTGTTGCGTTAGAAGTCCTCTGTCTTATAAAATTTTAAAATCACTCGTCGATAATCGTACTTATTTTTACTGTGACCTTTTAGGGTCACATTATAATACAAATTATATAAATTAACTTCAAAAAATTACGGTACTTAATCACTATAAATGAGACTTGAATGCATCACCAAGGTCTTTTGACAATACCTTTGATTAAGCATTATTAGAAACAGTCAGTAATTTAAATATTCATTGTTTCAACATCAAACTTATTCGATAAATATAGCTCCGTCTAAGCGTTGCATTTCCACATTCTCAATTTGAAAATTTTAGACACTTAAAGCGATTCTTAGTAAGAGCGATATTTACACCTTACTAAACACAGACTTTCGGGAATGCTGTACGTTATCGTTACTTTGTAACGAATTTCAAACTTTTCACAAGCAATCGCTAAAATGGAATCTAGCAATGCTTTAAAGTCGAGCGATACAATAAAAACTGATGCTTGGTTTAAAAAAACCTTTTAATTTTTACAATATCAAAAAAGGGCAATTTTTTTTTTAATTCATTATTGCACAATTTACAAATGTAATCTACCACAAAGGCACACATTACGTACTACAATTAAAATTATAATTAATTTACATTAAACAAGCAAAAAGTTTTTTGTCGGTTGAGGCCGATTCTTAACTTTCCTTAATTTATTTAAAGTCAAATAAAAGAATTACAAATCAACAAAATTGAAAAAAAAAACATTATAATTTTTAAATTATTTAAAAAGCTCGTGATTTGAGAGATGGTTCGAAAATGGATCGATCTGCACTAATTTTAGTACACATATTATTTATGTCTAAATACAAGCCGGTGCAAATTTTTGCTAAAATATAACGAACTCTTTGTCCTTATAATGATTTTTTTCTAAACAGGCGTCATATGGGAAGTGATCGCATAGTGGTTAGATTTAAACCAAATTTAGTCCACACATTCTTATGCTAAAATACAATGAAAATGCATTTTAGTTAAAATATATTAAAACTTGTAATATTTTTCCAAAGAGCCGCTTTTTTTAAGAGAGATCAGGAGTGATCATAAAAATGGTTTTATTTCAATAAGGTTTCCTCTGGGCCAAAACACAATCATATACTAATTATGATATCTCAAAAATTGCAACTTTTAGTTTAATAATAAATTTAAATGGACAGATGGACGGATGGACAAACGGCTAGACGGCCAGACAGGCATAAATCGATCGATATAAAAAATGTGAATCTATCTTAACTCCTTTTGAATTTTACAAACATCTGAGCATATTAAAAAAGGTAGCTTCAAATCTATTTTCCTTATTATTTTACTTATGAGTTAAGTCAATATAAGGTTTGAAAGTAAATCAGGCAAACATAACAGTTGTGGAACAATCTTAGACTTTGTTTCAACTTTTGAGCGATATTTGGCAGCTTTTTTAATCTATTAATTGTTGAAATGGTGCATCTTAAAACGTTACAACAGTTTAACAAATCACCATATCACGCAAAATAAATCTTTTTGCCACAACATTTATTTATTACTCTATCGATTTAATTCAAGCGAAAAATGATCTGAAGTGCAGCAAATCTAATATGTGCAATATCAAAAAGGCATCTACTTAAAAATGGATGATTTTGATACATAGATTCCAAGTTTTTTACAGCGACTGGCCGTTTATCAACACTTCACTATCAAGAAGTTTCTATAGATGAGACTCGATTGCAAATTCTAAATATACTAAGCTCCATTTTTCATCAAAATTACATAACGCATTTTAAAACATGCGTTTAATTGCTTAGGGACATTTAGCAAATATACGAACTCACAATTTCGTGCCGCTTACAAAGAGAGTTGGATCAGATAACCTACTCAAAAATTTTCTTAACTATTATTTAATGATATTTAAAGAAAAAATATCGCATGCTAAATTAATTTCTTTATTTGGTAGCGTCTGACTTGATAAATGAAAAATTTCATTAACTTAATTAGAGTTTATATAACAAAAAAGGAAAAAAAAACTAAAAACCAAACAAAAAATTAATATTTTTTATATAAAAGAAGAAATACAAAAATACCTTGAAAAATGAAAATAGTTCACATATTTTAGTAAAATCTCAACTTGTTAACCATTTACGTGTGGCTTCCACACATTCCTTACCATTATTATTCATATTCTTTTGTTATGTAATGAGTAAATCCTTATTAATTATTTGTTTCCTTAGATTGTTATCTCTCTGTCTGTTTATTGTTCATGTCTTTTCTTATTGTGGTTGTTATGTAATCAGGCAATATATTGCTGCGTAATCTTATTTACTGTCATGCCACAGAAAATAAACTCATACACGGAAATGTCAACACATAAAGCAAATGTTTTCAAACAAAATGCTGAGAATATTAGCAAAAGTGAAAATGTTAAAGTCATGAAAAGTGAAAATGTTATAATCGATCGTTACGAACTTATAAATACTCTACACCATTTTGCTAAATTAGGAACATAAAAAAAACTGAATTACAAGTTAAAATTATAAATAATTATAATTTTCAATTAATTTGAATAGTTTGCTATATGGCAGAGGATGTTGAAAAATAGGAACGACATTAATCAACTAAACTCATATGAGGAGTGGCTGTAAAAAATGCCTTATATCCTAACCATTTCCAAAACGTGCTCATCCACAAAATTTCATTAAAGTCATCTCTCTAATTGCAGCAAGAGGACGGACTAACGTACGAACGGAAAACGGAGACTTGAAACGCATCAGAAAAAAATTTTTTATTGGATCGGCATGAATTCATCTCAAATCCTTCTAGGTGATACAAATATTCGCACAGATTTATTTATATTCATGTGGCATATTCTGCAAAATATAAGGAAAATCTGAGAAAGCAAAGCAAAGAACGTTTGAAAGAAATACCTTAATTGTGTTTTGGTTTAGTATAATTGTAATGTACGTTTTGTTGTAAAAGTTTTGAATTATTACACAATATAAGACATAGATGAAGTAAAGTAAAAGAGTTGGAGTAAATCAAACAAATGGAAGAACGGAAGACCATTGAAGGCAAAGATCATCATGTAAAATCATTTCATATTAAAAAGCTTATTATGATTGATAGACTTTGCAATGTGAACTACATGCACATTTTGCTAAGATTTATTGTATATGATTTCTTACATATGTGAGACAACATACATACACACACAAACGCACAAACAAACGCACACACAAACGCACACACAAACACTTCAATGGAAAATATGAAAAATTAACATTTGGACCTAAAAATTCTTTAAAAAAATTTAATTTTCAACGTATAAGCGAAAATTTGAATGAATGACTTAATTTTTATTAAGAACCGCAACTGCTTGGACATGCTAGATTCATCTTTTTTAATAAAAAAAACAACTCAGAATTTGTTTCTCATTCTATTTAGACCCTTTTGACCATCTACTCGTTTATTTTCTTTCAATATAGATTAGACCAAAAAAATTTGTAATTAAAGTCGGTTTTAAAATTGTTTTATTGAAAATTGCTTAGAGCGTTTTTCATGCTCATCAAAAGAATCCGGCAATAATTATGGACCAGATACCGATTTAGCACATTAATTCCTGATCCACATACTTCCATTTAAAGGATTTCTCAAATTAAACGAAACGAAAAGAAGAGAACAATTTTTTGCCTTCTTATCATTTTCTTGATAATTTAATTATATTAAGTAAAGTGTACGGTGTACGGCATTTGATGCATTTGATCTCCACCGATTGTAACGTTTTTACTTGTTTATATGTCGAAAATAATTGTCAGGCAAAGTAATAATTTTCTTATTTTATTTATTATCTTAAAGAACGTCATGTAAAATAGAATTATAGACTGCTACTGCCAATATTCATATTATTAAAGAGTATTAAAATGAAAAGTTATTTCATTTATATATATATGTACACACACGAATACACAGAGATATTGCATTTGTCTGCATATAACAAAATAAATTGATTTTTTATGTTTATGTCAACTAGTTAAAAGTACAAAAAAAAAAAAAAGGAAAAGAAAAATTATATATGACTAGAATCGAAAATCTTGAATACCCACCAAAACTCGTAAAACGCTGAGAAACTCAAAGAAGTTTATATTCCATCAGACAGCGCGGGGGCGTGGCCTATTTTCTTAATAACAATCGGTAAGTGATAATTTAAAATTATTTAGTGATAATTTAAAAGTATTAAATGAAGGGGCAAAAGTAAACTTTACACTGGACAGATCATTCACCGATTTCTACCAATTTGTAATTTACATTCATAATTGCTGCTAGCAGAAGAGTGACAATATCAAATGACAGATGACCAGACATGTTTACATTGAGCATATAAATCAAAATCTATTAATTTCTGAGTTATGTTTGCTCATTGGGCTAAAAGATCAGAGTTTAAAAATTAGGACAATCCCGAAAGATCCTTGTTATAAGAAAGCTTAAGAGTTAAGCTGTAAATTGACTTAATCAGATTAACTGTTTGCCTCTGTGTCAGTTATTTAAAATGGATCAAAACTTTGCAACATCAATTTAGAAGATAAAATTTGATATTAAATACAAATTTCATATGTTCTTAAATTAAGAAATATCCGCTAAATCCATTAATGATAATACAGTAGTTAAATAGTGGGCTTTTAATATTTAGTCCCAATAAAGTGTAACATTCATATTTATTCTAACTGTAAAAGCCCATTACATGTGTATGAAATGATAAATTTAATGAAAATTGATGTGAGGACGCTTTTTAATCCTGTTCATACCGATGACTGATATGTGGATGTTTATATTCAATACATAACATAACTCAATTCAATGTTATCATACGATTTTAATAGACTTTTCAATAAATAATTCAAAAATATTACAGAAACTCTAAAATAATGATAATAAAGTAAAACTGTAACTGTAAATTAATTTTGAATTGATCTGTTGGTATTTTTGAATGTACATTAGAAATACAAGCCTTAAAAATATCGAAAATATTACACTTCTGTCTAGTTTTTTGTGCCCAAAAAGCACAGACCCACCTCCAGTACTGGATTAATATATTAACGCATTTGCACTTAAAATACAAAGACGTTCTAAAGTTATGGGTTACAGAAGATAAGTATCGTAACCGATCCAACTCATCTTCAATAAAAATCTTCTAAGCTTTTTAGTATACGTGGCAGATTCGTTTCATTTTCTATACTGGATTCCGACTATTTCTATCCAATTTAAGGGAAATGAAAAAGAATATTTATAATTTTTACGATTTTATGTGGTCTAGAGATCTTTAACCACATGAGTATACCAGTAACCTATGAGTGTAGGGCATGACCATAAACCTAAATATCGATTACTGTTATTGTTATTCTTTACTTTTTCTCTGTTACTGTTTGAAACAACAAAGCATATAATAATCATAATGGGAAAAAAAAGGAATATTGAATTTACAAGAACAAGTTATACAAATACTGTCATCGTTATCAGCATCAACAAACAAAGTACTTATACACAAACAGCATTTGCAAATACCCAAAAGGAAACGTCAAAAGAAACCCTCTCCTGCTCCCTCTCCTGGTCAAACAACAAATTTAAGTATTCTATTCACAATGTGTGAAGTATAAAAAGATGAAATTTATTAAATTTTATATACACATTAAATTAAAATGTCTACTTCAAATATAGAATCAAAATTATCTATATAAATGACTTTTTTAATGCCGCTTGTTGGGTGCTGAAATTTTGACCACAGCTAACTTTATTATAATGTTTGCTTCATTCTTTATTTTGATTGAGTAGTAAATATATTTGTAAATATATAAAATATTTGGCATTTTATTGTATTAGTCAATCTATATTTTATCCCTAAATAAAATAATAAACGAGCTACATATAAAGGGCTTAACCTTCTTAAATATATGTTGTAAGAGCTTTAATTTCAAAAGAAATTTATTGTATACCGAAAAGTTAAATGTATCATTAGAAAATTCAAAATATTCTAAAATATTTAATAAAAAAAAAATGTTTTACTCCAGACCTTTCAAAAAAAAGAAAGGAATAAACGAATTTAATCTTGCGGTGCCTCATTCGAAAGAAATATTCGAAGTATGTTATCCTGTACATAAGTCGCTACAAATTTATATAGACGCATACAACTAGAAACTTTCGATTCATTAGGAAGTAAGTGATTTTTGATTATTGTTTTAATTTACTGAATTCTTAGCGAAAAAGTGTAAGTCCATAAATGTTTTTCCATTGTTATGGACGTTTTTCTAAAATGATTGTAATGTTTAAGTGTTCTAATTCTGGTAAAAAAAAAAGAAAACTAAAACCGTAAAATAAATTTAGAAGAAAAAGCTAAAGCACGAAATTTACACTCCACGAGTTACATTAAACACTACTATTTTTTTTTTATATGTATTTTCATTCTAACAATTGAGCGATCTCTACTTTATCAATAGGCTTCGTTTTCTTGTAAAATGTGACGTTCCAATTTCCTAGATTTTTTATTCAAGTATCTTATTTTGTCTTAGTCAAATGTATATTTCTTAGTTTTTAGAGAATGCAATTGTTAAAGGCCGACTTAAAAATGGATCAAATTGTTCAAAAAAAGTGCATCTAATGTAAAGTGTGATTTCATCCAGCAAAATTTTGTATTTTTTTTTTACTCATGCGAGTAAACCCGAGACATCTTTGCGGCCGTATAAACTTTAATAATAAAATATCCTTCACAAATGGACCAAAACGACCAAAATTTAAATTATAAGAAAAAGTTTGCACTTTTTTACACTTTTTACTGCTTACTAATTATGGAAATTTGTCTGGTGGTGCCACATAGTCTATTTAAAAATGGAAAGAAGTTGTCTGCATCTACCTAAATTTGTAAAACTTTAAGTTTACATTTTACTTATGCTCTTAAAATTTGCGCTTAATATTCGAAAGTTATTTGAAGTATTGAAAATTTAATATTATTTTTATACATTTATTTTAAAAGGCATGTTATATTTGAGCTCCAAAAAAAGGAAAAAATCGGTTGGGCCCACAAAAAATTATGATATGTAAAAATTTATTCTTTGCTGTTTTTATGATTTTTTTATTTATAATTGACTGGGTTTACATAATGGCCACACCCAATCACACATAATCTGCTGTTTATTATTTTCTTAGCTGTTCATATACTCTTCAGTACATTACCCGCCAAAAGCTATATCTCAGTTTCGCTAGCGAAATTGAGATATAGCTTCTACCGTTAGAAACATGATTCAATAGATGGTTATAAATGGCTAAATAGACCAGCCATTTGCTGTTCCCCTCAAAATTTATATGTTTTCCGTTACTACATTGAACTCAGGTATTAGCTCTTTAAAATTTTACGAACGTTATCTCATTTAGTTATCTCATGTCAGTGATGGTTTCTTCCTTTCTAAATTTGCTATAGATTCTACTGTAAATTAAGTATCATTTTCGAAACATTGCTTTTTCAAAATAAGGTAGGGATTGTACAAAAAAGTTTCACTTGATTTCACAGATTTGAATGACTGAAAATGATTTGGATATTCTACAGATTTTTTATTGATTAAAATAGATTCAAAATTATTGTAATTATAACAATTCATAAATAATTAGCACGTAAATAATGATAATATGAATTACTTAACCTACAACAGCTGCTTCCTTATCACTTAGCCAACAACAATCGTCACTTATTTGCCTTATTTAAGGCAAATGTGTTAAACATTCATAAAATCTCAGAAGTATTTTGAATATAAAGCTTTGGGCTGACATTAAATGATTATATAGACATTCTTATATCGTTGGAAAATCTTTAGAAAAGATTTCACTATAAAAATCTTTGAGAAGATTTAAATTTATGTTCACGCATAATTTACATAAACTTATGTTTTTATGGTTACTAAATTTATTCATAACAAAGTATTATGCATATAATATGTAAGAATTTTGTTGTCTTTCTCTTTTCTTTTTTTTTTTTTTTTTTTTTTGTTTGAAATCTACCCCATTTTGGTATAATCTATTTTTAATCGTCTCCCGCTTTCTTTCTACCTTGTTTTTCTTTTTTTTTTATTACGCTTAACTAGATAATTTAATGTTGTAAACGTTTTTATACTTTCTCATAGTAGCATTATAAAATTACGTTTGTTCTTTTTCTTTTTTCTTTTTATTTTTTTATTTTGTATTTTATATACTTTTTCTTTCTACTTTTTTTATATCTTATTATATCTAATACCTTTGTTTTTTTTTCATTTTCTATACACTTCTGATTACTTTATATATAATAAACATAGTTTGCTTGCCTTTTTGATGTTTTACATATAAATATGAAGAACGTAAATAAAACTTTTTGTTTGCAAACACTTATTATGTTTTATTAACAATTTGCATTGATTTTATTACATAGATTTCTTACAGAAGACAAGTAAAAATTGGTTAGTGTTAGGCCCAAACATTTCATGTAAAAAAAGTTAAATAATATTTTAATTCGATAAATTTATGCAAGTAAATTACCGTGCAAAACAGTCAACTCAGGTATGTTCAGTATGAATTTAATTTCATAAAATATCTTAAAAATTTACACTCTTAAATTGATTACAAATTTGACTCAGAGACCCTAAACTTTTTCAATTATAAATGTACAATATATAAAGGATTTCTTTTGAGCTGTAAAATTCTGGGATATCGTCATAGCGTTTTATCAAAAAAAATTCACAAATTTATTATTGGAACTGTGTAATAGAGAGAAATGCATGATGTAGAGTATTTAAAAGCAAACTATTATAATCTATCTCATTCTAAGGTGCTTTTAGTAAAAATGTTTGCAACATTTCAAAATGTTGCCCATACAATGTAGAATGATTTGAGATAGAAACACTATTTATTACAACAACCGATTAAAATTTTACTACATAAATAATTTTTAAGTCCAAAAACAGAGCCATTTTCAAAGTGAATTGAATTGAATCATATTTCTTGGGATTTCTATAAAAAATCTTAAAGTACGAAAAAATTTTGAACTTTTAATATGAGAGCCAATATTTTTGGCCACGGAAAATCTATTTAACAAATTTGAAACTTTTTAAATAATAACCTAATGACTTTTCGAAGAATGAGTATCTTTGTATTAATGAGATACATTTTTATTACTTATAGCAAAGATTTTATAAATGAATACATAATTTAACTTAACTTTTGAAGATCATGCGAGATGAAAAACATTTCACTCTTTAACAATGACGATTTTAATTCCCGTCATTGCAGAAAGTCCGAAAAACAACAAGAACTTGCACAAAATCTTTTTCGATTCTTTGAAAGACCTGTGGTCGTTTCCTATTAAGCTAACAGAAAAATTGCCAATAACGATACTTCTTCTTAAAGTTGATACCTTTCAGTTTTTTATTTTTTTTTTTTTTTTGGAGTTGAAAGAAATCATTCCTAAGAAATTTCTAAATATCTATAATTTTTGTTAAAGTACAATTTAAATTGCGTTAATAAAATAGTTTCAAATAATGATATATGGAGTGTGATATTTTATATAACCTTTCTGTAAAGGCAATTGTTTAAAAATGTTTTTTTGCCCATTTATCATGCATCTCACGTACGGAAAAATTTTTAAAAAAAAAACCAAAAAAATAAAAAATATATCTAAAGTTAAATTGTTTATTACCGAAATATGTTAAAATTCTTTCCACAATTCATATGGCTGCCTGATGGGATGTTGGGCCAAAAGCATTTAAATAATATTCACGAATTGTATTAAAATGTCAGACTTTCACTTTTCTAAGCTTAAATTAAAATGAATTACTGTTGAAATAATATTTAGGAACACCTAAGAAAAGAAAAAGGGCATTCTCACTCTTTAACAATCTCAAAACATATGTATCATAAATTTTCTTAACTTACGGTAACTTAATGGTAGGTTTTTTTACAACAATTACGAATTTTATGTAGTAATGTTTTTCTTTCGTACTTAACATTTAGATAGCAGTTGGATTTTTTTAAGTTTCTATATTTTCTATTAGTATTCATAAATTATATGAATGCTCATAAAAAAAACAAACAACCAATTATGGAAATATATTTATTTTATTTATTTTTTTTGGTTTAAAATGACTTGACCGTAAAGACACGTTTCCTAATCAGCCATATCTACCAAAAGGAAATAATGTACATAGAATCAACATTGGCCCGAGCCAATTATACTGAAATTTTTTTAATAATTTTACGTGAATCAATTTAAACATTTTAACGCCCTGTTATCTCTTCAAATTCAGAAACGAGATTCCCTGGATACTCAAAATTGTGCCGTACCCAGCGCTGTATAAAATTTTGAATACAATAGAGCTTTGCCACTGTGATGTGGATCCTAATATTATTTACTGTAATTTAGTTTCAAACGAATTTTAATGTGGATTTGTACCTTTATGGCCGGGACATAGTCAGTAATAAAAAACACAAGTTCTTAGCGTTTTAAATACAATCAAATAGACGTTATTCGGGTGCAATTTAATGAATCTTATCTGGGTACTAACTGTGTAATCTTTGTAGAAGTAGGTTCAGTGGAGATTTGTTTGGTGGTGTTGAAAAGAGATGAACAATCAGAGTTAGATCGTACATTCTGTAAACAGCATGCAATGGCTTGAAATACTGATGACCAGCGTAGAACGCCTGGAAAACAGCTATCGCCAGCAGGCGGTGGCTGGGAATATTTACGAAGAGTAAGACTTCTTACATTTAAGTAAACCGACTAACAACTGATTATGTTTGTTGTTTGAATATATTTGAGCCGTTATATAAAATCCCTCATGAGGCCATCAAGACTTCTTTGTCTTTTAATGTTTAATGAAAGGAAGTTGAAAGGAAGCAAGGAAGTTACATTTTGCTGGGAATAATCTTGAATGGCCACATAGTCTAAACAAAATTATTATATTGCAATTCAGAGACTGTTTCAGTTTTTCAGTAGTAGATAGAACACGGAAGCACAAAAAGTGGAAACGTGATAGGCGTAGCCGATGTGCATGACTATTGAACAAATATTGTAGACTGCTTGTAGAAAATTACATTTACTCAAATATTCCATTTCTGCTTTATAATAAATGAAGTAATGTTTGGTAAATAAATGGAATGTTGGCATAAATTTCATTTAAGATTATTTTCATAAAATTCTTCTAGGCAGCCATGCAACAATAATAATTTTATAAAATTTTGGAATATAATTTTAAAATATATCAATGTGAACATTTAACCGCAACATTTCTCTATATTAATTTTTTTCTATTTTGACATAAATTTTATTATTACAATTAAATGGACATTATTTATAGAACAACAAATATTTTCATTGCATTCTGGTTTGGTTTTTTTTTAAAATTGCATTAAATTATTGCACCTAAATTAATAAGTTATTTAAAATCCTATTGAAATAGAATAAAATGGAACTAGAAGTAAGAAAACTTTTCATATGTAAATTGAATTGAAAAAATTTTATAAATCATCTGATGTCCTTATACTTTTATCTAACAAACCAAAAAATGTAGAAAGGTACGCTTATTTCTTCAAAATTTTCTCAATATTCAAGATAACTAGGCAACCTAAAGCATAGACATTTTCATATTATAAACATATAATTTTGAATGCATTTGAATACTGCTTAGTGGATTTGAAAAGCTATGCGTTTAGTATGACAAAAAAAAAAAAAAAACCAAAAGCCACATTAGTGGCTTTTAAAACAAATATTTTTAAAATGATTGCCAGCTGAAAGAGGTTAGAAAATTATTTATATTCATCTTGGTACAAGCATGATAATTTGTCTTTTCAAAACCGATAAGATATAGCATTTATTTCGATCAATGTCCAAAAAACACGTTGATTGATGGCAATGTAAGGCAATTACTAAAAATTAATACAAATTCTTAATAAAATAACTTTCAAAGACGAAACTTACTGACAGTTAAACCAATTTTCACATAGAACTGTCATTGATTGTGCTTAAAGTAATATTGCACTCTATTATTATTAAAAAATACCTGGTCCAACTAATAGTGGATACTTGATTATGCGTACTGGGCAAAATTTTTGCACATTTATATGAACAATATTAAAAGAAAGAAAAACTTATATTAAATTCTTTTATTGTAAACATTTTGGTATTATTTACAATCATTCTTGTAAATTTGAATAAAATCTGGGGCATTTAAAAGGTGTTCTCGCATGGCAGTATATTGCTAAGTATTAGAAGTGCATACGCCTTCATAGCACATCCTCTAGTTTTCATATTTAATTAGGACAAATATAAAAGTGCACATATATCGCACACACATATGAACTATATTTCTATAGGCATATTGAAATGCTCAATACTGACAATCACATGAACACATATGCATTATGCATGATTTCCTTTCTCATGTACTTTTCTATAATCTTTTTTAGCCTTTTTACACAATTTTATCATTTTTACTGTATCAATGTCTTCATACCATTTTCCTCGGCTATCTTTAACCATACTTTGACAGCACTTTTGGCTTTCTTCATTTAATAAATGCTTGTGCCTCTCCATTATGTAGTAAGTTAAATTCGATGATGGTTTTGCTATTTTCTAATCTGTACATAACATACTAATAGTACTAAAAAGAACCAAAAAGCTAGCCAAAGGGCTAGTCAAAGGGCTATTCTAAAATATTACGCCATTTATAGCACCTAATTTTGTCCTTTTTAATGTAAAGGGTAAACCTACATGCAATTAACTTTAAATTTATTAAAAATTACTCAAGGCAACAACAAAACCATCAAAAGCAAACACAACCACAACAACAAAACCTACATACTCCTACTATAATAATAATAATAACAATAATAATAATAACAACAACAACAACAACAACATACATCCCATCCGAATTTGATATCATCAAGCCAGCGACGGTCAGACAAGCGTAAATCGATTCAGAATTTGATACAGATCAAGAATATGCATACTTTATAGCGTCTTCTGTTAGGCATTACAAATTTAATGATAAAATTAGTATAATCCTAACTTTTGAGAGGCGGATATAAAATACGGCCAAACCAAGAACCAAGAATGCTTTTTATTTAAGTAGTTCCTTGCAACATGACAGGTGGGATATTTTTCAATATTGGACAGATAAAATAGAATTTTACATGGAAAATCAATTCTACGCTTTACTATCAGGCAATGAAGTCACAGACTTGAGAAGGTTCGCAAAAGATTAACTGGAAGCGAGATGCAAGTTAAAATTTACAATGACAACCAAAGTACTGAGAAATTATGCAGAAATCCAATATTCCACAGAAGAACAAACTACATCTATATTAGATACCACTTCATAAGGGATGCTGCAGAAAGAGAATAAATAAATAAACATCGAATAGACCGACGACTTACCAGCAGACTTCCTGGTCAAATGTTTGATAACAGTTAAACATCGCAAGCTTGTGGATCTGCTAGGCAAAAACAAGCGTATATAAAAATCACTTTGTGATACGGGATGTAAAACAACAACAACAACAACAACAACAACAAAAACAACTTCTTGTGTATTAAAAAATGTCAAATAAATTTTTTAATATGAGAAAAATATATAAAAATGAAAAATCTACAAGTGTTGCTATTTTAAGCATGAAAATTTTACTTTTAATTTATTGGAAACAATAATCTGCGATTTTGATTTATTATGTAACGTTATTATTTCGACTTGTATACATTTAAAAAGAAACTTTTAAAATTAATTAAATCTAATGAGAACTAATAAAACTAAAAATGATGAATATTCTTGAAACACTTGCGAAATATTGAATTTTACAATAATTATGGAAGAATAGTACCATGGATCTTATTTTGCATATCATACATTTTCTTTAGTAAAAAAAGAAAAAAATTAATTTTCACAATTTTCCATCTGAGTTGAATATTTTGATAAACTGCCAACGAAATTACGTTCAAATTTGACCATTTTTCATTCTCATTCCTTTAGCTCTTTTTTAGTGTACTGAAAGGATAAAACTGTTTATGCACAATACAAATATAAGCTAGAACCCTTTTGCTTGATACTTTTTTTTTTTTACTGAAGAAAAATAGCAAGAAAAAAAAGTAACAAAATAAAGAATTAAGTTTACAATCGATTGAGACTGTTTAATGAACGCCCTGCCCTCAAACTTTATTTCACAAAATAAGAAAAAGGCCTAGAAATTAGCCAAACTTTTACCAAATTCACTTTCTAAATTGATATTCATTTAAAAATTTATTGTTTTAAATATTATGAAACGACTGTACTTCGCTTTTTTGGATACATATATGGAAGAAATTTAGAAATGCTGACGTGGACCATCAAAATTTTCTACAAGTCTTTTAGTATGGATTTACACCTCTACATATTCCAAAGTATTTAGAAGTAAGTTGATACAATTCATGACATTTTGAATAGTTCGTTTCTGGGCCAAAACCAGTGTACAGTGTAGAGTCTAAAAATAATTTCATGCTAAATCAATTTTCCAGGAGAATGCAAAAACGAAAAAAAAAAAGCAAAAACTTACTGAAAGAAAATGAGAAATGGCCAATATTAAAGCTTTGTTTATATTGTGCATATCATCATATATATATATATATATATATATATATGTTGCAGTGTAATGGTAAGGTTTTCGCACTCACTTGTCTAGCTAAAGTATTATCTCATCAAATGGCTAACAGTGCGTTAATTTTTTGTAATTATTATATTCTTATATGAATTCTGATTTACATGTTCCATGCATCATTTTCCTCTACCACTACTTTCTTATGACTTTTTTAAAATTTACAGCACTTGAAATGAACAACATGGAATATCATTAGTCTTCTTTAAATTTTATTAAATTTTAGTCACAATAAAAAGTTTTACTCACAAAATTTACAAAATATGTATTTAATTAAAACCTCCAGATGGATGTAACAAAGACCTGATAAAGTGCATATTATTTGAAGCTATTTAAACACAATGCTCATCTAAGTATGTAAATAAACTTCAAGTGAGAATTTTGATCAATATCAAATTTCGGTATAAATGCTTTTTACCTGAAAGTTGGCCTTTAATTATGAAGAACTATTCACATCTCTTTTTTCTTGAACTGTAACTTTTTACGCTTTCTTTTGCTTAGATCGCAGTGTTTTGATCTGAAAAGAGAGCAACGAATGGTAGAAAAAAGCATATTTTCAAAATGCAAAATTTTTTAATTTAGTCAAATTAATTTAATTTAATTATTTCTTGAAAACTACTTAAAGATTATTTTATGGAGGTTCTGGTTTCTGGTTGGCTTTAGATAAATAATATTATTTTTACATTGAACCCCTTGCACTGCTTTTGATATTGTACCATAGGACTTTTAAGGTATAATGGTTAGTTAAGCTTTAGATAAAAATATCGATATACTGAGAAATTTAGAGGGGCTTCAATAACAAACCAAGAAGAAGAAATCAAGACAGATGTTTCAGATATAAAGGAGATTAAGATCTGCAGTTTGTACTTTTGCTTATTGTACACCCAATCTAATATCCTCACAACTTTTGATACCGCTTAACGGATTCAAATGATTTACATACTCAAAAAAAATATCAAATTTGATTCAAATGAGTCCATTTTTTACGTCATTTCATATGCACATTTCAAATATTTCAAAAGTTATAATTTTTCTATATTATTGACCCATAATTCAGTTTTTTTCACTATTTAATCGCTTTGTATAAAGTGGCATCAGGGATTTAAGAAACGATTCCACTCGGCTATTTTATCTAGATCTAATTAATACATACATTTCAGGTTGAATGAAAATTTACATAAAATAAAAAAGGATTTACTTGTGTTATGGGTATTCTGTTCAAAAATCAATAAGATTGACATTTCTCTAAAATAAACGTAAAAGCTTACTTAGTTCTCTCTTATGGATACATAAGAGAACTTTTGAGAATATAGTTTCGTTTTATTGATTATATATATATATCAATTTTATCCCTACAATATTTATTCATTTTTTATTAATTCTTTTTTTTTGCTCTTTTTACTTATTTTGCTTATTTTGTTTTTTTTTTTATTTATCTGTTTTATAAATGAAAATCTCGTTCTTTAGCAACAAGATAAATTCTAATTTCCGCATTTTAAATAATATGTTACATATTTATCAGGCATTTTTCCATTCCCGTTCATAAAATATTTTTCAATTGAATGGCATAAACATAAAACAAGGCAGAATAAATTAGTTTTCTATAAATTTTTCTCTTAGGTTTTTGTTTTGTTTCTTCTTCAAAAGTGTTTGCCTTTTTAATTGATTCAATTACAAAATAATTAATACAAAAAAATCCATCTGGGGAAATTATAGCTGTCAAGATGACATTTTATGTAAAATATTTATATATGCAGCCTAAGAGTTAAAGCTGCCAAATTATAATTCATATAGAAACCAAATTAGCACTTTATTTAAATACTGGAAGAATATTGCACTTTTAAGTAAAGTCCATTTATCCAGATACTATTGAATGGATGACTATTATGACAATAATCTAAAACTGAAAGCCATTTTTAACATTCATTAACCTTAACATTTATTTATATTAAAAGTAATTCACTGACTATGCCTTACAAATATTTTGAAGACGTTTTGAAAAATCTTTGGCAGCTACATTTTTTTTCAATTTTCTTTGTTTAAAAAAGACTCAAAAATGTAGAGTAAAATAGTTTATGACCAAAAAACCAAAAAGCGTAGGATAGCATAAGTTTCAATTGGAAATTTATGGCGTACACTGAAATAAGGAAAATTTTATTTATTACTTTTTTATAATGGAATTCAATCAAATTACATTTACATCATTTTATTTTACATAAGTTTTTGCTCAACAATTTCATTTCGTTAAAATAATTTTTATGTTCAAAATTTTCACAAGCACATAAAACAACATATTTGATTGAATATTCTACTTGTTTTTTTATTTGTATCTATGTTTTCTCATATAGATTTATTACACTAAAATAATATATTTCATTTTTCATATTTCTCATTTACCTACATAACGTATACATGATATTCAAAGGTATGTGTCACAGCTGTTAAAATTCTCATTCAAAGTGTAATCTTTAGTCAAATTTTTATAGTTTTTTACGAGACAAAACATAGAAAAGAGAGATGTAATAACAATTTCCAAAGCAAGAGAAAAAATAAATTAGAAATGCATTTATCATTGCACTCAAATCTTAAACGTCCATGCTTTTAATGCACTAAACAACGAACGAACAGAACCGTAATGAATTCGTTTTCCTTTTTTTTTTTTTTTTTTTTTTTGCTTTGTATGCACCACCAAGCAACCATCCACCATCCAGTTTAGTGACAGGTATTTATTTTGTCATAATAATTTTTCGGCCTGTCCGTCTATCTGTCCATCCATCTGTCCGTCTGTCCGTCTGTCCGTCTATTTATCTTTATGTAAGTTACATTCTCTCAACCACAAAAATCAAAGTAACGATTTTAAATTTGCTGTGACAAATGCAATAGTTATTGTGATTATTGTGGGCAAGTTGATATAAAATTTATATACCATTGCAAATCGGTTAAAGAATAGGCCTCTAGAACATAATAATGTAGTTACACTTTCATGTTTTTAGGAGAAATTCTGAGATTCCTAGCTCTTCAATCATTGCTTACAAAGGAAGAAGTTTACATTAGTATTAAGAGTAGTAGTTTAAATTTGGGTTCAAAAGTACAGCAAATTACTGAAGCCCACCGTAAATTAGGCAATATCACATTTTTACTTTTATCAATCTTTTTATGGCCGATTAGTTGTAAATTTCAGAGTCTAAAACAATAAAAAAAATTTTGGCAGCACCTAGTAGTCTAAATACGTCGAAATTTAATCACTCCTACGCACTCACTAACTGTAAAAGACATCAATTTTGAACTGCTTATTATTTTTCGATTCTTATTGAATACGCGTCAATTTTACAAGCTATAACACTAAACATTTATATTTCAATTTAAAAATTGAAAAAATTGACTGCGATTAAGACATCGATAGATTATGTCCATTTCATGTTTTTGGCATCATTATTTCATTAGTTTTGAGGTCTTATTCGTGATGCATATTAATTGGACATGTCTATAATATTTAAAGCAATGTCTGCATGGTGAATGAAAACTATTTGACCTTAGCAAAATATTGTTTTTCATTTGTGAATTTTTTATATCGATGAATTAGTCCCATCTCCATCAGGGGTAACATAAAATTTTTAGCCGATTCTCAATATCCATGCGATATATGTGAAATATTTGCAGTATATTTGGCGTCCGTAATGAAGAAACAAACACGCCATGGATAAATCAAGAAGAACAATTAATTTGATTCCGAATTTGATGTTGATCAAGAATTTGTATATAATTTTATCGTGTGAAATTTTGAGGAGCAGCAATATAAGTATGTGTGAGTTGTGAAATATAATAAGTAGAATGAAATTGAAAACATAAGAACAAAGAAAAGAAATTGTGTTATTTATAATCAATCTTTTTCACGTAGCATTCCCATATGATTTTTATGCAATTTTGTTAAAACTTTATTCAAAAATTCTATCATGCAACTTTCACATGCAAAAGAGAAAATGAGGGAATGAAAGAAACAGCATGAAGGAAAACATAATATAAAATATAATTTGAATGATAGAGCACTAAATTATTTATTATATTTGTGAAAAAATGCATTGTATTCCAAAGAAAGTCACATACGCACGCACGCACGCACGCACTCACGCACGCATGCACGCACTCACATACGTCAACGATTTTAATTTTATGTTTACAATCACATTCAAAAGATGCAGTTCGATTCATTTCATTTAAAAACGTTTGCAATACGTAAGAGGAAATTTTAGACATCCAGTTAAATATATAAATTTTTGATTATCATTATACTTTCAATTTATCTAACCAAGTCTAACCGCTTAGCTGTCTATCAGGTAGGTTTTGTGATTGAGTAGTAATTCAATCCAATTTATACAAAGTTTGATAACCAATTTGAAATTGGGCGAAATCATTTCAAATAGATCAAATCGACGCCATGAAATGCAAACTCTTTTATTCATAAGTTATTAGTGCCTGACTTTTTAAATTGGAATAAATGAAATTGAGATTTCACAAATGGAGTCAGGTCATGGATCTACAATTAGTTATTTCTGGCTCAAAATCTTAAAGCACTAATTTTCACCATTATTTCACTTTTTAATAGTTCTCTATTCATTAATTTTGACAAAATTGCATTAAATTTCAAACTCAAAAAATTTCTAGGTATATGGTATAAAATATTTCTAAAAATTAGGCAAATTAGTAACATTCTTTCAAAATTTCAAATATTAAATTTTTATTTTCGACTGAGTGACTAGATATCGATACAATTAAAAGATGTTTGATTATTATGATTAAGCAAACTAAATTTAAATAAGTAAAGTATTTATTTAACACTCCCATTCAAATCTAATTTGTATATTTTTTTATACTTTACATCCTGCGTGCTTCTTTCTGCCTTGTATATCCACACCCTGGCGATGTTTTACTGCTTTCGGCTTTTTGGTTAAAAAATCTGCTGGTAAGTCGTCGGTCTATTCGATGTTTATTTATTTATTCTCTTTCTGCAGCATCCCTTATGAAGTGGTATCTAATATAGATGTAGTTTGTTCTTCTGTGGAATATTGGATTTCTGCATAATTTCTCAGTACTTTGGTTGTCATTGTAAATTTTAACTTGCATCTCGCTTCCGGTTAAATCTTTTGCGAACCTTCTCAAGTCTGTGACTTCATTGCCTGATAGTAAAGCGTAGAATTGATTTTCCATGTAAAATTCTATTTTATCTGTCCAATATTGAAAAATATCCCACCTGTCATGTTGCAAGGAACTACTTAAATAAAAAGCATTCTTGGTTCTTGGTTTGACCGTATTCAAATAAAATAGTTACATATGTTTTTATATCCGCCTCTCAAAAGGTAGGATTATACTAATTTTATCATTAAATTTGTAATGCCTAACAGAAGACGCTATAAAGTATGCATATTCTTGATCTGTATCAAATTCTAAATCAATTTATGCATGTCTGACTGTCGCTGGCCTGGAGATATCAAATTCGAATCTGGTAGAAATATTGGAAGTTTATGCATATTGGTTAATATTGAAAATGAACCAAATCGGTCAAAGACTACACGCACCGTGCAACCTAAACTGAGAGCGCCTCTATCTTGTTAAGCAAAATTTATATATTTTCCCTCGTAACTTAAATATCGTACATAATCAGCCATAAAATACCATATAGCGCCTGGGCGGTAGGTATCGAAGATTTAGCCACAGCCAAAAATATAATTATTTCACCCGCTTTCTCTCGTTTACTTTAGCACATGCACGGTAAATAAAGAAGAGCTCGCAGGTTTCACAGAGATGATTATTCGAGCAGACATTTAACAGCTGCGCTTACTTTTATTATTACATTTGTTGTTTCCTTTTATTTAGGTGTATATCCATATATATAATATATATCTATATTTTGTTTTTTTCTTGGTACAATTATTTCTATTATTCTCTACAGCGATACTTGTGAAATTTTGACACACAATTGTAACAATCAAGAACATGAAATTGTCAAACAATTTTCTTAAAACACCGTATTACGTTTCACCAAAGAAATGTTCGCACTGTCCTTACTTCGATTACTTTTCAAATAAGAAGAAGTCACACTCATTCTGAACTCTAAATTATTTGAAATAAAGCTTCATAATGTTTTAAATTGAATTGCACTTTTTATGTGGATGATTTTAGAATATTGGTGCTAATATATAGTCAACCGACCACGCCTCCTTAAATGTATAAATATCAAAATAATTTTTTATTTTTGATAAATGTTCTATTCAATACACCAAAGAATATTTACATCAACCTTGCGAAATTACTGGACATCCCAACTTGCAGCCTATGAGACTTTCAAAATTTTTGGTTACAGCTGTTCGAAATAGCACTGAAAATTCAACCTTACATAAACTTAGATTTTATCTAAAAATTCGAATTCTAAGAGATTTAGGTAAAAAATTATATTATGCAAACGTAATTTGAGATTTTAAAAACGCTTTTTAATGTTTTAATAAAGAAAATATGAACATCCTACTCAAACAGTAAAAGAAGGTCAAGGCCAATAAATTCAGTGCAATATAATGGAGGCGAGTGCTTTTGAAACGACATAATTTTCATTTGACTTTCATTAAGTGTTTCTCACTTGTGATTTCAATTCATTCATTACTGAATATAACAAATCATTGGGAATTTGTGTGACATCTGAAACGATTATGTTAAAAATCAAAGCGTTTTTTAAATCGCTTCCCCACAACACAAATATCCTTTGAAATATATTCCCTGCATCTAAAAATATCTGTACTGTAAAGTACTCACTTTGGAAGGCTTGCAGCCTAAGCATACGAATTAAATTTAAGTCACATTTCCTGAAAGGTTAATTGAATCATTTAAATTGAATTGAATTCGTTGTGTGAGAGTCTCAGAAACAAGTTACATTAATAAATTAATCAATTTTTACACGAATCTTTTTTAAGTTGTATCACAATCCCATATAAAATATATAACTAAATAAAAAAAGACGTAGGAAAAAAGGCGCAATGTCTAAGGATAAGAATTTTTAAAGGATGCCCCAATCTTATATCGAAAGGATAAAGTATCACTTTTATTAAAATATTTTCATTATTATTAAAGAAGTGAGAAAAGAGTTTATCTTAATCGTTGTTAATTTATTTACATAGATCAAAAAATTTTGTATGATGATATAAATTTCTGGTATATTCTTATGGCATGAAAAGTCTTTTAAAAAAGCACAGAAAGAATTTTTTCTCAAGCATTTCGTAGTAAAGTCATTTTATTAAATCAGTATGCCACTAAATGTTTATAATTGACCTAAGTAAAGCGAAAAAGTCCATACAAAGTATTTTTTATAGAAAACACCATTGGACCAAATTTTAAGGCGATTTAAATCTCTATGCGCATTCCTATCACACATTTAAATGCTTACAAGCATACTTCAATTCGCAATATTAGGACTATTACTTTCTAATACAGCAAATGGTATGAAAATTTTGAACATGGCGATTTTTATATAGACGAAAATCTACAAATGCTAAATGAGTCTAGTAAACTATTCCAACGCTCTTTTTTTTAAGTGCAAATGAATGAATGAATTGACTGAGGCAGAAATCCATTACGTTCATCCAAAATTATAAGATCACTTTTTTCACATTTTATATTCAATATTCATAAATGTTTTAGCCGATTCGTAAAGATGCAATTTTAGCTAACTCATCTGTTGGGCCGTACACAATAAAATAAATTGAAAACAATTCATAGAAAGCTACATTTGGTGGGTGGGTGGGCAAAAAATTTCTTGACTTATCAAATCTATTATCAAACAATAAAAATAATTTGGTTCCATAAGACTTTTCAATGTGTTGGCATAGACAGAACAATGATTGCTTGAAATGTTTTGTTAACTGGCAGTCTCTAAAGTCCTTAAAAAGTCCATTTTATGATGGGGATGAGTTTGTTATTGAACAACTTGTTATTGCCAATAAAAAACCATACACCATTGTTGTCTATAGAATAAATGATAATTAGGCGATAACGCCTGTTACCAATAAATGACAACTTAATAAAATCAATATCCATACAAATGCTGTTTATTTATTTTCTACACATGAATACAACAAGTGAAAATGTTATAATTCAGTTAAAGCCGAATCTTATACATCTGTCACTTAAGTAAACTTTACCGAAATAGTTTTGATTTATCTTGAAGATGAAATGACCGTATAAAATTTCTAAAATTTGTGGCATTATTTTTATTTATAATGTATAATAAAAGGCAAAAGTGAAACGATTTGAACATTGAAATTTATTTGAATTTATTAAAATTTCAATGACTTTGCTAAACTTTAAAATGTTACAATCAGAATAATTTTAAACGCAAATAAAAAGACACCCAAAAAAGTCTCGAGTTTTACTATTTACTTTTTGAACAATACAAATGGTTTAACGAAATGTATATAACCTCTGTTTATAAGTAATGAGGACAACAGTCACTAAGTGCACCCATCCGTACTTTTAGATGTTCAAATTAGAATTTGAATATTTCAATTTGAAAGTATGAAAAGAAGATGAAATATGAGTGCGATATAAATGAGAAACTGAATAAACAAATAAAGTTAATTTTTCAAGCATTATAAGCTTCAATGTGGGTGATCGATTCATTCATTCATCATACTTCATTCATTCACAATTCTGTATTACCATATCATAAGTACAATTTCTATTAATGTAGCTTGTAGCAAAATGTTTTAGCAGCGTAAAAGTTATTCTTCCAATGCAAGACCAAAGTGATATCATCTTACTATAAACATTGAGAATGGATCAATTTGTGCTATTTTCAGTGAGAACTTTCGTGAAAGAAATTCTAATATTTCTGCCACATTAAAGCCTTTAATGTTATGTTAATTTTAATGAACCAACTACCTTTCTAAAATGTCAAAGTATCAGCCTTAAATGCATTCAAATTTAATATTGAGAAAAAGTTTACATACTTTAGAGGACTCCTAATTTCTCATTTAGGTGTAGCCAATATTTAAAAAAAAAATAATTGTACCCACACTCATAGTCGTTGTTAACAAGGACAATAAACAAATTTAAGTAAAACAATATAGAAATGCCTCTAACAAAAACAGCTTAAAGGAGTACAAGTCTAAATATAATAAATAAAATGTCAGCCAGGCAGACCTCAAATAGTTGTCTGCATAACCGAAAACTATTCAACTAATCAAAATCAAATAATATATATATGTATGTGGTACCTACATAACACCAACCAGACATTAAGAATATTCTAATTTTAGCAGAATGTTTAAAGCATTAGAAACTAAATGTTACAAAGTGCACCAGCAGCATGAAAGCTCGAATTCTGTTAATTGCAAAAATTGAGATATCGGTCTAAAATTTGTTAGAAATGTAAAAAATTTTACAACTTGTTGATAGTAAAATAGAACAATTCAGTTAAACGGATCGCTGATCGTACAGTCCATTGGTTTTCGCCAGTTACGTAAGCAAGAAGATGCAATTTTTCAAGATTATTTTACAAATCCTTGATCCTTGATTTTGCACTTGTTGTATAAAAAAATTGAACGCTACAACAGAAAGTTTTTTATGTACTGAAATAATCGTTTTAATTTTTATTCTTTACTGCAACGCAATATTGAAAATTCCTGTAACTATTTTGGCTTTATAAATTCAAGCATGAAAAAAATCAACGACATCGATAAATTTTTAGAAGTTTCGTTTATTATTCTTAAGTCTTTCAGAATATAAAGAACATTTAATTTTGAATTTAATTTATGCAGAATAGAGAAAATTCAGCAATATCCTTTTAATCCAACATGATTGACAAAACTGCTATATGTGAGATATCCTAGTTTTGGATTTATTTGCAGAACTATGCTAAATCGAATGTTATAGTTAAAAATGAATTTACCTCAAGTCCTTCTGTAGATTAAATAAACTTCATGATATGCCCTTTGCCTCTAATTCTAGAAACAGTTTTAGAAACTTATGCAGAAATCTTGAGTAGGTGTATGTAGGTGTATTTCTTCTTTAAAGATCGAATCAGAATATTTTCCTACTTTGATTAAAACGTGTCTGCATGTCTATTATCTGACGATGTGAATGTATTAACGTATTATGGCTCGAAATTTTCAATATATTTTAGGTATTATGGATTAATAGACCAGAACCAAAGATTACTAAAAATGATTAAGATAAAACGATTTCTAGCACTATTCTCCATATAACTTCTCTATTTTAAAAAAAATCTCATTTCATATAAAAAAAACTTACAATTTCAAATAATTTTTAACAAAAAATTTTTTGTATACCAAATTTCCAATAATTTGGTCAACTTTTTAAACCCCTCCCCAGAAAGCCCAGAAGCTTTTCAAAACATTCTAAAATTGCCATTTGTTTAACTTTTTTGACTTCTAAAGCATTTTATGCATCGTTTTAAGCAAACATTAAGCAAAAATGTGCAGGGCATTTAAGAGCCGACCCTGATCGTCTCTAAAACTATTAGTTGCTTTATTTTTTCTATTATTGTTCTCGATCTAAATCTCCTATTATGCTCTGCTCAAACAACAAACAACAAACATGACTTCCTTTCTCTTGTTGTATTTTATATTGTTTAAAAAATATTGTAACATTTTATTGGTGTAGTGTTTATTATTGTATGATGCTACCCAGTCTCTTAAGTCATCGAAAACTTTCATATATATGTACATGCCTCCATATGTTGTGTTTAGCCGGAACGACTTGATGAAAACTTGTTACAACTCGCACTAAACTTTAGAAAAGGGAAATGTGTATTCTTGCTGTTTGCATGAATGTTATGAAAAATATTTTGTTGGGTCAAAGTCATATATAACAATGCAGTAAAAATGTTATAGTCGTTCGAAGTCGACTTGTGCATACACTATAATATTGTTTTAAATAACTAAAATTACAAATTGCAATAATTATCAAACGGTCCACAAAATGGAAATGAATAATTTTGAAAAGCCTTTAAAATGTTTGCTTTATGGAAGAATCTGTATAATACGTACGAATTAAGTACAAACAGTGCTTATGTATCAGGCATTTAAAAATAATACTTTTTCCATAATATTTCGATTCATAATGTTTCCAATTGTAAAGTACTTCAGTTAAAAAATATTTGTTTATGTTTTGGTCCAGAAGCAATTATTACTAAAATTCCTTAAAATCGAACCAATATTTCGACCACTCCCCATTTAAATAAATACCTTATGCGGAAAAAATTACAATTTCAAATATATTTTAACATAAATTGACGCTGAATTGTATTTTAACTCAGAAAACATGTGTACTAAAATTGGTTCAGATCGGTTCATTTTTACGATTATGCCCTTTTTGAAAAAGAAGCATAATCTGGATAAAAGTTGCAATTTTGAATATATTTTAACGAAATTGAACATTATTGTATTTTGACATAAAAAATTAATGTATGAAATTTGGTCCAGGTGGGTCCATTTTTGAATTGCCTCTCATATAACAAATTTTTGAAATTTCGTTGATTTGTTCTCTTATTTGACTTAAATCACATTAAGCAAAGAGTCGATCCCGAACGACAACAAAGTTCTTGCTTAGTTTTTGTGTAATTTTTCTAATGTAGGGTATAAAAATGTTTGTCACAATTTTGCAATTATTGTAACGGAAAAGGAAATAAGAAGAAGAAGAATACAAACTAAAATTTGCTCACATTTTGTTAGTTAGTCTAGTAGTCAAAATAGTTATAATAATAATAATAATTGTATAGTTTAACCTTGATATATGTTTGACTCTATTATATGTACTCTGGGAAAAAAGAAGTTATTTTCATTAGTCTCATAAAATTCTATTTATGTGTTTCAGGTCTGATGAGAAACTAAGTGGAATTGGGATAGGAAAATTGAGAGATAAGGTGTGAAGTACAAATGGGAAATAGAAAATTGTACAAAAGGAGAAGGAATAAAACTATTTAAAAGTATTTTAAAAGATGATTCAAGAAAATGGTGATTCATTTCATGCCCATAAGAAATTGAAGTCATGAAATATTATAATTTTGAATAAGCGTCATCTTAAAATATCCAGAAGAACTTGAGATAGAGCGTCATAACATTTTACTGATTGATTCAGTATAATTTTCTTCGCAATGATTCAAAAACATCTGTACGTCGGTCTGTTTCTGAAGTCTATGCTTGTAAATTTGTTTAATTTAGGAAATAGGCAGGTCTTGATACAAAGGAAAAAGGAACTGTATATGAACAAGAGGCAACAATTTTACAAGAAGTCTTAATACTCGACTAGAATTTTATATATCTAGAGTTTTGTCTTAATAATACAGAATATTTTCATTTTTACGATCCGGAATATGTTTACCACATACAGGCGGGCTTACGGATAAACAAACAAGTGACATGTTAAAATCGTTCCACAATTTTATGCTGATAAAGGTAAATCTGCATATAGTTTCTAATATTTTTTTCCAATTATTACAAACATTATCATTAAATAAGTCAGAATCACATCTACGTTTCTATTGCTCTCCACTTTACAGAGAGTGAAACCTTGTACCGATTACTATTCAAGTTTTTACATTAAAAATTTTAAGTTTCTTAGCTACTTCTACTGCATTATTGTAGGTATGATCTTGTAATAAATGTATAAAAATGGAAAAATTGACAGCCCCCACTTAAAGTTATGAAGCTACCAATTCTAACATCTTTTAGTTCTTATTAATTATTACTGAGTTACTGAGTACCCATTTACAACCCGAAGTAGAATACAAAAATTTAATGCATACATTTTGCATCTATCTAAAATGATAAAATGGAGGCACGCCTATTACATATAATTTATGGTATTCAAGATTTAATCAAATGTAACTTCTTTAAATATTCTATAATTTTGATACTTTATTAACACTTAAAGATTTTAATTTTTACAGTTCATGCAACTATGATGGCTTAAAGTTTGATGTTTATCCGAAATGTAGCATTTCTATAAAATTTGTTGGGTCTTTTTTGATGATGCAAGCGTTATAACAAAACTATTATATTCACCATGTTATTATTGTATTTTTCAATGGCATGGCGCAATGAAATTCAGATTTTTTATTAACCAAAAAAATATAGAATGTAAATTAACATAATTATAGTATTTATATTTCCTCAAGTCGAATTAAAAAATTTTGACTACAAGTAAAATCTTAATGTGAAATATAATTTTTGTCTCATTAACACAATTAATTAATAAACTTTAAAGTAATATTTTAAATCACAAATTAATGTAAGAAACAATAGAAGCAAATAAATATTAATTGTGACCAATACCTTATATATATTTATATATATATATATATATATATATATATATATGTACTGCAAAAAAATTGAAAAAAATTATTAATTATGAATCGATTTCCTCAAATGTTGGTTCTGGTGTATTCATGGCATAACCTAATGATTGTAAAGCTTTTCGTATATCCACGAAAACTGTGGGATCTTCAATTGTAGCTGGCAGTACAACACATTCATTTTTAGCGAAATCTGCTAAAGCTTTACGCATCGTTTTACCAGAACGGGTACGTGGCAAACCCTTCACGGGTGCAACTAAACGAAATGATGCTATAGGTCCAATAATTGAACGTATATTTTGTATAATCTCTGTGGATAATTTTGAACTATTTTTTGTACAATTTGGTCTTGGTACATATAAACATAAAGGTACTTGTCCCTTAGTTGACTCCGGTACTCCAAATACCGCCGCATCCATAACATCAGGATGACGTAAAACAGCATCCTCTAGACTTGATGTCGATATGCGATGACCAGCCACATTAATAATATCATCGGCACGTGCTGTCACATACACATATCCATTAATATCCTTATAGCCTGCATCCATTGTGTCATAATAGCCCTTAAATCATGAATTATAAATATGCAGAATTATTAATATGCAAAATTAAGCACATATTCTTATAATTTTTATATATCATTACTGGATATGTTGTGAAATAGATTTTTCGAAACATTTCATCATTTTTGTATAGCGTAGACATGTTACCAGGTGGCAAAGGTAATTGTATAGTTATCCTACCTAATTGCAATGGTTCACATTCTGTTCCATCTTCTTGTAAAATTTTAACTGAAATTTTTAAATTAATCATCAATTAAATAGTAAATTTGAGGGTTGTAAAAATGTCGTACTATTATAACCCATAAAAGGTAGCCCCGTTGTAAATTTTGGCGGATCAAGACTATGTTGAAAACCTAAACATGTAGCTGTTATGGCAGAACCAGTTTCAGTCTGCCACCAATTATTTAGTACGGGAACTTTAAAAACTTTTTCTACCCAATTTTTGGTTTCTAAATCACAATGTTCGCCAGCTATAAATATAGCACGCAATGATTTTAATGAATGCTTGCATCCATATTTACAATCCGGATCGGCACGGCGTAATACCCGAAATGCTGTTGGTACAGAAAATAACGAAACAACTCGATGTTGTTCAATTATTCTGCGAAATGGAAAAAAATATAAGATTTTTTTTCTGTTAAATCTTAAAGAATATATTACTTATTTTTTACCTATAATATGATCCAGGATCAGGAGTTCTATCCGGTTTACCTTCATACATTACACTAGTAGCACCATATAATAATGGGCCATAACAAATGTAAGAATGCCCCACTACCCAACCTAAATCTGACGCATTCCACCAAACATCATCCGGTGTAATGCCATAGATCATTTTCATTGTATACATGAGAATCACTAGGTGACCGCCAATTGGCCTTTGTACACCCTTAGGTTTATCGGTTGTACCCGATGTATATAATATGTAAAGAGGTTCATTGGCTTCAACAGGAACACAATCTACGGAGTTGCACAAATTTTGTAATACATGCCAATCCAAATCAGTTTTAGGATCTAATGTTGAGGTTGCAACTTTATCACGTTGAAATATTATGTTACATTTTGGTTTCCAACTGGACATTTCTACAGCAGCATGTAATATATCCAAATATGGTATTATTTTACCCGGTTCAACACCACAGTTCGCTGCTATAATAACTTTGGGACGAGCATGTTCGATCCGTGCACATAATTCGCTAGCTGCAAAACCGCCAAATACCACCGAATGTACAGCTCCGATTCGTGCCGTAGCCAACATTGCAATAACAGCTTCTGGTATTAGAGGCATGTAGATAACAACTCTATCACCACGTTTTACTCCCAATTGTGATAAACCATGACCCAAAAGATTTGTCTTAAATACAAATTAAACATATAAATTTTGCATTTTGATTTATTGCCTTTCTTTGAATTACCTTATTAAATAACTCCTGATATGTTACATGACGTATGGTATTGGTTAGAGGACTATCATGTATGAGGGCAACTTTACTGCCTTTCCCATTTAAAACATGACGATCTACAGCATTGTAACAAGCATTTAAATGGCCACCCACATACCATTTAGTGAAAGGAGCATTTGTATTATCTAAGACGCAATCCCATTTCTTAAACCAATCCACGTGATGGCCCAATTCTCTCCAAAATTCTGTCGGGTTTTCTATTGAACGTTTATATGCATTTACATAAATCGGATCGAGATCATTATTCAGTAAATTATCTATAAAAAGATCAAATAGATTTTATTTTCAAAAAGAGTGAATTAATACAAATATGAACTGAAAGATTTATATTTAAAGCCATGTAATAGATGTATGTAGATGTCGAAACACATCTAATTAAAAAGTATTACATTTGTATATATAAGCTCATGAATATTTATCAAAAAAAGACCAAGTGTGCTCATTAGAATTTATTGGAATTAAATGTTTTTAAAACAAAACCAAATGAACCAAAATATAAAGAACATAACTAAACTGCGCCTTCAATTTTAATGTGTGTATATGTATGTGTAATATGTAAATATATCTGAGCGAAATGAAATGTTACAAAAAAAAAAAAAAAATAGGCAGAACAAAAAAAAAGAAATCAAAACAAAAAAAAAACACTGAACTTTAAAACATATCGAATGTCCATAATGAAGAGCCCTTTAAATAATTTACTCTTGCTAAATATTTTTGTATTCCAAATGAAAAACCAAACAAACAAAAAACAGGGATAGTGAATGAGTGTCATGCAAAATGCAAAATGCCTTTAATAATTTTTACTTATTGATTATTGATTCTAAGTAAGAAAAATTTACATGAACCAACAGATTTATGAATGAATTAATTAGAAGACTTTCATCTGATTAATCTTTAAGTCATTATTTAACTTTCAAATTATGATTTAACTTTTGAATCACACAAAAATATTTATTTTAATTTGAGTTGAGCTTAGAAAAGTACATATGTAAAAATTTTAATTTATATTTGTTGATGAATCCATAAAAGGAAATCTTCCAAAATTTTAAATATTTACATTAATTTTAGTCAGACTTAAGAAATTGCTTATTTTCTCATTTTGCCGTATTATTTATTAATCGAAATGTCATCAGACTTATTTCTAAAAAAAAAAATTCGTAGCCCTATATGTTAATGATTCATATAAATAAAAATCATTCATCAGTCTAACCTTCAAGTCATTCATTTAAATCTTACACTATAAATATTTACATTAATTTGAATTGAAAGGAAATAAATGCATATTATTTAACTTCTTCAGATTATTAATTAAATCATTCGTAATGTTATTAAGTTATTTACAAGAAATTTACAAAGAATTTTTTGCCACGATCCACATTACATTTAAGTCGAATAATCAGAACATTTTTCTAGCAATTCCTAAAATAAACCAATTCTTGATTAAGGAAACTGGAAAATCTTCTTCAAATGTCTGAATTCAATTTCACGATAAATTATCTGTACGAATAATGCAGTTGCTAAACTTGTTTGATAACATTTTGATGTCAAAATGGATCACAATGCAGCTAATGAAGATCCAACAAAAACATTATTTAATATAAATGAATAATAAACCATTAAATCTCTGAAAGATTAAAATTTAATTGGTTTGTTACGCTATAAGAAAAACATTCACCATTTTCATATCATAAGACAAAATTCCACTGATTTTCCGAATGATCTTAGAGATTTCTTTCTTTTTACTTCTTTTTCAAAATTAATTCATTTTATGCTTCCTATGTGAAATAAACTTTTCGTAAGAGATTTTTATATAATTAATTATTATCTTTAATGTTTTATTTTTTATAAAATCATTAACTTACATGAGTTACTTGATCCCATTTCTAGTCAATTTTCTATTTTATTTAAAATACTTTTGGTTTCGGTTTTTTTTGTTTTTTTTTGTTTTTTTTTTTTTTTTTTTTGGGAGATTTTCTGCTCGTATTTCAACTACAATATTATTAAAATTGTAATTTTTAATTTTCACTTTCAATGATATTTACAATTTTTTTTTTTTAAATATTTTATGCTCAATCATTCAATTTTATATTTTTGTACTTTAAATCAATAAATAAACAAAATATTCATCAGTTCTAAATTATTATTATTAATTAATTAAACAATTTTTTTAACTTTTATTTTGTGTTAGAATAATTGTAAAATTTTTAAAATCGTCATTCGATAATTTGTAAGAAAATTGTTTATTGCGTCTATATGCGCTCTTTATTGTAATCAGACTAAATGTTTAGACTTTTGCGCATTTGACACAAGTGAGAAAGTAATTTTATGTTAATTATTTATTGATTTCATTTTGAATTAATTGTACATTAATATAATGAATTGTTTTTTTTTTTTTTGCTTTTTTTTCATTTTCATTTATTTGTTTCTTCTTTTTCTTTTTTGCTGAAATTCTCAATCTTATAATTTTTGATGGAAAAGACAGAATTGTAACAAAAAAATTATACTTTCATTTCTTTGGTATTAAGTCAAAATTTTTAATGCAATTAATTCAATCGAAACTGTTTACCGATTCCAAGGAATAATATAATATTCTTGTACTCATGTAATGCCATTTATCTGTAAAATTCATTAAATTCATTAAATTCATTAAATTCATTAAATTCATTAAACAGTAGGTATTCAAAGTTTTACTACAATTGTCTGTTAAAATTTTTCAAATATAAATAATTATGTTGCATCTAAACATTAAGGTATTGTAACGTGAATAGTAACGTAAACAATAATAAAATACTTCATAATTTTGTAAATGCTTCGTAAAGACAATCAGAATGTAAAACTTTGCTTTGCAACTCATAATATATTTATGATATTTGATAATAATATATACATTTATAAGTTTTGTGTTTATGTTTGTATGAAATACCCTACATATCTACTTCTGGTCCCTTTTGCTCAATGGCTTGAAAGAGACTCCAATTCAAGCATATTTACTTAACTATTTGCACGTTTAAAATTTGACAATGTTTAATTCTTAATAAACTATCAGCTGCTTGAGAAATTTTTTCACAAATTCGATACTTGAACTTATTTTATATTAAAGTCAAAAGTTTTCAAAAGTAAAGAGCATCGCTCTTTTTTGGAAAACATTTTAATGTACTTTTCTAACCAATATTGCTACAACTAAGCTAATTTAATACAAATAGAAAACTGCATGGATTGAATTCAGACGGTATCGATTGAGACAGTAGCGAATCACTTTCCGCACTTTTTATTAAACGTTATTACAAGAAATAAAGAAATGATCTCCTAACCCACTTGAGATAAACCCACCATTTACTGCATCGGTGTCTGTCCATATAAATGGAAATGTTTCAGATATATTGATGAAATTTAATAGATTTGACATACGTACGAAATCTATTGCACCGACCTATTTTTACAATTATTTCCTCTGTAACACTTTGTCTAAAAATTTTTTATTAATCTAATTTGTAAAATTTTTTAGAGATAACGCCCTTGCCAATTTCTGGAACTCTTCCCACATCAATTAATTTCACCGATATACAAAAAGCCGAACAAAATCGTGATAAGATCGATTCAGACTAAGGACGTTTGAAACCCAACCGGCCAATTGAAGATCTATAAAACGCATTAATATTTTCTTGCGATTAAGTAAAAATAAAAAATTGAAGAAAAATGGTAAATGGTAACGGAAATTTAATATTTTTTTCCTCTAAAAGGTTCTTGGTTAAAACAAGAAAAAAAATTTCATTTGTATGTTAATAATGATTAAATGTAGTCTTCTACAGCCTTATTAAAAGAAAGAAAGACAAAATTAAACAAAAGATATTAAAAAGTCAACAAAAACTAAATTTAAAAATATATAGCAAAATAATTTGTGTAGATATTGAAAATCGTGAAATAGAAAAGCAAGTAACAACAGAGTTTATATTAAAAGTAAATTTATTTAAATATTATTAATTAAAAGAACTAGAATATTAATTGAAAAATGTAAATTGAAAAAGATGGTATCCATTGCTAATTTCGAAAAGGACTCTACATCACTTATTGTAAAGTGCCAAATGCACATACGTATCCAAAAAAGTTGCTGTTTCCATGAAAACTTCTTTGGGAATGTAAAAGATGGAATCATTTGATCCATATGAAAAATTTGAACGAGCTAAATTAATTTTTTTTTAAAATACCACAAAGAAGTACGTATTTTGTAGAGTAAAAAGATAAAATGTTATTACAAATAAATTTAATACACTAGTTTTGACCAAACCCATCTACACATTTAAGCTTTGTCCTTATCAAAAATTTTTAGCACACTCTTTATTTTACTCTTTGACATTATAATCTTATTATAAAAATACGATGGAGGGTTTTTAGTAGTCTATTTGTAAAATTTTACACAATTAAGCATCTTAAATTGTTTAGGATAAATGTTTGAATTAAATCAATTCATTATATTTATGATGATGATAAAAAAAAATGTCGGTTTATTTACACTGAAAATTAGTTTCTAATTTTCGTACCCATCGCTCAGATATTTAAAGTATATTTGTTTTGTCATTATGTTTGTAATACCTTTTTCGAATCTACTAATACTTTTATTTATAAAATAAAAACTTCAATTTTTGTGAAATTGATTTAGAAAGTGAGCACATTTTTATTTCAATCATAAATATGGAATTTTGCAATTAATTTTGTTTACTCTTTAATCTCTTTAATCTTTGAAGATAATTAACAGTCTTTTCAGAACAAATGGAATATGCCTGTTTTAAAATTTTAAAAGTTGTATTTTAGTACTTTTTTAGAAGATAATTTTTAGTTAACAGAAAATAAAAAAAAGTTACAACAAATGAAAATATTTTATATGCTTATAAGTTTTAACTGGCTTTCCTTCTGGAAATTCACATCCAATTCATGCTTGCTTGACCATAAGTTTTACCTTTTCTTTAGTACTAAACTAGAAGATAAAAAAATACTGCACTTTTGGACTATTCACATTCGATAGGCCAGTAATTAAAAATAAGTGCAAAGAGTCAGTAAAACTACTCTACAACAGAATAGTTTTATATTAACGCCCAAAAAACTTAGTAACTGAACAACTAAAATAAGAATTTAAATGTTAAAAAGTACAACTTTTATATTGCTGGAAAACATGATTTTAAATGATTTTTTAAACCAGCTAATAGTTGGGTTTTCCATATGTAAAATCAAGCTGATTCGATTTTACTACATTGCCCATTTTAAAACTTGGTCCATGAAGAGCAAAAGTCATTTACAAAAGTTTACAATTAAATTTTGCTAACAAATGGAATTTCTTTATACATCCGTAAATGCAAATACCTCTCCTTTTTATAGGTCGACTTTTCATTAAAAAAAAAAAGGAGATCATAAAAATTGTTCAATCATGTTCATGACTATTGGAACAAAACGCGAAATTTTAACAAACTATCTCTAAAATTGCAGCTACTACTTTCATAACAAATTTATGAGGACAAACTTACTTAAATCTAATTCGATAATGATTCCGAATTGTCCAATGTCTAATTTTAATATAATATCTTTAAAATTGCATGTAATACTTTCCTAACAAATTTACAGACTTATAGACTTACTTAAATCTAAACCGATAATGATTCTAAATTACCTGATTAAATGAAAAATGAATTTATTTTAAATAATTCTAAAAAGTAAGCGCCAACTTACGTTGTGGCAAGAAAAATAAAAATTAGACATTTTACAAAAATGGAATTTGCAAGTTTTCATATGTTTTGTATCAACCTCATGTCAATAGGATTTGCTCAATTATATCTATGCCATTACATTTGAACATTGTACATTTGTATTTGACTGAAGCGAAAGTATGCATACCCGCATTTATGCCGTATAATCATGATAATAATAAATGTTACATGACCAATTGGCGGTCCAGGACAAGCTTACTACTTTCATACATAATAAATATGCAAACAAATTATTTGTTATTGTTGCTATTATGCAATTACATTGTCCATAGAATGTTACAGTAAAATACACGGCTGTTAATCCTAAAGTATTTGTATATTTATGGAGTTGACAATTTATAAAAATGCTATTGAAATGGACAATGGATGTTCCACCAATTTTACCGGATGTACAGACATTTTGGAAATGCTTATGCCAAACCATAAATTAGGTAAAAAGTGGTAAAAACTTTTAGCAAACACCATTTGTTGGATTAGAGATTTTTATGGATGTATGTAACAGATAAGTAGAACATTTGAAGTGGACCAACTCAGAAGCACTTTTTGGATCAATAAGTCCGTTATCCGCCTGTTGTAGAGATATTATGATTAAATTTAATAAGTGAAGATATTTTAACGCGAAGGCCCTTGCGCTAAGTTAGTGCTTGAAAATATATTTACAATTTTGTATATTTTGCTTGCGCAATGATTATTTACCAAGCTAAGTCTATCAAATTTAGACAATATCTGTCCACTTTTAGAAAGCCCTTCCCATATAGCGAACATTTCAAATCATTTGAAAATTAATATTTCTATATTTTTAAGTTTTAATTCGAATTAAGTAAAGTGGGTAATAATGATCAGCTAAAAGATTGTTCCACTTGTTTTACATATAAGATTCTGATAAATAAAACGCAATGCATCTAAGAATAGCAAATTTTCTTAAACGATTTTTCTGAATCTGACTTTAAAGCCAAATTCGGATGTAGCCTTTTAAAATGGCATATCGAAATTATTATTTGCTTAGATCTCATATCATAGATAAATAGATTGCTTTTCGTGTTCTTCGTCCTTTAAGAAGGTAAATGATTAAAAATGATCGCACAATAGTTTTATTCAATATTCTTCTAAGCCAAATCGATTCATTAGGTCCGATTAGATATTAAGCTTACTTTTGTTTTTAATACTTTGCGAAAACATTTAAATATGAATTCAAAGCCATAATCTGACAGAGAGATAAGTTGCAATGTAAAAATAAATAGACAATATTAAGTGATAAATGGCTCAAGAGTTTAAGAAATGACGGTGAATAACAAAACTTATCATACTGACATGATCTAGAAGACAACTACGCAAATGTATATTTGTATAATCAAGAACAAGTAAAAGCATAAGAAAGAAGAAAAGGAAAAGTATTAACGAAAGCATACAAAAAAGGGGTAAAAAAAAAAATTTTAGTTTCTCGCACATTGTGTTACAAAATTTGCTTTATACTTTAATAGACGTTTTATATATAAAATTGGCAAAAAAAAATAAGAAAATAAGAAAATAAAAAAAAAACGAAAAATTAAATGAAATGAAAGTTTTTTCATTGTACAAAAACTATGTAAACATAAAAATTCTAGTCACGTTTCGGATAACGCATGCTTTATGTAGAGCTATGCATTTTGGTATGCGAAAAAAATGATGAAAATATAACATAAAATAAAATAAAATGGCCAAGGATAAGTCTTAAAGGAATAAAAATATTTTATATATAAAAGTAAAGCATTAGATGATTTTCATGTAAAATATATAATCGAAGAAGCTTTCTTTCTTTCTATATTAGAATAATCAGGTTTCTTGCAAACACTAACATTAACATTTAAACATGAATTGAAGAGACACTGCTAAGCTAATGTTTTAAGTAGTATAATAAAAAAATGTTTTGACAAAATCTAATAAAATGGAAAACTGAAAGAGAGAGTTATTGCAGATTGTCAAACTAGAAATTTATATGAATATATATATAAAATTATAAATATACATTTCAAACTCGTAATATTGTAAAAAGAATAGAATATAAAATTTTATAAGCAAAACCACTTCTAATACAAAAGAAAAGAATTGTAAGATATTTATGCATGATTAGATTAAACGGAAGGGCTTGAGCCACATCCACTAAACCGATTGATTCAGCAATTATTTCTGATACAATTTACCCATTCCATCCACTCATCTATCTGTAGCTTCTTCGATAGGCCTGTCATCTCACCTTGTAAATTTACTGCTAAGCTACAGAGTGCACTTATGGACATGTTTTGATTGACTTTGCCGTGGGAGCGTGTTTTGACCATATTGAAAACAGTTATTATTAAACCACTTTTACGAGCATTTCCTATATAACGGATGTTATATGAAAAAGTCCTTCTTTGAGAAAAATTTACAATTTCTAAAAGCTTTTCACGAAAATTGGGACAGTACAATATTGTCATACAATATTTTTGGTCCAAAACGTTTGTTGTTTTGAATCTATCTTTCCCTATGACGAACTTTGCAAATCATTTTAAAATTTTTTATTTTCCTTTACTTTCTCTATTTGTACTTAAGTTTTTTTAGATTGTCTGATCATATTAAATGAAATAGTGCATGATATTTGAAAGTCGTGGTTATTTCATTAAAGACGAAACAAACAAATTTACGTACTATAATTCAAAATGTCTCCCATTTAAAGTAGTTCTTAACTTTTGCCAAAACTACCAGAGTCTTTAAATTTAACTTATCTAAAATAATTTTATCATTCATAGGATGCTTCCACAGTAATGAAATTTTCGGAAATTTTTAAACCTTCATTGAACGCTAATGTTGCATTAGGCAGCGCTAAGTCTTACGGTAAAATTATACTTAACTATTTCCATTAATGTAGTTCCAAATTAAAAGAATTAGAAAAATACTAAGAATTAAAGCATAAGAAAATGCATTTAAGACCAAATCTTGAAAATCCCTTACCATTTACTAAAAAATTATAGTTCAGGGACATTTCCGGTTAGGCTTTTCACTTATACAAAATTTCACCTTTCTATTTTTTATAGCTTGCAATTAATAAGCATAAAATTAGGTGTACTCAATTTACGGGCACTTTGGGCGTGTCCTTTGACTAATTTTACGTATTTTCAATATGAATTTGCCCGCAAAAATTTTCGATGTTACCGCCGTATTTGAGCTCGTTATCTCTTTTTTTTGTAATCAGAAGAAATTTAACAGCACATGGGCAAACGGACAGACATGCTTAAATCGATTAAGAGTTTGATGCTGATCAAGAATATAGTTTATAAAATATCGGATCCTTTCTATTGGATATTACAAGCATAATAACAAAATGAATATACCTCCAACCTGGGTCTAAAAAGCAGTTTCTAATATATTGATTCTTAATATTGCGAAGTTTTTACACAAATATATTCTCAAGAACTTTTGATACTATTTTAACATATGCATTTTTGCACCGCACTTAACAAGTTGTGAACTTTTACAATGCCAGTCTCCACTATTATCAACCAAGAGAACGTACTGATAGAGATGAACTACAGAGTAATAGCAGGCAAATATCAGATAGGAACCACAGATCCGCCTGTAGTAGAATTATAAGACGATGCTCTGGCATCCACTTAGAAAGCGCTGCACAACATTTCACTGCAGACCACGCATGATCATTATTAGCACTACAAATGAATCACAATTTTCTCCCCCATTGGCGTAACCTAAACTGTTAGCCATCACAATCGTAATTGCAGGTTTTAAAATAGTGCCATGACGAAATTATTGTATCGTATTGTTGAACTCGCCATCGAATGGCACAAGTATTGTGCAACTTTGTAACGCATTTTAGTATTATATGAACTGTGCATATAACGTCCCTCGTGAAGAACGCTTGAACTTGAAATAAAGTAGGTTCCAAATTTTATGATGTTGTACAGTCAATCTCATTAAAATATGACACAGACGCCACCTACAGATTACATTGCTTTACACAATAGTTATTTCTGGATATTTTTAAATAATTTCTTAATAATAGAGAATTTCGTTTCCAAATTTCATGTATTTTATAAATGATGTTGTGGTCACCATAATTCACAACTTCACGATTCTTTGCTATTGAAAATCTCATTATTATATATATATATATATTTGAAAGTTTTTCCTTGTTCTTGCTACAATTTCACTTGACTTGAATATTTAATATGAGGAAAATCAAACAAATACTCTAATTAAAATGCTTCACATACAATGAGGGTAGAAAAGCTGGATGAAAACTAAAAAGTAGACACAATATGTAGTGAAACAATATAACAGTTTGTTTCCTTAAACAATGCTAATAAATAAACATAGAGACCGAGAGCAGCAGCATTGAGAATGCAATGAAGAAAATATTAAAGAGACGATAAATATGTACGTACGTCTTATGTATTTTTGATAAAATGTTGAATTATTGTCTTCAGATTTCTGCTCCTAACAAGAATAAGTCTTAATTCCAGATATGTACACGAAACAGAATTCGTGTTAATAACAAATTGTCGCATCTAACCAAATTTCGAAAAATTTCCAAATAGTCGAAAATTTTTAATGGAGCAATTCCATAAGAATTTTTTATTACAAACATATATTTTGATTTCTGCAAAATTTTAAAGGTGTACGCTATTTTAGACAAAATATTACATAAACATTACTAAAAAATTCTTGAATTATATGTGAACCATAATCATACCTGACGATCGCAGTACTCTTAAAAATAAATTCCCAACCAGTCAGTGTTGATTTCCCTACCAAATTTATTAAGCTAACACCTTATATGAAACTTTCCCGAACGTACTTCAAATCACGTACGTTGCTTATGTTGAAGCATAATTTAAAAGTCTCTTCCAGATATCTAAAATTACATCTAGTTAATGCGATTCAAATTAAGATATTAAAAATCCTAAAAATCGACAACATTCGATATATTACCTGCGGATTTTCAAGATTAGTGCCATCATTCAAATATACCGTAAATATTTGAAAACATCCACGCCTCCATTACTTTGCTTAACATAATTAAAAAGTCAGAAAACTGCTTTTTCAGCAAAAATTTAAAGAAATTGTAATTTGTAAATGAGTTTGTAATTTTTAAACAGCGGATTCAAAAAAACAAGGCACACCGATTTTTATTAAGGATATATTCCAAACCTTACATTGTTTTTATATGTCAAAATTTCAAAAGAGAGGGCTCTTCATGGAGAGTGTCAAAATACTTCGAATTTAACCGTTTTCGTCCACTTGCCGGCAAGTACCAGGCGGACGGATGGGCGGACAGATAAAGGGATGATCAAGCGAATTGATCAATCGGTAAATAAAAATGTAATCCACCACAAACCGTTGAACGAGAAATCTTTATGTATATATAATTATTACATGCTTAATATTCATTTTATTGAAACCAAATTGAGATTGCAAAAGCTAAAAGCCATTCGGGTAAAGGCCATCTTGTTACAATTTTGTTAATTTTCCGAAATTGCGAGCAATATCCTGCTAGCGAAATTACATGGGTAGGCGTTAAGACGGCTAGGCGTAGATATAGACAGACTTTTTAAATCGATTAAATCGATTTAAAAAGTCTTGGGAATCGCTAAATATTGTTGCGTGTATCTTAAACCCGTCTGGATACACTGATCGCAAAAGTTATGTTATACTTTTCAAAAAAGCAACAACAAAAAAAAAGACGCTCCTGATTGTGTCACTCTTATTTTACACGTTCTCCCATAATACATATCTCCGGCATAGCTTCTTGAGAGCTTAAAAAATTACATATAAATATTGAGTGGTGGGTATTTATTTAAATCCTTCAAACCAACCAAGCACTTGTTCACTTGTTGTATAGTACTTATGTTTTATAGGAGAATGAAAGTAATTTTTGTTTTGTTTATATGAAATTTTCATTTTTATGTCGTTTTACTGTTTCTTTTTGCTTGGAAAGCAATATCAATTCGATTTAAGTATGTAATGCACGTTATTGTCATTTCATTTAACTTTCCCTTTCTCTATACAGGATACAGAGTATACCACTAGTGACATGGCAATTTCTGCAGAATCAAAAGTACATTTATAAATTGATATAAATTTTTCTGTACCATTAAAAAATCTTATAATTTTTAAGTATTTTAGGACTTTATTCATAATTTTGCAAGAACAAATCGAGCTTATAATATTAAGGCAAATTGAATCAGAACGTAACGCTTTCTAAGAATATGTGTCACAAATATTCTGAAGTGTCGAATGGACTGCTGCAAAAAGTGTATATCTAAAATCTTATAAGACTACACGTCATAAGTAGATAAATAAATCTTATTTGAAAAAATTACATATAAAAAGTGTAATCAAAATATGCAAATTTTCAAAAAGAGCAACATCATCTCAGATGACATTTATAAAAGTACTATATTAGAAATGGGCTTATCCATTTTTGTAATGTACATAAATATATAAATAATACTTTTACAATCGCGCTTCTCTCGTTATTACTAATTTAATATTTAATATAATTTAATATTTAATAAAAATATTAGACTATTAAAGACACTTAAAAATTTTCTTAATTTTCTTTTCGTTTTTGTACTCATCACCCAGAGGTTGGGAGTATATTCATTTTGTTATTATGCTTAAACCACCCAAACAGAAATTTTGCAGATCCTACAAAGTGTAAATATTTTTGATCAGCATCAAATCCTGAATCTATAACCCCGACTACCTGTCCGTCTGATCGTCTGAGTGTGTGTTGTTAGCATTTTCCTTGTCGCAAAAAACAGGGTATTAAGGTCAGGTTTGGCAGAAACATTGGAAGTTTTTGCAGGCAGATTGATATTAAGAATGGGCAAAATTATATAAAGGATACGCTAGCAATGAAAATTAAACTGAAAGAGAACCGGCAAAAAGTAAAAGATGCCGCTAGTCACCTAATAAACCATTTAAAATCTCCATTAAAAAAAATTGACCAAATCAATCAACATCTAACACTGAAATCTCAATGCTTATATTGAAACTTTACGTGTCATTTCTTACAATTCGAAATCAACTTTAACATCACGATCTCTATTAATTCAGAATCGGCCCTAAAAATAGAGCATGGTGGTTATTTAAAATATAACCTGGGTAAATATAACTCAAAAACACTTTAAAAATATGCAAAAAAAAGTGTTCCGTCCATTACAACCTAGAATTAAGTGCCTTGCAACCGTAATATAATACGTAATACTTAAAATACTATGTTTATATAAAAAGAGGTTTGAAACTGATTTGATGCTAATTGCACTTTCACAAGGAATCATTACTCTATGATATTAATTTATAATTATTATTGTAACCTTAAGAAAGATAATTCAAATAGTAGGCGTATTCTTGCTCAACTTTTTTCTTAGTACTTGGACTGTAAATCGAAGCATTCATAATGGTGAATTTTTATATTAGAAAACAACAGATGAATAAAAAGAATAAAAAGAGAAAGATATTGCAGAAAGATTCCTATTAAATCCACTTTGTAAACACTTTCTTTTTTATACCATTTTAAAAATTAGTTTAAAATTTAGACTTTTTATTATACCTGAATCTTCTTTTTGAATTACTAAAATTAACTGACTTTAAGCATTTAACGAGCAAACGTTTTTACTAAAAAAATTTATCATAAAGTTTAATAATTAGAACTAAAATGTTTGACCTAAATGCCCAACTAATTATATATGAAATTGACAATAAACCAAGAAGATTAATGTAGCTATTTTGCATAAATCTTTGCCTTCTTCAGGGAGGAAGTTTTAAAGTTAGCGAAAAGTGTACATCTATTGAATTAATCTAACAATGTCTATTCACTAATAAAAATATCTCAAATGTTATTTAAAAATATAACTTTAGCCAAATTTAAGATTTTTTTCTGATTCCTATTTTTCATATTTTTATATCCACCTGCCAGAGGGCACATTCATTTTGTCATTATATTTGTAACATCTAAAATGAAGCATCCGAGATGCTACAAAGCATTAATCAGCATTATATTCTGTATCGATTTAGATATGTTAGTCTGTCCATCCGTCTATTCGGGTGTTATTGATATTCTTCCAGTCGCAAAAAAAGCGATATCGAACTCAAATTCGGCAGGTATATTAGAAATTCTTATATGTAATATTGAGAATGGAAAAAATCAGTGTAAAGACACGCCCACAACACAATGTAAGCCAAAAATATCTCTAAGCAAAACTTGGTGAGTTTTTGCGTATTATTTGTAAACTAAAAATGGTAAAAAATGCAAGACCTTTACACGCTCTCTATTTACTACTGAAAAACTGAAACAGGCTCTAAATTGAAATATTTAATGTGTGGACGGTGAGTATCTATGTTGTAGCCCCAACTAAATTTAATTTTCTTTTTTGACTTTCTTTATTAGTGTCATATTTGTCTGGTGTCCTTTCTCACCAACATTGCAAATAAACCAAATTAAGGCACATATTTGCTTTTTGCCTGTTATTTTTTTATATAGCCATTCAATTGTTGTTATTTTGTTAGAAATCTTTGTGTTGATTTCCACTAACAGAGACTTACAAAAGGTCCCTTGTATTTTTCTAAAATACCTTAAGGCTAATTCTATCATAGAAATAAAACATAAAGTTTGCATAAAATATAACAGTCAGCCATTTATTATTAGATAGCTAGCCTGTCTCAACCAAGAGGAGTTATACGGTTACGCCAGACCACCAGACATTTAAATCTAATAACACAAGAATATTGAAATCGTCGATGTTCTTACGCCCTATTCAAGATAGTTCCCAAAATTTTTGGTATGAAATTCTAAGGCCCTAATATACATGAGGGCCTTAAACTACTAGAAAATACCAGAGGTTAAGAAAAAATTTCGACCTTTAAATCAAAGAGTAATTCGAGCTATTCATTCGACCTAAACTAAAGCCTTCAAATCCATTTTTCTTCTGTACTTCGAAATTCATGTACTCTTTTTCGTTTACAAAGAAACCTTTAACTTGGATCTTATTAAAATAAACCTTAGATCTTGTTTAAGCAAAAGTATTGCCTGAGAACTTACACCACAAACTTCATGCATATATTATATAATTCCGCTATTTCTCACAATTCAAATTATTATAATTTAAGTAAACAAAATTGCTGCTTTTCCCATAAAATTCTATGATAGCAAAAAGTTATCATATTTATATAGACTTAGAATTGATTTCCCTTTGGTATTAAATATTAGCATTAAACAGCAAATATTTTATTTTAATGCAATTAGACAAAAATATATGAAGTTTATCTTGGCGGAAGTCTCTTTAATGTCGGTTTCTAATGGACTCATGAAACTTCTTCTGAAAACGAATTGTTTTCAATTTTTTCAATGATTTTTCTCACTCTTTTTTACAATTTTTAAGTAATGTATACAAATTGAAATTACTCGTTAAAAAAGAATAAAACACATAAAAAAATGGGACACTCTCAGTTAATGGACCATCATATTATATAACCATAACGATAATTTTAAACTTTTTTAAAAATTGACGTATAGGTCTGAGAAGTTTCTTTATAAATATATCATATATTATAAGCAAAAAATTATTAATTATACATTATAATACGGGCAGACTAGAAGTCTAACAGTTGTACCTTCAGAATTTTAGAATGTCAAATATTGATCAAGAAAGATTATTTCAATTCTGGTTTGAGGTTTTTTCTTTCTTCTTTTGGTAAATTATCTCATATTGGTATCTTCCATCTACCCATATCTGGAATCTACCCAAAAACCTTTATTAGGCACGACACTATAAGTGAGTGTAAACGGACAGGACACTCTACCTAATTCCTTCCAAGGGTTACAAATATTTTTATTTCGTTAATAACGTCCACTTAACCTTTAAGTGGACGTTATAAATTGTTCGCGCCTATTTAAATATCATGCTAATATTTGATTATACATTATATTATACATTATATACATATATATATATATATGGATGTACGAGGTAATGTATACCCAAAGAAAAAGATTCTAAAAAATAAGTAAAGTTAGCGTTAATAGTATTAACGAATTCTCAAAACAAAAAAAACCAATAAACTTTATAAATATAATGGGCCGTGGTCGACTATGAAAATGGCCCATACAATAAATTTTAATAAATTATTGTAAATTATAATTCGATGAATAAGTAGACATTAAGGAGTCAGTCAATTTTGAATACTTAAATTGATTCAAAAACTAATTTTCAATCGTTGTGCTTATATGAAGATATTTCAGACGTTATGCAGGTCTTTATGTAGCCTGGTAGTCCCCTATACCGGTATAATGAAAAGTATGTGAAAGGAAAAAAGATATAATCATTTATTAAAAAAGGTAAATCCTCACTTAAATGTTGCATTAAAAGTAATAGATATAAAAGGCTTGTCAAGATCGGTCGGTCCATCCAGGCGCTCTTCTATACCAAACATTTTCACAGAAACAGAATTTACATTTTATAGAAACATTAAAGAATACTACCACGAACAAAATTGGATTGTTAATAATGAAAAATATCGGTGGCGCCTACTAAAATTGTGGGTCTTTAAAATGTCCATTTTTTTTTTGTTTTTATTTTTCCTATTAGCACTTTTTACTTTGTACTGTTTTAAAAAGTTGCCAAACTTTAAAAATGAATCTTTGTCTTCTGTGTGGGTCACACCTACCAAGCCTGGTGGCATGTTTATATGAATATTCAAGACTTCATTGATGTCAAATATTCCACTTTGTGCATCAACAACACTTCCAATAAAAGTGTACAATATAAAGAAGATATATAAGAATACATTTCACTTTAAAAAGACTAAGAGAAAAGTAAATATTATGTAATTCCTTTTCATCAAAGAAACAGAGCCTTAGCAAAGGCGGGAGATTGAGATTACCTCATAATGTGGCAAAAATATATAAATTGTGTCGGGATTTATTTTATTATCATTCGCCTTGCCATTGTAAAAAGATCATTATCATCATCATTATCATCATTATTAGCATTTTGGATAGCCAGCGCAGAATGATGGGTAAAAGTTTCTACTTTTCGTCTTTTCTTTGTGGCTTTTAGGCTGATTCTCCATGACAATGTCATCATTCGTTTAATGTATTTTATTCCCCAATTTTTTCTTCTTTTTTTTTTTGGTTTATTTTTATTCAAAGTGTTGAATTGGTAATATACATTAATACTTCCTTTTTTGAATACATTTTCATGCTAAATCAAAAGCATATAATAAAATGTTATCAAAAAAGGAAGAGAAAAAGTAAAACGAAAACTCGAACTTTAACTCATTACAAATTCAGTGGTAAGAGATTGATAACCACTTACTTACTCTTTCTCAGGAAAAACTTTTATTTGATAAATGTTAAGAGTAAGAAATACTTAATATATTTACACTGTCTTGGCTGCTCAATTTTTGCATTTGAATCATTTGCACTATCTAAATCATGTACTTATTGATGGAAGATATTAAAACCAAATCAAAAACTGCAATATATTGAACGATTGATGTTATTGTGACGATTGATAGTCTCCATTAGATAAATTGTAAAATTTTATTAGATATAAAGGAAAGCTTTAACATCAGTTCTTTTTCACATTCATTTTCTGCTACTTAACTTAGAATTATCTTGGATAAAAACTGGCCATTAAATTAACCTTTCATGTTAAATCTCATTTTGTTCAATTTTCGTTAAAAGTTCACTTTACCATTTTGAGTTTAGCTCAAAGTTCTTGCTAATGATCGATGGTACATGGAAGGCACAAAATCAGAAAAGCACTGCTTAAAGTCAAATATTTGTGGTCGTCATCTCCTTTCATTCAAATTACGTTAGATATTATTCTTTCATCCAACTTTTAAATACCAACTAATTCTCCTTTAAAATATGAACACTCATCTAATTTATATAGAACAATATGTGTATATTTTCTTACTCAAGAAAGATCTCAAGCAATCACTCTCTTCTAGAAAAATGGGATCAGACCTAAAGATCAGATGTAAAGATTTCGAAAACTAAAGAAATTAATTTAACTCATTTAATTCATTTTTATGCACTTTTGGCAAGAACACTTGCAATACTAACTTTTTTCAGATAATGAAGAAAAATTGAACCGACCTAAATAGGTATCTTTATCTCCATTGAAAATTCTGAGTCATTTGCATGTCCCGTTTTATTGCGGGCTAATGCTACGCTTGATAAAATATTTAAGTAAAATACCAACAATTGTGCTTCTTGATGTTTCCTTTTATGGTATTACCCGGTTCTTTGAATTTCATTTTCCTTCAAAATAATTTTGCGGAATTTTTTTTCCTCTTTCAAAAATTACTACCGATTTTAAATGACATTTCAGCTTATTAAGTAACAACTTCGGTCTTTAAGCCAAATGTTACAAGATTTGAAAAACAAAATCTGTTAGAATGTTATTTTGATTAGAGATTGTACAATATTAAAATGCATTTTACGATTTCTTAGATCCATTTTGTATCAATATGCTAAACATATTGCATTTGTTTTAACAGACAGACAAACGTAAATTACAAATATCCACAAAATTTACGATTAAGTTTTTTGTGATTCTCAAAAAAAAAAAAGAAAAAATATTAATATAATTGCTCGCAAGTGAAATCTACAAATAAGAAACCAAAACTCAAAGAATTCTAGAAAAGTTTATAGAAGTGAAGTTTTAATTCAAGTAAAGCTATAAAAATGCACAGAACGTGAAAACTTTTCTTCCTTAAATCATACCGATATAATACTTTCACTTACACGTATATTACAATCAAAAGAGATTAGAATTGGCCAACGTTTGATTATAACAATCGATTCAAAATCACTTTGTACATCAAGTTATGAGTTTAAAGCCCAAATTAGAGGCTCAAGAGCGATTTGGGCAATTTTTATTAAATTTTTAAACATTCAGGGCCTTAAAAGACGACAACAGTGTTTTTTATTATTGTTTTATAGATTTCTTTTTCCAACTAGCACATTTTACATTCTGAAATATGACGTTACCTAATTTCACTTTTCAAAAAAGAATTACGAAGAAGTAAGCTCTAATATATCAATGAAATGAGGCTTTGTCAAATTCATCATAAAAACTATCGCTAAATGACTTTAACTTCTTACTTATTATATCCACTATCCATATCATTTTATCACTATGTTTCAAGTACTCAAATGAAAATTTTGCATATAAAATATATGTATTCCCGATCACCATAAAATCCTAAATTGATTTAAACATGCCTGTCTGTCTCTTCGTCTGTACATCTGATCATTCTTCTAATAAAAAGTAAAGAGATATCAGGCTCAAATTTTGCAGAAATATTTAAACTTCTTTTAGACATATAGGTATTGAAAATAGGTAAAATCGGTCATAGTACACGTCCACAATGAAACTTAATTTAAGAACTCTTCTATTTTTTAAAACAAAATTGAAAGTTTATTGCTCACAATTTGCAAACTGCAAAAGACAGAAAGTTGAATTTTATGCAGAAAGGCCATTGGTCAACAATGTTTGTCTAAAAATCATGCAAATCGGTTATGCTTACACTCAGTCATACAATTTCAAAATTTAACTATTTTATGATTACTTTTTCAATCTATTACCGAAAAACTAAAAAAGGCTGTAAATAGTAATAACATGGTGTACGAGTGATGGGTATCCAAAAGTTGGCCCCAGCTAAATATAATTTTCTTTCTTATTCATAACAAAAATTTTTTCTTAACTGCTTACAATACATTTACTTTCTAAATATATTTTACTTTACAATACTTTTCCTTCATAAATTAAGGCATATGTTACATCACTAACTCTCTATAAGATAATGAACGCAAACTGTAACATCTAAAAATTGATATTTGATAATTTACCAAAAAAAACAACAATCCTAAATATTACGTTGATTATTTTAGAAAAAGCAATACGCGATTTACGCGAAATTTATTTACCAATAAATTGTTTTTAATTTAAACTTAATTAAATTTGCTTGAGTTGTCAATTGAAATGTTTGTACATGCAAACTATTATTGTGAAAAATAAGTTTAATTAATATAATTAATTTTATAACAAATTATGTTACATCTCTTACAAATTGTAACAAAAGTTACAATAAATTTTTATAAATAATTGTAATATTCAAAAATTGTTTGAAAGAGACCTATCGTTCCATATAAAATAAATTGCTGAGTTCAAGAAAATACATCGGAATATCTCTTTATTCATAATTTTTTGTGTTTAGAATAAAAGCCTCGTTCTTCGATCTATTTTAATTGGCAAAAAACCATTGCGCTATATTTTGCAAAAAAAAAACTTTATGTAAAAAATATCTACAAAGTTTAAATAATCTTGAGAAAAAATCTTGCTACAAATTAAGGCTTTTTCGAGTAATATTTTTCCTATAAAATATCCGGAGATATTCATTTTAACCACAATTTTTTTTTTTTGGTAAGTACTCTAGTGATTTTTTAAAAACCTCAAAAGATAAAAATTTGTTTATGAAGAAGTTAGATTGTGTGATAATTTGACTGAATAAAAAAGCAATTATTCGGTTTAATCTATTAAAATTCTGAATAAAATAAACGGACTCTTTGAATTTTGGATATACATTGTAGACTTGTCTTTCTCTGTGTAAAACAAGAGTAAAATACAATACACAATTTAGATCTAGTTTGCTAGTTCTCAATATGACTCATCTTGAGAGAAATTTTTGGTTTGCGAAATGTCATTTATTATAACAAGATTAACATGGATGAAGATTAAATCTATTTAAAATTTAAGGCTAAGTATAAATTCATCATATAAAGCCCCTTTATATGATGATGCCTTTAACTCTTAAGTGTTACGCACGTTTTAGCAAAATCTATTTGCCCGACATTATGTTACGTCTCATTAGTGTCATCATTTTTTGTGCACTTTGAAATTGTTTTTTTCAAATAGTATTAAACAATTTACGATTAGTACAATAAAATTTTTGCTTGTAATTTCTAAAGTTTTAATTTTATGAGGCAATAATTCCTTTGATACATATGCTAACACAACAACAGCACCCTCACTGCCTCACTGCCTCATTGCCTCTTTGCCATTATTTCTATATCATTTCACACGACTATTATTATGTAGCCAACTTATATTGTATATCGATAAAGTTTATGCATAATTTTCTACTCTAACTGGCACAATGAAAACAATAGTAATAATAGAAAAATAGAATAATAAAAGCAACAATATTACCATAAGAAAAACTTTACGTTATAACAAAAACACATTTCGATAAAGTGAACGCATCAAAATCACAATTATTGCAACAATTGAAGCACAGAGAAATGTAAAAATGTGAAACATGAAGAACAAGATGTTATTTTAAATACATTGTATTGCCACATTCATAATCATCATCATTATCGTATTCATTAACACATGGAAACTATTTCGCCTTTGAAATATCGAAATCTCTTACTTAACGCTTGTACAAAAAAAATCTTTTATAAAAAAAAACGGAAACGGAACGGAGCTTCATAATAATTCCTTGCATCGAGAGTCTTTCATATTTTCTTAAATTACTAAACTTTTGGGAAAGACTTAGAATAGAATAAGAATAGAGCAGAAGTAGAATAAAAATAGAAGTAGAATAAAAATATAATAAGAATACAATAAGAAGAGGAATAGAATAGGAATGCAATAGAAATAAAATAGGAACAGAATGGGAAAAGAATGGGAATAGAATAGAAATAAATATAGAACAGGAATCGGATGGCTATAGAATAGAAAAAAATACAATTTACATTTGAAAATTGTAAAAATAAATTTCCGACTTATTTGTCATCCAAGAACCATGCACCGATTTTATAAATTCTCCTTAGTATTTTACTTCGAAATTTCATTAATTTTAATAAATATGATAATGGCGTCCTAATTTTTATGAAGCCATAGAATATTAAGAAATCTCTCACAAAGCAGCATTTATGGAATTTTGGTAGCTTCTCCCGTATCCTTAATGTTTTTGTTATCAGAAATGAGTTTTGTATGACCAAAATCTGAGTAATAAATCTATAAGAAATACTTTCTAGACTTTCATATGACTTTAAAAAATTATCTATACAAATATAAATAATAAAAAAATATAATGCGATTACCATCTTGTGACACATAACGAAAAGCATCTAACGATTAGAACTTTTAATAGCAAAAGGTAAATAAAATAATGGAAAATAAGATTTATTTAGTTTGACTCTAATTTTGAAAACTCACCATCGAAGTACTCTAATCATTAACTAACATTCATATTGAGACTTAACGGTAACTTAAAAGTAAATGGCCATTAGTTTTCACTGGGCTTGCCTATGAATGCTCAATATTTTGCTCAAATTTTAACTTAAAATCTCAAATTTCCAACAGATCAAGAAAAACATATCACCAATAACTAAGCTGATGAAGAAGCATAAGTAAATCAGTGTAGAATTTCATGCTAATGAAAAATATATATTCGTTATGGGAACTTTAAGACTTCTTTTTGACTGTTACGAATACGCTCTCAAAATAAGTAATCTTCAAAATTTTTTTCAGAGACTGACTAACGATGAAATACATTGACAAACGGAATGTAAATACCGTTTAATAAATTTTTCATACTGTTTCCATTATTTCATATAGCCGCGAATAGCATAGAATACCAATAATAATGGTTGAAATGGTTGAAATGGTTGAAATGCAAATAAAATATATTCGCCCTCGTATTTGAATATAAAAGACACATGAAAGTGTAAATAAATTTATGAGTCTTTAGATAAATAAATAAAATATCCATTAAAAAGTTAACAATCATGGAGTTAATTTTAGTTAGTCCAGTTAGGATGGTCTACTAAATACTCTACCTCGTGCAATAATAATAATGATTGTATCTATAAATAAATGCAGTAACTAGAGCAATTTTCGAAACGTCTTATCAAAGTTCAGAGTTTAATAACATTTAAAATTTAACGTTTGATAAAAATGGAGATGCATTCTAAAGTATCGACAGATTAAATAATAAATTAATCGACAGATTAAAATAATCTAATTAATTGATTGTGCTACCCATCTGAAACCTCTAATGAACTAATGAAACATCTCAACTCTCAAAAACATTAGTGTAATGATTACATTAATCCACCACATGGCAGCATGCAAAATTTAAATGGCAATTAGCTAAACTTAAAGCAGTTTATACTGAAACTGATTGTTAAACTAAAAGACAGCTGAATGTTTGCATTACGTATCACGGTACTGAATTATTTGTACTCACACTTTTCATGAACAAATTGTACCTCGCAATATTTAAGATATTTGTAGAAATTTTAGTAACAATCATGCTTGAAATGAACCAACCAAATTAAAGAGCTCTTGCAAATAGAATATTTTTAAGATTTAGTATATTGATATGAAAAAGTTCTTTTTTTGGTTTTCCGTTTCACACACAAAAATGAACACCACTGAATATTTTAAGGCATGAAATATATTTTTACGGCTTGATTTGGACATAGAATTTCTTTGAATCACCTCAAGAACCTTTTTTTATATTTCATAATAAGTATTAGCACAATTATGACTTTGTTGTAGAATGTTTAAAGCAAATCGATTTATATTTCAGGGAACATCCATGTAAAGTATTTTTCGAATCATTCAGAAAGTTTATTATACATTGAATCTATATAAATATCAGTTTAACGATCTCTTCGCTTTAAGCCTGTTAGCTGCTATACACGACCGATTATGCGTTAGAATCGTCGCAATAGAATAATCTATCAATGGTCGCAACGGCAGATTATTTGAAAGAAAATTTCGAAACATTTTTATAAAGGCAAAGAGAAAAAATTTAGAATTTATTAAAGCTATTTTAACTTAAATAAAATGCTGATAGGCACAAACACTTTGTGTTCTAAATATGACCAAGTTAATTTCTAGAAATGATGCATACAAAATATTGATCTTTATTTAAAGCAAAGTATGATGTGTTTAAGGAAATGTGTATAACACTTAGAAGAATTTTGATAGTTTTATTGGATTGATCATTTAATTATATTTCTTTGAATCTACAAAAGCTTGCCTTTACGATCGGCCTTTGTAAATTTACTATCAATAATTAGATCGCAATTTTACAGATACTTTCATAAAATTTGGTAGATGAGACACCCCAAAACGTCCACAAATAAATGTGCATAAGATCAAATTATTTTTACGACCACTTTCTGTGGTAACAGCCTATTTAAAAGAACTAACAATTAACACACTATGTAGGTGTTTCATATCGGCTCATTGCGCGGACCTCTGTCCATTTAATCAACTTTTAATCTGATGGCTTTTGAATTATAAAAAGTAAAGTAATGTAGAATATTTAAAAATCGTCCTCGATAGGAGGTAACATTTCCACTTGATTTTAATTGTACTAATCGCTTTTGCTAATATTTTAGAGATTTCATCTCATTGAAATTAAAATTTTCACAAAGTAATCAAAATTGTTTTTCGAAGATTTTTGTTATATAAATTACTACTTTAAAATTAATATGATTGTTATTAATGGGAAAATTAATAATGCTATAAGTTCTTTTTGTATTATATCCGAATAATTATCAAATAATTCCAGAAATTACTAGCTCACCCAATACTTCCATACGATTTATATACAAATAATAAAAATCAATCGTATTTCTAATAGATTTTGAAGTGATCAATTACAAAAAAACATGAACATACAAATCATGGCATGCGCTTTCCTAGGATGTCATATATATTTCAAAATTAATTAAGAACAATGTATAAGCGCACATATATCACGCATACATGCGAACTGTTTTCTATAAGCATACTCAAATTCCCAATTCTAATATATCACATCAACAAAAATGAATGTAAATATGCCCTTCCACTTGTACTTTTTATCATTTCCCCATCATACATTTCAGAACACTTTTGATTTTTTACCAAAATTTTATCATTCTTTTTGTGTCAATGTGTTCGTACCCTTTCCCCCGGCTTTAGTTATCCATACTTTGACTACAATTTACTGTAAATTTTCTATGAGTAAGCACTGCGTAATCTGAAAATCGACAACTATATATTGAAGGATATCTTAGCTTGCAAATATTATATTTTTGTTTTCTTCATTTAAGATTTGCTTGTACATATCCATTGGGGGCAACCAGTCCCGAGAAGCACCTGCTCAACTGAGAGTGGCTTATGAGATGGTCTTTGTTGATAATTCCGTTACCATCATGGGTTCATCATGAGTTTCACGAGATCCGATCCAAAGATTTTATTTGGTACCACGGGATCACCAGTTTCATATTTGCCCAAGTGGTGATGTTGAGGTTGGCTTCGTGGGTGCTGTGGTGCTTATGTCGCGGGCGTAGCTCGACCTAATTATGTTTATTTTGTGTTCCACTATTATGTTTTGTCGAGCAGGGTGCCATTTCCCGAATAAAATGGCCAGCTGGGTAGGCTTATCGGGCTAATCTAATCTAAACCAAGGAGTAATAAGAAGGCTCCGAATCCTTACACCAAGGATTAAGCCATGTAGATGAGTGCAATACTGGCTTTAAATTGGAAGCTAGTCGTGACGGTGGCATGCACGTGATGTGTCGTGTCTACCAACGCTAGCGATCATTATGTATGTTTATGTACCATGCATTTGAGCCTTTCCAGCATGTATGCATGTAAAACACTAACTGTACTATGTATACTCTTTCCATTATTTTAATCCTTTGGTGGACACTATTCCATTTTAATAAGTCAGCATGGCGACAATTGCATTAGACATAAAATCAGTCAAACCCATAAGAAAATGTTACAATATTTAGTCAAGTAATATTAGGCAGGAAATATATCCAAATAGAATCGTATACTTATTGTATTTAATATGACTCACTTATTGTAAGGAACCCTTTAAATACCTTTACAAAAATATGCTTATATATGTGCGCTATGCAATATATGCAATATTTACACAACAATTGCAATCATTTTAAAATATTGTTATTGGATTTTACTGATTCAATTAGAGAAGCAATGAGTAAGAAAATTATTACAATTATTGTATTGTCAACTGCCAATTATAATTGGCAGGTTGTACTATTATTTCTTTATTTTTATATCAACCACACAGAGATTGAGGGTATACTCAGTTAGTCACCAGAGTTGCAGTAACGCACACTCTGCAACTCTGGTGACTAGTCAACATGATTTCCTTTTACGCATTTTGTCTTTGTATTTTTATTAATAATTAAATTCACAAAAATTTTTTTTTAATATATTATTATTATTTTAATATATTTGAGTGCACCTTTATAAAGTTTTTTAATCTATCTTGTATAGTTGCGGATGAGCGTTACGGGTGAGCGGTACAGGTCAGTGGTACGGGCGTGCGGTACGGGCGCTGTATGATGTTGCTGTTTGATGTTGCTGTTTTATGTTGCTGTTTGCTGTTGCTGTTTGATGTTGCTGTTTGATGTTGCTGTTTAAGTTGCTGTTGGTCTTGTTTTTGCTGTCTGTATTTAAACATATAAACATGCTACTTATTCTTCGAAAGCATCACGCAGTAAGCGTCATGTGGTATGCGTCATGCGGTAAACGTCATGCGGTAAATGTCATGCAGTAAGCGTCATGCGTAGTGGGTCATAAGTGAAGCGTCATGTATTAAGCGTTATACTTTAAGCGTCATGCGTTATGAGTCATGCGTATTAAGCGTTAAGCGTCAAGCAGAAGGCCTCAAGCAAGAATCTTGAAGCGTTATGCATTATACATTATGCTTGGAGCGTATTGCGTGATGCATTATGCGTCACGCAATAAGGTTTAACGCTTAAAGTAGCGTTAAACCTTATGAATTAATCGTTCTGCGTAATGCGTCTTTCTTGATGCGTCATTCATTAAGTGTCAACCGTTATGAGGTATGCGTTATGCGTGAAGTGTCATGCGTTAAGCGCCATGCATGAAGCGTCATGCTTGAAGCGTCATGCTTGACGCGGTGTTTGTTATTGTGGTTGTTGTTGTTGTAGCGGTATTTGTTGTAAAAGTTGTTGCTGTTGTAATTCTTGTTGTTGTAAATGTTGTTTTAAATTCATTATTATTATTATTATTTTTATAATTGTTATAGTTGGTGTATGTAGGTGTTGTTGATGTGTTTTTGTTGCTTTAAGTAATTTTTAATAAATTTGAAGTTAATTGCATGTAGATGTACACTTTACATTAAGAACGGCAAAATCATCTGCTATAAATGGTGCAACGCTTTGACTAGCCCTTGTTCTTTGGCCCTTTGTAGTATTATTCGTGTGTTATGTATGTCCATGAAAATAGCAAAACGACCATATAATTTAATATGCCGCATAATGGATATGTACATACATACAGTTAGTGTTTTACATACATGCATACCTGCCTGGAAGGCTCAAATGCATGGTATAAACATACTTAATGATCGTTAGCGTTCGTAAACACGACACATCACGTGCATGCCACCGTCACGACTAGCTTCCAATTTAAAGCCAGTATTGCACTCATCTACATGGCTTAATCCTTGGTGTAAGGATTCGGAGCCTTCTTATTACTCCTTGGTTTAGATTAGATTAGCCCGATAAGCCTACCCAGCTGCCATTTTATTCGGGAAATGGCACCCTGCTCGACAAAACATAATAGTGGAACACAAAATAAACATAATTAGGTCGAGCTACGCCCGCAACATAGGCACCACAGCACCCACGAAGCCAACCTCAACATCACCACTTGGGCAAATATTAAACTGGTGATCCCGTGGTACCAAATTAAATCTTTGGATCGGATCTCGTGAAACTCATGATGAACCCATGATGGTAACGGAATTATCAACAAAGACCATCTCATGAGCCACTCCCAGTTGAGCAGGTGCTTCTCGGGATTGGTCGCCCCCAGAGTATACATAGTGCTGAATGGAGAGCTTCTTGCTAAACTCTACCATCATTTATTGTACATTTGTAACTTTCAGAATCAGGCGCCTTATAATAAAACGGCTAATATGAAAATTAAAATTTACTCAAAGTGTTTACAATCTACATAAATTGAAAAAACATCAACAAATAACATCGAATTTTGTAAAGAAATTATCTCTTTTCATTTAGCTTCAATTTAGCTCAACATTTTAAAATTTGAAATTAATTTTACAATCTAAGAAAAGCTTACTCTGATTTATTTAAAATTGTTTATTTATTGCATCATTCATTTTATGCAATTTTACATATTTTTGTTATAATGATAACGAAAAGAAAATTTCTCTGCATTTTATTATACCACAATATTGAAATGCATATGTAAAATAAGAAGAAATAAATGAAAATAAAAAGCTGACTAATAAGTTTCAAAAAGGCCAAAAATCAAGAACAAGTAAAAATCATGAATTAATATGCCCAAAATTAATCGTAAATTTCTTCTACAAATCAACAATTTTTTAAAAGTTGAACAATTCAAAAAAGATTGAATATCCTTAAAATATCGCATAATTTGTCAAGAGACCTTAAAGAATTGCATAACTCGCCTTTTAACATACAAAATTATACTAAACATAGAGACAGTAGACGGACACTTTAATAAAGTGTCAAACTCATTTAAATTGATACTAAAATATTTAAATTGCTTAATAGATTGCTATGAAATATTTTAAACCGTTTTGTTACAGACATCTTCTCAAACCAATAAAACTCTATCCACATCATAAGTGTTGAAAAGTATGAAGATGCTTTCAATAGTGCAGTCTCTTTTTATCATTTTGCTTACTCTTCTTCTTCTTCTTCTTCTTGTTTCTTCGATTCTTACATGACAGATCATTTCTGTTCTGATATTTAAGCGATTTGTGGAACAATAAAGCAATACCGCACTATATTATTTTCATCAGTTTAACATTTAAATGATTTAGAAAGAAACAAAAGGATAAAAATGAAAAGAACAATGTTCAACAATATTTCAATATTATTTATAAGTCTCATAGAATAATATAAAAAAATTTTATTATAATTTAGCTTATTTGGAAATTTCATATTTTAGTAAAAATCTTCCAATTTCCAATTTACTTTAAGCCCTTAATAGAGCATTTGACTAACTTCACTTTTTACACTTTGTCCTTCGAAAACTTCTATCATTTTTTAATTCAACAGAAAAAGAGAAATGATTAATAACTTTTTAATGGTTCTTATTAATCATTTAGTAAAATGTTTATAAAACAATATCAATGGTGCTTCAAGTAACCACCTTTTTTAGTTTAAGTTTGCTGTATAAAATGAAGAATAAAAAGCCTAATTTGAGTTCAACAATTCTAGTTTGGTAACAACTAAAAAACATCAGTTTTTAATTTTAATTAAAATTAATTAAACTTATCAGAGATTAATGCCTTCTTAATGGAGAACCCAATTTGACTGATAATTAAAAATTCATCTACTGCCCTTTAACTGCTACAAATTTAGTTAAACTTTTCCTATTTCCTAAACTTTTAGAGAACTTATACTACTTTTTCCAATCAAAATATAAGCATTCCATCATAAAATTTTACTACAAATAGTTCCCAACAATAACTCAATAGTCATAATATTTATCAAAGGGCGTTCATACGTATTTGAATCGTGAAGCAAAAATTAAAAGTGGCTCATTCTTTAATTTGGAAGAACGAGATTGAATTCTTAAAATTATGCATATTTTTTTTTTTTTTGTAAATAGAGTTCACTTGAAATAGTCTCGGCATATAACGGAGAAACAGTAGAGTATTTCGTTTCGCTTTCTCTGATCTTTTTCCAGTTGTCTTTGAATTAAAATTCGTCTATTAAAAAAATTTTGATAAAATATTTTCAAAAATTTGATATTGGACAAACTGATAATCAAACAGATTTACAACAAAGCAAGTGCAACGTTTTAATCAAATGAAAAGGACTGCTCAAGATATTGCCATTATCTGATCCACTAGAAGAATTCATTCGCGTCCTATTTAATAAAATCCACCGATAATATAAATTAATTTTCTTTAATTTGGTAACCGCGCCATAGAAATCAAAGATGTCTTAGACCAAGAACTTAGATATGCAATATGCAGATGTTTCCCCTAAAAGCACAGTTACAATTCTAAGAGAACTTTAAATTTAAAAAATTTTTGCAGACAAGTTGAGAAGTGGCCTTAAAGGAAGAAATTAAACCATTTAAAATTTCACACGAGCGTATGAAATAACAGAATGAAAATTCAATTTAGTTTGACATATTATTCTGAATGCTCATTCGATTGTTACATAAATCTTCACAAACTTAATTTACCACAAATAATATAAAATGCAATAAATATATTAAAAGCAAACTTTTACTCTGATATTAATCTTTTATAAACTTTATACTTGCATAGAGTGGCGCTACTGCCTAATTTATAATACAAATTTTTTTTGCCAAATTTTGCCAGTCGAGTATTTTAACAACCAAAAATGTGATCAAAGCAATTATTTACATAATAAGACGCAGGGAACCTTGACATGTTCAATACAATATTTTAGAGCCTTAGCACAATCACAGTTACACATTAAGATCTTGGAATGCCCAGTAATATGTCTTTGGAATCCTTATACGTCTGTTGTTCGGCTAACACATTTAAATTCTTCGAAATTTAATATAGTTCACCATATTGACTTTATATTCTGACTTTACATACGTGGCGAAATAGGCAGTATGTAAAGTACTTTATACTTTGATCATAACTGAACCATTGAATATTGTACATTTATGCAAAATTTATCCATACATATAAGTGTGACCTTTGAAATATCGACTTTGCAATTGAAGTGTATGCCACACTTAGTGAAGTGGACGTGAAGTGAACGTAAAGTGATCAATAAGATGAACTTTATGAAATTCTCTTTTTTTCTTTAATTTCTGTATTACAAAATACGTTTGATTAATATATAAAATTCTCAGCATTAGTTTTGTTGGATGAAATGTCACATAAGAAATTTTCCCACTTTTCTTAATTAAAGATTACTGAAAAAAAGTTCTCCTAATTCAGTAGACCACAAAAAATATGTATCGACAAAATTTTAAACTATCTGGCACTGTACGCTATTTCATTTTATATAAGGAAAAAAAAGTCAAAATAACAACTGTGGAATAATTTGAAAAATGTACTAACTTGATCAGTTAGACTCACCCGGGTTTCAGTTTTCTCCACTAAATTCTTATACATTTTATAAATTCTTATTGAATTTTTGCGCAAAATTATAAAAAGCTTTGATCCTTCCAAATTTAAACAAAATATGCAAAAAAGTCCATAATTTGATCTTAATTTTCAAGCTGGCAAAAAAGACAGACAAAATAGCCTTAAATTAAGTTAGAGATTAATTTTTGTTTCTAAGTAAGAGAACATTCTTGATAAACGTGAAATAAAGACATTTATTCCGAAAGCAAAAATTTATGTATGGTGTAAAAGGTGTCATAAAGAATACGTGTAACAAAACCGTGCATCCCTACAAAAAAACATATATTCCTGATATGTAATTTACTTTTAGATTTTTGTAAACATTTGTTCTACATTCGATGCTTCGTCAAAATTTACACATTTACTTTAGTTTTCATTTAACTTATATTATTATTATTATTATTATTATTATTATTATTATTATTATTATTAAGCAACCAAGGCATGGAAGTATGCACATTTTATCAAAACATTTGCAACCCAAAAGTAGATGTTAGAGATTGATTTAGCCACATTTGGCCAAGCGTCTAGCTCTTACAAATATTCTCTTGTTAGCAAAAAGTGAAAATTTAAGTTATTTCAAATTTATCAAATAGTAAGAGTTTCTATACTTTAAATCAATCAAAAGGACATGCCCAGATAAATAAAATGAAATCAACTTTTATATTATCAGGTGAATTCTAAACAATAAACAGAATCGACATTTTTCAAAGTTTTCATCAGCCAGAAAGCATATTTACAATTGACAGAGAAGAAAGCCACACCTTTCAGATAAAAATGTTTAACTGGTAAGTACTCAATATATTGACCCTAATTAAATATAATTTCCCCATTTGTTTTAATTAAACGAAATTAAGACGATAAAAAGGAAATGAAAGAGAAAAGTAGCAACAAGAATATTGGCAACACTCACCTGCAATCAGCAGACACACGCAAAAACAAACTGCAAAAAAGAAATATATATCAACGATATATATACACACACACACACACACATATATATATATATATATATATATATATATATATATATATAATAAATATTAGATTAAAAGCGAACATTGTACAAACACAATGATAAATAGTTAAACTAACATAAACAAGAGATTTTCGTTTTAAATAAACAAACGTGTTGGTTAACTTTTGCATAGAGACATAGACAATTCAATTCAACCAACACAAGCCCATAAAGTACAATACACAAAATTGCATATTTATATGCTATACTACAATAAATTTGTCCGTCCTTGATATGCATATATTTTTTGATCAATAATAATATTGAGGCATTTTATTGGAAGTTGATTCTTAAGTATTTTTTTAGCTCAAGATCATTGCTTACGAAAATGCCTTCGTTTTTCAAATAAGGACATTTCTTTTTGAAAAATATCCAATTTTATCGATTGTTTTTTTTTTTTTTTTTTTTTTGTTGAAATATGAAAATTTTCAAATAATAACGTATAATGTTGAACGATCTCCTTTTATCAACTAAAATGCGTTTAGTTGTTTAGCGTTAGTTTATAATAAGTGTTATCACAATTACTTAGTATCTACAATTTGCCTTTTACTCTCAATCTCATTTAAGTAGATTTACATTTCATGAAATTGTACAAAATACTTTCAGTCGTGCTTTCATGTCTCTGCCTAAGCTATAAGATAAGAATATATTTAACATTATACTTGTGGATTGTCCGTACGCACAATAGATATAGATAATGCATAGAATAAGTAGGGATTATTTAGAAGGAAAATATAAGAGAAAGCTTTTAATGAGAAACGTCATATACCTTATTATACGTTACACCACTAGCGATACCGGATATTATAAGTTTAAGCAAATATTTGTAACACTTAAAAAGAGTTAAGATCGACCCACAGCTCTACTCACAATCACTTTTTAACTACATTTAAGCCTTTCTGTCTGTCTATATGTACGCCTGATGTCTGTCTTTGTTTCATATCAAGCTAGAGATCAAAATTTTTAAGATATTTTAATGAAATTTGGTACTATGTATGTGTTTTGCTTCAGGAGCCGAACCCAATTGAAAATCGTTACAATAGTATCATTTTTACGAACACGCTCCGCATAAAACTTTTCTTAAAAACAGTCGTCATATGGAAAAAAATTTACTATTCTTAATATATTTTAACATAAATTAGGTCTTAAGTGTATTTTAACATGAAAAATATATGTACGAAATTTGGTCCAGATTGATACATTTTTACTACTACTTCCCATATAACGCCCTTTTCGAAAAAAATAATTAAATGGACAAACAATTCGATTTTGAATATAGTTTAGCGAAAATTGGCACTATTTTATATTTTAACATGAAAAACATATACACAAAATATTACTGCAGATAGGTCCACTTTTACGACCACTTTTCATATAACACTTTTTTCGAAAAAAATCATCATATGGACAAAAGCTTCAATATTGAATATATTTTAGAGAAAATTGACATAAAAGATATATGTATCAAGTTTGAGATCAGGGATGAGATAGGTTCACTTTTTGAATCACCTCTTATATAATGAACTTTTTAAATAATTGGGGAATTTTTTCAATATTATTCGCCTTGAATTTGGTTGTTTGACTTTAATCACTTTAAGCAAAATGTTGTAGGTTATTTAAGTGTCGGCTCCGACAAACTTTATAGTTCTTACTTTTTTTTTAACTGATACTTGTTTTCTGCTTCTTAATATAAATTTACAAAAAAAACTTTGGTTAAGGTAAATGTTTAAATGGGAGGGCTAAAGGCAACAGTATAGAACACATTATATAAATCTACAGATATGCACGTATAAGTAAGCAAGCATTTTATGATATTCTGTAACAACAACAACAATATGTAAACCAACAAAAATTGCTTAAAAATTGTACTAAAATAGAATATTGATAGTAAACAATAAAGAAAAGGGAAGTAAAAACTGGCAACAACATTGTATTAACAATGAATCGTACACGTAACTTGTTTAATCCTTGTTAATAATTAGCAGCAAACAAACGTGCACAATGCTACTACGTTTTCGAAAAACTTTCAGTCTTCACATACTTTTAGTCTTTCTCTCTCTCTTTCTATTCTTTTTTGCCGCATTTCTTACACTTGAAAGAGTTTTTATTGCCACCATCTAGACATTAAAGGTACATGCATTGAGACAAAATATTTGTAACACCTAAATTGAAACATTTGAGATTACCATAAAATGGATGTTTATTACTGATAGCGATTTTAATTTTCAGTTTACACATTTCAGTTTTTCTCCGTTTGGTACTAATTTTACCTTGGTAATGAAAATTGATAAATCTATAAGACTCTTACTGCATTAACCGATATATTCTAGGATAAAAATATTTCTCAGCTTTTATTTTTAAAGTCACTATTCTTAAATTATTGTGATACCCAACTTCCTGAAATTTTGAATTAATGATACAAAACAGCTTGCTCTAGTCAAAAATTTAGTTTGTTGAATTTTTATGGGCACTATATTAAAGTTTTTCAAATTAGTCCATGTACTTCGCCCCATTCATGCAAAAATAAAAAAATTGATTCCTCTTATCATTTAGGCATTTAATTACTTACTGGTACATTTCTCTAAAGTCCCAGAAGATGTGAGAAATTCTAAATTTGGTGTGTGCTCTGGAGTAACATAAAAAGTTTGAGAGATTAGATATCCAAAATATGACTGTAGTCAAATATAGTCAAATTCTACTTCATTTATTTTATGGTAGAAAGTATTGTAAGTTTGGATGGATGTTTATAACACTCAAAAGGACTTTAAACAGACTCACCTCAAACTGGCCAACCAGCTTAAAATCATTCGCTAATTAATTTAAAAATATACCTCGGTTGATGGAAATTTTTTATTAAAGTGCAAGTCATAATTTTCAAAATGTAAAGTTTAAATGGTGGCGTTTTATGCTAAACAGAAATCCTATTCTACCTTTACGATTCGTCCTTTTGGAACAAATTATTTCAAAAAAGTCATTATAAAAAAAATTTATAATTTTGCACATTAAACCAAACGAGATTAGTATTAATACACTAAGAAATATGCCAATTTCCTTCTAAATTTGTTCATTTCTTTGAGTCCCCTTTAATTGGCCGGGATCAAATAATGGATACACATCACCCACGTACCAAGATATTAGGATTCAGAACCTGCTTCACGTTTTCATTAATGTATGGAAAAATGAAAATTGGGTATTCTATAATTTCGGGCAGGCGTGGCCGAAGTGCATAAATTGTACAAAATTTCGACTCTCTGTTTTTGGCAGTTTGCAAATAAAGAGCCAAAATCCATTAAATTTTGTTTTAAAATTTCCTCAGTGAGCGTATTTTTTGACCGACTTAGCCCATTTTCTGTACTAATCTGCCTGCAGGTATTTTCAATCTTCTTACTAAATTAGAACTGGATATATTTTTGTTTGCGTCTAGGAAAATCTTAACAACACATGGATAGACGTACACATGGACAGACAGACAAACATATATAAATCGGTACAACATTTGATTGTGATCAAAAATATATATTTTTTTTCTAGTATCTCCGAAGTTTCCTTTTGGATGTTACAAACTTTATGACAAAATGCATATACCCCTAATCTCTGGATAGTGGGTATAAATCTATTCACATCCCTAATTCCAACATTTTTCCTTATTAACTTGAAATTCATTTTCTGAACACTGTAATTTTTAAGAGCATAAAGCAAAAGTACAGTGGGTATTCAAAAGTCGACCATTATTGAGTATAACTTGTTGTACTTATTTTTTTCTTCTTCTTTATTTTGTTGTTGTATTTTGAATACCCTAGGTTACTTGCGATACAAATTATAATAAATTTTTGCGGATAAACATAAAAGTTAAAAGGACTAATTATACCAAGAGTTATAATAATTAAAATGTTTTTAAAGAGATTTAAATTTTTAAACTCAGTTAAAATGAAATACAACACGTAATAACAGAATTTATGGGTCAATACGACAAATTAAATGCTCTACATCATTCCATCTAAAATAATTAAAAAGTTCAGAAAGTGAAAAAATATAATATTTTTTTGTTTTATGGTATCTCTAAAGCTGCCTTTTGGAAAGTGCTCAATGCGAATGATACGAATTAAAAATGTTAATTTTGTTAATTATTTTTAATTATCATTATTTTTGTGACTTCCTGCTTTAGTAAAATTATAATGTAAATAATTATTTCGTGGAAAACTAAAATTAATATTCTTCAAAGAAGGTAATTTATAAGAAAAAATGAGCACAATGAAGTTAACAAAATTAAAATAATTAAACTGAAATCTATTAATAATTACACAACACTACTCACGAAAAAAAAAAGTTGCATTAAACTGTAATAAAAATTATTAGTTTTTAATTCTGATTTTAAGTGAGTTTAGGTATTTTGATTGTCCCGTAATTTTAAAAATGGTAAAAATTTTATTTGCTCGAAAGGAAAGCTCAAACACTTCAAACAGCCTCTTCCTAGGTTGATATAGCAGCTTGACATTAATTCTTTTATGTAAAAATTTTCAAAGACGAACTCATTCCATTCTAAATTAACCCTAGAAGAAATAAAATCCAAATGGGTAAACGTAAAATTAGTTGATTAGTTAGTTTAATTTAGGCTGATACAATATGAAGTACTTAGTAAGTATTTAATAAATAATTTACTGAATAGAACTAATAAAAGTTATGGTAAAATAAAAGATATTCTTTGACATCGCTGCTTCTTTTCTTTTGTAATTTGTCGCTGAGAAAAAGCTCTTTTTTATATAAATTTCAATCTCTTTAAAACATAAATTTTCCAAATAAAAAAAAATTTTAAACTTACTTAATACGTAACGTTAATGCAAAGTAACTTATACTCCAAAGATGTGCTGAAATTTTTGCTCGATTTTTAGCAAATGAAGACAAAATTTTAATTAGACCTATAACGATTGATTGAATAAGTTAATAAATTTGGTTTTACACTCTTTTAATTTTCATATTTAATTCTAATTCCATCAAATGTTATATAGAGAGAAAGAAAAATGTCTATTAGAATTCAATGGCACGTAATAAGTTTTAGCATATTGAAAGTTAAAGTGGTTTTCGGTCAGACTATTGTTACAAGTAATACTTTTTACAATTGTACATATTATTGCTCAAGCACACAACACACATATTTAGACAATTTTTAACCATAACTTAACATTTTTACAAGCAAAAATGGAAGCAACAAAACAAAAAACAATAAATTTTTTCTCGCAATTATTTTTTGCTTATAACTTCAAAACGATTGTTTTTGCGGTCGAGACAGACATTGGCTCGCCAGTTATAGTTATTGATTTGCAGTCTAAGTATTAAACAACAGATTTTTCTTTTTGCACTTATCACTTGAATTTTATCAGTATACTTATTAGATGAAAATGTTTGCTATAACCAGAACTAAATGTCAAAGATGTTAAAAACTATAAGTATTTCTGATCATCATTGAATTTTAAATTCATTTAATTATGTCTGATTGTTTGATTGTGCGGCCCTATTATGTCCCCATTTCTTGGGGCAAACATTCAAAAATTATGCCGGAAAAATTTCAAGTTCTTCTAGGAAGATTGATCGACTTTTTTCATAGTTACATGGCAATATTGGTCAAAAGTTATACCCAAAATATGCTCTGTTTTTTAAAGTAAAATTCCATAAATTTATAGCCACATCTTTCTAACAAGTACAAACTGAAATCTAAAATTTTATGCTTATGCATTAATGTATTCCAATATCTTTCTAATAATGGTGAAAATCGTACGGGCTTGTTAAATTGTATAAATCCACTTTTCTTCAGCAATAGTTTATGCTGACTACTTGTCATTTACACAATTTTAAACAATGAAAAATATATAAATATATTTTAAATGTAGCGTTGCATTGTCTATTCAAAAATTGAAAAAAAAGGGTCCAATCAAAATTATACCGAAGCGAAGTTTTAGTTTTTCTTTGTCTAATTAAAAGAACAAAGCATTCCAACCAAGAAAAAGGATTTTTACATTTCAATTTTCCAAGCAGCATTCAAAAATCACAAATAGAGCTCACAACTTTCGTCGCATTTAGCACGAAGAATTAAGGACCGTGTAAAGTATAAGATTTCTTAATGAACATAATTTTTAAATAAACTTAGCCCTATTTACCGATTTATGTGTTTGTCAGATTCATGTAAAAATTTTTCTGAATCGCTAATAAAGTAGCCATCTTAAATTTGCTATAAGCAGTTAAATTTGATGTTGAAAATTAGCAAAATTAATCGGTTTACAGATTAGAGCACAATCTAGGCAGATCATTTTATAGGCAACAAATTTTGTAATATTCGCCATTTTATTCGCAAATTACAAATGAAATCTTTATTGTCCATTTTTTCTAATTTATTGTAACATTGAGCTAAACATGGATGGAATCAGACGCCATAATTCAATAATATGGATATATCAAAATTATGAACTGAAAATTAATGGTGGCAAAATGCGGGTTATGTTTTATTAGAGATGCAAAAATGGAAAAAAATCATTGCGCCCACTAAAAGTTGCAAGTTGAAGGGTTTAGTATCTTAATATTTCCAAGTTTTTACACATTACTCATTAATCTATATTTAGATTTATATTTTACTTATAGTGTATATTAAGGATATTTAAGTATCTCATAGAAAGTGCCAGACAGTCAAGATTTGATCCCAGCATAATAAAACATTTTTATTGCTTAGTAATTCCCTTTACTCCTTTTTTAAACCTTTTACTCCTATGCAAAGTTTTATAGAGTATTATTTTACAAAAACTTTAAACTTGTATCATTTTGCATGAAAATAATTTACAATTCTGAATATCTTCTTAACAAAAATCTGCATTATAATATTTGAAATCTGCGCCGTAAATTTGTATTTAACAGAGAAATTTTTTAATCCATATTAACATTCTTACTGAAGTAAGGTTCTAAATGCTCGATCTCTCATTTCTTTTAAGATGATTACTTTTCAAATTTTACAAATAAATTTTATCCTTAACTTCTAATGTCTGTATGACTTAAAGGATTTAGCACTTATCCCCCATCGGCGTTTCTATTCTTATTTGATTTATTTTATTTTATGTAAATTTTGATTATATTCCATTTTTTATATACAGAGCTCTTTGGTAAAATTAACATTACTCAAAATATTATCAGCAACAATAACAACAATAACATGAACAGCCTACAATAACAATAACGTTGAATAGAAAAAAAGGTAAAAGTTTATTGCAAAACGTGTTCAAGTCTCAAAAGTCACTTATCCGTCTTTATTCCAAACTTAATAAAAACTTAAAATTCACCTTGAAAATTTTCTATTGGTCACATTCTTTACTTTGCAAAAACGTCTCGTTTTTTTTTCTTTTTCTTAGTTTTTTCCTTTCTTACTTATATTTTACTTTCACTGGCAAAATTGACAAATGATTTCCTTTCGAAAATGTCACACCGAAAAAGAAAAGAAGTAAAACAACGAAGAAAAATATTATATTTGATCATAAACGAGTATTCAACACCCTTCAAAATTTTTTCCATTTTTCACAGTATAAATAAAATCTTTAAAAATGTAAATATACTAAAATTTGAAAGAATATCAAGTAATAGACTAAACTGGACCAAATTAAGTGAAGCACATTACAAAGTTCTGTATATTTTTCTTTTTCTTATAAAATGATAAAATTACAAAATTCTGTCTGTTTAATTTTAGTAGACCTTTTCCTAAAGTATATCTTCCCTATATCTACAAAATTGGCAGTTTTGTATTTAGACATAAAAAAATTTGTACTAAATTTGGTCCAAATAGGTTCAATTTTTGAAACGTCTCTCATTTAACGAGTTTTTTAAATAATTTAAACATTACACTTGTTTTTCAATTTTGCAAATTGGTGTAGGGTATTTAAGAGTCAGCCCCAACCGATTATACAATTCTTAGTTGTCTTTTATTCTCCAATTTATCTGTGCTCTAAAAATTTCGCCTTCTAATTCAACAAGAAAATACAGAAACACCATTTTCAATTCAATTCACGAACTGTCTCTTAACTTATTCTTTGAGAAATTCCCAGTAACTTGCAATGTCAGTGATAAGAAACTTGTATACAGCACCTGTCAAATTTTGAATACTCCAGTCTCCATTAAATACTTAATGCTTTTTAGTCTAAATTTCCAAAATTCTTTCTAATCTGAACCGAGCTATACCTCAGATTATTACTTTAAAACTCACGAATAATTGCGCAAGTAAATGTAACACATGCTGGTGATTATGATAGGCGTGGCATTTAGCTGAATTAGTGCATTTACAAAATCAATTCCATGACTTTGTTTTCTTTTGGGTTACAAACATTTTTACAAATTGACTATATCAAATTTTATAAAAAATTCTTTTAGAAATATTTTTGGGCAGAGTGATGAAAACGTAAGGACTACCGTCACATTGTACATTTTGATTTATAGTTTAAATTGTACCAAAATAAGTATTATTTGAAAAAAAAATGACAAAAGCAAAAAAGTCTACAAAATAAAAATGAAAAATTAGAAATGAAAAATGGTAAACTGTATTTCAATGGCGTAAAAAATCCAATCCAAAAAAAATCACATATTTTTTTGCAAAAGTACAAGTTTCTTTGGGTATTTTTTTCTTATAAACCTTAAATTTACTAAACTTGAATAATTAAATCTATTTTTAACTTTCCCAAAATATACTTCTAGAAAAAATTGCGTCAAAATATGGCCAAAATTGTCACATTTGATTTAATCAGGTTATATAAATAAATAGATGAATCTGAATGAATAGAAAATACAATTGCGGTTACTATTGAGTAAAGAAAGACATGTATGAAAATTATGAATTATGAATTATGAATAACCAAACTTGGAATATACGAAAATAGGTTGTTTGTGATATACTTTTTATTATGCAATTAAGATAAAACCTGTATAATTTGATATAATTTGATGTCGGCCAACCTTCAAAGAATACAAGCAATATCTTCCATTTTTAGGTGGAAGTAAAAAAAAATTAATCAACTCAAGTAACAGATGTTCCTCCAATCTTGGATCCACCGTAAGCAAGTGACGTACTTTCAATTTAACTTCCTAGCCCCAAAGAACGATATTATAATTTTTAAAATCAAGAGAAATGGAAAAGGATTTTAGTAAAGCAAAGTATATCCACCATATTTTTATATTTGATGGCCCATATTTTAATAAAACATTTTAACAATTTTTGCTTTACACTTTTTACAATAAATATTAAAATGTATGCTTTTTCAAGCGCTACAAAATCTTGTAATTGTAGTAATTACAGAAAGATTGCACTATGACTAATAAAGGTTTTTTCAAAAATATGCATAATAATGATAAGATTTTTTTCATGGCATGAGTTGCCTTTCTAATGTTAGTACCTTTCTTTACGACTTTTGTACAACACCTTTGAACTATAAACTAAACCACAAATTATTATAGTTTTTCCACAGCAAATGAAATCGGTATACAGAGACTCTTTTGTAAAAGCCACTAAATGGATAAAAAGAATATAAAAAATGAAATGAAAATACAACTAATCCAATCTAATGTATGCCAAAAATTGTACAATGAATATCACAAAAGGGATCAAGATGCATAAGGCGCAATACAAATAGAATCTAACAAAAACATATCGTTACATTTATTTTACATCATCACTTGAAAGTATGTGCAAATGGTTCTCGGTCTATATGAAAGTTTTCTTATAATAAAGTTATCTTCACCACCATCATCTGTTTATTATTAAGATACATTATTTTTAAGATACAAAACTACTTGAATAGTTTGGCTTACTCATTTATATAGTAACAAATAACTTTTACTTAAAGGTCTAACGATTTTAATATAACAGAAAAAATTTTTCCTTAGAATGTTATTTCATAGCTGAAAAGGCTTATGAAAAGTTTAGATTTCATATATGTAGACTGAAAAGACCTGAAATAGCAGAACAATAAAAGGGAACTGTTCACTTTTAACACTAGAACTAGAAGAATAATACAGTTTTTTTGGGGGGAGGGTAACTTTATGAAGACCTAAAAATGTAGTACCCCCTGGAAAGTAGTTTTCAATTTGCCAAGGCGCCTCATCTAAATTTGATATGTTAAGCAGACAATAGAAAACGAAGGCACAGGCTCTTTTACTATTTCCGTCGTTTAAGAATGAGTAAAACTGATATAAACACGAAAGCAATATGCCATAAAAATATCTTCTAATACTGAAGTACTAGCAATGTTCATAAATGCCAACCTTTTTTCGATACGTAAACAAAATTAATAAAAGTAGAAGCAATTTCTTTAGCACAATACCTTTTCCGGAGATTATAATGTTTTATGAACAAAGCCCATAATAATTGAGGATCAAGTCTATCGAAAGCAACGTTATTTATATTAATATATGAGGCAGCACTCTTTTCATTTCTACACTCAATCAACACTATGCAATACTTTCTATTAATAAAAATATCTTAAAAAAAAAACCATTAAAATTTCAGAATATACATAACACAATCTTGTCACCTGATCTCTAGTTAAATGTTTCCTTTTTTTTTTTGTCGCTTCGGGCGACCTTTTTGATTTAGATGTGTAATAATGGATTCATGTTTCATTCAAAATTATATAAACAAATAAACCTATAATTAAAAATATGTTGTTCTTTTTAATTAGATTGAAGCCCAATTAAGATGAAGGTCTTAACTTTATCACAACATTTCACTTAGCAATCTATACTGTGGAATTTTTTATATCTTTCGGATCGATTGGCTCTTTTGAACGACCAGTTAGTTAAGTACATCTATATTTAGATTACTTAACTTAACTAACATTAAATTATATATCATAAACCTTATCAAGCTATAATTTACTTCTAAACAAGTGTTTCCCATTTCAAAAAAAAAAAATGCTTAACCAACAAAAAAAATTGTTTCATTATATAAAAATTTTACAAAAAAGTCATAACCAAGGAAGGGCAAGATCAGTGTAATGTACAAACTAATTCCCATAATTTTATAAAATTTCGAAAAGATTATTTTCAAAATTAGTGTCCCATGTTGTAAGAATAAGCCACCCAGAGATTTATTGTCATATGTATTACAGCAAAAAACTGCGAACACATCTGGTTTTTTTTAACTGTAAATTTTGTATTTGTTTATTCTCAATACTCATAAAATACAATAGATAAAATGTTAATATTTATGCAAAAAATTTGGACATACCAAAATTGTACGGTTTTTATACCCACCAACCAGAAGTTGGGGTTATATTCATTTTGCCATTATGATTGTAACGCCTAGAAAGAAGTGTCGTAGACCCTGTAAAGTATATATATTCTTGATCATCATCAAAGTCTGAATCAATTTAGACCTGTCTGAAAGTCTGTACGTCTATGTGATTGATTGGTGTAAAATTTTTCCTGATCGTAAAATTCGTGTCCAACTTTGACAAAATCATTGGAAGAAAATGGGTAAAATCAGTCGAAGGATACGCCCACAGTGTAACATAAACTGAGAACGCCCCATTTTTTTGAGACAAATTTGGTAGTTTTTTTCATATCAAACTGCAAACTGCAAAAGATAGAAAGTTGGATCTTCACATAAGTAGGGAGACTATTGGTCTACACTATGGGCAATTGTGCAATATCAAACTTTCATTTTTTATGTTTACGTTTTCAATTGATTTCTAAAAAACTGAATCAGGTTCTGACACGTTATATCACGGTGATTTGAATGCGTATAACCAAAATTTGGCCTCAGCCAAATATAATTTTCTTTCTAGTTTTTTCTTTTATTTTATATATGAATATACTTATATTTTTCTACATATTTTTTTCTCTTTTGTAGACACAATTGAATACGTGACATATTTTACAATAACATATGTTTAAATATATGTAATGCATGTAAATATATAAATATAGTAGATGCAGAAAATAGTATGACAAAGTCTTATTTATTTTTTCAAGAAGCCAGCCCTTCTATCGATTATTTGCATATGATTTCTATCTATATTTAGAAGTAATAATATTTCCACAATTGAAGTAATGAATAATTAATGTAATGAATTTAAAGATAGAAAAAGATCCTGCCAGAAGTGTTTCCATTGATAACAAACAAAAGTCTACATTAGGTACTCGAAACTAACGATTCCTATTGAATTATTACTATAAATTGCCTTTAAAGTTATTTGAAATACGCATGCGAAAATATCAGTCGTTCGTTAAATTGCTGCTGCAATCAACTTGTAAAATAATCTTATCGTTAGATGCTTATTAATGTCTTCTTTTCTTCAAATTCAATGATTTTTGTCTTGTCTAAAGTTTAAACTATAAATATTACCATTTAGTCATTTTATTTAATATAAATTAAAATTAATTCAATTTATGAACATTAAGATTGCAACATAATATAATTATTAATTATTTATTAATTTTTATTTTTATAAATCAACGAATTCATATTTAAAATATCCTGAGCAAGAGTGGACGCAGTACAACATTACAAATTTATGAAACTACATTTACTTTTTAATGTCAAAAAAATTACAATTTTAATCTTATTACTTTTAATTAAAAGAAGAAAAAGATAAAACCTTTATTCTATAAATCTGAGCTTAGAATAATTTTCCAATAACATGGGCTATTGCCCTCAATTTACACAGAGTAAATTAATCCTTTAGATTTTTAGATTTAATAAACTTTCATAATATGATAATTAACAATATCTTTTGTTACATTTGCAATTATTAAGAAAGATAAACTTAATCATTATTTAATTAATTTTAAGAATTAGCAATATCAAATAAATTAACTTAACATTTGTCTATTTAATGGAGTTGGTTTTGCAGCTCGAGCAGCAGACAATAAAAAAATCAGTCAAAGTCAACTCTGAGACACTTTTCATTAAGGTCTAAAGAGATTAAGATTTCTACAAAATGCGTTACAAATCAAGAGTTTATGCAGATGTTTGAAACACCCAGAAGGAGTTGAGATAAACCCACGGTTTACTATAACAATCGACTCAGAACCATTTTCTGAAACTAATTTAGCATGCTTGTCCATTTGTCTGTTATCTATCCATGTAAATTTGTTGGCAAAATACAGAGAGCAAATTTTGCAACGATTTGACTAAAATTTGATATATAAGCGTGCTTTAGTACAGGGACTACCGAGAATAATTATCGGCTAGATTATGACCACGCTTCATACATTGATCTTTACTGCAAAGAGTTTTCATATGGAAAAACGTACAATCCTGAATATTTCTTTATAAAAATAAGATGTGAGGTATTTAGTAGCCGGCCCTAATCAACTGTAACATATATACTTTTTTCATGTAGTGATCATAAAAATTGTTTAGTTTTGACCGTAATTATCCACAGCCGTCTTTAGACTTCACTTCTCTAAAATGGCTGCTTGTACTTTGACAGCTAAGCTTTGCAGCAGTCAAACTGACAGGTAACAGACAATGATGCTTAAATCGATTTAGAAAGTTATTTTTAGTATAATAAAAAGTGGGTTTACCTCACCTTTCCCTGTTATCTTCTAAATTCTGTAAATTATATCTTGTTTATATAACAAATTTTTTAATGAAAAAGATCTTTCTAAAAGATTGATATTTCTTAAACAGACAATCATATAAGATCAAGTCGAGTAAGCCAGATAAATATTCCCTACATATCGGCCTTCTTGAACATAAACTTAGTACACTTTGAAGCGCAATCAAGACTTAGCAGGGAAATCGTTATCAGAAGAGAATAATAGCATTTTCTTGAAAGCACTTTCAAAATTTAAGTTATTGGTTTCAATATTACATATATTTTACTAAAATACTTTGCCACATTTATACTGCGATCCACAGATTTCACGTACCTGATAATCTGTAAATAGAATAGTTTTTGTTTTCAAATGAATAAATAATATGTAAGTAAGTACATAAAGTATTTTACTTCTTGTAAAGTAAATAAAATCTTTGGCAGAGTTTCTCAACAGAAAAGAGTAAGAATCTTTTACAAATATGATAATATGATAATAAATATGATAATAAAGAGTAAAATAAACAAGATCAAAAAAAATATTCAGCTAGCCGAATCTTGGATACCCACCACCCATACAACATAACATTACAAATCAAAGCCACTTGCACAAAATTTTATCTATCTATCTTTAGCAATTTGCAAATAATGAGCAAAATCCCCAAACTCTGTACAAAAAACTAAGATGTTCTCAGTTTATGTTACATTGTGGGCGTATCCTTTAATCGATTTTTCCTACTTTTTATACAAATCTGTCTACAAGAACTTCCAATGATATTGGCAAATTTAAACTTGATATATCTTTTTTTACGACCAGAAAAGTGTTAACAAAACACGGACTTTCGAGCAGGCACACAGACAGACAGTCTATATCGTTTTAGAATTCGATGCCTAACGTTTCCTTTTGTATATTACTAACATAATGACAAAATAGATATACCTCCAACTTCTGGGTAGTGGATACAAAAATTAATTGTCATTTAATAGAATTTTATTTTTATTACTGTCAAACTTAATTTGGAAATTTCTTAAAAGTATAATAATAAATAAATTCTCAATATGAGATTTTTCAAATATGAAAATTTATATATAATAATAAACCATGTTAATCCAAATGCATAAACCCCGTTCCAGTTAAAACTAGAAATATTGTCTTTTGCCCGATTTATGAAAAATGAATGAATTATAAAAAATCAGCACTCTGCCACTTTCCATAGTTTTACATGGCGTATTCAAAACTTAAGAAGTTTCAATGATTTTCATGAAATAAAGAAGGCAAATGTTTGGTGCACTCAAATGAAAGAAAACTACTCAGATGGAGAAATAAGGTACATTTAATTGACATACAAATTGAGATATCTGTTTCAAATATAACAAAAATGTGAGATCTTTTTGAAAGAACGACCCATGCAGAAAGGAATATATTTTTATATTATAATTGCAATCTCTTTTAAAATTGACATGTGTAAATAGCTATGTAGACTTGGAAATGTCAACAGGTGGCCTTTATCCTGCATGCTACATCTAATCACTTGAGAATACGTATCATGCCATATTAAGAGTCTTATACATATGTTGGTACGTTAAATTTAATAGAATATTTCCGTAGTTGAAAATTTTAATAGAAATATGATTTTTCAAAAAAATAAAGTGAGAATTATTGGAAGTTCTCTCAAATATATGCACCTCCATTTCAAGACTCAGTAACTTTATCCATCTTCTTTATTTCCATTGAAGTTGGCATACATTCCCTTTTTTGGAAAAAAAAAGCGAAATAACCTCGCAAATTACCAAATTATATGAAGCCAATAGATTCAGATTCATTTTTTAATTGATTCAAAAGGACTTGTCCGTCAATTTAACCATCTGTTTGTCTTTTAATCTGTTTATTGCCCGTTCAATTAAATTTGTTATAAAAATACAAACCGCAAATTCAGAGATATTTAATTTTAAAAAACAAATAGGCCTATTTTTGGTACAAAATAAGAATGAACAAATCATTTTCCATATAACACTCCTTTTGGAAGGGCCAATTTTTAATACTTTTTGTTGAAAATTAGTGCGTTGTTATTATTTGATATATTAAGTACATGTGCCAAAATTTGGTGCAGATGTGTTACTTAGAGAACAACAAGTCATTCATTTTTTGTGACACTTTAATTCCATTAAGTAAAGTTACGTGGGTTTTTCAAGAAGTGGCTCTGATTAGTTGTAACATTTTTATTTCTTTTTTAATATCTCAAAATAAAAAAAATTTAACTGATACCTCTAAATGTTTTGAAATTTTTCGAATCTTCAATAAAACTGTTGAAAGTAAAAATAACTTCAACAAATTTTCTATTTCTTTAAAATATTGCAAAGGAAGACATTTAAAATAACACTACAACCAACGTAAAAGCACATATTGTACCCTACACCACTTGTGGAAGATATTATAAGTTTGTACAGATATTTGTAGTACCCAAAATAATTTGAGATGGATCCTCCTTTTATTATACCATTTCACTCAAAACCATTCTCTGATTCGATTTGAACCTATCTGTCCGTCTATCCGTCTATCCGTCTATTCGTCTATGTGCAAACTACAGGTCACAATTTTAAAGATGTTTTATTGACATTTGATACATATATACATTTGGGCACAGAGGCAAACCCTACTGAAAATAGTTAAAATCGATCAATTTTTACGACCACACCCCTTAACCTCTCTTTAAAGAAAGTTTTTATAAGGAAAAAAATTACAGTATTTGATAAAGTTAGACGTACATTAGCGTTTAATTATACTTTAAAATAAAGAACACGTGTACTAAATTTGGTTCAGGTCAGTCTATTTTTATGACTACTTGCTATATAACGTCTCTGGAAAAAAGGCACAAACTTCAATTTTGAATATATTTTAGTGAAAATTGATAGTGCTTTATATTGGGACATAAACATTATCTGTATTAAATTTGGTCCATTTGGTTGGTTCATTTATTGAACTTTTTTTTCATACAACGAACTATTTTAACAACATAAAAATTACAATTTTTAAAATTTTGTTGACTTTTAATTTGTTTATTTGACTTTGATCACTTTGATTTTTAAGCAAGATGGTGTAAGATGTTTAAGTGTCGATTCCAAACGACTATATAGTTCTTATATATTTTATTATACCCTCTGTTCTTCATCTTATTACATTTAATATCACGCAAAATAAAATTGAAAGTGCGGTTTAAAATTGTCTGGCATATTTATATTTTATCTTATATCTTATTTTCATTTTCTACCTCTTAGTCTTGCATTTTCAATTCAATGTTTTATATATATATATATGAAGATTTAAAACAAATAAAATTTAAACTAGTAGTTCTAATGCCAAACTGAAAGAAAAGAAAGTTCAAATCTTCCTATGCATTCCTTAATGCATTCTTGAAAAACATTGTAAAAGAGAAATGAATGAACTCAGACAACAGAAATGTAAAACGAAATTTAAGGCATTTAAATTCTGTTTTGTTGGAACTCGTTAGAAACATTTTTTTTTTATGGCATTAGCATTAATTCATTTATTCCGTCAAATATAATCAAGAGTATGAAATGAGTTAACTTTTTAATTCATTTTGAGTTGAGCATCCTGATTAAGAGGTGACTTTTTAAAGATACCTTTACCACGGCAAACTTAATAACTATTTCATTTAACCCTTAGGGATTGGCATGAAATATGAAATATGAAATATGAAATATGAAATATAAAAACAAGAAGACACATAAAGCAAATCTGAACTTTGTTTGATTTTTCTTCAAAATAAACTGTTGCGCTTTGCTTCCTTCCTCTACTTACATAATAATTTTTATAATTATTTCAAGCATTATCTTTGCAACCCTCTGTGAGGTGCCCTCTTCACACATTTATTTTTATATATATATATATATATACAAATATTATTTATATAAACATTTTTATTACCATCCTTAACATACAAAGTACGATAAGTAAGATGATTTTTTATTTTTTTTTTATCTCTTAAAGTGAAAACACTTTCTAGTAAACATTGTTAATGTATTTGCGAATGACTTTGAAAAAAAAACGAGTAAAAAAGTTGCCTTTTATCGAAAGCTATTAAAAATAAGTTAAAAATAGAAAATTTATAACTTTCATAAAAACCAGTAAAAATTTATGTATGTACAATTTCTTTTTACTTCTTCTCACATAAATCACTCATACCTCAAACTCACTTGATTTTTATGCAAATTATAGAAATCATTTACATACTCATAGAATTCTGATTATGCATATACTTTTCACTTTATTTGCGGATACTTTGACATAGTCACTTTAAATTTAGCAATTTAGCAAACTCCTAAGAAAAACATTAATCTGGATTAACGTGATGACTTCAATTTTTAATATTTGATTTAGAGTAGAATAAATATAAGAAATATTTATACATATATGCGCTACAATAAATTGAGAAAATCACTTTCTGATTTCATTTGAAGCATATCTATCCATCTTTCTGTTATACGTTCATATAAATTTATTGTCGCAATTTTACAAAAGTTTCGATGAAATTTGTTAAATGGACGTAATTTATTTTAAAAACTATGAGGAATAATTTTGGGCATGGTCGGACAATTTTTACAATTATATCCCTATGTAAAAGAAATTTGCAATTTTTAAATTATTTTTGCTAAAATTTTACAGAGCTTGTTTATTTTAGGCATGACTAATTTGGTTCAAATCGATTCATTGTTTTAACAATCTTCCATGAATTTTTCTTTTCTTAAGTCTTAATGCAATTTGTTTATCTGTTAATCATAATAAACAAAGTAGTGAAGGATATTTAATAATCGGTACCTTCTGCAAATATGAAGCGACAAACATTCATAATGATAAATCGCTAATAAATTATTACTTTTAAAGTCTGTTAATTGAAGAAAATTCAGAAAACCATATTTAGTTGGATGTGCGCATAATGTATTAAGTGAGTAACTTACACTTATCGTATGAATAAAAGTCGAAACTATATTTTTGTGCCCAGTAAAAAATCTATTATTATACCCACCACCCAAAGATTGGCGTCATACTTATTTCGGTATTATGTTTGTAACACCCAAAAGGAAGTCGTACAAAGTATGTGGATTCTTGATGAGCATCAAATTCTGATTCAATTTAAATATGTCTATCCGTCTGTCCGTTTGCCTATGTGTCCGTATGTCCTCCCGTACGTGTACGCTTAACTTTCTTCAGATTGCAAAAAAAGAGATATCGAACTCAAATTTGGCAGAAACATTGGAAATTCTTACGACCAAGTTAGTATTGAATATAAGTAAAATCGTTTAAAAGATATGACCACAGTGCAAGATGAAATGAGGACGCCTCAGTTTTTTTAAGCAAAATTTTGTGAATTTTTTCTCATTAACAATCTTTGCATCATAGCTCATTTGTAGACTACAAAAGATGGAGAGCTGAAATTTTGTACAAGTAGTAAGGCCATCAGTCTACGACGTCTGTACAAAAATTTTGCAAATCAGCCACGTCTATGAGAAATTATACAATATTAAATTTTTACTTATATATGTTTACGTCTTTTTTTCTAATAAAGAAAAACTGAAACAGGCTCTGTATAATAATATCATGGTATATGCGTGGCGGTTATCCCCAGATAAATGTAAGCTCCCAATAAATGTAAGTTTCCTACTTGTTTTCCTTTATACTTTGACAATATTAACAGTTAGTTACCGCTTATTGTTACTCTTGCAAAGTTCTCGTTTACATTTTTATTTTAATAGTAATCGACAAAGAGAAATCAAATGAAAATGGTTTAATGTACAAAAGTTATGTTTTAGTTGATTGTTGTCAACTTTTAAATACATTACATACAATTTGAAAAAAGTTTAGTGGAACGAATTTGGTAGGTCCTACATCCAAGTTTTTCAATTAATGAAATGAAACTGACCAAATTTTTTAATTCTTGATTATCCATTTACAAGAAACACCTTGAATTCAATTCCCAAACTGAAAATTGAATGCAAAGCAAAACGATTAATTATGAAATGAATTTTGAGATAGATTTAAAAATATATTATAGAAGTTCAAGGAGTACCTTCTTTCATCATTGATGCAAGTCATTCAAAAGGCACAAGAACGAATGAGAAATCCGAAAAGTGAATTTGCCTAATTTTAAAAATTTCAAATAATTTTCAAATAATCAAAAAAATCATTCGAAAATTTGGCAAATATGTTTTTTTTTATTTAATAAATTGTAAAATTGTCTGCCTGGAAGTTTCTTCAAAATAAAAAGTTTATCTTTGATCCAGAAAACGACCGCTCAATTCGATCTTGTGAAATATTACACAAAAATTACCCACTTAGTTTGATAAGCAATTTCAATAGAAAATAAAAAAAAATCGACAGAGTTGAAATGAGTTAAAATCCTAAATCATCGCAAATAGTGTAGGGAAAATTTATGGAAGTTATCTTAAAATGGAAAAATATTGAAGAAAAATAGGCACTAATTTACCATTTCTCTATTTATTGCTTTCCTTCTTGTACACTAAATACTGCAAATAAATACGGACAAAAAAAAAAGGAATAATAGAAACGTTAACGTTAAAAACGGTTGAGAGTGTTTAATAATACCCTGCTTAATTTAATTAAAATATTCAAAATATTCAAATTATTTCGTCTATTAGAGCTGAGAAGTTACTTTTTGGAGAGAAAAGTACCTTGCAAACATTTGCCCTAACCTTTTATCGCTTTATAATAAAAAATTTCCACATTTTCATAAACTAGAATGTTATGTAATCGGAGAAGAAAAATTTCTATAAGTAATATTGTATTTTACACTAAAACTAAAACTAAACATCAGTGAATTAATTTTCCTATGAATATCACAAAAAAATTGTAAATTGTCAAATAAAATTAAGTATTGCCATTAAGAAATCGTCATAGAAATCTATAACAAAAATGTTTATTATTAATTAGATCATACAATTTAATTTAATAAGCTTAAATATTTTCCTTATTTATGAATGTTACATATTTGTTCTCAAACATAATATATCGTATAATCTAAGCAATTTAAGATATACAAAACAAAACAAAACAAAACAAAACAAAAAGAAAGGATAATAATTCAAATGTAAGAGATAAATTATTGCTCTCTTGCAGACGAAAATTAATGAATATGGACGGGAAATGAAGTAATAATTGCATGCCGGAATGAAATATTTTGCATGGGAAATTTACAAATAATATGAAAGAAGGAAAAAAGTGATACAGAATGAGAAAGAGCATAGTAATTTTCAATGAAATGTGTACAAAATTAACAAAATAGTTATATTCATCTTTGATTAAGTCTAATATTTTTATTACTAATATCTTCGGCAGGATAATAGAGAGCAGTTAATTTATTTTATATTTAGAAAAATGACTAAATAAAAAATTTATCTTTTTGATTTAATTTTATAAATTGTACAACAATTGCATAGCAAGTGTCCTAAGATACCATAAAGTGAAAAAAGCATTTAAAAAAATTTTAATTTCTTTTCCTACCAGAAGAATGTAAGAAAAGCTCATACCACACTTGTTTTATAAATTTACAATTATTTTAGCTATATTTTAATTAATAATAAATTAATAATAAGCTCTAAAAAACGGTACATACATAATCAATACAATTTGAATACAAATTTGAAGTATTCTAATCTAATATGTTAATTAATTGTCAATTTTTAAAAAGCATACTTTTCAGCATAACTTGAAATACACATAAAAAATATATATTTTAACTTTAAAAAAATTCATAAATGAAATTACAAATTAACCGTTATTTAGCGAAGGCTCGTAACTTTTCACATTCCAACAATTCAATTAAATCAAAAGTTATCATAATTCCGTTGTATACTTTTGGGCTTGGATAATATTTAACTATCTCAAATTAAGTTATGCTTAAGTTTCTTGAATTTTTGAACTTTCTTCAATGCAACAAAAGAACGTCGATTAAACCAAAAAGCATAAACAAAACATTAAAAACTAAAGTATTGTTTTAATAACTTAATTTTGTTTTTAGCATTACGCTTGATGTTGTTATTTTGATTTGTTGAATGGAGTGTTTTTCCAAAGTTGTTAACAAGTTAAATTAAAAATTAAAATAAATAAAAACAAAAGTTAGAAGTTAACATCTGTGATTTTGGGGAATGTTCAAGTAAAAATAGAAACTTAGTAGATAGATATGTTCCCTTATAAACTTAGAGGCGGAAGGCAATATGTATTAGACTAGTTTAAATTTCTTTAATCATTCAATTCGTGTTTCACGTACACCCCCAACGTGATGGATTAATTGCTTGGTATACTAAGTACAATTTGTGTGGCAGGATTGGTGGGCACGTATACATGGTACCGTTATCTTGGCTTCAAATTTAGAACCCCTTCGCACACTACTTAAGAAGCTTAATAAGTTTCAGGTTTTCCCAAAACCCCTAGACCTAATTTGTTTAGCTTCATTGGGGCCCCTCATGAAAAGCATATATATTTGAACAAGTACCGTCCGCCATGCAGGCACCACGGCCTCCACGAAGCCAACGCTAATATCACTACAGGGATCATTACTTAAACTGATGATACCAAATTAAATCTTCGCTTCCAAAAATTGGTCTTTCTAAAGACTTTTTCAAGAGCCACTTCCAATGAAGCTGAATTTGTTGTTGCTATATTTGTGCTATTTATGAGAAATTGCGCCCAGAAATTGCGCACAGAATACGAATACGTTTTTACTATTTAAGTACGAAAATCTGGCATCCTTAAATGGACTTGAAAATGTATTATGGCTACCATATTAGGAAGGAACAGCTCTATCCAAATTGTGCAAATACACATCACGAATAGAGCACATCAGCGAGCTACACGCAAGCTTACAACGCTTCTAACGCTAATGAATTGCCTTCTATGAAAATCACACAAGTCTTCAGCGGAGGGGAAGGATGATCATAAGTTGATATAAATTCCTTGCCTGTGGCAAGGATAACCACGATGATAGTTACCGTTATAATCCATATAGGGCCTTCAAAATTTCTCTTCTCTAACCATTAGAATTATTTTTCTATAGGCAGCAGAAATTTCAAATACTTTAAATATCAATATATTTTATATAAATATAAACATAAACATAAATATATATATTTTTTATATCAACATAATTTTGGGAATCTAGTTCCTTCAAAAAGTTTGCAATTATTCATCTTAGCTCCGGAAATCCAGACGGGCAAAGATTACGTCATTCGTTTAAATGTCCGTTGAAACAGTATGACGTAAGATAAATTTTCACCAAAACAATTCGAAAATGTGAAACATCCAGAGAACTTGAGATTACAATAAATGTCTAAGTCCAAATGAATAAATTTTCTTTGTGCATAAACGAAGAATTTTTTCATTCTAAAAACGTGAATCATTTTGTACGAAATGCTGTGATAAGTGTGATTGTATTTTGAAGCATTGAGGAAGATGGCCATTCTTAAGAAAATTGTCATAGGTAATCGTTAGATTCTAATAAGCTTTATGTGAGAATTTCTTTGAGAGGAAATTAAATATTATATCAATTCCCTTTAAAGTTTTACTATTAGGAAATTTTGAGAGTTAACAAAATTTTTAATTTCAACGTTTGTGAATGAACTGTTATAAAATCTCTAAAAAGGCTCCATTAAATAGAAAAAATTTTTATATAGATATTTAATCTCATTACCCTTGACGGATACGTCACAAAAAACATTTAGACCCTGTTAATTAAAGCTTAGTGCCTTGTTCTTTCTCTTTTCTCTCAAATTCTTGAATTTGTTTGAATAAAAGTAAATATTATAAATCATTATTGCTTAAATGACGTCTGTAGATTTTCCCTAATTCTTTTTACCATAGAAAATTTTATTTAGATAAGTTTCTTGGTATTTTTTTGAATTGGTTGTAATGAGATCTTTATAGCAATTAACAAATTATAAGGTTCCTACTATAAGACGAAAATTTCATTACATACGTCTCTTCTAAAATTATATCAGTTTGTTCTTATACAAAATAAATTTGGAATTTTTAAACACAACTTGGGGAGTTCGATATGAATTTTAATGTTTTAAAAATAATATATAAAGCAAAAAGCGAAAAAATATTAAGCTCAAAAATATGCAATAAATTGCAATAAAATTTGGGGAATTTAATGGATTATTTAAGATTTTGTCCATATTTCCTATTCCATTTCTTCATTTCCGAATAGTAATTCTTTCTTAGATCATTTCTAAATATCTGCAATTAGTTTAAACCAAATTTTCAGACCTTCCCATTGCCTTACTTTTTTCTTCATTTTCCGATAGAGCTGTATTTAAAATTAATTTTATAGTTCACTTTTCAACTTTTAAAAGGAATTTATTCTCTTGCAAATCGTATGCCAATAATAAATCGAAATCTTTTAAATAAAGAAATCGACAAGCATGAGCGAGACAATTGCTCGCCAATATTCTTCTATGATAATTAGAAAGAATATAAAATTCGTCAGTTTTGGACAATGTTAAGAAGCTTTATAAAGTACAATACTCCTTGCAGAAACAATTAAAATACATGTGCTCACAACTTTTGTGATAATTTGATAAAATTTACCACACGAGCGTATTTTGACATAAAAATGGAAGTCTATTGAAACTATTTACGATCAGACCATTTACATTCATTTATTTTTCATATAACGTCATACATTTGAAAAAAATTTTCCATTTCAAATATTTTCTAATGATTTGAGGATTGAGGCAAACAGACAAGCCAGCTTAAATGGAGTAAATCGGCCTCTCCAAAAGTGACTTCTAGGTATGATGTTTATGTGCACAAATCCACCACACCCTGCCCTCTATAGATTGACAAGCACACTCTATCAATTTTCTCCAATTTCATATAGAATACGATTCATACATACGTATCTTCCAAATATCTCTATTGAAATTGGTGATTGATACGAAACAGTCATATAAATGGAATGAAATAAATTGGTACTTTTAGTAGAAAACTGCAAATTTCTACTAAAAATATTTTCATATCTGTCCATATTGTTATTAACTTTCGAAACATACGTAAACAAATCTTGAGCAAGACGTTAAATGCAAAAGATGCGAGAAAATTTTCCATTTTTATATATTTTGTGATATTTTATATAATTTTATTAGCTTTCCTCTATATTTTTCTTATCTATTTTGTTCTACTCTATTTGTTATTGTTATTCTTATTATTGTTGCTGCTTATTTTATTTTATTTTATTTTCATATTTGTAGTCGATACAATTAATAAACGTCGATTAAAACCAATTTACAAAAACCCAAAAAAAAAATATTATACAAAGTTTTAATTTTATAATTTTCATTTTATTTTATCTTTATTATTTTTATTTTTTTGTTCTGTTTTTTTTCTTTTGTTTTATATATATATATATATATATATATATATATATATATATATATATCTTTTTTTGTTTTGTTTGCTGCTTAAATTATCATGCATTCAATTTAAATCATGTATTTTGTTTTCTATGCATCATTTGTTATCACTAAATCATTACATTTTGTATAACTTTTTTGTTTTCCTTTAACCCACACTTTCATCGTGTGTACGTTTGATTTTCTCATATTTACTTATTTATTTATTACTTTTTCTTAAAATCTTAGACCAAAGAGTTTCTGAAAATCATACATATATATATATATATATATATATATATATATATATATATATATATATATATATATATATATTTCTATATGGGCATGTGCATTATGAAATTGTGCAAATCTTCTAGATCTTTTTTTTTCAAAATGTTACAAATGTTGTTATTGAAAATTGTGTTACCACCATCCATTTCTTTTATTATCATTTATTACGATTATTAGGTATTAATTTCGCCTTTGTGGTTATTATGTTTTTGTTTCGGTTTTCTTTTTTTGTATGGATATTAAAAACAACGCAAAATATAAAATGTCAAATGTTGATTTATTTATTTTGTTTTGTTTCTTCAATATTTTAATGTTGCATTCATTTAGGTTTCGTCCCGTTTTCTTAGCTTGTTTTTTTTTTTGTTTTTTTTTGTTATTTCTAATAAGTTGTGCTACAACTACACAAAAACGTTTGATAATAAATGAACGTTATTATTATTATTATTATTATTATTATATTATTATTATTGTTGTTGTTACTGCAGCATATAAGAAAAAAGTATATAAAGTTAATGGATGATACTTTATGGATTTGAAAGTGAGAACTTGAGAAAATAAGAAATTGGGAAAATGGGAAATTGGGAAATTGGGAAAGTTCGTAATTGAGAGAGTGTGGGACCCTGGTGTGCATTTAAAGGAAATAATCAGGCGTTCTTCGTGTGACATGCGGTTCACCACGTCTGGGTGCTGGATCAAACTGTAGGAATGAAAATTTCAGAGAATCATCCAATTCCATGAGAGCTGCTTGATTACCACAACGATAACAATAATTTGGCGCTGAGAAAATTGTGACAACGTTACGATCATGACACCAATTATAACCTTCCATGACAAGTTGATGGGCACGTGATACCAGTGTTAAACCATTTGTATTATTAAATGTTTCCGAAATATCCTAAAATCAAACAAAAAACAAAACAAAAAAAAAACAAAAAAAATTTACACAGCAAAAAAAAGTTGACAAATTAATTTATTATTAAAAACAAAGCAATTATTGCAATTAATATAAATGAACGAAGAAAGATACCTGACCAAATGTGTAACCAGCACCGCGCGGTGATATACCCCAACCTCCTCTATCGTCTGGATCAGACCAAAGTAAATCACACATTGGTCCTTCATGTGGCACCTCCTGCAAACGATCCAATGCCCTTATATGATCTAAACTATCTATCGATGGACTTAAACCACCATGTAAACAAAATATTTGACCATCAACTAATGCCGTCAATGGTAAATAATCGAATAAATCCGTAAAATATTTCCATACATTAGCATTGCCATATTTACGTAGACATTCATCATAAAAGCCATACACTTGCGTGATTTGCCGTGACTCATGATTGCCACGCAATATGGTAATACGTTCACGATAACGGACTTTAAGTGCCACCAATAATGTAACAGTTTCTACTGAATAATAACCACGATCAACATAATCGCCCATAAATAAATAATTTGTATCAGGTGATTTGCCGCCTATCCGAAACAATTCCATAAGATCATGAAATTGTCCATGAACATCACCACATACTGTCACTGGACATTTAACTTCCTGTACATTTGATTCTTTCGAGAGAATTTCCTTAGCCTGGAAGTAAAATATAAAAACAAAATAAAAAACAAAATAACTATAAATAATAATGTTTTTGAGATATTAATATTTAAGATAATTTAAATGATTGACCTAACCGAATTAAATTGTTTGTATATAAAAAATTAATTGTATCCAAAATTAGATGAAGTTGTTTATGTATGAAAAATGGTACCTTTGCAATGTTGCAATGCGTAAAATGTTTCAGACATATCAAAAATATGAAAACGAAAATCAGCAAATGTAAGTTTTGAATGAATTCGTTAAATGAAATTGAATATAAATAAATAATACAAATTTCGTATGTAAATTCAAGTATTTCAAAATACTTCTTTATCAGTTTTCTTTAAAAAAAAAAAAATATAATAAATTCCCAAAAAAATAGTACATTTCTCTTTGATTAACTTTGGAGAATTGGATTCAGTTCTAACAATTTTGAATAAATAATAAATTTTATCAAATTTTATTGAAAAAACTCTATTGTCTAGCTTACAACAAATATCAGGCTTAATAACAAATATCAAGCAAAGTCAAATTTATTTCAAATTTATTAATTTTTAAGCCTAAGAAAGTGGATGTATGTCCAAGCCCCATAATGTGCGTATAAAAAATTTGTAATAGCTGGTATCATAAATGACATGAAATATAATAAGCCTCATAGTAGACTCCTTTCTGGACTATTGGCCTAATACGCTTCGCAAACTTTACAAAATTCATATTGTAATTATTGTAATTATTGAAATTATAAATACCCCACAATATAAATAGAATATCTCAAGATATCTCTAATTGTAGAACTTTTTCAGTTTTTAAAATAAAAACTTTACATAAAAACTTTAATAAAAATGCTAACGTTTGCACTAACTAAAATATTCAGATCATTAAGAACAATAAATATAAGAAGAAAAAAAAAGAAATATGCTAAACATTAAATTTAAAATGCAATTCTAAAGATGCTTTTAAAGCAAATTTCTTTACATGATACTCAATTTTTAGAATCTAATTAGAAAAAAATTTCTTACAAGTTAGACAATTGCTATAAAAAACTAAAGCTAGAATAATAAATAACTTGAGAATTTTCATATATATTTTAACAACTTTGTTCAACTTAAAGAAAGAGGTTAAAAAATTAAAAAAAAACCAACGTCTAGTTTTTATAAAGATTATTCAATGTATTTGGAAAGAAATGAAGAAAGGAGAGAAAAGAATCTTGACTAACTGTAGATAAGGGAAATACTAATGATGATGATTCATTTTGTATGAAAGCATCATCCAAAGTTACACATGTGGGTTCAATACCCTACACATTACATCAACAGCGAAAAAAAAAAAAAAAGAAATAAGAAAAAATTATATCATCAATATTTGATAGCAGGGCTGCAACATTACAAATGCCACTAAAAATATTAAAATTATACTACTACCGACTTTTTAATCAACAATATTTAAACAGTTATAAATTAATTATGAAAACATTAGAATTAATTGATCTCTGATATACAATGAAAGTTTAATGTGGCATATTAATATCATAAAGGCTTTAACGAAAAATATCTTAAATAGTTAAAAAGCTATCACAATTGAATGTAAAAGCTTTATATTAGACGATAACAACATTTCAATTAGAATGCACCATGCGTACTTATTAGAATTTCTTTTAAAAAAAAAATTGTGACGTAACAAAATTACGTTGCTTTTCTTTAGTAATAAATGAATTGGCGTTTCATTTTGCAAAATCCAAAATCATTCATAATTATTTTAGATCACATGAAATGTGATAACACCTAACAAATCAAATCAAATTAAATCAAATCATATCAAATTAAGTCAAATCAAAAATGTATAAATAAAATGAAAATTTAATAATGAAATTAATAAGGCGAAGAGAAAGAAGACAAAATCATATATGTATGTATGTATGTATGTATGTATGTATGTATATATATATATATAAAAAAAAAAAATTAATAATATATATATAAATATATTATATTAATATAAAAAAAGTTAATAAAATTTACAATTAGTAAGCAAACTTCTATTTCTATTGTAAAAATGCCGATGAAAGCGCTTTAATAAGAATAATTGACGGAAATAGTAATTTTCTATAAACAAAAAAGTATGCATAAATATATGCATGTATGTATGTATGTATGTATGGATGTATATACGTATGTATGTATGTATGAATGTACTTATTAAAAAACAATTCATATTTTATTATAATAATAAAAAGCTATAAAATAGAACATTTATGGGCATCACTTTACAGTTGAAAAATTCTATTTATCTGAGTCAACAATTTTGAATATCTAGCTATCAGCCATATGTTTGTCGTATTTTGATTGTCATATTCTGCCAAATTTTGGAGTAACCAACGCCGTTGGGAATAGGCTCGTATCTGGCAATTTCACTGCCGCTTAAAAATCAAGTAGTCAAAAGGTTTAATTTGGTTATAATGCTTATTATCTCCCTTAACGCAAACTTCGAACTTTAGTATCATACATTTAAGCTGCTCCATATGTAATATGATCATTGGACTATGATTCCTTGCAAATTTTGAATGTCTTAATAAATAAAAAACGTAACAAATAAATCAAATTAAAATTTCACTTTTGCAATAATAAAAGCAATTTAATTGATTGCTTTCACATTTACAGAAATACTACCAGAAAAGATTCAATTAATCATATGCATGCAGCGGTCAGCATAAATCATAATTGGATGTTCCCAAAATCGAGCGATCTGGGTTAAATTTCACATGATTATGGCCCGCACTATTCAAAATATAATCCCGATGGATAAATTTCTTTAAAAAAATATATTTAAAACTTTTTATAATTTCTTATATTGTAAGAGATGGGTCTCATGCCTTTCTAGGTGTTAAATACATTCAAACAAAATCTTTATACCACAAGTGGTGTAGGGTGCCTCTACGTTACACAAACGATGTAAATTATGTAAGCAGAAAAAACAGCATTAACATATGAAAACTGTTTAACACTAAACCAGTTGGGGCTTCATCATCGATTAGCATCAAAAAATTTAAAATTTTTCTATATTTTACTTAATTAAAAGGAGAAGAAATATCATACAATTTATAAATTTATTACAGCTCTTTTTCCTCTAACTCTCTCTCTCTCTTTTTGCCGCCATCTCTTTGCGCTTCCTTTCAATCAACTATTTCAATCGATCAAATTCACTGCCAATTTCAATAAAACAACTCAATTGAAGTAGACTTTTCTTTTTGGCAAATATTCTCATAAATAACTACAGATACACCACGACGCTCCATTCAAGGAAATTGGTTTACATTTCCTTGAATCTGTATTTGCATACACGCACGCGCACAAGTACGCATGCACAAACATGTTTAAATCACACTAAACCTCTTTAATTTTGAACATTTAAATACAAACAAGTTTTGCAAAAAAAAAAAAAAAAAAAAAAACAGAGCCGGACAAGTTACATACAACTTACAGTAAACAATTAGTTAAAAATTTTGTTAGTCTGTTAAACATTCCATTTGATTTGACACACGCACAATAGATTATTGCAGAAAATTTTTTTGAGACAATGAATTTGTAGAACTTTTGGTTATTTAAAAATATTAGAAATAAAACTCGTACAATAAAAAATCTACAAAACTGATTTGAAAAGTTTGATGCAATCAATTCAATTTAATAATAACATTTCCTAAAAATAAATCGATTTCTTTCATTTAAAAATGCCCTTAGAGCGCTGTAATTTAACTTAATTTAATTTAATTTAATATACTTTAATTTAACTAATTTATGCAACAGAGTTGCATAAAGATTGTTAATATTCTATCAAGAAATTCTCAGAGAATTTATTTAAGTTTTTTACACAAATATGATAAATATAAAATCCCATTTTGCATAAAAATCCTACAATGAAATATTATTTTATTTTTTATATTTGTAATTTGAAAACGTGAGGTCGTCGTAAATATCTATAAATAGTTGACTCTTTAAACACATCTAGCAGAAACTCTCTCACTTAAATTATTTTTCCGCCATTCATTTTAATACTTAGAACAACAAAGTTCTAGTTAACTGTGGAAAAGTCATACTATAAAGGAAAATAAGCCACCCAAAGATTAATCTTCTACTTTAAACAGATTTTAGCATAAGAAACTGCCAATGTTTTTTTTCAAAAAATCTAAACTAAATTTAGCAAAAAATTCTACAACTCTACTTAGACTTGAACTAGCCAACAGATAATAGGGCATAACAACAAAAACAAAACTAGAAAGAAAAAAAGAGGGCGTCTGACATTTCATATAACGTACACTTTAATAATTAATTTGCTTATTTTCATAAATTTTGCATTATTTCAATGTATTCGTCAACAATAAATATGTAAACTCAAACAATTTAAAGCACTGCCTTAAAAAAACGAAAATCGGATAACCAAAAAAAACATAAAAATAAAAGAATAATCAAATGAACATGTTAGTCAGGCACACTTATTTTAAGGGAAAAACAAAAAAAATTTTAAATGACCTGTATTATACACATCTATATATTTTAAATATATTCTAACCAAAAAAAAGAAAAGAAATAAAAAACATTCATCCACATGAAAATGGCGTCCTTTATACTTTTCACAAAAAAGTAATCTAAACAGAGATAGTTATACATACATATATCTATATATACAGCATACTTTTCAAGCCCAAACGAATTATTCGTATTATTTATATATATATATATATATATATACATGTGCATTGTACATATATATATATATATATATTTATTTACTGTATATTAATATGGCAATTTCTGTTCTCTTTCTTTTTGTCTTTCTATGGTGATGATGAAAAATTTGTATGAATTGTAAATCACAGTTTTATGTTAACTGTATTGCAAAACTTTCCTACCTTTTCACATAATGTTTTCACTTGTGTTTCTGTTAATTGATTGCATTCATTTAACTGCTCAATCCATTGATCCAAATCTTTTGTTGTTGCTTTATCCTCCATTGTAGTTAAACTAGAGGAAAAAGTCTCGTCTAATTTTGTCGATTCAATTTTGACGGCCTTTTTTTCTCCTTATAAAACACAAACAATAAAAATTCAAAATGCGTATGTTTATCGAGGAGTATTTACATATGTTTCTATATATATATATATATATATATGTTCGTTGTAATACTTTTTAATTTCTAACGATTTCGATTGATTTTTTTTTTTTGCTTTTTAACTAAATGTCTATGTAAAGTTTTTGCTTTTTTCCCCCGTTCAAACGAGCACGAGTAATTACTACAGAGACAATGGAAAAAAATAAATAGAAAAATGAAAAGAGCTATATAACTGGTTTCTTTTTTTTTCTTTTCTTCTTCCTTTAAATTATTTTACTTATTATTTTTTTAAATTATTTAATAAACACAGCGATACGAACAATTGAAATAACTTTGATAGACTAACTAGTTTTAATTTTATGTAAAAAAAATTAAAAAGAGAAACACATATAGTTAAAGAAACCAACCCGAGTATACTTAATTATATCAAACACTACTAGTTAATTCACTCATACATTCTTTGAAACCCTTTGCTCTATATAATCACAATATATATATATGTAGATACATAGATATATGTTTCTGAGCACTTTTTACTTCTTCTTCTAACTTAATTCTTAAAAGGCCCAAGTATTAGATTTTATTTCCCTGGATATACAAGTTTTACAATTTTAATTTCTTTTACATGAAAAGTAAAACACAGCACTTTTATGTAATTGTTTATTTTATAAAATTATACAGAAATATTTGCAGTCTATTGCTTTTGAAACAACAAATAAAAAATTAATAATGTAACAATGAAGTACGCTCTCATTTATTGACAACGTAAGAAGTTTACAACTTAATTGAATAACAGTTTTAACGTTATTGAGGTTGAAAATATTACAAACTAAAATATTGCAAATTTACGTAATGTTTAATTATAAAATATTAACAATAATTTTTATATAAATTCATTCATTTATGTAAATCTACACATTATGCTTTCTGAATTGCAAGTAAAAAAAAACAAATTTCTACATAAGAATTAATTTATATAAATTCATTCATTTATGTATATCTACACATTATGATTTCTGAAATGCAAGCAAAAGAAAACACATAAGAATTAACACATTATGTATAAGGAAAGTCATCAATTGTAATAGAATTATGGACTAGTTAAAAATAGTTTACACTTCTATAATTCTTCTAGATAGCGGTCCGCATACTTTTTAAAAGTGCTGCATGTGCCTTTATAATAGAAAAAAGTAAACTGCCGATAAATATCGACAAGCAAAGTAAAGCACATAAAGTAAATTTGCTAAAAGCAACCAACTTCACGATATTGTCGGTCTTTTCCTTTTTAAGCTAGTGCTGTGTAAAGTTCTTTGGTACGGGTGAAATTTACACCAATAAAAAAGAAGAAATAGAAAATAAGAGAAAAAGATGACTGAAACTTTGCAATTGCGTGGTACATTATTGGGTCATAATGGTTGGGTGACTCAAATTGCTACCAATCCTAAAGATCCCGATACCATAATATCAGCATCAAGAGATAAAACATTGATTGTCTGGAAATTGACTCGTGATGAGGATACAAATTATGGTTTCCCTCAAAAACGTTTATATGGTCACTCGCATTTTGTTAGCGATGTGGTACTATCCTCGGATGGTAATTATGCTCTATCTGGCTCTTGGGATAAAACATTACGCTTATGGGATTTGGCTGCCGGCAAAACTACAAGAAGATTTGAGGATCATACAAAGGATGTCTTATCTGTAGCATTTTCGGCTGATAATCGTCAAATTGTATCTGGATCACGTGATAAAACAATTAAATTATGGAATACGTTAGCTGAATGTAAATTTACGATACAAGAAGATGGTCATACCGATTGGGTTTCTTGTGTACGTTTCTCACCCAATCATTCCAATCCCATAATAGTATCATGCGGATGGGATCGTACTGTTAAAGTATGGAATTTAGTCAATTGTAAATTGAAAAATAATCATCATGGTCATAATGGCTATTTGAATACAGTAACAGTTTCACCAGATGGCTCTTTGTGTACATCTGGTGGCAAAGATGCTAAAGCTTTATTATGGGATTTAAATGATGGCAAAAATCTATACACATTAGAGCATAATGACATTATAAATGCCTTATGCTTCTCTCCAAATCGCTATTGGTTATGTGTGGCTTATGGCCCATCCATTAAGATTTGGGATTTAGCTTGCAAGAAGACTGTCGAAGAATTACGACCAGACATTGTTTCTAATGCCTCAAAAGCAGATCAACCTCAATGTCTGTCATTGGCATGGTCCACAGATGGACAAACATTATTTGCCGGCTATTCAGATAACACTATTCGTGTCTGGCAAGTGTCTGTATCAGCTCACTAAAATGACTAAATGAAACTTAATAATAATATTTTTACAATATTAACTCTTGATTGCACTTAAAGAGAAAATGTTCCCTTTCATCTATTCTTTGTTATATAAACAAATAAATGGAAAATGCAAAACGTAATTTATATTTGCTTAATAATTTTTCCTTTTATCTACCATTTTATTCCCCTTCAATTCAAAATTTTTTCTTAAAAGTGTACTAGGGCCATTATTGATTTCCATCCATTCACAAGTTAACTTTTAATTCTCTTTTTGATTTATATAGAAAGTTTGACTTCTCAGAAGTCGAGTAGGGCGCTTTTACACTTTCTATTGTGACTGGAATCCGTATTATTGTTAAAACAATAAACGTGACCAATCTGAATGTAGTACTTTGCTTGCTATGATTAAGAAGTTAGGAAATTCAGAAAGTTTTTATTTTCGACTAATTTGAAATGTTCATTATGTAAGCAATTCGGAAACAGCAATAGTCTAAAACATGTGTGGTAGATATTTTTAGTATTTCAAATGCTGATTTTCACTAATGACAGTAGTAAATTTTTGTAACGTAAAGCTTTTTCCTAAAATACAAGTGACCACAAAACTTGTTATTTGATTCGACACATTTTATTGAATATGTTTGTAAAATTACTGCGCACGCTTTGAAAGCATATCTACATAGCCAGTTTAAATCCATTTCGGAAAATAATACTAAATCGATCAGTCTAATAAAAGGCATATAATCGCAGGAATGCGTGATAATGAACTACCAAAAGTGATGTAGATTATAAAAATTAATAATATGTATGGTCCATATTTTGGTCTAGTTTGCTGCTTGGTGAATTAATTAACATTCTTTAAAAAAGCAAGTAATTCTTTTTTTTTTAAATCCAATCCAAAATATTCATTTGACTTATCCTGTATGCTAACTATAACACAAAGCAATATAGGGCCAAAAATTTTTATGGTATTTTTGAAATGTACTTCTAGTTGAATTATTTAGCATCTCAATTCTAAAATATTGATCTATTTAGAGAGCTATACCATGAGTCATGGTATCGAATAGTTAACATTCGCTGATTAGAATAAATCTTTATTTACTCTCTTTACTCACATCATTTTTTGTTTGTAACTTAATATACAATTTTTGTTTGCTCTGCTATTTTTCTGCTTTGAATTTATCTTTAATTTATAACTCACAGTTTTTGTTTAGGATATTTATAAATATATTCTTAACATATATTTTGGTGCTCTCAGCAGTTTTTCTTTTTTTTTTTTTATTTTTTGGTATTTGAATGATAACTGCAAATTAAATTTGTTTGATTAGCTTAGTTGGTCCATTAAATGATGATGATTTTGTTAAAGTTTGTCCTTTATTTGTTGCAAGTGTTGTTGTCGTCGTTGTTGTTATTGTTGTTGATGATGATGCTAATGATGTTGCTGGTATTATACTCTTATTATTATTGTTATTATTAATAGAATTAGTTTTATTATGAAGGCACATTAATGTTGTTGATGATGATGATGATGATGATGATGATGCACTGCTGATATTGCTACTATTACAATTACCACTATGATTTTTACTATTGCTATTATATGTAGAAGTTGTAGAAGAACTGGTAATACGATAAATACCATTTTTAAAAACTATTACCAATACTGTTATATTGTCAACAGAGCCACGATTATACGATTGCAATGCTAAAGATTTAGCACCAAAGTCTGGCTCATGTAGATGCTCTTTAATATAATTGCATGCCTCTTCATTACTAAATGTATCCCATAAACCATCTGAGGCTAATATTAGAAATATGGGTTTGTGATAAGTTAATTCGAATGTTAAAATATCTGGATTAGCGATGACTAGATTTTTATCTTTCAATGGATAATCACCCAATGCACGAGATGTCGCCAATATGCCAGCAACACGCCATACGCCACGAAAAGCTATATAGCCACCAGCATCATGGATACGTTTACGTTCACGTACCTACAACAATAATTAAACATTCAAAAAAAAAAAAAATAGAAAACAAGGAATATTAGAAGAAAGCCTTCTAAATGGCCTTTTGCCATTTTCTTATAAATACATACTTGTTGGGGTTTATGATCAAACGATAATGGTATAGCAATGCCACGTGCATTACACATAACACCTCTAGAATCACCAACATTAGCAACTATTAAACGAGTTCCATGTATTATGGCAATTAACGCTGTGGTGCCTGCTATATTTGTCTAAAAAGAAATAGACGAAATACATTTTTAAAATGGTCCATAAAGTTCAAAAAAAAAAAAAATAAAATGCTTCCTCTTTAAAGTATTTGAATTTTATACCAGATATTTAAATCAAGTTCAATAGTTAAAGGTCTCTTCAATAATTTATATGCCGCCTTTCATGTAAATTTCACTATTCCTTCAATTTCTTTGGAATATTCGAATATATTCAGTTTATGAAAATACCCAAAAGCAACAACCAAAACTTGAGATAGTTTTGCCATTTTATTACGCCAATCAATTCAGAATTTATGTCTGAAGCGTTTAGCTTTGGTTCAACTATTTGTCTGTATGGTAAAAAAATCATACACTATTGAAGAAAATGGTCTAAGTAGCAGGCATATTTTTAAAATTGAATATGTGAATAATAGTTTAGAGAAAACTTGAACTTGAAATATATTTGAATGAAAAACCGAAGAAATATTTCTCATGCGAATTATCACCACGTTAAATTTGTGAGAATTGTAAAAAAAAAAAAATTCATTAGGTCTAACAATTCAGAGCGATTTTCTTAATGATTTAGTTTAATTGTCTCTCTTGTGCGATCAAGTCGAATGGCATTGAAAATTGATTCAGAAGGATCATTTTGTAAATTTTAATGTTGAAAAATATTTGTGAAACTGACGAAAAAGTATAACATTCTTCATTTTTTATATTCAAAAATTTTTGCAAGGTAGAAAATTCGTGCAACTTTGAACATTTCTCTAATGAAAATCGAAAATTGCTTTTCCATATTGGTCATTGCATTTGATAGCTTCATTTTTTTCTAAATATCTTTTTGTGAAGAAGAAATTGCCAAACTTTTAAAATAAAAAAATTTTTTAAAGCATTTTATAGATGTTTTCTTGGGCACCTTGCTTTGTGGAACATTCGTTAAGGCCATTCTTATTGTTCGCAACTTTTTTTTCAAATATATTTGCTAAACTGTGTAACAAATTTAAAAAAATCAAAAAAAAAAATTCAAAATTGAATATTTTCTTTCTTACCGTTTTTTTAGCTGCCTCAACCAATTTGGAATCCGCTGCTAAAACTTCATCTGTGAGTAATTTGTCAAAATTGATTTTACCATTTTCAATATAACATTTAGGATCCGTTTGCTTATTATTATTATTATTTTTGTTATTATTATTATTATTATTTAAAAAATTCTCCTTAAGTGTTGAATTTACACCAGCGTTGCGCAATAATGAATTTAATTGTAAAGTAAATGTATCCGTTGTGTGAGCACTCTTAAAACCATCATTCGGATATTTTTTATTTATATTGCAATCATCGAAACTATTAACACTTTTGCGTAAACTATTCCTACGCTCGGTTAATTTTGATAAATTTGATGATGATGCATTTTCTTTATTATTATCATCGCCATTTTCAATATGCCGATTATTATTCTTATTTAATTTTATATATGAACTTTTCTTCTCTGCATCATCATCCAGAATATTATTTATATCTTTGCTATTTATGGTTAAACGCTCTTGTATTTCTTTGGTTGTGGATCCATTTAATAGTTTCGTTGTCTCAATCACTTTATTATAAATATTACGTACTAATATATCTTTGGCAAAATCTGCTGCAAATTCTCCACCATGACCGTCAAAGATGGCAAAAAATGATATGCCCGTATTATTATTGATATTTTCTTCGATTATAAAGCTATTTTTTAAAAAAAAAATTAAAAGTATAATAAAAATGGAAATGAGAAGAAAGAAAATTGCCATAATTAGACGGAACTTCTAATTTTAATAAACTAATCTAAATCGTTGCATCTCCAGTCAATAATTAATTCAAGGTTCCTATTTAGTTCGATTAAAAGTTACAAATAATTTGTAAAAGTCTCCGCTCGATAGATAGATAAGGTTAAGATTGATTGATTGATAGAAGAAGCAAAAATTAAAACAAATTGAATGAGATTTAATTTTGAAGGATACACTTACTTTAAAAATTGAATTTCATCACTATTTATTCAAAAATTAAAAGCGCCGCCAAAAGTCGTTTGTTTGTTTTAAAATTTATGAACACTTACCGATCTTCCATGCGTGGCCGCCGTCCTAAAATAGCAAAAGCTGCACTTTGAGCCTTCAAATCTTCCCAGCATTGATGATCACCATGACCGGATGATTCGAATAATTTTGTACGATTTGATTTATGCCGGCCACTTAATGTCGCCTGTATCCGAGCTAATATACCACGAGACCATGTATCGACGGCTTGTAAGTAAAGGAAAAAACAGAACAATATAACGCCGCAACAAATCACTTCTGGTCGGAATATGTAAAGGCGGCATAATTTCCATAAATATGCTAATGGCGTATTTATGGATGAAGCGCCCACAGCAAATTTTGATAAAATCTTCATGTGTATGACATAAGTTTGATAAAATATTTTATCTTCAAGTTCGTCTTCCATATGTAGGATGATGGTATTTAAAGACAGTTTCTATTTTTTTTGTTTGTTTGTTAATTTTTTTTTCTATTTGATTTGTTTATTTATTGATTAATATTTATTTGTCTTTTTGTTAAAAAATATTCATAGTTTTTTGTGTTAAGAATTTTCTAAATTATGAGTGTAAAATAATACGTGAGATACTTTTATGTAAAAATTCTTTAAGTTTTCCTTTTATAAATTTTAATCCAATTTTAGAATAATTTCTATTCTCTCTGCATCATTAGGATCTAATTTTGTATGCTCTCCTAGAGCAAAACATTTTAGGCCCAGCCCCTTACACATTTATATAAAATAGGCTTTGAGAGGCAAGCAATGTGGTGCCCATATCGCTAACGAATTTTTGGTCAAACAAGCGCGTATGCTTTTCAAACGGATTTCCCGTGCAATATGATCTACGTGTATGATGAAAGCCAAATCCACTGGACCAATTTGAAAATTTCATATAAGAAGAACACTATAATCTGCAAATTAGAAACTTGTACGGATGTTACGATGTACCGTATATGCGCTCATGGTAAACATTTACCTCTTTGCATTGTTAAACTCACTTTATCTTTTTAAACAAACTATAAGGCCATCACATAAGTTGGAAATTTTGGTATAAGTTTTATGAACTATTTTAATAATTACGCAAAACTTAACAAATGTTATCGTAATTTATATCTGGCCGTTTAATGGGATTGTTTTCCTCTGAAACTATTTATCTTTAGCAGAATTATTAATGTTAAGAAAATCAGATTTCTGCCTTATATTTTTCAATCAATTCTTCATTTATGAAAAGTATAAAATTCATAAAAATCTTTATGCGTATAAATGGCCTTACGTAATGCGAATGTTTGTTTTCTTTTTAGCCAAACTATACATAAATTTTTCTCAGTGTAAAATTATTATGATCTTATGTGAAAAGGAAAAATTACAGTTGCATCACTTCCCCTTAAAGCAACAATCGAACCACCTTCCGCCATTGTTAAACAAACAAGAAAAAAAAATACAGAAAAGCAGAAACAATAATAAACTAAAATTCTCATGCAGACAATTGTCATTTATATGTGTAACAAGTTTTCCATATTGAATTTATGTTGTGTATTTATTATCTATTATTAGATATTTTTTTGTTTTTGTTTTTACTTTTGTTTATTACACATAATTTTAATGCATTTTAAACAATACATTTGGTAAACATTTTCGTGTGATCTAAACAATTTTAATAATATTAAACATTGTGAAGATTGTTCACAAAAGATTTTTTATAGCAAATTCATTTATAAAAATTAAAATTTACTCTTCTAAACAAATTTCATACAGATCTATTTCTTTTAGTCTACATAGAGGGCTACTATTCCCCAATAAGGCCCAGTTTAATTAGCATCCTCAAGTTGATAAAGCACATGAGTTTTTAAAGATTGAACTAAAAATTTAGTTTGGTGATACGATATAATCGGTTTTAATGCCCGAGTTAGCTTCGTGGCAGTTACAATTTGAACTTTGTATGCGAAAGCTTGTTTTAAGTGTTTATTTAATTGTCAATAGTAATTCGCCTAGTTAAATGGATTTTGGTCTTTGCTTTAGATGATTAACCTAGCAAGGCTGCGCTCTTTAGAATAAGATGCACTGCGGATAGCTAGTGATAACAATAATATGGATGGTTGATGGATACCAAATCAGAGGGAACAAGAAAGTGCAGCCTGTAATTAAGCTGTCCGAACGGTGTGTGGGCTAAAAGGCAAGGCCACAGTGCATCCCAAACGGCAACACTTTGTTTGTTCAACTTGTGATTTTAATACGATAAAATATTTACGAATTTATAGGGCTGACAAAAATCGATCACGCTTACTAAGAATAATAAATTAGGTCAATATTTATATTTTAACCATCGTAATCTTCTCTATTTTTCATATAAATATTTCGATGCAAATAAAAAGGCTTTTCTGTATAAAATGCCGCATTTAACATAAAAATTCTATATTTTTACTGCTTTCTAGTAAATAGCGTTCACAAACAAACATCGAAAATTTTTGAATAATCCAGAATAGAACAGTCAAAATATTTCCTTTTTGATTCATAAATTTTTCAGCATTACTTGATTGGGTGCATCATCTCTTTTTTTTGCACATATATCGTTAAGTGGTCCATATAAAGCTTTTGATACGTACAAATCGTACAAAGTGTGCTTTTCGGAATAAATCGTCTATCTAGATTTCTTGTAATTGTAATTAATTTCATTGCGTGTCTGTTGTTCTTGTGATAATGCACAATGGAATAAATTTTCAATTTGCATTGCTTAATTTTGTAGTCTTGTCCGTGAAAAATATATATAAAACAAAAAAAGAACACGAAGAAAACAGCACATCGCTTAAAACATTCATTCATGTAGAAAATGTGTGTTATATATGTATATATATATATATATGTATGTATGAATTGTGTATATATATGTAACCAATGACAAAAGAACATTTACTATTCTTTTTATTTTGTTAACTTGAATAATTTTATTTTGCACTTTTGTTTTCTATTATAATTCTTATTTTCGTTTTTCTTTAATTTATGAAACATCTCACAGATTTTTCAACAAAAAAATTTTTTTACTTGCACGAAACACACGTAAATTTTTCACATATTCATTAGTATTTCATTGCAAATAAATAATTTACTTTCCATTTTTTAGTGTCCCATTCTCATTACAATCCGTTCAACATTTATTGACACTCTCAACACAAACCGAAGACTAACCATCAACAACAGTGTGAGCTAAACATTCCATAGGATACCGTTATCTTTGAGGTATAATAACAGAATCTCTCTAAAATATTTTAGAGTAATGTAATGCACTGCAAATGAACATGAGAAAAAAAACGAGAGAGAGGAATATTAACCTGCATAATAAAGAGAGAATCTTCTAGAGAGAGAGAGAGAGAGAGAGAGACGGGCATTCTTTGCTATTGTATCTATTTATTACACCCTACAACGGTTGTATCGTGGATTGAAACAGATTAATAATAATCAATATTTTCAAAAGATTTGGAAAAATGCATTTTTTATAATAACAAAATATTGCACGCATTTTTCTCGGTATAGCTTGGCGGCTTCCGTTTGTAAATAAACCGCCAATCGCAATTTTTAACACGTTTTAATGAAATTTGTTACAAATATTATCTAAGGCCAAGACCAAGGAATATTACTTTACTCAAGTGTTTTCATTTTAAAAAAATTTGCTATATATAACATTTTTCCTGAAGTTTTTTATAAAATAGCTCATCAGTGTAGCAAATGGATATGTCACATTATTTAAAAATCTTTTCCTCTCTTGTCTTTTTGTTCGACTTCTTCTGCTTTCTATTTAAGTCAATGGTTTCTAAACTTTAATGTTTAGCCCCTATTGTGAAACTCAAAGATGTTGAAGACGAAATTATTTAAGAAATATAACCGCCTTATTTCATTTCAATACTCATCAGCCTTTGATTAAGGGTATATTCACATGGTCATTATATTTGTAACACTTAAAAGGAAGCGTTGGATACTCTGCAAAGTATATTTATCGATTTAACATCGATTAAACAAAAAAAGAAAGATAACGACTTTAAATTTGGCAGTTCATTTGTTTCATTTTTAAATTTGTAAGTTCATGTAAGTTAGTTGGCATTAAAAATAGGCCTTATCGATCAAGAGATACGCCCACAGTGCAATTTAAACTGAGAAAGTATCTGCTTTTGAAGAAAAAATTTATAGTTTTTCGCCTATAATTTGGAAATTGAAACAGATACAAAGTTAAAATTTATGTACCAATATTAAGATCATTATTCTATAAATTCTGTATAAAAATCGTTCAAACGGACCACGCCTATCCGAAAGTATGCAACTTCAAATATCTGCCTTTGCCATTAATTAGTAAGTATTGTGTCTAGGTGATGGGTATCCATAATTTAGCCTAAGCCAAATATAATTTTTTGTACCCGTTAATATTCCGTCAATAATTTTGAAACCATATAGCAGAATTGAAAAGTCGATCTAAGCCAAATATAAAAATATATTTCTCTATTTATTTTCACGCATATGAATCTTTGAAAAAGTCTGCAATATAGAGAGAACACTTACCGTTGCAAATCGATTAATTCATGTGCTACTTATTATGTGTTGTCAAATCATGATTAGTCCTTTGCAAAATTATTTTTTTTAAGTTTACTCTGGCACTTTTGATAATTGTTTTAACTGCCGTAATTTTACAATTATTGTCAGTGGATATTGCTTAAATTAGTGTATTTTCTAACATCTAAGTTTTCATTACATAAATTTTACAGAGCTAGCTTGTCAACTCAATGCAGCATATAAATATTTATTTCACTTTTATTTTTGCCTGTTGCATTTTTATGAGCATATTTTGTAAAATTGAATTAAATCACGTAACAAATGATATACAATTATGAGGCATTCTCTCTGTAACTTAAAACTGTTGGCAAGCACATAAGTTACACGTAAATATAAGTAAACATTTTACAACGCTGTAATGTTTAATTTGCGAAAGTTTCTTTTTTTTCCCTTAAGCATAATATTCTTTAAATTACACAGAAGAATAGGTTCTTTGATTTGACATGCGTGTGGCAATACTGTTGGCGCATACCTTTAACTTCTAGATGTGACTCAACATTTCATACACAATCACTTTCCACATTTCTTGTAATGTGAAAGAGCAATTAATTGCAAGTTTAATAGATCTAATTTTACATTCAAACTTCCGGAATATTTGATGTTAAATGTTGCCGGACTTCCCTTTTTCGTTGTCTTCGATATGACAGTGCTGTATAAAATTGTGTTACTGATATTGGACATTACTGATAAGCTTATCTTTGTTTCTAGTTCACTACTACTGAGTGGCCATCTAATTGATCTTTTTAAGTTAAATGTTTTGTAAGGGATCTTTAATTTATTTCGCTTGAACAATTCCAAATACTTCCTTGAACTTTTAAATTGGTTGTTTTTTTATTGAATAGGTCCAAAGCAATTGGATGCATTCAATCCGTGTAGTTGAATAATCAATTACATAGCGTAGGGTCAATTTATAATCATCCTAAATCTAGATGGCAGGTTTTCTTTTTTTTTTTGCATGACCCATCAACTACATCTAAATTGAACATTTAAGAATTTTGAAGGATCTTATGTAATGTAGAATATCATTCAACATGGACGATTTTTCTAATGCAATACGTAAAAACACCCTTTGCCTTTAACTTCTAATAAGAATGCCATGAAATTTTGATGCATATCGTTTGGAGGTTAGTGCTTTATAGGAATCATACAGAACTGTTGGCAGTGTTGCCAAGTAAGTTGTACATCAAGTGATAGACATATTGAGCGTTACGATATCAAGTCCATACTTCGTAACATCATTAATTTGACATGACTTTTCATGTCGTGTATTTACTCTAATATTTTTAAGCATTTTTATTTATAATGCTTTGTAATGTAATGTATTTATTTCATGTATAGTGCATTATGTAGGGTAATTAATAAGTAATAACAACTCAATAGAGTATATGGGCATCGGTTGGTTATTGCATTACCTGTATTAACGCCTGAATAAAGTTTAAACGAACGTTGAAACTGCTGTTGATGAAAAGTTGGTTGATAATGATCCATATCAAGAAAAATTATTTATATATATATATATATATATATATATATATATACGTATATATATGTAGAAAATAAATAAATAAAATGATAATTGTTGCCACAATATTGACAATAATGACAATATTGATTGTTTATTATAATTAAATGAAATTTTTCACTACACCAATTTCTTGATTCTTTTTCGCCTTTAGTTTTCGCAGATTTTCATTTTTTAGTTTTTTTTTTTAAAAGGTTATAGAACATTTGATAAAATATAATTCTGGATATCAAAAATTTCTAATAACAACTAATTTTTTGTTTTCTTATTTTGTTCAGACAACGCATAAGAAGAAAGAGAATATTTTCTTTAAGTAAGAAGAAGCAAGAAAAACAAAATATGCTTAATACGTTCTTTTATATTGTCATTTATAACAGAATAGACAGAACATAGAAGAACATATAAGAAAAATGAAAATACGAATGTGAATATAAGAAAAACAACAAAATGCAGCAATTTTTTTTTGCATTCGTATAATTTCCGAAATTTAAATAAAACTTATAAGCACACATCAATACCACAAATATTATCATAATTATTGTTTCTAATTTTTTTATTATACATACATTTCTTTTAAATTTCATCATCACCATCATTATCATCATTATAATTATTATAATCATTATAATGTAAAATTATATCCTACAATATTTATGGTACACGACGTGCATTAGAATTTAAGATCATTTCGCATTCAATTCTTTATTTCTACCGATGATTTTTAGCGTCATTTTCTATATTGAAATAAGTGTGTTTATTTTTTTGTATCTCTGTCTGTCCATACATCTGGCATTTGTTCATGTATAGTGGCCACTTATAGGCCATTTATGGCATTTGGATAAAAATGGGTATAAAAGCACGTTCTGGCTACGAGACAAGTGCTGTAAGACATGCCTTAAAATTTCTAACGTGAATATTTATTGGTAAAAATGGTTCCAAAATTAATGCGTAGCATTATAAATCTTTGGTAAAAATTTTAATTGCACCGATTTCTTACACCTAATGTAATCTTTTTTTATATCGAGCGACTTTAAGTCAGTTTCTAGTCTAGTCATCTGATTTTTGTCTACATAAATTTGTTAGCAAAATGTAGATCATATTTCAAGAAATTTCATTTCAAGACAAAGGTGTCTTAACTCGCAAATAGATCTATTTTGGAAAATGATCGGACTTGGATAAGTTTTACCACCAAATTTACTAAAAAGTTCACTTTGTTCAAATCGGTTCATTGTTTCACTAACTTCCCATTCAATTAAGCTTTTAAATTACATTTGCAAATCTTTCGAATTATGTCTGATGTTATCAAAAGTTCACCCCAAAAATTTTTTTTGTGAATTATGTAACATTAATGTGATGCAAAAGTTAATTCCAAAAAAATGTAAAATGTCTTTGCAGAAACCGCACATTTGTAACTTTTGTAACTTTTAATGATTTTTGAGAATGAGATTTAAATTTCATTATTTTGAAAGCTTTAGAAAGCTCAAAATTTTTTTGAGCATTATTTATATATCAAAAATGTGTTCAGTTTGCATAACAGTTCAATTTTTGTGGCTGCTCTGATTACCCATATAAAATCAGTAATGTTTAAAATATGAATTTTTCAAAATAATTTTTTTTCGATAATCCAAAAAATATTGATGTTACAAAAGTCATGAATTTTATCTTCTTTACAATTAGCCTTTATTAAGGAAAATTTTTTGTTAAAACATGTCAATATATATAAAATAATAAATTTTTTGAATAGTCGATTACAAATTTTGATGAAAAATTTTACACTCCGGATGTTTAATCATGTAAAAGAGGTTAAAGTCGTTTGATATTGCCTTTAAATATGCTTCAACTGAAATAATTAGATTCTCAATTAAATGATAAAAAACTCAAGGAAGCAAATAAGTCAATGAATTATCGGTTGGATTAAGGTATTGAAGTCCTTGTCCCACTTTATTTAAAACTATTAAGAAGCCAAAACAAGGCAAACTTTTAATCTTTGACACATTTATTAGTCATTTACTTGAGAATGAATCTAACATAAGAATCGTACTGATTTGAATTTAACGGAAAGACTTGGTTTAATAAAATGTAGATCTATCTCAAACCTCACTTACATTTTTACATGAAATTCATTGAGAACCCCAAAAATGACAACTACTTTTACCACAACAACTCTTTGCCGTCTTTCCACTGGCTTTTTTTTGTGGAATAGGTTTTCCTTTTTTAATGGGGGTTATCGTTAAATTAAAACAGCCAATTTCATTAAATTATATAAAAACTGCGGACTTTTCTTTGAATCCAACAGTATATGGACAAACTTCGTATAGACGGACGGTTAGCTATAAAATATTTTGAATTGATTAGTATAATAAAAGAAGACTCATCTTGCCATAATCACCCTAAAATTATTTGTACTCTGTACCGCAAATGGCTTAGCATATCCAAATACACTGCCTTCTTCTGATATTTTAAAATAACCTTTTTAGCAACATAAAGGTACGATTTATGAAATTATTTTAATAAATTTGTACCGTTTGGGACGACATTACGGAAATTGAACTACACATTTGTTATTATTAATTTTCCGAAATTTGTGCTTCTAACTTTTTAATTATAATTACACTTCAATTTCGAGAGGATATTGTTTAAAATTCAATATCCCGAATTTGATAAAATTGTTGTATTTGATGTCACACTTATTCTGCTATTTCGAAATTTTTAAATTAATCGGATTCTTACAAACACTTTTTATACTTTACACCACTTGTGGCATAGGATATTATAAGTTTATAACACTAAGAGGTAGATGACATAGACCCACTTTCTATTACACTGATAGACATAAAATTACTTCCTTCTGCGATTTAAGCCAGTTTTTTATCAAGCCACAGGTCATAATTTTTGAGATATTTATAGTTTGCTTTGGCCTAGAAACGAATACTATTAAAAATGTTTAAAATCGGACTATTTTCTGGAGCACGTTTTATATAACGGCTCCTGAAAAGAGACGTCGGTAATCGTAAATAAGTAAGAAAATGATACTTGGTGGAGACTAAACCTTGGATTTAAACATGTATACCAAATTTGGTGCGTATGGAACCATTTTTATAATACCTTCAAAAGTATTATATGAACAAAAGTTACAATTGTACATATACTTTGAATCCTCTGGTAAATAATAAACCTCTTGTCTCTGAAGCCTCTTTTATATAAAAAACCTTTGAAATAATTTTGAAGGATTGAAAATATTGTAGCTTTTTACTTTCTTGATTTGTAATTCAATAATTTGGTTTATTAATTACATTAAGCAAAATAGTGTAGGATATTTCAGTGTCAGCCCCGACCGGTTATAAGATTTGTACTTGCTTTTTGTATCATTAATTTCTATATTAATATAGTTGATAATAAGGGTATTATTTAACGAAATCACCAAAATCACAAAATTAAATTTTCTAAATATAGATGACTAATTCCTTCACTTTTTCGAATATATGTTATAATTTTTAATTTTTTTCACTTTTTCACACGAATGGTTACAATTATTTTTATAATATTATTTGACACACTTCCTTAAACAAAACGTAGCACTGCCATTGCCCGAATGTGTAAATGTTTTTCTTATGTCTTAACAATAAATCCTCTTTATAAAAGGTTAGAGTGTACATATTGCATTAAAACGTTTGCAACATTCAAAACTTTATAAAAATCACATATTTTTTATCAAACTTTTATGAAAATTCTGAATCAACTAAAGTTTGCTGTTTGTTGAGAAGATTGTCTAGGTAGAAAGAAAGATTTCAGATACCATGCAATGGACACATGAATTTATGAACTTTGAGGCAAATCAATTGAAAGAAATGCTTGCACAACTTATAAATGGACCATAAGTTTCTTCCCGATTACCCACAAAGTACATCGATCAGAAATAGGAAATTTGCCAAAGTTATTTATAGCAAAATGCTATTTTGAGAGAAATTTTCTATATTTCAACATCTCTTGCAAGTTTTTTGCCCTTTTAGCGAATTTACTTCCAATTTAAAAGTTGAGCAAAATAAAAGGCTTTCAAAAAATTTCGAAATTGGGAAAACTTCATCATTCAATGTTTATACATTTCAACCTATTTGGTATGCATGTCAAATTCAGTATCAACCATATATAATTTGTAAATTTTTGTAAACACCATCCAGAAGTTACGAGTATACTCATTTTGTCATTATATTTGTAACAGTAAAAAAGAAGTGCTAGAAACCTTTGAAAGTATATTTATTCTTCATCAGCATTAAATTTTTAATCAAGTCTGTCCATCCATTCTCTTTTGTATAAAAGAAGGGATACCGCTTTCAATTTGCTAGACATATAGAAAATTCATGTATGGTAGTTCATATTGAAAATGAATCAAATAGGTCGAAGGGCACGTCCACAGTGCAACGTAGTTTGAAAGCATATGTGTTTTTTCCTAACTTCTAAGCTGCAAAAGCTGGCAGTTGAAAATTTGTGCAAGTATTAAAGTTATTGCAACGCATTGCCTATCCAAAAATGATATAAATCTCCCATGCCCATCAGATTTAATATCCACTGCCCTTTACTTAAACACTGCAAGGACAAAAAGTTTTGCTCTAATATGTAAATCATTGTTCTCCCTACCAAAAAACAATGTCAAAATTTTGTTTCCGGTTTTGTTTTAATTTTCTTAATCAACTTTATTCGGTAATTATCAATCGGGTATTAGACCATCTGAACCAGAAACTACTAAACAGTTTTTGGATGATGGGTATCGAGGATTTTGTTTCAGCCAAATATAATTTTCTCATTTGTTTGTCTTGGATTTGTTTCCATGGTAATGAAAATAATTTTTATAAAGTTTGGGAGTACTAATAATAATAAACAAGTGAGAAACTATTAATTGGCTTAAGGTGAATTATGTCGGACTACAAATGTTCATCAGTATTGAATGTTTGACTGAAGCAAAAAATTTTATTTGAATTAGTATGCGAAATATACTCTTGGGAAAAACCCTAATAATATTCAGCTTTGGACCTTTTCCTATAATTATGAACTAAACCATCAAAGTTATAGATTGCCATAAATTTGTGCACGCTTTTGCAAGACCGCATATATATATTTAAAGTACATTTCGGAGATCAGGCCTTAGATTCAGAATTATTATATTTTAATATCGGAAAGCTTTCAAGCAATACATTAAAAAATCGCCTCAAACTTTGATAATATTTAAAGGAGTTTTAAAAAACCAGTAAGAGCGTTATAGTTGGTCGTGGCCTACTCTTAAATACCCTACACTACTTTGTCTAATATGAATTAAAAGTTAAATAAATAAATTACAAGTCAACAAAATATGAAATTGAAATTTTTAAACTATTTAAAAACACTTCAAAGGTTCGTTACATAAAAAGATGTTCAAAAAATTGCTTCATCTATTTTAAATTTGGTGCACTTATTTTTTAATTCAATGAGTCAAAGTTGTCGTAAAAATGGTCCGATTTCTATCATTTTTAATAGGGTTCGTGTCAGTGCCAAAATCCACCCACATACCTAATTTCATTTAAAATATCTCTAAAATTACGATCTGTAACTTAATAATAGATGCTCAGACAGACGGACAGATATGCTTAAATCAATTCATAAAGTGATTATCAGTCAGTCAGTATAATAAAACCTGAGTTTATAAAAACTTTCTCTGGGTGATAGCAGTGGGTATGATTGATTACCATGATTTGCATATTGATATATGAAATTTTTTTCTAACTAAAGTGGTTACATCCCCAACTCTTGGATAATAGTCGTATAAACTATGTCATATCAATTTTAGAAACAATGAGTTTACATTTTAGGGCTTAAGTAATAATAATTGACTGTATTAATTATAATTATTTGTAATTTAACAAAAAGTTGATTGTTCAAAGGGTTTGCGAAATATAAATTCTTTTTGGACTCTGCTCACAGATACCGTCTTCAGTCATTTTATAAAAAGTTGTTCTACACCCACAAAATAACATCGAAGACTTTATAAAGTTCAGACGCTCTTTAGCAGCATCGATGTAGCTATAATACTCTTTTATAAATTTGTCTACCGTAAATATTCTGCTTGCCTCAGTGAATGTAAATAAATATGGCAAAAATATGGAAAATTTTTCCACTAACATTATAAGTGGGCTAACTCCGTTAGAAAGCACGCTTAATTACGCAGAAAAATGTAATATTTCCCAAATAAAGTTTCATGCTTTGTAACTAATTAAATAATAATTAGTGCTTAAGAAAAATACCACCCATTCTTATAAGGTCTAAATAAAAATCCAGAAAAATCAACACTCATTCAAAGCTGTAAATAATTCATTCCGTTAAATTGTCTATTCGTATTATAAGATTAAGATTATATTTAATCTACATGAATACGCTGATGAATACGATCTAATCCTATATTATTGTCACCAAAATCTAGAAATAGTAGCCTCCTTTTAAGGCGTGATAGTTTGATAATAAATTGAACGTGCCTAGAGCCACGATATAATTAGATGAAATTTTGAAGACAGAATGTATTTATTTCAAAAATCGACTGGATACTTATAAATTGTTGCAATTATATTCTGCAGCCAATAGTTCAATTGACTTTTTACAACAAGCAACAATTGCAAAAAACTCTTTAAATGAGTCATTCAACTTCATCAAATCGTCATTTACATTATTTATCAATGGCATAAAAATTTTTATAATATATAATATAATTTCTTTAAGCTTGTAAGGGCCTTATAATTTCTTTCAAATATCTTCAATATAAAACTTTAAGAGTAATTTATTGCAAGATTAATTTAAAAGTATTTCGATTAAAATCAAAATTGCCCAAAGGACAGTTAAAATAAAATAAACATTTGTACAAAGGTATTTTAATAACTAGAAAATGGATACGAAATTTTCTTAAAGGACTTAAAAAATTAATTTAAGCAATTTTAAGGGAAGTGGCCCAGAATTTTATCTATTGTTGACAACAATTTTACATAGATTTAGGCGCTGAAGTACTGTTATTGGGAAGAATTTGTTCCGATTAATTGGACAGATTTTCGATATGAATATGTGTAACAAATTTGATTTAAATCAGCTTATTTTTTAGGCTCCTTCCATGTTTATAGACTTTTGACATTAGTTGCAAATAATTTAAAAATTACAATTTTTACAATTTTGTTAGCTTGTAATTCTCTTATTTGCCTTTAATATCATTAAACAAAGTACTGTAGGGTATTTAGAATTTAGACTCTACAAACTGACTATACAGTTCACACTTTCTTTTATATTTAATGTATATTTTCTTGTAATTGATTTAATTTATTCAAAAGTTCTACAATAATCTTGGCTATTTTTCATATCGCTATTCGATGCTTCGTGATGTTATTATTTATTAATCTCGATCATTCTATCAAATATAATATACAAGCAAATTTAGTTCAATTCATTATTTAAAAGTTTATTGTTACAGTAGATGCGAAAAAATTATGTTAAAATTAACGCATCCAAAAACAAAAGAATCTATTGAATTAAATCAATTTTGGTTGAGAGATCATTGCCATTGTGAAAAGTGTTATAATGTCAAGACGAAACAGAGAGCTTACAATATCTTAGATATACCAGAAAATGTTAAATATGTTAAAATCGATACAATTACAAAAGTGAATGAACTTAAACTTAAAATAGAATGTGCGCAATTAATTTTACGTAAAATTTTGCCTCTCTCTTATCATTTCAAAAAATTCTGTTCAAATTAATTTCCAAGCAGATTAATTTTGGGATATTTTTACTATTGCATTATTAAGTTTAATTTTTATTTTTGCAACACGCCCAAAAATGTTTTCTACATTGGTCCATTTTTATAATTCTTTTTCAAGTTATGCAATTTTACAAAAGCTTTAATGTTTATAGGGCAGTGGTTTTACTACCAAGAGGCCATGTAAAATTTGCGACATTAATTTATAATTTTAAACTTTTAATAGTTGAATGATCGAGAGAGATATCAATAATTTCTTTTTCTGTACATAATTTATTAAAAACTATTCTTTATTTGGTTGTTTCTTAAAGGGAATGATGGTCATCAATCCGTTTACGATTACGATTTTCTATATAATTGTCAAAGTGGACCATTACGAAAAGGTAATGCTGGTAATAAATTGAAGAAGATATCATGGAATGCCAAAGACATTACTGAAATTCATTACAAGAATATCAATTTTGAATTGATCGATTTAATAACATCGGAATCATGTGTAAAAAATATTGTTCAAGCATTAGTCCATTATGGCGTTGCTATAATTAATGGCTTGCCAAACGATCCAAAAATAACTGAAATGAGTGTGCGCCGTTTATTTCCCATTATGAAAACATTATTTGGTGAAATGTATACATTTAGTGATAATTTAGATCATGCCGATACAGCTTATAGTAAAGAATATTTAAGTGCCCACACCGATAATACATATTTTTGTGATGCAGCCGGTTTACAAATATTTCATTGTTTAGAGCATTTGAAAGGGACAGGTGGTGAAAATTTTTTCATTGATGGTCTCAGTGCTGCATTACAATTGAAAAATCAATATCCCGATGCTTTCAAACGATTAAGTACAGTTTTAGTGCCAGCTGAGTATGTTGAAAATGGTGAACATCATTTTCATTCAGCACCGATTATACGTATAGATCCCCAAACGGAAGAAATTATACAAATCCGCTTAAATGTTTATGATCGCGCTGTATTTAATACTTTGCCGCAACAAGAAATGCAAGCATTTTATACGAGTCTTAGGCAATTTTTAGAAATTGTCGAGTATTCTGCAAATCAATGGTATTTGAAATTAAATTCTAACACTATGATAATAATCGATAATTGGCGTGTTTTACATGGACGTAATGCTTATACTGGCCAACGTACCATGACCGGATGTTATGTTCAACGTACAGATTTTATGAGTAAAGCACGAGTACTACAAATAATCGATTAAGCTGTTATTTTTGTAAATTCTTATATATTCATTATTTTATGGTAATCTCTTATACTTGATGGAAGAACGTTTTCTATTAAAAATGATTAGAAAAGAGAGAAGTGTCTTCTATCGATTATTTTATGAAATTTATTCGAAGAAAATTATTAGAAACTATGAATTTTATTAAAGAAAACTAATGAAAACTATAATTTTGTAATACTTATCATTCAAGTGTCTAAATTTTTGTTACATCCGAAAGAAAATATTCCAGATTTCATAAAGAATTCACCTTCTTATGCAGCTCAAAATTTTGTATAAATCTCGACTTACGTTTTTACTGAAATACTTGATATGCAAAATATGTTGTGACTGAAATTTTCATTTACTGCAAGCATTCAAAACTGCCGGGAAAACTTGTTCAAAAGACACCTCTAGAAATCCGACAAAACGTACACAGCGATATCAAATTTAAGCATCTAGTTGTCTGTTATTAATTAATATCGTGAAAAACCGTCCCGGAATGCAATATAATTTGTAAAGCTCTTTGTACATGAAGATAAAATTGCCAAAGATTACCCCAGAAATGAAATAGGAGAAATGTTGGAATTTCTAATAAAAGATGAAGTTTTAGACATTTATTTTAAATGTTTCTGTACAAAAATAGAAATGTTGGTCAAGATCTTTTAAAAAGAATCTTAAATGGCCTAGGTCAACTATTACATTTTTTATTTTTCCTTTACCAGGAGAATAAAATGAGATAAAAGGTTTTCAAAATTGAATCTCAGTTTTATGTAGATTCAACCCTTTGTCTTTAGTTTTATATAGGAGTTTGGACATAACAGACTTGGTCTTGGACTTGGGGAATAATATTACTTATTATACATTAAATTCTTACTTATTTCTTTTTAAAAGTAACATAAAGAATAAAACATAAAGAATTTAAGCAATCGAAAACTTTGATGATAACGCTGTTGCAGAAATGTGCTTTGGTGTATTAACTAACGACTGTTTGATAGATCTGCGGTAAATTAGCACATTTCGATTTGTACAGCGAAGCCGATTCTGTAGAAATTCTGCAGAAAAATTGTGTGTAGTTTATTCCGAAAATATGGAAAAATTTATTATATAGAAGAATGCGAAGATAATATCTATAAAAATATCCAGATTTTTTCAGTGAAATGTTCTATAAAAGACCGTCTTAATTCCACAAAAATTACATCTTAATAGTTTTATCACTAGCCATAAAAAATCGTAAGGCAAGTTTGTTATGGAGTGACTTACCGGGCACCAACGTACCTCTAAAAAAAAAAAAAGAAAAGTTATATGAAAAATTCACTTTTATTGTCACTTTTTTTTAAAAATGTATATATGTATATATAAAAAGTAGATTCGTAATTAAGGCACATGTCGATTGTTTACACAAAACATTAAATACTACAATTAATTTTTATATACGGTATACTTATACAAACTTATAAGTATATATTCGAATATGCTTTTTTAATTTGTTGTTTTTGTTTATGGTTAAATTAATTTTAAAAAAATGATTGAAAAGGCTGAAAATGCAATAAACAAGACATGATTCTCTTTGGTATCACCAAATTATGATGGTATTGCATACATTTAATCAAAAGTCTTAGTTTTTGTAATCAAGAGTAATTAGTTTTTGCTATAATTTAATTAAATATCAATCATCCCAAAATGATAAAGTTATTGCAAGCGTAAAATGTCTTTCTCCATGTAACGGCAAATTTATGTTCTACAAGGAATTTTGTTAACTAAACTAAACTAAATCCCATGCACACGCTATATACAGACAAACGACTGAGCAAATCTGATAAAACTAGTTACAAATTTTATATTGTTGCAAGAATTTTTATACAGTTTTTAAAGATTTCTTTTATATGAGGCAAAAACTTGAATAACGCGAATACATTTTTGTACTCACCAACTTGAGCATGTATTCACATTGTTATTATGTTTGTAACGCCTAAAAGGAAGGGTCAAAGATTCTACAAAAGTATATTTATCGATTTAACATGTCTCTCCCTCTGTCAGTGTTTGATAAATATTCTTCTGATCCCAAAAAAAAGAGAGCTATTGACTTTAAACTCAAGACACTTTTATCTTGTAAAGCACAAATTTACAATATTCCGTTCATAATTTAAAAACTGAAACAGAAAGTTGAAATTTTATGCAATTACCCGAAATGGTACTACTTCAAATTATCGGTCCAATTATGATGTCCGGGTGATGGGTATCCAAAATTTAGCTCCAGCTAAACATAATTTTCTTATTTGTTCATCACGATGTTTATGTAGAGTGCTTTAATTAATACCACAATATAATCGCCTGTTATCTATTCCAGCCTTTTTTAATGGGAAGTCTAAATATATTAAATGTTATTACAACATAAAGGTACAACTTACAAAAAATATGTAAACAAAGGATGAAATCTTAAACTTAAATGTTAAAAAAAAAACGAGGAAGACATTTAGGCAGCACATTGGCGATAACGATCTGCATTCATTTGTATATTCTTCAAATGGTTACCTAATTCATCCTGCAATGGTTTTAGTACATTTTGTAATTGTTGAAGTTGGATATTTTTCTCTTCATAGGTGTCATGCATTAATTTCAATTCACGTAACTTCTCTTTTGTATCAATGGTTAATTTGGAGGCTCTTTGCAATAATAATTTGGCGCGATCACGTGCACTTTCCGATTGTCGAACACGATCAGTTAATGTTTGATTGGCAGCACTGGAGGAATATTGCAATTTTAAGGCATCAGAGTGAGCATTTTGTGATAATAATTTTACAGAGTCTGCTTCATTTTTCACATCTTTAGCATCTAATTCATTCTTTAGTATATTCTTTTGAAGATAATTAACTTTTTTGGCTAATTCTTCCACTTGCTGGGCGGTAGCATTTGCTGGCGTTTCTGCTTCTCCAGTTTCTGAGTCAATTTGATCTAAATCTATTACAGCAAGTTCAATGTTACTATTTGCTTGTAAAATAGCTTCTTCAGCTTTCTTTTGTGATACATCAGCATCATGCAAGTTTTCTATAACCGTATTTGCTGTTTCTAAAATTTTATTTGCTATTTCTTTGGTAAAGTTCGCTTTGGCTTGTAATTCGTTCACTTTATTTAAATCATTTCGCGTATTATATATAATCGCTTCAACATTTTTCAAAGATGAAACGGCATCATTAATTTTCATACCAAGCATTTGTATTTCGGAAGGATCCAAAGTTAAATCTAAAGCGAGAGTTTTTTGTGCTAACTCTTTCGTTTCATCCGGCATGGCAGTATTATTGTTGAGAAATTCATTTAAATTTTGTATCATATTTTCACCCCGCTTTATATTTAAATCTGTTTTATTTAAATATTTTTCAGCATCTTCATGTGCAGATTTTGCTTTCTGATATGCTTCAGTTGCATTAACTTTAGCTTGAAATAGTGATCGTATAGTTTGATCTGCTTGATCCTTCTTCTCTTTGATTTCTTGTTCAGTATCTTTAGCGACTTTTAGAGCTTTTTCTGTACGTGTTAAAGCTCCACGTTCACATGATAGGCCACCGCATGTGCCACAACCTGCTCCGCCACAAATATTGTCGCAGGGATTACCCATGCGATCGCACACCACATTATTCAATTCAGGTATCATGGCAGTCAATTCAGATAATTCTTCACGATACTGCCCGATTAAATTGTCATTGGCCTCTACAGCTGAAGTTTCATCTCTCATTTTGTTAGCTAAAGTGTCTACCCGCTTGCAATTACGATCCGTGCTTAAAGCAAAGTCTTCAGCTTCATTTTTAACATTCGCCAAATTTAATACGCGATCATAAGCATTTCGAGTTAAATTTAAAGCGCCTTCAATATTGGATTCTTGCAATTGTATGCCATGTTCTTTTAAATCTTGTGATAATCGCTTAACGTAAGCTGATTGATTTTGTAGATTTTCTAATTCGACAGAAGATAAACTGAGAGCTGAATATACATTCTCCAAATTGCCCTCGGTATCAATTAATTTTTGATGAGCAGAATTTAATTTACGTTTCAATTCATTTAGCTCCTTATCTAAAAAGTCCATATCTTGAAGACTTACTGTTGTGTTCTGCAATAAATCTTTAACATGTTGAATTTTTTTATCTAAATCATTGAATTCAGCGGTATATGCTCCGGTAGCACCAACCAACTTAATTTCTTTTGCTCTCTGTATAGCTTGCATAGTAGATTCTTCCAATTCCTTTAATATCAAATCCCAGTTGGTGAAACATTCACCACATGGCATACAATGTGGGGATTCACCTAAATAACCGCGAGCGCATTCATTACATTTATTACCGCCGATACCTTCATGACATACGCATTGGCCTGATTCGCGGTCACATTGAAAATCTGCAGAACCATAAGGATCACAATTGCAAGGTTGACATTTTTCATTAGGATTTCCCCAAAAGTTGGCTTGACATTGATTACAAGCACGTCCACCGAAACCGGACTTACACTCGCATTGTCCATCATAGCGATTACATTGTTCTGAGATAGCACCAATGGGATCACACTCACATGGTTCACAACCTTCACCAGAAGCTATTTTCCAATGGTTTACAGCGCATTCGTCACAACGCAAACCCACGACATTCGGTAAACATGGACATTGCCCTGTAAATCTGTCACAGAACGGCGTAGTTTTGTTCGTACCCAAAAAATCACAATCACAAGGAATACAATTCTGCATTAAAGCATCACCGAAGAAGCCATCGCGACATAATTCACAATGACCACCCGTGGTGTCGTAAAGACATTTTAAGCATTTTCCTGTACTACGATCACAATTACCAATCTCATATATATCTATATTGTTACTACAATTACATTTTTCACATGAACCGCCCGGTGCTTCAGCATCTCCGAAGTAGTTATCAGCGCATAACGCACAACGCGGCCCTTCATATCCCTCTTTACAGTGGCAGATCATATTGTTGTTACGTACATCTAATGAGCAGTCATCAGCATGAGAATTACCGCTGGCAATTGTATCTGGACAACGGCAGGCACGGCATCCAATGTCACTTCCTAAAAATGGGTTGCCATAGTAACCATTCAGACATGCGTCACAAGCATAACCTGTTGTAAAGTCCATACAATTTAAACATTGTCCTGTACGTGCATCACATTGTTGGGCATGTCCATTGCACTCGCAAGCTTGGCAATTAGGGAAATTCCAGAAACCTGGTTGACATTGATCACATTCACGGCCATATGTATTTGGATGGCACACACATTGCCCAGTTACTACATCACAATTGTTATCTCGAGAACCAATGCTATTACAATCGCAAGCTTTACAACCTTCTGGTCCAAAGCCATAAGTACCAGGTGCGCACTGATCACACTGGCGTCCCACCACATTGGGTTTACATTGACAAAAGCCACCATGAGCTGCACATTCTTTACTCAATGAACCTGTTGGATTGCAGTTACACATGCTAGCACCATCATAGATAACTGTACTAACGTAATTTTCTAATTCTTTACACCGTTCACTCGCGTATTGACGATAGCGCATGTCATATAGAGACTGATTACAGCCCATTTGATAATATTCCTCGCGTCGAGCATCAGCTTCAGAAGTTCCACTAAAAACAGTTGTTAATTCAATACGAGGTATTAATGTTAAGGAATCTATCATAATAGTAGCCATTGGATTATCCTCATTATGGCGGCGACGTTCGAAATGTATCTTAAATTTGTAAACTTTGCCTGCTTCTAAACATACTTCTCGCATCGCTAGCACTTGACGTTCCCGATCGGGTAAAATGATAGGTATGTGTGTTTCACGTGCACTAGAGCCGTAAGGTACTAGTGCAGCACAATCGCCTTGCGGATCTACTTCATCGGGACGAACTAATGTTATATATGCATCTTCCCAATCACCACGCGATGTTGTTTGATAACGTATTAATACATCATATGGCATTGAGCGTGGTATATCGTTAACCGATATTACCAATTCCGAGTTTTCCGGTACACGTATAAACCCAATACCAGTGTAATCTGGTACGCGATCTGTAACGGGTTGGAAAGGAACTGTTGAACAATTTACATTATTGGCATAAGATAAACATAAATCGGGCAATTCAGCTTCATGAACCAAGTGAATTTGAGGTATGAAGTAGTTTTGCTTTGGTTGAGAACAAGTGCGCCCTGTCATATGGGGTCTACAATGGCATTGTCCACTTATAACATCACAAAATGAATTATAAGAACCTCCTACATCACAATCGCAAGGCAAGCAACCATCTTCGGCTTCTGAAAGACCATACGTTTCCGGTGCGCATTGATTACAATCTTTACCCGTAACAAGACGTTTACAGGTACATTCTCCCGTATACATATTACAACCTGTATTATCAATGGTACCCAAGGTGTTACATGTGCAAGGTTCACAACCATCAGGATTATAAGGAGTTAAATTCCAGAAACCATCTTTACAGGTGTCACATCGGCGACTTTTGACGTTTGTCTTGCAATGGCAAGCTCCAGCCTCAATACCATTTTCGGGATCATTAACTGAATCACATATACCCTCGTCCAAAGAACCAATCGGATCGCAATCGCAAGATTTACACACATATGGACTACGTATATCTTCTGATGGATCTCTATAGAAGAATGGCATACATTCTTCACAATACTGGCCCATGGTATTATGCATACAATTATCACATACACCACCTGATACACGTCCAGACTTCTCAAAAACCGCTTCATCAAAATGACAGCTCATGGCATGACCATTGCATTCACATTTTTTACAGGCATTTGTTTGCTTACCAAGAGCCGGTTTCCAAGGTAAATCATTGAAGAAATCTTCACAAGATTCACAATTCAAACCTCTAGTATTATGTGTACATTGGCATCGGCCATGCACCATGTCTGGTTCGGAATGTTCAGCTCCATCTAATGGTAGACATTGTGAGGCATGGCCATAACACTGACATGATCCACGCACCACCATATAATTTATACCATAATAATACTTTTCTTCATTTTCCAAACGATTATCCAGCAGGTTATCGCCCAGTTTATGCAATTTTTGAAATATAACCCGAAGATTTGTAACTTTTAACATATTTTGAACGTGAGCAGCATATGGATCTGTTACATTAATATTTGGAGGTAGAACGCGAAATATTACCTCACCATTCCTTGATGGTTCCACATTAGAATAACGTGATGTGCATACAACATCAGTTATGTTACGTAATATAGTTGGTACACCTGGAAATGATTCGGCACAATCATATGCAAAATATCGATAAACATGCCATGTTTCACCAAAATCAAATGAACGCTCAATATACATAGCAGCTGGCCGAAATGTTGTAAAAGACATAATCAAATGAGTAAAATGAAATTCCGCTTCTAAATCCAATTGAATTGAAACATTTTCTTTGCCATTTTCTGATTGCCACCAAGTCGGTATATTAGTGCCCGGTTTTGTTTTATATATGATTTGCCCAATACGATGATTTTTATAAGGATCATTACGTGTTTCTTCGCGGGTATCACAAAGGAAACATTTACGATCTTGTAAATGGGATAATATGCAAAAACGTTCTGGTGCCATAAGGCCACATGTAGAAGAAGCAGTTAAACGATTCTCGCGGCCTATCAAAAGATTACCTGTAGCCGGATAACATGATGATCGTTCACATGGATGCGTTTTTACGTAAGTGCGAGGCGGATTACGTAGTCTATCTCTACGGCCCATATGCTGAGCTTGAATGCATAGCACATATAAAATGGCCAAAATAAATAGTCTAATACAAATATTACCGCGATACATCTTCATTTGAATTTACAAAAATCAATCATACGTTTTACTTTTTTAATTTCCCTTAAATTGTTAATTGCTTCTTGAATTTGATGCTTATTTCACTTATCAAAGTTTTTCTTTAATTTGTTCTGTTTATGTTTGCTTTTGTATGGTCCTACATAATTTTCTGCTTCATCATTTCTAGTAATCGTGAAGTTAAATGCTTCGCTGTTTCGTTGAAATTAAATCTAAAAAAATGAAAAAAATGTAAACGTGTATGTAAAAATATTCTGTTTTTTAAATTAATAAAATTCTGCCCTTACCGTATAGTTTTTGTTTTTTTTTTTTAATTTAATAAATGCTATATCCTGTGCTCCACTCAGAATGATAACAAGGCCAACAATCCTCTAATGACTATTTTAAAAAAAAAAACATGAATTAAATGAAATTAAACTAAATGAAAGTGAAAGGAGTAAAAATAAGAAGTAAATTTTCATCTAAAAATAATTAAGAGCATCTCTCTTTATAAGGAATATGAGAGGAATTGAACATCTGCGAGCACAACAGAGAAATATTCTATATATAAATACATACATCAAATTAATGTGGAGATAAATTATTTGTTTTGTTTTCATTCTTATCAATTGTAAACTAAATCTGTGCATTAAGGAAATGATGTATGTTTTCTGGCGTGCGTTTTGAAAAAAAAAAAAAGAAGCAAAAGAAATAATTTTTCGTTATCGAAATAAAGAGTTGAAAAGAATAATTATGCGTGTTTTACTCATTTTTTTTCATTCCATAGTTTCATACAATGTGATTTGAAAATTGTTGAAAATTCAAATAAACATTTTATACATTTTTTTTATGAGCAATAAAAATTATTTTTTTTATACTACTTGCTGTACAAGTTATTATCAATTTATAAATATGTATGTAACACGTAGTGAAATTTGAAATGGATGCCATTTTTTTGATTATTACCTGCCTAGATTTATTATCAAAGTACGGCGTACAATTTTAAAGATGTATGAATGAAATTATTAATAGATCCAAAGTCAAATGGGTAAGTTCAGATTATTTTTACGATCTCTCCCTCTGTAGCGGCTTATTTTGAGAAAAGTCTGTGTAGATTAAAAAATTTCTAATTTACCTTTAAAAAATTCGATATATGGCAATTATTTGCAAAATTAAGTTTGTGAACTAGATTGATCTATTTTGTAAACTTCTAACCATACAATGAACATTACGAAACATTCAATCTTTACAATATTTTTTCGGCTTTAACTTGTAGCAAAACTTTTTGAATTTTTCAAACACATTAAGGAAATTGTGGGGGATATTTACAAATCCCTTCCAATCAATTCTTATTCAAGTTAGAAAATTACATATTTAGAGAATAAGGGATAGAGGAGGCATATTGAAAATATACATTTCACCATTTTAACCTCATTGCTTTGTATAGCCTAGTACATTGTATGCCATACATTGAATCGGAATTGTTTCTTTAAAGAAATGATTTCAAATTGATTTCAAATTTTCTTGGCAATTTAATTGTTTTTTTCACATAAATTAAAATATTACTTTGATGTAAATGTTTCCTTTTTTACAAAGAGAAAGAAAAGTTCATTGAAATTTATGCACTTTATCCATTTTCATTCGATAAGATTAAATAGTCCGATATAAAAACACTTAGTCGTTCTATAAGAATGATAACTTTTACATAATAATTGTAATTAAATGTTGATATTTAATAAGACGTTGCAAAAAACTGCCCGGATCATTCTATTTTTATTTCTGACACCCAGAGGTTAGGGATATACACATATTATCATTATAATCGTAACGCCTATAAGGCAGCATCAGAGACCCTACAAAGCATTTATTTACTTGATTATCATCAAATTCTCTATCGATTTAGACATGTATGTCGGTTTGCCTGTTTGTTCGTGTGTGGTAAATATACTTCTAGTCGCAAAAAAAAAGAGGTATCGAGCTCAAACTTGACAGAAATATTGGAAGGTTATGGATATTGACTGCAATTGAAAATGGGCCTTGTCAATCAAAGAACTAAGTGGATTTACGTAGAATGTATAAGCCAAGGGTGTGAGATGCATCCAAATTATAGCAAAAATAGTACAAGTAATGAATTAGTTGTCTACACAATTTACTTGTGTGCTAACTATTCTATGAGATTATTATTTAATTTGGAAATGACTTCATCTTTTTATGTTTATCATTCAAAAATTTCAAGTATACTAATTTTATTTAAAGGTTTATAACTTTCAAAAAATTATTCCAGAGGCTCTATAAAATGTGTCTTTACATTTGATTTGCTTAAAGTAAAAAGCCATCCAATTGATGCTTATATATGCCTCGGGACCTTGTTAGTGATGAAAGTGTCAACTGGGAAAATATTACGCCCTTATTTAAATGGGTTATAGGGGGACACCATTATTATAAATTATTTTACATTAATTCATAAATTAATAATCCCATAAATTATAGAAAAGTCAGTGGCAGGCACAATTTATTTTTGGCAAAGAATAAAATCAAACGTTTATTCGATGTAATAAATTTTCAAAATTATTTTAGTTTGCTTTTGAAGTGGACATTTCTGGGATATGCCCTAATTAAGCATGACACGGATATAAATGATTTGTAAGCATACCTGCGTACAATCGAACACTAGTTGCCAAATATTGAATGTAATTGATCAACATGTTAATTATAAACTTGAAAATAATAATTGGGGGCTGGTTGAAATTCTGTTCCATATTAAATAAATAAATTTTTGACTTTTTTTGAATTTATTGTAATTAGACCGATTTTGTAATTGTACATTTAAACAGTGTGCTTTAGCTAGGAAAATTAATAAATAACTACATTTAACGTGCTTCTCTTGTAATCTACACCAATCTCTTAGTCTGTATATATGTAATGGCAAAAAAAAAATTGAAATAGATCCTACCGATATTATCATATAACACCTGTGTCTTTTATCGATTTACGTCTAGAGATATCGTCTATGTATTTATCTGCCTTGAGATTGCCCATGCAAAATTCAAGATATTTTTATGATTTCCATTACAAGAGCTGCAGAGCGAATGCTATTGATAGATGAAGTTGATTCTTACAACTACTGGGCCCGGAAAGGCTTATTTAATAAAAATTTTTTCTATGAAAAAGTAATAGAAAAACCTGTTTAGAAAAAACTGTTATAAAACAATGGATCATATTTAAATGCAAAATTTAATATAGATCCCTCCAATTGTTGACTCACTTTATGCATTTAATGTAGTAACATTCTTTCTTTTTTGACTTGTTATTCATAATCTTAATGGCAGAAGTAGGGTATTTAATTCTTAGTGCAATGTCTTTTAGGCGAGTGTTGAATTAAATTGATATTATCTAAAAGACCCGGTGCCTTAAAACACAATTCTACTTTATACAGTCACCTAAATTGTGACAGGTTCTTGTGAAGGATATTTATGTAGGTTATATTTTGACAATAGCTATGGGTCTATGGTTTATTTATTAGGAAATATCCTCAATATTAAGTGAACAATAATGCGCTGCTTTCTTCAAATTTTTACTACGATTATATTTACACATGTTTTGACTTCATTAATTAAAATATTATTGAAATTTTTTTGTGCAACATTCTTGAACAATAATTCATATTAAATTCTTTATCATTCGAGATGAGGATGACAAATAATCCAATAATCTAATTCGTAACAAATTAATTAAACATTCTATGATACCATAGAAATATATTTGCTTTATATGGAATGCTAGACATCTTCCGAGACCTCCGAGACCATAAAGATCTCCATATTAAATTGTACCTTGTAAACTTATAAGTTTTACAAAGCAAAAGCAAAAAAAAGGCGTTAAAGTATCGCGCAAATTATTCCAACTTGACCATTTTTAATAGCGTTCGTCTTTGGGCCGGCACATAAGTTTATCATAATAAATCGAAAATTTTGAACGTTATAAGCAGACAAAGGATCAAATAGAAAGTTGATGAGGAATGCATGCTTTAGCGACATAATTTTAGGGAGGCAATATTAGAGCATATTAAGTATTTACCATAAGGATCATAAAAACTGCAATCAATACGGTAAGATAGATAAGTTACAAGAATAGGCCTATCTCGATTTATGTAAAATTGATTTAATTCATCATATTTTGAGTAAGCAAATAGGGCATTATTACCTTATGTTAAGCAGGCCACACTTTCAACTTTAGAAATTTGGCCTAGGCCAAGTCTTAAGGAGCCTGCACCAATTTGTTTAATGTAATTAGGAATTGCGAAAAATGAATTACAAGTTCAGAAAGTAAAAAATTTGTAAATTTGTAAGTACGATTTGTAGAGTTCGTTATATGGGAAGGGTTTCAAATTATTAGCACATTGGTAACAAATACGGTACACATATTTAACATGCTAGAGTGGTTCCATTTTTATATTCAAAATTGTTGATTTGTTACACATCGTCTTTTTAAAATAAGATTTTATAGAGGGAGTGGTTTTAAGCATTGTCCAATTTAAGCCATGTTCATTTCCAGATATTTTTGAACCGAGAAGTGATCGTCTTAATTAAATTGAGACCTGAGCATTGATAACAAATTTATGCAGACAGAGAGAAAGACATGCATAAATCCATTCAGAAGACTAATCGGAGCCGATCGATATATTGAAAGCCTACCTTAAACCTTTTTGAGTGTTTCATAGGGCAGCACAAAACTATTGTTTCACAAGTGTTGTAGGTTGTGTTGTGTTTACATTTCCCTATCAAATAATATGATTTGAATGAAATAAAAATTTGAAGATAATGCCTAAAAATTTTGAGATCAAAATAAGTGTCGGCATTAGGTTAGATCGTTTTAGAGTTTTCACATTTTTCCTTTTTTTTTTGGAATTCTTTTGACCCTTTAGTGATAGTTATGAAAAAAATGTGTACATGGTTATCACGCCTATGTACAACAGTTACATATGCTGTGTAATTTTATAAAGATAAACTAAACACAAATACAAACCAAACACAAATAAAAAAATGTACAATATATATAATAAATTTTTGTATATAGTACAAGTGCGATGATATCAGCTTTCGGTTTTAGAATAAGAAGTAATTTAAGCAAAAGCAATTTATGCCTTATGGTTGAGGTCGATTTTTAGTTATATGCTTAAATTTAACTAAGTTAAGCGTAACTTAGAAAATAACTGTAAAATTCTTATGTTCAATTTGAATCATGATAAACTTGAATTTTGCAATGCCCTCTTTTTATCCATATCATTAAGTGAACTCACTTTTACAAAAATTGAGACCTTACAAATTATTAAATATTCATGTGTAGCGTTATGTTCTAGGCCCTTCTAGATGTCCATCTATTACCGGTTTTCTGGTCGCCATAATTTAGATGGCAAATAAATTGTGGTAAAATGTCACATTCCAGCTGCTTATTGAAAATAAATTACCAGTTCTATTAAATGACACGCTCTTAATGAGATTTTCAAATTAAGAGTATCTCTATACATTTTAAAAGATTTTTCATGATAGTCCCAAGGCACAATAAGTTTATTAGCTGTAAAAGGTGCCTCATTTTACCAAATGCGACAAGTTAAAATTTATATTTGAAATGACTCGTTCTACTAAATATTTCTCGGTGATATGGCAAACGTTTTAAAAATATAAATATATATACGCCGTTTTGGGGGAGCGCTCATAAAACACAATTATAACTGTTACACGCTCCTTTAGCAAGTTTTTTTATACATGTTGAATGACAATCACACGTGCAGAAAATGAAATTGTTTAGCTTTTGAGAGGAAAATTTTTGTTTAAATAAATATCAATCATTAAAGAGACTCAAGATAGATTTATCGATCATAATTCTTTGAAATCTGTTTGTCATTTATCACAATTATACTGAAAAGTGTCAAACGATCAGTGTTGATCATACTAATCAGAAATTTTAGATCGTTATGACATTTATTTGAGGACAAAGGGAATCACTTTTGTTGAAAATTGCTACTCCGTGAAACCAACACATGATCTTAATAGCAAAAGTTTATAATTTGGATTTTACATTTAGCTTCTACCTAAAACGAAAGAATCTAAAATCTAAAGAAAAGACGCTTGAGTTACGAATTTTGGATTGATTGAAATAAAAGATTCAACAGTGAAATTGAGAACTTCAACAAAGACTTTTACTTGGCAAAGTTGAAGAGATGCCGTGATTCAGTAGAAAAGAAAATTATAATCAAAAATAAAGATTTTTTTTTGTGGCATTTCATAAATTTTTTGAATTGGCCTTATATCCTTTGTTTAGAAAAACTTATAGGTTCCTAAAATGACGAATAAGACAGGTCCTTGCATGTATCGATCTGGAGAACTGAGAATTTTTCAAATTTTCAATTATCACAAAATATAACAACTATTTATGACTTCATCTAGAAAGTTCAGTTAACACATATAATTGTCAGTCAACCTTTATAGTTTATGTGTTCTATGTGCTGACACAATTAAAATGTATGACATTTTCCGTATAAAATTGTTACAGCGGATATTTGAGATCACAGTACAAAAGAAATAGCAAAAAGCAAAAAGCAAAAAAAAACAGAAATAAATCTGAAAGAAATGAAAAAAAAAAGCAAAATACATCATGCAAACAAATCAACTTAAAGTCAAACTATAAAACATGTTGTGTGGTAAGAATTTTACTGATAATATACATTTATATGTAGGTGTAGTAGAATAAGCTTAACTAAAAACTAACGATACGTTATTTGTTGATGTAACGTGTAGTAATGTTAATTTTTATAGCGTATGTAACAAAAATGTTTCAAAATATTATCCAAGCAAATAGATCAACAAAAAATCAAAGTAAAAAGGAAAAAACAAATGAAATGAAGCCGACATTTAAATATCTAAACACTTATTTGCTTAATACGATTTAAAAGTACAAAAAAATATATGAATTGAAAATGAAGAAAAAATTCTTATTTCGATCCATTTAAAAAACTCTTTAGCATCGATTTTCATTAATTCATTGATTTTCATTAAAAATTATTCATACTTGTAAATCTCCTTCCTTATAAAAGCATATAAATTGTCCAATTGAGCTCATTTGCTTTGGTATTTAGCTTAAAACAGTTCTAAATATTTTTCATACAAGAACTCTAAGAAAAATTAGACGTTATAGGGGTAAACACTATTGAAAATTTCGTAATTATATTTCTCTTTGGATCAAGTATCATCAGAATATATACAAAATTGCCGACTCTATCATTATAACAAATTTATACGAGCGGACAAGCATTTAGAAGTTATCATTCATTAGAAGGTCCTTTGATTGATTTACCGAAAGCCCTCTGATGGTTTTATGTAGGGACATGATTTTCAATTTCTAATTGAAGACCCGACTAATTTCACTCAAAAATACGATTCACATGGACGAGTGAGTTAATGTAAACATGATCAATATTAGTAAAATAAAAATTCCAAGTAAATGACTAAAAATTAGACTTTTTTTTTTTTTAAATACATAATAATTGTATTTATATAAAGTTATTGGTATAGCAATTGTCATCAATGGAATTGTATGAAAAGAAAAGAGGTTAATGCATAACAGCGATTTGTCTTATTACTACTACGAAACGTTGAACCATGTGATTGTTGAGAAAATTTCTTTCTATATATAAATTGTTGTAATAATCCCAGAACAATTTTATAGATAAAAATATACACATGGGTATATTTGCATTTAACACTTTTAATGTATGGAGGGATATACAAAATTCTATCAACTCAAAATTTGTTAGAGATTTTATTTACTTTTCTTTAAGTTAATTTGGAATATCTTTTTGAGTCTTCTGCGTTTCAATTCATGATAAACACTCTATTGCTGATTATATTAACTACTAATTTCAGGATGCACAGATTTCCATTGAAAAGTAGAGCAAACCATTTAATGGATAAGCTAATGGCATAAGTCAAGCCTATAAATTTTAGTATTATATTTTTATCATATTTTCAAAGAAATTAAGGGTATGTCATGCTAAGCATATGCATAATATATTTTGGTCAATAGATAAAACATAATGTAGACATGATTCCAGTCTACAACTCTTATTGATTTCCCTCTCTATGATATAAATGCTCTACGTAAAATTCTAAGTAAATTCATTTGATTTTTTTTTTTGTTTAGTCTCTCTATGCATTCAACAAAACATATTCTTTTTTTTGTTCGTTTTTTTTTTTTTTTTTTTTTGGTAATTATTTTTGCTTTTTTTTTGTTTACTATAATTTTGTATTTGCGTGTTTAAAGGTAAATAGCCATTACTCCTTCGGTTTTTTATTTTTTTCTTTCTTGGATGCACACCACACAGAAACTACATCACATTGTTATAAATGAATTCTCTTTAATACAAACATATTTATTTAGTAATCAATATTTACTTTTAAAATAAAGGCAATTCTTATGAATTTAATAGTAAAAAAACCATAAATTTATACATCATTTTCTTTAATTTGTTCCTTTTAATTTTTTTCTATCACTTTAACCGATCTAAAACAAACCAAACATTAACCATTCAAGTAAAATTTACAACTAAAATTCCCTAACAAAAGAAATGCATGCTCCAACTTAAGAGAAGCTAAACAATATATCATGAAATACTCAAATGCTTTAAATAGTTGCTTTACATTTTTTAGTTCAGTAAGAACAAATGTTTAGATTCATGTTTAGTATTTTGTGTATATAGGCAAAGTGAATGCGTCGTTATAAGTTTTATAAGTTTTCCTGAAATAACAGTTATATGTTATTGTTAATATTGAATAATATGTATGCATATATAAAATCGAGGCATTTCGGCTTTTTAACAATGTAATGCAATTAACAGAAGAAGAACTTATATTAGTATTACATTACAGGTTGCTTATGTAAATATGAGTCTAAAAATTTATTAATAATTGAAAAGTAAGTATTCAATTTTATTTGTAGTTTTGAAATTCTTGTTTATTTGAATTTGCACTTTTTATTTTTTTAAAATTATATTTTAAATGCCCTTTATATTACAGTCAATTAATTAAAGTATCAAAACGCAAATCATTTCAATTGCATTGATCCTAACGATGAATGCTTCATTTAGAGATTTGAAGGTTCTAAGGCCATTTGATTTAAATGAGGAATATGATGCTACATTCAGATGACTCCTTTAGGTAAAATATAATACATAAGTTTATGTTATAAAATAAATAAATTTAGTTACTGTTTTGATTCAATAATTGAACGTATTTCTCAATTGAATTGTGTTGTAAGAAAAAGGGATAAAGTAAAACTTTATTACACGCCCTGTTTTGAAAAAAAAAATGGCATCGTCAACTTCTATTATTATTTAGAAGAGAGAATTCTCTCTTTCTATCTCTTTTGTTATGTGTATTATTATGTTTATTTTTCTTTTTATTTATATTTTAATATAGAAATATTTTTTATTGCTCTAGAGCGTAACATAACAAACATAATCAATCAGTTGATTTTTACGCGTTTCGTAGATAGGTCGGTAAGTGGTAAAGAACTTATTTAGTGACGCATTGTTTATAGGCATATTATTTGAAGTGTTTTTGTGTGTTTATTATTTTTGCTCTTCGTTTTTTTGTGATATTCTTCAAATATCTATGTTATCTATTACAATAATAACAATAAATTGCATCGAAGTATGTAAGCTTCGCTCATTAATGTAGCAAAAGAAAAGACAAAAAAAAAACAAACAATAAAGTATATGATTATTATAAAGCTAAATGAAGCGATATATGCACAACATATAAAATTATTATGAATGAAGAAAATGTAATTGGGAAAGAGAGAAGTGTCGAATATCAATGTTAAAAAAATGCACGCATGCATGCATATTTGTATTATGAAATATATGAAGTGAAAATTGTAATGTAACCATAAATAAAAATTTTGTATAAAATTAAAAAAAAATATATACGTAAAAAAAGCAAAGTTACAAGAATTTCATTATTCGGCAGTAAGTATTGAAAATGTTACTTAAACAGTGTACAAAAATATTCGTATGGATTGAAATGAATGAAAAATAAGGTTTGTTAATGATAATAATGACCTTTAGAAAAAAAAAACAAAACTTCTGCTAAAGTCAGTCATCAAATGCTAAACAATGTATCTAAATAATGTATGCATGTATACATAAAAAAAGAACAACAACAATGGAGTATTCTTCTCTTGTGATGGTGTATCATCTGTTATTGTTTTTGTTGACGTACCTTTTGTTTAATTGCATGTTTATGGGTTTATTTTTATGCTTCGATACTAAATGGAAGAGAAGAGACAATTTATATATATACATATTTATATTTATATATATAGTTTTTCGTTATTTAATGTCAATTAGAAAAAATGGCAAAATAAAAAGAATGGAATAATTGTGCGTGGCCAGTGTACAATTGAATTACCGCTGCATCAGTTGTGATGTAAATTTCTTTCTTATTTTTACATTTAGATCGAAATTGAGGAAATTATGCGTGCCTGATAATGATATTTATTAAGGTGTTTCTCTCTGTTCTTCATTTAATTAAATATTAAATAAATAGTAATAAAAAAAAATTTTACTTATCGTATAACATTGAATGAATATTGAATAGAAAACAGAAAAAGAAGGAATTGAAAAAGTTAACATCAAAATTATTGAATAGAAATTAAAATGGCTGAACGTAAATTTAGTCGTGCTTTAAATAAGCCGGGTATGGCGGCACAATTGCGCGAGACCGTCTCTCAAGTGGTTAGAGAAAGTGCTGTGATGGTAAGTTAATATAACAACAGCAACAATAACAACAACACCAATAATAATAATAATAATAATAATAATAATAATAATAAAAAAAAATAACACAAGGCTAGGAATAGCAGTAAAAAATGTATCAATTATTATAATTGTATCATAAAATAAAGGTATGTCTTCATTTATTACCCGAAATTTTATTACCTTTAGCGTCTATTTTGAATGCATACTTATTATTCTATTAGTAAATATCGTTTGGTGATGACGTTTTATTGAAGACATGCCCATCAAAACCTAGATCTCTGTATATCTCTCTCTGCGTTACTTCTTGTAATCTAAATTTAAATATTCTTCAAAGAGATAGAAAGAAAGAAATATAATCTCATACTGTTCAATATATTATGGGCGTGACTAATATCCTACATTTTGAAATCATCTTTATAATGAATGTAATAAATTTTAAGAATTTTCAAGTTAGTAGTAAGAAAATTTCTAAAATTGTATAACAATTCACTTGACGTCCTTTGCTGATTTGATGGAGGCCCATTTGTCCGTTCCAAAAAACAAAATTTTGTAGGATCGAATCATTTTGCCACGCTCTCTCTTGTGATACGCAAATAGTTATTAAAGAAAATTGTTACAGAGCCTTATTTTGGTGGCCTATTAAAAGTGTATTATTCAAGATGAAGCGATTTTTTTTGGATGATTTCTTTTATAACAAACTTATCAAATCATTGAAATTTTGATTTTCTCTATTTAGAAGTCAATCTTGACTCTTTATAACGTTTAATTATATCTATCAAATATGAACTTTTTTTGAATTCCTTGTAATCGATTTGCACATTTGTCGCTTCATATTTCAAATTTTGATGATATTTTTATAAAATTTAGTGCAGATATTTGCTCAAGATCCATGTCGCTAATTATTGATAATTAATAAATAATTAATCATTTTCATAAGAGAAATCAAAAAATTCTTCTTTTCTTTGTTCGATTGTACAAGTTTTTCTTTTATGTTACAGCATTATATTTTTACTTTCTGTAATTGAAGTGACTAAAAAATTTGCAATGCAAATAAGTATTACAATAGAACAATAATTATATACCTTATCTTAATAAAAATAATATAAATTTGTAGTTGTCGCCTTCGCTAGCGCTATCGCTACATCGCCATTTACCATCGCCATTGCCCTCGTCGCCATCATCATATCCATTCCCGCTAAATATAATAAGAGCATAATCAATGTCATAGTCAACTTATAATTAATTTGTGCTACACATTGAATTAAGATAAAATTAAATAGAGCGAAATGAATATATCGCTTTATTCTTGTAAAATACTCTGGAATGTTCCGTTCATAATGAATTTATTGATTTGGTTTTTTAATGTACCATTAAATAATAAGTCGTAATAAATTTAAATTATACTAAACAAAGAAGCATTAAAATGATCCAGAGAAGTCGACTTTTCAGTAACCTTCGCCATTAAATTGGAATTGGAAACAACTGAAATCGTTGCAATCGTTTGTCGATCACTATTGAATAATCTTTGCTCAAAATGAGAGAAAACTCGTATTTAGCAAAGTCTGAATTAAAAGACAAGTTATGATACGCTATGTATAAATTTGGTGCTAGGTTTGATGTCCATGCCGAGCATTGGCCCCAATCAACCATAAAGTTCTTACTCGTTTTTCATAAAAAATACTTTAAAAATACTCACTTGTGTGTATTTCGTATAAGTGAATGAACATTCATTAATAAATAAAAATAGATCAAATGAAATATGTTTATCAAAGACTAATAAGTTAAAGAAAAATTATTTTATGAAAAAAAAAATAAATAAATAAATAAAATAAAATACATTGTTTTGAGACATATCAGACCAAATTTTGTAAACAACTCATTAATATATTAGTGAAAGTGAAATAAATGAATAAAAAATCGATCAAGGTTGTTTGGTATTTACGGCAGTAAATGTTTAGCAGTTGGAATAATAATTTTATTAAATTTTTAACTAATTTAATTTAGATGGCAAAGTAACATTTCAATTGAGTTCTCATAATTTTCTTATACTTTACATTTGTAAAGTTTATTTTATTTTTTTATAAGTGAGAATATTCTAACATAATTTCCTGTAAAAACTATTCAAAATTGTACATTTCTTGTTTTTAATTTCTTTTCATAAAATAAATACAAAATTCAAGGGATTCGATTATACATTTGTTTAATACTGTTCATCCTTCATCTGAAATATGCTTTTTTTTACCAAATTTTATACAATATATTTTATCAGAATATTATTTGCGTTATTTTCAAAATTTTTTTTAATCTTAATAAAAATATCAGAAATTTTTGTGATATCACAAATTTTTATGATAATATCACAAATATTATGAGTTGTAATTTAAGCAAATTTCCAGTATAGTAAAGCAACCTTAAGCAGGTTTAAATCAATTTGGCAAAGCGACTCTAAATGCATTAGTTTTCAAAAAATTGCATTTACCATAAAACTATTTTGGCTTTGACAAATTTTTGCACCATTTTTGCACCGTAAAAGGTGCCTGCATAAAAAGAGAAGTTATGAAAAAATAAATATTTAATATCATAAAAAAGCAAAAAAGCACAAAAAATTAAAATTAGCAACGACAATTTTTAAGCTCTTTGAAAAATTTCAAATAATAATTACGATAACGCATTTATTTAATCATTTATTTATTTATTATATATAAAGTAACTTTCTAGGCATGAACAAACCTTTAAAAGAATAATTGAAATAAAAAGAAATTTTTGTTTTGTTTGCTGCTTTGTGTACCCTACATCATGCATACTGAGAAGAGTTTTACAGAAAAGACATATTTTTTTCTTTGTTTTGTAGGAATTTAGAAAGTTGTTCTGAAAAGTTTTTTTAACGTCCGTTTGGTTGAGATGTACTATTTTCTGTCACACATCCCAAAAACTTTGGAGTTGAGCTTATTTTGACCAAAATTTTATGAATCCTAAGAGATTAAATTTCCAAATTCTTGATTATTGTTTGCCTTAAATATAAGAAAAAATCGTTGACACTTAATAAAAAGTAGTGACGAAAATTTAAGATTTAATTATTACTTAGAGCGTGTTTTATAGTCTACTCAAATTGCTATTTTTTTATAGCGACACACATTTAAGTGCATATTTATTTTATTTTATATATTTCAACGTACCTTTTGTTTAATCAGTTTAGAATAGAAATTTATGTGAAATTTCAAAAATTATCCAACCATAGAATATCGCAAGAGTTTGCATTGTATATGGCACATAAAAATGCCATAATAACGGAAAGGTAGACATTACTGGTTTCAATTGATACAGGAAATAATTCTGTAATGAAAATAATTTTTATTTTATGAATAAAACATTAGTTTATGTAAAATACTTCCGGATGTTACATAAATGTATACAAAATTTAATACACCTTACATTATGAGGAGATATGTGGTTTGGGTGTATTGTGTTAATAGTGTAACACTTATAGTTATAGTCATCGTTATATAGTTAGCTAACTATATAACGATGTTATAGTTATATAGTTATAGTTATAGTTATCGTTATAGTTATAATTATAGTTACCGTTATATAGTTATAGTTATATAGTTATAGTTGGTTATATATTTATAGTTAGTTATATAGTTAGTATATATATAGTTAGTTATATAGTTATAGTAATATAGTTATAGCTATATAGTTATGGTTATAGTTAAGTTATTAGTTTATAGTTATAGTTATAGTTATAGTTATAAGTTAATAGTTAGTTCAGTTATAGTTATATAGTTATATAGTTTAGTATATAGTTATAGTTACATAATTTTAGTTTTAAGTATGTATAGTTAGTTATAGTTTAGTTATATTGTTATAGTTATATTAGTTATAGTTATATACAGTTATAGTTTGTAGTTATTCAGTTATTAGTTATAGTTAGTTATATAGTTATAGTTATAGTTAGTTATAGTTTATAGTTATAGTTATAGTTAGTTATATAGTTGCAGTAATATAGTTATATAGTTATAGTTGCAGTTATAGTTATAGTTAGTTATATAGTTATAGTTATATTATGTTATAGTTATAGTTTAGTTATAGTTATAAGTTAGTAATAGTTTAAGTTAATTATGTTATAGTTAGTTACATATTATAGTTATATAGTTAGTATAGTTAGTTAAGTTATAGTTATAGTTAGTTATATAGTTGCAAATATATATATATGTTATAGTTAGTATAGTTATATGTTATAGTTAGTTATATAGTTATAGTTATATAGTTATATAGTTATAGTTATATAGTTATATAGTTATAGTTTAGTTATTAGTTATAGTTAGTTACATAGTTATAGTATATAGTTACAGTTATAGTTATAGTTTAGTTAGTTAGTATATTGGTTATATAGTTTATAGTTATAGTTAGAGTATATAGTTTATAGTTTATAGTTAGTTTATAGTTATGTTATATGTAGTTATAGTTATATAGTTATAGTTAATAGTTAATAGTTATAGTTATATAGTTAAGTTATATAGTTATTAGTTATAGTTATAGTTATATAGTTACTAGTTATGTTATAGTTTATAGTTATAGTTATAGTTAGTTATATAGTTCAAGTTATAGTTATATAGTTGTTAGTAGTTGTTTAGTTAGTAGTTAAGTTGTAATATAGTTATTTATATAGTTAGTTATAGTTATAGTTATAGTTAGTTATATAGTTATAGTTATATTAGTTATAGTTATAGTTATAGTTAGTTATAGTTATAGTTATATAGTTATAGTTAGTTAGTTTATAGTTATAGTTATAGTTAGTTATATAGTTATGCAGTTAATATAGTTATTGTTGTAGTTCAGTTATAGTTATATGTTATAGTTAGTTATAGTAGTATAGTTATATAGTTATAGTTATATAGTTATAGTTATATAGTTAAAGTTATAGTTATAGTTATAGTTAGTTACATAGTTATAGTTATATAGTTACAGTTATATCTATAGTTATAGTTAGTTATATAGTTGCAGTAATATAGTTATATTGTTATAGTTGCAGTTATAGTTATTGTTATAGTTAGTTATATAGTTATAGTTATATAGTTATGGTTATACAGTTATAGTTATATAGTTATAGTTATATAGTTATAGTTATATAGTTAAATTATAGTTACAGTTATAGTTAGTTACATAGTTATAGTTATATAGTTACAGTTATGGTTAGTTCTATAGTTATAGTTATAGTTAGTTATATAGTTGCAGTAATATATATATATTGTTATAGTTGCAGTTATAGTTATTGTTATAGTTAGTTATATAGTTATAGTTATATAGTTATAGTTATATAGTTATAGTTATAGTTAGTTAAAGTTAGTAATAGTTATATTGTTATATAGTTCAGTTATAGTTATAGTTATAGTTAGTTATATAGTTATAGTTATATAGTTATTATTTAGTTATAGTATGTTATAGTTATAGTTATTTTATAATTAGTAGTTACAGTTATAGTTATATAGTTATGTTTATGTACAGTTATGAGTTTATAGTTATAGTTATAGTTATTATATAGTTAGTAAATTATATTGTTATAGTTAGTTATATTATTGTTATAGTTATTATAGTTAATTTATATAGTTATGGTTATAGTTATAGTTATATAGTTTATAGTTATATAGTTATAGTTATATAGTTATAGTTATATAGTTATAGTTATATAGTTACAGTTATAGTTAGTTCTATAGTTATAGTTATAGTTAGTTATAAGTTGCACTAATATATTATATTGTTTAGTTGCAGTTATAGTTATTGTTATAGTTTATATAGTTATAGTTATATAGTTATAGTTATATAGTTAAAGTTAGTTGCAGTAATATAGTTATATTGTTAAGTTCAGTTATAGTTATTTTTATAGTTAGTTATATAGTTATAGTTATATAGTTATGGTTATAGAGTTATAGTTATATAGTTATAGTTATATAGTTAAAGTTGCAGTTATAGTTATTGTTATAATTAGTTACATAATTATACTTATATAGTTATAGTTATAGTTCTACTTATAGTTATAGTTATAGTTGTACTTATAGTTCTACTTATAGTTATAGTTATTCATCGTCTAGTTCAGGTTTGGTATTTTTTTTGGTTTATTGTTTTTCTTTTCTTTTTTTCATCTTCAATTTTCTCTGTTTTTTGTTTTTTCTGTTATTATTATTCGTAAAATGCATAGAAATATACATTTCATGTTTTACAATTTTATATTGTTTGTTTATAACTATTAAAAGTGCAACTATCAAATGTCGAAAATATAATTGTTTGATCAAAATGATTGTTAATTACATTTAAAATAATCCCATAAAATATGCATATTTTGCGAAGTAATCTAACAAATGTTTAGCGTCTGGTGTTTCCTATATGGTATATATTATTATTTTTTTGACCATAAATATTGCAATAGCAAATTTAAATTTTAGTAAAAACATAGAACGGTTCTTAAGATGTAAAATCAATTGAACAGTTCAATGACAATTGAGTGAGTACTATTTTTGGTGAAATTTAATTGAAAGCGGAAATTTCCTACATGGATTCTGGGCATACTTTTATTACGTCTGCCTTTATCTGCCTATGCGCAACTCAAGAGTTATTTTTGTTACAAATGTTGAAATTTTTTGCTTATTGGTCTTCCTCTACTTGCAAATATAATATTGCAAATATAATATCTACTTGCAAATAATATTTTTGGTTCAAATTTGGTACATATGATTTCTATGTTAAAGTATAAGTCAGCACCAATGTACTTTAAAAATTGGACTTAAAATTGTAATATTTGTCCATATAACAATTTTCTCTTAATAAGGGCGTTATATGGGACACAATCGTAAACATGGTCCGATATTCGTCTCTGGACCAAAATACACTTATTTTCAAAACTTCACTAAAATATTTCATAAAATTGCGACCTGTACCTTGATAACAAATTTACATGGGCAGGTAGGCTTAAATCGAATCAAGGAGCCTAACTCCTTTTGAATGTGAAAACTTGTAATGTCTTGTACCACAAATTGTGTAGGATATAAAAACGGTTTTATTTGGACATAGAAAAGTGAAGTATTACACGACTTTGCTAAACTGTCTGAAGTTTTTCTTTTCGATTTCTCATCTTCTACAATTCAAGTTTCTTTAAACGTACCTATTTCTCTGTCCGCCTGACGTCTGCCCAATTTTAGAGATATATTCATGATATTCGATAGATCGAATTATTTTAGTTAGAAGAACGAATAGGTAGGATTGCACATAAGTAACATTGGTAAAGTTTTATAAACATTCCAATCTATTTCGAAAAAAATTAATACTAATATGAAAAAAATTTGCGACAATTTTTTTCTTGGTTTTTAAATTTATTTTATTTTATATTCTACATAACTGTAGCAAATTGTCATCAGGCGGATTCAAATTGTTTCACGGACGATACAGTCCATTTTCAGTATTAAACTACTTACATATATTTACAATGTTCTTGCCCAATTTAATTTCTATAAATTTTTACAATTAGGAAAAAACGACGAAAATTAATGAACAAGAATATTTATGATCAGAAGCCTGAAAAACATTGAGGCAATGTAAGTACATCATCCTGGTCTATGTGATAGATATAAAACTTTATTAAATCATTCTCATATTTTGAAAATTGTAAACATCAACAGTAGTAACTAGTTAGTTACCTTGTATGGTGAGTGTTCAAATTTCCATTCGAGCAAATGGAACTTGGACAAGACCATTGTCCTTGGACAAATTGATAGGTCAACGCCTACAGTCACTTTAGCAAATTTCTTCTAAGCCAAACAAAACCTAAATCAAATGGGGTCATAGGTCTGGCATCATTTCTCTTTCAAGGCATGCTAAGCCTCGAAAAAAATTTTCAACGAAACTGCTTTGAGCATTGGAAAAAAAATGCATAATTTATCTGATTTTTTTCGCCATAATTTTATATTAATTAGTTTTTATTAAGTGTTAGAGGTTTAAAATATTAAATAGTTAGCTTCAATGGACTTGTACGTTAAACACTTTTCTAGCCTATTTTAGAAATCTCTGTATCTTTACTTATTGTTTCCTCTCCTTATTTTTTCTGTTTCTCTTTTGGAAATTTAATCATTATTAGTGATAAATAAATAACCACAAAACCATGCACCAAACACACATAGAAAAAAACGTTCACTGCAACCTTTCTATAATCTAACTAATTCAGGGAAATGAAAGTGGAAATGGAAATGTTAGAATTGGTTGAAGTTGACTATTAAAAACAATGTAGTGCTTTTAAATACCTTAAAATGTTGGACTACGTTTTTAAAAAAAGTAGTTTAAAAATTCCATCGACTCTGATACAAATATTACTGGAAATTTGTAAGCAAATTCTTTTAATAATGAATGAATTTTATACTAATTACTCAAAGATTGGGAGTATACTCATTTTGTCATTTTTATAAAGTACATATATTCTTGATCAGTATAAAATTTTGATTCGATTTAGATATGTCCGTCCATAAGTCTGCATGAGGTAAACATTTCCTGTTCGCATTTCTAATTTCCATGTCGATTTCAAGTTTAGCAGAAGCATTGGAAATTTGGGTACACTAATGAGTATTAAACATGGGTCAAATATTTTAAACGACACGTCCACAGTGCAACAATTTTTTAAGAAAAATTTGGTAGTTTTCTGCTTATTATTTGCAAACTGTTATTGGTCCACAATATCTGTCCAAAAATCACGCACGTTTCTATTTAACATTGAAAAACTAAAACAGATTTGAATCGTAATATCTCTCTAATTTCTTAACTGTAAAAGGCTTATTTCATTCAAAGTGTCTTTAATTTGTGTTAATTTTTTCCTTAGTATAAACCACTTATCGTTGAGCCAATGGATTTTGAAGGATTTATTGCTAAAAATAAAACTCTAATACAAAATGATCCACATCGTGAATTACTTATGTATCCGAATGATGATGTTACGGTAAGATTGTATTGATGATTTCTAAAAAAAAAGAAACCCGAATTCCATTGAAAAATTGCTTTTTAAACTGCAGGAAATTGTTATACCGCGCAAAAAATGTACTAACTTCAAATCTATAACAGAACATTTTGAATCAGCCAATGAATCCATTGTTTGTACAACATTTAATAATATTCAACAAAATACTATACAACAACAACAACGACGACGATGACGACAGCAACAACAACAGCAGCAGCAGCAACAATAATAAATCATCGTAAAAATAGCGTTCCATTGCAATCGAAGAATTCGAAAACTCAACAAGCGTCACAACTGAATCAAAATATTCATGTCAATTTATCAACTAGTAATAATTTAGGTTATAAAAATTCACATGCATCAATAAATTCCAGTATCATAACATCGCCCACATCTTCACATGATTCCTATGAATCTGTTTTGGATAATAAATCAAAATCTTCATCAACATCAACATTAAAATCTAATAATTTAGCTCAACCCGAAGAAGATGATGATTTAGATAGTGTAGAAAATGGTGGGGACTATAACCATAGTTATAGTTCAGTTACTAATCTAAAATTTAAGACTGAATGTTCACGCTTTACAAGGCAAGCTTTACATACATATAGGTCAAAAAATCACTTAATCCATTATAAATATATGGCTTATGGCGGTACATTTCACGATTTACCAAAGTAAGTTATTTTTAACTTGACATACAAAAAAGTTCCACCAAAATCTTTTAATTATTCAACAATATTATTAGAGTGAATGATTCGGATGTACTGCGTGATGAAATTTATGAAATCGATGTTAATCAAGATCATATTGATGAGCAAATGGCTAAATCTCAAGCTGATAGTATAACAAAACAGGGATATTTATTGAAAGGGCCTGATTCCGGTTCAGATCGTATGTTTGCAAATATTGGAAATAAATCATTCAAACGAAGGTAACGAAATAATCGAATAATTTTTTTATGTAGTCAGTCATATAATTACAATATAATTTATATTCAACAAATTCAATACATATAGATATTGTTATTTACGTCAAGAAGTCGATGGAACATATATATTGCAACTTCATAAAGATGAGAAACAAAGTGAAGCCAAAGCCACAATTGTTATGGATTTTTGCACCGACGTTATGCAGGTAATAGAAATTTGGACATAAAGATTGTATGATAATAAAGTACCTTATTTTTGTTATTATTTTACGGTATTATTAGGTTGATGCATCTATCTGAAGCCCTTCCTTGTAATGGATATAAATGGAATTTTATTTAGAGTCACTTTTTGGCTCCATATCTGTCTGTCTGTATAACATCTATGAATGTAAATTTATATTTACGCTCCAAGTCATGATTATCGATATATTTGACTGAAATTTGGTATTTCATTCAAAGGAGAACCCTTTTGAACAAGGTTAGGAACGAGTAACGAGTTAGGAACGAGTAAAAAAGCACAACTTGGGAAGTAATTCCCATATTGTGGTTTTTCATGAAAATCATTAATAGAAGAAAGAAATTTGTAATTTGGTACACTTTTTAATTAATCGGCTCACAATTGTCCTTTAGTCTAAGTCGATCTATTCTTTATAATGAATCCAAATTATTGGAGTTTTTTGTAAATTTCAGTTTCTTGCGTTGTCATTCAAAGCAAAGTAGCACAAAATATTTGAGTCTGTAAAACTTAATCATTTTCTTAACTAAGTTTTTCTATTCTCTATTTTCCGCCTGAGGAACAGTATTAAGTAGTATTTTAAAGTTTAAGAGTAGAATTTTTCAAGTCTCTTTCTAAGAGATTTTTTTACACATTTCGGCAAAATTTATGCTTTATTTTTGAAAATTCATTTTCAAAAACCTTTTGATTTCATCAGTAGAAAATACTGGTTATTCAATACCTTTGCTAAATATAATTAACTGTTTTAAGTATATCGTCAAAATTCGACATTCCGCTCTGAACTCTTTATTATTTCCTATTTCTGTTTATTTGTCTGTCATGCAATTGCCTTCTCTGTAATTTATGAATATGTTTATTTGCAGTTAATGCTTCTTTTTTCTTTTCCTTTCATTAGAATTCAAAAAAAGGAAGATTTTGCTTTGAATTGCGTATGACAACCGGCCATAAATCGTTTACATTAGCTGCTGAAAATGAAAATGATTTTAAAGATTGGTTAAATAAATTGAATTCAGTGTTACAACAGAATAAAATCCAAGAGGACAAACGTTTAGCATCAACGGAACAAACAACATTATCATCACAACAAACACCATCACCAAATCCATGTGCACCACAATTTTTTGGTACGCTCAAAGGACTAGAACAATCCATGAACCCTCAATTAATTAAATATGGCCGTGAAACTGATATATCAATAGCTCAGGCCCGAAAAGAAAAACGTCGCAAATTATTCGGTAATTTACGATCATTCATAAAAACTGCAACTACAACTTTAACTAATGATAATATTTTGCCATATAACGAACAATTTGGTAAAAATATATTTATAAAATGTCGTAGCCTTAATTTTCGTTTACAACAATGTACAAGTGATGAGACAGGTGAACATTTCCATCAAGTGGAACCGTACATTACCAGTTTAGCTTTGTACGATATACGGGCAGGTAGTAAACTTACGGAATCATTTTATTTTAATATAAATGATGCTGAAGTGAGATCACTCTTACCATCAACACCAGTACCCGCATCTATAGCTAATGTTAATATACCTAAAAAAGATGTACAAGAAGATAAGATACGTTCAACATCGACAGCTTATAATACCTTACTTGAAAATTTATCAAATGAATTATTACATTGTTCGAAAGAATATTTTGCTCAATTAAAGCAAGCTATATTTTCTATAACTGTTCCTCATCCAGATATATTCTTAGTATTGAAAATTGAGAAAATACTTCAAGGAAATATTATACAAGCTGCCGAACCATATTTGAAAACTAATCGAGATTTTCGTGTAGCACAAAAATTATATAAGACTATAAAAAATTATGCACAAAATATTAATCATTATCGACAACCGTTTGCTTGGGCGGCTAAGCCTCTTTTTAAACTTTACAGTAACGAACTAGATACAGATAATCTGAATGAGTTTGAATTAACGACAATATATCGTCAAGAAGTGCATAAAATTAAAGATGAAGATCTCTTGAAATTGTTAATGGAATATAGAAAACCAGATAAATTAAGTAAATTAACAATTATTCCGGGAACTTTTAAATTAATTGTAGAGGAAGTGAAAAGTGTTAAAGGTAAGTGAAAAATTTATCAATCATTCATAAATTGATTACACTTTTACATAAATATTTAAAGGTTTATTTACGAAATCATTGATGCCATTGGATAATTTTTCATTGTCGACAACAACACCTACTCTTGAGATTACAGAATTTCAAAATAATTGTGAACGCGATTGTCATCCCTATACACACTTCTGTAATCATATGTTTGTCTATCCAATTAGTTTGCAATTTGATACCCAAAAAATATTCTCAAGGGCTCGTAATATAACAGTAGTAATAGAGTTAAGAGAATCTGATTGTGAAAATTCAAAGGCACTGAAGGTGAGTTTTCCACGTTTAATCTCTTAATAATTGAGACATTAATTATGCTTATTGTTTTCAATTTTAAAAGTGTATTTATGGTCGACCTGGACATGATTATTTAGTTACACAAATGGCCTGCCCTGTTTTACATCATAATACTATGCCTGTTTGGTATGAAGAAATTAAAATACGTCTGCCACTGGGTATCTTTCCCGAGCATCATTTCCTTTTCTCATTTTATCATGTGTCGTGTAATTTAAGCAAAAAACGTGATAATAATATGACCTTTGAAACGCCAATAGGTTATGCTTGGCTACCATTACTACAGCGTGGTAAAATTCATTTGGATGAACATCTAATACCAGTTGCTGCTACATTACCTGTTGGTTATTTAAGTGTGCAACCATTTGGTTTGGGAAAAGGGGTAAGTAATTTTGCATAATACCATTTAATATGTAGAATTTGTATGTCCGTTAGTAGGTCTGTCAGTCTATATAATGTTTATGCGTTATTGTAAATAAAATATAGACCGATATGTTTGAGCTATTTATTTATAAAAATTTTGAATGTAGAATAGTGCAATTGTTAACTATGTGGACTTATTTTCCGACTAAACTTATGCTTATCTGTTTGTCCGTCTACATTTGGAACTTTAATGTGTTGAATTTAATGAATAAATTGCTTTATGAATTTTTTTATGAATTTCCTTCCGAAAAATCAGTACAAAGTAAAACTTTGACATTAATTTACTGAAATAGTGCTCTGCAGTAATTATTTGCCTTCAAATTGTTAAGCATTTTAATACGGTTTTGTGCTTATAAACAGAAAAAAGTCGTGCATACAATGGAAAATAGTATTTTCAGGGGCAGAGTCTCACTTAAAATTGATAGTTTGGTTTAGTGTTGAACTCAAAATACGCTCAAGTTTAAATTGTTGTTCGATAATATAACAAAAAAAAAACTAGTTACGTTTAACTTAATAGACCACAGATAAAAACTGAAAGCTGGGTCTATTTCAAATTTTACGTACAAATGAAATTCATTATGAAAATATGTAAGTGTAATACAAAAATTCTGAAATATTGCAATCGTTAAAAAAAATTCTTTCGATATAATTGACCCCGACGTGATTTGAACACGCAACCTTCTGATCTGGAGTCAGACGCGCTACCGTTGCGCCACGGAGTCGACAGCAATCAGCCTTCTATAAGTCTTATCTGAAAACAATTTGAAAAGAATTTATAAAAAAGTATTCAATAAGTTTGTAGAGCACTGTAAATAATTCAAGAGTCTACAAATATTTTGTTTGTACACTTATAATAAAAATTATTATGTGTATTATTTTATTCAATTATTTTATATAATGATTTCTGATTATTATTTCTATATATGTTTCCAAATAAAAATATTTTTTTAGCAGTACTCTGGGCCAGACATTCAATGGATTGATAATCAAAGGCCATTATTTAATGTGGTATTACGTATGGATTCAACAATTCATACGGCTGATCAACATTTACATAACTTCTTTATGCATTGTGAACGTTTATTGGAGGATGGTAAAAGTGCACCATGTCCAGCTGAAACGGAAACGTGTAAAATATTGAAAGCAGCCCATGCCATTGATATAACAACACTCATTAATTATTTACCAACATTACTCAATGAATTGTTTACACTTTTGGTGCATACCCAATCCGAAGAAATTGGTCTAAATATTATACGATTAATTATAAATATTATACATATGATAACAGAAGAGGCGGGTAGAAAAGAATTATTAGCGACCTATGTAAAGTACGTTTTTCATGCACCATATTATTGTCAAAAAACAGTACGTACAGTTCATGGAGAGTTATGCAGCCATTTGCCAACAATTTTAAATCCTACTAATACAGATTTTTTAGTAGTTAATAAATTTATGCGATATTCTGGAATATTTTTTGAATTAATCATAAAAAGCATGGCTCAATATTTATTAAATACTCGACGTATACGTATGTTACGTAACGAACGTTTCCCTCAAGAATATCTGGAGAAGGTGGAAAAACTTATAAAAATTTTAATACCATATCAAATAGCTCGCTATAAAAATTTACCCGTTGAAACGTTACATTTGAATCGTTCATTGGCGCAATTTGTACGCGGATGTCTAACGTTTATGGATCGTGGTTTCGTCTTCCAATTAATCCATTACTATTTAGAGCAATTCAAATCAGGAGATCCCCGCACCTTACAAGAATTTAAGTTTAATTTTCTTCAAGAGGTATGCCAACATGAGCATTACGTTCCATTAAATTTGCCCTTTCTAGTGAATCCAAAAAATAGGCCACCTGAAATGATTCAACATTTTCACTTGTCAGAAAGCTTTTGTCGTCAACATTTTCTAGCTGGTGCATTGTTGGTTGAGGTGAGAAGTGCATTAAATGAACTAGGTCATGTTAGGCGCTATGCATTATCAATACTTAAAAATCTTTTAGCCAAACATGAACTGGATGATCGATATCAACATAGCGGGAAACTTGCACGCATTGCTCTTCTTTACGTACCTTGGCTGGGTATCGTAATGGATAATTCAAAAAGACTTGATGATCTATCTAAAAATGTAGCCCCAAATGATCCTGTCTATTCAGATTCTAATTCTTATACTCAACGCTTATCATGTTCAAGTAGTTACGTTTTTGGCAAAGATTCCACTTTCAATTCGAAAAGTCATCTAAAAATGCAAATGGACTGTGATAGTCCTCAGAGAATGTCTCAAAATATTAGAGAAAATAATTATTTGGCTGCTATAGCAGGTTCAATTGTTACCAACGGCATATCAACTACATCTCTTAACTCACTAACTTCGGTTTCTCAAAATTCGCAAGACACAACTTTGGAACCTACGATCTGTGGAGATGACCTTGAAAATGTTGAGGTAACTATGCGTAATGGTCATAATCGCTCAATTAGTATAGCCCATAATAAACCAACTATACGATGCGATAAATTCTCAACAGCTGAAAGTAAAGATATGTTATTAAGTTTTCTATTTATTATCAAATACTTACCCCCCGATCAAATGGTAGGCTGGTGGCAGAATTGCAATGAAACAGAGACTATATATTTTATGACAATTTTAGAGTTATGCTTGATTCAATTTCGGTATGTTGGCAAAAAAAATTTAAATTCCAATGAAGGAAATCTTGAAATGCGTTCTATGCGAACATCTAAATCGAGTACTTTACCAGCACGCACATCACCTTCCACCAATTTTGAAAATTGTGCTTCGGGTCAACATGAAAGTGGTACATTAAATTTAAGTCAAAATCGTGATGTTTTAATAGATGAATTAGATCGTAACAAACGTGTTTTATATGAATCTAATTTGGCCACTGAAGTTGGTATGATAATACTCGATTGTTTGGGCTTATATGTAGTAGAATTTCGTACAAAATTGCACGGTAGTACAATATTACCAAAATTGGCGCGAGTTTACTTGAAATTTTTACAATTAGGCCAATCGGAGAGCTTGTCAAAGCATGTGTTTGCTGGTTTACGTGCCTTCATAAATAATTTCTCTTCTGGATTATTCAAAGGTAATGCAATCCTTTGTGGGCAAATGGTATATGAATTACTAAAAGCTTGTGATAGCCGTCTTATGCAAATTAGGCATGAATCGTGTGCTGTATTATACCTATTAATGCGCAGTAATTTTGAATTTAGTGGACGTAAAGGCTTAACGCGCGTCCATCTGCAAGTTATCATATCGGTTTCACAAATGATCGGTAATGTTATCGGTCTAAATAATGCACGCTTTCAAGAAAGTTTATCATTAATTAATAGTTATGCGAATAGTGATAAAGCTATGAAAGGTACAGGGTTCCCTATTGAAGTAAAAGATTTAACACGTCGAGTTCGTACTGTATTAATGGCTACAGCTCAAATGCAGGCGCATAATATGGATCCAGAGAGACTTTTAGAATTACAATATTCATTAGCAAATTCATATGCATCTACACCAGAATTGCGACATACTTGGCTTGTTACAATGGCCCGTAATCATGAACAAAATGGTAATATATCTGAAGCGGCTTGCTGTTACCTTCATATCGCCGCTTTAATGTCTGAATATCTAAATTTAAAAGGTGGTTGTTCTATTAATTGGGGCTCTACAGCTTTCACAAAAATCTCACGTAACATTCCACGAGATGAACAAGGTCTTAAATTAGATGCTGGCTCTCAAGATTTACAATATACCGAACAAATGCTAGTCGAACAACTTAAACAATGTGCTATTTATTTAACTAGTGCTGAACGTTATGAATGCTTAGGCGAATTGTATAAACTAATTTTACCTATGTATGAAAGGACACGAATGTATACAGATTTACAAGAATCATATGAACATTTGGCCAAAGCCTATGCTAAAATTATTGATTTAAATCGCTCCGGTAAACGTATGTTGGGTCGTTTTTATCGCGTTGTCTTTTATGGCTTGGTATGCATTCACAAATCAATCTATTAAGGCTTAATTTATATTGATACAATATTTTTCTTAAATTTTATTAAGTAGTCGTATTTTGAAGAAGATCATTGCATTGAATACGTCTACAAAGAGCCCAAATTGACATCCTTAAGTGAAATTTCTGAACGTTTAGCTGGTCAATATAGAAAAAAGTTTGGTTCGGATGTTGTTAAATTAATAATGGACTCCTCACCGGTAAGTTAAAATAAATTTTTTTCGCAAATTTCATTAATGTAAAAGTTTTGTAAAATTGATTGAAATTTAACAAAATTTCTAAGTTTTTAATGCTTCTAAACGGTTCACACACGTTGCACAATATACACTTTCTTTTTTATGCGCCCGCTTTAAACTCGTTAATAAAAGTGCGTGTAAATGATTCTTTAAGATTTTTACGTATTTTTAATAATAATAGCCAAAGGATTCGATTCTTTCTCTTGCAAATTCCATTTCCAAATTCCCTTGAAAACTTTATAGTTGAATTTCGAAATGCCAAAATCTCTTGAGGTAAAATATACGCTGTTTTCGTTATTGTTGTTTCAATTCTTGCCATATCTCAAACTCCTTTTCAAGGAGTGTAGAAAAATCAAAAAAATTCAAGCAGAACTAAAGGCGTTTGCTAAAATGTTTGAAACACCAAAAAAAAAAAAGCATCAGACAATAAATTTATGTATTCTTTGCATTTGCATTTAGAAGAAATATTAGAAATTCTTACATTTAAATGGGATATTGAAAAAATTCAACCTAATCCATTAATCATTTATGAACTTTCACTAGATAAATTGGATAACATTTTTTATTTTCACTTTATGTTGCTTTAAAGCTTTTTTTTAAAACTTATTAGTCATACCTTGTGTAAATTTGGGTACACATTGAAAGTATCGGCCGAGTCCAATTGTTATATTAAAATTATAGAGTGATGGACATGAAAGATTCTCTACATATTTAAAAGTCTTAAGCATTAATCGTGTTTTACATGCAAAACTAGATTAAAATTTTTGATTTTTGTTCATTTTAAGTAGTAGACTTCCCAAAATTTTATCAAATACAGTAATCATTTGAATAAAAAATTGATCATCACTCAAATATTATAATTCCGTTTGCTATTGATTTCTTCTCATTTTAAGACTTCTACTTAAGAAACAGAAAGAAAAATGCTACTTAAATGTATAAAATGACAATTTAAAATACGATGCAACATTTTTAAAGGAAATATTTTTTTAATGTATATAAAAAGTATTACAATACAAATTTAATTTGAGATAAAAAATGTATTTATCGAAGAAATATATACACAGTGCACAAGTTTCGATTTCCTATCACATTACAAGATAGATGAATTAAGCACAAAGCAGAAAATTTATATTTCTACATAAAAATAAAAAAAATACAAGTTTTTACTTATTTAGCGGCTCTTGTTAAGTATCTTTTTTACGGGTATTTGCTACAAGTGTCGAACGTGTTGCTTTAACAATCGCTTCCTTTGACTTCGACGAAGTGCTAATGCCAGTTGATTTAGAATTGAATGTTGAAGTTTTTGAATTGGATACGGAAGGCACACTTAATGATTTACTGCCAGTGTAAATGCTGGATGATTTTCTAAAAATTATAGAAATCTTTTACATCAACAAACAAATAAATGTAATATAATGAAAATTTTTTCCATATTCCACATAATATAACTTAATGTTTAAATAAATTTATTTAAATGGAATTTCTAAGAGAATTTCCTTCCTACTCAAAACGTACTATTCCGTTCTTATTTCCTATCGTAATTCTCTAACGATATTGTTAAGTTTAATATTTAAGTTTTTTTACCGTGCTTGTAAAGAATTATCCTTCTCTTTTGTTAGAGTTGTCGTAACCTTGTTCGACGAGGTGACCGTTTTACTCGTACTTTGTCTTTTCGCACTTTCCGTATTCACTTTGGACTTCAATATGCTTGTGCTGTTTATGGTTCGCGTTGAATTTTTATTTGTTACATTAAGTGCAATGCTTTTTAAATCATTGGAAGGTTTCGTTTTATTTGCTTCGCTTGAAGTTGAACGATTTCTTTGCGTCCTACTTTGAAATTCTGTTGTACTTTCCTTACGTTTATCCGTTGTGAATCTATCCGTAATAGTTCTTCTATTATTTGTTGTAGTATTATTTTTAGTTGTTGATGCAACTTTCACAATTTTTGAAAAAGTTCTCGCACTTCTATATAATTTCGGAGGATTCTCTTCAAATGTAACATTTTTTACGATTTTCTCAGTACTTTTTAAACAGCATTCATTTGTTGGGCTAGCTGGTGGTGCTAAACCATCTAATATTTCTTTTGTCATGATAGGCTTTAAAGCCGTTTGACTTTTACTTAATTGATTTAATTGCATTTCCTCACCTTCGCATTTATGATCACCAACATCTTCAACTTCTTCAGACATATCTGATGTAATTGTAAATATCTCTTTAGACGAATTGCTTTTCAATTCTGGCCCATTAGTTTGTTCTTTATCCAAAATTTTTTGTAAATCTGCGCTGTGATTCGAAGTATTAAGTAAATTATTATTATTTATAATTGGACGGCCAAAAAATAGATCTTTAGGATCTTTAGCTATTACGGGCATTTTTTCTAAAATATTTATTGGTGGTTGTAGTAAAGAAGCCATGCCTTCCGCATTCTTTATATTATTTTTTTCATTCACACTTTCAATAATTTCAATAATTTTTAAAACGCTTTTCGGCCTTTCAACCGTTACTGCTTTAAGACATCTTCATTTTGTAATTCCCGGAGAACATTGTCCACATTCACTCTATTCGCACATGATACTGCTGGTATCTCTTTTGATATTGTAACCTCTAAATTTCTTTTACGTTCGCTTTTTTCTGTTTTCCCATATTCTGGAAATTTCTTTTTCATATATGACGGATAAAATTCTTTAGCATTTGGATTTAATGTTGAATGAATTTTGACACCATTTGCCAATACAATTACATTGTTTTGTGATGATAATAATTTTGATTTTTCCAAATGATCACCATTTTCATTTTCACTTGTATTAAGGAATATGGGGTTTTCTGACATGCTTCCTAAAGCCTTGATATCTCTTATTATGCGATTTAGTTTTATTTAGTTTTGATTTAGTTTTATTTTTTTTTCTTCTTTTTAAAAAGGGTTTCAATTTTTATTGTTCTTGAAGGCAAGTTTATATTTTACTTATATACACACAGACATGCATACACATACATACAGATATTTGTAATACTTTTGAAAAAGGTACATTTAATAGCGTACGTTTAGCTATGCTTTTTTTTAATGCGTAAGTTCCAAAAAATTTACAAAAAAAAAATCTCAAAAATTTTTAAACAATTTTTTCAAAAGCCTAACCGAGAAATGACATGTTTATTTGTATCTATCTATCTATCTATCTATCTAACTATATATCTAATATTAACGGGCGTTCACAATATTATTTATTTAAGAATTAAAAATTTGTAAATTTAAATTTATTAAAAAGTTTTGAAAATCTTATACCGTTCAGTGAATACATGAAAGATGTTATACCCTACACCACTTGAGGTATAGGGCATTATAAGTTTGTACAGATGTTTGTAAAACCTAGAAGGAGTTCTTCTTTATTTAACCTATTGACTCAGAATCATTTCCTGATTCGATTAAAGTCTGTCTATCTTTCTGTCTGCCCATCTAATGTTTTATATAAATTTGTTAAAATGTTAGAGATCGTAACTTTTAATGTACTCGAATGAAATGTGTGCGTTTTGGCTTCAGAGGCGAACCCTTTTGAAAATGCTTATAACAGGACCATTATTTCGATCATTTCCCAAATAATGCCTTTCTTAAAAAAGGTCATTATATAGAAAAAAACTTACAATTTTAAATGTATTTTAAAACATGTGTACCAAACTTAGTTTATTTTTAAGATCATTTTCCATATAACGCCTTATTCGAAAAAAGTCATTTTATGGATGAAAAGATTCAATTTTGAATACATTTTAGCGAAAATTGGCACTATTTTGGATTCTGATATAAAAAATATGTGTACCATATATGGTCCAGCTTGATACATTTTTTGATTCCTCTTTCATATAATGAACTTTTGAAAAAAATTATAAATTATAATTTTTTCTTTCATTCCGATTTAATAAATTTAATATGGAAAGCAAACTTTTTGAAATTATGAGCATTACCAGCATAAGCGGACAAGCGGCATTTGCTGTTTTACATGCACTCTTGCCCTGCCTATGGTTGGTAATCACGCATACATGGTACCGTCAACTGTTGGACCCTTCTCTCGAACTCCTAAATCAAGTTTACTGCATAAGGCTCATCGTCCACCCATTTTATAAGGAAATAATAAGACCACGCATGCTAAGTATGTCCTTATACTATTGAACGAGCAATGATCACGATGTTGTTACCATGGCCCCCACGAATTTGAGAACCCATTATCAATAATAATGGGCATTATTAAAAATTGGTAACCATAGCGTACCAAAGTATATCTTTTGTTCGATTTAGTGAAACCACAAACTACAAACCTTCTCATGTACCATTTCCAGTTGAATTGTTTCTCATCTGGGTTTGGTCACCTCAACAGACAAATGGATAGACATGTTTAATCATTCAGGCTGATCATATCTATTCTCTCCGACTATTATAAGCGCTTTAACAACGAACTACTAAATAAATACAAGATTACTTTCAAAAACTTTTAGAATAAAACAGCTTTACCAAATCATTCTAATTTTATATTATTCATCTTTATTCAGCTTTTTATTATATAAATATATTTTCTTTCTTTTGATATTGTAACAAAGGTTGATGTCCAAAAATTGGATAGTAAATTTGCATATATTCAAGTCACTCATGTTATACCATTTTTTACCAAAGAAGAATTAGATCAACGTTTAAATGAATTTGAGCAAAATCATGATGTTGATAGTTTTATGTATGAAACGCCATTTACTAAAAGAGGTACAGCTAGAGGTAGTGTCGAAGAACAATGGAAACGAAAAACTATTATTAAAACTTCTTATTCATTTCCATATGTATTGAAACGTATACCAGTAAAATCACGAGAAATTATAGAATTAAGTCCAATCGAAGTGGCTATTGATGAAATGCAAATGAAAGTTTCGGAATTGGAAGAAGTTATTTTGCCGCCAGCTGATGTTAAAAAATTACAATTACGCCTTCAAGGCAGTATAGCGGTAACGGTTAATGCTGGACCATTGGCATATGCTAAAGCATTCCTAGATCCAAAAATTGTTAATAATTTTTCCATAGATCGCGTTGAGGATCTTAAAGATGTGTTTAGGTATGATTTTTATTAATTACAAGGCACAAGAAAAAAACTTCATAATTATTAAAATAAAGTAAATTAAACAAATTAAATTATTTCATTGCATTTTCTCAATAGAGATTTTATTGGTGTGTGTCATACAGCATTACAATTGAATGCACGGATTATTAATAACGACCAAAAAGAATATCATAATGTTTTAAAGGAGAATTATCAACGTTTGTGTCAAGCTTTAAATGAATTATTGGAAGAATCATTTTATACAATGGATGATGAAACAAATACCAACACAAATACAATGTTAAATGCAAATACACCAGCGCAACGTAATAGTATGGCTCTATTTAATACGATAAGTAAAGTAGCAAGTAACTCAAGTACAGCTTAAAATATAAAACTTATTCTCATCCTAAAAAATAAAAAATTAAAATTTGTATGTGTATGTGTGACTTAATCAAAGAAAAATTATATATGTAAATGGTCTAGAGTATTATACGTATGTATGTTCTTAGTAAATTTCTTATACTTTTCACATTTCACATTTACCCCAGATATCTTTAAAATATCTTCCTTTTTCTACTTCTGTGTAAAATGCTTTTGCCAAATGTATTCAATAATAATTAGTGATTTCTATAATCTACTAATTATGTAACAATTATTTATTGTACACTTAATGACAATCGAATAATTTGAAAATTAAAATTTGAAAATTGTAATTTGAAATTTTTGCAATTCTTGGAAAATTTATAAAGTATTCACTGACACTTGGATGTATTGTTTATTAAATGTGTGTCTTATTAGAAATATTTACAATGTATGAAAATTATATGAAATTAAATCCAAAAATTATAAATTAATATAAATACAAATGTAATTGTATTAAATGCAATACATACTTTAATTATTCAGTGTATTTTACTTTCAAAAAGTGGAGTTAATTATTCACTTATATTTTCTTTGGTTTTCTTTTTGTAAAGGAATAATTAAGTCAAGTAAGTATGGCGAGTACTTCAAAATTAATCTATCCTAAAGCTAAAGGTAATTAATAAATTGGGTTAAATTAATTATAATACATAAAATTATTAAGTAATTGTTTTGACCACAAATCTAACGGGAATATTATGCATGAGCCAAAGCAGAATGCACTCATTTCATTTTCACTCAGAGCAAAAATATTTGAAAATAGAAATTAATTGGAAAATTGCCATATTTTGGTGATCTTTGAGAGACTGTAATTAAGCAAATTGTAATTCGAATGAACGAGGCTGCTCAAAGGCGAAAATCTGTCACCATTGATTTGCACTTTAGAACGTCCAAAATACATATTGTGCAAGTTCACATCTCAAATAGAACACATTAGCAAGCTTGATATACTACTTATTGAACTACCTTTTGTGGAAATTGGCAAGTCTTTAACGCGGGACTATGATCATAAGATAACACGAGATAATAAATTTTTTGCCTTTGGTAACACCATTATTACGATGATAGTTATCGTTATAATCCATATACAGCATTCAAAAATTCTCTTCTCTATCCATTACAATTATTTTTCTATAGGCAGCAGAAATTTCAAATATTTTAAATATCAATATACTTTATATAAATGTAAATATATATATTTTTTGTGTCAACATAATTTTTGGAATCTAATTCCTTCAAAAAGTTTGGGATTATTCGTCTTAGCTCCGGATATCCAGGCGAGCAAAGATTACGCCATTCGTAGAAATGTCCGTTGAAACAGCATGACGTAAGCTAAATTTTCACTAAAACAACTCGAAAATGTGGAACATCAGGAGAATATCTTTTGCATACACAAAAAAAAAATTGTCTTTTTTTAATAAAAAAATCTTTATACATACAAAGAACACGAGACTACAATAAATGTTTAAATGCAAATGAATAAATTTTGAATAAGCGAAGAATTTTTCGTTCTAAATTTTCGAATTATGTTATCGTAAAAGAAGGCAATGAAAACCCAACGAGGAAGGCGTAAGCAAGAATGCGTCTAAAACATATTTAATGCAAATGCAAATTAGTAAAAACAGGTAGAGATTTATTAGTAAATAATTTTCCTAAGTACTGTAGGTTTTGTTAAAAGTTTCCCGGCAATGGTCATTGCACATTACTCCTAAATATTTTATACTATTTTTAAAAGAAAGCTACATTTTACATTTAAAGTACTTAATTTTTGTTCCTCATTTTTATTGAAATTTTGATACCTCCATTATTTTTAAAGAAACTGTATATAACACAGAGATCCGTGGAGATCCGTGGTGACCACATAAAATAGAATCGACAGCGTAAAGCAAACTGATAGAATTGTGGTGAATATATGAAAAGTCATGTATAAAAGTCTAAATGTATAAATGAGGTTCTAAAATGGCATTTTACAGCAAACCACAATTGACAAACTATTGAGCAGCCTTTCTTGAAACTATACTCATATTTAAAGATGCATGAGGGATGTGGCGAATTACTTTCTCTAATAACTTATCTAACTTTGAAAGTAGCGAGGTAGTAGCGAGGTAGTTTATCTACAGGATTATTAGATTGTTTTTTAAAGGGTGTTATTTGGGCAATTTTAAAGCATTGAGAAAAATCGTCATTCATAAGAAAGTTATTGTAGATAATTATTAAATACTTAAAAGCTTTAGCTGGCAATTTCTTTAAGAGGAAATTAAATGTAATATCTATTTCCGTTGATTTTTTGCTGTTAAGAGATTTTTGAAAGTTTTTCTAAATCTGTGGTAAGTTTCGTTTATTTTTTTTTTGAGTTTAGAGCTAATTTACTAAGAAATGCAATGCTTTCAAATGTGCCTAGTATTTAATAAACGGACCTGCTTACAAGTATAATAAGTATATAAGTAAGTTGTCGATCAATAATCCCTTAAAGTATGTAACATATTTTTTGTGTTAAATGCAAGAAAAATAAATCATCGTCACATTATCGTTTAAATATTGAAAACTTTAAGATGTCTAAACCATTCAAACTTTTAAGACATGAAATATGCAATACATTTATATATGTATGTAAATTTCAGTCATAAATAGGTGGAACTATTGATCAAAAGGAAAATTTTTTCCTAAATATTACTTAATTTGGTGACAAACTTAGTTATAATAATATATTTTACTCCAAAAGATGAAGCGTTGATATTTTGTAGATTTTGGTAAAAAATTTTCATGTAATCAGTGAATCAAAAATTATAAGATCCATGATTGTCGTGTAGTATTGTGAAATGATAGTCATAAGTCATAAAAACCAAGCAATTCAAATTGTAACTTATGTATTTTAAAATTTTTATTATAAACTAAATATTTTTTGAACGACGATTAAAAGAGCAAAAAAAAAGAAAAACCATAGAAGAAAAATGTGTATGTTACAAAATGCTTAATGTGTTAAGAATAAAAAACATTCTTGACCGCTTAAAAATATGAGTACAAAAAACGTAAAAGCGACAATGCGACAAAGGGGAAATAAAATTGTTTAAAAAAATGGATGAAAATATTCTGTTCCATGAATTGATGGAGCATTATTAAAAAAGTGGCAAATTTTGAATATGAAATTTTTCTTTTTAAGTTTGTTTATAGACGTAAACCAGGATTTCTGGATTGCACAAATGTTAATAATTCATCTGAATCCTCACAAACGAATGGTTTGATATGATGGCAAGCAACGTCATGCCATTTAATACCATCATTATAGAAATTATTTAAAATGGATAAACATGATTCATCATTGCCTTGGGCTGCTTCTCGATTATCCGGTTGAGCTTGATTATAACCGCCCGTATGAGACCAATCACCTGTATTGCGTTGCGATGTAGGACCAATTTTACCACCAGAGCCAGACCAAAACCAACCATTTTCATTCGGTGGTTGTAAATCAGCACGTTCACAACCAGCAAAATTACATTTACGGCCCGATGTCCATATATAACGAACATTTCCCCGAGCTATACGCTGCTTAATAAACTCATTTTCTTGGGGCGTTTCTAATGAAACAGCATCCATACAATGGCGACGGCAAATATTTCTAGCATCCAACCAATCAACTTCTAAGCTACGTGTTGGAGCATGCTCCCAACTGAAGAAATATGAATGGGAAACACCACGAGCATCTCGATAAGAAGCATGACGTACACCTTTTTAAAAAAGCAACAAAAACACCAAAAATAGTGTGCGAAACTTTTTAGTAATTACTTTTAAAGAAAATTATTGCAAATTATCTTTGAAACTTACGATTGGCACAACTTCTTGGATCAGGTAAAGCTAAACGTCTTTGAGCCAAAATTACCGTAGCACTCAAAAGTAGTAAGCTCAATGAACGTAGCAGAAACATCGTTTAAATTCTACTGCAAAAAAATAGAAAAATGTCAAGACACAAAATATTAAATAAAATGTCTGTGGCACATAGAAATGAATAAATTAAAGTAAGTTGTAACGCTAAGTTTATAATTACAAATAATAGATTTTTTGTGATTTAGATTGTTTATTGTGCTAACTAAGCGGCCAGTAAAATCCACAGTTACGCTTCATAGAATTTGTCATATATATGTACATATATATAGATGAGTATCCCAGTATATTAGATCATATCATATCATATTATGGCGGCTTTATCTAAGTCAGGTCAACAACTCTCTATGTCATATAAAATGATGTAAATTTCTCATTACAAACAACTTTATGTTAAAGTTTTTTTTTTGTTACCAAAACAATAATAAACAAAAAACAAAAAATAAATCAAGTAAAAATATTATAGTCCATGGAGGCGGACTATTAAATACCCTGTATCATATTTTTAAATAATAACACACAATTCTTTTCCAAATTACAATATAGGTCGTTGTATAAGGCGTGGTCATATTAAAATACTTTTTTCGGTTCATAAGTATGGATAATCACGTTCACATACTGAATTTCTTTGTAAAAGGCTCCAAAATTGGGCCCTTCATTTTACACTAACAAATATATTAGAATAGATAAAGGACGGATGGACAGATGGATGGGCAGACAGATGGAAGACGAACAGGTGGAGAGACAGGTTTAAATTGAATAAGAAAGTGATGTTAAATTGTTCGATATAACAAAAGGTGGATCCATCTCAACTCCTTCAAATATTTTATATACCTTTGCACAAACACGTAAAATCTTATACCAAAAATGGTATAGAGTATGAAAATTAAAAAAATTATGTATTTAGTTAAAACATAATTTACCATCCTCATATCTGGTACATGGTGAAATTTTAAAATGCATTTCCAATGTTTTTATTTCATGTGATTCTTTATAGAGAAGTATATATCACATATTTCTTGCTTAGTTCTTTCAAATTAAAAGAAATCTGGTAGGATCAAGTTTTTAAATAAATTTTAGAAAATTTCTAGGTATTATGCCTATTTCGAAGAAACTAAAAAAGCATTCATATAGTTCTCATTTTGAAGCGATTGATTGATTAATGATCACTTGATTTTTTAATTCTTGTACAAAAATTTCAATTTATCCTGTCATATATAAGGAGTTTTTTAAAGGACTATGTTAATGTATAGACTCAAAATTGGTTAAATTATTTACAAAATGGACTCTAATTCAGAATAATCTCATTTAACTAGAAATATCTCCCAAACTTTCTGTTCAAATGTGAACAACTTTTTGATAAACTAAATCTGATTGCAATTTGTGTTTGGCAGATACAAAAATTTACACTAAATATTTGTAAAATACAGTAAACAAATAATGAATATAATAACATTAAAGGTGATGATAATGATGATGATCACGATGATAATGATTATCATGATTTCCACCATACTAATAACATGTTTTAATGCATTTTATCATGAGATTTTAAATCATCAACTTTTTCTTTTTCAATGTATTTGTATTTTTTTTTTTTTTGGAAACTAAACTCAAATGAATATAATTTATTAATTAGTATAAATAATTAATGCATTTAACAAATAGATCGTGGGAATATATTTTTGTTGTTGTTAAAATTTTACGAAAATACATTAAAACAGTTTACAAGGTCTCTTTCTATATCACTTTGGCATGATTATTAAAATTAGCATAACTAATTAATATAAATTAATTTATACATTGAATAAAAAAAAATACGTGTTCAATAAATCTAATTAATTTCTATATTGTCAAATGAAAATTACTTCAATTTTCATTTGTTGACCAAGGCTAAGAATGAAATTAACATAACAAACATAAATGACCCAAAATTTTCAAATAATTTTTATATAATTTGCATAACGATTTATAAATTTTTTTTGAATATACAATTCAAGTATATTTAAAAAATTTTTTTGATAATATTTTTATAGTTTTTTGATTTGAATCCCAAAATGACTATCACTGAAAATATATAAAATCTCCATCGTTGAGATTTTATATATTTTAGGAAATTCTTTAAAATTAAATCTAGTGCATCATGCACGCTCCCAAAGAACATTTAAATTTTAAGCATTCAATTTATGCCCATTTAATTTGTAATGTTTCTAGCAATTTTTTAGTTTTTTATTTGCGCGCAAATGGATTTATATGACTCGTAATTACAAAGACATGTTTTTATATATTTTATATATTTTATGTATTTAATTATTGTTATAAACATTTTATTAAGCTAAATATACTTTCTATAAATATTTGATGGATAAAACAAATCGTAAAACAAGTGCGCAGCAGTATTTCAGTACACAAATTCTACGAAGACCCCTGAGATTAATTGTGTTTAATCAGCTTTCATATAACTTTCAAACATTTTTAAAAATTGGCGTACAAAATTTTAATTGTGTGTCTATACGTCTGTCTTTCTATTTATCTATCTATCAATCTATTCATCTGTTTATCCAACTGTCTGTCCATCTGTTTATCCATTTGTGTATCCATCTGTTTGTCAGCTGTCCATTCCGTTTCCATCTGTTGTTATCGAAATTTTGGAGACATTTAGTCAAATTTGTCACGTTGAATGATTTTTGATCCAATCTTGTGCCAAGCCTGCCATTTGTGGCAATATCAGATCATTACAAAAATCTGATAAATTGAAAAATTACAAATTTTATATACATTTTACATCAAAATAATCTCAAGATTATTGTTTGAATAATAAGTCTGCCGAATAGATTAAGATCGATCAATTTATTAGATTCTCTCCCATCTAATGAAATTTTCAAATGAGTTAAAAATTAAATCACTTTTTGATTACTTCACTTAAAGTGGCGCATCTGAATGCGTTTACCATTTCAACTTAACATAACTTTTTATGCAACTTACATAATCTATCACATATTATGTAACACATTTACCCTTTAATGTAGTTTGTGTAATAATTTATAGACCAAAACAAGCAAAAAATTGGAATAAAATTGAACCTAAGTTTTTTTGCTTTTTTTTTTCTCAATTTAATAGTATTTAAATGAGTTTGGTAAAATAACATTTACATTTGCGGAAGTTTAATAGCAATTGAAAACAATTGACGCGTCAACAGCACAAAAGTGAAACCCTCAATAATGACAGCACTACACTTAAAGTACACAAAACTTTCTCCAACAAAATGTTTAATTCACTCATTGAATATTTTTGTACGTTACGACATTTGTGATTTGTGGTATGATAAATTTCTGTATTCATGCGTTTCTTAAAAAGAAAATACTTCTTATATAGAATTGTTTAGATTCACTAGAAAGAGTTGAGTTATATCCATCCTTTCTTATAACGATCAACTCAGAATAAATTCTAAAAATAAAATAAATAAATAAAATAATAAATGAAATAAAAATGTACACCTCAAATCATCCTCAGATTTCAAAGACCCTAAAAAAAGAATTAAGAACTTTATTGTCGGTCGAGGCCGACTCTTAAAAACCTACACCATTTTTACAAGTCAACAAAATTGAAAAAAATCGTACTTTTTGTATTATTTAATTTTTTTGTAAAAAAAAGGTCCAAAAATTGATCAATCTAGACCAAATTAGTTACACATACTTTTTGCAACAAAATACAAAGTCTTGCAAATTTTCACTAAAATATCTTCAAAATTGCACCTTTTGTCCATACAATGAGTCATAAGGATAATAAGAATGGACCGATCTGGACAAAACTTAGAACACAATTTTCTTACGTTAAAACAATTAACTGCCAATTTTTATCAAAATATGTTAAAAAATGAGTCTTTTTTTCATATAACGATTTTTTTTTTAAAGAAAGGCATTACATGGAGCTCGATCAAAAAATTGGTTCAAATTTAACTATTCTTAATAAGTATTGTCTCTTCGACCAAAGCACACTTATATAATAAATTTTATTAAAATATCTTTAAAATTGCGATCTATGGCATGCACAAAAATGGACAGATAAACAGACAAACGAACAGATGAACAGGCGGACTTAAATCGAATCAGGAAATGATTCTGAGTCGATAATTCTGAGTTATAATAAAAAAGGTTAATTCATTTTGAGAGTTACATCTGCATAAACTTACAATACTTTTTATTACCAAGTGACGACATGTACTAAATCCATCTGCTTCTACAAAAATGCCATACACAAATATTACACTTTTGAAGAAACATCCGCATAAATTGTAAAAAAAATAATTTACAATAAAATATTTAACTAAAAAAAAAAAATAAATAAGAAGAACTTTGTTAACATATAATTTAATTGCATGTTAATTACTTTAAGTGATATCTGCATTGCATGTTAATAATTCTCAATAATGCATATTTATTTGCATATATGGATATAAGAATATATGTAAATATCATCACTTATTATGTACTCTCAATATTGCTCTTAATATTGCTCATCATAAAATAACTATAATGCAGAAAGAAGAAAGAAAAATGAAGACCATAAAATAATTGATGATGATGATGCTAATACATAAATGTATTCATTTACATTTCTAAATAAATGAGTTACATTCGAAAATATAGTTATTCAAATAATTAAGATAAAAATAGCAACAATAACAAAGTATCAAAATAATTATAAATTTATACAACTCAAATCGTAGAAATCATTGTAAATTATCTGTAAATTTTTTTTCAAAATAAATTCAATTGCACTGAATTGATTTGAATTGAATTGAATTGAATTCATGTAAAAAAAATTGTGTAAATATAGCAACAACAATACAAACAATAACAATAAGTTATATACAAGTAAAGAGCAGACGGATCTGATCTGTAAATAATTTTTGTTTTGGACGAGAAGTCATGAAAATCGTCACCATTGGAAACGATATGATTTGTCAAAAACACTAACTAAATCTCAAAGAAAAGTATATTATGTACGAAAATTTCATAATCATAACGTTGCATGAGTATTCTGCTTATTATATCTTCAAGCAATAACTGAATGGAATATAAAACAAAAACAAAAAACAAAAACCAAAAAATATTAAATAAAATACGTGCGATCATTAATTTGGTTTATGAAACGTTATTATTTGCCAAAACAAAAAAAAAACGCCAATATATATATATATATAAATGCATGTATGGAATGTGGACACCTTTCTGATCAAATATAACCGGGAATGTCACATTTGATATCTACTCATTTTCCGTTTTAGTATCAAAGTTAATTTTTTTTTTTAAATTAAAATTTTGATGTAATATTTAATTATCTTCAATGTATGTATGAACGCTATAGTCGCTGGGGGCCGACTATTAAATACGCTATATCATAAAACCAAATAGGTCGCTTTATGGGCCATTGTTGTATTCATAGTCTGATTTTAACTAAAATTATTCCCGATCGTTTCCATACCAACAAAAGTTTGCTCTATACTTTGTTAACAAATTTACAGACAACAGACAGACTGACAGACAGGCTTACAGACGAATCAGAAAGTAATTCTGAGTCCATTCCTTCTGGGTGTTACCCGCTCCCTGTACCACAAGTTATGTAGAGTAAAAAAAAGCCTTCAAATTATTGTGGAGTTGGAGTTTAGATATCAGAAATGGTGCCGATTTTTGCAAAAAGCTTTTGATGAAGATGCTTTATTTGTGTAACGCTCTTCTTGAGAAGGTCGGAAATATAGCATTATTGGAAACGAGTCTTGGGCCTTTAGTTAGAAATGTACGCAACAATTTTAAAGGCTACCTACATGCATATCATAGTTGTATTAAGAGTTTTCCACGAATATTCCTCATTTGCATTTTGCATTTTATTTGGAAGATATGAGCTCCCTGAAAAAGCAGGCATAAATTTAACTAAGGTAAGAGTATAAATAGCTGAAAAAAGTTTATGTGTGCTGTATTTGGGTAATGAATCTTCATATGATTTCTAGATTTCTAGATTTCTAGATTTCTAGATTTCTAGATATTCTATGCGCAAAATGCATTTCTAAAAGTATCATTTACAAATCGCTCGATATTATTTTGTAATACAAATTAAAAACTAAAAGCTGTATCAAAATAAGCTCCTAGAAATTAGCCTTAACTTATTATAAGCATTTTTAAGAAACAGTAAAAATTTTAAATGTGTATTCTAGTAGCAAAAAGCGAAATTAAATTAAATTTAAAGAATGAAATTTTGAATAAAGTTTCTCTCCTTATAACTAAATTCCTGTTTCTATTTCTTTAGAGAGAACATGCCATTATTTAGACCATACTGCCAATCCCTTGTGGTGTTTTTTTTTCTGAAGGCAAAAAGAAAAGACCACATAAATTTTGAATAAATAATAAAATATAAAAGCAAAAAACCAAAAAAACAAAAAACAGCAAAAAAAAAAAAAAAACAAAATATAACATTATACATGTTCCCAAGCCGCCTTCCTTTTATATGCAATTCTTTGGCTGTGTATGTAATTTCGCAATTTATACTAAGTGTAAATATACATACTCTGCAGCTTCTTAAAATGGAACCGGTTGAAAAAAATGAAATTCCGATGTAGAAATCACAAGTTGTTTTGCAACATTAAATATTGTATGCTCGAATATACACATTTATTGAATGGCGCACGGGCAGATGAATCTTAAAAATGTATACACGAAAATTTTTCGTACAATTATTTCGATATATTGTTAATATATTTGTGTGGATGAGATGCAATAGCTTGTCAGACATGGTTTAATAATAATTGATTATAACTTATTCTACTTCGTTAGTTATTTTAAGGTATATTAAAGTTATGTGAAAATGGGAGTCATCTAGATAAATCTGACACATATTTATATTAAAAAATTTTTTCTAAATAAATTTTAACAATTTTGTCGGCCTTTCTTCGAAATTATTCGAATGTTGTCGAAATTATTTGAAACATTGCAAAACTATCTAAAAATTTTGCGAAATTATTTAAATATTTTCGAAAGTTTTCGGGATCCTTGGAAAAACTACATTTTTACTATAACTTAATTTATGATTAGAAAAATAAATTTCTGCGATAACTTTTTTTTTTTTGAAGAATATTGCTTTGAGAAAATGTTTTGATCTACAAATCTTTATGACAAATGTAGAATGAGCAGATTAATTTATTTTAATAATTTTCTTGAAAGATTCTTCTAAAAAATATTCTCTTATATTAAAAACTTCAGTCAACTGATAATAAAGCCTCGAAATTAATGATTAAAACTTCAATTTTTTTTAAGTAAAGTATTACTTATCTTTTATTACTCTTAATTAATTCTAGTTTAACTTTTTTAATTTCTGAGTAATAAGCGAAGAGCTAATGCGTTTTCTATTTATGGCACAGAATGGCAGCTCTAAGATTTTTTCACTATTTCTAACAAAATTTAAAACTAATAAGCAGACAGCCAGATATGACTCGATTAAATTGTAATGTAAAGCTAATAAATAATGTCTTTTACTTTACTAGATATTTACTTCCAAGCTACATGATGGATTGAAATTTATTTGAAATTTTAAACGTTTTTTGTAAGAATCCTTGCCACACAAAATGGGATATGACCTAATAACTAATAACATTTGAATGATCTCTGACTTTTCCATTTGAATATTACAAATAGTTAGATTGAATAAATTTCAAGTTATAGCTGGAAAAAACATATATATTTTTTTTGTAATCATTATAAATGTACGATGATTGATAAAACAAGTAAGAGTTTTATAGTCGATCCAAGCAGACTTTTAAATTCCTTAAAACATTTTACATAAAGTGATTAAAAACTCAATGAAATGAAATCTAAGTAAAAAATTATAAAATAGATCGATCTGAACTACATTTGATGCATTTATTCAGTATATCAAAAATCATTAAAAAGTATGCACAATTTTAAGTCGGCTTTTTTTATAAATAGATCGTTATATGAAGGCAGCAGTGGTAAACGTTTTCCGATCTTATTCATGTACAATTCCGTTCGGCTTTAGATAAAAATATAATTTGTATATTGATAAAAAAAATTTTAACAGGCAGGCACCCAGTCTTAAAGTGATTTTGAATCATTGAATTTCAAGCCATATTACGAAATGTGGGTTGAAATTTTTCTATACGTCATTACAAACTTACAAACTCACAAACTCATTATATACAACATGGGGCTTAAGAAATTTACGTTTTAGATATATATTTTTGGAGAAAGTTACTTCAAATTTTCGGATCATGTTGGTTTTTGCTTTTGATTTTTGCATTATATATATTGAAAATAAAATTATGTGTAGGCGGGTAGGCAGATGGGCATACGCTAATTATGAAAATGATTCTAGACCCCTAGTTTAGAAAGTTGTCTAACAGTTAAAATTTTTGTTTTAGAGACCTCTGAAATTTCTGGAGTTACTTTCAAACAAGAATTTATTGAATCAGTATTGGAACTCGGGCCCAAAAGTGCATGAAGGTAGAATGGAATAGTTTTATTCGGCAGATTCGTTAAGATTGTTTGATTTGCAGGCTTTACTTTCGAAAGTGATTCTAAATCGATCGATATAAGAATAATTGAGTCTATTTCAATTCATTTCGAATGTAGTCAATCTTCTTCTTCATGATGACACCCTTTATAGTCGAAAACCAAATACAACCAAACATCTATGAATTTTATAAGTTAAAATCTCTGGTACACTTAAATATATACTATATAAATGATCTGTTAATTTTTCCACTTGCACTTAATGCATTTTGTTACAATACATCTTTAAGAAATTAAATTTATAGTTTAAATTAATTAGTAATTTAAAATGGAGTTTTGCGCAAAGTAATTCGAATAAAAGGTGGACATATTTTATATTAGAAGAGATTAATTTTAGGTAGAATTTTTTTGTATAATAGGTAAGAATAGGTTGGCGCTTGTATGATAGAGAATCAATTACTGATCATGCACAAATGAGGGTCAAATTCCGACCAAAGCAATAATATCCATGATCAAAGGTTGATTCTCTATTATATGGGATATACAGGCCTCAAGAGTTGTCCCAATAAGTATCTCGAAGACTATAACGTGATTTCATAATGCAATCAAAAATACCGAATTTCCAATTGCACGAAATCTACATATGAATCGATTGGAACTAAATTTTTTATATTACATTACTACCGATCCATCAAGCAATTTTACTGTAAGAGAGAGTTTCATTAGTATGATCATTTAGGAAGACGTGAATTCTATTGTAAATATTTTATCAAAAAATTTTTTTTAAAAAAATGATATGTGAAATAGCTCTGAAATAGATACATCTCCAAAGTAAATAGATTTTATAATTCATGAGAATATATTTATTTTTTTTAATGAGACTTGCTTATTAAGTCTTATACTAAGACTAATAATTTTCCAATGTGATATTTTGATATATGATAAAATGATTACAATTCTCTGTTACAAAACAAAAGCAATAAATATAACATTAACATAATAACATTTTATTTTTTTTATGAAATTTATCTATAAATAAATTATATGGCATCAACTCTACTGCACAGACATTGCTTAACATTTTTAGTTATAGTTTTAAAATTTGATTATTGTATAATGTTTTGTCGTTTGTTTTTGTTTTTATTCTCTCACCTTTCCTTCTCCTCCAGTTCTCTTTTTTGTTTTTTAAGAAAAATTGCGTGGAAACGTGTTTCCATATTGTTCCAATATCTTTATTATACCTCATATTACTTGCTGTACAAAGTGGAATAAATTTATGCAGATGTTCGTAAAATCTAGAAGGAATTAAAATTTACTTAGCATGTTAATAAATGGACCCATTTAAAATCATTTGCCGAAGACATTTAAGTCTGCTTGTCCTTCCGTCCGTCTGTCTGTCTATTCGTCTACCCATCCATCTGTCTACCCATCCAACCGTCTATCCGTCCGCCCGTCTATTAAACCACATGTTCGCAATTTTTATCAATTTTAATGGGTATTGCTTAAAATAGAGCCAGTTTCCTCCCACATAAAAATTTTCTTTAAAAAAAAGGTAAGAAAAAGAACTTATAATTTTTTGATAGTTTTCAATGAAAAATTTGATATATTTCTATGTCTTAACATAATAAATTTGATTCGGATCGATCTATTTCATAGACTTCCTCTCCGATATAATGAACTTACAATTTTTTACTTTCTTGACTTATAGTTCATTTAATTGACTTTTTACATTACTTTGCTGAATCTAGCCAAGAAGATTTAGGAAAGTAATGTAGAGTATTTAAGAGTTGAATTCCATCGACCTTAATTCTCTGACACGTTTCATTTTACTTTAATAAACAACTTTTAGGCCATGCTTCACACATACATAATCAATCAGCTTTGTCTAGTGTGAATTGATGCTAGTTCGGTTTTTTGGGTTTTATTTATTTTTTTTTTTTTATAACAGATTTAAATATTACTATGCTGTATATATACTTTCCGATATATGCATTTTTATGTTTATATAGATTAATGTTGATTACTATTTTTCCGTTATGTTTTTCTTATATTATTTCTATTTTTATTTTTATTTTTTCTCCGTTTGTTCCTTCTTCACTTTTATTTAATGCAATTTTCTTATTAAACCTGTTCCGTTATCATATTACGGTATTGGACGATACGAAACGTGACGATACAAGATAATACGGTACAGCTTGGCATAGCGTAGCATAGTGTGGCATAGTGTGCTATTACACAGTTAATTTAGCGTGACAAAAAGTGTTTGAGTGTGCGTATTTGTGTGTATACATGTGCTTTCTTACTTTTTTAACTATTACTTTTAACTATTACTTTTATTTATTTATATAAAAATATGAAATAAAAAAAAAATCAATACAACAATAATGTTAACAACAACTAATAATTTCAAATATAAAATGCAATGAAATAAAATGAATGAATATGAATGAATGAAATAAATGAAATTTGTGTCAACTACTAAATATGGTCATAAAGGCCTAGAAAATGCAACAATCAATTTTATTATTATTGATTGGCATTAATATCTTAAATAGTGCAAACGTTTTCACATTTACAATTGATTACTAAATTCTATGCCGATTATTAAGAGATTGGAGCAACATATTTCCTTCAACCATTTTATAAATATTTTTAATAACTTGTCATTTCATAATTCATGAAATGGTCTAATCATATATGCACGAGTGGGATCTATCTGTCTGATGAAAATATTTTTCTAATTAAACAAACTGCACTCACTTTACTAATCTAAATGATCTAAATTGGTTAAAAAGATACGTCCATACTAATTTTCAAGAAGTTCTCATCAACATATTAGCTTCATATATGTTGGATTGGCCTAATCATATCTGCCTTAGTGGAATTTATCTATCTGATAGAAGCATTCTTCTAATTGTACGAATTGCATTCACTTTACTCATCTAAATGATCTAAATTGGTTAATAAGACAAGTCCATTTGCATTACGAATTGTTGAGTAAAAAATATGAAACTTTTCTTAATTTTTTTTACTACTTAATAGAAAAATTGAATGGGGCCCATGAACCCCATGACAAAACACTACAAAAAAAGCGCACTACAAAACACCCACTTAGCAAATTATTATTAAGATAATTTCATTTCACTCAATTTTTCACTCATTTTTCATAAACTTTTTTTCACTCAGTATACACTAAGGCTGAACATTTCTTTGCATATGCTGAGGAGGGTGCTACAAAATTGTTTGTTTGTTTGTTTATTTGTTTGCCTCATCATCTGGATTTTTTGTTAACTTTCTTACTTGTTTTGCTTGCCGCTTCTTTTTTTCCGTTTTTCTTTTCCAATTTTATAATACGTCTATGTCTATGTGTAATGAAACGGATGAGCATATATGTTTGTATTAATGTTTTGGGTAGTGTTGTTTTTCAATTTAATTATAAATTGAAAAAACGATTTCCACATACAAAGCGCTGCATCAAATATTGGGACAATTGCCAAACCTAGAAAAAAAAATGTTGGCTTATACTCATTTTTTTTTTCTTCGTTTTGTTATACTAAGTATTTTACAATGGACAGGTAGAATTCATTTTTCACAGATTTTGAGTCAATAAAATCATTTTCTTAACAATATAAAATTTTGAATCGATTGAATGAAATTTCAAACTAAAATTGCGTATTAAGAGACATCTCAATGTTTCTTTTCCTTTGCCAATAACTTTAACGTTTAAAATTTATCAAAAATAATATAAAGGTGTTTAAAAAAAACACTTATTGTAAAGCTATTTATACCGTAACACCCAAAGGAGTTGATATGAACCTATATTTTATAAAACCGATCGACTTGAAATCATTTTCTGATTCAATTTAAGCCTGATTGTCTGCCCGTTTGTGTTTAAGCTACAGGTCATATTTTTAGAGATATTTTAATAAAATTTTGTATCTTAGTGCATTTTGGTTTATAAATAAAGTATATTACAAGTGATTAAAATGGGATCACTTTAACGATCACTCCCCATATAATATCCTTCTTAAAAAGTGTTGTATGGAAAAAACTTTTATATAACGAATTACAACTTTTAATGTGTATTATCTTAAATTTGAACTTGTATTTTAACATAAAAATCATCTGTATCAAATTTGACCCAGATTGATCAGTTTTAACGACCACTTCCTATATAATGCTGTTTTCGAAAGCAGTCAAAATATTCAATTTTGAATATATTTTAGAGTAAATTGGCACCCCCTTTTATTTTGACAAAAAAAAACTATGTATATCAAATGTGATTCAGATCGATCAATTTATTTTAATTTTCTCTCATATAACGAACTTTTTAAATAAATTAAAATTTACAATTTTTTACAATTTTATTGGCTTTTAATTTTCTTATTTAACTTTAATCACATTAAAGCAAAGTGGTTTAAGGTATTTAAAAGTTCGGTCCAATTGAGTTTTTTTTACGATTTCTTATTATAATTATTTAAAATAAATGACCATCAAGTGCAGAGAAAGTCTTTAAGTTTCAATTTAGTTAACTCAGCATTTTCTATTAGTTCATTCTTTCAGTTCTTTATAAAAAATATTTGCCTTGCTTTTTGGCCTAGAGCCAAATACGTTCTATCGAGAAAATTATCAAAATTGTATGATTTTTAGATTATTTTTACAAAATGCAATACCAAAATATTTAATTTTTGGAATAAAAGCGTAATATGAAACGGTATTCATATCTAATCAAAATTGTAAGGTTTTACGATCGTTTCTTTTTCCAAATATAACGTTATAAGATTAATAATAAAAATATCAAAAATCTGAACATGCAAAATTTCAACAAACGTTTGCTACCCCAAGACATTTAATGCAAAATATTCGCTCGATGAGTTCGCTCGATGATTCATAAAAGCTACTATTTAAGATCCTTTAAATAGTGAAAGGACATTATCAGAAACTCCAAAGATATATCACAAATTTTTATGAGGTAAATAAAATAAAATTTATATAAGTCATATTTTACTCATTTTATTTAAAATACTTTAATTAAACATTAAAAATTTATTTTCATTTTTGAAAAAGATTCTTAATAAATGAAGCCATGAATGTGGCAGATAAAAATAATACAGATTTTTTTTTGTGTTTTTTGATGCTCTTTTTACGAAATTCTTCCAAAAAAAAAAAAAAAAAAAGAAAAAGTAACAGAAAGAAGAAAAAAGAAACTTTTTCAAAACTTTGCAAATTAGAGGAATTTTTCTTCCAAATTTCATGAATTATATGTCAAAGTTCATTTAATATATGAAATGATAATTATGACCAGAATGCCTGGAACTACATAAAAAACAACATAAGAAAAAAAAATTATACCAATTCAAATGACAAAAAATATATTGGAAAGAAGAAATCTTTTTGTATAGAATTCAAATTGTACGAAATTTTTCAAATTTCTACTTTACATTGTAGAAATTTCTTTTACAAATAATTTGGTTTATATATACATACAAGAAAATGTGTATATATATAAACAATACATACATACATAAAAATAAATATATAAAATTATTTATTAGTTACATTTTATTATAACACTTACAATTTGATCAATTTAATTTTGAAAGTTTTGCGTGCCTTTTTATACGTAAATTGTACGTAAATTGTTTTCTTCTACGCTAAAATTCAATTTAATTTCTCTTTATTTTAATTAATTTTATTTTGGTTTTTTTTATTGATTTAATTTTAATTACTTTTATGGAATATTCCTTTTTTTAATTAAAAAAATTGCTGAAATTAATATTACTATTATTGTTACTGTAACTGTTACTGTTACTATTACTGTTACTTATATTTTGGTTATTATTTTTTTGTATGATTATTGTTAATCCACACGCAATGATATACTTTTACCAACTGATGTTTGAAACGATCTTACCACAGTTTATAGCTAGCTGAAATTAACTGGTGTCCCAAAAAAAAAAAAAAAAAATAAAATAAAATAAAAAATAAAAAAAACTAAAAACTTATACATACATATGTATATACATATACATAGACACATATCATACTAAAATATAATACATTATATTGGAACAGATTATAATACTGAATAAACAGTAAACTGTATGAAAAAGAAACAAGACAAAAGAGAAAAAGAGAAAAAGAGAAAAAGAGAAAAGAAGAAAGAAAAGAAATCGTGTAAAGTACTGTAAACAAAATTATTATGCTTACATTCACCTGGCTCACACTGCAAACTACTATGATTATTATGATTTAAGGCAGATGATAATATGTTAATAATGATGATGTTGATAATATTTAAGAATAATAATAATAATAATGATGATAATAAAAGTAAGCGCAACATTCTTAAAATTCATATTTATATGTGGAGTAAAAAATTACCCGTCAATTTATCAGTCAAGTGTAAACAATCGATCAAATTTTGTGAGTACTTAATCTACTTTTTAATTTATCTACTTAACTGCATGAGTCATTCTAAATAATCCAAAAAAATGGCCACTGGCAGATTTCACATTGAAGGCTGCTTTGCTGTTTTATTCCTACTCTAATTACATGGCACAAACAATCAAAATTTTAAGATATGCCACTAAGTCTGCCGTATAAAGCAAGCAAACAATTAATATATCACCAAAGAGCATCCCATTAGTCCTCATAAAATTAATTTTATTAAGATCCAGATAATAAAACGTGCTATTTCTGTGTTCAGAAATTATATCTTTGATTTGACTATGCAGCTTCTGGATCATAAAATTTACTCTTTATATATAAGTAGTCTCTCAGTTTAGTCTCTCAAGCCTGCCGTTCCTAAAACACTAAATACATATAAATAATAAATAAATAATGTTAAAATAACTATATTTTACTGACATGAAATCATATTAATTTCTTAGAGGCTTCTTTCTATATAATGCAATTTAATAATAATAAGGCAATTTAAATGAACTATTTACTTGATACATCTAAATATTACAATTTTTTATTTACTCAGAGATTTAAAGCTGCAATTAAATGCTGCATTTTATTGCTTCTGATACTTGTCCTATGAAAGTGATTGAGCTTTTCATTTTATATCCATCAACCAGAGATTCAGATATATCGCATATACTTACTTCACTCTTATGCCAAAAAGAAGCTTCAGAGATCGTGCAAAAGTACAAGTGCGATTTAATCGTATCCATACATCCACGCATTGGTCCATTTATAAAGTTGCCTAATATAAAAATTTTTCCATTTGGTAATTGATTAATTGATTGATTTAATTTAGCAGTTGCCCACTAAGAAAATTCATTTTTAAAGCAAGATTTTATAGCATATTTTTGGGATTAAATAATTATCTCAATAATTATCCATAAAATTAGTTTATGAACTGAGAGACTAAACTGATAAGGAAAATAAAAGAAAGTTAACAACTTCGTAAAAATTCGGCAAATTACCCAAAAACTGTAAATTTACCAAAGTACGTAACTTTCAATGCGAAATATGCAATTGAGATAAGAAGTGTTGTATATAAATACAGAACAATCAACATAATTCTTATTAACAGAAAATAATGATTAAGGTGGCCAACATTTAGATGTTTTTGCTATATTTGACCAAAATGATCGAAATTTTATAATTTCGTAAATGTAAACCAAGAGCATTCTTGGTTTACAATGAAATAGCAAAAGTAGAGAAGAAGAGAACTTGGCTTAACTTATAATTAATTTGATCTACTTTTAATGAATATTTTATATTCAAGAGTTTTCAATATTTTTTTAATGCAATGTAAAATAATATATTTATACAATAAATATATAAAATATCACTATTTGATTGAATTGTTTTAAAATCAACTGCTTGGTAAGGCTTGACTTATTTAGAATAATTACCAAGTAATAATTATCAGAAAGAAGAAAACTTTATTATAACATTCACATGAATTAGGATGGAAATGGCATGATGTGCTCATTGAAAATGAAAAGATACAATTTCATATTTATATTTAGATTTATTTTGACTTTTTCAGTTTTATTATTATTATAATATTTTGTTGTTGTTATATTATGTGGTTGAAATTGACTTTTAAAAGTTCAACTTTCAAATATGAATGCATTCTAATTTTTAAATGCAACGAATTCATAAAAAGATTATTACTTTATTAAAGGAAGATTAATGAAGGAATTTGAAAGAGAAATCCACTTATATAAATTTTGTTTTTTGATTTTTTAACTTCTTTTTATAGAAAAAGTATTTTATTATAAATATTTGCACAAATTTTACTACAAATATATTACTATTTATTATTGTTACATCATTTTATTATTAATGTATTAAACATTTTCAAGGTCAAATTAAAAAATTGTGTTCAATCTATTTTTAAATGGGACCACTAAAAGATTTGCGGGTAAATACACTTTAGAGGAGCATTTGTAACATCTAAAAGGTGAATTGCAAACTATATAAACTTCTTATACGATCATGTTAATATTATTAGATAAATATTTTTCTGGCTCTTAAATTTAAATTGCCAACTAAAAATTTGGCAAAAATATCAGAGATTTTACAAAAATCTTATGTGAAACCATTCCATGTCAAATTTTGTAGGAAGTCATGCTTACAATAGATAATGTTCTATAAATTTTTACCTTTAGTCCCTTATCATTCTAGGTGTTAAAGGCCGACATCGAATACCTTAGATTCATCCCATGTAAAATTCTCATAATGTATTTCACTCGAATTTGTCAGTTAGAAAAGCAAGATTTCTATGTAAATTATGTTCCTTGTCTTGTCCGGTCGCATCAATTAATGCCTGCATGGGAGGTATTTAAAATTTGGACTAAGTTAACCTGTTTTCTTACTTGTTCAATATTATTATTAATTAGTTCTGCTTGAATATTAAAAAAAAGTAAATTTATTGCATAAAAATTATAAATACAAAATATCATCATAACTTCTCGTAATCAAATTTATGTGGCATAATAGTTATTGCAAGAATAAGCCTAAATTTATGCATTGCACAATATAAAACACATCGAACAATAGGTCTGCGATCTTTCATTAAAAACAATAATTTAATTTTTTCTCTTATTTTTTAATGTATTTTTTCTGCTTCAACAAATGCAATTAAATTGTTTTTGCCACTTTATAATACAATAGTTGATTTTTCTTGTTTGGATGCAACAATATTAAAAACATACGATAATGTTTGATCAACAATTGGAATACTTTTTGATCCAAGCTCACCATTGTAATCTCGAAATTAATTGTAAGAATGCCATGCAGTTTCAAAATGATTTAGACATCATGTGGATCTAGAAATATGAAAGTGTCAAAGCGGGCATATTTTGACCTCGTTATTGTATCTATATATATATATATATATATATATATATATATATATATACAAATACATATTAAAATGTAAAAGAAACGCAATAAAATATATAGTGCTTTAAGAATATTACTATGATCATATATAATCGGGAATCTTAAATTATTATGTATGTACTAAAAGTTCGTAAAAAAGGAAAATTAAAAACTCTTCAAAATAAACCTTAAAATCTCCGAAATGTTTCTAAAATCATAAGAACTATTAAAAGCAATCACACTGAACCATAAATTTTTTACAGTGGATCCACCATTGGCCGATTACTACAATTGCAACCAACTTTGAAATGGTTTTGTCTAGTTGAAAGTTTATAACCTATAGAACTTTTACAATAAATTACATTTTGACACTAATCAAGGCTACATGAACTTTATATAAAGTGAACGCATTTTTTTCCTAATTAATGCAAATATTTTGCCTATTACTGAGTGATGGACGTAAGCATCAAATATTTTACACCTACTTGTATTATTATTGTTATTGCGGGAGTATTCCTTAAAAAATTTCGAATAATGATCGAATTTAAATATAGGATATTTTTGTACCAAGCTTGCTGGAACAGTTCTCTGTATACCAAAGCCATTAAAAATGCTTCATAAGGAGCGCTCTATATAAAATGAAAAATGTAATAGCGCGAGATCAGATGTCTGAACAAATAGACAAATAATGATTTTGACACAACAATATAATACAATAAAAAGCAATAATTCTTCTTACAGCCTTTTTACCGATTTAATGTACGTTATTTTACTATTAATGAAATATTATTAGAGACCATAAGATACTTACGAGTAATTTATAATTTCACTACCGTATTATTTGGGAAAAAACTCAAGCTCTACTATCCAATAAAATCTACTTTGATTCCATTAGTATGTTAAAAACTATTTCACAGCTTTTTTTGATGCAGCAAAATAATAAAAATACAACAACAACAACAAAATACAACAAAATAATAAAAATAGTCATCAAAGAGGCAGAATAACTTGTATATCTATATTACAACAATTTCAGTCAAACTAGGTGTAATGAGCTTTCTGAAAAGGTAGCATTTAATTAACTCGGATACTACAGAGATCTGATATCAAATGTCTGTTTGCTTTGGAAGTTGCCAATAACAAGGTTGTGAGCTACATAATCGGATCAAAGTTTAATTTGCATCCATCTATTATTAGTTCATTATTGTTGAGGTTTGTGAGAGCTTTGTGGGAAAATACCCTTTATTCCAAAATTAAGCTCTCATGAAAAAGCGTTCAACTATGCAATCTAATTGAAAAATCACAAAGCTAGTTTTCGATGCAAGCATTAAACAAATATGTACTTCATAGTCAGTTGGGGCCGATTATTAAATGCTTTACATAATATTTTTTTAAAAAAGTATACGAAATTGTTAATTTTTCCACACAAAACTCCATTGAGAAATTGGTTGTTATATGAGGCGCGCTCATAATAATACTTCGATCTTACTAATAGTTATTTTCGTTTGTCTTTGATCTGAATCGAGTCTACATAGCAAATTTCATTTAAACAGCTACAAAATTGCTCGCTGTATTTTGGTAAGAAAAATTTATATGGACATGGATAACACTCAGACGAACGGACAGTCTCAAATCGAATGGGAAAGTGACTTTCAGTTGATCGGTGTATGGGTTTATCTAGATTTATCTAAATTTTTTAACTATGGTAACATAAATATTTATTATATGTGGAATAATATTTCAATTTAGATAACTGTATAAAAATTTGTTCACAAGGCGAAATAAAAGTAAAATAATTTAAATCTATGTAATAGCCATGCATAATTTATATGAAATTTCCAATTTTATAATTTTAGTTGGTCTTATACGTAACTATAACACACAAAATTATATATTGATATCACTTAGTGCATAATGCGTCCTTATATTTCGTCTTCTCTTTATTAACAATAATTATTTAATACTTAAACCATAATTCTTCGTAATAATATTTGGCCTTTTATACTCCTGCACTTTGCAATTATGAATTGAAATATAAATATTATAAAAATTTATACAATGACAAGTATATACGTTATAGTTAGACGGCGCCGACAATTAAATATTCTACATCACACTTTTATAAAGAAATACCCAAAATTTGTTAATTTTTCTGCACAAAAATCCTTTGTAAAATTGGTTGTTGTAAGGGACGTGGCGTCTTAGGGCTAACACACGTCTACATATCAAATTTCAATGAAATAGCTTTGGGTATAAATACTGAGCCTTTGTATTTTGATAATGAATTTTCATGGACAAATAGACAGACGTACGGACAAATAGACAGGTTAACAAAGAAGGGGGATCTATAGTAACTATTTTATGGATGTTACATACATCCGCCCAAACTCATAATGCTTTATAATATAAGTGGTGTAAGGTATAAAGAGTAATATTAACTTTCCATGACAACTTATATAATGAAACGTGTCAAAAATACGTACAACTCATGAATTTGTAATGGAGTCAAAGAATTAGACCAAAATATCGTATAAATGAACCAAATCTAAGCGGATGCTTGTTATTATCGAAAATGGTTTTGTGGCGCGATCTAATTAAACCGAGCAACTATTTTGCGGCTGAACAAATTTTATTCTGGATAATATTCTTTTTAGGTTTAACACCTTTACGTCTATCAAGCAATTATAAAATATATTCATCACGTTTGGGTTATTTAATTACCGCATTACAAGTGTTATTCTTTATGTATTGTTTTACATATTCATTCATAGTGAATGAATCGATTGTTGGCTATTTTTTTCAAAGTGAAATCTCTCGAATTGGCGATATGTTACAAAAGGCTATCGGCATGTGCGGTATGCTAATATTGTTCGGTGTTAGCTTATATAAAACTCATGATTTGATATATATCCATAATGTGATGGCTAATATCGATTATCAATTTTTGGAATTGGGTGTCGAATTCAATTATGGTTTTATTATGAAATTTCGTCTCATGAAATTATTATTTGTTTTAAGTTTATGTGTCATATATATAAGTAGTAGTTTGTGGATGTTATTCCATAATGAAATATGGCCATCATATCAAGCGATGGTAGCATTCTTCTTTCCGCATATCTATTTATTCAGTGTGGTTATAGTGATTATCGCTTTTATAATGCGTTTCGCGCAATATTTTCAATTAATTAATAAGGTAGGTCAGCAGATTAAATGATGAACAATTTTCAAATTATTTACTTTATAGACTTACGAATTTATTTGCTATTTGCCCTTAGAAACTATTGAATCAGGAGTCAATTTTGAAATTCAAAGCAAATTTTCGCGGATGCAATATGAAAGATAAACTGACCAGTAGCATAAACTAAAGCATTACAAAATACGTATTTCATTACTGGTACTAGAAAGTTAGATATCGGAATAAGTGAAAATATATACGTAGTGATTTTCATAAACTATCCAATGTGAACACTTCTAATTTGTGGACGTAACAAATAAGTGAACAATACTGTTTCATCGGAATTAACTACAAACTATTCTAAGATGTTTAGAAAGCCTGCCTTAAATTCTTACATGCACTAGGAAATTTCAAAAACCGTTTGAAAGTGAATTGTTACATTCTTCTATGCAAAGTATCAATAGAAATATAAGATAAATTCACATTCCTTACGTGACTTCTACTGCAGGCTATAATAAATTTGTATGCAACACCAAAAACGTCTTAAAAATACATCGTTCAATTTATAATAATTTTTTTAATTGATTTAAACTTGTCTGTCTATCTGTCCGAAGCCTCTTTTTAAACTGCAGAGTGCACCTTTTAAAAACTTTTGTATGACATTTGAACGGAGCCGATCCATATTTACCTTTTATAGATTTCAAAAAAATGGAAAGCATTTCTCTAATCGCTATAAGAGAAGTTATACTTCTTAAAAAATAAATACTTCTTTTACACTTTCTTAATCTATTTATGATTTACCCACTTTTGACATTTGACTTACAGTGAGATAAATTATTTAAGCTAATCCATATCGCACAAGAGTAACAAATTTTTAATATTTATAACTTATACCACTTGTGATATTAGAAGTTCATGTAGGTATTTGTAATACCTAGAAAGAATTTAGGTAAGTCTTCTTTGTACTACATCGATCATCACCGACATCATAATTACCTCATGATTCGATTAAACCTGCCCTTCTAACCGTCTGCCCAACTGTAAATTTATCTGTCCCTCATGTAAATTTATTATCAAACTACAGATTGCAGTTGTTGATATATTTCAAAAATATTTAATGCATAAATAGATTTTGACCCAGTGACGAAACCTATTGAAAATAGATAGAATCGGATAATTGTTAGGCCCTCTTTTCATTTAATGAATTAAAAAAAAAATTCATTATATAAACAAATTTTACAATTTTGAATATATTTCAAAACAAAACTGGCACTGTTTTATATTTTAATATAAATATTGTGTGTAGAGATTTTTATAGAGATCAATATATATCAATATATTTCTCAAACTCCTTCTTATGTACGGTCTTTCAAATAATTTTCAAGTTACTTAAAAAATTACAGCTTTTTACTTTGTTGACTTGTAATTGTTTTAATTGACTTTTTAACCACAAACCACAACCACACAAAGTGATGTAGGGTATTTAAAAATCGGTCGCAGCCCAGACCACAAAGTTCTTGTTAGTCTTTTACTAAAATATTATATTTGAATTTGCCCATTAAATGATCATATTAAATATTTTGCCAATATTACGTTTATGTCTCTTCCAAACAGATCCTTAAAAATCTTAACCAACGTTGGGGGAAGCGTAATTTAAACATAAATTTCCTTCAAAAGAAGAAATCATTTAAACATTTCCATTCATTTTATATATATACTATGGTACATAAGAATTCATGTGATACAATACAACAATCGATGGATGTACATCAATTGATATGTGAAGCAGCATCAGCAGCCAATAAATATTTTACATATCAATTATCAACAATTATTTCAATAGCATTTCTAATAATCGTTTTCGATGCATATTATATATTAGAAACATTAATGGCTAAAGCACGATATGATAGCAAATTGCCAATATTAGAATTTGTCATATTCTTCTCATTTCAAATGATTCTTTATTTATTAGCAATCATATCAATTGTGGAAAGTAGTAATCGTGCTATTACAATGGTTTGTATTTATTCGCAATAAATATTATACATTTAATTATTATTTTTAAATGATAATTTCAAATTATTAATTGAAAAATGAAAAATTTTTAGAGTACAAATACTGGAAATATTGTGCATGCCTTATTGAATAAAACTAAAGAATCAGATGTCAAGGAGAGATTGCAACAGTTCTCCATGCAATTGTTACATTTGAAAATCAATTTTACAGCGGCTGATATTTTCAATGTAGATCGCACTTTATATTTTACGGTACATATTTCATATAATTACATAGTAACAAGGTATTATAAATTTGGACATAGATTTGTAACATCCAGAAGGAGTTGAAATAAAACCACCTTTTAATTATACCAATCGATTCAAAATCATTTTCTAAATTGATTTAAGCTTGTCTGACTGGTCATCTGATTTTCTAAAATGTGTTCATATAAGTTTGTTTATCAAGCAATTTTTAATATAAATTTAAGGAAATTTAATGTAGAGTGGATTTGTTTTATTCTAAAGAAAAAGCCTTTTGAAAGTGAGTACCTCGGAGTTATTATTTAGCATACCAAATAAGTTTGCATAAATTGCTCCAGAACTTCATTTATTTAATCATCTGCCATAAAGTATTCCAAATTAAAATTTTTATTTTTTAACATTCCTCATATGTATTTCAAAAGCAACATGTAGAGTATTTCCCAGTAAGCCTTCACTGAATATTTTCACTAATATTTTCATTTATTTTTCATTATTTCTTTATTAATGGTTTTTGTTTTGTTTTGTGTATCTTACAGATTAGTGGAGCTTTAACAACGTATTTGATAATATTGCTGCAATTTACCTCAAACTCATTTAATTCATCAACAGAACAACATTATAATGCAAATGGATGCCATTGCCATAAAATTCATAATGAACCTCAAAATGTAACAGAATTGTGAGCATAAATGTTTTTATAATACAATGAAATATTTAAATTCCTTTTAAACCATTAATAAATGCAAATTATTATTATAACTTACGTTATGCCTATCATTTATATAATAATTTTTCGCTGAAAATTTATTATTATGAGATAATATTTTACGGTGTAAGTTTTCTTTATCTTATTCTAAATATACTTATTAATGTAAACTTTATTCACTTTAAAAGTTATAAATTTTTCTGAATTTAATGATTAACCAATAAGAAATTATATAATCTGGCTATTACTTTCACGAACATCATGAATTGAGATCATCTATAGAATTATTATTAATTTATAAATATTGTACAGAAAATCGATATAATGGACCATTCGGAATGAAGAAGAATTGGTTTGGTTAGTTGTATGATTGTAGTGGTGTATTTATACCCAACACATATATTTGTTGGGTATAAATACTGAGCCTTTGAAGCTTCTTTTAAAGTATTACAGCCATTACGTAAAATGGATATAACTGCAATCTCTAGATGGCTAGCATATAAAGTCTTTACATGAATCACATAAAATTGAATAATACAGTAAAATTACAATAGTAAAAATGAATAACGGTAAAATTACAATAGTAAAATTACTTACGAAAAGCATAGTCAGTCTGATATATTTATTACGCCATATTAGAAACATACGACAGGAAAAGGGGAAGAGAGTGTGAAAATAAAAGAATTAAAGAAGGACAAATAATACGAATGTTTTAAATTAAAGAATTTATTTTCATCTAAGTAAATCGAAATTGAAATGAAATAAAACAATAATGCAATTAAACCCCAAAACAAGCCAAGTCAAACTTTTTGTAAAGCTTATATATACACTTTATGAATTTCTTGGGTGTTTGTATTAACTAATATATCGCATCATGCTGTCCTTAATGCACTGAGATTATCTTACACAAAAAAGAAGAAGATGAAGAGAACCAATTGTATAGTGAAATAAAGTGATATTCCTTTATAGAAAGTAATAAATACCATTACAAATTAGATACGATGGAGCCACCTAATAATCTAACTACAAGAAGAGAATGGCGTAAATGGATTAAAAAGCAACAACGCAAAAAGAAACGTCAACTTCAAGCTAAAGAACGAGATAAACAATTCGAGTTAGGTAGATTCTATTTACGACATTTCATGTTCAGTTATAAAATTTGTCTTCCCTTAACAAGAAACTTTATTTGATAGAATATTTAGAGAAAATGAATGATCCCATACAAATAGAGTTGTTGCAAAAAGAAAAAGAATTGGCTGATAAACAAGAGGAAATTGAATATCAAAAACATTGTGATGAAGAGGAAGCATGGTTGAGACGAGAACTTATAGCTCAACAAGAATTCAAACGGGCCCAAAAGGCTGCTTTATGCAACAAAATTCCCAACACCATCAACTGCCTAAGTCAACAAAAATGTGAAATAAAAAAAGAAAAACGAAAGGAAAACGTGCAGGAAGCTTACGCTAAGGAGTTTGATATATTAATGCAATTAATGGATGCATATATAACAAATGTGAATATGAGTACGCCACCACAATTTCACACATATGTTGAATCACATCCGAATAATCGAGTGTGTGAATTTTTTGATAAAACGAATTGTTGTCGTTTCGGTTACGCGTGTTGTTACAATCATAAAAGACCAATACTATCTAAATGTATTATTATAAAGAATTTTTTTCAACATCCTTCATTAAATGCGGAATTTCATGATCATAAAGAATATCGTAGTGGTGATGATTACTTAGAATCTGACAATGATGATTTAATCAAATCATATGAAGAATTTTGTGAAGATGTTTGGCCAGAATTGGAAAAATTTGGTAAAATTGTAACTTTTAGAGTTACAAAGAATATACAGAAACATTTAAGAGGTCATGCTTTTGTGGAATATGAATATAAAAGAGAATCTTTGAAAGCATTCATCAATCTTCATGGGCGTTATTATGCTTCCAAACGTCTTAATGTAGAATTTTCTAATATTAAAAATTGGCGTTCAGCTGTTTGTGGTATGGCAAGCACAGTATCCTTTTGTTTCTTGTTAATTTACATTGAACATATTTTTACGTTACACTCTGCTATATATTTATGGTTTAAATTTATCTTAACTAATTAATTTAACTACATTTAAGGCATGTCGTTAAGTAAAAATTGCCCAAAAGGTGAACAATGTAATTATTTACATTTTTTTATAAATCCAAATCATAAATATGAAAAATCTTTGAAAAATATAATGCCATTGAGTACAAATCGAAGGAATGTGATAAAACAAACACTTTCAACTCCTTTATTAAGGTAATTATTATCAAAAGCTTTTGCCATGCTTCCTAGATAAGAAAAAGAAATCCAAGAAAAAACTTAATTTTTTTAATTTGTTTATTGATTATTCTCAAAAAGTTGGGATACGATTGACAATAATAAAAATGAAAGTCGCGCAAAAGATAACAAATGGCGTTGGTCAGAAAGTCCTGATGTGGATATTGAAGAGGATAAACAAAGTACAATAATAAAAAGTCGTAGCACAAAAAAACATCAAAAAAGAAAGTCAGCTACAGATATGAAGAAAAAATTGGACAAATACAAAAGTTCCAATACGAAACGTTCAAAAAGAAAGCACAAGAAAAAGTCTGCTAATCCAAAAAGGCACAAATAAAATGCGTTGGGTTGCTTGTGGATTTATGTGTACCTTGCACCATTATGGATACAAATATCACTCAGAGAAGTTCTGAGATTGATTCAACCTTTAACAGTCTAATCGATTTATAAATAATCACATCACAATAATTATAGTTGTATATATAGATTAATTTAATGTCTGTCCATCTAAATTTATTTTGACAATGTAAAATGTAATTTTAAAGATATGATGAAAATGAAGTCAGCGTATTGGTAGACATGTTTAGTGCAAAGACAACTGTGATTGAATACGAATAAAATTGATTTCTTCCCACATAAAATTACCTTGTTTCCTTAAAAAAGCTGCCTTGCTAAATTGTTAATCGTTTAATGGAACAAAAATTTACAATTTTGTAAAATTGAGGTGAATCCGTTTCTTGGCTTCTTTCTCTCTCTTTTTTAAAGCATACGAAAACTACGTCCATTTTTTTCTTATTGGACTTGCAATTCACTCAAGTGACGTTTTGATCGTATTAAACGAAGTGGTGTAGAATATTTAAAAGTCGACGAAAATTGACTGAAACGTTTTCTTTTGTTTATAATTTATAAAAACCATAACATATAAATCTTGTAGAACTTACCAATTTCAAAAAACATCAAAAAATAAGACTCAAAATTAAATTCCAAATGAAACAAAACTTGATTTATTGGTTTTAAACGATTTATTAGTCATTCATTGATTTCAAAACTCACTTCAGTAAATAATTGAATTGAATTAAAGGAATTTTATTTGAAGGCAATAAAAATAAATATTTTATTTTATTTGATGAGAAACTGACTACTGCTATTACTTTTGTTATGTGGCAGTTAAAATGCTAATGAAGACAAAAGAAAATTATAACGGTACACATTATTCTGTATTCTGTAAGGACAATTTGTTGTCTGTTTCTTACAATCTAAAGTCTATACAATGAAATGTCTTATCTTTATTTCCTTCTCTTTCTTATATTTATATTTATAAAATGGAAAAAAAATGATTCCAAAAAAAAAAAAAAATAAGAAAAAACATAAAGGAAAAGAAAAGGAAAATTCAAGAAAATCATTTATTCAATTTATAGACGGATACCAGGATTTGTTGCAGCCACATAACGTAACAATTCATCACTATCCTCACAAATAAATGGTTTTTCATGATAACAAGCGACATCATGCCAAGCGATACCATCATTATAAACATTATTTAAAACCGACAAGCATTGCTCTTTCGTTTGATTAATATCATATTCTGCATTATCCGGTTGCGGGCGTTTCTTATGGCCAGTTTGGGACCATGGATTATAACCCCATCCTTGTGGTATGCGATTAGTTGCTTGAATTTTCTCACGTGTTGCAGACCAGAACCAACCATAAATATTCTTTGGCTCCAAATCGGGACGATTCTCGCAACCATTAAAATCGCATATACGACCAGCTGTCCATATGTATGGGACATCATTTTGCTGTATAACACGGAATATTAAATTATTCTTCTCTTGGGTTTCAAGTGCCACTAAATCCATACAATATTCCCGACATATATTACGAGCATCAAGCCAATCAACTTTTTTGTTAGCTAATGGTGCTACATGACTGCTTAAGAACATATTTTTACCACGATAAGAGAACTCCTTCGGACCTAAAATTTACAACAAAAAAAGATTTTTTTAATTAAAAAATTTAAATAGAAACGAGAAGAAACAAGCAAAAAATTGTTTTGAATAATAAAAGAATTGCGTTTCGAATCGCCATTCTACATAAGTAAATTTTGGTACATATATAAAATGTCGCATGTTCCTCAGCTTAAAATGATTCTACGACATTTTCGAAAAGTATGCTCTCAATTTGCAAATTTCTACTTTACATTAATTACTGCTTTGCATACTTCCATACAAAATGCCACGTATGGGAAAAAATAGCTTCAAATTATTGTGAAATTATTAATTCTGTGTATTTTTGATGGATTTGTATAAATTTTTGCCTTTGTTTTTTCATCTTTTAATTTCAGTCTGAATAATTAATGCTTAATTAAGGTAAATATTTCATATTCCATTGTATTATTTAATAATATTTCAAATAAGTAGAAATCTTTTAGTTCGACCCGCTTCGACACTTAAATACCCTACATCATAGAATAAAAACCGAAAAAATTCTTTGTATGAAACGTGATCGTAAAAAATAGACCATTTTTAATAAGGGTTAAATGTGTTCAATAATCAGGATGCACTTTCCTAAAAATTTTTATTTAAAATTAACAATTTTTTTTATGTGTCGATTTTTTTTTGCCATAAGTCATTAAATGGCGATCGTAAAAATTATATTCAAATTAAATCTCAAAGTCATGTACATGATTCTAAAATTGCGGCCTATATTTGAATAACAAATTTCAGATCGACCCACTTTTTATTATTATACCGCCCGAAATCAATTAATATAGTAAAAGATGAATCTGTTTCATGTTACGGAGACAACCAGTCCCAAGAAGCACTTACACAACTAAGAGTGGCTCATGAGATGGTCGTTGGTGTTACTGGCCATCGGGGAGCTTCATGAGCCACGAGATCCGACCAAAGATTTAATTTGAGACCAAGGGATCAACAGTTTTAATATAGCCCATCATGGTGATATTTATGTTGGCATCGTGGGGGCTGTGGTGCCCATATCGCAGACATATATATGCTTGTTGTGCAGGGGCCCATTTTCCGAATACAATGGGAAGCTGGGTAGACTTACTGAGCTAACCAAACTAAACGAAGGAGTAATAGGAAGGCTCCGAATCTAGATGCCAAAGATTAAGCTCTGCATATAAGGTGTAATACGGGCTTTAAATTGGAAGTCAGTTGTGACGGTAATAAGTACCATGTATATGTGTTTACCAACGCTATCCCTCATCTGTACAATTGTGTACCATGCAGTTAAACCTTCACGGCAGGTATGCATGTAAAACACATATTGAATTGTTTCATGTTATACGCACTTCTTCACAAATTCACGACATCTCTATATAATAATATAATGCCTGTGATAATAAAAAAGTAAAAAAATTTTTTCTGCCGGGTCCAAAACATGGATATCCACTAACCATGTACCTTAATATAACGATTTAAAACCTGTTTCAATTTTTCATTTGTAAATAGAAAACGTAAACATAAAATTTGATATTGTATAATTTTGTGAGGGCGCGACCTATTTGTATGATTTTCGGACAAATGTTATTTACTAATCGTCTTACTATTTGTACAAAATTTTAGCTTTCTATCTAATGCAGTTTGCAAATGGGCTATCATGCAAAAGAGGCTAATGAGCAAAAAACGATCAAAGAAAACTGAGGCGTTCTCACTTAACTGTGGGCGTGTCTTTCGAACGATTTTATCCATTTTAAATACCCACTTGTCTGCAAGCACTTCCGATGTTCTTGACCAATTTGAGCTCCATATTTTTTTTTAATCGGTGAGTGTTAACAACAGGACAGGAGAACAGACAGACAACTCTAAATCGATTCAGATTTTCATGTTAATCATTTTTTATAAGATATCCAACACTTCTAATTTAGGTACAAACATAATGATAAAACGCACATACACTTAAACTCTGGGTGGCAGGTATAATTATTGTTAAAATATCTCTAGAAATTTTTGATTACATTTTAATGAGCATTATTCCTTGGGCAATAAATCTTTGCTGTACGCTGTCAATTGATAAACCACATGATTTGAAGAGGCTATTAATTTTATTCAATTGGGTGTAAACGCACTTAAATAATTCGTTATTATAAAAATAAATAAATAATAATAATAAATGTTAAAGTTAAACATTTTGTAAAGAAACGGAGAGAAATGACAAACAAACAAAAAATATATTTTGCAATGTTTTGCCACAGGTAATGTAATTTTTTAACAAGAGGCGACCTTAACTAGATGCATTATGGTTACATCTGTGTACTTTATTATTTCTATCAATTTAGGTCAAGGTAAATGATCAGTGACTTTATATATTACGCATTCGCTATATAAGTTATTTTATAATTATGCGATGGTTGAATTGAATTGACACGTGTCTCTTATGAAAAATCATATAAAGTTTCCAGCCTCTTATCTGTCGCAAAAATTACATCATAATCATTTTACGTAAAGTTTCAAGTTTTACAAGACTATACGACAGACAGATAGATGATGCTGTCACGTCAGATGTGGTATTTAAATAAAGAGGCTTTTATATAAAATTTGAAACGTAAAATGAATCAAGCAGATCTAATAACTTGGAAATTTTATCTAATCGAACGATTTTTATACATTTTCTTTAAAACATTCTAAAACTTGTAAATGTTTTTTATTCAGCAGCTGCTTTCAAAATAAGTCCCACTTTAATTATGGGCTCATTTTTCTTACGCTGAGTATAACATTCAGATTTATCTAAATGCTCGGCAAAATGAAAACGTGAAATTTAATATATGCTAAAAATGAAATGGTGTAGGGTATCACAATAATAATAAAAATAATATGGTATGCGACTCAAATCGCATACACACATTCAACATTCAATTTGAAAATATTTGAAATGTGTTTTGTTTTTCTATTTATTGTGGTTTAGGTTTAGAAGAATTAATTTTCAAAAGTAATAAGGAAAAGTTTAACTAGAAATAACAATCAATAAAAATGTAATGTGCACAAAACCAATAACCAATGTTGTACTCATTTGATCAGTTTGTTTAATGTATTTAAAATAGAAAAACAAAATCAAAAATGAATAAAATGAATTACAAGTCAAGCAAGTAGAAAAAAAGTAGCTTGTCAAATGATTTGACAAGCTACAAACTGTAACTTTGTATTGGATATTGAAATTATATACAAAAATTAAAATTTTTCTAAAATAAACTTACACTAAATTAAGTCTTTTTATGTAGAATGAAATATAAAAATATAAATTGACTATAAATAGGCATTAATTAATTCAAAGAACAAAATTATTTTAAATCAAACAGTACAATGAAAATATAAAAATTTTTTTTGTATTTTTAAAGTAGTGTTTTCTAATAATTTTACTAATAATTTCTCCCTTCGAATTTAAATTTAGAAAACACTTTTTGTATCCAATTTAAAATATTCACATTTTTCATTTTGTGTCTTATCAAAATTATCTGCAAAGTGATTTTTAATCATTCCAAAAATATTTAGAAAAGTAATCCAAAATGCTTAAAGTTTTTATTGGCCCGTTTTTCATCTAAAGAAATTGTTTCTTAAACTGACATTTTTTGTATCTTCTGTTCGCTGCTTTCTCTTTTTTTATCATCTTTTTTTTTTTTTTTTTTTGATATTACGTAAATGACATTGATTATAAATTTTACATTGTTTGGCAAGTTTTTATTTACTTTTATGCGAAGAACTTGTTATTAATAATAATTAATTTGACATTTCCAACATGCAAAAATGAATAAGTCGCATAAAAGTGCAATAAAATATCACATAAAACTTATAGAAGCCTTTTTTTTAAATTCAATTATTAATTTTTAAATATATAATCATTTCATAACATCATTAGAATAAGAATATTTTTAAATATTGAAAAATAATATTAGTGTAAAAAAGTAAGTATTTTTCAATTAAAACTTGTTTATATTCTTCATATAAACAACAAAATAAATTACATCAAATTCTCATTATTTTATGTTCTTAATTGAAATTTTACTTTATACAAATAATACTTTGAACACAAACAGTATTTTAAGTCAAATATAATTTTAAAAAAAATTATTCGAATTAAACGGGAACCTTTACACAAATACCTTACATTTTACTTTGCTTACTTTGCTCTATTTGCTCAACATGAATGAAAATCTCAACAAAAAAAAGAAAAAAATAAGCAACAAAAATCAAGAAACAAAAGGAAAATTTTGGAAAGAGAACTACAAAATGGATCAATCTAACTCAAATTTTTGTACATGAATTGTACTGATTAATAGACCATTATTTGACAATGATAAAAATCAAGAGTTTTTTCATTTAAGAGCAAAACGAGTCCCTCTCTTAAATATGTTTGTTCATATCTCTAAAATTGTGGCTTAAACTTTGATAACATTTTAGATTAACTGATAAAAAGTTATTTTAGCTGAATTTATATCCCGAAAATTATATCCAATATATTAAACCCTTCTATCTGTTACATACAACCATACACATACAGACTGTTCTGATATTCAGTGGGAGTCTTTAAAGTTGTACAAAAAAAAATGTTGTACCTAAATAATTTATAGATTTTATCTGGCCACGCCTACATAATAAATTTTGTTACAATTCTGTTATAATTTGAAAATCTTTCAACTTAAGCTTAGACAGACTTAAATCTAATCAGAGAATTATTGTAAATCGATGACTGTAATGAAAAGTTGCAATGATCTTAATCTTAAATCTCATTCATTGTTACATGGAGATCTATGCCCTGCATTATAAATCAATTGTGACATTTTTCAAAAAACAACTTTATATGATGTGATACATAATATAAATATGTAAAAGACGTGTAGTTTGTCATGAGGTTCACTTTGCGATGCCATAGTTTCTTAGTTATATGAAAAAGTAATGACTATCGTCTTTCAAACACATTATTATTATTCCACAGATAATTATTCAAAAGAAATATTATTAAGTTGATTCTGTAAATATAATTGCATTTGTATTTTTTTTCTTTACATCAACCAGCCGAAGCTAGAGGTTATACTCACCTTATCATTAGATATGTAACGTCTAAAAGAAAGCATCAAAAATCCAACAAAATTTATATATATTTTTAATCAGCATCAAATTCTGTTCCTGGCTTAGACATGTCCGTTTGTCTATCCGTTCTCTGCCCATTCTCTGTCCATAGGTCCATCTATATATGTATGGTAATTATGCTCCTGATCGCAAACAAAAGGATATGGAACTTAAAAATGGCAAAAACATTGGTAATTCATACACATATCTTGTTATTGAAAATGGGCCTAATCGCAGAAAGAATCGTATAGCAAAAGTTTACAATATTTTGCTAATAACTTGACAACTAAAGCACATAGAATTCTGAAATTTTGTATAAATATTAAGGCCGTTATTTTACAAATTTTGTATAAAAATCGTGCCACGCCTACCAAACACTATACAACATATTTCAAATTATATGCCAGAACCATAAATTATTAAATAGGCTCTCTAGATGATGGATATCGAAGACTTGGCCTAAGCCATATCTAATTTTCTTACTTATTTTTCTATTTTTTTTTTTTTTGTTTTTTCTTAGTTTTTTAACACGCCATACTATTAGTGCTTATTTTTCACAGAACCCTATGCAAATTTACAATTTGCTAATAGCTTTATTTGAATAAAACTTACATAGAAACTTTAACTGAAACGCACAGATTTTGTATTATTAGACAAAGGAAAAAATAATAAATAATGGCTGAAAAAAAATTACCTTATCAAGACATCAATTTGAATAATCATAATAATAAGTATATAAAAAATGTAATGGAAGAGAAAATACAAGTTACAATAAGTTAAAGTTTTATGATGATTAGATTGACATTAAGTTTTGGGTTTCTGACATGCTAATATTGACAACACAGCATGATTAATGGATTGGGCCAACTCTCTCAATGTTATGAAATCAACATTTTATGAGAATTAGATTATATTGCATAAAAGAAGATGAAGCATACAATTTTTTTGGCTTTCCATATGGATTGTCAATGGCTACGTCCATTTTTATATCAATAATTATACTAATTTTAATGAAGAACATAAAAAGTTTTACTAGCATGAGTCATTTTAATCTCAGGGCAATAAAAATAATAATAATAAAAAAAATCATTAAAGAAAACAAGTTTTTATAATATTACCTTCTGCTTCATTTACGTTATAGGGTGTAACATAGTTTTATGTCATGAAAGTCCATTCTGAATCGAGTTAATTTTATCTGGCCAATGATTTATCCTAAATATGCCCATATATTTCTCTAGTCAATCTGCAGTGGGCAATTTTTGTGATACTTAACGGTTGTAAATTCATGTATTTAGAACGCTATCAATAATATCAAAGTTCAGATCAATTGTCCGATAGCTTTCTGCATAGCAAAGACAATGATTGTTTAGAAAGATATTTATTATAATTGAATCTTTTTTAAGTGAACTACTCGAACGGAAGAACAAGAGCTATAGCGATCGCCATTACTTTAGACAAAAAAGTTGTGGACTGTTAAAAGGTGAAGCAAAAAAAAGGAAATTTAAGAACTTTCAATTTAGGAAATAAGTACGCAAAATTTGAACCATCTTGTTCAATTTCTTCGCCCTTCTTCCACACAATGTAACATAAAAACATTTCAAATTTTCGTGGTAACTTTCTTTCTCTTTTTGCCATCAATTTTTTTTAAGCACGTTACGTTGAGGTATTTAAAAGTCAGCTCCAATCGTTAAATTGTTATTATTTTAGATATTTGTTGACTCGATTTTTATTTTGGCAATAAAATATGTAGAATATAAGAATATTTATTATGCAGTGTAAATCGTGCACTTAAATTAAAAACAATTAAATTAACTATATAACCATATATATCGGCTTAAGGCAAACTTTATATATTATTCACCTTGAATTTTTTTCACTATTGTCATGTGTTTTTTTTATTTTATTGTTATTGTTTTTATTTATATTTTCATTTTAATTTTTTTTTTATGAAAAATTGTGCTCATATAGAATCAATTAAATTTGATTAACTCTCGTTATATTTTATTGACAGTTATAAAGGTTATCAGAAACAGACGAAGAGTTCAAGGTGTAAAAATATATTCATAATATTGGTACATTACCCCACATGCGGCTCAAGCACTGTCATTTTATTAATATCGGAAAAATTTTATAAAAAATATTGCATTATTATAAAGAAATTATTGAGACTTTTCACAATCATACACTTAATGAAAAAAAAATCTTTCAAATTCTATAAATCTTTTATATTATAAACTTCGAACGATTACCCGCATATCTATTCATTTATTCTATTTAAGTTCTTATATCAACATATTCATTTTGATAAAACCCTGAAAAAATGGCTGGCACCTTCTAAACTCAATTAATGAGTAAATTAATAAACTTCTAAATTACAGACTTGAAACGACTGCGCGCATATTTATTCATTTGTTCTTTTTAAGTCCATATTTTAACACATTAATTTCGATAAAGCCCCGAAAAAAATAGAACTGTCTAAGCTAAATTAATTTCTAAATTAATAAACTTCTAAATTGTAGACTTGAAACGACTGTGCGCATTCATTTTTTGTTTTTAAGTCCGTATTTTAACAGATCAATTTTGATAAATTCCCGAAATGGAATGGAATGGAATGGAACTTTCTAAACTGAAATAGTTTCTACGTTAATAAACTTCTAAATTACGCACTTGGAGCGATTACACGCATATCTATTCATTTATTCTGTTTAAGTTCTTATTTCAACACAATAATTTTGAGAATGCTTCGAAAAGAATAGAATTTTCTCAACTTTCTAAAAATTATTTTGAACGGATTGAACCAGTGAAAGATAAAACTATTTTCATTATGAATAAAATGTAAAAGAAAAATAGTTTCGAATTTTACAAATATTTCTAATATTTCTAATTTTTTTAATATTTTTTTTTCTTTTTGAAAAAGTAATATTTTACATGTTTCTTCCGTTCATTTTGCTTCTCTCTTTTTATGTAAAATGGTGTAGGGTGACGTTTATATAAACTTTTACAATCAGCTATTTCATTTTTTTCTTTTTTCAGTTTTGTTTTTATTTTTTTTCAATTTTATTGGTAGCTCGAAATGTCAATAACATGAACTACTAGTATTACTTATAAAATTACTACTTGAATTACTTACTTAGCCAAGCAACAAAATCAAAAAAAAAAAAACATGAAAAAACCAGAAAGAAAACAAATTACAATATTTTGAGATTGTGAAAATATATGTGAGTGTGTGTGTGCATGGATATATAATTTTAAAATTTTCCGTGTGATAATGAAGAAATGCTAAAAATTTAAATATAATGCATTTACACAATAAACATTTTCGGCTTTGCCAAAAATTTAGGCTGGCGTATTCGTCTCCGTATCCTTCTATATTTTATTATATTTTATTCACTCGTTTTTCCATTTAATATTTTTTGAGATAAAATATTTTATAATCCAGTCCGAATGTTATATAAAATGCTAACTCTAGAAAGTGCCAAGAAGAACCTACTCCTTAGTGGGTTAAAAAAATCGATTCATTATGATTCAAATGTTAATAAATATTTTGATCAATTTTTCTTGTTTTGCTTCTTCTTTCTTGATAAAATTCTGAATATTTTTAAAATACAGACTTATTGTTTTTAAAATTATTTACTGGAAAGTTAATAGAAGAAAAGTGTTAGTTTTTTGTTAACATTTTCCCACGAAAAGATATTTATTGGTTAAGATATCGCCAAAACAGGAAATTTATCGAAAACAAAATTTTTTTGCATAATTTTTTCATGTAATAAACAGCAATCTATTGCAAGGACTATGGTTGTAAAAATAGTGCTGATTAAATTATTTCACACATTGATCGTACTTCCTAGCCAATATTTTCAGTATTGACAGTACTTTATCTGAAAATCTGCTATAAAACTTTTTGAGTTTGGCATCTTCCATATCCAAAACGAATAATTTTACAAGAACCTTTAATATTTTTATCAAATTAAAAGGAGATTAGATCTAGCGGATTCTTTTGGGTTCTGTAAATATTTTAGTCAAGTAAGCACCCGTTCATTCTGTAGATAAGTTACAATTAATAGTTACATGTATTCACAAACCCTGCCCCGTTTAAAGTAAAGTAAGTTTAAATACTCACTTTCATTTAAAGAATTGGCGTCAAGAGCCATCTAAATTACATATATTTTTAATCAATTTTGGATTTCAAGTCAGTTTTATATTTTAAATCAATTTTAAATACCAAATCAATTTAAAATTCTAATTCTGATTCAAAATTCAGAGTTAAGATTAGTAAAATCCTTACAAACAAATTGGTACTGAAAAAAAATTAAATCGATCAATTAATCCATGGCCTTTTTGAAATTCAAAATTCTTATTACTCATTACTAATATATTACAATAGATGGAGAATCGATAACTATCTAATCTTTTATAATATCGATTTAAAAGAGCAAACAATATCTCTAAACTTACGCATCATCATCACATCATCAAATTTCGATTCGTAACTTGAACAAGATACAATCTTAACTTATCGTTATATATTTTGATCAAAGTTATATTTGATATTGTATGATTTAATATTGAGAAAAGTCAACTACACCCAACAGAAACGTAGAATACCTGAATGGTAAATATTCAAGCTTTGAATTTTTGCCAGCCAAATTTCATAGTAACTTTCTTTTTTGAATTTTTTAATCGATATTTTTCTTTTGTATTTTTTTCTTTCTTTTTTTATTTTGTTTTTTATAAAAAATTTCAACTTTTTACTTTTTCAACTTGCCATAAAAAAAGAAATTGGCAAATTAATGAATTAACACTCAAATTGAAGAATAGATTAAAATTTGATTAGCGATTGAGCAAAGTAATAATAAATTAGTAATAATAGTTGAGTGAACTGAAACACAAATGAAATAAATTCATTTTATATGAGAAATTTTACAATTTTGCAAATTCACAATTTTACTAAGTTCATTAATTTATGCAAAGATTATAAAATATGATATAAAATTATCTAAAAGTAAATCTCTTTTCCAAATGGAACAAATATTAAAGTACAAGTACAAGTACAAGTACAAGTACAAGTACAAGTACAATACAAATACCAAGTATAATAATAATAAGTGGAAAACGGAAGAAGAAAATCATATGCATTTAGTACTTACGGCTGGAACATTTAGTTGGTACGGGTAATGATAAAAATCTTCCAGGTTTTGTGGCTGTTGTTGTTGATGATTTTGCCTGGCTAATAGCTGGTTCAGCATATGTATATGCGATACAGAGAGTGGTCAATACTAAAGTGATCTTCATCTGCAACAAAAAAAAAAAAAGAAAAACAAGAATAACCATAATTATAATATGCATATGTAGTTAAAGTAAGCACTTTTTTTATGAATTGAACTGACAAAGTTTAATGTTACTTCAATCACCTTAATTTCAATCAATCACGCTGAATTCGATAACTTTCGATATGATTTTTAAGGAACACATTTTTTGTTTGTTTATTGAAAAAAAAAACAAGATTCAAATTTTATAAGGGTATAGAAAACATGTATCGATCTAGACCAAATTTTTTACAAATCTTTCTCATGCCAAAATACAAAAGGTTGCCAGTTATCCTTAAATTTAAATAATTATATATATAGTTTAAACTTTGTTTTCATAAATCGATTTTTTTTTCAAGAAAATCTTTATGGCTGTAAAACTAATCTGATTCTAATCATGTTCAATATTAAATTAAGAGATTAAATTTGCATATCAAATTTGATAAAAATGTTTCAAAAATTGTGATCAGTAATTTCATAGACAGACAAACAGACAGATAGGCGAACTAACCGACGGACAAGTTAAAGTCGAATGAGGCAGTGATTCTAAGTCGATCGCAATCATAAAAAACTTCTTCTGGGTGATACAAACATCTGCAAAAATTTATAATACCCCATAACAACAATTAGTGTAGTATATAAAAATTCATGTAATTTAATGTTTGCGCATTGCCAGCATAAAATAATTACTCTGCTAATGATTAAAAGAGAAAACAAAAGAAGTCATCAATTACTAGATTATTTCACTTTTTTTTAATTTCAATTTCCAATAAAATATTTTTTTATATTTTTCTAAGAGATTTAAAAAAAAAATGTTTATTCAAATTAAATGATCATTATTCATTATTATTTATGATATAATCTTAATGAAATTTATACACTGCCATCTCTCAATCATCGGTTTCATTAAGTCATTAAATAAAATTGATCATAAATTGATGCAATAATTAAAAAAGATTATTTAAATAATTAACAGAGATTAAATGAAATTTGGGGCATATTAACCATATCGCCAAATGTATATGGAAAAAGCTTCTCAATATAAGTAAGCAAAATTTCCAAAATTTTCCAAACGTTTCTAAAAATACCCGAAAATTATGAAAATTCATAAAAATTTACAAAATGTTCCCAAAATTTACACAAATTTATTGAAATTTACAAAAAGTTAACGACAACGCACAAAAATTTACAAAAATTTAATAAACCTTTTCAAAATATGCAAGAATTTTCAAAAATTTTCAAAAATTTACAAAAATTTAGAAAAATTTGCAGAAATTTGCGAAAATTGACAAAAATTTACAAAAAATTTATGAAAATTTACAAAAATTTACGAAAATTTAAGAAAATTTACAAAAATTTCCGAAAATTGACAAAAATTTACAAAACTTTACAAACATTTGCAAAAATTTATAATAATTTACAAAAGTTTCCATAAATTTGTCAAAAATTTCTTAAGAAGATAAAGAAATGGGAGGAAATTTTTGAGCTTGTAAAAAATTATAATTTGTATGATCCATTTCAATATAAGACTCTAAAATAATCTTTATGGTAATTAATAAAAATTAAAAAAAAAAAGTAATTAATGTCACATTTTAATTGCTGTGATATTTTCACCCGATTTGAATTTATGATAAATGTAATTTCAAGAATATTTCTTTTCAATTTAAATGTTTCTTAGAATTTTTTATCAAAGTGCATATTTTAAAAACTCAATTGTAAAATGCTTCTTCTTTTTTTTTTTTTGATGGAGATTTTTTACATTAAAAATTGATTGCATTTCATTTGTACATATAAATGCACATTAGAACGATAATTGATGATTCTGTCCGTATTATCCAATTAAAAATCTAAAGAAGTTATTAAATTTTGTACGAGACTATAAATGTAACAAGGATTGCATCACATAATGTTACATGTTTATAGTAATAAAGTGAATAATGATAATAAAGAAAAACTTGTTGCATCTGATCAATTGTTAAATTAATAAATTGTTGCACAAAATGAAATGAAAACTTGAGCCTTTCTGTCTTCTTTGTTTTTGTTATTGTTTATCATAAACGATTTTAATCATTTGTCTAGATGAATATATTTACATGATACGTGCATTTAGAGGTTTTTGTGTCAAGGATTCAGTAACTTTTTTTTTTGGTGTTTTTCTTCTTTTTAACAGGCGCATTTTGTTTTGCTTATTTTCTTATTTTTTATCTCTGAATTTTTTCGAACTTTTTTTTTTAATTTTTTTGTATTTTTTTTTTTGTTTGATTTGTTTCTTTTTCTTGTACATTTGTTAAGCATTTAAAAACCAGTTTGCAATTATTCATATGTATGTATGTCATCATTGCTGAAGATGACACAGTCAGTTGATAATACATTATATATCTACATATTCATATATGTGTACATATATATATATATATATATATATATATATATATATATGGCTTGTGTATTGAGTTGATATATAAATACCTTAATAATGGAGCGTCGTCTGTAAGTCATATATTATTTTACTAAATAACCTTCTCCGGCTAATTACTACACACAACTTTTATTTCTATTTAATTTTTTTTGTATTTTATATTTTTCCATGTGTTTGTGTACATGTTTTTTCTTTCTGGTTTTACATGATCTGAAAAACCCCGTCCCACCGCTGGAGCCACTACAACATTTCACCTAACCCACAATATCCTCATAATTTATAGCGCTTTATTAAAATGTGTGAATTGTACTAAGGAAAATTAAATTCCCCCAAAATCTGCAATCATGCAATACTCAAAAATTTTCTCAACTAAGCAAAACAAACAAACAAAAACAATAAGAAACACAAAAAAGTTATTGTGTGAAGTCGTTAAGACTAAAAATTGTTATTCCATATTTTTTTTAATAAATAAATAAATAACTAACTAAAATTAAAAGAAAACGTAAACTATAAAAACTAATTGCTTAATGGCATTTGCAAAAATTTTGAATTTTCTTTTGCATTTGATTTGCCTTTTTCTTTGCTTTTTTTTTTAACCATTTTAAAGTCATTTTTCTAAATCTCTGTGACATTATTATAAAATACATATATATAAAAAGTTTTTAATAATCATGTAATAATGAGAATTTTACTTTAGATATTAAATTATTATTCAGTTAATCATAAATCGCTTGCTTAAAATTATTTTCAAATATTTTCAATCTAAACAAAGACAACTATAAATTATGAAATATGATAATGACTCCAAAATAAATAAGACTTAATAATGTATAATCCCTCTGAAATAGATCATAGATTCATTCATGATCATCAATCAATAAAATTGCCATGAAAATTTCAAAAAATTTCAAAAAATTCCAAAAAAATGTGAATTGCAAATGTGCAAGGACATAAAAAAAAATTTTGATGCAAATTATATAAATTCGGCTCCATTAAGGTCTTTTTAATTTAATTGTATTATTTTTTAACGCCACAAAGTATACTATAAAAAGTATTTTCTATATGCCTCGAATGAATCTATATTTAGTAGTCTAAATGTAGCGCAAGTTTTTTTTTATTGTTTTAACTTTTTTTTTTAAATCAAAGTAGTTTTTTCAAATCATTTAAAATTTACTTAAATAATAAATGAAAAAAAATTATGAAATTATTTTATGATGTAAATTTTTTCCTTATAAGATTCTATTTAGATAAATTTTGAGTGAAGCCGTAACAAATGTGTGAACAATTTATAAAAAATTGGAATTTTTTGAGAAATTTAAATAAATATAAAAACGAAAAATATAAAAGACCAAAAGCGAAATTGACAAAATTTTTGCCAAAAATAATCATCAAAATTTTAATATATAATAATTTTTTATATAAAAAGGCAAGGACAATTTTTTAATGCGATACTTTGAGCAAATACGGAAAACGAATCTTTGCATTAAAGAAAAAATTAAAAATTTTTAAAAATTCAAACTTTTTTCTTTCAACTTCTTTTATTTTTTCCTTTTCCCTTATTTTCTTCACTGCTTCTGCTTTGTTTTCTCTTATACTCAGAATTTTTATTCTACTCTTTGTAAAATGTTTTATTGCAATTTTTTAAACTACTATTTCAATTTGTATTCCTTGTTACCGAGAGAAAGACTTAAGTCACAAACTTGTTTTATACAAAATAATTTTCTTTATAGAAATTTCAAATTGCTCAATTATTTTCTTTTTTGTTTCTTTGTTTCATTCTTTTTTTTTTTTTTTTGGTTTTTTTTATTGTTGTGGCAATTTTTCCTTTAAAAGTTTCTTTTAATTACTCGATATTTTAATTTTTATTTAATTTAATTTTTTAACACTTGCACTTGTGAAAACTTTACAAAAGTTCATATTTTCTTGTTCTTCCTTTAACTTTTTGTTTTTTTTTTTTTTTGGTAAATTTCCAGTTGAAAAATAACATAAAATAATAAAAGTAATATAATTCCAACAAATAATATCCTCTGGAGTTTTTTTTTGTGGATTTCTTTCTTTGCTTGTGTTTATTTGTTCGTTTCTGTTTTTGTTTTCGTTTTGATTATTTTAATTTTTTATTTTTATTTTTGTTTTTTTGAAATATGTAGCTTACCTTGCTTTTCATCCGTATCTCTTACAACTACTCTTTGTAAAGTTTATGAATAATAAAAGCACAAATTTGAAATAGATGATGTTGAAACCAGTAAAAAATTCTAATCACACATATACACACATACCCACACACATATATATGTTTATATTTATTTTGCCGTTTTTTTTGTGTTTTTTTTTTTTGCTAATTATATATTCACTGTTAGGCACTAGCCATAAAAATCGTTAAACGCACAAACATACAATGTAACAAACTATTAAAGCAAAAAAGAAAGCAAAAATTAAGAAGCCTCCAGGCAGCAAATAAGTAAATGTAATACAAACAAAATAAGCAAACACAAAGAAAACGAACAAACAAAAACCGGCTATTTGTGACGCCAAAAAAAAATATCAAACGAACCAAACGCTTTAACAAGTGAATGAAAACAAAAATCGTTTGCTTGGTGCTACGTATTTTATAGTCAACTATAATCACACTCTTAACCATACAAATGCAATTAACACAATACATTCGTATATTACATTACAACAACAACAAACAATAACAACAACAACAAAATTATTTTTATTATACTATAAACATATATATGCATGTATGCATGTATGCATGTATGTATGTATGTATGTATGTATGTATGTGCATATATATATATTATATTAAATACATTTATACTATTAAGCCATTAATTCAACGAAATTTCAAAAAAAAAACAAAGAAAAAAGCACGAAAAAAGGCCACAAAAACAAATATCAAAAAAATATATAAAAAAGAATAGTAAGAATAGTAGCAACAACAATACAGAAGAGTGAAATAATTAAGTACACGAATTTTATTTTATTATTTTTTTAATTGTTGTTGCTTTTTTCTTTATACCCTACATCACTTGCTACACAGGGTATTTTAAGTTTACGCAGATGCTTGCAATACCCTAAAAGAGTTAAGATATACCCTTTTTTTTATTATACCAATCGACTTGAAACTACTTTCTAAATCAATTGAAGCCCGTTTGTCCGTCCGGTGCCTATACATGTAAGCTTGTTATAAAGCTACAGATCGCAGTTTTTAAGGGATTTTGATATAATTTGTTTTTTTTTCCTTTTTTTTTTTTTTTTTTTGTTGTTCTACATAGGTGTGTGTTGGCCCAGGAACGAACCCTATTACTTTGAACTATACACCCCATATGACGTCCCTCTTAAAGAAAAGTCTGGATGTTGAAAAAAGTTATAATTTTTAATATATTTTAACGCAAATTGGCATATTTTCTTATAGAAAACACACGCGCTAAATTTGGTTCAGATAGGTCTATTTTTGCGACCACTTCCCATAAATCGCCATTTTCGAAGAAGTTTTTATATAAACAAAAGGTTTCATTTTTAATATATTTTGTGAAAAATGGCACTACTGTGAGTTTTAATATAAAAAATGTGCATACCACATTTGGTCCAGATTGGTCTATTATTGCGATCACCTTTCGTGTAATGCCTTTTTGAAAAAAAAATCGTTAATTGAAACAAATTTGCCATTTTAAATATTTTTATAGTAAATTAACAATAAGTCTTATTTTAATATACAAAACATATGTACCAAATTTGGTTCATATAAGTCTATTTGTATGACTATTTCTCATATAATGTCCTTTCCGAAAAAGTCTTTCCATGGATAAAAGTTTCAATTTTGTATGTGATTTAGCGAAATTTGGCACTGCCTTTAGTATTAATGTAATATAAATATGTGTTCCAAATTTAATCCAGGTATCCACTTTTTGAATGGCTTGTCATATAACATACATTTTAAATAATTGAGAACGTATAATTTTTTCAATATTATTGACTTATTCTCTCATTAGATTCTAATTACATTAAACAAAGTGTTGTAGGGTATTTACAAGTCGGCGCTGAGCTACTATAAAATTCTTTCTTGTTTCCTTTTTACTTTATTTTTTGCTTTAAGTTTTTTGGCCTCCTTGTTTTGTATTACTTTTTTCGTTGTTTTTGGTTTTTTGTGTATATATGTACATTACTTTGATATATCTTGAAATACAACATACACACATACACACATAAACATATATATAACACAGCGTATTGCTATTAAGACAAATAAAGCAAAAAAAATGCCAAAATTCAAAAAAAAACAGCAACAGCGATAGCATGAGCAGCAGCAACAGAGTATCATCTTTATCAAATGTTCATATATATATATATATATATATATATATATATATATATATATATATGTGTGTGTGTGTGTGTGTGTGTATGTGTATGTGTGTGTATATATGGGTTTATGTATGTGTATCTGCATGTACAAGTAATAATAAATTTTGTGCAAACAAAGTAAAACAGAATGAGTATTTTGTTGCTGCTGTTGTTGCTTTTGTTGTTGTATTATGCTGCGATTTTTCTTATTCACAATTTTTTTTTGTTCACATTTCTTCTATTTATTTATTTTCCCCATTATTTCATTTCTATGTTTTTCAATTTTTTTCTTAATTTTTCTACTCTTTGTTTTTTTTTTTGCATTTTCTATAAATTTTTCCTTTGCGCTCCATATAAACTTAAGAAACAAACAGCACACAATTATAATAATAATAATAATAATAATAATAATAATTTATTGTGGCACCTTCTTTGTGCACCATTCACATTTATTTAATTCATTTCGGATGCTTTCATTTCTGCTACTTCTTCTTCTTCCTCTTCCTCTACTGCCAATTTAGCTACATAAACTAAATTTCTCCTATATCAGCTACTTCTTCCTTTATCGTATTTATTTATGATTAGCGTAATAATTATTTATAAAATTTTCGTTTCCCATTTTATTCTACGGATAATTTTTTGTTTTTCTTTTTGATTTTTTTATTGCTTTGTTTTGTTTGCTTTGTTTGCTTTGTTTTGCTTTGTTTCAAATTTTGTATTTGTATTTATATATTTACATATATATATATATATATATATATATATATATGTTTTATGTAATTGTGTGTGTAAATATATTAAATAATCTCTATTAAATTATGAAATAAATTTTGTATCGGAAATTTTGTAAAACTTTGTATGCGCCTTATGATCTTTACGCTAATCTTGTAAGTTCCGTCCACTTGAGCTGTTTGTATTTTTTTTGTTCTGTATTTTTTGTATTTTTCTATTCATACAGATCATTATAATATTTTTTCTTCCTCTTGATTTCATCATACACTTATTCACACATTAAACATTTCATCTTACATTATGCATTCTAATCTTTCTATTCCTTTCTCTCTCTCTCTCTCTCTCTCTCTCTCTCTCTCTCTCTTTCTCTCACTTTGTCTGTCTTTATATAAAAATCATTATACTAAATATTTATGCAAATTACTTCATTCATTTCAAAAAAAATATTTCTCTATAATTTTTCCTTAGCTAGATGAAGAATGAGGTATGTAGAGAAATAGAGAGGGAGAGAAAGAGAGAGAGAGAGACAAAGGCAAAATGAAACATATATCAATAGATCATATAAATGATGACACAATACAAAGATAAAAAGAAAGCACTGAGAAATCGAGCGACTCAGACTAACCTTTGCAAAATAATTCCGTTAGAATATCTGTCTCTCCGTCCATCCATCCATGCTTCATCCCGTCCATCTGTCCCGCCATCCTTCTGAAATTTGTTACCAACTTAACTCAGTTTAAAGTTAGGTAAAATTTTGATGAATTTACTCATATCCGAATTCACTCATATACCGAATCAAAAAGCACACTCCACTAATAATAGTTCAAATCAATTTCCAATCATTTGAAATGTTTTCCCACTTATTGTAAAAAGTTGTTGTTCCAAAAAAAATGTCCAATTTTAGAGACTTTTTTAGATGAAAAATTTTTTACATAATACATAAATACGTTTATCAAATTTGATTTACAACGACCACAAAGCATAAACGCTACCAGAAATGTGTAAAAGAAAGTTCCTGTAAAATCTGTAGGAATCGATTTAATTACAATAAAATTTTGTATAAACTTTTTTTGTTTTGCATATTATCAAATTTTAAATGAAATGAATTAATTTTTGAACCAACTTATTACCAAAGCCATAACTTCTGCCCAGATGGAATTTTATTTATGAATTAAGAAAAGATATTTCACGTTATTTTCAATATATTGATCTTCTGATATGCAAAAAAGTCGTGCCAGCCAGATTTTGTCTAAATTGTATCTAAAGTTTTCTGAGAAGTACAAAAATTTCTTTATAATTTAATTTATGCATATTTAATGCTCTTAATGGAGGAAAAAATTTCTTAACAAGTAAGACGATTATATTTGATTGGAACTATCAACCAGATGTTAAAATTTTTCTAGTTTTGAGCAAAAAATTATAAAATTTTGGTTAAAAAAGCAGAGATGTATTCAGTTTACATTGCACTGTGAACGTATCCTTTGACCGATTTAATCTATATTTAATACCAACCCGTATAAATGAACTTCTCATATTTTTCACAAATTTGAGGGCCATATATCTGTTTTGCTATCAGAAGGACAAATGGCCAGACATATATAAATCTATTCAGAATTCTATGCTGTAGGGTCTCTGATGTTTACTTTTAAATGCTACAAACATAATGGCAAACTCAATATACTCCCCAATCTCTGGGCAGTAGATATACAAAGCTTTCACCGTAAGAAAGAAGAATTTTATAAATATCTAAAAAAGTCTATAAAGAAAATAGCCTAGAAGACCTCTTAGAAAACCTCTTTTCGATTAAAATTTTCTTTTTATAATCTCTTTTATTTCTGTTGTACTTTAAATGCTACTGCTAAATAATATAAATATTATATTTCATCCAGTTCTTCCCGATTTTTTGATTTTTTGATTTTTTTATACGAAGAGACAATTCAAATTTTACAGCTGCTTTTTTGTTTACAATCGTGAAAATTTGAAAGAGGCTGCTTACTTGGTTGCCCAGCAAGTAAACTTTAACAACTCATATTATTATTATTATTATTATTATTAATTAATAAATATTTATTGTTTATGAGATTTTCAAAACCAATCATCAAACTAACTGCCCCTTTTTTAGATGTAAGTACAGTAAGATACTAAAATTTGTTAACAGATTAAAATTAAGATTAATTTATTTGTTATATTTCTTCTTTTTGTGGTATTCACATTTAACGTCTGATTAAAAGGAACATATTTAACGCCTGAGCGTTCCAAGCATTGGTTAATATTAAGGCTGATCAACGACAAGTCCACTAAGCAGAGTATTTTTTAATGTTTTACATTTAAAATATCATTAAAGCTATCAATAAATCACTCTCTTACTTAGTGAGAGTGATTTATTACTTAAATTATACCTTGTGCAACTTGTAGTACAAAGTATAATAAGTTTGTGCAAATATTTGTAACACCCACATGAAATTGAATTGGATAGACCTTGTATTATACCGTTTGATTCCATTAGAGCTTGTCTGTCAGTGTGTTATCATGGGCAGACATGTTATTGTTTATAGATTTATTTTGGCCCTGAGACGTACTTTATCGAAAATGTTTCAAATCGGATCAATATCACTGGCACCTCCCATATATAAAACCTTTCTGAAACGTAATTGACGTTTAATTGTATTTTAACATAAATTACACGAGTACCAAATTTGGTCCTGTTTGATCTATTTATTCGACTACTTCCCATATAAGGCCTTATTCGAGAAAAGCCATTATATGGAATAAATTGGATTTTAAAATACATTTTAAAGAAAATTGGCATTGCCTTATATTTTGGCATAAAAAATATGCCTACTAAGTTTGCTTCACATTGTTCCATGTTTTGATCCTTCTCTCATATAGTGAACTGTTTAAATAATTTAAAAGTTACAACTTTTTAAACGTTGTTGCTTTATACTTCATTTATTAGACTTTTTAAATCACATAAGGCAAAGTGACACAAAGTTTAGAGTATTCAAAAGTCAGCCATGATGAACTCTAAAGTTTTTACTTATTTTGTCTAATTAAATAATTTTATTAAAATCCAAGTTACAGCTTATGCTGTTGTTCATTTCAACAACATTGTTTAGTCAATTATCAATTAACTAAAAAATTAATTCTGCATAATGCAATAATAATAACAATAGTAGTAACAAGTTTCATTGTTAATATTTGAAAATTGTTATTATATAATTAAGACGTAACAGATATTTAAGAAATATTTATTTTAAAAATAACTTTATAAAAGAAGATGATTTTATATGTAATTTATGTACATTAAAAACAAATAAAAACAAATAAAAATTTATAATTGATCGAGACTGATTTTTAAATATTCTACACTATTTTACTTAAAAAACAAGAAATTTTAAAAATTATACTATCTAAAAAGTTTATTCTATGGCAGAGGGTTCAAAAAATAGTTACAAATATTTATTAAGTCCATAAATATTTCTAATAAATTGTGGCAATTAAATAAAATTAAAATTAGAAGGTTTTTTCAAACAAATACAACTTATTCCAGAAAATATTCCTAACCATCTTAAATAGAATTTGTTTGTGGCATAAAACCAAATGTCTGTGTACTTAAAAATTGAGACTTCTAGCGTAATAACCACTTTACTTAGACAGAGTATAAATGAGAAAAATGGAAGAACGGAAGAACAGACGAAGGGAGTTAGAACTAAATCAATCCAGAAAATTATTCTCAACAGAAGATGGATCTATCTCCGCTACATTAACTCATTTCTTTCATCCTTGTACACCTTTGCAGAAAAACATCAAGTAGAATACAGCAATATACAATTCCCTTCACTTTAACTCACAGTGGCTAATCTTATAAAGCATCTAATCACAACAAAAATAAACATTACAACTAAAACTTTAAAGCAAGCAAAAAATGGTCTTTCGACAACTCTTCCAAGTGCAAAAACTTTGTCATTACATTTATTATTTTAGAGTGATTTTTTTTCTATGACTTTTAAGCACAAGCACAAGTATTTCATAAGTCTTACATATTAGATACACCAGATGATGATATTAGCATCTCAAAAAGAATCACTAAAATTGCTAAATTTTCAGTAAAATTGTCATTTATTCAAGAGGCCTTGAAAAATGTTTACAAAAAGTAGAAAAGAAAGGAAAAACTGAAGTAAGCAATGATATTATTCTTCTCAGGAAATATTCATATAACTCATGCATTTTACAATTCATCATGTTAATTAAAAAAATAAATAAATAAATAAAAAAGAATGCATCACGAAAGAATATTCGTGATGTTTTAGTAATATTTTGTAATTTTTATAAAGCAGCAACAAAAAAAAAAAAGTCAAAACATTTGCAAATAACCAAATAAACAAATGGAAATAAAATGAAAATCATAGAGAATAAGAATAAGCATAAGAATTAAAGAATCATTATTATATTTCTCAATTAAAATATTATGTAATTGCTTTGCATGCATAAAGAATCATAAATTTATATTAAAGAAGTAGAGAAAAAAAAATAAACAAAAAAAAAAAATAAATGGATGCGATAAGACCTTACTAACTAAAAATAATCTACTGCAATTTATTTATTATGATACAAGATATTTAATTATCAAATGCATTTGTATCTAGAATTAAAAATTATCAAAAAGGACAAGCTAAATGCGAAATGCGTATTCAATTGAGATTTTGAAAAATTGAAGCAATAAATTAAGTTATTCAATTTAAATTTTTTCTAATCAAGTTATATGTTGGAACATAGAAAATTCTTAAAATTAAATGTGATTATATCAAGTCTTATTATCATACAAAGTTTAGTGCTTCGTGAAATCGATTAATATCTTAAACTTTTAACATTTTATAAATGAATGCGAAACGATAGATTCTAAGTTATATCAATAGATTATCCAAAAAACATTAAGTAACTTTGACTGCACAGTACGACACTACTTAGACGGGAATGGATGAAGGAATACAACTTTGGACATAAGTTCACAGATTCTCAAATTCTCAGATTACGTAGTTTATAAGCATAAATTTGCGGCTTTTTTGTTGCTTCCTCATACAAAGTGCAAGCAACTTTCCACTTTGGCATTTAAAAGGTAATCATTTTAAAAAATTTTAATTGGCGCGCTAAAACCGAAAGTAAAACCGAATCGAAATTAAAAGAAAGTATTCAGTTGTGTCAACACTCAGCACTAAGAAATTACCGAAACCGGAATGTATAAGGTCCGGTTTATATGGTTTATCCGATTTAAATGTTAAATGTTAAACTTCAAGGTGTTCAAAGTTAATAAACTTTAAAAGCAGCCTCAAACTGCAGTTCAATGTTCTATGTTGATCATTTTTCATTTTAAATAGCAGTTAAAATTATCAAATCTTTATTCACTTTTTGAAACATTCTATTCGCTATTTTTTACACATTTTACACAATTTTCTCTCCTTACATTAACGGAATATTAATTGAACAGATTCAAAATACTGCTTATAAGAAGTAAAAGCAAAAACGACTTTTAATTGCCCTAAATAGTGTAGGGCATTTGTAGGGTATTAAAAACTAAAGGAAAATGATGACTTTTTTCAAAAATTGGCGACTTAAAATGCAAATTTTATGGTAATTGATGTAAAAACAGTTCAATTTTAAACATTTTCAATAGGATATGCCTTTGCATCAAAACTTGACTATAATTTGCCATTATTTACACATCAGACGAATGGGCAAATGGATGGACAAACGTATAGCCGGTTGGTCTGGCGGATAGTCGGGCGGATGGTTGGGCGGATGAATGGGAGGATAGATGGGAGGATGGATGGGTGGATAGATGGGCGAACAGATGGTAGAGGGGATGATAGGGCGGATGGATGGGAGAATAGATGACGGACGGATGGACAAAATTAAGAAATTAAGAATGATTTACATAATGATACATTTATTTATTAATCTAATTATATTGAACATCTTCTAAATTAAATGCTTCATAAGTAAAATGAATAAGTAAATCAATTAATTGAACTTTAAACTTTTTTATATATAGAAGATTTCAATAGCAACATTTTAAGGAATTGCTTTATATAAGATAAAAGGAACAAATACAATATGCTAATACATATCGATATAGGATTTTCAAAAACAGAGCAGAGTTTCTAGAAATTTTTCTTTAACTTCCTTAAATCAATTTAACACATGAATGAAATGTACCTTTCATGTATCTATTCTGGGGGCGATACTGATAATCATGCCAATTTCATTCAATAGCTTCAAGGCTTTAAATTAGACGTATTAAAGAGTAATTATAAATTATTGCATAATTAATACGTAGAATTATTACACCCACTCCAGCCCCTTTAATACACACCATCAATATTTTGTCTAAAGAGACAACTTAATTCTTATTTTTGTGTTTTATACAAATTTATTGCTTGATTACTTCACAAAAATCATTTCCTCCATTCGTGACAAGAATTATATACACTATATATTTATGTATATTATGTATAAATGAAGATTCATCCATCACCCTGAACTCATGTAGAACGAAGAATATTTATTTTGACATGGCATTTGGACAATATTCATAAAAACTCTAAATGTAAATGTAAATTTTATGAATTTTGTAATGTAAACAATTATGTGTATTTTTCAAAAATTCTTCTAAACGTGACTCCAGAAAATCAATTTTATGTCGATGCCATGTAAAATATCAAGTAATAAATTTAAATGATGATTTGGCGGGTTTTCATAACTTTATTTGACCAAATATGCAACTTCTCTTTTTGTTTAACTACTTTTTTTTATGTAAATTAACATAAATACTGTTTGCTGTTTTATATGTAGAAAACTACTCTATTGGTAAAATGTTTATACATTTCTCGATACGTCATTACATATTCAATTCCTTATTAATAACATCATCAATATCATCATTTATTATGAAAATTATATTCAAATTATTCATTTATGTATTTTTTTTTCTTTTTTCTTTAGTTGTTTTTCTTTTTTTTGTTTGGCTTTTTTTTTTTTGTTTTTGATACATATCGATCAAAATACATTTCAATGCCATTTGTGTAACCGGATTTCACATTCACATCTACATTACAAATACTTAACATCTTCAGTTAACTTCATGTGTGCGCGCGGTTTCATCTGAAGTCACAAAAACCTGAAATTGTACCCAAACCCTAAACCTGCATAATTAAATTGTTATAATCGATCGATATTAATTATTAGATAACTTTTACGGCCTTTACTACTCATGAAAAACAAAACTTTAAGACTTTCGTATAATACAAAAAGAAATAGAAAAAGGCCGGGATACGAATCTAGAATTTTGTTTAATGGCTTTGTTCAATGACTAATCGTCCAAAACGATATGTACATCTTTGAAAATGAAATATCCAAAACAAATCCTTTAATTCATTAATAAAACTCTCTTTGTAACTCCCTAGTTAAGTTTTACAATAATTTTGAATATTCCTATAAAGTCACGTAGCGTTTTTATGCCTTTCTAAATTATTCTCTAGCAATAAAAATTTGCACAAATATTTAATTTGAAATTTCATTTGCTAAGATATCTTGTGCTTAACATAATCATTCTGATATTACCAGATTTGTACGAATCATCATTATAGATACCAAAAAACGGCAAATTGAAAATTGTAAGGTCAAATTTAGTGCGAGCATTACTAATTCAAACATTTAAAATTCTTCAAAGCATGCTGAATAAAAATCGCTTAACCTAATAGGCCCATTTTATTTATAGGGGCCAACTATAAATAACTGGAAAATGTCAGTTACTTTACTCATTAATCTTACTTACTCTGAACTTACTCTGAACAACAATTAATAAAAAGTTCAATTTGTTCAACGATTTCCCCTAATTGCTGATGAAGTATATAAGATTATCATTTGGGAAATTTTAATAAGAAATTATAGCTCTAAAAATGCCATCACATATTATTGCGATATTATACTTTAATGTTTATACAAAAATTGCTATAGAAGTGAGAAAAATTTAACAAATTCAAAATATAATAAAGAGTTGTATTCCAATTGTATCCAGATGTGCCGCCTTTACCCATACATAACATTTTTTCTCCAATTTAATAATATACATTTAAATGTGGAACAAAATTAAATTCTTAATGAAACTATTAAACAATCTATTTATAATTCGAATAAATTTCAAAGAATTGAATTTCAAATTACATAATATAAAGTTTTCATTTACATAATATCAAATTATTGAAAATAACATCTGAATATTATAACAATTTGAAGCAAATTCTATTTAATAAATTCAAGTTTTTGATCAATTTAATAAACACTTTTCATATAGACGCTAAATCAAAGTAAAGTTTATTAAAGAAATCTACATTTTTACGAAGGAATAGTTCAATAAGATTGTAATCAATTTTCAATTAAAATAATAAATTTTATTCAAAAATAAAATATATTTAAAATTGTAAATTTTTTCTATATAGCGACTTTTTTCAAGAAAAATTTTTTTTTTTTGCAGCGTTGTCATACAAATTATCCAAAGTTAACCATTCGCCTCTATGGCAATACATTTCTATGTATCAAATTTCACAAAAATATCTCAAAAATTGCAACCTGTAGCTTGATAACAAATTTACATGGATAGATATCTGACGGGTAGAGAGGCTTAAATCGAATTAGGAAGTGTACCAAACTTCACTTAAATATCTCAAAAATTGCTTGATAACAAATTTACAAGGATAAACATCGGACGGATAAATCGAAACAGGAAGTGATTCTGAGTCGATTGGTATAATGAAACGTGAATCTATTTTAACTTCTTTTAAATGTTACTCAAAAATTTATAGCACCCTGTACCACAAGTGGTGTAGGGTATAAAAACAAATCAAATCCATTGAACTTAACGTTTACTTGATAAATGCAAAATTTCTTAAACTGAAGGCTTTTGCTACTGCTTTAAGCGGCTGTCGCCATATTTTAAAATGTATAATTCTTGAAAAAATTAAAGAAGAAACTGAAAAATAAAGACGTTACAGTCAATCGAAGTCGATCTTTTAATGTGTTGTAAGTTTTAATATAATTGAGATATCAAGATAACGAATTTTTCAATGAAAAATTTGTTATAAGAAAGAGTCAGGAACAAATGTCATATATCGTGTGTCATCAAGTAATATTTAAAATTATAAATTTTTTTTTCACTTTTCTTACATACTTTTTTGTGTAATACAGTTTAAGCAGCAGATTTAAATGGAAGGTATATTAAATTTTATTACCACTTGTCTTTGAAAATACATCTATCTAACAAATTCCGTTAAAATTTAATTATTTATTCATTTATTTGTTAATTTTTAAATTTAATTTAATTTTAATATTAACATAAGAAATATATTTACAACTGCAGTTTATGGTTTCATAACGAATTTACCTGAACAGACATCTGACAGTCCTCCAAGCATCTGTCCATCTTAAGACGGTTCCCTAAAAATTTATTATCAATGTTATCAATTAGGTACAGATTCTAATATTTGGGGTATTGTGATATAATAAAATTTGGTATAGCAATCGCTTTTGGGCCAAAAAAAAGAGCTCTATTAGAATTGTTTACGATCCGATATGTTTGAAAAGAAATTCACAATTTTTAATATTTTGTTATTAAAACATCCAAAAAGAAGCATCGCGTCCCTACAAGGTATGTACATTCTTCATCACTATAAAATTCTAAAGCAATTTAGATATGTCTGTCTGTTTGTGTAACTGAATGTGAGTCCGCGTGTTGTCAACATTCTTTCGGTCGCAAAAAGAAATTTGGTAGGAACATCAGATATTCTTGCAGGCATGCTGGAAATGAAAATGGACAAAATCGCTCTAAAGAGGCACCACCCAGTGCAATGGTAACTGAGAATACCTCAGTTTTTTTCTGCTCATTATTTGTAAATTCGAAAAGATGTTTACGTTTTCTACCTATTACTGAGAAACTGAAACAGCCTCTGAATTTTAATGTCATGGTTTATTGGGGGGGCGTAAGAAAATTTTGGCCCCAGCCAAATAGAATTTTCTTTACTTTTTGGACTTACAATTTATTCTCTTAACTCTCATATTTGAATTTAAAAAAATTATAATAAAACATGAGGGTATTTGAGATTCAGCCTCAATCGAATAAAACAATTTGTACTTGTTTTAATTGGGAGGATTCCTACCTCCAAAAATAAACCATCTTTAAATCCATCTCAAAGTTGTACCGTAAATTGTAGCATACTTTTCATCTTTAAAAGTCATTTTATTTACTTTTTATATTTTTATATTATTTGCGAATGCATTGCTTATTGAGTAACATGAAAGATAAATAAATGATTATTATTATTATATTTAACAATATACGTGACCGCTACGATCAGGTTATGCAATAACTGCAATAAGACATTAAATCACTTTAATCAACTTTCAAATACCAAAAAAAGAAGAAAACCGGATGCGTGCAAATTGTTTTGTACAACTATTTTCCAAAAAAAAAAAACAAACAAACAAACAAGCAAAATTGCAATTTCTGGAATATCAACACTTGTACACGTATAAATATATAAAGAAAAAATATTAGCTCATTGCTTTTCCCTTGTTCAAATGTTTGTTTTGTTGTTTCTTTATATTTCAAAATTCTATTTTCTTAAAAATCCTTTAGATCTCAAATATCGAACCAGCAATGGTGTTACACTTAACGTTATGGCAATACGTGCAGGAGCGAATAGTTTATGAATCGTATAAGCTATTACAAAATTGCTAGCGCCAACAACTTTACTATCAGTTAAATAATCAGATAGACTCTCAAAGCGTCTTAATAATGCAACCATATCAATTCCACTGGATATTAATAAATAGAAAGCACCCAATGATATAATAGAAATTGTTACATGAAATACCAGAACAGTTGTGCCATACTCTTTAATAGCCTTTTTCAATTTTTCTTTTTTCGTAGGAGGCTCAACTTTTTCCATCTGAATTTTTCTATCGGCTAAGCAGTAATTTCTGCTCCAATTTTTACTGCAAGTAGTCACAAAAACAGCGTCGCACCTTTTACGGCATACGCTATAGATTAATCGACTTTTATTACTTCGTAAAATTGCCAACATTATATCAAAACTATATTTACTTTTGAAAGACCTTTTTAATGATAAAGCAAAATATATTAAAATCTTTTTGGATGTTGGTGATAAAATCTAAGAAAATCCATGTTTAAAAAAAAAGAAACAATTTCGCTTTGTCTGTTTGTTCGACCAGAGCTGCCATCACTTCATTGGTTTAACTATAAAAAAATTCCTTTTGTCAGCATAATTCTTTGACTATTTGCTAGAAAAAAAAGAAATAATTAGTATTGTAATTAAAAATTTAATATAATTTTTATTTTACTGCATTCGCAGAATTATCTGTTTAATTGATCTATACAAAGTTCCACTTTAAAGCTCTATGATCGAAGGTTCAATTACGATTTAACACCGAAACTTTTCTAAATACCATTTGTACATTAATATCGACTCATATATACATATAATTCTAATTTATACATTACTTATAGTTAAAACTCTCTAAACTATAAGGAAGAATAATGTAAATAAAGTTAATGAAAGGGATATTTAAAAATATAGCCAATCTTTAAAGAAAACATGATAGATTTCAATTTGAACCACATAAATTCCGCTTGAGATATTTTTTATTATTATAGTATGGTATTATCAAAATTTTTGGCATCCAATTTCATCTTTAAATTACCCTAAAAGAGAAGTACTTTTTAAACTATTCTATTACAATGTATTTTAGCATCGCTTTTTGAAATAATACCGTTATTATATTTTGTTTCTGTTGCGTATTGTACTAAATAGTTCATAATTATAAAATCTCTATAAATTTTTTTTAATCAATTGAGATATCAGTACCGTTCTGGTCAATTAATTATTATGATTAAGCTAAGTTTCGTACATAACAAATTGCATCTTATTATTATTATTATTATAAACAGAAAGTTAGAAATATTGTGATAAAGCAAAGAAAGAAAAAGAAAAAAGGAAAAAAGTGAAATTTTTGTATATTTAAGCGTATACTGAGATAAATAAACGATAAAAATATATAATAAATAGTTTTATGTGATCATCACAATAAATAAATCAATATTATCAAAAAAGGCAATAAATAAATAAATAAATAAATCGCAATAAAAAAATCAAAATTATAAATCTAAATAATTAATTTATTCATATGCTTTTAAAATATTTATAGTGACGAATAATTTTTTTTATAATTTATTATCTTGTGAGTACAACTCTCAAAGAACGTAAGAGAATATTGAGAATTTTTATAATTTTTTATACAAAGCTTTAAAAATGGAAGACTATAAGTTTTTGTTTAAAATTGTTTTGGTGGGAAATGCTGGTGTGGGAAAAACTTGCTTAGTGAGACGATTTACACAAGGCTTATTTCCACCAGGTCAAGGTGCTACAATTGGTGTTGATTTCATGATTAAAACTGTCGATGTCAATGGTGATAAAATAAAAGTGTCTATCAATTTTTACTTTTACATTTTATAATCAATGAACTGCATATTTAAAATTAATTGTTTTATTCCTTTTCTTTTTTGGGACACTTATTTGATATGTCTATGTCTATAACAGCTACAAATTTGGGATACAGCTGGTCAAGAACGTTTTAGATCCATAACACAAAGTTATTATAGATCAGCGCACGCCCTAATTTTAGTTTATGATATCAGTTGTCAACCGACATTTGATTGCTTGCCAGACTGGTTACGTGAGATTAAAGAATATGCAAATTCAAAAGTATTAAAAATATTAGTAGGCAATAAAACTGATCGAGATGATCGCGAAATACCAACACAAATCGGTGAGGAATTTGCTAAACAACATGACATGTACTTTCTAGAAACATCTGCCAAAGAAGCTGAAAATGTTGAAAGATTATTTTATGAAATTGCTGCTGAATTAATCGATCAAGCACGCAGTAAAGATGGACCAACATCATTCAATAAATGTTCAATGGTTTCTGTGGGTTTAACATCAGCCAACTCTCGAACGCAAAATAGTTGTTGTGCTACATTCATGAATAATAATAATAGTAATTCAAATCAAGTGTCAAGTATTTCATAAATTAAAATTATTATTATTATTATTGTTTTTGTTTCTATGTTTGTTTTTGTTTTTGCTTTCTTGCCTTTCGTTGTTAATTGATTAACTTCTTTTTCTCTTCCTTTAAATCCTATTTTATTTTTTTATTTTTTTTTTATATATTTTTATATTTTACATAAATGTAATTGAAAACTTTGCACTTTAATAAATACATTCCAGTAAATAATTAATTTAAAACAATATCCACAAAAAAAATCTACTGTAAAATATTCTTCATCGGGGGCAACTCGTTTCGTTTTAATTTACAAAATGCATAGAAAATATATATTTAGACATTTATATATACTTATTAATAAATATATATTATAATATATTATATATATATACATGTATATGTATGTATATATATATACGTATTAGTAATGAAAGTTATATACAATGTATTCTCAATAAAACGAAAGAATTGTGTATGTAAAAATCCATGATGAGAACATATTTATACATTTACATATATTTATTAATGTACTATTGTAAAATAATATTATAATTTATATATTATTATTATATATTATATATAATATATATATATATATATATATATATATATATATAATAATATTGTTAACATCATCATCATTATAATAATCATGAGTGTAATGAGCTAAAAATGAATGTTTTAATGTTGCAATATAAAATCAATTAACAATTAATGTTAATTAGAATTAATCATTGTAACATTAATGCATTAAGATTACGTTGTAATATTGAATCCTTAACGGAATTGAATACCATATTTATATTACGTGTATCAATGGCAGTGGTAAAATGATGATATATCCGGCTTTGGCTTTTACGCACATTCATAAACATTTCCAATATAAAATTTTGTACATCTAATAATGAATGCGGATTACCATTGAAATGTGGATAATACCAACGTATGTCAATCTCTGGGTTACTGACTTTTTGCTTCAGTAAGTCCATTTTATTTAAAAATAATATTATCGATATACCCTTAAATGTATTATTGTTTACAATCGTATCAAATATATTTCGAGATTCTTCCAGTCGATTCGTAATTCTAAATGTATGAAAATCATATTTATTAGTAAAATTAATTCTACATACCTATATATATAGGGAAAAAAAAGATAAACATACCTATCTTCAGCTAAAACTTGATCAAATTCTGATGTAGATACGAGAAATATAATCGAAGTAACTGATGAATCAAAACATCGTGTCCATTTTTGTCGTTGTGTACGCTGGCCACCAACATCAACGAAAACAAAAGGAATATTCTTTAAATTATAAAATATAAAAAAGCATATTATCTTACTTAATTGCATTATTTCAAATGCTATCTAAAACAAGTAGAAATATTACAGACGATGAAAAGTTACTTTTTAATAATTTTAGAATGCTTCTTCGCTTAATGTGATTACCAAAGTTCCAAAAATTATTAACAATTACAGAAAGTGAACATTTTAATTTTCGAATACCAAAAAATTGAATGAATTGGACCAAATTTGATACAACATTTATTTAATATAACAAATAAACAACGACATGCACCGATCTTGAATAAATTTTTTTTTAATTCTTTTATGTTATAGGTGGACTATTTTGAGTGGACTTTATGTGGCCTGCACTCATTTAGCAAATTTTATCTTACTTCACTCAAAATTTAAGCCATTACTTTGATAAAAGATTTTCATGGAGAAACATTAAACCGATGGATTTAGAAAGTGTCTCTGTGTAGTACGTACTAAATATTAAATAAAAATTCGCTTCTTATAAACGGTACCACTTCATTAAACATAAACTAGGAATACATTTAAATATTTTCACCTATTTATCTATTAGTAAAATCGTGTAAATTTCAAAATTGCTATTACTTTGACGTAATAAATTACTCAAAGTGGGGAATTACTATAAAAATTTAACCAACAATCTACGTCTATTTATGTGGAAAGCATTAAATAAATAAAATAATTGCACTCACTTGAATTCGTACAGAAAACTCATAAACACCTTTGGTAGCTTTGCGGCAATATAATATATCCTTATGCGTGGGCATATAATCGTTGGCTGCTAGACGATCAATTTCATCCAGAAAATAATTCACAGAGTCACTCTGGAGTGCACATGATTTAATGAACATTTTAATAAAGCAATTAAATCAGGGAAATATAAAAAAAATCGATTATTATTGAATTATTATTGAATACATACAATTTGAAACTCTCTTCGCCTTTCATAAGCACGCCTAATGCCACGATCTTGCCAAAGTCTTCTCACCGTATCAACATATTGTGTAAATTTTTCGGTATTTACTGTGGTGCAATCCATTAATTTAATTTCATTTGAATCATTTTGCCGATCATTATTTCCCCATGATATATCTAATTTCTCTCTTGCATCGACAAGCACTTGCATTCCTATATTTATTATTTTATAAATATTTTTAAAAATATCAGTTCATTTAAACATATTATTAATTCAATTAATTTAAAAGAAAAACCTCTCAAAACTTAACAGAATAAGCATGTTAACATATCTTAGAATAATAATATTGCAACAATGCGACTATACATACCGCGTATGACATTTTGATATATCACATGTTGATATTCTTTAAGTAATTCTGGTTCAAAATTTACGCCATGTATTATTCGCATTTGTTTTAAAAATGTTGATTTTCCAGATTCCCCAGCTCCCAATAATAAAAGTTTTACCTAACAATTAGAACAGAAATGAAATATAAACAAATCATTATGAAAATTATTGTTCATAACTTTACACAATTTTTTTTTTATCAATATTAATTATCATTATAATTATTATCATAATGATCATCATTAACTTATTTACCTGCCGCCGGAATGTTTGCTTTTCTTTCTCCAATAGCTTGTCAATTTCTTTGGATTTATACTGTTGTTCCAACTCTTCTGGACTATGTCTTAATTGAAACAGATAATTAATAATTTTCTCACAGAATTTTACGCACGCAAATCGTCTTGCTAGTAAACGTCGCTGATTGGTTTCTTGTGTGAATGCATTACTATCATTATTATCTGACATTAATTGTGTAGACGTATCCATCTCATAATATTCTCCTTTAAACAAAATTGTTTCACCATAAACTACAGTAAAAACATATGATGAATAATCATTTAAAAAGAAATGTATAAACTAAAATCGTCTGCAGTGGACCATTTATATGAGTTGAAGTCCTTGTTTTATATTTTTCTGTAGTTTGAAAATATTTTTTTTCGTTTTTAATATAATGGTTTAATAAATTGCTTTTCGAGGAAGCGTTGAAATTGGCACAATAATCCCATCAGTTTACTTTGCAAAACGTTTTCTTTACAACTTCTTTCATTTAAATGACTTATTTTTTATATTTCACAAAAGAAAACATTCAACAAAAATTTAGTTAGGATTGCACTTTTCTTTTTGGGTTTTCTTTTGTGCTTTTCTTCCTCCTTTTCTTTTTTCGCAAATACAAATGATTCAAAGCAAAATATGCGGTAAACATTCGTATTATAAGCGATGCAAATGTTGATGCTTATCACTGGAAATTTGCTTCGCTTGCCAACACTGTATTTCTAATGTCAAATTTGTTTTCTCTAATTAAAATAATTAAGAGTGAAATGGATTGTTGCAAATTGCCATTACTTAAACTTGAATTTCTTGGAAGTGTAATAAAATAATAAATAAATTGTAAAAACAATAAATATGAACGCCGATTATTGCTCGGACACACAGATTTTGGCTACCCTAAAATTACTTATATATATATAGAAAACCGACTTAACGAGGTGCTACTTTCACTTAATTAAAAAAAAAAAAGAGTGGTTTTTTTTACAATAATATAATTTTTTCTTTAATTAATCATGTAAAAATTACCCGGCGTTTATTTGATATATTGTTGAACAACAAAAATTTTTTTGAAAATCAAATATTTAATCCGATTTTCAATTCAAACATTTTGACTAGTAATTAATCATATTAATTTTATCAGTGAAGAATCCCATTTCTTTATCAGTGAAAAACTTAATTAAATGACATTTAAAGGTAGGGGGATTCTTTGCTTTTTAAGAGTTTTGCAAACAAACATACAACGGTGCTAAGGTTAGGCCCAGCGATAATATTAATACGTTTTGAGTCATCAAATGAATGCACCCGAATCAAGTTTTGCCACTCAATTGGATAGATATATAAGTCCCAAGTCAATTCAAGCTTCAAATTGATTGTAAAGGATCACGGTACTTTAACTATGAATATTGCCACATCAAACTCATTTTCAATTAATCGTAATGATTAGCGCAAAAGTGAATCCTTTTATTAAGCGCTTTTTAGAGCTTTTTGTATTTCAAGTGAAGAATTTTTACGTAGCCTGCTCCTTCTAAATGATTCCAAACTGCAGTGTCTGATATTTTATACTTCCATAGTTTTCTGACGCCTTACATACTGACCTTATTCCACTTGTAGAGAGTAGTGTTCTTAACGCAGAAATGTTGTTTGTGATGTTGGTTGACCAACGTTGAAAATATAAGCACGTGTTAGCTCAAAATAAAAATCTTTCCTTTAAATGTTCTCTTTTTTTTTTAATTATTCCATTCTTAGTAGGAACAGTAAAACAAAAAACGAGTCATAATTTATTTGTGTGTGTACGGAATATTACATTTTTCGCATTTTAAATCTAATATTTAGCATTTCATTCATAGTTGTTTCTTTTAGTTTATATATTTTCTTCAGGAAACAAAGCGCCAAGACATTTTATACATACTAATGTATATAATCTATATCAGTGATTGTGATATATTTCTTTTAAATATAATAAAATATATATCTATTCATATATTTATGATTAATCATACACATGGTAAAAATACATATGTACACTTTCCGCATGAAGCACACACTTTTTCTTTTCTTTTTTTCTAAAGAAAAAAAACTTTATTACTTAATTAAATAGACAGACTAGAGAAAGGGATAGAATATAAACAAAATATTCTCTCCCTTGCGGTTACACTTTACATTAAAAGTAATATAAAAAAAAGGAAAACAAAAACAAATAATTGAAGCGAAAGTTTCTTCTTTATCATAACATTAAATGGAAACAACAAAAAAAACAAAAAAGAACGGATTAGTAATATTAAAAATTTATATTGGCAGAAGAATTGAAAAAATTACAGTTTAATTAATTAGTGGGAATGAAATGCACATACTTCATTTTCAAAGGCAATTTTATTAACTTATTTCTTTTCTGTTTTTTGCATCACCATAAAACGAATGAATTATACAAAAAACTATATAATTCTTGGTGGAATTACAAAACAAAACAAAAAAAAGAACATTCACATTCGAAAATATAATGATTTTTGTAATGGCAAATGCACAAGTGCACTCTCTCTCTCTCTATCTAAATACTAAAATCGAATATATTAATTGATAGATAGAATAATAAATATAATTCTTTATAAAGTCAATTAATAGGAAAATAAAAAAATAGATTGGAGACTTTTCTTCTTCTGTGTTTAGGTGCCTGCTTTACACTAAAAGTTCATGTTCGATATTTCTTTTTCTACATCTTCATGTTGTAAAATAGCACATTGAATTCAAAAAAATAAAAATAAGTACGGAAACAGAAAATGCAAGCGAATAGTACCATTTATGTATAACTATTTTTAACTAGTGCAGGAGAGCAGAACAATAGAATATCTGTTATTACTGTACAAGATTTGTGATTATTTACTATTATACTCTTTTTCTTTAACTTTATCTTCCTCTACAAAACAAATACATCTCGAATCGTTCGTTATGGTTTCTTTTTTAACCTATTCACATTTTCCTCATTTTGCATCCCTTACGAGAGTATAGTTATAATACTAATAATAAATGGCTTTTTCAGTTTAAAACCAACCGCCTTTACGGCCAAATATTAATGAACTCATTGTTCCCACAAATGTTTGTGTAAGCGTTTGTTGATTATCTTCATTGTCATTGTCATTGTCTTGAGATCTTTTATTTGCATTGTTATCAGCAGCGTTGAACATTGGTGAGACACGACCCAAGTCTGTACGTACACGGAGATTTGTTAATGTACCTAAATCAGGCCTTTGACCATTTTTCATAATCACCATATTATGTCGTGATCGCTGCCTTTGCATTTGCTTTATTCGTACATTCTCAACATCACTCGTATTCTCTTCTTTATTTGTTGAAATCATCATCATGGCATCTCTACTTGTCATTGCGCTAAGAGCATCATTGTCCATTTCTACATTTACTTCTGTATCACTGAACTCAATTCGACGTTTCCATAATGCATCACTTTCACCAGGTAGTGCTTTTGTTGTTGTCGTTTCTGTAGCTGTTATTGTTTCTATTCGTTCAGGTAATGCATTAGCATTAGCATTAGTAGTCGCATTTTTAGTATTCAATCCTCGTTGCAAAACATCTTTAATTTGATGACGATCAAAATGTAAATCATTTACAACACAATTTTTTGGTGATTGAAGATTTTTTAAACTAGTCAATTGTGCCATCGGACTAATGCTACGATTAGCTATACCACTAGCTAATAATAGAGCGCTAGATTGCGTTGTAATAATATTTTCCAGGCCAATTTTCTCACATCTTTCCACCAAACGCAAAGACCGTAAGGCTCGACGCTCCAGACGATTTAGCATAATTTTTTGTTGTTGTTGGTTTTTGTTTGTTAGTTGTAGCATCAGTTCTACCAATAAATTTCCTTCTTATAAGATCAGCACCCGAAGTTAGTAAACCAAACAGTGGCTCTGGCGACATCGAACGTACCGGTGTGCCTTCTGGACTATTGCACGGTGTCACTGTTGGACTAAAATTTGGACCAGCAGGTGTGTTGAGTGCGCTTGGTGTAACTGCCTTAATGCCACGCTCATTTAACATTGAAGCTAAACCCAAATTCACTGAAAACGTGGAACAGGAATTCTTTCGTGATATTCCTGGCCTTGGCGTCGGTGGGCAACTGGGTTGACGTGACGTCGATGCAGATGCCATACGCGAAGTCACTTGTGATTGAGTTAAGAAGGACAAATCTGTTTTAAAACCATCATCTGGATGCATAACAGTGCTTGTTACATAGGTAAAGGTACATGCAGAATTTTCAAATTGTTTTCCCGGCAAATCTTCCGTTACATCTTCTTCCACATCGGACAATGTATATGTTTGTAAGCCTAAACTGTCCATACCACGACCACCACGTATTGTTATACCGGGGCGATCTTCTAAAACAGCATTCAATGTAGGCGTCGCCAATCGCAGCCAGTTGTGTAACGTATGTGAGCCTTCAAGAGGTTTTACGATTTGTAATTTTTGTGGAAGACGCCATTGATTAATCATCGGTTTATTAATCGACGAAGACATATACGCCGATGAGCATATACCCGAAGATCCTGTTGACATAATACTCTCTGGTGTTCTTATGCCCAATGGATCTAGGGACGTTGATTTATTATCATCGTATCCATCAGTGTAAGTGTTATCTAGCGAGCAGGATAACATGGCTCGACGAGCCATCACTTCAATGGGTGTTAATCGTTTAAGTGCCGCTTCTAATTCTTTGGCACCAGGCACACCTGGCACTCCAGCTGGTTGTGTGGGGCAATATTCATTTTCACAATGTGAAATTAAACTCTCACGGGACAATGATTTCATACCCATGCCACTTTCATAAAATGTACTACTAGCACTACTATTTGATAGCTGCTTATGGAATAATGCATTTGATATTAATGATGAACCACCTGTATTATTTGCCGGCAAAGCACCATATAGTGGGACATTTCTGCAATTTTTATTCGCAATTTTTATTGTATCAAAAACGCCTTTAAATGGAGATGCTGCATTATTGTTATTATTATTATTATTATAATTGTTGCTATTGCTATTATTATTACTATTGCTATAACCACTCAAATTGCTGCAAAAACCAAGTGAATTTTCTGCAATTTTACTATCATCACAAGCATTATCACCTTTATTTACATAAAGATGAGGTATGGTAGCCAAACGATTCGTATCATTCGAAATACCAGAATCCATACTCATTTCAGAGTATATAGATGATTCCATTAATTCCGATTGCAATGAATCAGAATGTATGTTATAATTAACAGACGATAGTAATGTTGTATTACGTGCTTGTGGCATACTTTTCTTACGATATTTCCTTAATTGATCTTGTGTTTCTTGTAACAGCACCAATACTTCTTGATATCGTTGTTTAAATTCCACTAATTCCATTGCTAAAGAGTTTTGATTTTCTTTGGTTATATTCAACAATGTTATATGCTCATCATTATCATGGGTAAGTTGATGCAAACGCATCTCAGCCTCAGAGAGACGAGCTGTTAAACTCACAATTTGCTCATGCTGTAAACGGTTCTCTTCTCTTTGACGTTCTAATTCATAATTTAAATGATTATATTGCTCGTGTGCCTCATTCAATTGTGTTGTAATCTCATCCATTAATTGCTTCTCATGTGCTTCAACAGCATCTGTTTGACATACTAATTGAGTTGTTTCCAACTTTAAAGTTTTATTTTCATCTTGCAACGAATTGATTTTCCTTTGTAGTAAATCCAATGTAACAGATTTCGATGTTGTGGGCGTTTCGTTATCACTATTATCTTCAACATCCGTTGTCAAAACTGAAATTAATTCAATTTTTTTATGTAATTCGTGGACAAGTTGCGTTCGATCTTCGTTAGATGACTTTAAATCGGCTTCCAATTCAGCAATTCTATTTTCCAATGTATTATTTTGCGTTAAGAGTTCTTTACCAATTTGTACTGTTAGCTCTAAATCTTTTTCTTTCTCTTCCAATAAGCGGGTAACAGCTTCAATATCATCGTATGCTCGAGTCATTTGACTTACACGATTACCACATAAAACTGCAATTAATTGCCAACCATAAAAAAAACGAAAAGGAAAAAAGAAACAAAAAAAAAACCGCGTTTTTTATAAAATGCATTTATGTTCTAAATATGGAACATTATAATAATAATAATAAAAGTAATTACAACAAAGTAATATTTTTGGTTGAAATCAAATCTTCAATATTCGCAACCGATCTACCGAAAAAAACAAACCTCCTGTAAAATGAAATTGGGTAATTTTATACAATTCCGTGCCATAAGTACTATGATATAAAATAAGTAAAAACCGTTGCAATCTAGAAAATTGAAAAAAATGGTACAATCTTAATCAAAAAAAATATACAAAATTTAACATTTATCTCTTATATTGAAGTTTTTTAAACACGAATAGTCGAAAAAATGAGGTCAACTTAACTACCACTTTCGGTGAAATTTATCTGTAATTCAAAAATTCCTAATTTGCCAAATTTCATTTACAATTCTTGAAAATTGCAACTTGTGGCTAAATAGTAGACTTATAGAGAAATATAGATATCGGGGTGCAATTTTCAATTATTTTGGTCCATTTTTAAGCTGATATCAGAATCGATCGGTAAGAACAGCGAAACCTACTCGCTATACGATTGACACACTAATCTAAATGATTTATAAAGTATCGTTCTATTTAAAAGAGGCTTCACAATTTTTGTTTAGACTTTGCAAAGGCCAATGCATCCAACCCCACCTCCTCTCCAACCACTCCCTAACAATCACTTTCTACCTGCTATAATGAAAATGTTATATTAAATCGGTTCCTATTATTAAATACTCCATAAGCGTACCTAATTGTAAAGCCCGGAAAGGAACACTGAAATAACATACAGCAAAACAAAAAATATCAGATGCCTCCAACGCTTACATTCAGGTGTACTACGAAATGGATCAAGTATCATAATTTATGGCGACAATTTGACAATATTTTTATAGAGAGATTTTTTTCATGGAATGGAAAGGGATATTGTTCCACCAAATTATTCCTGGCAAATCAAAAGTTTCTTGTTTTTCTATGAAAATAAAATAGCATTGGATAATGACAATAAATGCAATTTGGTATGTTACAACATTTATTGTGCAATGCGGTGATGATACCTTCAAAGAGTAGTTGCTCATTTTGTATGAAACTTAAGCTTGGCACGACTTTTACATTTTTTTTATATTCATCACTTGCTGATGCTGATGCTGATGATGATGATGTATGAAATAAATCATCTTCATCATATTCTAATTTATCATTTATGTCATTACTAATAATAATCCAATCACAATCAAAATCACTTTTCACATTTTCACCACTTATTGTTGTTGCTACCGTTGTAGCATTAAATTTAATATCATTAAAACTTTTCCCTTGCTTATCATCATTATTTTCTACTGCTATTGTTGCTGTTGTTACTGCTGAGGCAGCACTTAATGTTAATGCTCTTTTATTTACTTCATCAATATTTGTTGATGTTGATGTTGATTCTGAAAACTCTTTAATGTCATCCATTCAAATTATTTGTGCAGCGAAAAAGATAAAAAAAAAACAACAAAAGAAAAATGAAAAAAAACCCAAAAAAAACGCGTTTTACTTTATAGATTTATCTATCTTTCTTTCTTTGTCCTCTTTTTTTTCCTTTAATGGATTGTTGTGGCACACGAAGAAAATTCAATGGAAATTACGCAACTACTTTGCGAATATCAATTTTTGTTCGTTGCAACAAAAATTATCATGCCCGTGATTTGGTTTTTTGTTTCTTTATTTGTTGTCTGTTTGTTTGTTGTTTGTATTTTCCATTATAGCATTCCATTACAATTTAGATAAACAACAGTTTTTGCATATTCAAAGTTTCGTTAAAAACCGAAAACCGAAAGCAAAAATGTTTTTCGACTAAACACGCCAAACAAAATAATGAGATTTTATTATTTAGGAAAAATGTGTTACGAGTTTGCGCGTAGCTAAAAACTAATAAAAAAAATGTGCACCGTTTACTTGTCAAATTTATGATTCACTTTAAATTATTTAAATTTCCTACGTTACAAAAAACACCAACCAACCATTTTACTTTATATACACATTCACCGACATCAAAAAGGGATAAATTTATAATCCTAATCCTATAAATAATTGTCATAGAGCAGAAGTTCAATGAATCTTCAATCTTTCTTGGACAGCATGACATATCCATGTGATCGTTACAAAAAATAAAATGCAGCACAATTTAATGCAATTTAACATTCTAAAATGTAAGAAAATTATATTTGACTGAGGCCAAACCTTGGATACCCACCCATCATCGACCACCCACAGACATCATGATATTTTCAATCAAAGCCTGTTTCATTTTTTGCGTGGCGTGGCCGATTTGCATGATTTGTATAAAATTTCAGCTTTCTATGTCTAGCAATTTGCAATTAATGAGCAGAAAATTACCAAATTAAAGTATTCTCACTTTATGTTGCACTGAGGGGGTAGTACTTTGACTAATTTTAACCATTTTCAATAACAAGCCTCCCTGTAAGAACTTCCGATGCTCTTACCAAATTTGAGTTTGGTGTCTCTGTTTTTGCGATAGGGAGAATGTTAACAACACACGGACAAGCGAACAGACAGACAGACATGTTTAAATCGACTTAAAATTTGATGCTGATCAACAAGACATATACCTTACAGGGTCAGTGTCCAACGCTTTGGTATAAACATTATGACAAACTGAATATACTTCTAACACCTAGGGTTGGTAGTTGTAATAATTAGTTTCTCTCGATTACTATAAGTGACTACCAAAAACTTTGCTCGTATCTCGGACTAAGGAAATCCAAGAGTCAATCACATCTTGAAATATCTCTGAATAAAAATAAGTATTTAAAAAAATATGTTTGCTTAAATAAGTGATTCATACAAACCATAATTAATTAACTGCAACAGTTTGTATATCAATTAATTTCACACAACAATTACATTTCACAAAATTACAATTCACTTTTTTGTAACTTATATAAAAAGTGCAATGAGTGAATGAGAGCAATGACGCCGGTAATTTCTACCACCAAAATCAAATTAGCTCTAAAAATTTCTACACATTGTTTATGAATTATATTTTATATAAACTTTCATAGAATTAAAAGCAAAAATTTAGTTTGTCCTTGTTAATGTGAAAACAGTATTTTTTTTACTGAGCGGTTTTCTTAAGATTAATGTTCTGGTTCTTCATAAAATAAATTTTATACTTCAACATTACATTATTACAAATACTAGATGCGGATCCAGAAGGTGTTTAGATAGATTCAAATTTTTTTATACCTATCGACTCAAAATCACTTTCGGATTTGATTTAAGTCTGTCTGTCAGTTCGTTCGCCTAATGTCTGCCTATGTAAATTTGTTAACAAGCTTCAGATCGCAATTTTTGCTATATTTAAATTGACATGTAGGTTCGTAGGTCCGTTCTGACCTGGGGAGAAATTCTATTGAAATTGAATAAAATCGGGCAAAGTTTTAGAACCACACCCCATAATTTTAATTTAAAAAAACTCATAATTATACTTTGACATGAAAAATATGTGTACCAAAATTTGGTCCATATCGAACTATTTTTACGAAGCCTTTCTATATTACGCATTTTTCAAATAAACTTTATTACATGGACAAAAGTAAGAATTTTGAGTATATTTTGACAATGTAAATGTGCAAATTTAATTTGGTCCAGATGGGTATATTTTTCGAACTTCTTCTCATATAACACTTTTCAAATAATTTTTAAATATTTTAAAAATTATAGCTTTTTAGCTTTGTTGACTTGTAATTCTCTAATTTAATTTATTAATCGTATTATGCATAAACGATTTAGGGTATTTAAGAATCGACCCTAACCAACTATAAAAGCTCTTATTCGATTGCATATTTAGGTCATTGCAATTTACTTAGACCTCTTTTTAATATGAGTTTTATTATTATTTGAATTATTATTATTACACCACATGGCAAATAATATTTCTGTCTTATATATTTACCACCACTTGAATACTTGAATACGTCACACAATTTAGATAATGTACTACATGTTATATGTAGATAAGAAGAATCAATATATATGGAAGTATTGATTTTTGCTTCATAATTATTCCTCAAGTTCTATATCGCTATAACGTTGGTCTAATCGTTTTGACTAAAATGCGCCCAGATAATTAATTATAACTTTAGTAGATGTCTAACACGTTAATCACTTTATCAAATGATAAATTGACACTTTAACTATAACTTTATGCTGTAGCCAAAAAAATACCTTTTAATAGAGAGAACTCAATCGATGCAGAAACTATTTGGGATTATCTTTTTCTTGTAACTTTGTTGGGATTTAGTATAAATTGCCTTTAATTCAAAGGTAGTAGTAATAAGAATCATCTTAATGATGTTAAAATCGAGAAAATACTTATAAAACAAGAACCTAAACATAATTGTAATTCTTGAATTTATAGAAAGAGGTGGCTGAAAAAATCCATTGACTTCAAGCAAGATAGCCCAGCCCTTTAAAGGAAATTAGAGTAATAATTGTAGTTTGCTCATTAAATGAATCTCATGAAAAAATTTCCAAAATTACATTTTATAATTTGCTTAATAAATTTATAAGAACAGACAAAGAAAACTATGGAAAGTATTTCGTATGCTTAAAATCCTTTTGAATATTGGGCTGTCTCACAAATTGGATTATGTAAAAATTTTTTATATGGTAAAAATACACATTTTTAATTAATCGTTTGAATGCAACTCTGTTGCAACAATTGGACAAAATTTTCTTTAAATCTTTGTACTCAAAATCAATTCGGAAGTTGATAACTTTTCTAATGACATTAGAAGATGCAGTTTACATTTTTTCCTTTTTTTTTTTTTTTTTTTTTGGATTTCACAAAGTCACTCTGCAAATAGTCTGAAAAATTTAATAGCCAAAGTTTAATTCTTTCTAATGTCTAGCATAAATTAGAAGCAACATATAAATGGATGAAGGAAATAAAAAAAACAAAAAACAAAACAAATGAAAATATATTCTAAGATATTTAGGACAAATATTTTGTATGTATGAATGAATGTATGTACCTTCAGATAAGCAATTTACAATTCTTAAATATTTCTTTCCATTCGTTTTTCGTGCAGCGTGATAAATGATGTGACTCGAAGAGCTATCTTCTTCAATTTGGCTTGGATTTGGATTTGAATGTGAATTGGAACTTGAACTTAAACTTGAACTGTTTGTTAACACTTTATAACTTTCAATAAATTTATTTTGATTTAATTGATTATATTTAACAAAATCACATAAGAATGTGATAACAGTTTTTGATACGGTCAATTGCTTTAAGCGATTATTATCATCAATAATTGCGTCTAGGCGTTGTAAAATTTCTGCTTCCAATTCTACATATGAACGTATCATACATATATTATTACAGTCATCATTCTTCTCATTAAATCCTTTGAGTTGTTGTGACTTTTCACTATGAATTTTCAAATGTGCTTCTAATAATTTGAATGTATTTTCAAAACCTTTACTTGTATTGGATGGATTATTCGTTATTAATGATTTATTCGTTTGGCTATTATTATGATTATTTTCATTGGCACTTATTTTCAACATTCCATTGATTTATTTTTGAAAATTTACAATATGATTTCTGTAAAATTTCATATATATATATATAAATATTTATATTTATATGGCTCGTAAATTTAATTCTCGTAATATATAATTTACAATTTACCATTTATAGGAAACTAATTAAATAAAGTAAAGTACAATAAAATAAAAATAAAATTATGAAAGAAAAATTCAACATTCAAAATTTTGAAAAGTAAAACAAATATATAGAATTATTAAGTCTTTTCAAATATTATTAATAACACAATACAAAATAAATATCACTAGAACTTTTGACATATTTCTCTTATTTTCTTGATTATTTTTTCTTTTTTTATTTCGTCTTTCACTTTTTTCTTTGTCTGACTTTTCCTTTTTTTTTTTTTTTTAAATATTGTCTTCTAATTTTATTTTATAAGTTATATGTAACTTGCACTGGCACGAGTAAGTTAAAGGATGCGTAAATAAAAAATCATATGAAAATATTGATTTTCTTTCTGTATACATTGCAAACCCATCTAACCAACTTTTGTAGTAAATATCAGTTTATGCGCAACGCAGCATCTTTGTGAAACAAGAGAAAAATAGTAGCAAATATGAAAACACAAAAACAAGAAACTTATGCTAAGACCGGACCACGCCATTTATATCCATTCATTTTATTTATTTATTTAATTTCGGCCACCATTCACTCTAGCTCATTTAAATCAATTGTCCATCCCTTTTTTGTATTTAGAAAAGAACGTTCATATAATATTTATTGAGCGAGCAAACGATTTGTACTCTTTCAAATAGTTGTCCTTTCATTTACTGAATTTAAGAACATTTAATATTGAGTGGATATTGAATTTTTGGGATCAATAAAATGTTTATCATACTCAAGAGCCTTTTGTGACTACATATTTACATATATCTGCACAAAATTGGGAAGTTTTAATGTAACCTTCTTTGGTAGAAAGAAAATTTTTAGGCCAGAAAGACAAAGGGCAGCGTTTAGTACAGAATTTTATACTTTTACGTTTTCTAAGAAATTTAAAAATTTTCGTCATATTTACAAAATACAAGGCTTTTAATTTTTTTATGTGGACACTAAGACCATGGTAATATCATATAATTTACAAAAAGCTGAAGAGTATAAATGGCATTATTTATTGAAAATTGTAATGATTAAATTGCCGATTGTGAGCAAGGACATGCCACACAATTATACTGCATTGACCTGATATTCTGAAGTGATAGATATTGAAATTTTTTCTTGCTCGCTAATATGTATAAATATGCAACAAACACTTGATATTTCTTTCAAACCAAACATGGTCCAGCCATTTCTACTTAATTTGAAAAAAATAATATGTATATATGTTTTGTTTGTAGTGAGAGAAGAAGATATACTTTGAAAGTACTACAAAAACTCAAAAATCGACTAAAGTTACTTTAATATTGATTGTCTAATATAAAACAAATCTATAACATGGCACAACTTTCTCTTCAGAAAGCAAAGATATTTTATATAAAAAAAGTATTTTTCAAGATGAAAGTTTGTTATCAAACAATTATCTCCTTTTTTATCATACATCTGTTTTTCTTAATCTCTTTGTTAAATAACTATACATACAACATTTAACGTTGTAATGTGTCATCCATTACACTAAGTTATAGACATAACATACATAGATATATATATTATGTAATTTTTAATACACAGTCATATTAATTAAAATGAATGTAATAGGAAAAGTTTTATCACATGATCTGGCCCTTAAAGAAAATTCAAGTTACGTATTGTTTTCGTTCCATCTTCTTTTCATTCTAATTTATTAAAAACTTAATGATTGCACCGATCAAAATTTTGCTTTATAGAAATCACAACATATTGAAATATAAAATTACAATATAAAAACTTAATTTGTTCTTTTTTAGTTTCACTTAAAACAATTTTAAAACTGTACACGTAGAAATTATGAATATTTTGGCGATATTTTTATATATACGTATGCCTGGCATATAAAGCACCGTTCAATATAATTTATATTTTAGTTTTCCCTTTCTAACGATTCTATTTATCAAGGTAATGAATAAACAACTCAGCTACCGGTTGTAGAAAACAAATTAATAGATAAAAAAAATTAAAAAAAAGGAACAAGAAAAACACAAAAATAAAAGAAAAACTTGCATACCACAAATGTGCAATTTATCGATAACTGCTATTTAACTATTGACTAAAATTGTTTGATGAGGAAACAAATATACAATTAGTTAGTGATGTACTTTACTCAAATAATACAAAGAAATATCATCAATGAATCTAGATACAGATAGCACTACCACACTATTATTATTCTAGAAAGTAGAGCATACGCTCGTCTTATGTTCACATTTATTTATATTTGACAGTATTCTCTCTCTGTAAGCCATCTTCTTCTTCATTTTCTTTGTTCAATGAATTAGCATTTCAATTGCAGTGTTTCAAAGTATTAATGATTCATTTTAATAGAATGTGCATTCTAAAATATAACGGGTCAATAATATCATGTCTTCTCTATATCGCATTGATCTAATGTAAACTACTTTTCTTAATTTAGTTTTAGTTTAAGTTAAATTAAACCTGAACATCCCTTTTGTGTTCGATTGTCGTCAGTATCCTTCTAACGTTTCGCCAGCGTTATACTGACATTTTCAGGGGGTTTTGAACAATACCTTGAACTCTTATTACTTTATACTATTAATATTTTTTTACTCCCCTTTTAATAACTAATTGACAATTTCTTAACAAAAGTTAAGAAGTGCTCCAATGTTAGGCCATTATAAAAAGAATTCAGTACTAAATCCCTAATTCTTATATTTTTGCATATTTTTACTATCATTTAAAAAAAAAGAAAGAAGTTAATTGCTGGTAATTAGATCATTTTTTTACTTTAAACGAAAAATATAAAAATAAAGTTCTTTGCGGCATATTTTTTTAATAAGTAATGCGAGAATTGCATTTAAAACAAAAAAGTGTACGTAATTGTTTATACGTTAAACAAAACAAAATAATAGTTAGCATGCATTGAAACAAACTTACGAAAATAATTTAAAGTTTCCCGTGTCTGATCCTTGGTTAAGCCTAAACCTTCTGTAGGTATTTCTAAGCATGGCGCTGATATATACCAATCTCGATTACAATAACCAGAGAAATCTGTCAAAAAATCTGATCGAATTTTATATTTGGGTATTTGCTCTTCCAATAAAGAAAATATCTCCACTTCTGGTAGATTATCATAACTGCATATATCTGTAAATGTATTAAATTTAAATTAAGCGTGTTATTAGAAGCAATTTAAAATATTTTAAATAGCGCTGAATAGCATTTACTACTCTCTATTAGTTTACAAATATAACGGTTTATTTTTTATATTTTTGATTAAATAGAAACGCGTCTATTATCATTTGCAAAAAATACATAAAAATAATTGGTAGACGTAATGATAATAAATAAATATAAAATTCATACCTATAAGAAGATATAATTGATTATTCATTTTTTCAAGGTAAAAATCCTTCAGGTTTTGCATTAATCTAAATTTCAATATTTCTGATTCCGTTTTTGTTTTTTTTTTTTTTGCATCTATACGCTAATGCTGTGTACACATGTGCCGGGTTTTTTTAGGGGGGATTTCCCAAAATTTAGGGAAATTTGATTGAAATTTGCCATACAGATTCTTGGTATATCAGAATACTGAATCGTGATAGTTTTCACTTAACAAACTCATCAATATTCTAAATTTCCTTCATAAAAAGGATTTGTTCGTCTCTTTGACGACCTTAACCGTTTTTAACAGGAATGGTTTTTGAACCGAAACACTTTCATTGCATTGTATATATTGCAACTTAAAATGAGGTGGACTTTAAATATTGTGTCGTCTATATCTATATCGAAATCGTATGAAAAATTGAAAAATTTCATTTCACATTTTTGCTTAATGACTGGAAAATTCTTTACCCATGATTAATAATTTTCCAATTTTCAATTGGCTGTTGCTATATATAAAACTACGCAAATAATACTTAACGATGTCATTTGTTTTTATAAGGATTTCAAAATATAATAATCATGATCGATGTCACCATCACATTTTAATATTATATTATTAGTTCATTTTATAAATTACCAGTTAAGCATCCAACGTCAATTGTTTCTGCCAATGGTTTAGTATTCAATTGTGGTTGTGCAAGACGTTTTGATTGTAGTTTAGGTAGATGTTTATTCAATGTGGCTTGTGCTGCTGGACTAAGAGGCGTTGAAGCCCCCAATGCCGCTGATTTCATGTGTAATATATATTTAATTCTGTAATAAGAGAAAAATAATTACTACAAATGCCTTTTTTTAGGACATAAATCAAATATAATCTTGCGTAAATCTCTTCTGCCACATATTGATGAATGAATTCATCATTATATATTGATTATCTTCGCTTATTAATTTTTCACAAATGAAATCTTTTATAAAATTCAACCAAATGAAACTTATACAGTCATCAAGAAATAATACTTTCAGTTATTTCAATCTTATATAAAGAAAAACAAAACAAAAAAAAACGTTTTTAATAAGACTCTACGAACATGTCCTGTTTTGGCATACATTAATGTAATAGTGATTATGTAAAACTGTTTATTAATACTTTGCATTAAAAAAAAACCAAAACAAAAAAGAAACGAAAACTAGAAAGAAATTATTTTTCACAAATCTGATAATTAAGCGAAAATCGAGTGCGAATACCTAATACTGGAGAGATCTATACGTTGTGTCCTGCATAACTTTACATATATATATGCATATATGTATATGCACCTGTGTGTACCGTTAGTTGAAGTTTTATTGTGTTAGTGTTGTTCCTATGAAATATCGCTTACATTGTGTTACCATGTAAATTTCTCGTTTATTATACTTTATTGTATACTTTCATATATATCTATATATATAACCATTTTAATATTTTATCATTATTTTATATTATTTCTCCAATTCATACTAGCACCCATAACATACACATAGTAAATTTTTTTTCTGCAAAGTATTTACGCCGCACATTTTATGCAAAATATCGACTATTTCTTTACGTATATTTTATTAGTTCACTAATCATACAGTAGTTACCATTTTAAAAAATGACATTATGACTGCTTACTTAATGACTTTAATGCAATCAACATTATACGATTCTTTTTCTTTCTTTTCTTTTCTTTTCTTTTTTCTTCTTTGACCACTTTGTTACTTTCGTTTTCACACAGGGTTGTACAAGAATACCCTTATTGGTAAAACGTAGTTAATAAACAAAACATAGTTGGAAAAGAATGTCTCAATTTTCTCTCATCATAACATCACCTTTAATCAATTGTATTTTTGAATTTCTTCCCTATCCCATCGTAGCAATAATGTTCTCTTTCTACCTAACACATCAAGTTATTATGTTGTATATCTGTTCTTTTTCTTCTTTTAATTCTATAACAAGTTCTGTTTTTTTTTGTTGTATTGTACTATAAAATTTTTTCACATAGTACATAGTACACATTTTAGGTATTAACAATACATCGTCATTACCTATTGGAAGATTAAAATCAGATAAGGATTTGATCGCGTAAAAATAAGTTTACTGATTTTCATTTATATATAAATAATTTATAAATATTAGTGAAAAAATTTTAAACATATTAATATATAAATAATATATATATATATACATATATATATATATATATATACATATATATGTATATATATATATATGTATACATATATATATAAATATATATATGTACAAATATATCCTGTGCTTGGTTACATTTGATTACAAATACATGTTGTAATAAAGTACGTATTTTAAAATATATTTAAGCTATATATGTGTGTTTGTAGGAGAACAAAATCAACGTCATTGTAATATAATTTTTCATCTATTACATATTCAACCTTTTAATAGAATGGCCGATGATTTGGATGTTGAAGCAATGTTGGAAGCTCCTTACATGAAGAGCGTAAGTACTTACAACACGGTAAAATTCTAATTATTATGAAATTCGAATTATGGTGTTACAAATAAAGAACTTAAACATCTTCATATCTTATTGTACACCATATAAAATTTATTTAAGAGAGTAATGCGTGACTTTTTATGTCTCCATGTACTTGTATTATAAAATATAATATTCTATGAACATTCTGTGCGAAATCGCATGTTATATGTGTTTGCATATAATATAAGTTTATGATAAACAAAGTAGAAGATTATATTTGGCTAACTACCCATCATGCATATGGATCATGGTAGATAACAATTTTTTTTTATTGTAGATATTTTGAAGTATTATGCATTATATGAAAGAAAATAATTTCTTGCAATTTATTATATCTTGTATATGGACAATGTGAGCAAAAAAGTGTACAAAGATCGAAAAATGTATCCTTTAATGTGTTACGTGTATAATTTATTTGTTGCATCCGTGGCTTTAATTTTAGGTATTAGATAGAGAACGATAACCTTCGACTTTCAGTTAAGCGGATCGAATGGAACCTCTTTTGGGATAGTCCATATGCCATCTCTTGAACTCCAGTAATATTACCAAGTAAATTTTGACCGGTGTTCTGATATGAGATTAAACCTTTTGATCTTACAAAGTCATTGCCGTTCTCATTAAATATTTTCAATATATAGTTTCAAGCTCCTTAAAATAACTTATTAGGTCGTTTAAAAAGGTGTTGAAAATTAATGCGTTCTACAGGAGCTGCCTGCAGTATTTCGTTATCATGCCAATTTAAGGTTAAGAAACTTATCTTAATGATAATAATTCCCATGGATATATACAATACAAATTTCTCTATCTATTCTAAAATAAATATAAAGCCATGTCTGATTGGAGTATTCTTAGCCAAATATAACTTTTTTGCGTGCTGTTAAGCTGGAATATTCAAAAAGGCATTTATAGAGGAAATTATAAAAGTCAGATTATGTACTTCTACAAGACTGTTAATTCTATGCAAGTATTTTAATATGGAGTAGTTATAATTGTGGCAATCATCAATGAGGCTTAATAGAACTATAAAAATAACTTGACATGCTTTAGCGCCAAGAGTAAAAGGCCGGGCAATGTTCAGGATATTTTGTAGAAACGCTCTTTTTCTCTTAATGAACTAACAGTAACAGAAACAACTAATGCCTGTTGCCATTCATTAATGTAGTATGTAAAAATGTAAAATTTTATATAAATGGCGCAAAGTATAATTAGATTTAACTAGGTCCCCTTAATAATGTTTTCAAAAGAGATGAGTTTAACTATTTAAGAATTTTTAAGTAACAGATCACTTTTGAACAAAAACGGTTTTTTTTCTCAAAACTTCTTTAAAGCTTATTTTGAGTGGCTACATTTGGCCCATTGCTTGTCCATTTCTTTACGTTTCCCAAATAATTGGCTTTGCCTTAGATTTTCAAAGAAAAGGTTTTAAAAGTAAGTAAGTACTGCTTGTAGAGATGATTTATAACCTAATTTCTGAACTTTTAATATTATGATGGAAAACAAGTGCCGATTGCTTATACTTAGTCAATATTGAATCTGCCTAAAAGTAGTTAATAATATTGGCCAATGATTGATGGTGATAAAAATTACAATTTTTAAAATAATCGCTGTAAGTTGACACATGCTGCATCCAATCACGTACAATATTATTTTGTTGATCAGTAACAAATTTGGATTAGTCTAACTTTTTCTATATGTTTACATGTCTGTCCGCTGTTTGCATTCTATTGGTAGTAAAAATATAAGTATTAGTAGGCTTAAGATTGGCAAAAGTTTTTCTGCAGATTGATGTTTAAATTGAGCCGACCCGACCAAAGAACCTGCTGTCTTCCGTTTTTTTCATTACTACTAAATGACAAGAAATAAAAAGCTATTGAAATTTTTTCCAATCGTAATACTATAATATTTAGCAAAAAAAAAAGGAAACAACTTCGCCACATAAAATTATGAAACATCTATATTTTATTTTTCTTGTGAAGACACAATACTTGGAAATTTTTTTATGTATTCTCTTTTAAATAAATTTACATTGGACTTACCTAATAGTGAAAGATTTTTTAAGTCTCGTTCTTCAAATGGTAAATTTCTTATGTAATATTTTTTACTTAATATTATGCTCGTAGTCTTTTGTAATATTGAATATTTATTAAATACTTAGTTCATGTCCTGTGAAGTTGAAGTAAGGAAAAGAAGAAGAATTGGAAGAATTTTCTTATATTTAGACACATTTTTATATGCACAGCCCAGAACAAATATATTTTCTTAGGACATATATTTATAATGGCCAACAAGATTTTACGAAATACACTAATAATGGAAGCTTAAATATACCTAAATATGTCTGCTTGGTAAAAATTTTCCTGTTTATTTATTTTTGGCACAGTAACGTGAGAGGTCTTTAATTTTGATATTTAAAATGAGCCAAATCTGCTCCAATTACAACACAAAGTCTCCTCTCCGTTTTTAAGTAAAAGGTTCTGCTGATTCTTTATTATAAGTTTTTTTATATCCAGTCCATCCACTTAGAAACCTTCTTTCTTTATTTTGTAATTTTTATATCTTTAAAAATTATTTTGTGTAAATAGATATTCTACTAAAAGTTTACTATTTAAAATTGTGTCCCATTTTTGTGCTAAGTATGAACTTGCGGTACAAGGCATTATGGGTATAAATAGATGTTACATTCAGAAGAATTTAGGATAAATGTACGTTTTATTGTACCCTCGGCTCACCACAGTAACTTTTAAGCCTGCATGTTCGACTGGCTCCTGTCTGTCAATATAAATTTTTTATTAAAGTCTAGGCCGCATTTTAAAAGATATTTCATTGCTTTATAATTATTTAACATACTAAGAAATTGGTCCAAATCGATTCATTCTTTAAGCTTTCGTTCATACAACGAACTTTTCAAATAATTTGAAAAACTCATTACAGTTATTTTCTTTATTGACTTGAAATTAATTTTGTGGACTTGTTTTTATCAGATTAAGCAAAATACAAAGAAGCATGACTTGGATCCATTTTTTACATCAATTAATTCAAAATTTCTTTCTGAGTCAATGTAATCGTAGCATTTGTCTGATATGTGTCGATTTAGTTATGCTATCAATCTAAAGATCGCAATTTTTCCAACACTTTAAAAATACGGACGCTTACTATTTATCCAAAAATGTGCAAAATTATATATAGGGTATAAATAAAATTTTTCAAAAAATGGTGTTTTTCACGTTCCTGAGAAAAATACCGTCAATTTAACCTTTTGTGTAAGTTTCTTTTCGATATGTTCGTATGCATGTGCGAAATATTTTTGAACTATGACAAAGTCTTACAGCAAAGATATTTGATTGACCCTGATAGTGCCCTTTGGTGGGCACGATAGAATAATTCAAGTATCCTTATTGAAATAGCTAAAGTCGGACCATTATTTCGACCAAAAAGTCTTTACATGATAAAAAATTACGATTTTAAAACAACTTTAACGTTAATTGGTGCTAAATTGTATTTTAATATGAAAAATCTGTGTACCAAATTTAGTTTAGATCGATCCATTTTTACGACTACACCTTATCTCATCTTTATAACGTCTTTTTCGAAAAAATCTTTATATGGACAAAACTTTTAATTTTGAATATATTTTAGCAAAAATTGGCATTGTCGTGTTTTGGGTGTGCTAAATTTAGTCCACATCGAACCATTTTTTGGACTCTTTCCTCAATAGCGCTTTTTTTAAAGAAATCATTATATGGACAAAAGTAATTTTGAATTTATTTTAGCGAAAATTGTCAGTATTATATTTTGACGTAAAAACCCAAATTTGGTCCGGATCGATAAATTTTTTGAACCTCCTCTTATATAACGAACTTTTTAAATAATTGAGTTTTTTTTAATATTATGGGCAAGTAATTCTCTTACTTGACTTTATTCATCTTAAGTAAAATGATGTAAGATATTTAAGAGTCGGCCCCGACCGACTATAAAGTTCTTACTTGTTTTCTCTTAAAAAGATTATTTTCTCTATACCATTTAAAATATTTATGAAACGTGAATGTTTAATCCTTTTCCTTTCCCCGTTTGATATCCTATTTTGATAAATAATGTTAACACAATCTTCTAGATGTGTATTATCTTTTGTTGGTACAAAGTATGATAAGGTTTTGGGAATTTTAAGTAGAACATTTTATGAATCGATTTAAGTAATGTTGGCCCAACTGCTGATATCTGATCAAGTAAGACGTTTTGACATAACTTTTTTTAACTTTAGTTCGAATGAGATTCGATGTGGGTGCAATGGAGATATACGTTGTGGAAACAAGTTCGCATTTGAATGAAAATCGCCAGAACTTCATTGTATGAAATCTACACTTAAAATTTGGACCACATCAATGTCACAACATTCAAGGGGCTTTATACATTTTTTAGAAAGCAGTTAATTTCATACCGGTCTATCTTCTGAGTCTACCACTTTTCAAATTAATCGAATATTAGAATTTTTCTATCTTTTTGACTTCTAATTGATTTTATTAATGGATTAGCTTTCGTCAGGTTTAGAACACATAAACTTTAATCGGCTATAATACTTTAGGTTCTTGTTTTAGAGTTTTTAATGAATTTTTGAAAAAACAGCTTCGTTTGGCTTATTGGCATTTTTGTTATTGACAAATATTGATTAGACGGGTATATGCGTTGTAGGCAACTGCTTGTTACCTATAATTAATCGATCAAAAAATCGTTTAAAATAAATTTTGAAAAAATATACTCAATAGGAAACATTTCTGCAGAGTAATTATACCAATAAATAAGTAAGATCAATCATTTTTATTGTTAACTCTATTTCTCGGATCCTTTTTTTTGTTACTTCCACTCCCTCTTCCATACATTCCCTGTCGTTCTCTTTCTTTCTCCCTCTCCATCCCTCCTTCACTGCATCACCCTCTCTCTCTTTAGTTTTCTCATCCAACATTTTTGATGCCTTCCACTCCCTCTCTCCTATATCTGTCTCTCTGCCTGTCACATATAAACACATGCATAAAAGTTACGCAAAGTATAGAATAGTACAGAAATTGATGAGAGTTTTTTTTGGTTTACATTAGGAACAATTTACTACTACACAAATCATACATGAACATACATGAGTGCTGCGTACTGTTTGCGTAAAATCGTAAGGAAAACAAAGAAACAAAATCAAGAATAGTACAAACCAAAAAAAAGGAAGATAGATTTTGAAGTGCGAAAATGCAAGAAATTAAAGAAAAGAAAATCTAAATAAGAAAAACAAAAGAAAACAAAACAATACAAAAAAAGATAAGAAAAGAAAAAAAATTTCAAAATAATTCTCAAGGGTGAAATGTCTTTGCAGAAAACCTAATAATGTCAATGTTTGTTGCTAGAGAGTTTGATTGTTTTGGTCATTCTAAATGCATTAAGGCCGGAAATCGTTTGATTATCGTACAATTATCGCATCTGGCCATCACTTGTCTTATGCAGGATATATAATGGCACAAAACAATTTAAAATGTCTTACCTGCTACAACCCACCTCTATGATCACCTTTAGTATATCTAGATAAATATAAAGATAATGTATACATAGGAACAGTATCACAGATCATTTGAGTACAAGAAAAACCAAAAAACAAAAAAGAAATATATTCTAAAAATCTCCTTGAGTATATTTATACAGATTTATTCAGAGGGAGAAAACAGAGAAAAACTACGCTTATACATTTGGTCGGCATGGAGAAGCATGCAACTTTATATTAAACAAAAGCAAATATGTAAAAAAAGAAAACATTCTCATTACTTTATATTCTGTAAAAAAAAAAACGGGCGCATGAAATGGCGTCCTATTATCGATGTCAATACGAATTTAACAAAAACAAGAAAACAAATACTAAAAATCAAAAATGAAAAAATTAATAGAAAATTGTATTTGTTCATATTAATAGAAATTAACTAATGTCTTTGATTTGCTTTCTCTTATTTGTAATCAATCAATCAATTACTACTACTTCTCTCTACAACGATTATGCTATATCGATGTGACATTTCATTGTGCAATTAGAATTATTCCACTGATTATACTAGGAGCCGTTCCGTTAGAAAAGACAGTGAAAGTGGACGGGGCCATAAGGATTCCTCTAGGTATGATGTTGCCGCCAGCGGTGATAAGCACAATGGACAACGATATAATAGATCAAGGTAAGTTATGCAGATTAACAACTCAAATTGAAAAGAAAACTGATGGTGATGTCACAAATCTGAGCCCTCTTTTTGTTTCCTTTTAGAAGTACGTCTGAGTCACGAACTAATGACAATAAACAAAGGAAGATATCTTCGGAACGTGGTTCAGGTAAAAGCAAAGATCGAGATCGTGATCGTGATCGTGAACGTGAGCGCGATCGTGACCGCGATCGTAAATCGCATCATTCTAAAGAGTCTGATTATCAAGCTCATGACAAAGATGATGCCAGGCGTAGCCGATCTAAAGAACGACGTCGATCCAGAGATTATAAACGGAGCCGCTCACGAGAAATTATTCGATCGCATTCCGTGAAACATCGCAGTCGTTCACGTGATCGCTATCGCAGCCGCTCCAAACATAGACACTCCAGAGATGCTGTTAGCCCAATTAAAGATCATAGACGCAGTCGTTCAGGTAGACGTTCAAGGTCTATAACAAAAAGGTATCAAAAATATTATACCAATTATGATGGCACTTTCTGTGACAGCACGCACTATCCTTACTAAATTTTCTATATCTATTTATTTACGTCTCTAAATATATAGCGTTAGACGACGCAGCGGTTCACCTCGAGGTTTTCGACATGGTCGTACACCACCAAATGGCTTAGGTCGAAATAGATCTCCATTTTCTGAATTATCTCCGGAAGAACGTGATGCACGTACCATATTTTGTATGCAATTATCACAACGTGTTAGAGCCCGAGATCTGGAAGAGTTCTTTTCTAGTGTTGGTAAAGTACGTGACGTACGTTTAATAACGTGCAATAAAACTAAACGATTCAAGGGTATTGCGTACATTGAATTTAAAGAGCCAGAATCTGTAGCTTTAGCACTTGGCTTATCCGGGCAAAAATTATTGGGTATACCGATTTCAGTTCAACACACTCAAGCTGAGAAGAATCGCATCGCGAATACAACACCCGTTTTTACACCTAAAAATCATACTGGGCCAATGCGTCTCTATGTCGGTTCATTGCACTTTAATATAACTGAAGAAATGCTACGTGGTATATTTGAACCATTTGGTAAAATTGATTCTATACAACTTATTATGGATAGTGAAACAGGTCGTTCTAAGGGTTACGGATTTATAACGGTATAAGAGTAGCACATATATACATTTGAGCAAAACTTATTAATTATTTTATTTTGTATATTTTTATGCCCACTCACTCTATGTTTCGTAAATAGTATCATAATGCTGACGATGCTAAAAAGGCATTGGAACAATTACATGGTTTTGAGTTGGCTGGTCGTCCGATGAAAGTGGGTAACGTAACGGAACGTTTAGATATGAATACATCGTCATTGGATACTGATGAAATGGATCGTAGCGGCATTGATTTGGGGGCAACAGGACGATTGCAATTAATGTTTAAATTGGCTGAAGGTGCTGGCCTGGCAGTGCCACAAGCTGCTGCAAATGCATTACTCGCTACCGCACCGCAACCTGTACCTGTACAAACGCAAACTCAAACACCGGCAATTGCTACGCAATGCTTCATGCTATCGAATATGTTTGATCCTCGGACTGAAACAAATCCCAATTGGGATTCAGAAATACGTGACGATGTTATTGATGAATGTTCTAAGCATGGTGGCATTTTACATATATTCGTAGATAAAATATCACCTACAGGCAATGTGTATGTTAAATGCCCTAGTATAACAACCGCCGTTTTAGCTGTGAATGCTTTACATGGTCGCTGGTTTGCTGGACGTGTTATTGCTGCTGCGTACGTGCCCCTCTTAAATTATCACTCTATGTTTCCAGATGCTATAACAGCTGTTAATTTATTATCATCAACTAGAAAGACTAATGATTAAAATTGCTCTCTTGGTGGTGGAAAAGTTTTAAGTGCGATTTATTTTTAATTCATGTATTGTATTGTATACATACATGTCGCATTGCCATTCTACCCCCATTTTACGTTTAACAAAATTAGAATAAAAATTCACTATCTTGTAGAATAATATTAATAATATTTATAATATCTTTTGTTTGTTTATAATTAGTGAATTAATCATCGACGTTTTATCGGACAAATGTCTCAAAAATAATTTTGTAATTATACAAATTGCCGCAAATTAATCTAAACCTATTTGATTTAATTTAAGAATGCATTTATTATCTTGCATTGCTACAGCACCATCTAGTAATTGATTTACGTAGTGCACTTGGCACATATATTCAATTAGATGGCGCATTCTATTAAATAATTACGGTATTTCACACGTAATACGAAGAATTGTAAGAATTAACAATGAAAATCATTAAATAAACATTTTTTATGTACAAAAACTGCCGATATGTTATATGTATATGTAAGTAAAACGTGCTACGAATGGGTGTATAATGGATTCATTATTCGAAAAAATATCTTCTACGCACACACTCCGAATTAAAGTTATAACTACTTTATTTACTTTTCTTTAATGTTGTTTATGTACAAACTAGTTTTTGCGATTTTTTTTCGGTTTTTTCTTGTTTTTTTATTTTTCTTTTAAATAATGAATGAAACGAATAAAACAAACATCTCTGGCTCATTTGTAATGAAGTGATGGTCTATGGGCGAGCATCCGGTTTGAAAAGATTGGTAGCGATAAAGTAACCTATTATATTGTTATTAATTCATACATGTTTTTTTTTTTTTAATAACTATCTCGATTACGTGTATTCGTTCTCTTATTAACCAGACCGGTATCATAATGAAATCAAGAAATCCCAAAATTCAACTTAGAATTACATTGGTTGTTGTTTTGTTTTTTGTTGTTTTGTTTTTTGCTTGTGTATGTGTGTTTTTGTTTTTGTTTTTTCTTGTTTTTATTGTTAACGAATGAACTTTTATAGTATTTGATGCACTTATTCATCCTGCATATCTTCGGGCAATTCGTGCGGATTTAACATGCCTGGTATATTACGCTGCATAAGTATTTTATTTGCTTGCTCTTCACGTAGAGCGGCTTCTCTTTCCTCCAAATATAAATCGGAATCATCTTCCCCTGTTACCTCCTGCAAAGTAAGAGATTTTTTTTATTAGAAAACATGAAAAAGGACTTTAGTGTAAGGCATTAAATATCGTACAACCATGCGATTAGAGAATACAAATTCAAATTAAAAACTAGTGAGAAAATTATATTTGACTTGGATCAAATCTTAGATGTCCACAATGGTGATTACTATTTGATAGATATATAGATAATATGAATATGCGTAGGCGTAGCCTGATTTGCACGAATGATTTTCTGTGGGCATTGTAGAAGAATAAAATTTTACCTTTCAATTTATAAATGAAAACCTGTAAATTTTTGCTTAAAAAACTCACTGTGCACTGTGGGCGTGACCGATATTTGACCACTTTGCTCCATTTTCAATAATAATCAATGCACATAAACTGAGACCAAAAGTATGTTCACTACACATGGACAGCAGAACAGACATGTCTAAATCGATTCAAATTTAATTTTGATCAAGCTTATATATACTTTATAGAGTTTTCGATGCTTGCTTATAAGTGTTACAAACAAAGTGATAGACAAAATGAATATATGCTCAACCTTTGGGTGGTGGGTATAAAAAAAAACAAGCCTCTAAAAGATTGAGAGCGTAAAATATGATCCAGTATTTTCACAATATGCATAATTATTTATACTACTTGTAGAATAAAATTTGGGAGTAAATTTCATAATAATACTTGGAGATATATTTTTTGGATAAAAAAATTGACTTAAAAAAAGACAAAAAGAATTTACTTGTAATTTAATGTAATAATAAATATTTGAAAAAAAAATATATGCGTTCTAAATTTTGGTGATATTAAGTATCAATTACACGAACAAAGGAACCATTTACTTATTTATATTGTGTCAAATTTTTGCACACTTACCCTTATTTGAATTAAGAAATCTCGTAAATGCTCTTTAAATGCTTGTACATTTTCGTCTAAATTAAAAAGGCCCGTTACAAAAACCTTTATTTGGTTATCGTTTAAATGATTGAACGCGGACTTTAACAACGAAGCCACATATTCTTGGATGAAAATTGTGTTGTCTGGTATGGGGCCAAGGTTCACCGTAATTTTATTGTTTTCTACCAATGAAAACATATACGCTAAAATGATGGCATGATTACCCAATCCCGCCGTATGCGATGTATCAGTAACAACGGAAAATATTTGCATCAATATATCAGTGAAATAGGTTTGATAGAAACTTTGCGCTGCCTGTGGATGTTGTTCTAAATTTTGCAACATCTAAATGTAAAAAAAAAAAAAAATAAATAAATATACATAAGAAATGTCGAAAAAGACGGTATACTACAAGAATAATAAATAAATAGAAATATTAATACAAAGAGGGCAAGAAAAAAAAACGTACGGAAACATACCTTGTATAAAATATTAAGACCCATATCGGCAACAACACGCATGGTATGTTTAAAAGCCCAAACAACAGAATCAAAGACTAATTTAAATTGCGCAGGTGGTATATTCAAGAAGGCTTTAAAACAATGAGCATTGACCGCCTGCAACAATTCGTAGAAACTAATACGATGCTGCGGATAATCTTCAAAGTTTTTATTAATCATATCTAAAGTGCATTCAAAAACTGCATCGAAAACTTTTGGTACTTCATTTGTGATATGATTGCGTAGCTTATGCACAATAACTGCCATCGAATTAAGGACTTTTGGCTCTCGCGCCGAAGGCACGGTACAGCGCTACAATTAAAATTAAATTTAAGTGAAACAATTAATAAATTTGTATACTGAAATGAAATGAAATGCATTACAAAGTAAGTACAAACGATTAAATTGCAATATTTTACAGAGGTTTTTTTTAGGTTTTTTTTTGCATAGGACTTGTAGGAACTTAAATTGAAAATTTTACGTATTCAACTGAATTGTCGGGCAAATATTATTAATTGACATATTTAATATGTCACTTAACCAAAATAAAAATTAATTATTTCAAATTGTAATTAAAATATTTTGAATGAAAAATTGAGATAAAACTTTACGTACCTGATAATCTAATAGAACAGCATCCAAAAGTGGTGGAATAAAATTATCCATAACAAGTTGATTGTCGTTCGAGCGTGATACCCATTCAGCGATGAGATTAAGTGTTTCCTTTTTAACGACATGCATTGCCTTAATTAATGGCTGATTATTAACGTTAATACCATTCAATTCTATGGCTTGTATAATATTCTCTGATGTAATTTTATAAACATTTAACATGTCCAAATAGATTCGCCCTAATTGTATAACATACGCATGACCTAATGCTTTACATGCTGCCACATTTGTCTTAAGAATACTACCCAGCTGTTTAACGGCTGTCATATTTTTAAGAAAATCAACATTCTTGGATGCTCTAGATATAATCTCATCCCAAACTTGATTAGGTAAAAACATATACCGTTCAATTAATGAATCTTGTTGAACTTGATCGACTTGGGCCGATATCATATAACCAACTGCCTCATAAAATGTATGAACCTGCTGTGGTTGTAAATCGCATATAATGCTACTCATAGTGCTAAGGATTTCATCAATAAATGTGCATGCCTCGTTTGGCTGTATTGTAACAAAATATCGTCGACATTTTATGGCAATTTTTATAAAAGTATCGCATGCCATATCCTGCACACCATCGTGAGTTTCATGCATAAATTCAAATAATTTGTTGACTACCGTTTTCAGAAATTTCCAATGAGCTCGCAAAAATCTTGGATATTGCCCAACAACATACATAATATTCGATGCAATAATTGCTTTATTATCTTTACCCTTTTTCTGTTCACATAAACCCAATAAATCTTTTATAACAGTGACAAGGAACCTCTTTTCATCTTCCTCACAAAAAGCACCTAATTAACCCATATAATATTAAATAGATATGCATTGGATAAAATATTTAATACAATCAATCAAATTATTTAATTACATTAATGATCATTAATAATCATTAATAAATAAATAAAAATTTAACTTGTGCTATTTATATTGTGATGGCATATTATGGCACAAGTTACAACATAAACAAATATAAAGTTAGCCAGTCAGAAAATATATAAACAGTTATTAAGTTCTAAAATAATTAAAGAAGCCATCCCATTTAATAAATAAATAAAAAGAAAAAAAAAAACAAAACAAAAAAGTTCAGCTATCCGAGTGTTCTAAGTTTTACATACATTTGCATAAACTCATTACATTTTTGCAACACAAATGTGGAGTAGTAATAATAAAATTCAGGTAGTCAAATTTCATGCTATTCAATTCTTATAGAACGATTGAACAATCTTTTAGTCAATCAACATTTTGTTAAATGACTCCTTCAATAATTATAAATAAAATAGAATAGTAGAATATGTAAAGAAATGGCTATAACTTATTTTATAAACTTTTAATTAAGTAGGATCAAATTTAAAAAAATGCATCTTTCTATTGGCTCAGCCGAAATATAAATAACTATAAACTGGGCTAATTTGAAAAGTTATTACTTAAATTTTCATATTTTTGATGAGTTTTACTTTATAAATTTTTGAAGGGAAATTCTAGGACCGTCAATGATGTAAGTTTAGATTTTTACCTTTTGCACTTAATGTGTACACATCAAAAAAATTACCTCTCAAAGCTTATCACAAATCGAGGTGCGTGCCTTACGAGCTTTATCGTTTAGTCGATTTTTGATTCGATTTATTTAATCCCGATTTTGCTAAATTTGAAGGAGCATAACATTTCAATTTTCAGGCAAACAGACAGGACTAAAATCAATTCGATTAACTGAACTACACTTCATTGTTGTCATAGCGAAACTCAATTACATCCTTAGTAAGTTATGATTGAATTTCTGATATTAATTTATTGGTAAAAAGTAGAGACACTCTGGCCGTATGATCCCTATAATAATGTTCTATATATGAAAGATGTAAGTATTTCTTTAATTATTGTTGTAATGGGTAAGAAAACATTAAGGCACAGTACTTGCTGAATTCTGGTAGTAAACCCTTTTAATGGCAGACACAAAAAAAACCCATTTGACAATAAGTAATGCTCTTTAAAGAGTGTAATCGAAAACTATGAAGTTTTGCTTCTTTTTTTTTTTTTTGTTTTCAATACAAATCTATGAAATACTTAAAGATACCGAAATAAAATATGGATATATGATTTATATATTATTGTGTTTGGCGTTATTAATATGTAAATACCTGATATAGAACCAATTGCCCAACATAATGTGTTTAAATTCTTCCAAGAAAATTCCGTTCCATTCACTTGATTTAATAATTTCAAAGTCATTATACGTTCGGTATCAGCATAATCCAAATGTGTTAAAAATACTAAAGTTTCACGCATATTTTTGTATAAATTGATAGCATTCGTATCCTTCATAAATTCACGTACAACTTCACCATTTTCATTTTCTACCACCAACACCTCTTCCGGTTTGGCCATACGTGATATCATTATGTAACGGACTTTTGATAAAATATTCGCATAAAAGCGACGTCTGGGGAATGCTGAATTTCGTTTAGCTAAAGCTACAGCATCTGATTGATTAAGATGGGTGCCAGCACCAACGTTAGCATTGACGCCACCACCGCCGCTACCACCACCACCGCCGACGCCGCTACCAAATGACTCGGTGTTATAAAGATCCTCAACTAAACTATTCCAATATTCTAAGCATATTTTAAATACTTCAACATCATCCACTTCTGATATCATTACCAAATATAAAAGCGCCTGATTCAGATAATCAACATTCTTAATTTCTTCGACCAATTTACCGTGCTCTTTCAAAAATGTGCACAAGAACATGGCCAAATTTTGAACGAATTCCTGCTCTGTATCGCTACCATTCGCATATATATGATTCATATTTGTATTCTGATTGATCATCATATCCAATTGTGTCATAGTTTCCTTAAATAAATTAACGAAATTATTATTATAATCGGGAACCGTTAAACCGGCTATTTCCGATAAGCATTTTAGCGTTACATTTCGAAACATGGGTACACTTAAGAATTTAAATATTAATGTATCGATGAGAGATGTTTCGAAAATGTACCCCAATGGTATCCAATTGAGGAAGCGCAATAATGTTTCTAAAGTAACTTGTATGAGCGGTGCATTCATTGAACTTTCAAGTACAAACGAGCAAAGCTGAAATATTTGAGAGAATTCCGAACACATTGTATCCTTTAAATGCTTTGCTTTGGTCTGTGTAATCTGGCCCGATGAAAAATCGAACACTTCCTCGCTCAAATTTTTCAATATTACCATATTATTTTTACAAAGGCTCTCATTAGTTTTCGATGCGCCAACAATATCACCAATAAATGTTTCCCAATTGCGTGGCCATTCACGTTTCAATATTTGTACCAGAATTATATTCAATTTATTTAAATAAACTTTATTTGCTTCCATGGTAGATGGATCTGATGATGTTTTAATTATCAGACCAACAACATATTTCTTTATGCCCTCGCATTGATTGCGCGGCAAAATTTTCCAACGTGTCTTAATCACTTCTTCAAGTATTTGCAGAGCATAAAATTTCGTTTGTTGATTTTGTGAAAATTCCAAAATACTATCAACGCGGGTCCATGCATCTGGATGCTCTTTCAATGTGGTCAAAATATCTTGAGCCAAACGTAATTGATCGCCTTGGGATGTATACAAACATTCAACTATACGATCAAGCAGATTAATATCTAGCTTTTGTGAGAAGTCTAACAATTTGCTAGCTTCATCGGATGACAGCATTGCCATTGCCTTGTAGTAAAAATACCGTTCACGTCGTCGATTATAATTCGATATATTGAAATTTTAATTATGTACGTTGTTTGATATGGGTGTAGAATAAAAACGGTAATCCGCAAAGCAGCTGGAACGGCCAAAGAGAAAAATACAATGTGTCAAATATGAAATGTAAGCACAATTTGCATTCAAAAGCAATGCCAGGTTATTTCTTCTGAAGCTTTATTAATTGTTTAAAATTCTGAAATGTATATATATACATATTATATATATATATATATATATATATATATATATATATATATCATGTATGATAACGTCACATTGACAAATTTTTGTTATTTCAATGAATGTCCTTAATATCTCTATACCGGCAGACACATATTATTGCTTTTTATCATATATAAATATTGTACATATTGTGCATATATATATACATGCCATACATACATATATACACGTACACACATGTACAGATGCACGCAAAGACAGATATATAGATTTTTGGGGGAAAGTATAAATCATTTATCTATATGCATAACGTTGTTACAATTGTTACATACTTATATATGTACGCATATTTATATATATATACATAATCTTGTAGAGCAATAGTTACTTTATTTTATAAATGTTAAAAATTTGTGAATTGTAAGCAATAGAAATGTTCGCATGTAAATGTTAAAGGAATTTCAAATTAATCTTACCTGAATAAGACCAATTTGTTTTTGTTTGCCACACAAATGCTTGAAAGAAAGCAAGGGAAGAAAAAAATGCTAACTGCGAATATCCGAACGGAATATCGGCAATACAACGCGAGCACACTTCACACACAATGTTAGCGCACAAATGGATAAAATTAATATTTTTTTATATTAATTTTTTAGTAAACATTCACTGAACAGATAAACCTTTTTGTACGTGAAAAACTTTACCGTTTCCCCCAGAAGAGTAATAATAATAATAACATTAGATACGGAATAACAATCGCACAAGTACAGGACCTCTACACGATTTTTTTTTATTTTTCTTGCTTGTTGTTTCTTCTTGACTGACAGACTTCTTTAGTTAACTTAACAGCGTCCCTAAACAGAGCTGCATGGTGGCGCATTAGATGACAATTTTTAGAACTATAAAACTCTGTGTGAAATAATATGCTATATTGCCATATTGAACAATTTTTTTATTTATCATTCATTTGCATATGAAGATATCAAACACTTTTATTGTAATTTAAAAATTTGTCACCATTTGGTGTGACGTAGAAATCATTACAGCAATGCATTCACAATAAATTCTTATTTGGCTTTAAATTATTTTTCGTAAATGAATTTTTTTAAATACTTCGAAAGTGAAAATAGATTAAGTTGTACAACATAAAAAATATGGATTCTTTAAAGATATTTTGAATAAGGATTTATTTAATGTAACCTTATGTTATGCTATCTGAAATTATCTTAATGTTCTATACGTAATTTTTTGTAAGCAATATCTAAAAATTATAAATCTCTCCTATATATGACTTTTGTAGAATAAATTATTGCCATCCATATTCCATAGAAATCGTCTTATAATATACTTATTTACTTAATACTTCTCTTTTTGTGTGCCTGTCAATTATCAAATAACTTGTAATTTCAATTGAAAAATTTGCTCACAAATTAATTCCAAATTGATTGTTGAACAGTTAATAAAGTTTTTTTAATCAAATGCCAAATGTAAATCTAAATTAATTTGAACTCAAATTATTATAATTAATTAAAATGACAGCGGCTACAAGGTAACACTTGTTGAGCTAATAATCAACATTGATCGATATTAGATTTTTTTGTAATTTTTTTTTTAACTTTTTATTAATAATTAATTATTAATAATTAATTTTTTTTAATATAAACCACGTCGACTTCGCAAGTAGAATTACATACATACATACATACATACATAGATTGTTAATTCAATCCATTTTAATCTGGTTTAGATTCGCTTTATTTGATTAAATTTGCATTTTTGTTTAGCCAGGTTTTTGAATTCTTTCACATCTCAACAATACACACTGGTACACACTGTTACTTTTTAAATCAAGAAAAAACATTGCCGTTGGTCGGAGGCGGTCAGATACAGCAATTCTTTTAAAGTGAAAATTTCTTTCTCTTATTATATGCATCGATCTTCAGCAACGTATCACTGAATCACTTTCTAAATTGTTTCAAGATTCAATGCCTCCCTGATTTGCATAACTTACGCGTGGTTTGATCCATAAGCTTATGAAATGAACAAAATTATTATTGGACGTGCCAAATGTATTAAGAATAGTTTAACAATCGTTAAGTTATCATAAATCATCATTATCGTATAATGATCGTCAAATTAGTGAATAAGAATTTGCGAAATGTTTAAATAGTTCGTTATTTTTTTTAATAATGTATATACTTTATTTTGAATATAATCTTCGATTACAGATATGAAGTTGTACAAAAATGTTTAAAATATGTAAATATCAAAAATGTATTTTCAATAGAGATGCTTGTATAATATATATATATATATATATATATATATATTATGTATGTATGTATATATATATATATATAGTGAATGTATAATTTTAAGATGGATTATTCGCATGTGATAGCTAGATCGGTTGTCGTATTTACCACAGTCATCTTCTCCAATTTCTCAGCCAAATTTTCGTCTTCTAAAGCTTCCTGCTGTGAAAAAGAAAAAACATAATCAAAGAGAAAATAGAATGAGAGATGAGCAAAAACAGTTATAAAAATGCGTGCTATATTTTTTTAAGTGGAAAGAAAAAATGAAAAACGAAATTGAAAATATCTTTTTCTAAAGGATACAAGCAATTCTTTAGAGATCAACATATAGAACACTATTATTATCATTATGGAAACATATATATAAACATAGCAATTTATTAGTGATCACAAAGTATTAGTTAAGGGGCAAAAAGTAGAATAAACTAAAAGAAAAAAAGAACAATCTCTTGTTGTGTACCACAATTTATTAAGTTAATTTTTATATTTTACATTGTTAGTACATGTAAAATGCCTTGAAATATAATATAATTAACTGCAGCATTAATGGCATTATGTCTGTCAATGGATTTTGTTTTTTTATGTTATTGAATCCTGCACACACACAAAGCAATTAATGAAAATAATTGTGAAATGAATCATATTGAAAAGTGGGTGACAAATCTGATTAACAAAAAAAAAAAAGCCATGAAATGAAATGACACAAATGAAATCGAATTAAAGTGATAAAAAAAATTATATTTTTAGACAGTTTAAAAATTTCTGTTGCTAAAGTATTTTAAATATTTTGTAATTTTCTTGATTTGATTTTTTAATCATTATATTTAGACAAAGTAGCCCTAATTCCAGATTCTAACATTTCCATATTTCTTTTCTTTTCTTTTTGTGTTTTTTTTTTTTTATTATTTGTTAAACATCATGAAATATGAAAATGAACCGTTGATTTTTATCTTCTTTGAAATTTTTATAGATATATTGTTGTTCAATGTATTTAAGTAAATTGTAAGATTTAAATATGTTAAATACAAAACAAAATTTCCAAAAAAAAATTTGATGGACAATAGAATGAATGTTGATTGGAAAATAAACAAAATAAAAAAAAAGTTAGTTGTTTGGCGAAGTGCACAGAGTAACAGTAAAATTATTTTCCTTGTTACCATGATTACACTTTTCAATATACAGTTCTTGCATGAATTATTCTTTCAAATTTTATGGTTGTTTTGTTGTTTGGAATTTTTTAATAATATATTTTTTACGTTTTTTAAAGTCGCTATTATTACTAAAGATAGATTATTAGAATTATTTATTGTGATCGTGTGTAGGCGGGCGAACGAAACAGTAAAAATTTTTTATTAATTCACATGTTACATGCAAATTTTATAGCATCAAAAACATTTTAAACATCACACACACAATTTAGACGTTTAGATCTAAGATAAGAAAACGATTATATATAAAAGATATTTGTGACATTCCCATTCGACACAATATATATATGTATATTAGATTTAGATGTCTTGTTATAGAATGCTTTCCAAAATTTTGTTTTTTTTTTGTTTTGTAACATATTTTGTCGAACTATTTGAGAAATGGCCATATTTTGATGACATATGTATTCACCTTAGTTCAGCTCGCTGGAAGGAGCACTAAGATATAAGATGTTTCATATGTCAATTATTGTTGTTCTTCTTCTTTTTCTTCATCTTATTATTATTATGATTATTATTATTACTAATTATTATTGTTATTGTTGTTGTTGTTGTTGTTGTTGTTGCCATTATTATTATTACCATTATTTATTTATGATTATTGATGAATGTTTATGTTTATATATTTGTATACATATAGTAAAAAAGGAAATCGATAAGTTTCTCGTTTTCTTGCTATCCTTGTTATTCTTCATAATTTTCATTCTGTTTTGTTTTCATTTTTTTTTTTTTTTGCTTTTATAACGACTCAACCAAATTTCCATGTTAATCATCAACATTTCCCGTTTCAGTTACTAAGCACAGTTTCCTTTCAAATTGTTCAATTAATTGCTGCTGCTGTTCGATTTCTTTCTCTTCATTATTAATACCATTTAATTGCATTAAACATTCATTTTTATTTAAGTAATCAATTTCTGTGCTGTTGTTTGATTGATTTTTCATAGCAATCTCAACATTATTATCAATACGATTATCTCTCATTAATAATGCCATATCATCATTATCATTAATATCATTAACAATAATTTCATCATTAAGTGTTGTAATTGTTGTAGTTGTTGTGGCATTTTTTTCTAACAATTTATTACAACAAATAATAACATTCTGTTGGTCTATAATTTCGATGGCATTTTCAGTTAATTCATCAATAACATTATGAGCAATAATATTTGAATCATTTTCATATTTCATGAAATGACTTGCACAATTATATTCATTATATTCAGCGCCATTAACATTTACATTTACATTTCCATTTTCATATTCTGATTTTTTTTCAGCATACACTTGTTCCTCATCATTTGGCATAAAACTCACTTGAGTTTTATCATCATCAATGGTATCTTTATCATATGACATTTCTGTAATTATTATAGGAATTTTTTGTTCTTCTTTACATTCATTGTTGAATGTTTGTTTTTCATCATCAATAGAGTACGGATGATGACAATCAATTGATAATACTTGATTCTCTATTACGACTCCATCGACAATATCGTTCATTTTGTCATTTACATTTGATACAATTGACTCTTGTTGAAAATTTATCGACTCATCATCATCATCATCATTATCATAATCATCATTAACATTATCATCATTATCATTTGTATTTTGAATGAATTTGTTATTAGAATTATTACGTAATGATAAAACATTTTGTCCAAGAGTATAATCGATTGGATCTAAAGGTGGTGGTGGGGATGTAGGGACAGGAGGTAATGATGATGACTGTGGTAATGAACACAAATTCTCATTTTCATTTGCTTTATCAATATCTGCATCAATAAGTTCGTTATTCTCTACAACAACAACAGCTGCAATAGAATCTGGAACAATATCATGATTGCTTGATGTATCCAAAGTTACATTATTGGATTGTAATGAATGGATTTTTGTATTGTGATCTTGGTATGAATGATAGTACTCTTGTGTATTTTTAGATTGTATATTACTAGCAATGGACGAATTGTCCACGGTAGCAGATATTGTGCTAGCATCAGGGATGATTACCTCTATTTGGGGTTTGCTTTGTTCTGTGATGATTTCACAACTGTTGTTGCCACTATTATTCACTGTCGTCGTACAATCGTCACTTGTACTTTTAAAAAGAATGGCAGCTTTATTATTCTCTAAAATCATGTCGCCTTGCTCATCAGCAGCACCATTCACATTATTATCATTATTATCATCCATTATATTAGTAGTAGCAGCATCACCATTCTGGCAATTGTTTGTTTCAATCGATATATTGTCAGTAGTAAAACCATTAATGCAACTTGAGTTTTTTGCAAGAGATATATCGACATCAACATCCAAATCAGCAGCATCCATCTTGCATTCATCTTTAATAGGAGGCAAAGAATTTTGTGCTTGTAAATGCTCAGTCTTTTTTTCAGTCACGGTGGCTTCAGTTACATCAATTTCAGGTTCGGTGATTATATCGTTGGGAACATTAATATTAATATCATTTTCCTTAACAATGTTATTAGTAGAGTTAGTTTGTGATGAATCTTTATGCAGTGATGGTTGTTGTTCTGGCAGTTGCTCTTCAGTCTTCAAAGTTGGAGTAGTTGTTACTGTTGACGTTTTATCATCGGCACTTTTCTTATCACTATCTTCGCGATTTCCAACCTGCTTTTCCAAATCTTCTTCAACCTTAACTAATTGATCAATTCCATGAGACTCATTTTGCTGATTTAAAGATTTTCCATCTGCAGCATTACCATTAGAAGAGCCTGTTGGGGAATTATCATCAACTTCTTCAGTTTTCGATGGCTTCTGTTTATCTTTTCGCCCAAAGGAAATACTGCGAAAAGACCATTTCTTTTTTACTTTCTCCTTCTTCATCTTTTTCGATATATCCTCTACAACTGCTGCTGCCACTGCTGACGCATCATCATCATTAACAGAATCATTCTCTTTAAATGTACCAACCATTTCCGATTTAACCTGATTTTGATTGGCAACACTATCGCCACCACCAGCATGAGCTTCTACATTATTTTCCACAATAACCTCCTTATCATTATTCACTGGTAATTCTTCTTTCTACATGAAGACGATTAAGAGCAAGAAAAGTAATTATCATTTATATTTAATGGATGATGATGATCATTTATAAGTTTAGTTAATTTTATTTTTTTAATCCCTCAACCAACCATTCATAAGTTATATATAAATTAATACATGTAAGTACGCACTTTATAAATGGGAGAAATAATAAAAAGAGAAATTTTTTTCTTTTGTCCTTTTTGTTATTTGTATTTTGTAAATTTTAAATTGTCTTGCGTGAGGATTACACTGGTTATTCATTAAGCTCTATTTAAGTAGTTTCATACAAACATACAATGATGAAATGTTATAAATTCTATATATATTCTGGCTTCTGGTACAAAATACGTTTTCTATAGAAATTCTATCTTTTAGCTTGCGGGTGTAATGATGTTAAAGTAAAGAAATCTCCACAATAATCTGTTTGCTTTATTTATTTTATATTTAATTCATATGTGTGCCTAACACCTGCCCAATGAAATTTAAAGATAATGTTTAAATATGATGTTCAAAATTTGACCAAATCTAAATTTGTTAATTTATTAATTTAACTAGTTAACTAACTGCTTTAATTAATTGATTAATTAACATACCAAAAATTTTAGTGTTCACATGATCAAATCTGGATTTGTTAATTTATAAATTTAATTAATTAATTAACTAATGTTTTAATTAAATTTATTTATTTATTTAAAAATTAATTAAATAAATTAATAAGTTGACTTATTTAATTAATTACTTTAATTATAATTATAATTAAATTAAATAAAACCGACTATTTACGAATGCATCAAGTTAATTCAGTTAAATGTATAACAAGTAGAAATCTAGTACTTTGCATCATCCCTCCCTCCTATTGTGTCATTGTAAATAATTAAACAGTTTAAAAAGTTAATTCTCTTATAAGGAAAAGATTCTAAAAACAGGACTTTATAGTCTACCTATCGGCCTCAATTATTTTAAACGTTAAGCCATTAATATCTCTAGATTATATTCCATTAGCAAAGGACCTCAAAACTCTATAGATATACTCAACAAATACAAGGATACTTTCGATTTTGTGCAAATTATTTCATTCTTTGATAAAGTAGTAGTTAGTACACATATGTGGCAAGCAATTATTTTGAGCCATATAATTTCTATATTGTGCCAACCTTGAAACATTTGATGATATTTTGACAATTATTTTCTTATTTAAAGTGGCTTTAATAACCACAATTCAATTACTGAGGTAAATTTCTTTTCATAGAGCACATAAATGTCTATGTGATACCAATAGTTACCAGAAGTGTAAATTTAGATCGTATGATAAATGAGGACACATGGCAAAACGTAATTTAATTCAATTTGGACATTAAATACTATTTGATACTCCTTTATCCAGTTACTTAAATAATGCAAAGTGACAATTTGTTTTCACTATAGTCAAGGAATTTGCGTAGGTATTTTTCGAAAATGCTAAATGCTGGTTGTTACGCCACAATGTGTTAAAGCACAATCTTCTTGAGTGACATTCCTTTACTCGCAATTTTTTCCATACTCCAACCACTTTACGGTCCCAGCATGAGCAGTTTCACAAAATCATGCGTCCCCGCCCATAAATTATATGAATATAATAAACAAATAGTTTGTCAAAAAAAAAATTAAGAAGTAAATGGGGCGATTTAATACAATCAATTATTAAACAAATTATTCTAAATCGATTTATATACAAATGAGATTTATTAATTGTAAAACATCCTTCTAACCGAGTTTACGAACTTAGCTGGCTATAAATTATGTATGATGAAAGTGTAAAGTAAAACGAAATAGAATTACCTTTAAATGATTTTTATCTGATTGTTCGCTTATGGCAGCTGACACAACCTCATGATCAGTATCTTCGATTTTTTCAACCTTCTCAGTAATCTCCTCATCTATAACTTTTTTCGTATCGGTGGTAATATCAACTGATCTCTTACTTTGAGCTTTACCCATCTCTCTTATTTTCTAGAAATAAATTACAATAAAAAAAAAAACAAAAACAAAAATATTTTAAAAAAAATTGAAGAATTATTTTAATGTGCGTGAACATTTTATGACTAATTTTACCGGTACAATGAAAAAATGTGTGTTGAAAATGAAACATACATATATGAATAATACAAAAATATAATTAATAATATAAGTCAGCCACACCCAATTATCTAAAAGTTATTTCAGTTTCTTCTCTCCCCCCCTCGCTCCATCAAAACCAACCAAAACAACCTTTTATTGCCACATAATACACCAACCAACCATCCCAAAAAAAAAGTTACAGTACAATATTTCACTAGTATTCACGTTACGCTTATTCATTGCTTTCCGTTGTTTTTTTTCTACAGTTTTACAGTTTCACAATGTTCTTCTTTTTTTTCTTTATTCCAATTAATTTATGACAAATAGAATGATTTTTCCCTTTAGTAGCATTAGCACAGCAAATGTAAAGGCAAAAGCGACAAGAACGTTACATTTATATATATACACATGCATATGCACATTTACATACATTTACACATATGATACGCATACTTAAGCATATAAATTGAATGTAAAAAGATCTATACACTTTTTTATTACTACTTTGCTAAACACACAAACAATACTTGTGCTTTATTTATTTATTCAATTATTTATATTTTTTGTTTTACTTTTCCACTGTATTGTCACAGTATTATTATTAAAAAAAAAAAAAAACAAAAAAAAAACCAATAAACAGAAAGAGAAAAAATACAACTCCGCCAATTTTTTTTTTTTTGGTTGCTCGCTCGTTAGTTGTACATTACACAAATATTGTTTATAGTTATTAAATTGCTAAAAAATAATCATAAGTTTCATATTTGTATATCCATGCATATGTATGTATTGCGTATATGTGTTTGTAATACATTATTTATAAGAAGCACTTTTTCATTGTATAATGAATACTCATTTAATTGAATTTAAATGGAAATTTTTCTATTCTTATTTATTTTTTTTTATTCTTGTTTACTTTGTACTTTTCTTCTTTTTTTTTTTTTTGTTCGTTCAAACACCATCATATCAAATGCTATTATTATTCAATAAAACAGATATTTATGTGTGTTCGCATATTAAGGTATATATAAATATATATATACATGTATTTATATATATATATATGAACAAATATATATATACAACATATGAAGAACAAAGAAATCATGAAGGATACGGTACATGATTATATTTTTAACTTAATACACCTCTACATTGATATATATATATATATATATATATATATATATATATATATATATATACATATAACATATATATTTACATATGCATATAGAGTCATTCGCAATATACATATGCATATATATATATATATATATATATATATATATATATATATATATATATATATATATATATAATATATATATATATACATACCATATATACAATAAAAACTCACATTTATATCTGTTATGTAGATGTAGATGTAAATCCATTTAATGAATTTATTTATTCGTTGTGTGTTTATTTTGTTGATATTTGCTTGTATTTGTGTTTGTGTATGTATGGAGCTACGACAGCGATAGTGGCACACCCAAACTTAATCAGTTATAGGAAGAGTGTAGGAAGGAAATGGCTAAAGCATATATATATTATATATATATATATATATATACATATTTAGTATATAAAGCGGAATTTTCAATTACTTTGTTACACTAAAATTTTATCCTTTCTCATGATTTCCATAAAATATATCAATTTTATAATGAAATTCTCAATTTAAGATGTCTTAATTAATAATGAGATAAATATATGTTTGAAGGAACTGCTTTATATATGTACCCGAGTGTATGTATATATATATAAAATTATATTTTATGTGACAAAATAGGGCCCGGCTTGTTTAATTTTCTTTTTTTTCTTTTTTTTTTGATATCGCTAAATATTGTTTTTCATTTTCTTTTCCTTTTTTTTTCTTCGTTACGCTTTTGTCTATTGTCTCTTACGGCAATTGCATATTTACCTGATTTTAAATTGTATGTAAAATTATAAATGATTCACGAATTGCAACAAAAAAATTTTTCCTTTCAAAAATATTTTTTATTTTATTTTATTTTATTGTATATATATGTATACATATATATATATATATATATATATATATATATATCGAGTATTTTTTTACAATTACACGCACACACACATAGACAAATTTACGATGATTATTACTCCGGTTTACCAATCAACTTGTTCTTTCGTTTCCAAACTTCAAATAAAGATGTCTGCCAAATTTGCTGAGCATAAGTAATGTATAAAATGCTTACTTGAAAGCGGTATTAAATATAGTTGCCAGATTTATTATATATAGATCTCTCTATTACTTTTTGTTAATTTAACATTTTACCTCATTGTCCTTAAAGAATGCCAATTCGAAGAAAAATAAAATAAAATGCAACGAAAACACATGAAAAGGCCTTTTAATATGAGAATATAATATTAATATTCTAAATAGAAATAATATACTTAGAATAACAACTTTCCTATGTATAATTTTGGTCCTGCAAACAAAACAAAAATGATTACATATTACAAGATGAACGTTCTTCTGCCGTTCGATTTTCATTTAACGTATTAATTCGAATTTATATAATGTGAAATATTTTTGTGCTAAAACTAAAGTTTCTACTTATGTACTTATAAAGTACAGTACTTTAAAAATATATTTTAGATATCAATCGATAAAATTCTCTACAAATTGATTAAGATATGATACATTAATAATAATAATAATCTGACTATACAAATGTGGTTATTTGGCTTCGTGTATCCAATTTTATTTATTTTGTTTACTTCCATTAATACAAACAAATTCCGTGGAATTGATGCATCTATGTATAATCTGTGTTGTTTAAATTAAATAACGGTTAAAATATGATTGAAATAATAACTCTAAGGCGGAGAAAAAATTTTAACCAAAATTTTACAACCTTATAAAGATGATTAAACATCAATCATGAATTACAATTCATTTCATTACAATGACATGTAAATTTCCTATGACAATCTAGATATACTTGTAACAAATCATTTATAAAAAATTGACCTGTGATGTATATATGTACATAACACTTGTATATAATGTATATCATATATCATAGAATTTTAACGGTGATTTAATTTTTATTGGATGTCTCTCCAAATTTAAGTAAAAACTTATTAAAAATAATTTTTTCTTACTTTTGTGTTATTTTGTGTAATAGAAGATTTGACTGTATAATTAACATAAATAGCACATTCAGCCATTACGGTATTATAGAATTCTTCCATTTGTGATTTAACAAACAATTTTAACAAAAAATATTTTTTATGTGGCAAGTAAAAAAAGGAATTAATATTAAGTATATATAATATTTTTAAAGGCATTAAGAGCATTTAATTCAGAGAAAATTCAGTCATATTATAAATTACAATTTTATTAATTACATCAATTGTCAGCACAATGTAAAAAGAAAGAAGAAAAAAAACCACGCAAAAATTTGAATCTATAATAAAAAAATTGATTATTTTCAATGAATTGAACATTCAAACGTAAAAAAAGAAAACAAAATGAATAGGATTCAGGATAATGAATTAAATAATAAAGTAAAAAAATGTAAGTAAATGCGTAATTTATATTTCATGTTATCTAAAATAAATTTATTTATTATTAATGAATGAATAAATATTGTAAACGGCTTAGAGCGAATGTTAGTCACTTTCAATTTAAAGGCTGGAACTACATTTTCATGCGTGACAAATATCAATGGAAATGATTAAATAAATTCATACCTGCTTAAAATATTCTATATAAACGATATGCCAAAGTGCCATTTTCTATTGACTTTCATCGGGAATTCGTCCGATTACAATACTGAAACAAACTCATAAATGAGGACATTATAAGAAAAAAATTAACAATCAAAATCAGAGAAAAGATGGAATTTATTCTTATTCTCATTAAAAAGCATGACTATTATTTTGAACTCTGCCTCGAAATTATACATCGAATATACACTTACAATATGTTTTATTTATTTTTTTTAAATTTTTGATTTATATTTGTAGCTTCAGATAAATTGACCGAAAATATTTATATCGTTGCAAATGATCCATCTTTGGCATTCTATCGCATTCAAGAACATGTTAGAAAAGTCTTACAGCCGATATTGCATAAACGTGTAGAAGTAAATGCCTTACAAAATAATTTACAAGGTCATTGTTATGATATGGAATATGCGATGAGGTATATTTCATATATTATCATATATATTCATATATTTTTCATACCGGTTACGTTAACCGTTTCATTAATTGATATTTTTTGTATAAATATATTTATTTAGTGCCATCAAAGATATCGAAAATTCAGAAAAACATTTCCGAAGTATTCAAGATTTAATAAAAACATCAATTTTTTTAAAGCAACAATTACAAACAGAAGGAGGCACTAAAATGGAGAAAAGTTCTAAAGCATTTCATTTATAAAGAAAAACACAAAAAATGTTAACTGCACCGTGAGAAAAACAACTTAGCCAGGCTTGTAACGTACAGTTGTGGTAATGGAGTAAAATTTTTATAATAGTATAACTAGTCCAACAACTATATTGAAAACTTTATTTATATGGTTTTAAAATTAAAGTTAAAGAGTTAAATTAAAAAATTACGAAATTGCAAAAATTATTTAGAGAAATTTTATAATTAGTTGCTTTTTGAATTCTATGACAATAAATTGTTATTTTAAGTAAATAAGGGATATAACTTCATTTAACTCCATCTGTAATGGGCATACGCTTTATTGTTTTCGCATTGTTTGTGGAGGTCATCTTTTCTTTTTATAACTCTACCTTGTCCGTATGCTGCATCTAAAACTTCCCAGGCAAGTTTCTCGGGTAAATGTATTTTACGATCTTTATCTCGTGCTGCTTCCAAAATCCATTTCATCGCTAAGAAATATGATCTCTTTTCTGTAACAGGCACTGGCACTTGATATGTTACGCCGCCCCTTTTAATTGCATTTAATTGTAACAATGGTCTACAATTTTCAATAGCTTGAAGTAGAAGTATCTGTGGATCTAACTCGATGTTGGCATCTTTTGATAAATGTTGACGCTCTATTTGCCTTCTTTTAATGCACTCGAAACTGTTTTCCAATAATTCTCTTGCAAGTTTTTTATTACCTCCTTTAGTAATATAATTGATCATTTTATTCACCTTCTCTTGACGAAATATTGATAAAGAGTCATCGTTCTTTGCAGCTCTTGTCGGTATATGAGCCAATTTTGCATACTCGCCATTTTCCTTGTAAAAATTTTGTTCATTCTTAGGAATCGGTTCAATGTAATGCTTAGGATACATTGACATTGAACGAGTTACATTAAGTACAACATTTATTTGCTTTAGTTTATATGCCACGCAATTCATATTGTATTAAATTTTAATGACAAACTATGAAGACATGAAATTTATTTGATTATTTTTGCTAATTACACATATATTCTGCCTTTTTTTAATACAAGATTTCCTTTACAAAAACAAAAAAATTAACATTAAAATTAACAATTAAGTTGGAGATGTTCTAACTAGTACTAAACTGAGTTGCCAAACAATTTTATTTATTATTTATTTATTATGCATTTCATTTTTTAACCACTTTATTTAATTTTACGTGTTTACTTGAACAAAAACAGCGATTATATAGAAAATTTTTTAAAAATATTAAATAACAATTTTACTAAATTTCTTAACAATTTTTATACTGAAAGGTCTATACGAAAATTAGGAATTCGCTTACTTACTTACTTCGCCATCACAATTGCGAACTTCTACATGATTGATTCGAATGAGAAAAGGCTCCCTCTTCGATCATCTTTCGATAGTGTGTTTTTAATGTTCTCATTGTAGCACAACCTGATATGTCGATATCTAATTTAGAGGAAACTTATATAAGTACTTGCATGTAATACTTAAAACCACCTCGGCGTCGTCAATCGAAACTCCCGACGTTTTATTTTGATTCGTAATGATCAAATAAAATCTAATATTTGAAATGTTTCGCGCCCATTCCTGGCAGGGCCTTTAAAGACAAGAAACAAGAGTTATGCAATGGCAACCTAAAACTATAAAAAAATGCGCATTTATATTCCAGTTGCAATGTTACAATGTTTCTACAAAAATTGAGAAAAATCATGCCGCTTGCTCCGAATTTTTTTTTTAAGTGTAAAGCAAATGTTCATTATGTTTTACAATCCTTTGTTGTGATAACTACTTGTTGTTGTAATGTGCGCGACATAGAGCAAATGTAAATTTTATGGAAATTACACGAAATGATTCAAAGATATTCCAATATATTGAATATCTATAGAATACTGCCCTAAACTTCTTACAAAACTATACAATTTGAAGAAGTTGTCAACTAAATATAGAAGTCCAACCATCAGATTCAACAACTGGATAGACTGCTAACAAAATTCAATGGATAGTTTCTGTTATACTCAGTTTGAATATTATGCCTATTAAATATAAATTTCTTATAAAATTTTCATTACTATTATTGTTCTTTTTGCATTCCGATGACAAATTTTCTTTGAAATAATGCCCCCTTATTCCATATCCCATTACCCACATGGAAGATATAAATAATACTAAAAATATTTTAAATTTTGTACATATGTATATGTATAATGATTGAAAGAACAATTTTTCATATAAGTACTTAAACGTTTTGTATTTGAAGTATAAAAAATTTCAACTGTTTCTGTTTCTGCTTTTTTGTTTTTTTTTTTTTTGTTTAATACATAATGCATCACTTAAAGTATCTATAATAAAGTAACGGAGAGGGACAGGAAAACAAACAGACAAAGTTAGAAAGGAAATCAAAAAGAGAATAAGAAAGAGTGAGAGGTAGGGAGAGAGAGTAAGCGTGGTAGAGAGGGATTGAGAGAGGGAGAAAGAGAGTGGGAGAGATATATATAGAGAGGAAAAAGGAAAGTTAAGTACTATAAAAGTGGCAAGTGCAGTCAGTTATAAAAATTGAAAAATTATATTTATACAGTACATACTTAAAATGATGTTTCTTAATTTGTTTAATTATTATTATTCGTACTCTTATTATTATTACTATTATTATTATTATTGTTGGCTGTTGTTGTTGTTTGTTCTTGTTTAGAATACATACATACAACTCATTACTGCGCGAAAGATATTACAAATTTTAATAAATATATATAATCTCTATATATAGAATTCTAATAGTAGATGTTATTTTGTATTATTATTATTATCCTACACATCTTTCTTCTCTCTTATATAGTTTGTATATCTATGCCTATGTCTATATCTTTATGTATGTCTGCGTGTATTTGTTTACATATGTATGTGTTTTTGTTTGTTATTTAAGAAGACTGATATAATTTTATTACACAGAATATTTCTCTTTTATATATTATAGTACGCTTAATATATTCTTTATAATATAATCATCTTATTATCTAATACTGTGACAATTAATCCTTCTATATTTGAATGAATCAATGAATGTACGAAACGTATGAATGAATAAATGATGCATACATTTATACATATATATTGGTAAAAAAAGCAACAACCAATTTTAGAAATAGTTTCCTTTTTTTACATATATACCATTCAATTATATGTATATAAAAAACTATTATATATAATTTAAAAACAACCAAAAACTGGTAAAAAAAAATTTACATTTACAAAATTTATCATAAAACTGAGTACTCTCTTATAATTTGTACAGCGTTCATTCTACATTCGTTCCTTCTTCGTTCTTTCGTATTTTATATATATATATATATATATATATATATGTACATGTATTCGTGTATGCGTTAGCAGAGTATGAAAATTGAAAAAAAAACTTACATTCAAAAAATATTTTTTTTTATTGCGATACAAAGAATTACACACGATCGGTCAACTTGCTTGCTTCACAGACTTATTATTATTATTATTATTATAAGAGATTGCATTTTCATTATTACTGCTATTGTTATTATTATTCGGGGGCGTCACATCTAAGTGTCTTGTTTTTTTTTTTTGTTTTGTATAATTTCAATCATTGAACAACATTATTTACGCTGTTGAAACACTACTGTGCACGCTTGTTGTTGTTTAAATCAGCCTGATCCAAATAGATGTTTAATAATAGAGTGTTTAAAACTATTATCTTCGATTTTTGTACAATAAATATAATTTCATAGATTGTGGCAGATGAAGATCTTGTACACGCTCCTCTAGATGAATGCGACCCAATGTTTGGCGAATTGTTCGTCTACACAAATCCATCAGAGGTAAGGGTTCAGGATCTAAGCCACCGATATAACGCATGGTAATTTCACAATGACCCCAAACGGCTGACACTACTGGATATAATTTTTTACCTTTTAAGCCTTTAAATGCCACACCCAAATATTGTTGATCGACGATAAAACTGAGAGTTCCTTCATCCATATCGAGAGCAACTAAAAATTTATCTGGAACTAGAAAAGCTTCATCGTTTTTTAATATGGCTGGGTAAGTTATGCCAGCACAATTTTTAGCATCATGATATAATTTATTTCGTCCCAAATCCCAACCCCAACTCTGTTCGGATGATCCAACTAAACTTTGATAGCCAACTGAATGTAAGGGAGCTTCGGCAGTAGCTACTCCGACCACAGCATGTGTGCCTCTTTGCCTTGTTGGCCAATAGATTTCCCAGATGTGTAAGCCTTTTGTCATGCCAACTTTACCACGTATGCAATCTGTACTTTGTGCGACTGGATGTCTATGAAATGTCAGTTTATCATCCTCTTTAACAAATATATTTAACGATCTATCCTCGGCATTCCACGAATGCTTTAACTGTAGTTCTTTACTTGCTGGTGGCATATCTAATAAAATATCGATACGTGCTGGTTTTGCAAAATCAGCAGCCAATTCTCTAGGTATTATTGGCTTATATGATGTTTGAGATTCATTCCTATTAACTGCCTTAACACTACCACTAATTTTTTGACCCATGTTCATGCCACGGCAGCTGCGAGATCTCCGTTGATCTATAATAGCGACTTTATATGATAATCGTAAACGTTCAAAATCCCTAGGTTCTAATCTAGAAAGGACGACTCGTGGCGATAAATTTGGTATGCTTTGGGGTCGACGTCTATCACTTGACCTTGCAGAAGGCGTTCGGCCACCTTTATATCTGAAGATAAAAAAGCCCAAAGGTGACAAAAATTAACATAAATATTATTCAAAAATTTTATATCAATATTAAATCTATTTCTAAAATTACGGGAACAGTATTTTACTTGCATAAACAATACAAATTTTATACAATTACATTACCAGTCTCAAAACCCAAAAAAAAAAACTTTTATATATTCACATATATTAATATTCTATAATTATTAATAGCGGTACTTTCTCTCACTTTTGGCATATACAGAATTTCCTACCAACAAAAAAAAATGCGCTTCATAATAGTTGTATGAAATGATCAAACGAAAATCCTGAATCTAATTGGATCCACATACACGTACTCACATGTATATATATAATATATAATTAAGCATGCATGTATGTATACATGTATTTATAAAACTCTAGGATATTTATATATGTTTTTTTAATAATGAAAATGCTTATATTAATACAATTACATGTATATTCTTAATAATACATACATAATAATTTAGCATAAAACCGATATCAAAGTTTTGATTAATAAATGAACTAGCTATAGACATTTTCAATATTTTTTCACGTAAAAAAGAAAAAAAAGCACACACAATATCATCGAACGTATCATTTAATTGAAGTACACTTTTTGTATTTTTTTAAAATTATTTTCAAGGTCAACTATTTATTTAATGTAAGCAACAATTTACCTTTTTTTTGCGTATTCCATTTATTTTATATTTAACGAAAAAGTTTCAAGTGATATTATTAAAATCAGTTTTATATATATATATATTTTAACAAAAGTTATGACAACAAACAATTCTTTTTATTCATCCACAAAATTATGTCTTTCAATATATTGTAACTAACAAAGAACTACAATGGCTAATCGTTAAATTGGCGTTACCAAGCATGGTTGCCATCGTCAAATAACAGGGCCATTTAAAAGAATTTTTTTTTTCCAATTCATTATAAATCTAGTTTGTAATTATGTAAGACAATTACAATCAGTACCAGTTGAAAGTAGTAAAATATAGTGAATTACTCTTCTTTTGCTTAATTAATTACTTTTTCTCATTACATAAATGAAGTTTTAATTTATAAAAGGCTTAGAATGTATATTATATAAATTTCTATCATGTAACTTACATCTGGCATATGTTTTTCAATCTCCATAATAATTGGAAGTAACGTAATCTAATTTTAGCAATTAGCAATAAACAAAAAATAAGTTCTTGTTGGGTACTTATGCGAACTAAAAACAATTCGTTCTAATCTAAATTCAGTTGGATGAAATAATATTTACATGCGATAAATACCATAACACCAATCACAAGAATACCCTGAATCCCTTTTCGCAGTCTATCAAAGAAGGACCTGTAACTCTATTTTCTAAAATAAAACGCCCGTTATTGCACGAAGCAAGCGGTAATATCGTGTATGGTTAACTATGAAATATAACTGTTAATTGTTAAACGTTTAATACCAAGATCAATTAAATAAGCACATATACTTGAAAAATACATATCTACGTATTGAATTATCAAATATTTTAATAACGAATGTATGGAGACATAATTATATATAAATAAAGTTCATTTATTTCTAGAGTTCAAATTTTTAATGCAGTTCAGTTCAGTAGCTTTGAACAGAACAGACAACAACAAAACGTTTAGGAATATTTCTTCATGCTATATGTAGACTCTTTTAGTGAAATATAAATTTGTCTTTCGAAAATTTTTGCTAAAGTATTGTAAAGTTGGCATTTAATCATACATCATCATAGTTAACCGATCACTGCCGAATATTACTTATATACCGAACTTGACATATATTTTTAATACATCCAACTTTCTTTATATACTTCACATAATCGTATTTGACTTTAAAGTGCACCCACATTTCCACACAATATACTTATGTATGTGTAATTTGTATATTTACCAATATCTATCTATTCATATAAATCGATTATAACAATAACTGCATGTATATACAGTAAAAAAAAAATTAAGTTAATTGGCAAGCAAAATATTTAGAAATATTGTTACTTACATCCCTATCATTTATTTATGATAATTATAGAACATTGTTCGATAAAACTTATATGTATATATATGTATATATATATTTATATGTATTCACAAATCATTTAATATTTTCCAAACAAAAAAAAAAAAAGAAAAACACACGAAAAACACAATGTTCCTATTTTATTATTTTCTTTACGCAAACAGAAACAGAGAAAACAGAATGTTAACTATTTTTGTTTGTTTGATTTTGAAACGAGTTGAATTGAACTGATAGTACAGAATGACTCAAATATTTTAATATTTATTTATTCTTCAAGCTTTAAATGCATAAATAAACGACTTTTGCAACCAATTCGACAAAAAAAAATGTATTTCAGTTTATTATATGTAGCGGCCTTGATTCATACAATAACGCAAATTTTTTTAAAATACAAATATATAAATATTAAAATTTTTGCATAAATTTACTTAATTTAAAAAAGAGAAAATTGAAAGCTCTAGAATTGTTTTTTGTAATTGCTATTAAAATCAATATTATGCATTCATAATATGCATATGTACATAATCAGAGTTGTTTCCCATTTGAGAGTTTTAAGCTGCAAGCATATTCCATTCATTTTTAAAATTCATTTTTAAAATCAACTCAAATTTTCAACAACTATGATTATCTCTATTCCAAATTAAAGGTGATCATTTTTGTTAATAAATCCAGCCTAGAAATGTCGCACTAAATAAAGTGAAACTGAAATCTCTAACGTAAGAAACACACATTTGAAAATCTTTTACGCAGGTTACCAAGGCTAATGAGCATGTGGCCCAACCTATATCATTTACACCTCCATGATTAATTTTTTTATTATTAATATAAATTAGAGAAAAAAAAATCCTCGGATTCATAATCATTTATACATACATATATTTATAATAAAGTGTACATATATTTATATATTTATGAAAACATTAGCGTAATTATTTTTCCTCTGGTTTGGTAAAAACAAAAGTCAAATTACACTTCCCGCAGTAATGTCGATCTTCGTGAGCTGCCATAAATACACCGGCACCACAATTTTCACCAGGGCATTCGCGGCGTAAACGATGGATTTTACCATTGTCATCAACCTATAAAATTACACATGTCAAATGATCTAGTAGAGTGTCTAGAGTCTAGATAGTCTAGTATAAAAGCTGTTGAGTGTAGACTTATTAAGAAAGGATATACATGCCTACCTTGTAATATCTTAAAACTGCTAATTTCACCTTCTTTCTCTTGTGTTTCATTTTCTTTGGTGTTGAGTAGTTCTTCTTCTTACGTTTCTTGGCGCCACCACGTAAACGCAACACCAAATGTAATGTTGATTCCTTTTGTATATTATAATCGGATAAAGTGCGGCCATCTTCCAATTGTTTGCCAGCAAAAATTAATCTTTGTTGATCCGGTGGTATGCCTTCTTTATCTTGAATTTTTGCTTTAACATTTTCAATAGTATCCGAAGGCTCAACTTCGAGAGTTATAGTTTTACCCGTTAGGGTTTTAACAAATATTTGCATGATGATGCACCTGTTTATTCGACGACAATTTGTTTCAAGTTATCTGAAAAAAACAAAAAACAGAAAACAAAATATAAATAAATAAACTCTCTTTCTAATCAACTTTCATTAATATTTATAATCTCTATTTAAGGCACTTAATTTGTGGTAAGTTAAGCAAAATTAAATAAAAATGCTAAAAAGTTTCGTTAGTTTCGTTTTACACATTGTTACGATTAATTATAATTTTATTAAAGTCTACTTTTTGTTTATATCTATGATGATGCTTTAGTATTTTAGACAAGAAGAATGGCATTAATGACACCATCGTTGGCTGGATTGTTTGTTACTTGAGCGTATTTACCCCAAACAACTTTGCCAGTTTGTGTAACTAAACCTAAATCTGTTACATTCACTTCAATTACAGTGCCTTTAGTTATAACACCCAATGATGTAAAGAGAGGCGAGCTAGGATTTTTCTTTACACCAATTATGGGTAAATAAAATGTGGCTTTCAATTCTGGATGTGTAACGTGTGCTTTATTCATTCTTAATGCCATGGGTCGTATGAAACGCTCAAATTTTGGTGGTTTACGTGTGAAATTTTCACCAACAAATGTCACTTGCGTTACCATCCGTTTCCATGCTTTACGACGAGTTTTACCCGTTTTCAATACTTTAAAGACATCAGCATCGGATTGTGCACGAACTTTTGGTATTGGTACATCCCATTTGCCAGCTTTCTCTTTCCTTTTTTGCTTCAACATGTTTGATAGAACTTTAGCACTACTTTGGATACCTCTATCAAGAAGGTAATGAGGTATCGCACCATCTTCCTTCTTTTCAATCTGTTTTTCAGTTTTCTTCTCTTCATGGGCTTTAATGTTCTTTTTCATTTGAATTTTTTCATTGCGACGTTCTTTGTTGAAAAGTTTTGCTTTTATACCACGCAATTTTCTTGCTTTTTTAGCACGCTCTTTAGGAAGTCGTGCTTCCTTTTTACGCTTCCGTTCTTCATAATCTAAACGTCTACCATAAAGTTTACGATGACGTTCAATATATTCGTTCTGCGGCATCTCCTTTGTATTCTGCTTTTAATTTGCACACGCAGATATAATCTATACTTAACTTCAGTTTACTTTTTTCGTACTTCTTTATAAAATATTATGATCTAAAATATTTTACCCACCTTAAACAGCACACGACATAATGTAAGAGGAAATGTTTAAAGTTGGTTGTATTTTATATGTATTAGCATGGATGTAAATTTTTCGTACTTATGTTTTAGTACTTCATGTTAGAATATTTTTCTATTATCGAAGCATTTTCAATGTAATTTGTCAACATCATAACCATCATAATCATTTTAATAATCTTAATAAACATCATATTTTTAAAATAAACGCTTTAAAGATACGTAGATATTATTTTAAATATATTCAATATTACGTACAAATATACATAAAAGATACCAAATAAGCATATGCAATTCATGTATATTAGAGATTGATAAATTTGTTACATGCACTTTTTATTAAAACAATATTCTGTAAAGAGAAAATCAGCCAAAAAAAAAAAAAAACAAAGCATAATTGTAATACAATATTATTTGACTATTAGTAAACCATGAATTTATTTGAGTTAGGTTGTAAATTTCTTAGTATCATTCGTATTATGTATAAGATCAAAAGATGCCGAATTTATGTTAAAAGTATCGAAGCAATATTTTTATTTTTATTTCTACTTTTGCAAACTAGTTTTTCTTCCACAAGGCATTATTAAAATATCTCTAAAGAAAAGTTGTAAACCATAATTTATGTAAAGAATTTGTAGCAAGCTGAAATCTCACTCAGCTTTAAATAACCAATGTGACCAATCAATTAATATGAATTATTTAATATTAACATAAATTTCATATAACAGCATTAATGTTTTACAGTTAATACTTATAATCTAATGTTATTAAAATATAAATTATATTCTGTAACATTTCTGTTATTCATATTTCTGTTTGTTAATAAATTTATGCTCAAAGTAAACGAGTTTGTTTAGCAATAATTTATACGCCCCCAAACATTTCTTTGTTCAAGAAAATTTTGATAACATTAAAAGTATATATGAAAAATTGAAGAAGGCAAAAGAAATCATGACAAAACAAAAAAATTAGAGAAATTAATACTGATTGTATAAAATTTAATAAATTATAATCAAGTTATTTTAATTATAAATTGTATAATTTCATAAAGCCCTAACAAATATTTATTAATAATAATATCATTTATATTATATTTTATATTATTAAGAGAGAGCATATTGAATTGAAATTATTAAGAATGTATTGCTTAAATTTAATCAATTAAAATTTTATAGCTTTAGTTTTTAATTTAAAGATAAATTTTTTGGCTTGTCACATTCAATTGGATTTAAAGAAATGAAGACAAGTTACATGTTTATATTTATAGATAGATAGATATATTTATATTGCATATATCTTTGGTATAATATAATTTATGATTTCTGTTCTATATAACTTTCAAGTAAAATTTATCACAAAGAAATAATAAATAAAAGTACAATTTTTGTCTGATTTTGTTTAACATTAATTTTGTTTCGTTTGTTTGTTTGTTTTTTTTTTCTTCTTTTCTTTCTGGGATTTTCGATTCTTTGTTTTAAAAGGCAGAATAATGTTTCGCAATAAACTATCTCAATTAATTTAATTGAAATTGAAATCGCAATTGAAATTAAAGTGATATTCCGTTCTTTCTTTTTTTTTTTCGTTGCAAAACTTTTGATGTTTCTTAAAGCGATTATTTATAGTGTTCTGATTTATTATATAAAAAAAATGTGCGTGCAAAAGAAATAAATATTATTGCAAATACTACAAGAAAACTAATAAAACAAATCAACTTAAAAAGTGACTAAATATATGTAAAAAAAAAAAAAACAACAACGCATAAAAAGGAACAACAAATAAAAAATGTTACTATAATTTTCATAGAAATACTTTTAGAAATAGAAATAATAAATTAATAAAATAATAATAATAATAGACAATAATAATAAATAATAATAATAATAATAATAATAATAATAATAAAAATGGAATGTGACCGCATTACTTTGTACATTTTGTCACTTGTTGTGACAATGCTGGTTCATAATCATTTCAATAATATTAAAGCATTAGAGAATGGTTTAAGCAGAACGCCACCGATGGGCTGGTTGTCATGGGAAAGATTTCGTTGTAATACAGATTGCAAAAATGATCCAGATAATTGTATTAGGTTTGTTTGGTTTTCTTTTAAATATTTCTTTAAGGCTTGTTATTTTTGTGGTAATTACATATTTATATTAATTAATTAATTTTTTGTTTAATTTACAACAACAACAAAAAGCAACAACAACAACAAAAAAAATTCAATAAATTTATTATATGAAAAGCAAGCAGTCGGCAATTTTCCTGAAATTTTTAATAGATATTTTTTAAAATAAAAATTACAAAAAAAATATATTGAATAAAATTTTCAAATTTTTGATATCACCATTAATTATAAAAAAAAATTTCTTAAATGGAAATTTTCTTTTTATTATTAATAGCGGTTTTGGTTTTTTTAAGAAATACTTATTACGTTTAATTAATTTTGAAAGAAAAAAAAATTAATATAAATTTCTTAGAAAAATAAATATAAAATTTAATAATATAATAGAATTTAGTGAATGGTCCCGAATCAAATGAGAAATATATTAATTATTAGACGTTTGATCGCCATGTAGCCATGTAGCCATGTAGCTGAATAAATTGCCTTATTTTGATGAAAAGTTTCTGGCATAGTTGCAAATTTATTTAATTAATAATTTTCATAAGTTTTTCATTTTAGTTAAAATGAATTATAAACTATGTGGAATAGATTGCTCAATATTACAAAGAAACCAAAAAAAAAAAGAAAAAAAAAACAAGGGACGATTTTCAAATAGCCTATACCGATTTACCTAAAAAGTCACTTTATGATTAGAAGTACAAATTAATGAAGTAAAAAGCTGTAATTTTTAAATTACTTAAAAATTAATTGAAAGGGCTTATATGGGAAGGAGATTTAAAACATAAACCGATCTGGACATAATTTTAATGTCAAAATGCAATTATGGGCCAATTTTCATTAAAATATATTCAAAATTGTAATTTCTATCCATATAATAACTTAAAAAAGACTTTGTACTTTACTTTCTTATTCTAAAAATTGCCTAAATTTAACAATTTTCCACAGAATTCGTCCCTAAAAAAAAGTTCATTGAAATATCTTAAAAATCATGATCTGCAGTTTATTAATAAATTTACATGGACTGACAGGCAGAGTTAAATTGAATGAACAAGTTATGCTGAATCGATTTGTATAATAAAATGTGGCTTTATCTCAATTCAACTCCTTCTGGTTGTTACAAATATTTTTCGCAAACTTAATGTACCCTGTACCACAAGTGATGTAGTGTACAAAGAAAAAATAAATCAAATCCATGTTGCGGTAGTTGCGTTAATGAAACTTCTGAACGAAAGTATCTTAATGCCATCTGCGTACAAGTTCCATAACTGAGGGTTCCAATAAATACTTAAACATTTAGAATATTTAAAACCTCAACTGCATCCAAAATGTGCAGTATTTTTTGTAAAAGAGGAGATTCTAACTGCTGCTATGCAAGAATGAATTTTACAAAATTTCTTTCAAATTAAAGATGAAATCAGTTTAGGGTCTTATTGCAGTTGAAAATGTAAAATGTTGGAATAAACTATTTAGAATTAAAAGAATTTGGTTTTATATCTTTTTCAGTGAAAGATTATTTCAAACAATGGCTGATCTAATGATTGTCGATGGTTATGCAGCTGCCGGTTATGAATATGTGAATGTTGATGATTGTTGGTTAGAAAAGCATCGTTCACCAACTGGAGAATTAGTACCAGATAGATATCGTTTTCCAAGTGGTATGCGCGCATTATCAGATTATGTGAGTATATGAATTATTATGCGTTAATATTCAGATGTTAAAACTTTTTTGATTAAACACTTCATGTTATGTGTATAAAATATCTGAGACGATTTGCGATAAACCTATTTTTTATTATATCGATTAAAGCGATTTTTGATGTAAAGCGTAAAACAAAGTATTAGTTTCTATTTCAAAAAGTCCACTTTAAACGTTTTGTTGAACGTTCCCTATTAAATGAATGAATGGTCTGCACATTATTATAATTATTTGTGGATTATACTCAGCCCTATTTTTTATTTCATTTTTTAAATCAATTGAAGTCGTTTGCTCATTCAGCCGTCTAGCCCACCTTATCTATCATATTAATGGTTACAATTCGGTACGCATTTTGGCTTAAGGATGGACCTTATCAAAAATGATTAAAAATGATTAGGATCGAAATAATTCTATAATCTTTCTCCACATAATGATTTCTTCGAAAAAAAGTGATTGCATGGAAAAACTGAACATTTTAAAGAAAGTTCGTTAATAAAAAAAAATTTGCAGTAACATTTGTCTAAATAAAATAAAGTGCGAATTTTTTGTTAATAACTTTGATAATAAATATGATAATAAAATTTATTTCAGATTCATTCGAAAGGTTTGAAATTTGGTATTTATGAAGATTATGGTAATTATACATGCGCTGGTTATCCTGGTATTATAGGCCATCAATACGATGATGCAAGATTATTTGCCGAATGGAGAGTTGATTATGTTAAATTGGATGGTTGTTATGCATTTCCACATGAAATGGAAAAAGGTTATTCCGAATTTCAACAGATATTAAATAAAACTGGTAGACCGATGGTATTCTCATGTAGTTGGCCTGTATATCAAATTTATGCTGGTATACAACCAAATTATACATCGATTAAAGAAAATTGTAATTTATGGCGAAATTATGATGATGTTCAAGATTCTTGGTTATCAGTTGAAAGTATTATTGATTATTATGGTAATAATCAAGATGCATTAGCACCAAATGCTGGTCCTGGCCATTGGAATGATCCCGATATGGTAATACTTTATTTTTCAATCAAATTCTATTTAATATCAATGCATATTTTTTATCAAGCTACAGGTGGACATTTTTGTGATATTTTAATGAGATATTTAATAAAATACATAAGTGGGTTTTGGCACAGAAACGAGGTCGGTCCATTATTTTGACAACTCCCCATATAACGTCATCCTAACTAATTAGTGCTCTATTGTATTTTAACATGGAAAGTATGTGTACCAATTTTAGTGCAGATCGGTTTATTTTTACGATTACTTCTCTTAGAACGATTATTTTTTTAATTCTGAATATATTTTAGCAAAAATTTATACTACCTTGTGTTTGGACATAAAAAATATATGTATTTGGTCCAAATATGCTCCATATAACGCTCTCTTTGAAAAAAGCCATTTTATCGACAAAACTTTCAATTTTGAATATATTTTTTTGGCAAAAATTTTCTATCCCCATGTTCTTTGTCATATAAGATATGCGTATCAAGTTTAGTACAGGTCTATCTATTTTTTGAACCTTCTCTCTCCATTACTTACACCTCGCGCGTATAAGTAATTTAAAAATGACATTTTTTTCAAATTTATTGGCTTGTAATTCTCTTATTGGACTTTACTCACATTAAGCAAAGTGTGAGTAAGGAACTTAAAAGTCGATCCCATTCAACTAAAAAGTTCTTAATTGTTTTGCATTAAATGTTTTTTTTTTGGTTTTATTTTAATATTTAATTGCAGTTAATTATTGGTAATTTTGGTCTGAGTTATGATCAAGCTAAAACGCAATTCGCTTTATGGGCCATATTAGCAGCACCATTATTAATGTCTGTAGATTTAAGAACAATACGACCCGAATTGAAAGAGATTTTATTAAATAAGAAAATTATAGAGGTTGATCAAGATTTACTGGGCATTCAAGGCAGAAGAATATATAAGCATAAAGGTATTGAAATTTGGTCAAGGCCTATTAATCCAATTGTTGGCAATTTTTATTCGTACGCTGTAGCATTTGTTAATCGTCGAGCAGATGGTACACCGTCTGATATATCTGTTACATTGAAAGAATTGGGTCTTATAAGTCCTAGCGGTTATTACGTCGATGTATGTATATTTTATATAAATCCATAAAAAAAAATTCTTAATATAATTCAAAAGTCAAAAGTGTTTAATACAAAAGTTACAGATAAATATTTCTATATATCAATAATTATTTGATGTCTGGACCGAATTTTCGTATATGTTTTCGTGAAATTTTATCCAAAAATTTTCAACTTTTTGTTGAAGCACTCGAGCCATATTTGTAGCAATATGTTTTTGATAAATTTGTCATATTATTGTCAAGTAACTAGAATGAACTAAAGTAATTGAAGTGACATTATAGAATCTAAAGTAAAATCGAATATAATAGAAATAATAAAAAAAAAAATTTTTAATATTCTTGAGTGGGCAGTAGTCTTACATTAATCTAAAAAAAAAATTTGACTAAATTAATGGAAATCATTTTGTATTGTACAAAACTGTCTATGCCGCAAAATAATTTTTTCAAAATTTCCATTATTTCAAAATATAATTTTTTCAGATCTAATAATTTGTGGAATTTTTTGTTTTGGCATTTATTTTTGTATCAAATTTTTTATTTTCCTTTGTTGACTTTTAAATTATATTTAAATATGTTTTTACTAATTATTTACTTAACTTATTTAATGTACTTTTTCTTAATTTTCTTGTAATTTTTAGGATTTATACGAGAACGTCAATTACGGTGTTTTATATCCTAATACCAAAATTAAAGTTAAGGTAAATCCATCTGGCGTTGTCATGTTAAAAGCTGAAGCCTTCGCCAATACAAAATTTTCTAATAATTACAAATATGTATTGCCCATTTTATAAATATATACATCATTCTTTACAAATATTTTCCCATAAAACGATGCTATTTAATTTACATGCTTTTACATGCTTTTACATGTTACACTTTAAGGATTATGGTAAGTGGATTCATCAAAAATACCTATAAAATAAACAAATAAAACTTTTATAGTCCATCGAGGCTGAATCTTAAATCATCCTGCACCATTTTGTTGTTGTTGAATGGGATTAAAAGCATAAATGTCTTTACAAGGCAAGAAATTAAAAAACAAACAATTTAGTTTTAAGTGAAAACGTGAAAGTTAACAAATGCGTTATACGTGAGAGGGTTCAAAAAAATGGACCAATTTGGTACGCTCACTTAGTTTATGAAAATATTATTCGTTGTCGCATTTAGTTAAAATCTATACAAAGTTGTCGCTTTTTTTCGTATAACGATTTACTTTTTGAAAAAAAAGGGGATTTGCCCTCAAAATTATCTGACTCTAAATATTTTCTCTTTTTCAATAGAGTTCGTATTTAAGCCAAAAAAAAAAAAAAAAACATTTTCGTAGCAAATCTTACAAAATTGCGGTCTGTAGCTTGATAAAAAAATTCCAACTCGGATGGATAAACGTATGATCGATTAACAAGCGACGCAGAGTTTAAAAAGTGATTAAACCTGAATCATTCATTACAAGATTTTTTTATTGAAATTTTTTTTATTTAATTGGCATATCTTTTGCAAAAATAATTTATATAAAACAATTGTATCGAATAAAATACAACTTTTTGAATTCTCCATTAAATAAATATAATTTACATTATTATAATGGAAATGGATAAAAATGTTCAATATTTTACAATTGAAAAAATATAACAAATTCACATAGAAATAGATTTCAAATCGATTTGTACTTATTGTATTATGATAAAATATTATTTGAAATTCTTAATCAATTATATTTACGATCGATTTTATTTATCATCAATGTTATATATTATTGCTACAATAAATAAATAAATTTGTTTTTTTACGGTAGTAAAGTTTAGTAATTTGTTCAAACAACATATTTAATGCATTTATAAACTTATTAAAATATGCATTTTTTTTTGTTCTGTTAGGTCAGCATTTACATTTTATAAAATTACTTTTGAGAAATGTGTGAGAAAATAAACATGGTCTAGCAAGTGTAAAATATTTAAAGTTTCCGTATATTTTTTGTATATTGAGAGTTTGCATAAATGTAAATATATATTAATGGCCATAGGAAAGTTCATACACACAATAAGAATGTTATAATCGATTGTAGCCTTCTTATAAGTATCTCAAGTCATTTTGTTTTGCTTTATGATAGCTTAATATAATTTAAAAAGTCTAGTAAGTCATAGAAAGGAAAAAAAGTTGCAATTTTTTGCAATGTTGCAATGTTTTGAAGAGTATTTTATATGAGAGGGGTTTCAAAATATGGACCCATTTAGATCAAATAGAGTACAAAGTACATAAATTTATATTTTCATTAAAAACTATCAAACATACAAAAAACATGCAAAAAGGCACTTTGCGTTGAAGACCCGTGAAAATGAATCGATCTTAACTAGGTTGAATAGATTTTGCCTTTAGACAGAAACACATGGTTAGGTTAGGTTATACGGTAAATATTGAAAATTTCATCAAAATATCCATAATATTGCGGCAGACGTAAATTGATTCAAAATCCATAGAAAACTCTTCGAGATGTTACAAACATCTGCACAAATTTATAAAACTCTGCTTGTTATACGTCTAATTACATGTACATATACATACATACATACATATATATATATAATATATATATATATATATATACAGTTTGTCATTCAATCATGCATTCGCTTAATCATTGTAAGTTACGTACAATGTATGCGAATTTATTTTGAACGTTGCGTGTGTATGTATATGTGTATATATGACATTTTTATAAGCATGACATTTGTTATTAAATTGCGCAATTTTATATCTTATTTATAACATTTCTCAATTTCATTCTAGAAAATATTCTTAAGCGGCAATTTGCCTTTTGTTTTTGGCCTCATCTTGCATAGATCGAGTTACTTTATCAAAACATTTTTAAAACATCTAAATCTCGATATTAAAGATTACTTATTTTTGAAATTCAGCATAAATATATGTTTCATTTTGCATGTGTTTGTCTGTCTGTTCTTTGGTTTTTCTTTATACTGAGCACTTTTTTATCTTTGCAACATTATTAATTCATTATTTATAAAATGTTAATTTAGTTTAATTAATAATTCATGTCATTAGTTTTACATGGTATAACGGGTTTTTGCGGATACACCGTAATACCGTAGAAACGATTTAAAATCATTTCTTTAATTGATTTAAATCTGTCCGTCTGTCTGTGTGCTACCTGCCTAAATAAATTTGTTATCTAAATGTAGTCAGTAATTTGAACAATGAAATTCATAAAATTTGGTAGATGGGAAAGCGTTTTTTTTTTGTATATTAATAAAATCGGTTAATTCTATTTTTCGATGACTCCAAATATAAAAGTCCATGGAAACTTGAACATATTATATAACGAATTGGGTGTAGATGAAATCATTTTTTGTCTCCTCTTTCCATATAAAGAACTTTTCAAATTATTTGAAAATTACAAGTTTTTTTTAAAATTTTCTTCATTTTAATGTTCATTGCACCCTACATCATTTGTGGTACACAGTATTATAAGTTGAGTTAGGTCTACTGAGGTCTGAGATCTAAGATCTGAGTCGATCACTATAACTTGTATATCCGTGTAATGTCTGTCAAAGAAAATTTGTTATCAAATTATTGGTCGTAAGTTTAGAGATATTTTTATGAAACTTGACATATAGATGAGCCTTGCTCCAAATATGAATTCTATTGAATGACCACTCCCCATATAAGGCCTCTTTTTAAAAAAGTCCTTGTATAGAAAAAATTACAATTTTGAATTTTAAAATAAATTTTTTTTATTTTAACATGAAATGTATAAGAAACCAATTTAGTCTAGATCGGCCCATTTTTTCGACTTCTTCCCATTATAATGCTCTTTCCGAAGTAAGTGTTTATTTGAACAGAAGTTACAATTTTAAATATATATTAATGAAAATTGGTACTGCCTTATATTTTTACGTAAAAAATATGTATACCAAATTTGCTTTAGATTGGTCAATTTTTTGAACCTTCTCTCACATAAAGAACTTTTCAAATCATTTTATAAGTGTCAACTTTTTTAACTTTGTAGATTTCTAGGTCATTTATTTGATTTTTTAATCATCTTAGGCAAAATCGTTTAAGGAATTTAAGAGTCCGTCCATATGTACAGTAATATTCTTACTTATTTTCTATACTTGTTTAATACATTAATTTAGAAGTTTTATATTATGTAGAAATCAGACCTGATCGACCATAACTTTATCATTTATTTCTAATTTACATTTTTATTATATCATTTAATTTTCTTAAGGTCATTGTAAAGATAAATTTGTCAATTTCTTGCCAGTTATCTTTTCCCATAAATTATCTGTTGAAACTTTAATTTTGGAACTTTCATAACTTTTACAACTTTTATAAGTTTTACAGCTTTCACAGATAGAGATGTTTGCATATTTTTCAAGCATAATGTAACACAAAATAATACCACACGAATATACGAATGTAGGCGATACAAATAACGCGATCTACATGTTATAATTCTTTCTGCCTTACTTTTTTATTCAACACATAATACATAATAAAATAATAAGTTACTTCATGGTAAATTTGGGATGTTAAATAGTAAAAGAAGTACGTTACATGCGCAGTCGGTTATTCTTTCAAAATCTTTCAAGTCTTTTCTCCAAATATTAAGAAAAAAAAAAACAACAAGGGAAAAAAGGAAAAGTGGAAAAAAAAGTGTAACTCGTGCAAATAGAGGGATACATATATTGAAAAATCTTTTAACATACAGTTATTATTTCCATAACGAAATCATATACTTTATTTATCGTAAACGATTAAAATTATAAAAGTAAAATCATACAAATAAAGGGAACAAATGCGTTTAATGAAAAAACACAATACAAAAAAGAAGAAAAGAAAAATAAACTGAGTAAATTTACAGTAATTATCCATTAAATTCATGTATAGGCAAAATCAAACCGACGTATATTGTAAAAATAAAGAAAAAAAATCAAAATATCGTTTAATAAAAAAAATACACAAAATTGGAATTTTCAAAAGAATTTATTCATGGTTTTAATTCTCTTAGGATTATATGTATGTACATATATATACTCCAAAAATAAGTCTCACTAGTTAGTTACCAATTAAATGTATGATAAAAAGTTATCAAGAAACAGCAATAACAATAGCAAGAACAATAGCAAGAACAGCAAATGAAAATCTAAAGCTTTTAAATCGTTAAAAAAAGAAATTTTGTAAAAATTTAATTCAAGAAAATTATGCGATTCGTATTTATTAATTAAAAAATTAATTGTAATTGAAATTAGTGTTAAAATCATTACAATTAGTTCATTATAGAGTGTTTACGTAATACATACAAACAATATTATCTATATATACATACACACCACATCATATGCATATATATATAAATATGTAAACATATATCAAAATATAAATTAATGTCGACATTTGCCTCCACTAAATATCAACATTCAAAACTAACATCACCATCAATATCTTATTGAAATTTTATATTTTGTCGTCCTGAATAAACATTTATGGGTAAGTAATAGAATTCCATTCTTTTCTTTTTTTATTTTATCCAAGGTGCACTTTTCATTTTAATTAATTTTATTTCTTTCTTATTTGAACTTATCGAATAGTACAGAAAAGTCGTAGCTCTCTTTTAAGCTGATGTATACATGAATTTTAAAACAATTAAATTTATGTTAAGTGATAAATTTATTTACCAAAGCAATTAAAATTAATTAATTTGCTAATTAAAAATAAATTAAAAGTATCTGTTAAATTAAATATTCTACATGAAATTTATCAATACATTTCTAATAATTTGAAGCTTCTTGTAATAATTTGACATTTTTTCATTTTAATTACATTTTTCTTAGTCCATTAGACAAATAATTTAAAGTAGTAATTGTAATTGCTTTAGAACCAAGAAACCGGCAATTGTTACTAAGCCAAAGTTTGACCATATATTTCTCATGTCTTGGGCTGTCAATGGGCTTATATTTTTTGTGAATTCAAGAAAAAAAAAAAAACGGAGAAAATGAAGTTCATGTCCAAAATACATTTTTAAATATTTTACATTGGATTTAATTCCATTAGACTTTTAATCGTTCAAAAAGCACCATAATTATTTGTTACTTTTTCTTAAATATTGTTTTAAATTTATTAGACCAATATGGCTCTGATCGCTTAATTACAATGATTGTTATAATACCCTACTTTAGGGTATCAGGGTATTTGAAGTTTGTATGAAGGCTAGTAACACTCAATTAAAAAAAAAATACTTTAGATCTAACTTTTACTATACGAATCAACAGAGAACCAACTTCTATATCAATTTCAACTTATTTGTTCATGCATCTGTATGCTCGCCTATTGTTTCTCTATAGATTAGAATTTTTAAGATATTTTAAGAGAAGTTATTAGAATCGGCTAATTTTTAAGATCATTTACCATATAACGAGTTGTTTTTCACAAGAATTTCGTTTCACTTTCTAAAAAATCGTTATATACAAGAAAATTGTATTTTTGAATATGTCTTTTTGCCGAGAAAATGCATTTTATTTAATTTTTTCATGCACCAAATGTATGTAATAAATGCAATTTAAATCTTTGCATTTTTTGGATATACTTTTCTTAAATCATTTAAAAATGACAATTTTTTTATTTTTGTTTCTTAACTTGTAATGCATTTTCGTTTAATCGCATTATACGAAATAAGCCAGGATGATTTAAAAGTCGACGTCTAATGACTAAAAGTATAAACTTTTGTATTAATTTTGGTTTACTAAATTACAGATGCATCGCAAATCAATGTTCAATATCAATTATATTCAAAGCAGTTTATTGAGGAACATATGTTTAAAAAAAAATAATGAGTTCAATTTTAACGCACATTTGGGTATTACGTGGATTTTTTCTTATAATAGTCATTGCATGCATTGGAACACATTCTGGTAAGTACAGCTTCTATTGTTGTATTGTTCTTCTTTTATTCTACGTCAAATTAATTTACGTTCTGCTATTAAAGTAAAAATTTTAATTTGTACGAGACATGGCCTTAAAGTTCCACCTTTACAGAGCTATATCTTTATATCTCATACAAAATAAATGACAAAATATGTGTCCTTCATATTACACGTGGTAATAAATATAGGGTCTGTATTCTATATAGCAAATTACTTGTGCATTTAGTAACTGTAGATCATTAAAATTCGCCTTTTTATAAGTAAAAATAAAAAAGGGAAAACTTCGGTTGTTATTTGTAAGAAGTTATGCATTATAAAAATTTCAGGAAAATTAGTTTTTAAATAGGACGTACAATAAATTAAATTTTATGTAGAAATTAGTATCAATGTTAGGGCAATTTCAGTAATTGAATCAATTTTTTCAAACTCCATTTATAGAAAACTATTTTTGGATAATTTGAGAAGTAGTTAACCATAATTCGTTAAATAAAACCTGGTAAGTTATTTTATGCCATTCGTAGTGCTGGGTAACCTTCATCTTCCACTATCGGGAATTCACTCACCTATCTCTGTTATATCATGCAGCGCCACAAGAATGCACCTTAAAGTAACTCTCCCCTTGAAATTTTCATCTATACGAAGATAAAAATAACAGAAACATAATTAATGCGTAATTCTATCATAAAAAAATTCCGATAAGTTGGATAATAATTTAACAGGGCGGTTATCGTTTGACATACATATCTACCGTAAAGCCTTAAATGCGAGGAACACTAAGCGAAACTGGTACCTAATGCCATGTTCATAATGCCGCTATTCCTAACTGTCAATCTACACTTTATATGTGGAAAGTACGCTTTGATAAAGGGCGAAGCTTTCTCAATACGGCTTGGTCCTGTATTATATGAAACCCTCCCACTATCCGTTCATTAAGAATAGAAGAGAAGGAATTGTACTCGATAACGAATTAAATGTGCAATGTTTGTGAAATGGACATCACAGGTACCGCGAAGCGAATTCTAATACCTAAATGGGGGCATTAAAACGTCACCATATTGAATTTTTGTTCCCATCATATAGAACTCATTTACCCATCATAAACTTTCACTTATGAGACTATTTTCTGTTGAGCTGATATTTTTTGATACTGATTAATCGCCGATATTAATGTTTTTATTGTTTTATTGTTTTTATTGTGGGCGTATACGTTAAAGCCATTCAATTAAATAAATAAATTTGTGCAAAATCATCTCTAATTTTTCCTAAGCAACAATGAATTATTCTAATGTATTAAATATGAATTTATTTACACTTTTGCATTTAATTTTAATACAGACATGGGAAAAAATTCATCACCACAAAATTTATTTACAAATAGTCGTTCGCAATTTACAACAAAAAATAATTCTAGAGTAATTGCTCAAAAGGGTGGGCTAGCCGTTCTACCTTGCGTTGTTAAATTGAATTCACCAGCAACGGTAAGCATTCAAATATATCATAAATATTATTCAAGAGCATTAAAATGAAATTTTATTATTGTTTGCATTTATTTATTAAATTTTTTTTTTGTTTCTTATGATTATGTTGCCTTATCATTCAGGTATCTTGGATAAGACGGAGAGACTTTCAATTATTAACAGTTGGTTTGTCTACGCATAGCAGCGATAAAAGATTTTTAGTTGAACATACACGTCATATGGGTCATTGGTCTTTACGTATCAAATCTGTACGTGAAGAAGATCGTGGTCTTTATGAATGTCAACTCTCAATCTATCCAACTCAATCAATTTTTATAGAATTAAAAATTGTAGGTATGTTGAGAAAAATGTTACGGTAGAACTTTTTATATATGAATTTAAGATGCATAAAGTTCTTTCTTTCAATGGACATCGTTTTTCTAATTATTACATATCAATTTTAAATTCTTATCGACGTCATTTGATTATTGATTGCATTTATACTTTTAGAAGCAGTAGCTGAAATAACTGGCACACCCGATATACATATTGATGAAGGTTCAACGTTACGTTTGAACTGTAAGTTAAGACGTGCAACAGAAACACCCGCTTTTGTTTTTTGGTAAGCATATTTAACCAACATAATAGATGATCCATATATTCCATTTTATATGAATGAATGTGATAAATGCAGAATATCGTACAGTCATTTTTTTTATATATACTACTGTCCATAGATAGATGATGTACTTGATGTTTTGTCAAAACATTTATTCAACCATTTGTAATATCTTTTTTAGAAAGAATTTTGATATAATATATATATATTCCTTCTAAATTGTTCAAATTTCTACAAGTTTCTCTATAATATAATAAATATATATGTAAATTCCCATTTAAAAATGGGAATGGAAAAATGGAAACCGAAATTCTTGCCGAAATTCTTGACGTTAAAATATCACATTTCTTAAAGCGTATTAGAAGGCAATTGAGACATTAGACTTACCAAGAGAAATTTTTACATGGACCTAGATGGTTTATAGGTGGTTTTCTAATTTTTTCATTTTTTTATGCATAACACTTACTGTTATCTCGGAAGTAAACGGAAGTATTTCCTAAATACTTAGAATTCCTGGAAAATTGATATTTCATAAAAACAAGTAGCCACAAATTGATCCATTTTAATGAAAGATTTTAGTTAAGGGCAATACTCCTAAAACAACTGTACTCTACCTTAATTGTTCATAATAATTTTATGAGAATTTACCAAGTTGTCAATTCCTTTGTAAATTTGTCACAATTGAAGGCATATAGTTTAAGATGATTCAAGAAATTCAAATAATTTGAAAAAAACGATTAAATCATTCATTTATTATTCATCATTCTTGGCATGATGAATAATAAATTCAATAAAATTATTTAATAAATTGCTTATTTAGGTACCATGATAGTAAAATGGTAAATTATGATGCTCAAGATGGCTTCTTTGTAAAATCGGATATTTTAAAAGAGCCAACAGTGCTGGAAAGCAGTAATAGTAATACGGGAAAAATTGATGATATATTTAATAATAATAAATCAAGTAATAAATCATCGATTTATCCATCGTCAATTCAAAGAGGACATCAACAACTTGGCTTATTACAGTCAATACCAATTAGTACATTAATCATACAAAATGTACATTTTCATCATGCCGGAAATTATACATGTGCACCATCCAATGCTAGATCAGCAAGTGTATCCGTACACGTTTTACAAGGTACATATTTATCCATTTACATTTACTCTTTTACTGTACGAAATGTGAAATATGTGAATTATGGATTTTAATTCTTTTGCTGTTGTTGTCATGTTGCTTTTTTTTTTTTTGATGTTTAGATGAAAAGCCTGCAGCAATGCAACATTATAATCGCACAATATTTGATGGAGATACTGGTAATAATAGTATAAATATAACTGGATTATCAGCAACCAGTAATTCTTCCTATTTAAGTATTAAACATTTTTATTTTGAAATAATGTTACTCTATTTATTTGATATCAATGTTATATCAATTGACAGATATTTGAATACAATTCAAACTTATTTTAAATTCTTACATATAAATAGATGAAAATTTTAAGGGAAAAAGAAAAAACAACGAAAAAAAAAAGAAAAACAGAAAAAGAAAACCGAAATAGCAAGACCTTTTAAATCATGTATTTATTTAATAGTTTAAATAAAATTTTTATATATTTATTTTTCATTGCCACATTAAATGTACATGCATTTATATATATATATATATATATATACATGTATGTATGTACATATGTGTGCATTATGTATGAATGTGTGATATTTTTATGTACAGTTATATGTAAAACAATTTTTGGTGCTTCTGTAAATGTAAGGAATGCCTGGCAATGTATCCAAACATAGGGTTAACTTTCTTTTTCTTCTTCTTCTTCTTCTTCTTCTGTTTTTAATAAAACACATTAAATATATTTTGAAATCTATTTAATTATGCGACATTTGACAATTTATTCCAATCATTGCGTACATCACTTTTAATATGTTTTACGATTTTATATGATTGCCATTAAGTTGAGTTCCGGCAGTAAAGTCGAACCGATCCAAATTCCGGTTGAATTCGTTTCTTCATTTAATTAATTTATTCTCCTCTACTACAGTAAAAGACATTTTTCTTTTCGCTAAACTGTAGACATTGATAGAACTATAGAAATTTTACAGTTAAGTAAATTAATTTTAAATTTATTACAAATTGCATTGATCGAAATTGTGTTGCTGCAAAAAGACACTTATTCATTCATTTATTATACTTCCCATAATAATTGTTACCGTTGCGATGGCAAAATTAAATAAGACATTGATATGAAAGCATATTAAGCAAGATTTGTGAATAATCAATTCCGCTTTCTATTATCTTCTTTCAAATATTTTGACATAAGCATTTTACTTTGTATTGTCTTCTTGGACTATACATGACTCTTGCAAAAAAAAGTTTACACAATATCTTAATCCTAAATAATTTAGTCATGTTTTTTATGATAATATGTTTATTTAATCGATTCACCAGAGCTCATCGAAGTTCTTCAATCGTTCTATCAAATTTATGATGAGTGCTCATGTAGTTGCATATAGAAGTCAATATTTACTTTGCATGGATTTTCATAAAAATATATCCTCGAAATTGTATGCACATTTTCTGTTTCTTAAATTGATATTTTTATTACGCCCAAATTTGATGGGAACAGTAGAAACTCCAGAATACAACTCAATCTAAAACATTTTCAAGTTGCTTTTTTCTGATGGTTCTTACTCACACTTGGCGATTTATACAAATATACAGAATGGAAAATATGTATATTCATAAGCATAAAATAAAATCGCATCGTTTGTTCAAAAAACAAATTTGTCTTTGCCCATTCTAATTTGTAGATTTTTTGAAATTATGCTTTGAATGGATGAAATTTTAAAATGCCTGATCAAAAATATGTAAAAATAATAGTTACATCTAACAAGTACAATGCTCTGTTTAGATTTAGCTGGCTACACAGTGATTTAGGGGGGGAATCAATCGATTTTATTTATTCCATCAAAAATTGATCTTCATCATCAAACAATCACCTTTATATTATCGTTTATATAAAGGAATCAAAATATTGCACTTATCCATGAAAGAATAAATACAAGTTTTCTTTCGTTATAGGGACAAATTCTCCTAACTTGTAGGAGATATTTTATATGTACGTTAGTAGATCACACAATTATAAAATTTCTTAACTGAATAAATGAACAAACTTTATTGGCCCAATTAAAAAAATTTTTCTATAATTATTTTCATGTTATAACATTTGTATGTAATTCAGAGAAAGAAAGACGCAATGATATTATGGAGAAAAAAAAAACAAAAACAAAAACAAAAAGATAAGAAATTTACAGTTTGTATTTCTTTGTGTTGCTGTTGATTGCCTTTTATTTTTATTTAGATTTCTTTTTTGCCTTTTTCTGGTATCTTTTTTTTTAATTTATTCACAAAACATTGTTTTAAACTGAGATTTCAAAAAACAAAAAAAAAAATAAAATAAAATACACTAGAACAAAGGAAAAACAAAAAGAACAAAGTGAATAAAAACGAAAAAAAAATCAATAATGCTTGATTTTGGAAATACATTTGAATTGTGGCGGCTTAGACTTAACAGCAATAGCATGTTATTTACTAACATTTCCTTCGTCATTACTTGTATTATTAAAATCAGTGCTAGATTCTCCAGAATTTACTGCAACATTAGCAACATATAGTGCAGGATCAATCACTTTAGGTATCGGTTTAATTTCAGTTCCCAATTCTTTCTCAATTCGATGTAAATCGAACCTATCTTCATAAGTTATTAAATTGATGGCAATACCTGAAATAAAGAGAGCAAATTATTATATTAGAATTTTTTAAAGGAAATTTACATCGGACCAGATGGAAGGCCTATCTTATATATAACTTTATTTATGTTTACTTATAAATTTAAGTATAAACGTATAAAAAAAAATGTATATTTCATTATACTCATTAATGCGAAATCAAATTTGTTAAAACGATTTACGACTGATTGTTTATTGTTCGTTTATGAACGATAGTCATGAACATATTGAAATCGACTAGTTTTAATTTGGAGAAGGTTTCTGTGTTTCATGATATTAAGCATAGGAGACCGGACCAAAACCTTAATTTAAGATGATATCCATTTATAGCTTAATTTATGATTAATGGTCGCACGCAAAATTTAATGTGCTAACATTTGTTCCTAAGTTGTATAAATTTTTGTGTTCAACAAAATCTATAAAATCTGTAATATCAATTCAGTTCGGCCGCTTCATTACAAAACTAAACTTACTGGCTACTAGTACTAGTAAGTTTAGTACTAGTATTAGTAATAACTTATAAAAAGTTATTTTGTTTTCATTTTTCAGTTCACCAGGTGTAAATTTTGTACAAGTGTTTAGATGACTAATACTGGTTGGCTGGCCACACAAAATATGACAAATTTATTATTTTAGTATCCAAAAGATTGATTATAATTTCAATTTCAATTAATTGAGTTCAATTGAGCCCAATGGAAAAAAGCAATAAGTATAAGTTAACCGCCAATAAATGGAGCAATATTTCAAATTTCATCATTTGTGGATGATACATACCCAAATGTCCGAAACGACCTGAACGTCCAATACGATGTAAATATGTCTCTGCCATTCGTGGAAAATCGAAATTTATCACTACATTAACAGCTTGAACATCTATACCTCTGGTAAACAAATCAGAGCAGACTAAATTTCTGCATAAACCTTGTCGAAAATCATGAAATACCCGATTTCTGTGACCTTGTGCCATTTTAGCATGAATATAATAGCAGCAATATCCAAGTTCAGTTATTTTCTTTGCAAGTAATTCAACACGTTGTGTTGAATTACAGAATATTATTGATTGATTAATTTGAAGTTTCGAAAATAATGTATTTAAGCAGTGAACTTTTTGACGTTCTTGTACAAATGCGTAATACTGTGTAACGCCTTTTAATGTTAACTCTTCCATTAAATTAATTTCATATGGTTCACGCAAATGTTTCTCCATAAAATTTTTTACCGTTAATGGAAATGTCGCCGAAAATAAAAGTATTTGTGGATCTTTTGGCAATTTTAATATGACATGATCAAGCATTCCTTGAAAATCTAGCGATAATAGTTTGTCAGCTTCATCCAAAACTAAAATTTTACAATTAGACATATCCGCTACTTTCTTATCCATTAAATCAAGTATTCGACCGGGGGTAGCAATTATAAGTTGAACTGTAATACAAAAAAAATTAAATAAGACAAAATCATAAGACGTTTATCCATATTCTTATTCTATAGATTCTTCTTGTTGCTTTCATTTAACATGCTTTATTTGACCAAATCAAATATCTAGGCAATATTTTTCAATTATTCTATACAATTTAAATTTGTATCTTGCACAACGCAAGCAAAAAATTACAAGGTTTTTTAACAAATCACAAAAAAAAAAAAAGAGAACGAACTTTATAGACAGTCAGGTCAAGGCCGACTCTTCAATATCCTACATCATTTTCTTGAATGTAGTAAAGTACAAATCAAGAAAGAAAAAAAGCATGTTCAGTTTTCAATGATGTGAAAAAAGTTCATTATATGGGTAAGGTATTCAAAAAATAGATAAATTTGTTTCAAATGTGGTACAAATCAGTGCATCAAAATATTTCAAAAATTGCCATACTTAGCTTAATAATAAATTTCTATGGGAGACATTAAACGGACCCACAGACGCTGGAACAAAAAAATTTTAATTCCCTTAGTCATATTGAATTGATTAGTATAGTGTGGATACATCTTAAGCTCTTCCGGATGTTATAAAAGTTTGCTCAAAACTTTAATGCTCTAAGCCGCATAAATAGTGCAAAGAGTAGAAAATTGTTAGTGTGAACTGCGCCATTCACCCATTTTGGCCTATAATCATATGTGGAACACGAAAATATCAATGTTCTTATTATAGTTTCTGTAATTTTCGTCTGATTTTAACGATTAGATAAATGTTAATGCATAAGTATGCTAAGGTATGAATTTTATCGTATACATAACTCGTATAAATATAGTTTGGGTAATGTAAAAATATTTTTACATGTACAAAGCACACTCGATTATAACAAATCCACTTTCAAAGATCATGTATTATTGGAAAAATTTTACCTTTTTGATATAATCGTAATATATCGTCTTTTAGTATTGTTCCACCAGTTGTAACCATAACTCGAATATCGAGATGTTTAGCCAATTCAATGCATATTTGAGATGTCTGCAGGGCTAATTCTCTAGTTGGAACCATTATTAAAGCTTGTATATAATCTTTACTTGGATCGATTTGTTCCAAAACAGGAATACAATATGCACCCGTTTTTCCAGTACCATTTTTCGCACGCGCTAAAACATCTTTTCCACTTAATGCTATTGGTATCGCTGCCTCTTGGATGGGTGATGGCCGTTCCCAACCTTTCTCAAAAATACCCATGAGTAGTTTACGTTTTAAGCAAAATTCTTCAAATTCATTTCCTCGCGTATCCGTAACATCCTAAATATTAAATAAAATTTCATAAATAAGTGTAGAATTTTATGTTTTGTTTCTCTTCCATTCTATTATACTTAAAATTACGAACAACTAAACTAAGAATTATATTTTACTTATTGTCTAAAACATGTTTAATAAAGCAACATTAATTCTTTATTTTTTAAACGATTCATAGTGGCCGAAACAAATTTTCAATATTGCAACGCAATATTGAAAATTTGTTTCCTTTTTTCTGCCTCTCTTTCTACTCTCTGTATAAGGAGTTTGGAATGCGAGAAAGTCGAAAATTTAATGCCTCTTTTTCATTTTAATTTCTTTTCATTAATAAACAGATCGAAAAATTGGAGAGATATTACAAATTATTGCTTCATAAAAATAGATGCTTTTAATTTATGAAATATGCTGTTTTTGATCAATTTAATCAATTTTCGCAATAACAATTTCAATGATTCTCTCAAATTTTATACTCAACACGTTAAGTTAGGCAATCAGCATATTATTATTAATTACACACAAACACGGAATCACACACAAATCAGAATCATTAGATAAGATGGCTTTAGAATTAGCATTGTTAAAAAATATTTACTGTAAAGGGATTTTTAGCGTTTTATCAAAATTAACTATACCACCAAGTAAACTCTTTGTCGCGGAAATAAATTTTTCAATATTCGAGAGTAATAATAATAATTGGTGATTTATAATCAAATGGAAATGCCATACTCTAAAGATACGTACACTTGTTTTAAACCGGTTATCCTTTGGAGGAATTTTAAGTTTCGATTTCCAACCCATATCATCACCGGAGGTAAGTAGTTGATGCTCTTTATTTATACTTGAATGAAAGAACATGATCATTAAATATGAAAATTAATACATTTTTGTACATTTCTTATTCATATTGTACCTCTCGAAAAATTTAAAGTGTTTTATTTTTATTTTTATAAAATAATACCGAATAGTGAAATTTTTTTTAAATTCTTTTATATGGCATCTAAACAATTTGTACAATTATACAAAACTGTTTAGAACTGTTTGAAATTAGCAAAATTTATAAACTTATTATATAAATTAAATGATATTTACCTCTTATTAATCATGTTTACATGACCAGCATTAATTTTTTCTGTCATCATATTGAGTAATATATATATTGCTTCTTGTTTGTGTAGTTTTCTCTTCTCTGATTCCTTCTTCCTTTTTTTCCTTTTTTTTCTTCGTATTTCCTTTTAATAGCCTATAACGGGGAAAAACCGCTCAATTCATGCGTCACTTATAAAGATGAAAACAACAACAATATTGTCTTTCTATTTATATGTAATTAGATTATCTGGAAGAGAAATATGAAAAAAAATTTCCTAAAATATGGAAACATTTCCATCTCTAATTATTTTATTATAATAATAATGTGAAAAGATTTCTTTCTCTTTCCTTAGTCTCACTAATCATTTTCTAATGCGTTTAGGTATTTCACAAAGCATCCCACACACAATGATTATCTAATTGTTACCTCTAAAAAAAGACTATTTCATATAAGCATATTAATAATAATAATAATATTATTATTATTATTATGGAGTTGATAATAGAGGGATTTATGCCATTTATTAAAGTTTTTCTTTAAGTCGGTATTTTCACTTTAATTTGTTTACGTTATTAATAAATTTTTCTCATACGCTTGTAAAGCATTGTAATATATTCACCCACGTTTGCCAAGGAGTTATTTATCTTATATTATCTTTAGTCAACTTATTTAGTACACATATTTACATTAAGTCTGCGGTTTGTTTTATCAAAAATCTTTTCATTTTCTACATTTAACTTACAAATAAATCTGAATTGGATACATCTTAAGCACACAACTGAGTGTTATTGAAAATAAACTTCAGAGTACGATTCTGAATTCCGTATTCTACACAAGTTATAATTCTAAATTGTCTTAATGAAGATGATTTTGTAATGGCATATTCTTAACTTGACGACTTAATAAAAATTACTTTAAAACTTCTAAAAAAGAAATATTTGGAATTACTATTAACACTATGCTATGATTTTGATTATTCTTCTACCTTGTATACCTAAAGTTATGTGTATTTTATAATGCTTAAATTAAACTTCTCATTGAATTCTTCATACGATCTTTTTCTATAATGCGGTTTATTATTCCCTACAATGTAAAAAATAACCTTAAATTAATGAAATCAATAAATTTTTTTTGCATGACAAAAAGTGTATTATTCTTTAACTCCGTAACATATGGAATAGAACCTATGGATTTAACGTGTACAACATGTCAGACATAGGCAATTCGCATAGCATTCAAAAGAATATTAGAAATTTTTCTTTTTTTATATAACTTTTTCCTTATAATTTCGCAAACGTTCTAAGATTATGGCTAATTTTGTACACCACTTCAGCAACATAAATTGTGAGGATCAAAGAAAATGACAAATATAGCATTTGACATTTTCAATGTTTTAAGATGATAATTTAAGATTAGTTAAAATGTTCTACAGTTTAGACATTTTAAGTAATGCCATAGGGACAACATTTTTTCCATTGGTTTGCTTCGTTTTATCTGGAAGTGCATGCATTGGACGTTGCAGCACTCAATAAAGGATGCCTAAGAAACCGCGTATTATAAGCGATTTATATATACCGTAATTTATATATGCATAGATGTAAGTATACATAAATATGCATATATATAGATGCAGGTGAAATTATGTGTAACTCTTTCAATCATGTGCAATTTACCAACATAAACATAATACAATATGGAAATATATTTGACACTAATATTTGATAATTTATTGCATTATTGATATCAGAAACTGAATACAAAAAATTCGAAGGAAAAATATTGTCACATAAAATTACACTATTAGGGTTCGAACAAAAAGCATAATCTTATGAAAATTTTGTATATAACAAATGAACGGATAAAATCTTTAATAATTACATTGGGAAATTATTCACACAATTGTCACATTTCATATAATAAGAGAAATTCATTTTTACTTTTTTTTTTAATTTAAATTCACTTAATATATTTAGAGGTAGAAAGACTGCAATGTATTTTCTATTCTTCTTGTTTTTTTTTTAAGGATGCAAATATATGTATGTAGACGACGTCGTTCTGATACATATGCACACATATTTTTTTTTCTTTATTTTAGCGCAGAAATTCATTCAAAAAGAAGTGCCATTTTCTAAAATGTGTAGTTTGTTTTTTGTAATATGGTGTTTCGTAAAATATAACCAAAATTTTAAAGAATAATTTATACGTACCCAAGTAATATAATACAATTATTAATAGCACTCTTACTTCTTTTCTTTCTTTTCTTTTATGTATGATGATATATATATGAAGAAAACGTTTACCTCCAAATGTGTTTGTAATAATTGTAATGCACATATATGAACTTAAAAATCAGTAATGCCAACATTTAAGCGATGCGTACAACCCAATTTTTGATGATGTTAACTAATGGTAAAATTCACATAATACTTTACTATTACGTTTACTTTGTTCTTATTAACATTTTATTATATGGTGTAAACGGATACAATCAACCAATACTGTATAAATGTTTTAGTCTATAATGTTTACTTTATCATAAAACATAATTCTAGTTGTTTTTTAGTTTTGCTTAAGTTTCCTTTTCAGAGTAAATAAAGAAGTTCAATTAAACAGAAAAAATGACATAGTAAAAGTACAATTCAATTGTACGTTTATTATCTTTTGGTCACTTTAGTTTGTTATTCTCACGTACATATTATGTTTATACTTACACTAAGCGAATAGTAATAGTATTGTAATTTATATACCAAAGCATTCATTATTTTAAAAGCAGAATAAGTAAATTGAAATTAACTGAGACGATATGTTTAAATTATTTAATTCTTTAAAAAATCATTGGAAAAAGTTGACGGTTGCGTGTATACCCGTTGCATATGGATTAAATGCAATTAAAACAAATTACGAGTATGATTACATCCTTTTACCATTTATATGTATTTAATAAACGTATAATTTTCTATGTAAACGTAACATGAACATTTGAATTAATAATATTTTGTAGGATAAAAGAGTATATGCGAAACGTATCTAATGGTCTTGAAAGTAGATCGACTGACAATATGAAAAATATTCTTGTCGTGCTAAATCCAGCAGCAAATTCTAAAAAGTCTGAGAAGATGTTCATTAAATATTGCGAACCATTCTTGCACTTGGCTGGTTTTTATGTGGAAATTATGAAGACCACACAAATTGGTCATGCCAAACACTTAATTGAATCATTAGAAACTTTACCAGATGTTATAGTAATAGCTGGTGGAGATGGCACAGCATCTGAAGTTGTAACTGGTTTATTCCGTAGAAATGATACACCATGCCCAATTGTGATACTACCTTTGGGACAAGGACACGCAAAAAGCATGTCATTCAATAATTCAAAACTAGAGAAGCCAAAATCGGAATTACAATATGTTCAATATTTACATAGCAGTGTAATGCCGTTAATAGAAAATCGTCTAAAAACCAAAAGCATATTTAAGTACGATCTATTAAAAGTTAATGAAGATAAACCTTCTAAACCTATTTATGGCTTACGGCAATTTTCATGGGGTCTCATTAACGACATTGATGCTAATAAAAATAAGTACTGGTACTTTGGATCTGTGAGACATTATGCTGCAGCTTCATTTCAATGGTTTTCTTCCAGCATGATCAATCAGAAAGTGTACGCTAATGTTGTATATACACCGTCCATGTCCCGGTTGTTCAAATTGTATAATAACAGCATCACCTACAACCGTCAAATCAAAATTATCATTCTCAAGTATGTACAATCCTAAAGCCATATATACCAGCACGAATAAGGCCCCAATGCAGCACATAAATAAAGAGTGTAAAATGGAAAACAGTGAGCAGTTTAAAGTTAATCAAATTGATATAATCAGTAATAAAAATGCGCAATTATTTGATGAAATAAATCTTATTCAAATCAAATTTCCAATGGACGATTCGTCATTTTTTAAGTGTATTGAAAGTATTGTTAAACACAATGTGAACCCTTATAAGATAATTCGTTGCCGCACACTAAAAATGTATCCGCGGGAAGGTAATGAAATTGATCATGCAAATAATTCTTATTATATTGATGGTGAGGAGTATGATGTACGCCCAATTGAAATATCATTATTGCCGAATGCTCTTCAAATATTCTGTTGATTAAACTTTATTCCTCCCCTCATGTATTTTAAAAATAAACATTTACTAACAAATACAAATGTTATGCTTATGGTCAAATTATCATTACCCTACATCACTCTGTTTATTGTGGCTAAAAAATTTTTGGGGGACATACGACCGATTTAAAAGTTAGTTATGTGAGGAGAATTCCTTAAAGTGAAAATAAATCAATCTGAAACAAAACTCACAGAATCATTTGGAATGTCAATTGTGTATAATTCATGGGGTACTTTAAGAAGGGATTTTAAAAGTGATATGATCGTAATCACTTTCAATACTGTCCGATTTTATGACTATATAAGTTTCTTTGTCAATTCTCATTAAAATGTCACAAAACTCGCTCTGCAGCTTCATAAAAAGTGGTTATCCAATGACATGGAACGGTCAGACATATGGTGGGAAGTAAAAATAGGCTTTAGTCAAATCTGAATATATCTAAAGCCTATTTTTATTACATCGATTGGTGTAATGAAAGGTGAATGTATCTCAAACCATTCTGGATGGTACAAACATTTGCGCAAACTTATAATATTTTATGCCACAAGTGATATCTAAAATCGTATACTTAGTGGAATTGCCATTAATGAATTAATATGAAAATGATTACAATAAATGATATTTAGAATATTATTCGCATACATGATTCACTCGTTCATCCAATCAAGTCATTTAGATTGTTACTTTGTGTTTTTGTTATTAATAAATATTTTTATTGGCCGAAATTTTTGCTTAACATAACTTATACACATACATATATAATTCATGTGTTTGTTCTACGTATCTTGCCTTTTTTTCTTTTCTTTTTTTCCATTTTTGTTTTGTTTTGTTTTGTTTTGTTTTGTTTTGCTTAGTTTTTTTAATTTAATTATGTGACAATACATGACATGGTTAAGCTTTATTATAGAAAATGGGATGTTGTGCTGTTAATGATAATTGAATAACAATACCCCTGCCGTCTATACGTCAAGCACCTCCACATGAGAATTTCTCATTGGGATTTGTGATAAGTTGACCGCAAGATTTAAGTTCCGTAAATATTTCGGTAAAGAAACCGGGCTCAGCATTAATTCTTAACATTTTATTGCTTAAACGATTCACTATTATTAAACATCTAAAAAGAAATTAAATAAAATAAGAACTCTGTTACTCTATACTTTATAAATACATTGATGTCTAGCATAAATTATATTAAATTTTTTTTTTGGGTAATATGAGCAACATTACCTATCCCAAAATTTTTCTTTAGAGTCCTCAACCAAGAATGGTTTCAATGGGTAACTGATTTCGTTACCCATGTACGAATATGAAAGATAAAGGCATGTTAGAACAGCAGCCTGTAAATCGGATTCTTTAGTTTCTTCACCATCTACCAGTTCTCGTACAAGCATATAAACGAACACAACATTTGCCGGATTTATAAATGCCACATCCTAAGATTATATAATGAATGATAATATAATAGACCTTACAAATATAACTGTCATAATCGATCGAAATCGATTTTTAAATGTTGTCCACTATTTTGCTTAAGATAATGAAAAGTCAAAATAATAAAGTCAAAATGATTTGAAATGTTCGTTATAAGAAAAAAGATTTAAAAAATGTTAAAAAATTTAGGCAAAATTTAGTACAAAATCAAATAAATATTGTGCAATCATTTTTCTATAAAAAAAATGATAGCACAATGTTATCACATTCAAAATTGTACCTTTCTTTAAAAACGAATATTACATGGAAAATACATTTCGGTAAAACATCTTTACCGAAAAAAACACTTATTTGGATATACTTAAGTCGAATTAATAGAACATGATCGATATTATGTCGGTAAAATTTGTATCTCAAGTTAACAAGTTATCTTCTATAAAACGTAAACAAAGTCAAGCCCATCCTTATAAACTTAGTGCCCTGTACCAGAGAGATATAGATTATAATCTACATAATCTATCTAATTATTTCAAGTTAATTTTTTTTTGTACCTTTTTAAGTACTGTTTCATTAAAATCATCGCAATAATAAATTACAAATGAAATGATGGACGGCATTGGTTGTGATGATAAAATACAAATTAATTTACCTGCCAACCCTGTAGTAGAAGACTTCTATCAACTGCTCTTAGCCACATAACAGCATCACCCGCTTCAAAATTTCGCAATTTTTTACATCGATAATGTAGAAAGATACCCAAACATTTTAATAGCTCTGACGTGGAAGCCTTTCGAAAGGTTAAAATAATTTCAGTTATCGTTAAGTTAATTTGATTTTTATTTGATTTAATTTGATTTGGTTTGATTTGATTAGTTTTGAAAAATCTACCTGTATAACAGTTTTTCTAGGGGCATGATTATTAGTTTTCGGTTGAATCTGTGATGGCAATGATAATGTTAATGGTTGCTTTTGTACCAGCTTATTATGTAATAATATATTTGTATTAGTATTCGAATTATTATTATTCACTTTTACCGCATCTAATCCATTCAAATTTTTCTCATTGGTTGCAGTAAAGTATTGTTTAAAAGAATCGTTCACATTTAAATTATGATTACTATTATTATGATCATCAATAAAGTTATTATTATGTTGCAATTTCTTAATATTTTTATCATTGGCAATTGTGGTGTTGGTAACATTGATGTCCCCTCGTAAATTACTTTTTATATTAGTCGTTTGTGTTGCTTGTATTGTTTGTGTTGTTATTATTGCTGATGTTGTTGTTGATGTTGCTGTTGTTGTACAACCATTAGATATTTTTATTCGATTATCGACTTTCTTTTTATTATGAGATGCAATTTTCTTCCATGATAACACATTTATAAATAGTGAATGCTTCTTCAAATTTTTCTCAATTGCATTCTTTTCAGCCAAAATTGTTGCATTATCATAATGTGTTGTATGTGTATCTAAATCATTATTAATTGCCTCTTTCGTACTATTATTTATATGATGAATATTATTTGAGTTAATATAACTAAATTTGATGTTTGAACATCCGGTTAGACCATAATTACCATTACCATTCTTCGAAAATTGATTACCATGCGCCGTTTTATTTTCACGATTTTTAGCATTATTCAATTGTTCGTATGAATAATTATTTAATTGCGAATCTGTATAATTAATAACATGTTCGGGATAACGATCGCTTCTTAAATCACTATGCGTGTTAAATGGAAGCGTATGATGAGCTGTATAAACTGTACTGTGCCGTTCTTTTGGATTTAAGCTTAGCACAGTACCCATTTTAACAACTTAGATACAGTTGTCCCTTACTCCTAAGAAATAAATGTAAATAAGTACATGTCATAAAAGGTAAAATGCGAAATGAAAACAATGATAATAAAAAGACTAAAAAGAAAAAGCATAAATTTTCGTATTATTTATGATATTCAAATGTATTATACATTTGTTAGTGAACATGAACTATAAATTGCACTACAAGCAGCCAGTCAATGATCTCGGCTATCTGTTCATATGCGAAACTTATTATTACATGTAACCATATATTTTAATAAATTTTAATGTATTTGAATTAAATTTGAATTAAAGCACAAACAAAAACAAAAAGTCCAAAAGCTAATTTAATCATCCTGGTTTGTAGTGCCTCTCTAATAATATCTCTATCCAGAATTAACAAGACAACTGAAATTATTCCGATTTTTTTTTTGTATTTTTCTTTCTTAAATAAAGGAACTTGACAGTTGGTGTAGTATTTTAGATAATTTCCACGTGAATTCTCTGTAAGATAATTCTTAAAGAAATTTTATATAAACGCCCAGCATACTCTATTGTAGTATTCTATTGTAAGTTGCACTTTAAAACAAATAATTGATTTGGTAGCCAAAGTTCTGTTGTTTTCATTGTTTTGTTGCATGACTTTCTAAGTATAATTTATAATGAGAATAAGTATTTGAAGTGAAATTAATGTGAACTGTTGACTTATTGGCATGGTCCAAATGCTAAAGTGATAAAGTGATATTGATATTGCGAATTTCTGTAATGTAATCACATGAAATTTTCATTTTTGCTTTTACTCTTTATTTTATATTCTGCACGAGAATTAAAACAAAGACACAAAAATCAAAATAAGTAAAAAAATTATATTTAACTGGGGTCGAATCTTTAATATCCATCTAGATGGGAGTGGGTATCCTGATATTACGAATTTCAGTTTTTCTATAGTAAAAGGAAAACGTAGGCATAAGAAATTGAAAATTCAGTATTATATAATTACACGTAGGCATGGCAAATTTGCATGATTTTTGTACAGATATTGTAGACCAATTGCCTTACTACTTATAAAAAATTTCAGCTTTCTATCTGTTGCAGTTTGTAAAAAAAAACACTAATTAGCTAATTTTGGTTAAGAGAACCGGGATGTACTCGCTTTATGTTATACTGTGGGCGTGTCCTTTTAAATAATTTGGACTATTTTAAATACTAACCTGCCTGTAAGAACTTCCGATGTTACTGGCAAATTTATGCTCGATGCCTCTTTTTTCTGCAACCAACTGAATGTTAACAACATACGGATTAGATGGACAGACAAACAGACATATCTAAATCAATTCAGAATTTGATGATGATCAAGAATTTATATACTTTATAGGATCTACGATGCATTCTTTTGAGTGTTACAAACATTATGATAAAGTGAATATACCCTCTAACTTCTAGATGAGGGAAATTTACTTAAGCACCAGTAAAGTGTTTAAATAAATGTAAGAAAATGGATGAAAGAAAGGTTCATTAATATTTTAATCTGCACTTTGATGAAACATTAAACTGATCTTAATTTTTTTTTTATATGAAATGAAGATAAACATTTATCTTAGAAGCCACCATAATATTTTACTAGAATTAATTGTGTTAAAAGTCAAAGTAAAATACTTGAAAGCAATCACACGAAGAAAAATGAAAAGTGAAAATATAAACACAAAGAAATTAAATTACCAACACTTTGTAATGTTAAAAAGACGATCGAAGCCGACGTTATATACTATCTATATTTCCTGGTACTTGTGATATGATTAAAAACATGATCATAATGAACAAATTATTAAGAAAGGAAATCGATCATTAAATAACACTCGTCCTTATACTAAAACACTTTTTATCTACAAGTTTTTATTATATTACCGCAAAGACAAAAAAAAAATCAAAGAAAATGTAAGCGTATGTTTTGTTCACAAAATAATTACATGGACGATATATTTACCCATGTTCGTAGGTAGAAAAGTCAATAAGCTTCAATTGGCATATTTATGGGGCATAAATTATGAGTTAAATTATGTACAATTTTTTATAATAAACTATAAAGTAAACTAAGTAATATTTATATGAAATTGGATTAAATTCCATCACATCTTGCAGGTATTCAACTACTAATTTAATTTCGAATTTAAACTTTTTTAAAGTAATTACATCGCTGACTAAACCAATGGAAAATTTATTTCCTTCTAAATGTATTCTTCTAAATCGCTTTACAAAAATAATATTTTGTGCATTCGAAAATATGACATGAATGGTTATATTATGAGAGGACTTTGAGGAATATGGAATAATGTGACCTTCATCACTAAATAAATGCGAACATTATTTCACTTCATAGACTTCAATGTATATTAAATTATATTTACAATACAATACTCAATTCATTGGATTATTACCACAAATATTCCATTAACTTATAATTTTATATGCGTATATAAAATGTAACAAAAAAAACTTTTATACATTACTTCCATATAATTCTTAAATATAAACATATACACCTACAATGTATACAGGATAATTCTCATATATGTATCAAGTACACGAGTACATATTATTATTATTATTATTATTATTATTACTATAAAGTTTTTTTAATTCGTGTTTTTTCACTACGCTACACGAAGGAAAGCGTTATTTCTATTGTCATTCACGTGAACTGTGTAATTTGGAATTTTTTTTTTTTTGGTTTTTTGTTTTTTTAAACTAATTAATTACTATTCGCCTAACAAATCCGTTTATAACTATATTTAAAATATTTATTATTGATTATTACCTTTGAGTTTATTTGATGACAAACAACGAAAAAAAACTTGCCCTTCACAAAATTTTCTTAAATATTTCTTTTTTATCAGGTGCTATAATTTTTTATAATAAATTGCGTACAAAACAAAAAAAAATATTTTTGCTTTATTGATTTTAAGTATGCGCAGAATCTAATTTTAAAAGTGGGGGGGACTGAGATTACTGTTCTTTTAAATGGATACTCTCTTCTTTAGGATGATATTAAATTTAACGGTATATCTATTGCACAGTTACTACTACAGTTATTACTAATCAGTTAGTATAGACAAAAACCATTGTACTTTCTTCAATACATATTTAAAACGTGACATTTTGAATTTAGATAAATATTTATGTTTACATCTAAGCACTCTAAATACTCAAGTTTACATTTTCAATAAAAAAATTTCATCGAGATATTAAAAAAATTTCTTAAATAAAATGAAATTAATTCGCCTACTTTCAGCTGAAATTTGAATCTTGAATAACATCGCAAAAATTTGTGCAATTTTTACCGGAGTTTGTAGCCCAGTATGTATACTATATACAAATATAGATGGCTTCTGTATTTTTTGTATAATTTCTACATAAAAAGTACAAAAATTATACTTAGCTTGGACCATATCTTGGATACCCATAACCCAGACACTACTTTTGTACTTTTTGATACACATAGATAACTTGAAGTTGTATAAGTTTTGGTAGGCCTGGCTGATTCGCATGAGGGATTTTCTGAAGACATTGTAGAATAACGGTCTTAATATTGTAAAACAAAATTGCACCTTTCTGTCTGTTTCACTTTGCTATTAATCAGTGAAAAACTATACATTTTTACTTTTCAAGTAAAAATGTACAGTTTTTCTGAGATTACTTTGCACTGTAGGCGTGTCCTTGGACTGACTGTCCGCTCTTAATATCTATTTGCAGGAACTTTCAATGGAAGGAAAAGATCCAGGCTCTCTTAAATTGAGCACACAAATTTGGTGTGTTAAATAACGACTATTAATATCGATCGATTTCTATTAACAATATAATCAAAGTTATAATTTTCTTTAATATAGCCATATTTTTTGAAAAAAATGAAACTTCGTTTAAATATTGTTTATACTTCATTAAAATATTACTTAGTGTAATAATTGTGTAATATAAATAGAAAGGCTTTCACGGATTCAAAAAGCCTTTTAAAGTTGATTAGTATAAATAAGAAATAGATCTATCTCGTCTATCAAAACTGGCGACTAGAGCATAAAATTAGAGTATAAGCCAGATATTTATAAAGGAAATGAGTATATACGCTACACCGATCGTGGTCAATACTAAATATTAAATACCCTACATCACTTTGCATAATGTACAAGTCCAGTAAATGAATTATAATCAGGAAATTAAAAAATTGTAAATTTTAAAGGAATTCAAAGGTGGTTCAAAAATTGAAAATATTTGGGCCCCTTCTTTGTTTCAAAATATACGAACAATAAAATTTGCATTTAAATGTATTCAAAAATTTAACTTTTGTTCATGTAATAATTTTCTTCGATAAAGATCTCATGTAGGTTGTGATCTTACAAATTGCTCTATTCTAATAATTTACAGTAGGTTTTGCCTCTGAGCCAAAATTTACCCACTTAAATGTCTCAAAAGTAACATGGATAGATGGACAAGTTTAAATCGACGCAGAAAGTCATTCTGAATCGATTAGTATAATAAATCCTACGTTTATTTCAAACAGTTCTGCGTGTTACGAACTTTTGCAGAAATTTACAAATTAACTTATATAAATCAGCAGTGATCGTTTAACATTAGACTTCATTCAATATTTGTTGCTTTCTTAAAATCGAGAAATGTTAAGTTACTTATAATTTCAAGGAGAGACTTATTTAAAGACCTGCAGACTACAAATTGTTGATACATTTGATGCAACATTTTTAACATGCTAAAGTTTATTTACTGTAAAATGGATACCAAAGTTAGAGATCAAATCAGATGGCAATAGTATTATGGGTCATATTTTGGAAAATACATAGTACCATTTTCATTCAGAAAAATGAAATTTCTAACAGCGAGTATTACGCAGCTTTACTTTACCGAGGCAAGGTCTTTCATAAAAAGAAAGAAAACAAACTTTGTAATGTCCAAATCCAAATTATGCCTTTAAATATGGTCCTCAGTGACAATAATCAAAATTTTTCATATATAACAAAGCAATAAATCAAATAAAAAAATGATTGCCGAAATCTAGGAATTGAATAGTGTTATAATAAATTTAGGGGGAATTTAAATAGAAAAATTATTATTCCTTGAGGCACTGGACACCACGTTCTATTGTATAATGAATTATTTCGATCTCTTCTTTGCCTTAATTTCTTTAGTCCGAATCACTCGATCTTTCGTAAAAATATTTATGCGATTAAACCATGTTTGATTCATTTAAAAAATTTGCAGCGATTCTTATGAGGAGATTTCAAGAATTATACACATCTTTCAATGTCAGCCTTTTCATATAAAAATAATCACGAAAAAAAATAGATGTTAATAGTTTTTATGACAAATTTTTATCAATTTTAATCTATTTTAAGCACTCAGAATTGTTATATATTTGTACACATAGACATTACATATAAGCATTTACATTTGGATATTATTTAAACATCTTGCACCTCCATAGATGTAGGATTCATTAATATAATGCTTTAATTACACTCGGTGCCCCATGACTCAATGATAGTTTTTTATAATTTTTTAAGAGTACGGTTTTGAAAGCTGCATAATATAATTGCACCTATTTCATTTGCTTATTTTATAAGATCCATTTCGAAGCCATTAAAATATGGATGTTCCAGAATTGCTTTTGCTGATATACGGCGAACCGGATCGTACGTTAACATTTTTTGTATAAGATCCACGCCTTCAAGACTAAGATTTTTCAATTGACTTGTCAATTGATTAACTGACCAGCAAGGGAAAGTGTTTTTATAATCAGGCAATGATGTAACACCTGGCCATATTTCTTCTGTAGGTGTTCTCAAAATTCTAAAATAATAAGAAGAAAGAAATTTGTAAAACATCTATATAACAAAAAAAAAACAGCACTGTTTTTTCATTTGCTACCTAAACATTCGGAATAATTGATCTATTTCTGAATCACCCTGAAACAATGGCTTTCTCGTAGCCATTTCAGCAAATATGCAACCAAGCGACCATATATCAACTGGACATGAATATCTAGTTGATCCCAATAATACTTCTGGTGCTCTATACCATAATGTAACAATTTCATGTGTATATATTCGTATTGGGATACCGAATGATCGTCCCAAACCAAAATCGGCCACTTTAATTATACCATTTTTATCAATTAACAAATTCTGTGGCTTTAGATCACGATGTAACACCCGCCGCCGATGACAAAATAAAATAGCATTTGTTATTTGATAAAGATAACTTCGTACTAATTCTGTATCCATTGGCTTCTCTGATGGCAATGAATCCATGTACTTTTTTAAATCCATTGATAAAAATTCAAATATTAAATAAAGTCGATTTTCTTCCATTAAAACATCTTCCAAGGAAACAATATTAGGATGTTTCAGCTCTTTTAAAAGTGAAATTTCTCTGTAAAATAAACAAAAAAAAAACTTAATGATGATACTTAATCATTAATGAATTATTCCTCAAATTAGTAATTTAACAGTTCTTATAAAGAAAAGAAGAAACTTGCGGCATAAAATGCTGATATATTTTTAGATTTTCGAATTGGTCATATTGTAATTTCTTGTTTCTTCAATAAAAATTTAATTACATTGAATTGTACTTTATTCTTCATACCTTATAGCAGTTGATGGTATACCTTCGTCATCAGATTCTAAACGTATTTTTTTCATAGCAACAATTTGCCCGGTAATTTTATTACGACCTTTATAAACTACGCCATAAGTGCCCTCACCAATTTTCTCAATCTTCTGGAAATCCTCCATTATTATGTACTTATATTGTAATGTATTTCGCTTATTTAAATTAAATAAAGTGCCGCTGAGAATACTTAAAATGCTGAATCCGCCATCTTTCTAAAACTAATAAGTCAAAAGGTGCAAGGTGAACAGAAAATACTTTATTTCATTTGAGTTGTTGTTTAGCACCAACTTGTATTGTACAACATATAGTAAATTCAATAACTGTATGGCAACTATATAAAGTTTATTGCAAGAATAAGGACCCCCTTAATTAGTTTAGAAAGTTTTTGCAGATTCTTGGGTTTCGATTTCTCTGGTATTGTCTTTTTAATCAATTGCTCAATTTGTAAACAAAAATATCTACCAAATGAAAGTATTGTCTTAATCGCCAAAAAGTATGGGTTAACAATTTTTACACAGCTTACTCATGCAGTTTACTTGAAAATGTATTCAATCAAGTCACTAAGAAATAACAATTTCTTATTACAACTTAAGGTAAACATTTAACAGTGCATATTTATGAATCACTTCTTTATGTTGCAGTAACAGTTAATAACTTCATGCAAATATAAAAGTCGTAGAACTGGAAAAAAATTACATATTCATGCAGGACTTCTTCTTAAACTATGTTCAAATTTTTCTTTCATTCATTGAGTTACTTTGAATGAGGGCTGTAAGGTATACATTAAAATAATTTAAAGGATTTTAAATAATCGCGAGAGATCTTGCTTTCTTTTGCTGAAAAAGGTTCATCATATTGTTGTAAAAATGTCGAAAGGACGTGGACGTTTTTTAACTTTGGAATCAGAGTCGACAACTTCAGCAAGTTGTTTGGTGTCAAGTAAAGATAGCGGTTTAGGTACACCCACAATTACAGGTAAAAGTCAACCTATTGGCCGTGGAAAACTTTTAGAAGATCTATCACAAACGTCATCCGGTATAGTACCTTCACTAAGTTGCAGACGTGGTCGTGGTATTTTAACGATTCAGAGCATGCTGGATAAGATTGATTTGTCTAGCCCTAGTGAAAAATCCTCATATTGCGGTGAAGAGAAAAGCCAGTATACAACTGAAAAAAAAAGTGAAAGTGATTCCCCTAGTCAAACTTCAATATTTCATACCGTTAAAACAACTCACGGAACCATTGGTAAGGACACAAATGTAATTTACATAATATTAATAATTCAATACACCAAAAATGTTAGAATTAGGCTATTAAGTATCTTACATCACTTCTTCTAACATAAATGACATCAATTTAAAGTGCAGAATTTGTACAATGCTAATTGCCAAGGGAACTTATAAAAAGAGATGTATTAAATAGACGACTTTTTACATACAAATTTATTACGATGAAATAATATTTTGTACCGGTTGTAAGGAATATATTATCAACATAATGACTTTTATCGATTTTCGGATCAAAATCCCCTTACTTTACAAGGTTCATATAAATTTTCATGCAATCGGCAGCACATAATTTGCCACAATAAAAAAGTATGTCTAAACTGATTCAGATTTTTGATGCTGATCAAGAATATATAGACTTTGTTTTTGGTGTTAGACACATAATGATAAAATGAGTATATCCCCAACCTCTGGATATTGGGTATAACAATGGGAAAATAATTAATTAATATTTTCAGGAAAACCTATTAGTCTAGCGTGTAATTATATAAGACTGACGTCTGATCCAAATAAAGGCGTTTATGAATATGAAGTGTGTTTTGTACCAAATGTTGATTCAATTCATTTGCGTATAAAATATTTGAACGAACATCGAGAGAAATTTGGTGGAACTAAGACGTTTGATGGCAGAATATTGTATTTGCCTATTTTGTTAAAAAATAAATTAACAACATTTCTATCACGAAATGCATCTGATGGCACTGATATAGAGATTCGTATATTATTTAAAAGGAAAGAATCGTTAAAAAATTGTATTCAATTGTATAATATATTATTCGATCGAGTAATGAAGTCTCTCAATTATGTACGTTTTGATCGCAAACAGTACGATCCCACTTGCCCAAAAATCATACCACAACATAAATTGGAAGTTTGGCCTGGTTATGTAACAGCTGTTAATGAATATAAAGGTGGCCTCTTATTGAATTGTGATGTTTCGCATCGTTTATTGTGTCAGAAAACAGTTTTAGAAACATTTGTTGAAATATATAAAAGTAATTCGCAAAATTTCGTCGATAATGCAAAGAGAGCTCTACTTGGTTCCACAGTATTAACCAGATATAATAATAGATATTATCGTATTGATGATATCGCTTTCGATAAAAATCCGCAAACAACTTTTCAAACTAATAATGGTCCAATCAGTTTTATGGATTATTATCGGACTAATTACAACATTCAGATTACAGATAAACGTCAACCATTAATAATTAGCATACAAAAACAAAGGAAAAGTAATAGTATGAAAACGGAAGATATTGTATTATGTTTAATACCGGAATTGTGCTATTTAACGGGTTTACGTGATGACATCAGATCTGACAATCGCTTAATGAGAGAAATTGCCACATTCACTCAGGTTTCACCAAATCAGCGTCTACAAGCTTTAGAAAAGTTTTATACAAATGTCAATGAATCTAAGGAAGCTAGCCAAATATTAAACGATTGGGGATTAAAATTGGCTCGAAATTGTGAAAGAATTGAGGGAAGAATACTTCCTGAGGAGAAAGTGCATTTTGCTGAGAGAGGATTTGATGTTGGACCCAATGCAGAATTCTCTAAATATGTAACAACGAATAAGTGCCTTGAAGTTGTGTCAATAGTTAACTGGTTATTAGTATATTGTAAGCAAAATTGTAGAATCGCTAAAACATTTTGTGATAATTTGGAAAAAAGTACTTACTCATTTGGTATGAAAATGCATAAACCGAAAAGTATTATTTTGGATAATGATCGTATAGAAACATTTATAAAAGCACTACGGCAAAATATTACTAAAGAAATGGCAATAGTTGTATGTATCTCACCCACCAATAGAGATGATAGGTATAGTGCTATAAAAAAAATTTGCTGTGCTGAAATGCCAGTGCCATCACAGGTAAGTTAAATTTGTTAGCTACTTTTCATTAAAATTTTTCAAATGAAATATTTTACCTTCATATAAACCTATGCCACATATCTTAACAATGATTTTACAATCTTTAAGAGGATAATAATTTTTTGCTCTATATTAAATTACATCCTGCAAGACTTGTGGTGTAGAATATTATACGTTTGCGTAGATCTAGTTAGATCCATTTTTTGTTATATAAGCAACTGGATTCAGAATAAACTTAAATCAAATATAACGGCTCTGTTGCCTACCCATGTAAATTTTGAAACATTTTGTTTTTAATTAATCCAGGCAAATCTGTCTGTGTGTTTTGATAATACGAGCTTTTAGTCTTACATATATTCGCATGCCCAGGATTTAGAGGTTAAGGGTATATTCATTTTGTCATTTCTAAAAGAAAGCGTAGTAGATCGTACAAAGAATATATGTTGATTCGCATCAAATTCTGAGTTAATTATACATGTCTATCCGTCTATCTGTGTATTCTTAACATTTTGCCGGTCGCAAAAGAAGAGATATCTAGCACAAATTTCTCAGAAACACTGGAAATTCTTGCAGGCAGGTAGATATTGAAAATGGTCAAAATTAGTCAAAGGACACGTCCACAGTGCAATATTAAACGATAAAACCTCGATTCTACTAACTAAAAATATTTTTTCGCTCATTATTTGCAAACCATAAAAGATAGAAAGCTGAAATTTTGTACAAGTAATAAAGTCATTTGTCTTCAACAACTATCCAAATATCATACAAATCAGCTACGTTTATGCAAAGCTTTTACCAATTAGATGGTTAGTTCACTGGCACCTAATTCAATTACATGTTTAGACTGATGAATACTTTTTGCTAAAGAGCGGTCGAAACGTCTTTTCGCAAATTTTACAATACTTACAATACTTTTGATAACTTTAGTAGAAAATGTTTACAATTTAGATAACTGTTGTAATTTAATCATTACCATAAAAAAATTGGTTATGATTTTTATAATTTAAACAAGTTGAAATTTTAATTAATCACCAGTCAACTCTAATTATCACCCATAATTATAAACAATGAATAGAATTGTTTGTTTTTTTTTTTTAGGAATTTATATTATTACTATTAATTGATGAACACTTTTTTAGGTAATAAATGCTCGAACACTACAAAATGAAAGTAAAAATCGCGCAATTGTACAAAAGATCGCCTTGCAAATGAATTGCAAAGTTGGAGGCTCGCTGTGGACTATTCATATACCATTTCAAAAAGTTATGGTATGTGGCATTGATGTTTACCATGAAAAGACAGTGAAAAAGTGCAATTCTGTAGCTGGTAAGTTAAAAAGCTTATCATTTTTTCCTTTTAAGAGCGCTATTTTGATGCGTTTAACGATTTACATGTGTGCCGCACTTTGAGTACAACTTTGTACCGATTTTTATCAAAAAATATATAAAGTAAATATTTTCATATAAAATATCTTTACAAAATAGTAAAAGTGTTAAAAAAATACCGCTTTGGTTCAAATTTTGCACAATAATTTAGTGGACTAAAATACGGCTCTCATTTTTTTCATATAAAAGCCTTTTATAAAATAAAAAGTTATGCGGGAAGTAATTATAAAAATAGTTCGACCTTATACATAAGTATTATCATTTATCTTTGAACCAAAAACAAGTTCACATGCCAAATTTCATGCAAATATCTCTAAAATTACCGTCTGCTCTTTGATAACAAATTTTCGTAGACAGACAGCTTACAAATAGACCGACACGAACAATATAATCAAAAGTGTATTTATATTAAGCTAAACATCAAAGTTTTTGTCATCTTATTTAAAAAATTTGAAGTTACATGAATCATTTATTACCTTTAGTTTTTATGTATCACTTTGTGCACTTTTGCACACTTATTTTGTGTAGCATTTGTTGCCTCGCTTAATAAAAGTTATACGAAATGGTACAGCAAAGCAGTTATACAAAGTAAAGGCGAAGAGATTCTGAGTGGATTATGTGTCTCCTTTATAGATGCATTAAGAGCATATCACAAGGAAAATAACATTTATCCCGAAAACGTTATTATTTACAGGTAAATTGTACTTTTTATAGTTTTTTAACTAATGCATAATAATTTCTAAAAAAAAAAAAAAAAAAAAACTTTGTTTATATTTACAGAGATGGCGTCGGTGATGGTCAGTTGAAAATTTGTGAAAGTCATGAAATTCCTCAATTCGAGAAGGCGTGTATGATGAACTTGGGTCATTTAATAAAAATTACATTCATTGTTGTGCAGAAACGTATAAATACACGGTATTTTAAAGTGCGTATCTTTGATGTACCATGGCAATGTAAAAAACATGAAATTTTAAGTGTTAATCAAAAAGATTAATTGCTTATTATTATGTTATTTTTATCTTTAGGAGAGTACTAGGTCGTTGGAAAATGTTAATCCTGGCACCGTTGTAGATGACACAATAACTCGGGCTAACTTGTACGATTTTTTTTTAGTTTCACAAAATGTTCGTCAAGGTACTGCTACGCCTACACATTACGTGGTATTACGAGATGATGGCCATTTTAAGCCAGATATAATACAAAGGCTTAGTTATAAATTATGTTTCTTATATTACAATTGGCCTGGTACAGTACGCATACCAGCTTGCTGTCAGGTAAAAACAAATGAATTTATTCGCGTCATCAATTGAGTTTTTCATTTTTTTTTGTTTTGGTTCCTTGCTATTTATTTTTAGTATGCACACAAAATGGCATATTTAGTGGGTCAAAGTATACAGCGCCCAACGGCTGAAGAATTATCAACAAAATTATTTTATTTATAAGTTTATGTAACACTCTCTATGCCATCTAGAATGCTGAATCGATTGTGCCAACATTATTATTATTATTTGTGGTGCAAGCATTATAAGTAACATTTAGAAGAGTTTAAGATAGATCCATCTTTTATTGTATTACCAATCCACTCAGAATTGTATATTGAACCGATATAAGAATGTCGGTCCGTCGCATACTTTAAGATATTTACACGAACTCTCTACAAGATGATTGAGTTCTGCCTCCTTGTACAATTACTCATCCCATAACGGTTTTTTTGGAAAAAAAATTTTGCTCACAAATAATTTGAGGAAGATTGATCCATTTTTTGGACTCCATCCAACCATTCAACAAACTTATCAAATCATTCAAAAATTACTTGCCATTATTGTTCTGAACTTTTTTTTATCATATTACACAGAGTGATATGCAGTTTTTAAATTTTTAAGACTCCAACCAATTTGTTTTCTTATCTATTTTTATTCGTTTTTAATTAATTTTATTTAAAATTCATTTCCTAACGTTTCACTTCTATTTGAATTTGCTTTACTATTAATATTAAGTGTGTACCATTCCCACTGTCACATTGACATCAATTTCACGCAAGTTTTTCACACTTATATGATAAATTTATATGATGCTTTTATATGATGTATTTATATGATGAATTTACAAAGGACAACATTTGCTGGACAGTAAAAAATCAATGGAACAGCTTGAATTTTCCTTTTTTTTTATTTTGTGCTATTAATTAATTCCATTGATGACGGGAACCAAAGACTAAAATAATAATTTTGCAATTTTTTTGATGAATTGTTTAATTTTATTTCGTCATCATTAGATAATAATTAGAATGAAATTAATTGAAATTAATTGAATTTATTTAAAATAAATTTTAGAGATGTAAATTTTAACTACAATTTTAAATTGTCATAGGTTAGTTGTGTATTGCTATATTATCAATTTTATGTGATAAATGCGTAAAAATTAACATAAGCCAAGCTAATTATCTCATCTCTGTATATGCGCATTCGTAAAAGTGAAGAAACTTATATCTTTGATATAATAACATGACGCTATATTAATTTCCACTGAACAAGGGAGAATGTATAGTTAAATGGATTCCAGATTTGTTATTGCTTAAGGAAATATAAATATAAATATATATATATATATATATATATGTAATGAAATTTCTATAATAAATGAAATTTCTGAAAGCTTTTGTTTTCTTCAATTGCTATTCAATTTTAATTAGTAAGTTTTTCTCCATGTAACTTTGGAAAAATTCTGAAAAATATTGCTCTTAATTTTTGTCAAATGAAAGTATCTCATTAAAGTGATTGTAGGGAAATCATAAATGAAATCTTATATATAAATATAAATGTAACAGTAGTAGTTGTAGTCTTCGATTAATAATTGTAGAATTCACTTGAAATAAAAACAACTTTAATTTCATCATTCACCTCTATTTAACAATTGTTTTGTTTCTGGTTTTCTTTTTTCTTTTTATTCATTTTAAGTGACATCTATTTAATATTTTTTGTATACATATTATGTACATAGATATTATGAACAGGCATATATATATATATATATATATATATGTATTATTTACAAATGACCTTAATCGTGATGGTCAAAGTCTATTTTAGCATAGGAATTTTTGATCATCAATAATGATGGAGGAGTATCGTTTGTAACGGCAACATGGCTATTATGCACTTTATTGGATAATGGAAATGAGTCTCTATTACCACACATAGGTAAATCTAAGCTGGCATAGTATAAGCTATGAATTGGAGGTGGAGGGAGCGCTGATAATGTTTTTATCGTGCTTATATTGCTCTTTAATCTTGATATATCCAATGTTGTTTTTGTTGATGTTGCTGTTGTTATTGCTGTTGTTGTTGCATGTAATATTTCTGCACAATCAGCATTCGAGTGATGATTTATAATATTATTGAAGGAGAATTCATTATTTTGCGTAACATCAAGATTATCAATTTCATTAATATTTTTCAAATGTATTAATCTACTTGTAATATTTTGAATGATCGTATCATGTTTTTCTTTATATTTCCCATTCGTTGTATCACCTTCTATCGATATGAGTTTTTCATTCATACAATAATCTAGGTCGGGTTTTATTAAATTAACATTTTCAGTTGCGGTTATTAATGTTGGAGTAGCTGTTGTCATTAGCGTTAGCGTTGATTTATCTAGTGATGTTTTATTAAGAGTTTTTACTATTTCACTACTACCGGTAAATTTAGTGGTAACATCATTACTTTTATTTTTATTTGATGATGATGACGATAACGTCAAGCATGTGCCATAATGAATTGAATTTATATCTGGGGAATTATAATTATTCATATTTGTATTATTACTGGATGCATTTAGCATTGTACCCCTGACATTGACACCATTATTGACACCACCACCACCACTATTACCACAAAGTAAACCATTTTTCATTGTTGTTGATTTTATGGCAATCGGTTTCATTTCTAAATAGCCATTATCAGTTTGAGATACTCCAATAACCATTAAATCTTTTAACGAATCTTCATTACGATTATCCGTAGTTAATTTAACATCATTTGATGTTTTAATTTCTTTTGATGGTGGAAGCTTATTATTACAATATTTTCGTTCAGTTTGTTTGGTAAAATCAATTTCCATAAGATCACTCATACGTTCCGCTGAAGTATTTTGATATTTATTAATTAGTAATGGGGCACTTATTGATTTTTTATTTGACATTATATCCATCATATAATGTACGCTCCCATTGTTATTGTTATTCAAATTTAATTTATGTGTTCGTATGGCATCACATTTCGATATTTTCGCCCTTGAACCAACTGAAAATGCTCTTACACGATTTGAGCTATTATCATTGGATTGTTTTTCCTTTAAACTTTGCACATGACTATGTTGCACTTTATTGCCCACTGAATACGCACGAACCGGCCTCATACCATTCAATTCCGTATCAGCAAATGATTCTTTTGATTCTGACAAGAATTTTGAAAATGTCCCACTTGAACACTCTGCTTGATTCGATAAATTTCCAGTTATTTTCGAGGAGTATTTTCCTGTATCGCTATTAACGCTGCGTGCATTATCTTCAATAAAACAAGCGAGAAAATTACTTACGATTAGAAATCGTTGGCGCTTTTCACACTATAATCGTATGCGATGCATTCAATGAAAATAAATAGTGAGTTATATCTAAATGATTACAATTCAATAAATTATAAAATGTAGTGTAAAAAAGCGAATTAAATTTTCTGTATTCCTACAAAATTTCTAAATTAATTTATGCAAATGTTCCCAACACTCATAAAAATGGATATAAATGCATACGTATTTTATTATACTAATTAATTTAGAATAACCGATGAATTTATTTACCAGCCTTTCTGTCTGGGGTCTGCTTATGTAAACTTTTTTTATACGCACCATCGGAAGGTGGGCGTTGCAGACCCTATAAAATGTATATCTTCTTGATCAGCATCAAATTTTGAATCCATTAAGAATTGACTGTACATCTATGTGTCTGTCTGTTATAAACATTCTCGTGGTTGTAAAATTTGATATATTAAATTTAAATTTGATAGAATCATTGAAAATTCTTGCACGCAAGTTGGGATTGACAGTCGCTTAAAAAATCGTTTAAAGGAAACGCCCACAGTGCAAAATAAATTAAAGGCATCTCTTTTTTTTTAAGTAACGTAAGATAGTTTTTTACTCATCATTTGTAAATTATAAAATATAGAAAAAGAAAGTTGAAATTTTGCACAGGGGCGTTATTGATCTACAATGTAAACATGCAAATCGGGTAGACCTACGCAAAATTATACAATGCCAAAATTTCATAATTTTATGCTTACATTTTCGTTTTACTACTGAAAAACTCAATCAGCCTTTAAATAAAAATATCATAGTGTTTGGTGTGGTGGGTATCCAAGATTAACCACTAACCAAATATAATTTTCTTACTTGTTTATTATACAAGTTGTAATTTTTAAGTTGATAAAATTTAATATACAAACCAAATTTGATCTATGATGCAACCCATTGAAAGTGTTTAAGTATCGCATAACGATTTGTGGTCACTTTGTGTGACAAAAATTTACAATTTGGAATATTCTGTTTTAATAAGAAACGTTTTAGAGTAATTTCTTTCATGCTTTAAGTTAACAAATATGACGAAAACTACATGCAAAATTTGAATTAGATTGAACTAAAAAGTGACATTCTTGAATTTTTTCAAAATTTCAATTTCCATCATGTTAGACTACGTACAAGTGTAGAAAATTTAATAATTATAAAAGTTTTTATAAAAACCACTTAGACATCTCTGTACACTCTTGTTCAAATATCAAATTTGAAATGCATTATTTACATAGATATTTATGACATTTGTAAGAGTTCAAACAATATTCATGATTGAAGTTTTTAAACTTTATTTTTAATACGGCAATAAACTACTTTGCATAATTAAAATATGTACAGAACTTTACAACAACAAAATGACTTTTAAACGACAAAAGATTTTCTTCTTTCTTCTCCTAAACTATTATTACAAATGATATAAAAAAAACATAGCATTAATTTATTTACTTAATGATGTTTTGCACAATAATCTAGTTAATCTTATTAATTTCATTATTTTTATGAACGTACCATTTGTTTTCACATCTTGTTGAATTTTAATGTTTGTATCCGAATATGAGGGTTCTTCGGCGCTCTCTTCAGGTATAACTTCATCTGATGCACGTGTACTACAGAAAATAAGTAAACAAATTCATACTTGAATGTCTTTTGTTAAATATTAAATATTCTTAACATAAAATGCCTATAACTTTTTATACCCACCATCCAGATATTTCGGAAGTACTTATTTTGTATTTACTTTTGTAACATTTAGAAGGAGACCATATAAAGTATGTGTACATTTCTGATCAGCACTAAATTCTGACACGTTTTAGACATGTCCGTTTGTCTGTATAAACACTTTCTTGGTCGTAAAAGTTATATGAAAGTTATATAAAAAATACAATAGATAGACACTTGAAATTGTGCTATCACGCTAAAATTTTTTGAATCGGTCACGCCTACCAGAAGTTATACAACATCAAATTTTCTTTAAGTTTTTACAACCTCTACCGCTTGTGGCACAGAGTATTGTAACTTTGTGTGGATAAATTGAACATTCAGAAGGAGTTGACTCAGAATCATTTTCTAAATTGATTTAAGCATGTTTATCCGTCCATTATCTGTCGTCCAATCTGCAGATCCTAATTTTTAAGATAATTTAATGATCATAATTCTATGATTTCAATTTTTCTCATATAAAAAAGTATATAAAGATTAATTTTGAATGTAAAATCTAAGCATGTTATACTTGATTTTTGAAAAAATAGAAAAATAAGAAAACTGCAAAAAATAATTAAGCTTTCTGCATATTAGTACTATGTGCGTATTTTTCAATATTTTTTCTTAATTTCAGAAATAAGTTGAACAAAACTAGTAAGAAAATTATATTTAGCTGGATATAAATTTTGGATTGCCAACCCCACGTAAACCACCAAGTAACTCTTCGTTACTTTGTAGTGCAGACAGAGTAACATCATGCACTATTTCAAAGTTGCATATAAAAATTTAAACAAGTAAAAGCAGAATTTGATATAAAATATTGTCAACAACATCAATAACATCAAGTAGACGTCAATTCTAGTCGATGTTAGGCAGATATAGTGAGATAATATTTTTTATATTTTTTTATTCTACCTTTTTTTATTTTGTTTTGGAAAGAAGTATTTGGCAGGCGTTGCCGATTTTAATCATATTTGGACATGTATTTTGACATAAGGTACACGTCCAAAACTTCAGTTGTCTATCTAATGTACTTATTAAAAAAGTGAATTGATTTTTGGACAAACATTGTAAAATCATGGCTTTAATATTTTTGTAAAAAGAAAAGTTCAGTTTTTAACTTGGTTTCATTTTTCCTTAAATAACAGTTCAAATGAGTCTCAGTTTTCGTTGCACGTTGTGGATGCGTCCTTTAACCGATTTAAACGATTTTCAATATCAATCAACTTATACGAATTTCCAATGTTTCCACCAAATTTGAAGCTTTTTTGAGATCCACAAAATGTTTACTATAAAGGGGCAGACATGTCTATATCAATTCAGAATTTGATGGTTCTCAAATATATACTTTCTTAGAATTTATGAAGCGCTTCGTTGTAGGCGTTGCAAATACAATGACAAAGCAAGTACATCTTCAACCTTTAGGTGGTAGGTATACTAAAGTGCTAAAAAAAAGTGGAGATAAATTGTGTTACCTTAATCGATAAGGCATAAACATAAAACTCTCATCTGAATCATCGATACTTATTGACGATTCCTCACTTTCTGAGCACATAATAGGTGGGCTAATGCTCAGTCTAGGATTCATATGTGAGCGATAAGTAGTCAATGATGGATTGTTTTTCAAAATATGATTACTGCTGCATTCACTTGACGAACGATTTCTAGATGGTAGGCTATCGCATCTTTCTCTAATATATGTGGCGGCATTTGGAAGTGAATTATTTGCTGTGGTACAACTATTAATTGTTCTCCTTTCGTTTAAAGGCTTTGAAGCTTCTGTTGCTGAAGAAGAACGTTTTCTCATTGGTTCATCCGGTAATTCATTTCTGGATGTCATTTTGCTACAAAAATAGTGTAATTAATTATTGATGTCGTGCTTTATTTAACTCCTGGACACTACATAAAAGTTATATAATCGAAAACCAGAGGAAATGTTATAGTGTACTCGATCATGTTCTTCCTCTTAATTATCCTACACTATTTAGTTTAATATCATTAAAAAGTCAAACCTTGCAAAGTCATTCTACTAAGAAAATATTATATATATTTGGCTTTGGCCAAATATAGTTAGGTGCCAGGTTAGTTAATTAGTTAGTTATCACTGCTTGATACATTGCCTTATAGGCAGAATACTATCACAATTAAAATTTGCGGGCAATGGAATAACCATGATGCAAAACTTTGTTATTTCAAGACTTTAATAACCGACTTTTCTAATATTTGAAAGGGTGATAAAGTATGCACTACTTTCAGGAATTTGTATAGCAATGGTGCCCGATTTGTATCCGACTGTGAATTCAATATTTAACAGAATTCAGCCTTAAAATTTACGCATTCAATCAATAAAAAACAAAAATATGCTTTCAGTTTAAGGAGCAACTGTTCGAACTATTCGGCCCACTAATATTGGCACCCACTACTAAGATACGTCAATAATACGTATTTTAAATTTCTCTAGACGTTTTTCTTCGAAAGATGAGAGTCCCAATAGTTCACACAGTCTAGTATTGAAATCGCCATTGAACGTATAAGATCTCCATCTCAAATCTAACTAACTAACCGTCTCTTCTACATTCATGTATCTTTATAAGTAGCAATTTACAACTTGTGAGATAGTTTCTTAAAATTTTTGTACAAATGTTTGCATTCATTTCAAGACAATTCGATTACAAGCGCAATAACTTGCATTTGTTATTGCAATAAAGAGATACATTTTATACAAAATGTTAGATGAAAAATTACCTAAGAATCATTTTATGCATATGTTGTGCAATTATAGAATCTTCTGTTTCCATCCAAATCTCACCAGGACCTAGGATACTTTGTCTACCAATTTCCATATAAAATATACACTGTGAATCTCCACATCTAATGAGTAAAAGAAAATTACCAATGAAATTACAAATCATTTTTTATTATAGTTATTTTAAAATAATCTATCAATCGTAGATTTTGACTGATTAAATTCATATAAACACTTCCTGAAGTTCTGGCAATAACCTTAAGTTCAGTATATAATTTCATTTTTGGTGTTTATATTTTGTATGCCCTTCAGTCACTACTTTTTAAAGAATTTATTTTTAATTATTACAGTTTTTAAGGGTTTAATTTACCTTCTAATAGTTGTAAGTAAAACTTCAGCTGTTGGTAATCTTTGATCGGTAAGAATATTTTTATCTGTTGTTATTTTAATAAACGTAACAGATTTGTTGGCCAAGCAAACATGATAGTTTCCAAATAACCATTTGTGCTCTGCTAAACTTTTCTTTTGTATATTAACTTGCCAAACGTGATCTAATGAAAAATTGAAAAAGGAAAATACTTAAATATGCTCAAATAGAAGAGCGTTTAATATCCTGCACCTCAAATCAAATATGACAAAATATGACAAAACGCTACAATATCAATTATTGAATATTTGAATTTATGAAAACTTAATTCTATAAATGAATGGAATTGAAAAAACTATATTTAACTTTTAAACTTAATAAATCAAGTAACAACAGCATTTCAGCTATTTTTTTTTTTATATAGAACAATCTCTAATTTTAACACCAGCGAAAGTGTTTGCATATTTTATTTTTGGACATACAGAGAACAACTGCACAGGATAATTTAAGTAGATAACTTTACTAGATGATTTAGAGATGTAAATTACTTGAAAAAGAAACCTAAACGTGAGAGTTCAATATCCTTTAATTTTAAATGAATTCAATAGAATATGGATATTTCACATAAGTATCTGAATTTAATAAACTTAATACCTAATAACAAAATCAACTGTGCTTGCTCTCAGTCTCGTTACTATTAAAACCATAACATGATAATTTTCCATCAAATTAAAATTAAAATGAAAATTGTATAAAAAAAATATACAAACAATTTATTTGTAATAATAATAGTCTTAATTTTAATTTTGAACTTCTAAAACCTTGAATGTACATGAATGAATTAAGACGTAAAGATTCGTTTACAATTTTACTTTGTAAAATTGTTTACATGAATATTAATATTCCCGATTGTGATGAACTTACCAAACGGTGGCAAATCCCATTCATTTACAACTCTCCTTTGTAATGATAATAACGTACTCAACCATTTATTCATTTCATCTTCAGCTTCTATAACAATACCTAAAGCGCCTTCTTTAGTTGAGAGTGCTATAACAAAATCATATTTGGTATCTAAACGTCTATTGATGTTAAAACAATTTTTCAATTTTATAGCTTTTTTGGCATTAAATCCCGAACGAAATTTTTTCTCATTATCATAATATTCCAAGCGTGCTACATTCTGTATCGTATCTTTAAATAGAACAAAAAATTTTTTTTTCATGGTTTTTAACTTTTTATGATAACCGCATAATACAAGACCGTTCTCATTGTTATATTCAAAATTTGATTTCATCATTGCTTTTTCTTTGCTACTCTTCTCTTTTCTTTTCCTTTTATTTTATTTCTTTTTTAAATCTGTAACGAAAAAACACTTTGTAATAGAAAATGAAATTATTAATAGATTGTGATTTTAATGGGAAACATGTACATTTAATAAATGTTTGACCAAATGCTAGATAATGTTAAATCAATAATAATCAAATTTCCCATAAATTTTATTAGTTTTGTTTAAAGTTGATAGGTGATTCCTTAATAGACCTAAATCTATACGTATATCAAATCATTGTAAATAAAATATCATATACAATATATACATATACATTTTTATTTATGTGTTAATTTCTTAATCATTTGAAAAGACAGTTTACAAAACATACGGATTGACTGACTTTAGTCATCCCGCTTTAAGAATGACCAAAACAAAACAACAAACTTGCTATAGTTGTTGCAAGAATGTTTGTAAAATATATATACAAGTGTAAAGTATATTTTTTTCTTAGATTTCGATTTTTATTTAGACTATAGACCATAAAATAACAACAAACGAACAATACGAACAAAATACAAATACATATTTTTCCTTTTGTATTATTTTTCTTATATTTGCTTCTTTGATGAAAGCAAACATCCTGAATATTATAAGCATATTTCAAATGCAATGACGAAATATTAAGGTTTTTAGTGACGGAAATCTGTGTTGTGTTATAAGAATTTCCATATCATTTAAAAATATTTTATAAGGCATATAATAAACACTTTAAATAGAACTATTCATTAATGAAGAATCCGAGTAACAACAACAAAAAGAAGTCTAATCGGTCATAAAATGTGTACAATGGTTATACCAACCCTTCGCCTAGTTAAAACGTAATAAAAGATATGCAAAAAAACAACAAAGCATAAAATACTACGTATATAGAGTACACATTAGATATATTCATATACATATACATATACATGTACATATGTAGATATTTAAACATATGAATACGCATTTTAGCCAATTGCTTCTTTTATTTACACCTTTTCTACACATTTACTACTATTTATATGTATTTATTATTGTTATTTTCTTTTTCTTTATGTTTTTTCATTTTCTTTTTTCATTTTCTGAACAGATTAATAAAAAAAACTTCCACAATTTACCTTTTTATATTTTAATGGTCACATATATATTTAGGTATTTATTATATATATTTGTATATATATATATGTACATATTTCAATAGATTCTGTTATTTGTGTTTCTCTTTTTAATATATTTTCCGTATTTTCCGTATATTTCACTTTAGCAGCTATTGCTCTTGCATTATTTTTTTACTTGTATTTATGTATATAATATGTGTAGATTTAGCATTTTTAATTGCGTAGTTCGACGGAATCTAATGGATTATTAATTTGACAATTTTATGAATATACATATGCATACATATATGTATAAATATATATACATATATATATATGTGCATACGTAAATATATACATAACAAATATATCATATATTTATATATATATAATGTATATATATTCTTTTAATCTACAATACAAAAGGAAGTAGCCAGCCTATTTGAAAAAATTTTTCGCACACATTTTTCTCAGAGCACATAAAAAACAAATATATTGCTTAAGTTTCAATTTCATTTCATATCTCTTGGTTATTTTCATTTCTTTTTAAATAGTTCTATTTACCCTTTTAAAATATAAATGTCACATTCCATATAAAGAAACTTTAAAGAAGTAGCAAGTGGGTTGTTTTTTATATCTACATTCATATGATTTTATGCACTTAGAGGATTTAAAAGAAATTTTTAAGAAATCTTAAAGAAACGTTTGTTTAAAATTCAATTATTAATTAATCTTTGTAAGCTGATCCAGTTGTTTACTCCTTGCACAATGTTGAAACGTACAGCTTATGTATATTAAAGAAATTGCAAAAAATATTGTAATATACGTATTTATATATTTATTTTAATAATAATTAAACATTAATAATAGAGCGTTTATTTTATTAAATTGCTCTAAGTGACATATTTCTTTTCATTTACACAATTCTAGTAGTTTTAAAATGCCGTAGTTGCCAATTCATTGAAAAAAGCAATTTCACATTGAATGAAAATCTTTCTTGCTACATTTGTTACTGTAACAAATTGTAAGAAATTCAATGTAAATATTATTGTGATTTGGTTTTTGCGCAACTGGAAACTTCATGCATTTTCAAACGCATTCCAAAAGTTTAGAATTTTTTAAAGCATGTGTGATTATAATTGATAATTTAGTAAAATCTTTAATAAAAAAATGGTACGGAAATTATATAATCTATAAAATATCGGGATTTTTAAATTCATATTGTTCTCTTCTTATTTCGACTTCATATATTCTTGTACATTCTGCTTTATTTGATAATGATGAAGAAACGTGAAAATCACCAAGTAATTGGATATATTCTCGCCAAAGATAGAAGTATAACGCAAAAATTTGTCCAATGGTGTTTGAAGCATGCCACATATAGATCATTACATACGCATTGTAAAGCGTTAGAAATATCATGTAATGGAATTATATGGCTTTCAATATGGATAGCTTTTATTTGGTTGGCAAATAGCAGTTCATTGTATCAAATGCAATTGAATTTTTTAATTGGTTTATTTTTGGATATAATTGTAATAGCATTTGCGAAAGCGTTTACTAGACGACGCAGGCCATCTGCAAATGACAACAGTATCTTAACTATAGGACCAGATAAATATAGTTTTCCTTCAGGTCACGCATCCAGATGTTCTTTCATTGTATACTTCTTTGTATTATGTTATCCCATAGCAACTATATTTTACTTACCATTAACTGCGTGGTGCTTTAGTGTGTGTTTATCCAGAATATTGATGCGACGCCATTATATTCTAGATGTTATTTGTGGCATTTTGCTTGGATTAATTGAAGCATTTATCATACAATTGATATGGATAAGTGAAAACAGTGCTGCCAGCATAATTTCTTCTTTATCTAACGATAATTTACCTGGTGGCGCTGATTAATTATCGAATGCAGTTTTATATAATAAATAAATAAATAGAAATAATAATAATATTCAATTGACCAGGAAGACAACAAAAGGGAAGCAACGAAGCCATTAACTTTAACAGTTTGATATTATTAAATTAAAGAATGAAATGCACAAAGTAAAAGCAATAACTGATTCTTTTTCCGTTAAGACCCATTAAACAAGTAAACAGGAAATCAAACAGTACTACTTGAAAAAGTCCTTTATCTAAATGCTTAAAGTATTAAAATTAATTTAAAAATGTGATATGAAAGTAAGAGCACTCAATATTTTTCTGTATATGAATAACATTTTAAAAGCAAAAACAAATTTTGAATTCATATAATAATCTGTCAATAGATATTCTACACTGTTAACTATGCCTTATTAAGACGCCTTTTGAGGAAGTGATTTATATTTGGAAACCTTTTTAGCTTTAGCGATTATAAAAAAAATACAACCTGCAGAACACAATTATGATGGGATCCTGACAGACAAGTTTTTTAGCGTTTATCTCAGTACCCTATAATCTGCAAATATAAATTTTTTTGATTTACAAGACAAAAAATAAAAAGACAAAATTTTATATGCTGAAATAAATTTCATTTAGTTTTTTCAGGGCTTTATTAAAAATTTTATGTTAATATTTTTCTTTTATAAACATATAAATAAAAAATTTTATTTGGGTCCATATAAAGTTAGCATATTCGTATGTCTTTTTACTATCAGAAAAGTCCAACACAGCTGGACGAATAAAAACAATGATCTATGTTGGTGATTTCTAAATTTTATGATATTGTGGGAAACAGAAATGCCAAGCATTCTTTTCTTGAATGATGCGCATTTCTTGAGGGGGGCATACGAATAATAACAGTGATCTATGTTGTTGATTTCTAAATTTTATGATATTGTGGGAAACAAAAATGTCATGCGTTCTTTTTCTTTTTTGAATGATACGCATTTCTTGAGGGGGCATACCCTTCAGTTTAAAAGCAATTGAATTAGATTAGAAAAACTTTCGTGCATAGTACTGATCATAAAAATCTATATAAAAACTGGAATAATTATTGTAACACCCGATTTACTTCTGCCTAGCCATTAACAATTGTTCGTACGGCATATCAGTACTTAAATCTATGTACGTATGTGTGCATTTATAAAGATATAACATGAACTATTTACATAATCTGTGACATATAATAAATGACCATGTTTATGAGAGCATTAGTAACTTTCTTTAAATCCATTCAATATTCTGATTAAAGCTTATATCACTTGTACAAATTTAATATACTCATTTTTTATCAAAGTCTTAAAAATTGTAATTAAAAATATATAAAATAAACCTATATAAAATTGTACAATTTTAATCGATTATACATTTAAGAAATTCTCATCCTAAAATGTGTGAGGTATTTAAGCCACCATTTTTAAAACTTTCGCTAGCAATAGTTGATAGATCTTTATAAAGCTTCAAGCTTTCTGGAGATATTGCCTTAGCAAGATTCAATTTACAATTTTCCGATGCCAAATCACACCAGGCTTTCGTCATATTACATTCATGTTCAGCTGTTGGGAAACATTTATTAATTGCTCGAGTGGAACGGGATAACATTACAACCATTGAGTATATATCGATCGCAGAATCGGCTAATCGGTTTAATAAGTTTTGTTCCTGTACAATATTTTTACCATATTTTTTTAGAATATTTTCAACCGCTTTACCAAACAAATCTATACATTCAGCCGTTTTTTTGGCATGCGATTGCAACAATGGTGTAACGTAAGAACTTAAATCGGTTCCACCAATACCAACTGTTGAGGCTGCACGACGTGATGCCTCTTTAAATATTAAACCTAAATTAGCCGCCGGATGTTTGAGAGCGTTCTGCAACTCTTTCAAATGTAAGCCAGCGTACTGGATACCATTTAGAGCAACGAATAATCTTAAAATGTCGTTGGTACCTTCAAATATTCTAAAAATGCGCAAATCTCTCATTACTCTCTCTAAACCCGTATCTCTCATAAATCCCATGCCACCTAGAATTTGAATGGCTTCATCACAAACATACCAAGCGCATTCAGATGCAAATACTTTAGATATAGCAGCTTCCAAATGATAATCTTGGCTACCAGCATCCATATTTTGCGAAATGGTGAAAGCCATAGATTCGGTAGCATATTGTAATATATTCATTTTAGCAATTTTCTCTTGGATTGCTGAATATTCATTTAATTTCTTGCCAAATTGAAGTCGAGTATTGGCATGATCTACAGCTTTTTCTATGCAATATTTCATTGTGCCTGCTAATGTAGCTCCCATACCGAATCGGCCATTATTTAATATATTCATGGCTATTTTAAAACCCTCACCTTCTTTACCTAACAAGTTTTCCATCGGTACCTTAACATCCTCGAAGTACACTTCCGCCGTATTTGAGGATTTTATTCCCATTTTTTTTTCTGGTGGACCACTTGTAACTCCACCAAAAGATCGTTCAACAATAAAGGCGCTTACCTATTAATAAATAATATTCAGTTTCTGACGAATTTAAATCATATATAAAAATAATGTAAAATAATTTAATCAAAGTAAAAATCTACATCTTAATAACCATGAACCATAGTTTTACCAAAATGTAACGTAAATGTAAATAGTCTAATTACTTTCAATTAAAATTTAAGGTATTTTAAAGTAATATCAACAATAAGTCAATTCAAAAGTTTATATTTTCAAAGTACCAGACATCAGATAAAAAACATGTTATAACAGTACCTTTTCTTTTTTTTCACCCGTTTTCTCATCCTGGATTTCTGTTTGTGCAAAAACGGTCATAATATCTGCGATGCCGCCATTAGATATCCATATCTTGGAACCATTTAATATATAACACTTGCCATCCTTACTTTTAGTTGCTTTGCATTTAATGGAAGCAGCATCAGAGCCGGCACTCGGCTCAGTTAATGCAAATGCCGCATAGACTTTTTCAGTTGACACCTTAGGTAAATATTTACGTTTTTGTTCTGGTGTTCCATAGAGTAATATTCCTTTGAATCCAATACTTTGATGTGCTCCTAATGTTATTCCAAGACCCAAATCATTAGCACCAATTATTTGACATAATCGACCGTACTGAGTATTATTTAAGCCTAAACCACCATACTCTGGGGGAACTTGAATAGAAAATGCTCCCAATTCCCATAATTGATCAAGTATGGCATCATCCGTTTTAGAGTTTTCATCACTTTTTGCTGCATTATTCACTTCCTAACATTTTATGAAAAAAAAAACAACAACAAAAAAAAAACAGAATTGTAACCATCTACACTATCTATAAAGTGTCAAAGACGTTAATACTTACCAAAAAGAATTTTTCAAAATGTGGTATAAAACTCATAGTAAGCTCTTTATCATCATTTGAAAGGACATCAGGATATGGAAAGACTTGTGATGCTACCAAATTTCCGCGAAATATATTTGCCATAAACGATTCATTCGTTTGTGTTACATGATTTGGCTTCTCCTCCAATGCACCTCTCTTTGGCAAAGGTATTCCATATGATCTATATAAATTAATTTAATTAATTTATTTCAAAATGTAATCACCAATAAACAATAAGAAACTTAACATATAAGAAATAATAAAGTTCTCTCTCTATCAGAATATCAAATTTTTTTAAATGCCATTTTCTAAAACAATCGCAAACAAAACATGAATTATTCAGAATTTAGAAATTTACATGAAGTAACTAATTTGATCCGTTTTCAATCTGAAGACGGATCAAATTTTTCATTTTTTGAAAATTCTTACAATAATGCTTGAAAGTATTTTCATTTACAAAAACTTTTCTAAATAATAAGGATTAACGCCATTATATGATAGAAGAATTTTGATTATTAAATAATAAGTAAAGGGACATTTCGTTTAACTCCATATTCTAATATAAATCTTTTCAATAAACAGTGATGCAAATGCATTGGCAAAAGCATTGAATCATAACGATACAATTTTATACATTTCATTAAAGTATCTTGAAAACTGCACCTTGTACTTTGATAACAACTTTGATAATCAAATTCCTTGGACAGAGACACATAAACAAACAGACACGTTTAAATCAAATCAAAACGTGTTATTGATAATATTGAAGTATTAAAACGTAACAAAGGAAACTTCAAGCCTGAACAAACATTTTATAACTCTATAAAATATAAATAAAAGATATAACACCCAAAAATAGTTGAGGTAGATCTGATCAACTTAAATGGGATCTACTTCAAATGATTTACTCAGAATCACTTTGACCTCTCTAAGCCTGTCTGTAAATCTGTCCATGTAAAATTGTTATAATAGTAGAACGGGCAATTTTGGGATTATTTAAATGGCAAGATTTTACCTAAAGATAAATAGAAAAAAACTTATTTTGTAATGGATTAATATTGTAGAAAAACTTACAATTCTGGATTTTAGAAACTTTTATTTGTACTATATACATTTAAAGGAAATTTAAGTTTACAATTAATGTTTAAAATTAAGTATATCAAAACTCAATATATAATATCAGTATTATTTTCTAATGAAACTAGACTTTCTGGAAGATTTTGTCCTATCGTTATTTTCTGTTCATACAAATGTCAGATGTGTATAAAAAATCACCTCTTTTTGTTAATATATAATATACTTTAAAGATTTTTCAAAAACATAATATCAACATCTTCATTTTCCATTTTTCAATTTTTCCTGATTTACAATTTGTCCTCAAAATAGCCTAATTATAATTATAAATTTAGAATTCCACTAATGAATAATGGAAATATAAATAAATAAAATCACAAATAAATTTCTTCGTCTTTATTATTGACCTTTGATCAATTTTAATTCAGGAAAACACAATGGCCTTATACTCATTAACGGTTTTAATAACAATAATAGTGCTATTGTCATCAAGCAACAACAACAAAAACGCGACTACATTACTAAATTTCACTTTTTATTGTGGCGTTTAATTATGAGGTCTCAAAAAAAATTTATAATTTTTGTTTTGCAATTATTTTAATATTGATTTGTGATCACATTTGTTGTTTGTTTACATGGAAATCTATAAAATTTTTCATTCACTAACTTTCTCCGTACTATTTAAAACCGACACGAACATACACATTATTGAATTTAAGTATCATTATCGGTGTTAATTTGTTAATTTATCAGGGTTATTTTCATTATTATATAAAAATAATAATTGTCCATGATCATTTTGATTTTCTTATTATTATAATAAAGTCGGCGGACATTTTTCTACATTTTTTTTCTCTTTTATATTTATTTATCTACATTAATATTCCCTATCGTAAACCATTTTATTAAAAATGTATGAATCAAATTGAACATCGTACTCTTTTTACATTAATTACATTACATTATGTTGACATGAAAGTATATTTTTGTATATGCATAATAAAAAAGGAAAGTACAAAGCTCAATGTTTAGGAAAAACAAATAACAAAAAAATAGGGAAACATAGGTAAAGAAATCGTATCAAACAAAAATGCGACACGTATTAGAAAAGTATTTGAAATGATAGTAAACACATATTTTTTACCTTTTTATTAATGTATATAAATTGCCACAATTGTATAAAACTCTTCGATTTATGTTTAACATTTTCAAGTTATTTATGTAGACGCTTTTATTTGATTAAAGAATAGCAATAATAATAATAATAATAATAATAATAATATTGAGACGCGTTTAGCTTTTATTTTCGTTTCACTAATTTATTTGTGTTTATTCAATTGCTTTCTTTACATACATACTACCATTTACAATATTAAAAGCATTTCATTAGTGGTTAATTAAGCATTCACTAAAATGATGATGATAATTGTAGTTGAAACGCTAAAAACAAAATGCAACAAGAGAAATCGGAACAGAATACAAATTTATAAATATTATTTCATTTTAAATATATTGAATATCTAATAATAAAACTGTTTTGTTTTGATGCTTTACCTACGGGGCTTAAATGGACAACTACTAATAGGACTTTTGTAGTGTTAATCCTTCAAATAAAAAAATGCTTCTTTTTCTCAATTATTGTAAAAATAACTTTTTTTATGGGATAATCTGATAAAATGTTATACAAAAATCACAACGATATATTTATATTAAGTTTCAAAAACGATCATTTTACAAGTAAAGATTTATTGATTTTGGTTTTGGTTTAAATAATGCAAATGCCATATTGCCACATGTGAATAAAGCAATTAATCTGTGTATATTATGAATAATGGGGCAATATAAAAACAATATTGGATCATATTAAAAGGCATCCACAATTTCTTTGATACAAATAAATCGTAATTGTATCGATGTCTCATTTAAGTTCATTGGCTTTTTCTGATGCTTTGGTTGATCAAAGCAAGATTACAGTTTATTTGTTTCAAAATCTCTACAACAGAATTGTCGCACTGTATTCATTTTCTAGCGTGCTTTTTGTATGGAAATCATTGAAATTTCAAACGAATTCTTTATTGAACGACAAATTATACAAATGTCTTTAAAAAATAACACAGCCTGAAATGACATTTTTTAAATGGGCCTTCACTTAATGTGAATATTTTTATAGTGTTACCAGAATAAAATTTTTTAAAGACCTTTTAATATACTTAAAGCATGCAGTATATAACGAGAACTAGCTACAATTCAAAATTTTATACTGAAAAAAGCCTTTTTGTAGAATGTCTATGGAATGTTTCATTTGAACCTAGTTAACTTGTATTACTTATGCAAAAGAAGTTATTTAGAATAGTTCGTTGAGGTTTTCATTCATTTCATTTCACATATTATTTATTAAGACTTTAAAAATCATTCAACAAGATAATTGGATTTACATTTTTTTAAGTTTATTCATTTACTTACTTAATTTTATTTTGTTTTATTAAATTCAAATTTAATTTGGAGTTGAATGTTATGCATTAAATTCTACATACAATAATAAAATTTCAAAATTATTGGGTTACTTAAGCGAAATTCGATTAGATAATTCCAAAGGAAAAATGTAGCACAAGTTGACAATAATATAATACAAACTTTCTTATAGATTTACATTCGTTATATACTTTAGCAAAAATTATAAATTCATAAATATATTGTACATTTATATATATATATATATATATATATATATATATATGCCATTATTTCTGCATATATAATAATAGTAATAATAATGAGAGGGGATGGATTATGTGAATTTAGTGCCATCTAAGGTTTGTACAATATATTTGGAAATAATTGCAGTAACTTCTGCGGCATTTGGTATTAAAAATCGATCCATATCAGTTACAATAAGACCATTGTTTTCCGGGAAACCATATTTAAATGTGATAAGATTTCGATGCCGCTTTTTTGCCGTTATTCGTACAATACTAGACAATGATCGTCGCACTATTATCTGCGCTTGATTATTTCTCAAATCTCTGAGCACAGTTAGATGTGTGGGTGTCAATATTAAATATGAATCATACATGTGACCATTTATATGAACTTCCTGACATTTAAACGAATTAACGATATCATCGGATTTCAAATAATTATTTAAGCTAACAATTTCCTTGTTATTTCTTGTTTCTTTTTTGGTTTTTGATATTAACCCGAAATCAAGTTGTGATGATGCTTTTGTAAAATCTGTATCTTCTTGTTCATCATTAATACTAAATACAGGTGCCATATCACGATAACGTTTACCATTACGTTCTAATGGCGACACATGCTTCTCAGGCATTTGATTTGATGCATCACCAATCGTTTGTATATTATTTGGTGAATTCACAATAATATCCATTAGTTTACCTTTAACCTCTGCTGATTTTAATTTGATAACTGCTGAGAATTTATTAAATAAATCGCTTGTTGCTCTATTATTTTTCATTTCGATTTTCTCATTTTTATCATTTCGCGAATCACCGTGTCCATCAGGCTGCTGACGTAATTTATCTTCACAACAAACTAAACAATTTTTAGCATCATGATCATTTAAATAATTACTTATGTGATCACTAAAATATTCATGTATAGCATTGTAGCCATTTGTTAAATGAGATATATATTGGGTGTTTTTTTGTAAGAACGAGGCAATGACCATATACAAATATTGATCTTCCTCCATTCGACCACTACCCATAAAACATAAATGCTCACCACCAGCATTTGAATTAGCCTCTATGGCTTGTTTTTGAGCTGATAACAATCCTTGAACTGCAGTGGCAAATGAACCGGGTTCTTGTAGCATTAAATTACAATCTAAGTGGAATGCTGTAGGTAAATGGCCAGCATTATATTGTTCCGCGGGGCGACAATCAACTAAAAAGAAGCGTACTGCATCTAATGAAGGTAACTCAATTGATGAATTTTCTATTAATTCATGTATGGAAACGGGAAGACAAAGCGCCTGTGATATTTGCGAATGTTCAGCAACTGCGGGTGATGAAGAGTTTTTTTCATCTTGGTTACCAAACAAAATTTTCAAAAAGTCTGTTTTAAAGGTGGTTGGCGTTTTAATGGAATAATATTGGGCTAATGAACAAAAATCTACAACATCACCAGTTTCTAATGCACATGGCATATTCGTTAAAAATTCTATTAAATTTTCTTTTGTTCCATCTTTCATTGATAATATTTGATCTCGACCATTAATTAAAATGATTAAACTCAAGAAAAATACAAGAAAAGGATCTGCATGTTGGAAATATAAATCCCACATTGACAAAACTACCGACAAACTACAACTGGATGCAAAAAGCGTTTGAAACCATTGATGTGAATATAGATCAGGCGATATCTTTTTCGTGTCCAGCATAGAGCACAATTCAGGATCATGATAAAGTATGAGTAAACGAAATACATTAAATACATTTCCCTTAGGTTTATAACCTTTTGGGATGTACATTTCCCTTATGGTTTCAAACATATTATATGTATCCGATCGATTTAATTTCAATGCTAGTAACGGTAACAATAATTCTACCCAACCATTATTACTCTCATAAGTTACGTTACGATTTTTACAATAAAATGTTAAAATGGATTCAACATCAGATAGAACTGATACTTTGTCGTCATCATCGTTACCTATGCGTTCAATTATTGATTGACATTCTTCTCTCAATTTATTTTGAAAGGGTAAATCATATATTTCATTAAATTGAGACATTTGATCAGGTTTGTGACGTACGTCCAAACAAACTTGCCATACATCTGGACGTAATGCTTCAGGTATGGATCTACCCTGGCAAATACTATAAATGTCGTTAACATTGCAATCATCCAATAATATCGATTCCAATTCAATAAGCCTTTATGAAAAGCAAAGAAAAAAAAAACAAAAAAGTATTCATCAATTAAAACATTTAATTCAATAAATACTGAGCATGCACACACACACACGCCCCATACCATAAACCATCATCCATATTATGGGAAATTGTTTCACCTAGGATTTTTTATGACTTGAAAGCAAAAGTAACAGCAATGGCAACAGCAAAAACAAGTTAGCCAAAATGAAAACAAAAACCCTTAAAAGTAGCGCGTTTCACAATTTACGACAAAACTCTATACGCACTTAATCACACTGTAATTTACATAGAATAACAAATATATGTGGATATTATATATATAATATATATATATATATATATATATATATATATATATATATATATACATATTTATATGTACATGCAGTATGAATTTTCAAATTTACTTTGAATTCTTTGCAAGTATTTGTCTAAAATTTCATTTTTATAACTTTCATAATTTCTATAAATTTTTTCATTTAGACGTGTAAACTGATATAAGTTGTCAACTTGTATTTTCTCATATATTCTTATACTAGTTCAAAGGTACATTAAATTTTGTAATTTTTCTTTTGTAATAGATGCCATAAAAATTTGCTTTTTATTAATTATATTGCATTTACATTTTATACTTTTAGATAAGATAGTATAAATAAAAAAATTCGAGTCCGACAACAAGACAAGAAAAATATAAATAAAAAGCAAAAGCAAAAAAAAAGAAACTTAAGAAAAAAATACGGAGAGTGACAAAATGTACACGATCATCGCGTATAATGAACGTCTCTGTAATGATTTGCAGAAATACGATACTAATAAAACAGCGATTTTTCTATTAATTTCAATTACATTCGTTTCGCTTACAATTTTAGTGCTTGTTAAAAAACTGCGTTGAAACAAATTTAAAGTGCATTGAAAAAGTGTTAGAAATATTGTGGGAGAATTTTATTTATTTGGTTCAATAAACGAGGAGATTCTTTTTTTTTATATTATAATTCTATAATGTAAGCGAAAAAAATTTTAAGTGATTATATTATAACATTTTTCATAACGGAGGAATTACGTTCGTTCAGTTCATAAGTCACGAAGTATGTAGAAAAAAAACAAAGAATTAAAAACTGGCAAATCATATGAAAGAAATCTTTTTCCAAATACTTTGAAGAAAATTATATTGAAATAAAAGGTTTAGGCTAGTACGAGAGTTCTTCTGTCTGTTACATGTCTTATGCGCCCACAAATATAATGTCTTTAGTGAATATTGATGGCCCACCCACAGAAATCTATACTCCATTAAGGTTGTACTGTATGCGTGTCCTTAAACAACTTTGGCCATGTATTTAGTAATAATCTAAATGTAAAAACTACAGCAAGAAGAGTTTTTACAAAAAGCACACATTTGATGTATAACAAGATCAATCAATCGAAATTAGATTCCAATGAAAAATGTATGGATAGTTTGTAGTGTTCTCGATGCTTCCTTACAAAATGTTTTACTTGTTCAACTAATTGATTAATTAATAATAAAGAAACGCAGTACACAATGTATGAATTGTTATTTTCTTGATTTCATTATTCTATTTTATATTCATTTATATAATGTCAAAGGTGATTACTAAATACTTTTGGAATTCTGTAAAGAATTACATTTAATAAGTATGCATTTCATAAATGTTGTAATTTTGTAATTTAGTAAAATTGTGAAATTGTAAAATTTAAATAGATGACCTGATGTTATGATAAATAATTCTTTGATTTTAATTTATTAGTTTATATAAAATGTGTACATATGTATATATATACAATTTTAAATATGTAGCCGCATCAGTGTGTCCTCATCATTATCTGATTTAATAGAAGGCGATCCATCAGAGATAATATTCAATAAAATGTGTTCCGTAGAAGAGTTGAGACAACATATAGGCTCATGCTTCACTTGTGGTGTATCTTGGACAGATGATCATGTATCGCTTGATTGCCGTGAATGTGGCGGTTATAGTACTGAACGACCCTGCCCTTTGTGTGATGGCAAATGCGGAGTTAAATGGAGACGTGATTTTACAATGGTAAGTTAGCTAGAAAACTTCTTTGCAAACTTATCGCTCACTTTTATTCTCTTAATGTTATGTCCATTAATTATATAACTTAGATTGCCTCCGACTCCTATGAATATATCATCATAATAATACTCTCATCGAATTCGATCATAAAATCAAATTATATTATATCGTCTTATCGTCAGTTTTATTATTGTGCATAAATTGTTGTCGCGAAAATTTGAAATTCAATTTGCTAATTAATTAATTCGTCTATATTGATTAAATTAATTTGCACTTAATTGATTTAAGATAATTTGATGATTTTATTCATAGTAATGCCGGTGCACACAGTGCACACACATCATTTAGAATTCAGACTTTCGATCAAATGTTGCACTTCATGCATATTTCATATTTTGTGATTTTATATTAAATTTCTGCAAAACACTTTGCGCATTTGACGAATGAGCTTAAGCAAACAAACGATTTATAACAAATAATGAAATGGTCGGTATTAAAACAAGCGTTATAGATCGTACATCGTGACATCAATTGTCAATTATCAAAAAATTGTTAAACAATTGGTAGCCAAGTAATTTAATTGATTCCAATCGATGACAATCATGCGCTGGAAAAGAATGATTTAATTAATTATATTAGAAAATGCATTTTCAAAATATGCATGATTTAAGATAATTGATTGTATATGCCTATATGTATATGCTGTAAAATTTTTTTTGCTAAACATTTGCAACATTTGATACGTTCGAAAAATTTTACTAATTGTACCCCACCATCCACTTGCATGTATTTTGATTACAACAAAGGGAAATAAGTAAGATAATTACATTTTTGGCTGGGGCCAAATCTTACTCATCACCCAGACACAGCTGATAGATAATTTAAAGTTGCCTCATTTCTTTGTTTAAAAACTAGAAGTTGTTCTTCAATTCGTTCAGTTGCATTCTGGACGTGCCCTTTGACTGATTTACAATAATATTCAATACCAGGCAACGTACATAAACATTCAATGCTCTGTCGAATTTAATGTCGGACAGACGAATAGACATATCTAAATCGATCCAGAATTAAAGAATTAGGAATTAAGTATCACGAACATAATGACAAAAGGAGTATACTGCCAATCTTTAGGTTGTCGATATACAAAAAGAAATTATAGAGTACATAGCGCTTTATAAGTTGATCTGGCTTTCCGTTCATCTGTTAATACAATAATTTTGATTCTTTTAATGTCAAAAATGAATACATCGAATTATAGTTTTTTGGAAACTTTAGAATTCATTGCATTTAAAGTGATATCTAAAATGAATTCACAAAATCACTGAGGTGCAGGCGTAGCGTAAGTAATTTCTTCCATTCAAGAACTAGCAAAAATTAATGATTACAGAATTCAAATGCTTATTATAAAATTGCAGATAAAAGTATAACAGTATAAAAAAAAAAAAATTAAAGTCTAATGAAAATATTCCTTAATATGAGTTTTAATTTTATGTGGATATTTTAGATTTAGCCTAAGCCAATAATTAGTGAATTATTTTAATTTTAATATTATTACTATTATATGTAAATATTTTATTTTCTTATTAATATTGGCAATTAATTGAATAATTTAATTAATTGATTAATTAATTAAAATAATTAATGAATAGTCACATACCAGTGGGAAGGGCCGTTGGGTAGGTGTATGTCCCAATTATCCCGATTCATTAAATTGCACTGCAACATCTTTTGTTACGGCAACAACAATAAATACAACAGCAAATGCAACACGCTGTGCTGCTACAATGGCTACAACAAATCAATTACGTTTGGCAATGGAATTATGTTCCCGTCTTGAGCATTTAACATCAACCCCATAAACATTTCTCTAATCATATTTCTATTAATTTCTTAGAGGATAAATCTCAAATTCAAATTGATGGAGATTTTAAAACAAATAGAAGAACACAGAAGAAAATATCCAATTGACTGGTGTAATGCAATAATCATGTAATATTCAACAATCTATTAAAGTGTCTCTCTATTATTACAGCTTGCTGTACTTTTGGCCATAATAATTTCATTATATTATATACATATATATAGTGAAAATTTGCATAGCTATCCAGGGCTGTGATAACATTTAATCAAATCATAAATCATTTACAATAGTTTCTTCTTTCAACAAAAAAAAAAAAAAATACAAAAAAAGAAAAAAATGTCCATTAAAAGAAAAAATCATAATCAAAATCATCATAAATTGCCTTTTTCATTACCTTTACTCAAAATATATTTAGCACGGATTAAATCTACTTAACTTACTTAAACAAGCCATTTAAGCATATAATTTATGATAATGCGAATCATTTCATAAAATTGTTTAATTAATTGACCCGCTTGAGTATTCAACATTGCTTGATAAATAAATGGTACAAATAAAATGAACGTAATTGCAGGTTTTCTTAAATCAATTTAAAAATGAGAACATTGGATTCCGTTTAAAGTGGAATGCACTTTTTTTCTCTTTAATAATTTGAAACTTTAAAATCGTATTTCACACTTCAATTGTTTCACTTCATTAAGAATGGTAATACAACTCCAAAGTTTTTACATCCACTATCCAGAGATTGGAACGTATATTCATTTGGTCATTATGCTTGTAACATCCAAAAGGAATAGATAGAGAGCATACAAAGAATGTATATTATTGATCAGCATTAAATTTTTAATCGATTGTCATGCCTAGCTGTCTATCGGTCTGTTGTTAACATTCTTTTTGGCCGCAAAAAAAAAATTTAAGTTGCTAAATTTGACACCTTGGCATTGAAAAACGGGAAACACCTCACTTTTTTAAGGAAATTTTTCTTTTGTCTTTATATTCGTTCATTCATTATACTCACAATTCGCAAGAGACAGAAAGCTGAAAATTAAACATTGCACAAATGGTAAGGCCCTTGGCCTATAACAATTGTACAATAAAAATAATGCAAATGCAATATTAAATTTTCATATTTTTTGATGTAATCATAATTTCATGGTGTAATGTAATTTTTTTCCTAGTTTTATTTCGTGATATAAAATAATTAGATTCTTTGCAAAGAAAAAGCGAAAGATGAGGAACGTAAAGATATTTATATTCCAGTATGAAATGATTTTATTAAAAATACATTTTGATCTTTTATAAATTTCAATGATTTCAAATAATATGTGTCTTGTATTAAAATATTTTGCATACTATTTTTATTTCAATTTTTCAAATTGTCTACATTCTTTTATAGTCTCCAATCCAAGCGATATTCATCTACCATTAATAAATGTTGATGTGTTATCCAACCTAAAAAAAATCCAAAATAAAAAACAAAATCACAAAGAAAAAAGCATATATTTCAATTCTATGTGAATTAATATTTTAGAAGAGTACTCATGTTTACACAATATATTTTTATATATTTATATGTACCTTCTTGTTGGGCCATAGTTTGAAATGTTTGCCAATTCTTTTGCACATCCCAATATTTCTGAGTAAATTGATTGCGATCTTGTAAATATGATATTGCAAAAAAATATGCTTTAATTATATCTTGCGGTTGAGCATTAAAATGCAAATAGACACCTAAAAATTTTCTACTTTCAGCAATGATAAAATGCTCCTGCGGTTCAAAAGTTAAAATATTATTATTGATAATATGACTATTTTTGTATTCATCTATTAAATGTTTTATAGATATGCCCAAGCGTATATTAAGTGATACGGAAACAGTTTGACCTATCGTAACACGTTCCAATTTATTAACTTGTTGCGGTTTCAGCATTTGTCCCGATTTAAAATATTCTTCCAAAGTTATCAGATATCTCGATTCATTAAAAGTTTTTAAGCATACAGCTTTTACAGCTCTCAGATTTGCATACAAATGTAGCAGTACAAATATCACAAATACTCCACATAAAATTCTTCAAAAACAAATGCAAAAAATAATGACAAAAATGGAAAAGAAAATTACCAATTGAAGGTATTTTTTGATATTCTACAAAGTCGAGCAGTTTTTAACAAATTCGGGTGGATTTAACTAAAGTGTACACCCCGGTTTATGTCAAAACAGTAATTTTAACTGATTCACACCAAAAGCAAATGTTTTAGGTTAGAATTTCCTTTTTTTAAAACCCACTTTTTGCAAAATTTTGTGGATAAAATTTAATAAATAAATTTACTATTCCTACAATGGTTCTGCTAGACATTCAAGCTTATATTTTTATTTTGCTTATATAAGAAAGATGATGCGTGACCTATCTTAAGTTCCTTTTAGATATTACATACATCTTAAAGTATATATGCCAGAGTTGTAGTATAAAATAACAAGTAAAACTGTTATAATCGATAGAATCTATAGAATCTTGAATGCACTTCTTTTAATGTGACTATAAAATTAAGAAAGTAAGAAATTCTAACTTTCGCATTACTTTGCAAAGTCTGTTATATATGAGATGCGGATCAAAATAACCGTGTTAAAGGAAATTAAATAAACATATTTAATACTTAAAAATATATAGCGCATTGATTTTTGTGAATAATTTGTAAATTTAAATATAATTAAGGATTAGTTTTTTTTCCTAAGTAAAGCTTTTTAAGGGGAATACGTCAGTAAGTTGTCTTAAGTACGAAAGGGTACTTAAATTGAAACATGTCCAAACCAAATCTAAATTTTACTAAAGGAAAATTTAAAATTACGATCTGTACTTTTATAGGCGGACAATTCAAAGTCGATCTTGGTATTACATACATGTGAATATACAGCCCAAAAACCTATTATATCCTATCCCATAATTGATCTACAATTCAAAAAGTGTATATTATATGTAATAAAGTAAATTCTATATTCATTTTATACCCTGAATTTTTTACAAATGTTAATAAATATAGTCCAAAAAAAGAAGCAATTAAATTAACACAAGTCTCTTGACAATTGTCCTTTGATGCAACTTCAGCAAAATTACCACGATAGCGTGATGTTGCGTTAAAGCTGTTCTGGTAGCACAACCAGCAATGCCAACAATAGCTTTCAGAACCGTAGTACAACAAAGTATGTGTGAACTTAAATGTACAAATTTTGGAAGTAGAAATATTTCAATAGACATAGCAACATCATTGAGAAAATCAGCACGTAAACGCCATTTTTTACTATCCAAATCTAAATAAGAACCTTTCCACCACGAAAATATTATACAACTCATATGACCGCTACCTTCTTTCATTATCCATGTAACCGTTGCTGAATAAGCGTTTACATCTTCATTTCCTACACCTAAGCCTTTTAAAATTGAATGTGTACATAAGGTTCCACAAATAGTACTGCAAAAAGCTTGAATTGTGTCCCACACTTGATATGCTGTATAATCTTCACTAACACTGCCTGGATAACCAATAGGTAAGAAAATTTGCTGTAAGAGGCGGAATAAAAAGAATTTCTCATGTATCACTAATTTATCTCTCCTTAATGGCACACGCATTATCGCATTCTGATCTGTAAAATTATTTCACGCAAAATATATAACGATAAGAGGATGAAAAGGGCGTTATTTTTTGTGCTTATATATAAATTCACAAAATTAACTAAATTTATAATTGTTTTCATTCTACTTGTAACTGTACATTTTTGTACATTATTTGGATATTGTTACCTGCAGGTGTAACGTAGAGAACTTCTTCTCCTTGCGTACCATATTGTTCTCTAAAATGTACTTTCATATTACTTGGGATTTTACGGACTACTTCACCAGTACACTTTTTTTCTTTGTTTCTTCCACACTACAAAGTGCATTCAGCTTTCACCTTGATTCTTTTTCATAAATTGTTTTCCATTTTACATATACCGTTAGGCTTTTTTTGGTTTCATTCTTTCATTTCGTTAATACATTTTTACCGGTTTTTTTTGCCCTTAACAACAAACAAAAATATATATATTTGTGATTACGATGATAAAAATGTGCATAAAATATGATAATTTTTACTATTTATTTCCACTTATATCGTAATATATATCCTAATTATTTAATTATAAAATACAAAATATTAAAAGTTTTATACCATAACAAAAAACCTTAATAATAATTGACAAATTTATTTAGTGCGAAATTCTTTAATGCCATGAAAGCACTAGGTAAACAAAAAAGCGAGAGCAAAATAATGGTAGGGAACTAGGATCAACAAGAAACAAATATATGAGAGGAAAGTTAGACGTAGTGTAAACAGTAGTGCAATATAAATCAATAGATAAGTTATCAATAAAATAAGAGTCCTAAGAGATTTTTCATAGTGCATGCGGGAGGAGTATGGGCTTGTTGTTGACGTAGTTATATTCTAATTAAATCAACGTAAGAAAAACGGACAAAGCTATTTTACTTATTTTACTCTCATGTAATCACTTCAACAGTAATGATAGCATTATTGATAACTTCATACACCTGAATCCGTTACTACACAAACACACAATATATAAATGTGTGATAATTATCACCAATTAATAACTTTCAATATTTATATATTCAGTTTACAAATATTAAGCATAAAATTATGTAATTATATATCTTTTATACTTACTTTGATGGCGATACATTATTATTGGTTAATTAAAACAAACAATAAGAATAAAAGATGATTTCAACAAAACGAATGGCACTGTGCACAGAAGAAAATTGCATTTATTTGCAAAGTTTTATACAATTCCTTGAGAATTTTCAAATCGATATTAAAAAATATAAAATTGGAGACAGAAGTGATGGCGCCGTAGAATTACAAACTTGTGCTACAAGAGGCCATAATGAAAGTTATACTTTAAAGGGAGATGATGAAATTCAAGCTGAGATATATTTACAAATATGGAATCAATTATGTAAGGCGCAGTGTCCGGAGCATTTTAAAATTGCTATATTCAGGATAATTGAATTGGAAATATTAAAAATATGGAATTACATTAAGCAGCCAAAAGGCGAGCAATTAACAACAATTATTAAAATACTCGATAATTTAAGTGATATACAGACCATGTTTTTCGATTCACTTCAATTGCAAAAAATTCTCCATCGTATAATTGAGCATGTTATTGAGAGATTCTTAAGTAATACTAAACGAGAAAATGTGTGCTATGCCGATTGCTGCGTAAATTCCAATAGCTCCTTACTATATAGGTTTATTGTAGATTCTACCCCATACGTGCAGGGCGCTATAAAAAATAAGCCACGTAAAATGGAAGATAAGTGTATTTGTTTAGCTAGATATAGTGATATATTTCAATTGGATGAATCATACAGTTTTTATGGTGTATTCGATGGCCATTCAGGTGCATTGGCAGCAGCATATGCATCAAATCAATTGCCATATTTAATAGCACAACAACTCAAACATGGCACTAATAATAATAACAACAATAATAAAGTGAACAATACAAAACAATGTAGTGATTATTATAGAGAGATATTTGAGAATGCATTTCTACAAGCTGATAAGAATTTTTGCGAAAAACAAATCACAAGTGGTACAACTGCTGTGTGCGCTCTTTTAAAGCATAGCTTCAATAAGTTTGAACATTTATATGTGGCTTGGGTTGGTGACTCTAAGGCTTTACTTGTTTCCCCTACAATGCATTTACAATTGGTTAAACCGCACAAACCAGATTCCACGGATGAACGTAAACGAATTGAATGTCAAGAAATGGGTAGTATACTACTAATACAGGGCCAGTGGCGTGTTAATGGTATTATAAATGTATCACGCTCCATTGGTGATCATTCGGTTAAAACTGTTATAGCCGAACCAGATTTTGTCGATGTATCCATTCAAATGATTCATGATTTTTTAATATTATGCACTGACGGCCTTTGGGATCATGTAACTGAAGAAGAGATCGTACAAACTGTTTACACATATATAGTGGATAATAAATATAATTTAGAAGACATTCCAGCACGTTTAATTGAATTAGCGAAACTGGGTGATTCATTTGACAATATTACAGTTGTTATAATCTTTTTAAAAGATCGCAGCAAAATTATTCAAAATTATTCGAAATATGTTCCCAATCGGAATATTACAAGTGAGAAATAAAACATAAAGAAAAAGGGGGAAGAAAATAAAGAAACCAACATGGTCCCCTTTTCCGTTATTGCTCGTAAAATTTTTCATTGTATTTATATTATTTTCATATTAATTTCTATCCTAAAATTTAATACTTTTGTAAATTTGTAACTTTCCTCTGCTACCTAATTTTTTTTTTCAGTTAAAACAAATTAGAAAGCTTTATTATTACAATTATTATTAGGAATAGTTGGAATTAAACGAACTGAATCACGAACAAGCAATATTTAATAAATAAAAAAATTTCATAATTTTTATAACAATATCGAAAAGTATGTGATTTTTATAATGCACACATCAAATTAATTACTTTTAATAATATAGAGCAATAGAGAGCAGAGAGATATTGAACAAAAATTCATTTTTCATTTATTTATTAATTACGTAATTGAATCCAATGGGCCCTTCATAATTACGCAAATAATTCTAATTTATCCAGCCATTATAATTAATTTGATGTGTAATGTTGAGGTAATTTAATTACATTTTTGTTATTTCACGAATTGTAGGGTCCACTAAAAGGATTTCGTACAAATTTTGGTGGTGGTTGATGCCGTGGCGGTGGTTGATGTAAGAGCTGAAGTTCTAATGTTTGAGAATATAATGGTGGTGGCGTAACTGCATGTGATACATGTGTTGGGTGGATCATTGATGGTTGTGGCGGTATTGCGGCTGTTGTACAAAATTGAGAGTACGCACCATATCCAGGTAATCTATAATTTTTTGGAAATTGTCCTGAAGTATAACATTGTGAATAATTTGAATGCCAAGAATTTTTGTAAGGATGCCTGATTGATGATGGATGACACCATCGTGGTCGCGTCAGATGAGAACAGTTGCTATCACCAGTAATGCTCTGATTTGCGTGTGGATTTCGTTTATTTCGTTGATTACGTAAACCTTTCTTAACAGGTGGTGCCACTTGTTGAATGCTTATGCTATCATCATCGGATGAATCAGATTTGTTATTACTTTCAGCTATTCTTTTATTTTTTTGCATTTTTTGTCGGGCTCTCCGTTCTTCTTCATCATCAGAATAGTCTAAATAACGTGGTGGTGGCTCAATGTCATGTTCCCATGAAGCATCAGAACCTCGCATTTTCATTAGGTTTGATAATATTATATATTGCGTGTGCTCAGTTTTCGGTGCAACATACACTATATCTCCAACAATAATCTTTTTACTGTGTATTTGATCGTTGCTATTAAAACGTACGCAATATAATGGTTCAGAAACGGGACCGCATACGTCAAATATTTCGCCTAATACTCGTTGGCCCTTATCCAAAAATAATACGGTATCCAAATTTAGAAGCGGCGATGTAGGTAAAGTATTAACAAGTACTAATTGTTCGACTATAGAATGCACTTGACCAAATTTTACACATTCTTGTTCCGGTACAGTTATATGGAGGTCTTGAATAGGTGGCAAATCTTCCAATAGTAACTCGCCATGTACTCGTGGTGGTTTAGGCTTCTTTTTAGTTACATTTTCATCATCCGCCATAAGGCCTTCATCATCATCATCTTCAAAGTCATCTTTATTATAAAAATTCACCTCCTTTTGTTCTCTTACACTTTCAACATCAGAATTACCTTCATCTGTCTCTGAACTAACTTCTACACGGTACATATTAGCATTTGTGAGAGAAGCACCTTTTACCAAAGATGACGTTTTGCTTGGTGTCTCATTATTGCAACAATCGACAGCTTCAGATTCAGAATCTTCCGAATTATATTGCTTTAATAAATTTAATGACAATAAATTATTAATTTCATCTAATGAAGTTTGTTTACATATTTTCACATCTTCTGCATTGATTACTGACAATTTACCATCTGATTCAATTTGTTTGTTTTGTAAATTATTCTCTGACATTTTTATATTTATCGTGCTAAAGGAACTGGCAATTAAAGTGGAGCCATCTTTTGTAGTCGTATTCATATTTTGTGTGCTCTCCTGCACATCTTTTGCAGTTTGCTCTTTCTCAAGGAACGGCTTATCATTTGAAGTGCAATATTTGTTTTGTAAATTATTCCCTAAAGTTTCTATATCGATTAAACTGAAAGAACTGACATCTGAAGAGGGGTCATTTTTCGCATTCGCATCAATATTTTTCTTGCTCTCCTGAACATCTTTTTCAATTTCTTCTTTTCCAGGAACATTATTTGAATAACATTGTTCGTCTTGCAAAGTATTCCTTAAAATTTCTGTATCTATTAGACTGCAGGAAGTGACATCTGGAGTAGGGTCTTCTTTGACAATCGTCTTCATATTTTGCTCGCTTTCTTGCACTTCTTTTACAACTTCTTTTTGCCCAAGGGAATTGTTTGAGTTACATTGTTCACCTTGCAACGTATCGCCTAAAATTTCTATGTCTATTATATTGCAGGAAATGACATCTGAAGGGGAGTCATCTTTTACAATAACCGCATTTTGTTCACAGTCTTGTACTTTTTTTGCAATTCCTTGTTGCTCACGAAAATTATCTAAATCGAATTCTTTATCTTTATTCTTTAAAGTTCCGAGTTCAATTTCAATAAAAGAGTTCGTTTCATCTGACAACAAATTATTTTGTACATTCAAATCTGTACTTTGCTTGGACTCTTGCAGATCTTTTGCAATTGTCTTTTCCTCAGTGGAATCTCGCAATTTATTCTCTGAAGTTTCTATATCTAGTGTTGAAGAATTGACATCTGAAGGTGAATCTTCAGCAGCCGAATCCACATTTAGCTTGGACATTCGTATTTCACATTGTACTTCTCTTTTAGGGAATCTTGTACATCCATTTCTTTATCTTTAATATTGGAGTATGATTCTCTTATATATTCTTCAGCAGCTTCCATGTGTAATTTACAATGTGCTTGCTTTGGGTTGCAAGACAAATAATTTATTTGCCGTAGAGGGTTGCCACTTATTTTGTTTAAGTAATTATAACACATACCATTTGTGATAGAGAGCGCTATAATTTTGTGTAGATGCACATGACACATGGAACAACGTACGTTAGGTCCGTCCATCTAAATTTCTCTTTTGTTTGCTCATGTATTTTGTTCTGAAAATATAGCCCAGAATTTCAGAAAGAATTTAATTAAAGTTAATGTGTAAGTCGTATTTTATTAAAAATAACTTTTAATGTTTTTATCTACTTATCTTTTAATGTTCCATTAAGAAAAACTTGATACATGGGAAAATTGATATAGACCAGTTAATTGACAAATAAATTTTAGTACAATATAAGTTTGATCGTGATCGGCTTATTTAATGGACCGATAATTTAATTTGCTGGTAGTTATAGAATTTTTTACAACATTGACTGCACAAATAGCAAAAATAAATAATAAATATACTTAATTTAAAAATTATTTAATAGATTTTTTGAAACGGCTGGCTCGCTAGTGAAATTAGCATTTTAAAGTACAAATTGCTAGCTCTATTTAATAAAAAAGGGAAGAAAGTGTTTACAAAATATTTTGAAAAACTTAACCCATGTTTTGAGTAGTGCGGTATAAATTTTGTTTTGCTTTTTTATTTATGGGAACGGTAAAATACATTTTTATACACATTAATTTAGGAAAGTGTTTTCGGATGTATTTGTATATACTTGTGTAAATTTTGTTGCACTATAATTACGCACTATAATCACTACAATTACTATTATTGACTATTATTTTTGGAGTAATGGTTACGTGACATTTGAGGATGGCAATTTATTTTCATCTGTATGACCAGTTTGAGATAAATGTTTAATAATATCTACCCAATTCCAACCTCTTGGTAGATCGCCACTAACACCACCACGATCCCATTGGCGACGTTTTTGAGCTTTAGTTAAATGCTCCTTTTTTGGTTCTTCCTTTTTATTTGTAACGGTATCATTCGATATTTGTAAAGCCATTAAATTATCCTTGATACTTTCACAATTATCTGTATTTTCAAAATTTAATGTGATAAAAGAATCTTTAAGATATTCAAATAAAGTATATGTCATAGCACATCCTATCCAATTTTCAGCTTCATCCAACAATATAGTTCGAATTTTTTCTTTCATATTGGGCGATAAGTTTCGATTATAAAATGTTTCCATATTAATCTGAGGTTTCTCATTTGGATAATTTTCACTCCATTGAATTTCAACTAAAAAAGATTTTTCATCATCATCTATGCCATACTTGTATTGATATATAGTAGGACTAATTTCTTTATAAGAGGCATCACCTTCATATATTGACTGTAAAGCTTCACGTTCGTCGGCCTGTTGCTCCAATACATTGGACATATTTACAATTTAAAAGTTTTTTTATTATAAATGAGAGATTGTTAGAAATCTTCTTCTTTTTAAAATATGAAACTTGTAATATGTGTACACTTAAGCATACGGTGCAAGCAGAGGATAGAGACTCATAATTTAAGAGTGCGAAAGCAGGTAGCAGATATTTACGTTGCCAGACTTTGTACTAACCAGCGTGTATATAAACAATTATATTTTTTTATGTAATATAATATTGATTATTTGATGATATTGTTCTAAGCTTATTGTACAATAATTTTATACATATATTTTAGTTGCTATGAATAATAAATAAATGAAATGAAATGAAAATTTAAATAGAAAAGAAATTACTGTGCAGTATGTAATTATGCATCAGTGCACCTTGTAAGAAGTAAATGCCATTTATTTAGCAAAAAATTTCTGCGAACATCACATAAAATACTAGTGATATATATTGTTCAATTTGTAATAAATATTGCTCTCAAATTAAAACACATGTGTAATTATTACGAAATATGATCGTTTAACATTAATAGTACACGGACAAACCAAAAAGTAAAGCCTCTTCCTCAATTCCTTATTCAACGTATTGATTTTAGCATATGTCTGATGTTCGAAGAACGCTTCATGTATAAATGTATCACATTATATTAGTAATGAATAGAAATGTTTATAAACATTAAAGCAACTTTCATTTAAACGATATCAACAAATTTCGCTATTTAGCACGAATAAGCTATTGTGCATCTCTTAAATTTGAAAGTATTTCTTTCCTAAGTTAGAAAGAAATCGTTCGATTTGAATAACTTCAAAGTAAAGAATTCTTAAAAATTCTATAAGAACAAGCAAACTTTAATGTAAATTAATTAAAGAATTATAATAATTATCTTTCTAAGAAAATCGAAAAATTTTAAATTGCAATTTTTTGCAAATAGAAACAGAAATATCCTTTCATAATATCAACGATTAAAGGGAATGTTGTATTGTTTAACTTTAGAATCTATTGATAGATAGCTTTAGATAAATAGCTTTCTGTCATGTAAAATGCAATATTTATCTAAATTAATTTTGCTATGTAGCATTTTCATCTTACGCTATCAAATGTTTGACTAAAATGAAAGTAAAACAAACAAACGAACAAACAAATAAATAAATAAACAATAAAAAAATAAACAATAAAAATGTGAAAAAAAGAAAAAAAATAGAAAAAATAAATGACACATGTGCGAAATGAAAGGGAACGAATATTAAATTATACGCCTTCAGATTTATTTAAGTACAATTTATAAACATTACAATTATTTGTATTACAATTATTAAGATTAGTATTAGTTTGTGAGCAATTGATCTATAAACAATCAGAAGATTACGGAACGGATAGAAATTTTATATATCTATATAAACATTATTTTAATTACTTAATTAAATTAATATTGGAATTAAATATTTGATTGAATATAATATTTAAAATTATTATTTAAACTAAAATATTCTCATAATAATTTATGTGCATTTATTGTACATCTTCATATTTATAATTATTAATTATTATTTTTATAATTAAAAAATTAATAATTAACAAGTGTAATTACAATAATAAGAAATAAAAATTAAAATCAGAATTGCGAATGTCTTCGTGGTATACAAATTATATTCCAAATTGGTTAGATCGTTGGTGGACATCAAAAGTACCTTTAAATCCATATAACAGTATAAATATTACAACAAAATGTAAAGTAAACATTTATTATTTATATACAATATATTTAATAATAATATTAAATAATTATTGCTCTCCCACTAACATCCGTCCATTTCATTTCTATATAATTAATTAAGTTGCGATTTTAATCAACAAAATGGTGAGAAGAGAGAACAGCATTTTGAAACTAACTAACACCAAAAAACAAATGAAAAATGGAAAATTAAAAAAAAAGGGGGGAAAAGAAAAATGAAAATAACATAATAAATTAATAATAGTTTGTTTTGTTCAATAACTTTTGAATTACTTGCGGCACTACCTTAATTATATGTTCAATAGTACCTAATTAATATTTTAAAGAAAATTATTACAGATGTAACAAGAGAGTAAAGGTTTTATAGTCCATCGGAACCGATTTTTGAACGCTTTACACTAATTTGCTGAAATTAATACAAAATTCAATAAATCCAATTTGGAAATTAAGCAAGAAAATTATGTATAATATTTAAGTAATTTGAGAAAGGAAAGAGTAGAAAAAATTCTGAAAGATCTGGACCAAATTAAATACATCTATCTATATTTACATATGTATAATATCAAAATATCAACTTGCGTTACAAACAAACAATTCAGACTGCATGAAATGTGATATCTGAAAAATTGTAATCTGTAGCATAATAATAATAATAGACAGACGGATAGATAGACAGTCGTAAGTTGTTTTAGAAAGTGACTCTGATACAAAATGATGTAGAGTATAAAATGTAATGTGCACATATGTTGAACGCACATGTTACATTAAAGCATTTTTTAGTGTATGATGTCATGTCAATTATGGATCACCATTAGCAAAATCTATGTGTAATGCTTTGTTTTGTATTACATGCAAATTTTTGGTTATTGATTTTGATTTTGCATACACAAATATACATTAAAATATTTTTATTGCATGCCTCTAACAGATGAAATTATTAATACATTTTTTGAATGTGTTTTTAAATTCTAACTTAACTTAGCTTTCCCATAACGTTTAATATTTTAATCTTAATAATAAAAAAAATATAAACATAATAAATATTAAAAATAAAAAAAAAGGTTTCTAAATTTAATTAAATAGATCGTCTAAATTTATGGGCTTATTTTTGTAATATTTTTCTAAGGTAGATTTAAGCGGTGCAGCTTTCACTTTTAAAAGATAATCTATAGATGATGATGTGAATAACATAACTTATTCATTTATTCTATTTATTTATACTCTTAATTCAATAAAGCGCTTAAACTTATCTCACTTAAAAAAAAAAGAAAGAAAGTCTTTATATATTTTTATCGGATAAAGGGAAAATGAGAATTGTACATTTAACATTAAGCTAAGATTCTCACATACTTTATTCTCTGTCTATTTTAATTTACTCTTTCTTCAATTTTATATCGTTTATGCTTTTGCCTTGTTTACGGCAACAACGTAGTGTACTCACAATAATCGAATTAACTGTAATGTATTTTACCGTTACAATTTTATAATTTTTAAAACTATTACTAAGCAAAATAATTCATTTGCAAAGATAATTTAATAAAATGACTAAATTATTCATATTTAAAATATCATGCATTGTTTTAAACTCATTTATTTATATATCTGAAATATTTGCAATACACAAAAGGGTTTTCCAAAAACTGCATTAAGTATAAAAATTGTAGTATTTACCTTATCATCCATTTAAGTTATCATATTTGTCCATTGTATTATCAAATTTGACGGCGAGCCGATAGAAGTCGATAGAAAAATATTCCCATTAAAAATTTTGTGCTTTCACGGAGAAAACGTTGATTCTTTTCACTTACTTTTAAACTTTTTAAAGAAATTGAAAAAATATTGATAATTCAGAAAAGATATTATTCCATTGTTTACTTCTATAATTCTTTTTCTATATATACTCGATACCTGAGTATTCAAAATTTATATGGTTGGATATTCAACATTTATCGTATATCAAATATAACGTTTTTATTTGTCTTATTTGTTTGAGTTTTCTCTAATCTTTGTATGCGACAGATCAAAATGTTTTAAGGGTTATAACGGTGGATCTATATCGTGAAACAAATCATGACAAACATCATACACGTTTCTTTCATGCTGCACAGGATGCTTTAATTATACGTCGTGGTGATCCATTTCGAATGCGTTTTAATTTCAATCGACCATTTCATCCGGAATTAGATGCCATTAGTCTTATATTTACTGTAGCTAATGAAAGAAAACCAACTCCCGGTCATGGTACATTAATTGGTATAGTGCCACAATTTGATAATCATTATTTGGATGACCCTCTCGAATGGGCCGCTATTATTGAGGAATTAAACGAAAATTATTTAACGGTTTTGATAAAAGCTGCTGTGACTTGCCCAGTAACAGTATGGAAAATGGATATAGATACTAAATTAATGGGAAATGGTTCAAAATCATTTTTATTACCTGTTCCTATATACATCTTATTTAATCCTTGGTGCCCCGATGATCAAGTTTATCTACCCGGTCATATGGAACGCAAAGAATATGTATTACACGATACGACGTTAATATGGAGAGGTTCATATAATCGTTTACGACCATCTGTGTGGAAGTTAGGGCAATTCGAAAAAAATGTCTTGGAGTGTTCTTTACAAGTATTAGGTACAGTAGGTCATGTACCAGCCTCTCGTAGAGGTGATCCTGTTCGTGTTAGTAGAGCATTATCTGCGCTGGTTAATTCTGTAGACGATGATGGCATTATATTAGGTAATTGGACAGAAGATTTTTCAGGTGGTATTGCACCAACTAAATGGCTTGGTTCCACGGAAATAATGCAACAATTTTATAAAACTCAAAAGCCAGTTAAATATGGCCAGTGTTGGAATTTTGCTGGTGTATTAACTACAATAGCTAGAGCTTTAGGCATACCTTCCCGTATAGTAACCTGCTATTCATCAGCCCATGATACTCAAGCATCACTCACTGTTGATATATTTATTGATGCAAATAATAAAAAAATGGATGCTGAGACTACAGATTCTATATGGAATTATCATGTTTGGAATGAGGTATGGATGTCACGACCTGATTTGGGTGTAGGATCAAATGTTATTAACTACGACGGATGGCAAGTTGTTGATGCCACGCCCCAGGAAGCTTCTGATAATATGTATCGTGTGGGCCCATCATCTGTTCAAGCTGTTAAAAATGGTGAAATTTTACGTTCTTTCGATACAGCATTTGTGTTTTCAGAAGTTAATGCCGATAAAATATTTTGGCGCTATAATGGACCATTCCAGCCATTGAAATTATTGCGTAAAGATACACTTTCTATAGGTCTTTTGATAAGCACTAAAGCAATTATGAAATGGGAACGAGAAGACATAACAGATTATTATAAGTATGCGGAAAAAACCACAGAAGAGCGTAATGTTATGTTAAAGGCGCTAAAGCAATCGCGTCAAGCTTTTAGCCGTTATTATTTAAATGATAACTTCAATGATGTTGAATTTGAGATGCAATTAAGAGATGATATAAAAATTGGTGAACATTTTTCTGTTATCGTGGCGATAATTAATAAATCGGAAGATGTTATTTACACAGCAATCGGTCAATTGAATTGCGATTCAGTTTTATATACTGGATTAAATGGGGAAGAAATTAAAACAAAAAAATTTCAAATTGATATTAAACCATTAACTACCGAACACATACGCATGGAAATCACTTTTGAAGACTACTATAAAAAATTAACTTCGCAGGCGGCTTTCAATATATCGTGTGCCGCAACTGTAGAAAATACCGATTACGAGTATTTTGCGCAAGATGATTTTCGTGTACGTAAACCTGATATAAAAATAACATTTCAAGGTGATTTAATAGCCAAACAGGAATTGGATGTAATAATTCGTTTAACGAATCCATTACCAATACCCCTTAGAAAAGGAAACTTTCATATTGAAGGGCCCGGCCTTGATAAACCTCTACGATTTAAGGTAAAATAAAACCCTAACTAATGATATAGACGATTAAATTTGATTGAAATATTAATTGTTTATTTAATAGATTGCAGAAATTCCCGTAGGGGGTACGGCAGCCTCAACATTCAAGTACATACCACCGTATGCTGGACGAGCCTCTTTAGTGGCAAAATTCACTTGTAAAGAATTAGATGACGTTGATGGTTACGTTTACTATGAAGTTCAACCCCATCCGAATGATGTTATCTCTAATTCGTTTAATCATTACGATAACATCAGAAGAATAACAGATATTATACCATAAATAATATCCTTTTGTCCATTGCGAATATTTTATCATTTAATAAGATCAATATGTTTATTTGTAGTATTTTTGCCCCTTGCAAAATTAACATTTTGCGATTATTCCGAAATTTTCTTACTAAACTAATTAAGTAGAAGCCTTTTCCTAATTAAAATTTGGTCATCCATCTTTACATCTTTAAAATTGCTCATGTAAATTCAAAATATAATCAAATCCTAGAATTAGTTGTCCAAAATTTGTTCAAACAATTGGATAAATTTTATCATATTTTTTTGGTCATCTTAAGCATTTTTTTGAGACAGTTAAGTAGTTCCTAATTCATTTATATATCAATAATAATTATCTGAACTAATTTCAATAATCAATTCGAAAGTTTTAGGTCATAATGCCAAAATGAACAGTTCAAAAAGCACAACCATCAAATCCAATTAATGGCATGTACCGCATTGTAATAATTTTCACCAAAAAGAAAAGGAAAATTGTTCACATTTATCGATAACTTATCGCACATAAAGCTTAATGTAATCATGTTGAATCATTTCCTACAAAATTCACCAAACAAGATTCCCATAAAAGTTTAGATACTAAATTGACAAACTAAGAAAAAGTAAGGCATATTTTGATTCAGATAATTATTTTAACTTTGAATGATCTTCATGCAACTAAAAGTGTACTAAGTTCTTATAGTACAAGATCTTATACTTCTTACAAGCATCAACACAAATTTTATCGCACTTGTGCCACAATTTAGTTAGAACATAAAAAGAAATGCACTGCCAAAATGTCAAACTTTTATATGTTTGTTTAATTTTGTGAGTTACTGTATTGACCTAAAGCAAATGGTGACTTATTAGATGTTTTCAAATAATAAACACCTTTAGTTGTAGCTGGCATAGGATCGCCCATTAAAGTTTTCATTCCCGAACAAGTACCATTCTTAAGCTCTTCTAAGTTATGACAAGCAGCAGCTTGAAAACCTTTTGGGCTGTTTATAGACTCAGCATAATATTCGTAGGACCGCCCATGACTACAACCAGCTGTCACCGTAAAAAAATATAATAAAAAAGAAAAAGTACTTAACTTTAGAAAATATAAATAAATATAAAAATATTAACAATAAAATGACATTTGGCTTAAGCCAAACCTTACTTCGCTTTTTCATCTTTGTTTTTTTTTTGCTTGTTTGTTTCCTAGAAATAACAAATTTCAATAACAAATTGAAATGTAAAGTTTTACCCCTTTAAAAGTTACTGGTCAAGTTTTTTCCACATCTAGATAAATATTTTGACATATTTTGATTTCAATCTATTGTAAGTTGAGAGTAATTATCAAGAACAAGTATAATTTTATTTATATTTTACTGCCGTTTAAAACATGGACAAACTACAGACAAAAGGGCAAGCAAACATACTTAAATCGATTCAGAAAATGTGCCTTCAACGATTGGTACATTTAAATGTGAGATGCTAAACAAATTCGGACAAACTTATCAGGCTCTGTGCCACAAAAGTGATGAAAGATATAAAAATTTGTATAGATAGATATCTAAATTACTAAATATTTGGCTTATGTCTGAACAGCCGGGTTGTGGTGGGGTACCACCATTAGGATAAAAATCTGCATGTCCAATTGGTTTTTTGAAGCCAAGAAAACCCGCACAACTATGTATAACATCCACTAAATTGCCATCAGTAGAATCTAAATGGTTTTCTGGACCGATACAATCCTCAAAAGCTGGACGAGCCGGATCCAAACCTATTAAGTGTAAGTGATAGATTATTGTATTAGTAAAAAATTCTTAAAGTCATTAATAATGATGGCGTAATACCGGTAATTCGACCAACACGATATTTTGTATACGATCCAGCATAACCCATAATATGAGCACCTAAACTATGACCGATTAAATGTATACGTTTTTGATCGGCATTTCTAACTTCCACTAATAAATCAATTAGTTTGGCTACAGCACGTCCGACTTGTACTGTATAACGGGCCGGTCTAAGATAATAAATATTATCTGCTTGATCCCTCCAATTAATGGCTAAATTAAATCGTATCAAAGTAATTAATTTTTTTTGACTGTCTATTCGCGCTTTAATAAAAAATTTAAAACATACCAAAAATATTAACTTGTCCACGTAGAGCATACGCTCCTCTAATTGATTTTATGGAATCACTTTGGGTACTAGATTTCCAACCATGAACCAAAATTTTTGTATCAAATTTGGGGTTAAATTTTTGTGTTATTTCTTCCCATGTGTCTCGCTTGTATCGGGAGTCCTTACCACCATCCAATACATAATCATTAACTAATGGCTGAAGACTAGATAAGAACCAACAAATGGCATCATTTCAAAATTGATGTACATACATCAATCACTCCAATTTTTTGTACATTTCAATGTACCAAAAGTGAAAATTTAGTTTCTTTCGTTAAGTGCGTCTTTACACTTTTATTCGAAGTATTCAAAATATTGGTTAATAGTTTTGGGATATTATGAAAACAAGTAACAACGTTTTACTCGTTCGGGACCGTCTCTTTTCTTAAAGTGATTCAAGAATGGAATGAATGAATTACACACGATTTAAGCCTGCTTGATTCTTTGACCATCTGCCTATCTATGTAAATTTGTCATCAAAGTGCAGATAGCAATTTAAGAGGATCTGAAAACGAATTTTCTTGAAAAATTTTAGAATCGGACATTTTTTTCAATAATCTTCCATATGAAATTGACATATGAGTAAAGCTTTTAAAATTTTTAATGTTTGTCAATGCAAATCGATACACATTATTTAATCTACTAAATAAATATATTTACTAGATTAAATATATCTATTAATATATCTATTAAATCTATTTATAGTTCAGATGCGACAATATTTTATATCCCTATGCAAATAATCCACTTAAAAATTCACATTTTTAACTGTATTGACTCTTAATTAAGGTACTGGACTATGTATTCAGTTTAACTGGTACAGGCTGTTTAACAGACGATCCCGACTGGCTCTAACTCTTTTTAATTTCTTGAGGTAAGCGCTTCGTAAGAAAGTCCTTTATTATAATATAAATACAATTATGGAGAGCATATTTATAAATACCCGTTAGTATAAAATTCAAATTGTATAATGCGGGCTACATCATCACGATTCTCTGGCGGAGGTTCCACTAAGTATGCCACCTGAGGTTTGCCATTACCATCAGGCATATATATCCATGTTTTATTATAATCATCTTCATTTAAATCAACTTGACCTCGTACACCAACTATTTTCAATATAAATATATCAAGAACAAAAAAAAACACATAAATAATTTAACTGTTTTGCGATTTGCTGATTTCTAATAATTCTTTCATCCTTTTCGATGTTGCAATTTTTTATATAAATAATTGCAAATATTATTTTTTTCAATTTACAAGAAATATTTACATAAAAATAAGACAGGTCGAAAAAATTTCAACACTTCAGAAACGCCCACAAAAAGCCATTGTACCAATAATAAAGATGTGGCCAGTTCATTGCGACAAGGGCTTATCACATTACATAAACACTGTAAAGAACTTGACATTTGTTTGTTTGCACGCAAATTACAACAAAACTGAATGAATTATAAAAACAACCCAAAAAAAAAAAAAAAAAAGAACAAAAAGCAAAAAAAAAAACAAAAAAACACACCAAATTAAAATTGTCCGTTTCTCTTGATAACCGTTATAAAAATGTTTAACATTACAGTCATATTTATGAATTTTATACAATACTTCAGGTTCAACCACACCACAATTGAATTGAAATGGTTCATTCAACTTTTGGTAATAACGAAAATTAAGCCATTACCATACCCTACACCTTACATTTAAATTTGGTACAAGCAGCTAATTAAAATTTTGTCCAAATTCAAATTAGTAACGAAGATGAACGCCCATGTCTCCACTCATGATTCGTGTGTTCAGTTTACTGTAAAATATTTTAATGAAATTTTATGTATTTTGACTACAAACCCTAAAGCTTATTACACTGATTACACTTGATATTCAAATATCTTATATTTTAATAAAATTTATGAATGAATTTAATGAATGAAATAATTTTTCAATTGACTGGAAAAGCGTTTCGAAATTTAAGACTTTTCATTTTCCCCTTTTTTTTCCTTTTTTTTTTGAATTGTACTTTATTTAATGTTGTTTTATAAAATGTAATAATAGTCTGTTATTGACCACAATAATGCTTTTATATGCTTTATATGGCACTTTACGTGACATTTTCTTTGAATTATTAAAATAATTTTTTTTTAGCACTAACACGCTGAACACACTGAACATAACACGCATAAAAGATGAATAATAATTATTCTAGAGGAAAATCGCCTTTGTCAAATAACAGCTGTTACCTGTTTTTATATCCTACACCATTTACGATCCAGGGTATTTTTAAGTTGGATTTAAGATAAATTCACTTTTAAGTATACCGATCGACTTAAAATCAAATTCTTTATTCGTTTTAAGCTGCGTGTCTGCCTGTCTATCTATATGTCTATCTGTCCGCCTAATATCTGGTCAAGTTATTTTTTGTCAAGTTATTTTTTATCGCAATTTTTGAGATTTTTTTAAGGAAATTTTATACATAGCCATATCTTGTCCTGGGAATGAACCCTTTTCAAAAGGGTTAGATGCAAACTATATTTAAGGCCATGCCACATATAAAGCCTTTCTTAAAAAAATTGTTATAAAGAGAACAAGTAAAAATTTTATAATAGGTCAGGGTAAACTTTTAAAATACCCTACACCACTTTACTTAATTTGACTAAAGTCAAATAAGAGAATTACAGGCCAACAATTAAAAAAAAAATTATAATTTTTACATTTATACGGAGGTATGTAAGATCCAAAACGGCCTGAGATCAATTCCGCTATTTATTCTAAACTACTTATAATAATTTCTTAAATCAATTCAACATTATCTATCTTTAATCGAATAAGTCGAGTTTTTAGCAAACAACAAGCCAACAATTTGTGAAACATTTGAAAAAAAAATTCTAAATAAACGTAGTTTAACATAAAGACGACTGCAATGGAAATTTGCTTAGAACTGAAAATTTCTGCAAGCACTTTTTACATGACACCTTAATAAAAAACATTTAAAAAAATTTCAAATAGTTTTTAAGGAGATTTACAAAATGAAATTTACTTAATTTACATCAATCCATTTCTTGCGTCTTCTTTAATACGAAGACATTTTTAAGTCATCAAAGTTAAATTAGAATAAAGAAAGTGTAAGGTGTAGAATATTTAATCGTGAATTCCAATCAATTATAGCACTTTTATACTCCACCAACTCATTTTCTCATAATGTTTGCGTCCCATAAGAAGACCCTATAAAGTACGTACATTATTGATCAGCAAGAATGGTTCGATTTAGATATGTCTGTCCGTCTGTCCGTCTGTCCGTTTTGTATATCCGTGTGTTAACACTCCTCTGGTTATAAAATTTGAGATAACAATTTCGAATTTGGCAGGAACATTGAAAGTTCTTGCAGTTAGATTGACATTGAAAAGTAGATAAAATCTGTCAAAGGACACGCTTCCAGTGCAACGTAAACTGGCCACACCTGGTTTACTCAAAAACTATCTATTACTATCACTCAAAAAATAAAATAGTCTCCGTGTCATAATATCAGAAGATTTAATGATGAGTATCAAAGATTTAGCTTCAGCTAAATATAAGTTTTCACTTGTTGTTCTTGCATTTGTTTTTAAGTAGTGTCATTCGGTGTGCTATATCAGATGTGCGTATAAAAAAAAACCAGTTTCCAAAATGTTTTTTACAGTCTACTCCATTTATGACAATAAGCGATGCACGTAGTACGTGTGCACGTAGTTCTTTATTGAATCATTTATTTATATCCACCACCCAGAGGTTGGAGATATATTCATTTTTGTTCATTATGTTTGTAACACTAAAAAAAGGAAGAGACCCTATAAACTATGTATATTCTTGTTCAACGTTAAATTCTGAATCGACTTATACATAATTATCCGTCAGTCCATCTGTGCGTCTGCTTGCAGTAAACATTCTCTTAATACTTAAATTTAAGATATCGTGTTCAAATTTGGTAAAATCATTGAAAGTTCTTGCACGCAGGTTGGAATTGAAAATAAGTAATATCGGTCGAAAAACACGCCCACAGTGTAATATAAACAGTGAGCATCTGATTTTTTGGTAGTTTTTAACTCATCATCTGCAAACAACAAAAGACAGGATGCTGATATTTTGCACAAGTTAGGAGGCTATTGGTCTACAATGTCTGTCCAAAAACCATTGATACGTCAATGCGAAGTTATGCAATACTAAACTTTCCTTTTTTTTAGGTTTACATTTTCAATTTACTCCTAAAAAACTAAATCAGGTTCTGAATCGAAATATTATGATGTATTGATGGTAGGTATCCAAGATATGGCTCTAGCCAAATATAATTTTCTTACCTATTTTTATTTATTTATTCTCTTTATTGTAAGCCTTAACTTACCTAATAAAGAAATTGTACAAATATATTTCAAAAAATTTTTTATCATATTTCACAAAAATTCAATCTTCGAAATTTAAAATTTTTTAAAGTTTAAATTAAAAACTTTATGCCCAAGAAAAATTTCTTTATTTAATTAAATTTATATTTATTTAATTTTATATGTACGTATCGTATCGTATTTAATATGTTTTTAATGTGTTACAAAGCAAATAACTGAATGCACTTTGATTTATTACCGAATAAATATAATCCATTTGAAATATACGGCTTTTTATAATGAGTTAAAAATAAATTAAAAATGAATTATTGAATTAATGCTAAACTGATTGTTAGCATTATTCAAGTTTGAAAAAATTATAAAATTAAAATTGAATTGAACCAAATCCTGGATACTTGCCATCTATACCCCAAACGATTTTGTAGAATATTCGATGAAGGTGCCTAACTTTTTTATTTTAGTTTGAATTTTCATAAATTTGAAATGTTCTGGCACCATTTTTAGAGAACATTGATAATTATCTTGCCTTGTTTATCAAACAAATAGCTTAATACAAGATTTCAGAGAAATTATACGCATATGTATAAAATTGAATAGTTGTAAAGAATTTTCAATGGATGTAGATTTTTTTTTTTTTTTTTTGAATAGACCATAATTCACAGTAATAAAATTGTGATATCGTACAATAATTTTTTTTAGCTTACATCTCAGCTGCATATTTTTGTCTTCAAAAATGAATTTTTATTTTTAATACCAACGCATAATATTTCGAAAAAAATTTCAAGTTTCTCTCATCGAAAGATTATTTACAGATAGCAGATAAATAGACAAAAAGGAGAAACAAATATGTAGAAAAATAGATGTAGCTTGATAATTTTAGAGTACATGTATTTATATATATAAAAATTTATAAGATCTCTAACGTCTTTGTTATAAGCATATTCTTTAACAAAACGATGGTAACTTCTTTAATGGATAGAAAAATTTTCGCCCATTGGCATTTTGTTTTTTCTGAACATAAGACATTGAAAACTACACCTTGGGTGGTCTAAAGTGATTACACTTTATATGGTATCAATTGAAGGTACATCTTCATCTATCCAATATCCCAGAAATAAGGAGGACATACGCTTTTTGAAAGTGTTTGTAACATTTGAAGCGTAGTGTAAATGTTTGTATTAAACGTTAGAATCAATCTATTCAATACTGTTCTATTCTAGTTCAATTAAAATGAATCATAATTCAAAATTAACATCTGGAACAGTATCATTTGGAACCATATGCTAGAAGAACTAGAAGGACGACAGCACTTCTAGTGTCTATATGATGGGTTATGTACATTTGATCTCAACCTTTCTTTCTTAACTTTTTTACTTATTGTGTACTGTTTGTGACTTTTAATAGTAAATAGCCAAAAAATTTTAACTTTAATAATAATAAGCCGACTGATAATTTAAGCATTTCTTATCGTAAAGTAAACATTTAACCTTAGTTTTTTTAATAAATAAATACGTCACTCAAGGTTCGTATATATTTTTAGTTTTGTTGACAGGGCTTAACAAATACTGTAGCAACAACTTTTTATATGTGTTTTTGCAAAATTTCAACAGTCATACCTTTACTATTACAGTTTTAGAGATAATGTTTAACGAGGTAGAAGAAAGCAATCTTGTAAAACAATGAAAATTCTAAGCAGGGAATTTTTAATGTGAAACAAAAAAAGCATATAGCAAAATCTTAAGATTTATGGCAGAAATGTAGAAAAAAAAAACCATTTGATGGCTTTTAAGTGCAGCCAACTTTATGAACATAAATTGACAGAAAATTATTTTATAATTAATGTATTATGAAAGTTGAAGATTTATTTTGATTTGATGATATAAAAACAAAATGCATTATACGTCACAGTTATTTTCACATCATTAATGTAAACAAAACAAAACAAAAACCATTAAAAAAGTTATATTTGAGTTAATCTTATTTGAGTTGAATCTTAAATACCCACCATCCATTCACCATGATATGGCAATTCAAAACCTGTTTCAATTTTTCATTTATAGATAGAAATCGTAAACATAAAAAAATATAAATTTAATATTGTACAATTTTGTATAAGTGTAACCGATCGATTTACATGATTTTGAATAACTGTCATAGACCTATAACCTGACTGCTTATACAAAATTTCAGCTTTCTACTTTTTGCAATTGCCAAATAATAAGCAGAAAACATCAATTTTGATTAAGGGTTTCGAATTGTTCTCAGTTTACGTTGCACTATGGGCGTGTCCTTTAACTGATTTTGTCTATCTTCAATACCAATCTGCCTAGAACAATTTCTAATGTACCTAACAAAAATTCCAACTTGATATCTCGTTTTTGGGGACCAGGAGAATGTTAGTAACACATAAATAGATGGACAGACAGACTGACATGTCTATATCGATTCAGAAATTGATACTGATTTGATCAAGAAAATATATATTTTGTAGGGTCATCGCCGCATTCCCTTTTTTTTTTTTTTTTTTTTTGAAATTTTACGAATGAAAGAATGCAACAAAGTTGACATATTTGTAATAATTAGTGGATAAGTGTGACAAGTTTGTTTAATTGATTTGATTTATGGTTGGTTGGATACTCATGACCTAAGTCATGAGTATCCAAGTCTTGTTGCGGTAATTGTTGTTGATATCTCGGTTTCTTTCGTGATTCGCTTTTGTAATGACGTCAATGTCAAAACATTGAATATGACGGATCAATGTGCATATATTGGATAATATAAAAAGTATCCGCCTTTTTTCATTGCAATTTAATGTTAATAACGACAAATTTGATCATGAGTAATCTGATTACATTAAACATCAATGAAAAATTTGCCATTGAAATTAAAAGGTAAAAGCAAAAGTACGATCGATCTATTATTGTAAGTGAAGTAACAACTCCGCGAAAGCATGCTGAAAATTTATGTAATTTACAGTGAATATGCTGTAACACAAACAATGCAATGGTTTTTCCAATTCCATAGTGGAAATTTTGATATTAACGATGCTTTAGACTTTAATCGCTCTATCCCTGAAAAATCCGCAAAGTGTCAGATAGTAGAGATTTTAAGCATCAGCCTTATTACACAAAGTGCTATATTTTTGATGCCAATTCAATGCAAACAATCATGGACACAGGTTTCGCAAACTACTAAGATTGCAAATCGACAAGGTTACATTGGGAATTTAGCTGCATTTGAAGGGTTTGATTTATTACAAAGTATACAAGCTGGATGCAATAGCTCCTTGGCCGACCTCAACACAACCGTTTAAACCAATAAATCAGGCTATATTTGGCCAAAGAAAAAATATGTTAAATCTATTGTGGCGTTTACAAGTCTAAAATTTTTTTAATGGGTCTAAAGAAATTGCTGGAATTTGATTAAGATATCTTGAAGTAATCACCGTATAGTCTGGAATTTGCACCATTTGCTTTTCGTTTCGATCTTTGAAAAACTATCTTGTTGGCAAAAAATTTGCCTAACGAGAACCCATTAACAATCGATAACTACCGATAAAATTGTAAAAGTACAATAAAATAGAAAAATTTCATTGATAATAAAGGCCAATATATACTTAACATTATTTTTCAATAAAAAACCAAAAAAAAATGTTATGGTCGAGTCAAGCCGACTTTGCTTAAAGTGATAAAAAAAAAATATGCTAAAAAATTTGCCAGAAAGCAAAAAATTAAAAAAAAATTACACTTTTTGAATGTTTCTAAAAGTTTGTTGTAGAAGAAGTGGATATAAAAAATTAAGCGATTTGTATAAAGCATTAGTAATCTTAAGAATTGTTTCATCTTAATTAGTACATAATATTCGATTAGTTCAGCCTTTGAACCAAAAGACATCCATCTATAAATTTTCATTAATATATATCTCAAAGTGCTACAAAGATGAATGAAGGAACGAATCGATCGAAATACCAAATGTCAGTCCCATATCAAAGTCTTCTAGTTATTACAAATTCAGTGTGCAAATTTACTTAGACCGTTTACCAGAAGTTATGTAGAGTATAAGTTTATTGAAAAGTGTACACAAAACAAAGAATAAATAACGCTTTGTATAAATATATTTAAAAAATGTTGTTTGACAATTCATAAACACAAAATTTGGTACTAAACATGTTGATGATTTACAGCAACACGCTGAAAATTTTACTTAACTTGTACATGAATTTCAAAAATTATATTATCTCTGATATTATTATTTGTATTGCATACATTTTTGTTCATTATTTCAATAAAATTTTTTTTAAATTTTATGAATCAGATATATTTTGATGTAATTTACCTAATACTTCAATAAGTTTGAATCTTTGCTGTAGTTCCTTATAACAATGCTCAAGAATTTAATTGAACTTATATAGGTTTAAGCACACTTAAATGAAATAAGACATTGATATTGAATTTTGGTAACAATATGAATTCAATATAAATTTCTAACGTTATCACGTATATAACAAAAATATGAAATTATTTATTATTTCTAAATATTAAATTTTTTATGTTATTATGCGAGCACAATATTTTCTTTGGCATAAGATTCCTCTTTCTCTTAAAAATTTTGCTAATATGTTTATTGATAATTTCATGCACTTTAAGCATATTTGTTATTTAAAACTCAGTCTTAAAGAGACTTTGAAAAATCATTGCTTATGTGTTCCTTTTTATTGTTTTGTTGAACGTTTACTTGGTTCGCACACTTTTATTATGATTTATTAATTTAAAAATAACTAATACAATAAATTAAAATAAAATATTAATTATTATTGAATTATAGAAAGAAAAAGATGACAACGAAACGTTTACCAACTTCGGCTATGCTGTTTGAGCGTTCCATGAAAAAACCGAAATTAGATATTAATGTTAATAAAACCCGCTTAAATGAAACTGTTTTACAAGATCAACGTAAATTAGAAAATTTTTGGGATGATGATGATGATGATGTTATATTATTGGCCAGTCAAATGGCAGATACAGCAGCAGCAATACAAACAGGAACGGCAGCAGCCACATCTTTATCCAAAAAGAATTCGATAAAAGAAAAACCAATTGATAACACTTTCATGGAATTTCATGCATTTGCTTCCACAAGTACACAAAAACCAATTGAATTACCAAATCGGAAAATATTAACACAACTACTAGATGATGATGAAGGAGATTGTGAATTATTAGCAGTGCTAGAAAAAGAGGATCCCATCAAAAAAGCAATGCATGCCTTTATCAAAATTAGATGGAAAGGTGACAGAATCCCACAAAACAAATAAAATAAATGATAATCAAACCAAAATTGGCATAGAATTTACCGAATTCATTCTATCGGAAAATTCTGTACCAGTTAGTGCGATGCCACCATCATCCACTCAAAATGTACTATCACGCAGGCAATTAGCTTCCGAACGTCAAATGAAATTTCTAATGGATAAAGTTACCGCTCTAAAAAAGGAGAATGCCAACTTGCATAAGTCTCTGTTAGATAATAAAACCAAAATGCAAGAAAAAGCTGGTGAATGCACGATGCTGCGTGATGAGTTGCGACATATGCAACAAGAATTAAAAAATAATCAAATGGCAAAAATTTTGAATGCGGAAACAGCTAAAAATGAATGCCAAACAAAAATTATGGAATTATCAAAACAAATTGTAGCTACCGAAACAAAATTACGATTACAGCAGGTTGAATGTTCCAAAGTGAAAACGAAATACGCTGAAGAAACTCAAAAATTCCAGCAGAGCATGCTGCTACAGGATACATCAATGCAGGAGGATGATAATAACAATGCTACTGCTACAACTAGCAGAGCCCAACAGAAATTTCATTCATCTTGTCATACAAAAAATTCAAAACATTACAATAAATGGCTGTTAAAAATGCGCCATTTAGATATCAGTAGTAATTATAATGCCAATAATAATATGCCATTAGTGCCGGCAAATTTTTATGAATCTTCCGAAGAGTGTGGTGGCTCAACGAAACAAAATACAATTTTTGAATTAGAATTGCGTAATGTTCAACAAATGATGACACAATTACAATTAATATTAAAAGGCACAGACGAAGAAGCCCATGTTGCCCTTCTACCAAAATGTGTTGATTCATCATCGAAAATGTTTGCCGAATTCTGGTCTTATTGTTATAGTTTAGAACATTCAAAAAAGTGCCGTTCCTTTCCATACCATAATATAAATAATATTTATACAAATGATATCAAACAAGATGTTAAAGCAAAACGTTTAAGCATTTTATTGAAATCACTTAAATTATTCGACAAAGAGAAAGGTATCAGTTTGAGACGTTATATAAGTGCTTTAACAATTATGTGCCAAAAAATGCCCAATCTATCTGTAAGTTTATTGGAAAGTAAACAAAATGATTATTATTTATTACAAATAATTAGTGATGCTATAAAAAAATTAAGCTATGCCCGAGATAATGCAAAACATTTCGGTATTTTGGAAGCTATTGCGAGATTTTTACACATATAATTTTGCAAGTATCGATCGATTTAAAACCTCTACATATAAAAATGATTGTTGAACTATTAAAGCAAATTATATTTGCGCAACCAAGTAATTGGGTATTATTAGAGGTGTCATCTATATTCTTGGCTTGTATTAAACGAGTACCTCAAATCTTAAATTATCTATGTGTTAATAGTCGGGAAATTACTTATATTAACGATCGTGCAACTTTAAGTAATCGCTTTACAAACGATTCTTGTACTCTGCAGGTAAGAAGACAAAACAGTTTAATCGAGTTTAACTCTTAAATAACCTACACCATTTGGCTAAATATACTTAAAAAACATAAAGTTTAAGTGCAGAACAAGCTGAAAAGTTGAAAAGTTTATTATATTTACAAATCTAGACCAAAATTTGATATACAAATACAATATTCACAAATATTAATCTTTTCCATTTAATAAATGTTTTCCATAAAAAGTTTATTATATGGGGAGTGGTTGTACAAAATGTTCTGCCCTTAATCATTTTTAGTAAGATTTTTATTTGAATTGAAACAAAAGTGGGCATCAAATTTCATCAGAATATCTCAAAAATTGCCATCTATAGATAGCTGGGAAAAAAATATTCCATGAAGGAGCAACATATGGACAGATAGATGGGCGCAGAGGCAGCAGTCAGGCTTGGTTCGAAATTCAGAAAATGAAGGCATCTATTTCAAGTGGTGTAGGCTATAAAACGATGATAATTTATATTATTCGCTTATGATAATTTGTATTTTGTTATTTTAGGTTTATAGTGGCCAACTTGGCATTGCTTTTCCCACAATCTCAAAACTCGATATAGATCAGTATGACATATTAATCGAATTATGCTTAAATCATATACGCTTTGGTTATGATTGTTTTACAAGACCAGCAAAATTTATACAAAAAAATTTACAATTTTTTAATATAACTGATGATGAAGATAAGAGTACTGATGATATTAGTACAAATCCAGTAACAAATGCAGTGACAGCTAAAGTTAATGGAAATAGTTTAACATGTGAAACTTCGACTGGTACATTTGGAAATACTAATCCACCTAAAGAGTATAATAATAATACTAATATGATAATGATAATGATAATGATAATGATAATGATGCACAAATCACTTGTAAATGTTACATTCAATTTTGCCGTAGTTTCGTCACTTTAATATTTCAAACGTTAAGGCAATGGATTTTACATGAAAAAAAGATCTGTAAGTTAGATAAATATATAAATTTCTCACACAATGTGTAAAAGCCAATGTGTGAAAGCCTTCTATAGTACCTAAAAGAACTTGAGACAAATTAATATTTTTTTTAATTAAAATAATTCGAATTGAATCATCAACAATACACTTCTGATTATCTATCTGTCTGTCTGTATGAAATTCATGCAAATGTTTATTTATATATGTTCAAATTTTTGTCATAGTTTATTTAAATACAGTCTGTAGACAAAATTTTTCGAGAATAATTAAATGAATGGAAAGTAATGTGAAATTTGTTTTTGTTTAGTGAAGGCCAATACAAACTAAAATGAGGAATTTAGTAAGTCTAAGAGCTCTACCTGACAAAATGTCTTTATTGATTAGTATTTATTATTGTAATATTAATGAAGTAATATTAAGAGGCACATGTTATTATTTTCCTTTTTTTTCATGGTTTCAAGATACATTCCGCGTAAGTAAAATTTCCCGTTTGTCTATTCATTTAATGCATTTAATATTTTGTGAAAATCATTCAATTTATTTATTGCGTGACTTTGAGGAAATTTCTAAACATCAGCTACAATTTATTTGTCAATGGCTCAATCATCATAAGAATATATTCGAATTTAATGAAATAAATGGTAAATACACAAAATTGAATTTAATATGCAATTTATACATATATGATGAGTCTCCTCTCTCTCTCTCTCTCCTCTCTCTCTTTCTACAAATACGTAATACATTTCAATTAGCGAACTTTTTGAGAGATTTACAAAATTCGCATATTATGCCAAAATATGTTTCAATGCGATCTAATTTGAGAAATATTGTGGATGATTTATTGGTATGGAGCGAACAAGTTAAATTTGATGAGAAAGTCGCAAAGTTGGGGTCCTTTACTGAAGATGAAGCAAAAATCCATGCAAACAACTTAATTTTTGGAGACGATATTGAAAACTTCAAGATTTTATAATACCTGTATATGTTTTTGAAAATATATACCATCTAATAAATAGAAAAAGAATTTGATAAATTATGCAAAATATACATCAAACTAAATAAAGCATTTTTTATCAACGAGTGTATTTAAAACAAAACCTTACAATCGATGTTTCAGATGAATGTTGCATGTATCTAAGAAAAAGCAACATGTAAATGAAAATTCACAATATATAACAAAGAATATCTAATCACCTTTAAATAGACGTTAATGCAGCGTATAAAGAATTTAAATTCAATTTAAGTGTTTCGGCAACTCTAATATAATTAGAGATTTTCTTAAATTACACGAAAAAAGGACTAATTGCAGTATATGCAGAGTAAACAATTTTATAAATCTTTACGTTCATAATGGAAAACATTCTCAACAATAACATAGCAATGAAAAATATAATTAATTGTTTTGAGGATATTGCTGAAATTAAGATAGTTTCTTTCACTTCTTATGTAAAATCATTTTTGTCGAGTTTTGAAAAGAGATAATGATAGATATTTTGTCTCATTCGAAAATCTGTATTACAGAAAAAGTTGTAAGATGAAATGTATAAGAATATTGATGTTATTTTGCACATGTTTTATTATTTAGTTAAATCGTGAAACATTTCATTTATATTGTAGTAAAATATTGTTTATTAAAATCATTTTTAACAAAAAGAAGAAACTCCACAACATTACATTACATGATAATTATTTTACTTGCAAATACTAATAAGAAAACATGAATAGAGAAAAGCCGCGTATTTATATGGATGAATACAAACTTAAAGAGGATCCCCATGATTATGGATTAGCCGATGATCCAATTGATATTGAAAGTTTTAAAAGGAAGTTTAAAATTGTAATTATACGGTAAAATGAGAGCAAAGCTTTACACTTTGAATTAGTACATAAAAATATGTTGGTTTTCTTTATTTTTTTAATTTTAACTTTAGCAAAGAAGGGGAAAATATGGAATTCGATATGATTGGCGTACATCCAGGTTTGGCAAATGCTTTTCGCCGAATTATGCTAAGTGAAGTGCCTAGCATGGCAATTGATAAAGTTTACATATATAATAATACCTCAATTATACAGGATGAGGTTCTAGCACATCGCTTAGGCTTGTTACCACTAAAGGCTGATTCCCGATTATTTGAATATCGCAGTGAAGATAACGATATAGATACGGAGCATGACACATTAGAATTTGAATTAAAGGTAAAATGTACGAGGCGTAAAGATATTAATAATTCATCAAATTTTGATGTAATTTATAAAAATCATAAAGTCTATTCCAATCAAATCAAATGGTTACCACGGGGTAAACAAGCTCAAATCTATAATGAATCAGATGTTAGTTGCATACATGATGATATATTAATTAGCCAAATGCGTCCCGGTCATGAGTTCGATTTGCGCTTGATAGCAATCAAAGGTATTGGCAAAGATCATGCCAAATTTTCACCAGTAGCTACAGCTTTTTATCGATTACTACCCGAAATAAAACTAAAGAGAGAATTGGAAGGTAAAGATGCCTTTCTATTACAAAAATGCTTCTCCCCAGGTGTTATTGGTATTGATGAAAATGATAAAGCTTATGTGAAGGATGCCCGTTACGATTCATGTAGCCGAAATGTTTATCGGTATCCTCATTTAGCTGATAGTGTTGAAATATCACGAGTACGTGATCATTATATTTTTATTATTGAATCTGTAGGAGCTTTAAGTCCAGATGTCATTTTTACTGAAGCTGTTAAGATATTAAAGAAAAAATGCCGCAAATTCTTGAATGAAATTGAAGCGGCTTAATTAATAAAGAACACATTTTTTTCTAATACTATCAAGAACTTATGTGCTATTCGAAAAAAAAACTTTACAAACAGATCTACGTAAGTAACAAGTAAAAAAATGTACTTTGATTGAATGACACAGCAGAGCACAAATGCATTTTTATATGCATCAGGCTGATTATATATATAATGTGATTGTCACATATTTTTTGTGACTCTTAATACTTGGTGACAATCAAGAAAAAGAAAAAAAAATTGGAATTAGTTAAATGAATTTTATTTATCCTTTAATATGTAAGAATTGTTTAAAAAATTGGCTCAAAATATGTACTGTCAAAAGTGTTAACACGTACAAAACCATCTTCACCACCAGAAGCAAAACTCTTTCCATCTGGATGGAAAACTAAACTGTTTATTGGTCCAAAATGTCCTTTAAGTCTGGCAAATTCTTCCTCATAGATTAAATGAAAGAAACGTGAATCAAACTTTCCAGCTTTTGTAGAAGTTGTTGTTACCTCCATAGCATCTTGACCACCACCTAATACAACATGATCCAATATAGGGCTAATTGAAGCTGAATTAACTGGACGTTCAGTTTTATACGTTTTCAGACATATCAATGAATCGGAATCAAATAATTTAGCTGTTGTATCTTTTGAGGCTGTAACAAACATTGTACCATCCTTGTACAATTGCATATCATTAATACCAGATGTATGGTCATTAATTGAATTCATTTCTCGACCTTGACGAGTATCCCAGATAGAAATTTGACCATTATCATGACCCGTAATGATCGTTTCATCTATCGGCCCCCATAACATAGATGTAATTTTGGAATGCAACATCGGTATACGCATAACTGGTATTTGCTTGGAAGTACTTTCATCCACTGTCCGTACATCAATTATAAATAATTCAGAATTTTGACCCATTGTTTTATCTGTGGAGTATGCTGCCTGATTTCCAGAATAACTAAAATTGCATGTTCGCACTTGTGATTTGGCCATTATGCAAGCAATAACACTGCCATATTCTACATCCCATATTTTAGCACTCATATCACCCGAACCGGTTATTAATTTCGATGTAGACCAATCAACATCTAAAGACCATACGGCACCTTGATGACCATCATACGTGCCTAAACGTTCACCATTTAATGAATACCATACATTCGGTTTTTGATCTTTTGAACATGAAAACAATAAATCGCCTTCACGATTAAACTTTACTTGTGTAATGGCACGTTCATGACCCTGTAGCATTAATGGCCTCATTTTTTTTAATATTTTTCTAAAAACTTGCAAATGTAAACTTACACTGTTAAAAAAATGCCATGTGTCACATTAGTAAACACGTAAAGATACAAAGACGCTTTACTTAAAAATATAACGAAATTATCTAATTAAGCGTTCCATAAAATGAATCTTTGAATGTTCACGTTTAATCACTGTAAAAGTATAAAAATAAAATTAAAAGATATGCATTAAATTTAAAAAAATCACAAAATATTCATTTAAGACTATTTCCTTTTTCTTTTTGCTATTAATAATATTTATCATATTAGTAGATTTCTTTTTTTATGAAAAAGGAACATATGGAATTGGTACGCGCCTGAAATAATGATGTTAATTGTGCGATTTCAATCTTGAATGTTTTTTTCTATAGAGCCGGCAAAAATTCGCAATTGAAAATAATTGTATAAATATTTTTATCATTATTCTTAATATAACATTTTAATGAGGAAAACACTTTGCACCGTAATGTACATACATTTTGTTAATTGTTCTATTAACTATTTTTGTAAAAACTAAAAACAATATTATAGTAGACATTTAATCATTATCATTATACAACGATAGTAACGATTGTCCATTAAAAGTTGAGACTTTTAGTAGTAAGTGACAGCAGATTCATTTGAAAAGTGAACATGTCCAAAAATGTTCAAAGAATATTTACATGGATGAGTTCCATATTGCCTACTGGTGTTAGATATAAGAGAAAGTGCGAAATTTGCTTGTCAAATGCAACATAGATTAGTGGCAACAGATCCTGTTAAAGGCAAAGGCCCCATAACGTGGAAAAGTTTTGCAGTAATTGGTGGTATAGGAATTACCGGTTTGGCATTTATGTTATATGTAAAAAGTGAAAAAGAGGAAGCTATTTTAAGAGAACGAAAACGGCAATTGGGTAAAGCTTCTATTGGTGGTCGTTTTGAATTGATTGATTCTAATGGGACATTACGTAAATCTGAAGATTTTATTGGTAAATGGTTATTAATTTATTTTGGCTTTACACATTGTCCTGATATATGCCCAGATGAATTAGAAAAGATGTCGGCAATTGTTAATGAATTGGGTAACATTTAAGTATTATTTTTTCAATTGAATCGAATGATTGATTAATTGATTGATTGATTTATTGCAATTTATTGTAGAAAAATCACCGGATAATCCCGAAATACAGCCAATTTTTATTACTGTAGATCCTGAACGTGATACTAAAGAAATTGTTGGAAAATATGTTAAAGAATTTTCACCAAAATTATTAGGACTTACTGGCACTGTGGAACAAGTCAATCAAGTTTGCAAAGCGTTTCGTGTATACTTCAGTGCGGGCCCTAAAGATCGCGACGATGATTATATTGTATGTAAATATTTTACTATGAATAATTGTCAGTCCATTATTTTTATACCACCCTACATCAACCACCGCATGTAATACCCAGAAGAGTTTGGCGTAGGCGTATTGCACTACCAGTCGACTCAGAATCATTTTCTCAATTGATTTAAGACTATATATCTGTTCTATTAAATTTGTTATAAAACTTCAGATCACAATACATTATCGGTCCGATAATGAACTCTTATAAAAATTGGATTAGACAGTTTCTAAAATTTTTTTCATATAATTTTTTCTGGAAAAAATTGTTATTCGCAAAAGATTTACAATTATAAATAGTTTTTAACTAAAAGTAATATATTGCAGTACTTCAACAAAATATATATGTGCAACAAATTTTGTCTAGATCAGTTTATCGTTTGGGTCGCCTCTCATATTCAATCAACCAATTTTTTAAATGATTCAGAAAGTATAGTCTTTTACTGTCTTAAGAGAAAATCTGTTGTATTGATTTTTTCATCTTAAATCACATTAAGCGGTGGCATAGAGTCGGCTCAACTGACCAACTACATTGTTCTTTCTCTTATGTCCTTTTTTTATTAATTTTTTTTTTTTTTTTTTTTGTTAAAGGTTGATCATACGATTATCATGTACTTAGTGGATCCAGATGGTGCATTTGTGGATTATTATGGTCAAAATCGTGACAAAGATCAATGTGTCGCTTCTATTTTAATGAATATGGCTAAATGGAATACTATGAATAAGAAATCATGGTTTAGTTAAATGAATAATGGCTAAAATTATTGTAAAAAAATAGTAATAATTATTCTCTAATGTACAGAAATAACAATATGCGATAATTAAATATAGAATAATATGGCAGGATCAGAAGTTATCCTTATACATTTTTTCATATTATTATTGAGGTTACATCACTTGTCAAACTTTTCCAATTTTCTAACTTAATAATTACCTTTAATTGCTAACATCAAATTTTAATGATAATTCATAAGCCAAGTATGTTTATATGTTAAGATGATCTATACTTGACAAAGTCGTCTCATATCCATACGGAAAATCTTTAATTATATTTTTTCGGTAAAGCTTTAGCATAATATTTGTTTTTGACTTGTTATTAACTCTATTTTTTTTTTGAATTCAACTTCTAAATTCAATTTCTAAAGAGTTGAATTTTATATAAAATATGAAATTTGACATTACACAAATCATTTCTCTCATTAAATGTAACTAACGATCAAACGTAACAGTAAATATTTCTTATTTTGCTTTTTATGATACTTTGAATAAATTGAGCTTGCAGTACAGAAAAAAGGCGTATCTTTATTTAAAGAGTCATAATCTAATAAAAAAAAAAAAGGTGAAAACTTTTTTAAACATACTATTTTTGTTTTGTTTTGATTATAAGTATGTATGTATTGTATGAGATTTTCAGAATATGTTCACAATTTTTCGTAATTTTGCTTTTTGGTTTTTTTTTTGTTTTATTCTTTAATTTACTTGCTTCATGTTACTGTTCCTAATAACAATAATGCATATTATTATCATATTTTAATGTTTAATTTGAGTATATATATGTTTGTGCATCTGTGTGTTGAATAGTATGTATATATACATAACATGTCATGTATGCATATGTGCGTATATATTTTTTAATTTACCATCATCAATTTACACAGTAATAATAATAATAAATTTATGGTCACTTACGCCATCATTTTGTCCATCATTGCCTCTACTGCATATCATCATAATTATCATGATCATCATCATTATTATTATTTATTATGCAAAACATATAATTTATATAAATAAAATTGAAATTAAAATTAAAATTAAAATAGAATAGAAGAAGAAGAAAATAAAAATTCTACGTATTAAAGACTACACATTTCCTCGTGTTGATTGATGCATTTTCTTTTCTTTTTTTCCATTTTTCTCTTAGCTTAGAAATAAAATGTTCAAAAACAAAAAGCAAGACGTTATTGTTGTTTCTATTTCTTTTTTAATTTTCTTGTTACCGAATTCAATGTAGTGCTATGATGTTTCTTATTTATTTAAAAATTCATTCATCTATGACCATTTGTATGTATATTTTTTGTATTCTTTCGATCTCGTTTTTAATATATACATGGACATAGCCATATACACATACACAGACATAGATATGTACATGTAAATATATATTTATACGTATATGCATGTATTTTTGTAAAAATAAAACGTTCGTTAACGCATGGTATTTATTTATTATTCATTTAAATAAGTAAGCTTTAATCATTTTTATATGATGAGCCACAATTGACTGATAATGCATGTGGTACAGATGTTTATGTTGTATACTGTATGCCAGAGAACACAATCAAACTATCATACATTCATTCGTTCATTCAACGATTTGATTTTTTAATGTGTGTTTAATATCATTTAATTAAAATAATCAATTAATTAATGAATCATTCATTCAATCAATCGATCGATCAATTAATTAACCAATCAACTTTTTCTTTTTCTTTTTAAATGTATTTGTTTGTTTTTTTTCTCTCGATATATATAATAATTATGCTTATTTATTTATCAATATTATTATTATTATTATTATTATTATTATCATAATCATAATCATTATTAGTAATAATCTATATTCTGCGCTATAATTACTATATAAATATAGTGTGTGTGTGTTGTATCGGGGGCAATGGGGGAGGCATTTGTACATATATTTAAACGAAAACTTTTGCCAGGCCATCAGCACCCGCACTAGCTATATAGGGTTTTGAAGTATGAAATGCTACATCGAATATGCTTTCATCGAATTTTTTTCGATGCGCTGTTATCTCTTGTACACACGTTTTATTATCTAAATTCCAGAGACGGATTGAACAATCGTGTGAGCCAGACAACAAATATAGGCCATGTGAATCGACAGCCAATGATGTAACAGGCTCTAAATGTGCGACCATTGAATGGATCAATGTACCAGTGGTATTATCCCAAAAACGTATATGCCTATCTTCATGAGCAGTAATTGTTATGGGCAGCGTTGGATGCGAGACCACTTTATTTATAAATTTTCCTGTATTACCTGACATTTCTTGAACTGCTTCCAATTTTAATATTTGTTTACCCGTTTCTGTATCATAAATGACACAATGAGCTGATGTATATGCTGCCACAATGTGATCTAATTCATTGCGTACAAAATCAACGGAAGACGGTACACCATCCATCTCTAATGCGGTATATGTACGTAACAATGGATCTTTAGTATAAGGCGACCATAATTTAACTGTTCCATCTGCCGAACAAGAAACAACGTTACTATGCATTGTAGTTATACCCCAAATGGCATCTCTGTGACCTTCTAAGGTCCCCGAATGTATACTAGGATCGTAACAATCGTATGGATCCATATTAGGAGAAGGTAATTGCCAACATTCAATGTTGCCATCCAAGCCACCTGAATAGCATGTTTCACCTGTGGTTGACATACCAAGGCAAAGCACAGGTGCAGTATGCGCACGAAACGTATATAATGGTTCAACGTCAAGACTAGCAGACTTTTTGGCTTGCACAGTTTTTTGTAAATTCCACAATTTTAATGTGTGATCTTCTGATGCCGTAATTAAAACTGGTTCTTCCGGATGGAATATCAATGCTCTAACACCATCAAAATGAGAACGTAAAGTGTACTTAGCATTCCAAGTTTTCCGAAAACTCGAACCTCCACCTACACCTGTTCCGGATACATCTTTCGAATTCGAATCATATGATCCCTCTGAATCATTATTAACTGTTAATTGGGCCAATTCACCCAAGCCCAAAGATGCATCCACATCTTCCTCACCTCCAGTTGTTACAGCTGTAATGAGATTACGTCGTGCCAAAGTCGTTGCGGCAGTTGTACCAAGATTACTATTACTCTGCTCCGCATTTAAGCTTGAATAGCCGCCTTATTGTTTTTTTTTTGAATACACCATTAATTATTTAATGAGGAAAGAAAAAGAAATACTTTCATTACATATTTTCCTAATAAGTATAATTATGTTTGCCAAAAAAAAAAATTAAGATTAGAAATAAAAGAAAAAGCTAAAAAAAAATACCCAAATTAATAATAATAACAGGTAGATTAAAAAAGCCCTTTTCATTTGTAAGCATTGATTATTTGTAGAAATTAATTTTGCTAAATGAACTACCAAAAGAATTAAAGTTAAATAAATCGAGAAATGAATGATGCCTTCAAACTTATTTAAAATGAATTCTAATGAATTTATTAATTAATGATTATGTTTTCAAATTTTTAATACTAATTTTAATTTTTAAACAAACAGATATCAATCGATTCAGAATTACTTTTCTGAAATTAAATTATTAAATTATTAAATGTTAACATAAGCAAGCAGAAAGAATTTTTTGATTCCATCACACAAGCATTAACAAACAAACATCATTGTAGTCTTATCTTGTAGTCTTAGTGTCCTCTTTTCATGTCCATGCCCAATTAATGTGCAATACAATAATATAATACCATTATACACTGGAGAGAACATTTAAAAAAAAATTAGTTGGATACGTTTTTGTCAAACTCAAGGACGCATATATATGCGTACGCCTGTGTCCATGCAACAAAAAAACCATATTACAAAAAAAAATTAAATTAAAAGGCAAAATAAAGATGAGAAATAATTATTAGCTGTAACAAACAAATAAGCACCTTCATTTATAAGTGTAATATCATTTAATAGCTGCTCCTCCAGAACGTCTTCAAGATCTTTTTATATATACAATTTGATCCAAGAAAATGCATATACATATATATACATATATATATGTACATATAGATAATAATAAAAATAAAAAACAAAAACAAACAAACAAGAGAAACAAGGAGAAATATGTAATATAGAAGACAATTGCCACGAAATTCGTATAAAGCGTATGATTTTGCGTAAAGAATATAAAATTTATGTATACAATCTAAAATACATGAAAGATTTATGAAGAGGACGGTACACCCTAAAGAGGTACAGACAATATATAGAAATTGAATAAAAATTAAATAATATTTTATCAATAATAATTGGTGATATGTGATATCTGATACAAAATAGTAAGTAATTGAAAGATAATAAATAAATATAAAGAGAAAAAGTTTCTATGAGCACTTATATGGATTTTATACTTTTCCCCATATTTCTATATTCTATCCTCACAATCTGTGTAAACCAATAACCTTACAACATACAATAAGCTACTCATATAACTAATATCATGAATATCAAATATTTTGAAGCGTTAACAAAATGGCGTTATTCTGTAGAAAATACTTGAAAAGCATAAATGATAAATGTGAATTTAGTCTTTTGTCTACTTGATGAAAAAAAAAAATGTTATAATGGTAATAAAAATTATTTTTTGGTTTAAGATCACATTTAACATAATTATATAATTATAACCGACCTAGATAGTGCGGGATTACTACTTTATTATATATATGTAGAAATGAATATAATAACAGGAAGAAGTTATTTACCTTCGCTTCGTACATCTTTGCCCAGTTTTGCACGTTTTGACGATTTTAAATCACTTTCATCATTATCACCAGTTACCAATTCTAAATCATCAGAAATTTCATCATCGTCAGACATTTCAGTTGGACCCAAAAATTCAAAATTTGCCATTACAGCTGCTTCAGTATCTAATATAAGGGCATCATTTGATTGTTGAGTTTTTTTGGCAGGTGTACGATGATCTTCCGATTCGGCGATACGTTTATTGCTCTCATTACCATTGATATTAATATTAGGATTAACATTCTCCTCTTGTTCAGTATTATTATTTATACCTAATATTGATCGTACACGATTTGAACGTACATCAATAATATTATCCGTATAACCAATTTCGACTAAATATTGCCTTAACATCTGTCGCCCTTGACGCCACGTTGTATTCGATACTGAACTATATGGTACTTCAGAATCCGGCGCAACATCCCCCCACCTAAAGATGTATCCTCAGTTGATGGTTTTAAATCATTCAATTGTGGTGGATCTGTGCCATATTTAAGGCGATAAAATTTTGCTCTCTCTTGCCTTAAGGCATACTCCAACATTTTAATTCGCCTTGTCAAATCGGATTTTAAACTTTCTAAACATTTACGTTCGCCCAATAACATGGCAATTCGAGCATGCAATTCAGCTCGATCAACATCCCATTGTGATCGCTCTAATTCAAAACGTGACCATTCATGCTGTATAAAATGTAATATACCAGGTATCGTATATTGTGGGGCTGCCTGCTGATTATTGGTAACCGCAGATGCACTGTTACCATCTTCATTATTAGTAACAGCGTTTGTAGCATTATTTCCACTACCCAAACAGCCGCCTACTGTTTTGTCGCATTATTATTTGTGGCTGCTAAACTCATGTTACTATTATTGACATTGTTATTGTTCATTGTCACACCTAATGCTACCGTTCCAACTAAATTAGCGCCAACACCAACTGCACCACCACCTAAAGGTTTACTATTGATTCCAGTAGTTGCTCCAGAATTAGTGCCCATCTATTTTTTAAATAATTCAGACTAAATATTTAATGGAATATAAATTGCTTTGTTTGTTAATGTTTGTATGGCTTAGTTAGGTTTAAGTTTTTAAGGTTTTTGGGTTTTTTTTTCTTTTACAGATATTATCTAATAAAAAATATATTTTTTTTATTATTTGCTACTATTTTTGTTTTGATTATTAAGAATAAATTACAAATTTGCAATTTTCTCAATTTAATATTTAATACGTACACTCATTTTTTACAAGACAAATTGATAATAAAATAGAGGGTTGACTTTTTTTTCAATTGCTTCTATAAAATATAATGTATTAAGATACTTGAATTGAAGTAAAGAAAATTGAATCAAATAATAAATATGATAAACGTCATCACAAGACCTCTATCATTATTATTCTTATTATTTTTGTAGAACGAAAACACTAAGACCTTTTGAGAACTAATAACATTATGAGGGAAAGTTGAGGTGTTTTTGATTAATTCGATTTGTTTTATGTATTAACTAATATTTTCTATATGGCAGATACATTTTATCAATTTTTTTTTCAGTATTTCATTCACTTTACATATTTTACAAACATATTTTCGAAATCGAATGCTATTTTGCTTTAATGTCTCTTTTTATTTTCCTTTTCACTTTTGTTTTTTTAAATAAGTAAAAAATCCTTATCTATGAGGTACAATTCGCCATGTAACTTGTAGTGATATATTTCTAATATCTGCAAAACTTTTATTTTACAAAATTCCCATTTTTTCTTTTATTTTAAATTAATGAAAAAAGAACATCCGCCCTTTCATGCAGCACTTACGTACAAACGCTTTCTGCTGGCATATATAAAAACCAATTCATTCAAATTGTTTAAGTTTATTATATTATTAGATATTTTATATTCATTGCTTTATATTACATTAGAGAAGATATACGTATATATATATTTTATGTTTGATATATATTTTTACACGGTATTTGAATTATTTCACGACAAAAAAAAAAGCAAAATACATGCGGAAAGTGCGTACAAAATTATCTGATGCAAGAATGAATGTAGACAATTGGCAAACTCGTACGTAGCAGACAGCGATTGCCAATGTAATTCTCTTATTCACATTATATATATATATTTATTTACTTATATGTATATAATCAACGAACACTATTTTATATACATATATATAAATATATACATATTTATATATGCAATATAAGAACTTTTTTTAAAGTAGATTTTTAATTAATAATTAATAATAACAATATACAGATGCTTCACTGCTGATTTATCATACAATTATTTTTTGCTTTAGTATCACGATCAATATTAAATAAGTGTTACTTTTTTATTTTGTATATGTAATAACCTTTTTATCAGCGAAATTTATAGAGTTATCTATATATACCAACATAAATTGAACTTAAGGAGTTGCCAATGTATTATTTTCTTTATGAATGAATGAATAAAGCAATAAAGCAGAGACAAAATAATATTTCTAACAATCTTCTTTCATTCTTGCCATTTCTATTCTATACGTTGAAGTGTAAGTTTATCTTATTATTTATATATATGTATAAATGCATATGTGAATATATATATGTATGTATAAATATTTTGTATCACTCATAAACATATACATATGTGGTTAAAACTTCCACCCATTTTTTGTTTTGTTTCCTTGCTTTCACGCAACACAAAGAGTTTTAAGTAGTAATGCTAATAAATTCACAAATTTAATTTTTAGCTTAAACCATATAACCGTCAAAATTATGTAGCCTTTTTTATTCTTATGCTTTTTTTTTGATTTTTACAATTGAATAATATTCTTTAGTTACTTTAGAATTTGAAAATAGATAAAATGCGAAATTGCAGATTCCTTACGGGAAAAAACTTTCTTTTCGTTGCAGTAATATAAAAATAGAGATGCAAAAACTGTAAATAATCTATAATAGCGGCAAATTCGAATTATCTAAATGCTCAACCTCTTGGAGACCAAAATGTTTTTAAGTGATATCGAATTTTTGTCTAACACACATATATATATGTACATGCATGCGGCGAATTTCATAAAAGCAATTGCTTTTTGTACAAATAACATACGAGAGTTGTATTTTATCTTCGAATAGTTCATTCCCAATACACGTATAAGCAGCTTGTATTTATTATTACGTTACCCTAATGTAATTAATATAATTAGATTTACTTATGTCGAATAAAAGCCACGATATTGTTTTGCCTAGTTAACTTAACTAAATAAATAAATAGAGTTTATAAATGGCTATTCCAAATGTGTACTTGAAGATGTTTTTAAAATAGCGTTACCCATAACCTACGTGATCCTTGCATACGAAATTAGCAGAAGACTTTACAGTATGTAAAAACAATTGCTTTATGCTGCCGCACGACAACCACAAATATATATAAATGTTTACAACATTCAAGATGATTTAAAATATATTCCATTAAATAGATGGTCGTGGAAATTTTTGATCAAATTGATTCATTATTTTGGAATTTTCCTAAACTTTTTCGCTACTTTTTTAAATTTCAATTGTATCGAAAGCTGCAATATATGGTGTTTCAGAGCTACCTCAGACTAGTAATCATAAATTTTAATTGTTTATTATTTATATATATAAATATCTGAGTCATAATCATCGTAATATTTAAGGTAAGCCTCTGCAACACATTCCACTAAAATATTCCAAAAGATTCCTAAGTTGTTTACAAACTCGTACGACAGGTTTCAGCTTTATACATTTACATCGATTCAGAAAATGACCCTGAATATATTTGCATGCTAAAAAATTGGGCTATCGGTTAATACACTAACTCTTCTGATACCTTTATACATAAATATTGGAGTATGTAATTTAATCTTTCAAATATAAAATTATAATATTAAACATATACATATATTTAAAAAAAAATAGTGTGAATGTGAAAAATACTTGTATTTACATATAACTGATTTGTATACGCTTGTTTAACGTATTAACTCTTTTACAAAAATTCTTCGCACCAATCGTTTAAGCAGTTATAACAATCAGAGGCTTGCTTAGAACTAGCATTACATGTATCCTTCATCCATTCTTTAAATAATTCTGCATCTTTTTTCAACACCAAATATTGGCCTAGTACTGTGTAAGCCTTATCAAAGCCGGCTTCAGCCAAACGACCACCTAAGGTTTCACCAATACCAGCCAAATCTGTTACTGGTTTTTCCCCCATTGGTTCAGCTACAAAATTTCTATATTTTTGTGTGGTACCTGACATTATTTATTATATCAATTCGCCTTTCGTTTCTTTATATATATAAAACAAACAACAAGAAAATAAAACGAAAGCAAGCTGTAATTATTTCTCGCAAACACTAAATTCTTGAAATGACGCATCATTTGCCCCTTAAACAGAGTTGCGTATAAATAAATTTTCACTTATAAAAAATATTTGCAGTTAATCACTGTAAAGCAACAACATTATTTTTAAAGATACGAAATCACTACTTGTTACAAAATTTTAAAATAATTCCTTTTAAAAACAAATAGTAGTAATTAATTGTAATTGAAATAATGAAATCGATTTTCTTCATTTAACTTCCAAAAAGTTTTGGGTCTTTCTTTATCAAAATAGTGAAATACATAAGCAGACATTATTTGAATTTTGTATTCCATTTCAGTTTTGAAGTTCAAGAGCTTTTAAGCTATAATTTTTTTAGAATACTTAACTCATTGGAAAAAATTAATTTTTGGATTTGCTGTGCAATTCAGCATAAATTTATTAGAGTCCTATTTTCTTTTTTTTAATGAAAGGAAGTTTGCGTTAAAATTATTAATGAACGTTTTAAAGAAACTTGACATAAAAGAATTAAATTTTATGAAGAAACTGCTTCAATTATGTATTTTAGTTGATGTAATGAAATATTTATAATACAAGTTTAACAAACAAGCCGTTACATTCTTTATGGCACACTATTCGTGGCTTTGTGCCCTACTGCAAAGATGAAGCCAATTTTTATTATATAAATTGTCTTGAATCTGAATTGAATTATATTTGCCCCAACTGTGTAAAGTCAGTCAAGTTATTTCTCTTATCAAATTACAGAAGACAATTCTTGAAATGCTTTAATACAAGAACGCTTGTATTTTTTTGGTAAGATATCGTACGCTCTTAAGGTCGTAGGGAAATGAATGTGGATGAAATCGGAATATTTTTACAATCACTACAACAGCCTATTTTGCAGAAATTTAAGTGTATATTCTGCATCATTATGCTTTATAAACTTTTCGGTAATCAGTATATTTCTATGAAATGTACTTTTTATTTCTGATTTAATCTAAAGAAATTTTTTATAATATACTTATAATGCTTAATACTAACTAATTTTTTTTATATATATACTTTTATATATAATTATTTTATATTATATTCGTGTATGCGATATTGTAATTGCATTAATTTATATATTCGATATAAACTATCGCTATGTAAAGCAAGTTATCCTAACAAAGTAAGAAAGATGTATTTGGATTGATTGTTATATTTTGATGAGATAGTCAACATTAGTAATATTTGGACAGATAATTTGCTTGTTCATTTTTAATATAAAAAATTATTTTCAGTATAGTTAAATTTACCATTGTGTTGAAGTTTTATTAATAAAATAATTATTATTAACCTTTGTTACTTGTGGCGTAGGGTATTATAAGTTTGTGGAAGTTAAGATAAAGCCACCTATTATTGCACCGATCCTCTCAGAAATAATTTCTGAATCGATTTAAATTGATTTGTCTGTCTGTCCGTCCACTAGTCTGATACCAGACCACACAATTTCTGTGTAAAACCAAAAGAAATTCGATCTGGATGGAATCTGGATGTTGGATATTTAATTTGGCCTCGACCAAATGTAATTTTCTGAATTGTTAAACAAATGTATAAAGAGCGGGACAAATATATTATAATGTTTGAATCTTGTTTTCGAGATATATTGTTTAAAAAAAATCTGAAATACTTTGTACGTATATATATAAATTATGTGTTGAATAATCCATTTCATGAACAGACATGTTTTGTGTGACGTAGAGAAAACAAATCGAGAATGAAATTTTAATAAAATAGGCATTGCAAAAAAGCATTTTACCATTTTAAAGTTGTACCACGATTCAAGTTGGCATTCGCTTTAATTACACCTTGAGTTTGTAGTGGACTAAGTGTTATCAATGGTGTTAAACGTTCAAGAAAGCGTTCATTATTTCTTTCTAATTCACGTTGATAATCTTTTTGATCTGGTAAAATTAAATTTCGATTCTTCTTTAGGGCATCCGTGCAACGTTTGGAAAACTCTTTAAAACATAAACGTAACTTATTCTGATTTTTTGTTGGTACAGTTGTATCATCCAATAAATTCGAAAGGAATACACTAGCCATTTCCATGGGACCTTGATTAACTGTTGTACCAATGCAACCTTGTAATACCATTTGCAATATTTTTGGATCGGCCGGTTCTTGATTTACAGCTGTTGATAATTCCAATGTTTTCTTCTGGATATCCTCAATAGCCACTTCAATAGGTTCAAGTATAACTTGTTGCCGACTAATAACTTGTATACGTGTTTTCACATATGGAAAGTGATTAGAGGTCGTTAGAATTGTTTTACGTTTGCATTGTTCATGCAAATCACCATGAGCTTTGCCCGATTTAGTGAAGGGTGTTGAATAAATAAAACGTTCTTTAGACAAAAGAAAAACAAAAAAAAACAAAGAAGAAGATAGTTTTCATGAAAGAGTGAAGTAAAAAAAAATATGCTTGGAAAATTTTTTTAAGAGAAATTTTGTACTTATATTGAAATTCCTCTCGAAGTAGGTTTCACGATGTCTGAGTTCATAGGTTTCAAAGAATGGCTCGACATAAGTGATCTGTATATAAGCCTTATCTGGATCTAAATTATTATAATCCACAATATTAGAATCTTTGATGATATGTATTGAATCCAGTCCGAAACGATCCGCGTAGAAATTCTGTAGGCGGCTGAATATTTCTGGAAGTTTGGTTAAAGTTGGCTCTTTATAGATGAATTCTTGTTGATCTAAATCACCGAATTTTGTACCATAGAAACCAACACGAAAGTATGTACCAAAAACACGTTTTCCTTGTAATTGGGCAATACGATTAAATGCTTCTTGAAGTTTGCCATGTATTTTGGCTAATTTTTGAAAGTCTCGATTGGCCTCACATATAGGGATTAATATTTTGTAAATTTCATTCATAGCCTCATACATGCCAGCTATTTGAAATGAATTGGCTGCTTCCTCCAATAATGTTTTCAAACCAGATTCAGTAAAATGATTACCTAAGCAAATGCCATCTTCGCCAGGACTAAGTACATCGTCAGATACAGCAGATTCTAGTAATGCATTTGGAGTAACATTCTGAAAGCTTACTGCTCCAACTGGTAAATGTGTTTGCGACTCTAACATATTCAAATATTCAGCAACCAAAGCGGCAGAGTGTACAAAAGACATTGCCGCTTCTGTATGATTTCCACGTTCACGATGCTTTTTTGCCATATTTTCTAACCAAGTTAAACGTAAATCTGGATTATTTTGATAACCTTTTGCTATACGATGCATAAGATCTAATAACATTTCTGGATCTTCTTGATATTCTTTCATTTTTACCGTGTCAGAGAGAATCATATGTAAATTAAATAGTAAATCTTGAACCTGTTCCGGAAAGGAAGTGCCTTGTAAATAAGTATCAGATTCAGCATAAACGAGGACAGTTTTTAAAGCTCGCCTTAAGCTTTGTTCACTAAACGTACTGCTAGTACCCACCAAAGAAGACAGCGACATGGTTACTTGCATTTTTACTCGAGAGAAATTCTAAAACAAAATACATACGATAATATGATTTGAAAACTGATCATTATAATATATATATAATTTATCCATATATATTTTATAAAATAAAGACAATTTTTTTATGAAAAATATGCCTATTAGATATATGCAGGAAATAAAAATGTAACAAATAGGATTTATACCCAATTTTAAATTCCTAGTATCTAGATACTTTAACTTTAACTTTGGCTTGTTCGTACCTTACTTTCCTTAATCTAATGAATAATAATTAAACATCTTAACTAAGATCATACAAATGGAATTATTATTGATTTAATCGACTTAAACTTTTCTTTCTTAACAGTTGAGGTCACAATATATTGCGCTTTCTTTAACTGAATATGTAGCCATTTTCCATCTTTCTTCCTATTTGAAGTTGACAGTACCAATAATATTTTTACTGATAAAGCTAGATTTAGTAAAAGATGTCTCGCATAGAAACACAGACAAACAGATTGGAGATATGAGAATACGATTTTTATCAAAAAAATGTTTCACAGAATCTGACCAATCTTTTTAGAGGCTTCAAAGTTTTAGCATATGTACGATAAATCCCGAAAGTAAATATTACGTAAAAATATTATATTCCATTTGATTTGCTTGTAATTTTAGTCCACATCACTTACATTGCCAATTTCAAAATTTTGCCTCATTAGTAAATATAAAGATGCTGCAGCTTGTGATCGTATATTTGGTAATTGAGAGCCACAATGCTTTAACAATAGTAAACATAAATCAGCGCAAGAATCTGTTTCCTCATCAAATAATAAATTCGGAAATTTTAATATTAATGACCTTTGCGTAGCAAAAAGATTCTTCAATGCGGTGGTACTTTGATTTCGCGACAATGCGTGCAATAGTACCCTTAATATTGTACCCAAAAGATTATGATGTATATCAGAATTTGTTGCTAATTGTATTATTATTTCCAAATAATCCAATATAACTAAACTACATTCATTTGCCAAAGATCCTTCAGTATAACTATTTAAATCCGCTTCATTATCCGCTTTCGATGGCGTATCATAAAACTGTGTACGGTAATGTATTTGATCTTTTCGCCATCGAAACTTTTCCGTTGAATTACGATCTTTTCGCCTGTTTATTAAATCATGGCGTGCTGAATTTGTACCACGAATGCATTCTTCCAGTTTTTCTTTCAAATCCGCAGGCTTACGAAAACTTTGATTATTGCGATTTAGAATGGGTAAACGTTTTTGACCTTTGTATTCAAAGCATGGAATGCATGCATTCAACACTTGCAACATTTGATGGACTCGGTGTGGTGATAAACCTAATAACCAACGGTACATTGTAATTTTTTGCACATTCTTTATAATCCAAATGTAACATATTAGTAAATGTCGAGTATTTTCACTACTAAGTGATAATTTATTTTTCACTTGATCTCTTATATAAGTATAAGGCCGTGATCCAGATATAGCGTACGCAACCTCTGAACTAATTGTGGTGGAAGCTGTAATTGCCTGTGGTCCTTGGTAATCATCTAATAAACCTAAACTTTGTAAACGATCACTCGAATTACTAATGTACTGATGTAATTGTGGTATTGCATCCATAACAATTGGTAACATTGGTATATAAAGAGCGGCAACTCGAGCCTTTGCCTCTTTATCACTGTAACGTGAATCTAGGTCATGGGAGACCATTAAATTATGTATCATACGTATAGCTTTGCCATGTAATTGAGAATTTCTATATGTAAATTAAAGTGTAAAATGTAAAATACAAATTGAAATTTAATAAAATAATTTACCAATTTTATGTAATATTAATGATCGTAAAATGTAGTGTAATGATGATGATAAATTGTAACTTACGGCACTTCTAAAACTGTGGCTAATTCGCTTAGAACTAGACCGACTAGAAAATGTTGTTGTCTAAAATCTACATTTAAATCAGCATGTAAAGCACGTTCGGATGAACTCTGTTCCAATAAACAATCATAAGAAACAAAGTGCACATAAATTATCTTTATATGCTTTCTTATATATGTGTAAAGTTATTAAATTGGAAATAAAGTAATTTCTACTCTAATACTGAATCAATGTGAAATTCTAAACGGATCTGCCCTTTTTTCTGTACGTCGGAGTATGCAGTTTGTTATTTGAGAACAATCAAAAGACCTTCATTTTAGTCAGTTCAAGATCTTAAAAATCAAATTTCACGTATTTTCTTAGTTTGAAGTAAATAAAGTACAACACTGAAAACTGTGTACTGTAAATATGGTGCTATTGGCCTTGTTTATTTTACTTGCCAGATAGGAATAATTTAATATAATTTAATAATTTAACTTCCTCTATTGAATTTATGCATAAGTTTGTTTGAAATCCAACTTCAATTACTACGTCATGAGTCATGCATGAGGTACTGCATGTGTATATTACTTACATATGAGATGGCACTATGATTAGAACTGATGCTTGGTGTTGGACTACATGGATGTAGTGTTGTTGTATATGGTGTGCCGAAAGGTAAATTTAAAGCGACATAGTGTTCGTGACTGCATACAATGCATAATAAATTTATCTTGTAGCCCATTAAATCCGGTATGGAGGCATTTTTTGATATCAAAACTTTGTAATAAGTTTTAATTAGGCCAAATACGAAGCCTCTATCCATTATACTAAATAGATCGAATATAAAGAAACCGAGACTAGCATTGATTGATTGGGCTAATTTTGGTTCATTGACATGATACCCCACCACTTTGGTGGTTACTAAATGCACTAAAGTGGCAATATCATCAGTAAATTGATGAGGAAATCTTTGTTTACGTGGTGCTTGTAGCAAGCCAACTGCATTTAAATGTTCAATCATGGATTTCACAATTAATTCAAATAGAATCCACGAATTATTCATGGCCAATTCTGCTGAACGACCACTTGCAACTACCCAGTGTAATACGAGTTCTTCATGCAACAAATGTATGCGGCCATCTCGATCTCCATAATTTGTCATTTCTAAAAAGGGAAGCATATAAAAAGTGTACAGTCGGCAAGGTGTGACGATTAATATATTTAAAAAATTCATAACTTAATAGAAAATTTTATATTCTTTGTGGAATTAAAAAGAGATCCTTATGCGGAAGGAAAACTAAAAAGTGTATCGACATAATAATAATTTGACATATAATGAAGCAAAAATAACAATTTATAAAATGAGGCACACTCAAAAAATTAAGAAGATTCAAAGTATTGTTGAATAAAAATTTTTTTTAGGTCTTACCTTTAGTATCTGAAGTTTTATCTTCTTCACAATTAGAAGGCGTTGGACGTTTATTATAAATAGGATGAGATATTTTACATTGAAACTGAACATAAGTTGAAAGTAAACTCTGCCGACCATAATGGTCCAACATGGCATCATCATTTAAAGTAGCTAAATTTGTGGAAACCAAACAAAGCACTTCGAATACTGTTGAACCCAAAGATAGAGTTTGACCACCAATTTTATAAGTAGTAACTAATAATTCAATTAATTTATCCAGAACTAAATGAAGATTTTTTACTAACGGCTCACGCTCAGCTTTCGATATACTTAATAAGCACTTTTTCATTTCACATTCCATATTACCCTCACCAATGCGAGCAGGAATTTTACGTGAATCCAAATAAGTACACATTAAAAAGAAACGATCTAAATAAATATCTAAGCAATGTACAGATGACACAGCTTCTATAGTTATTGAAAATACAGAACGATGATTATCCAACCATTTTGTACCGGGCAAATGAACATTAGGTGGTATAAACGAATAATTTTCTGGCGGTGTCTCTACCATAACAGGTAATTGAAATTCACCGACTTTTATATTACCATCTTCTAATAGTGGTAGCCAAGTGTAACCGATTGGTGTTTCAACAGCAGTCTGCATTTCCTGCGGCTTTCTTTGACAAGATACATGATATAATGTAAAGAAAAGATGATGATTTTGTTTAAGGTTAGCTGGTAAGGAAAATTTTACTTCATCATAAAATGTCGGACATTTATTATGATAGTTAACGGCAGTAAATGCTTCAGATGAATATTCTGGACATGATGATTTACCGAAAATTGCTTTTAATGCATCGTTTTGAGTCTCGCCAGACATTAGTTGGATACGTACTGCTATATTTCTAGCTGATCCCGTACGTGAGGAAAAATTTAATTCTTTAGGTGATACAAATAACAAGTTTCGATAGGTGTAGTGAGGATTATAAATGGTCATTGAAGGGAATTCTAAAATTTCTCTAATGGGCCGCACTGTATCTTCTAGATATGGTTCAACTTTAGCTAATTCGGGTGTTAAAGCATTCTTGACATTATCTGGACAAGGTGATATTTCTAATTTAATGCACCCTGGAATACATTTATATTTTTTCATGGCAGAATTTGGTCGCTTTAATTCTAGAAGGAATTTATAAAGATCTTCATCTTTCATTTTATCAACTTCTTGTTTAAAAAAACTGGATATTGTTATTGTCATTGGTCTAAATGATTCCATTAAATTGGTAAAATCATCAGGGGACCAGGAACGACATTTTTCCTTACGTTCTAAAGAGCCTCGGCGTGTTATTGTACCACTCACGTCATTTGCTTTACGACGCAATTGGTCAAAACTACTTGTGGATAATTTACGATCTAAACTGTTGGAACTGATAGTTGAAAATAGTGAAACCCCTCCAGTACAAGGACGGCCATCTTTTTCTAATGTAACACTGTTATTCTCTTTGCCATCGAAATTATCACCATTTAAAACGTTGGTTAAATATATGCCTGTCCAAGCGAATGGCATCCGATATTTGCCCAATCTTTCGCAAAAGTCTGAGGCATTTTGCTTGGCCTTTTCACGATATTTATCTTTGTCTTCCTTAATGTACGGTTCGACAGAGTCTTTGATATCACCTTGTAGTACTTTCTCTAATCGTATCACTAAAAATAAATCATTACTGGGGCAGCTTACTTCAAATACAGCAGATCGACTTTGCGTGCTAGGATCAGCGCAATGGATATGTGAACTCAGCATACGTTTCAAATTATCCGAGTTCATATCAAAGTAGAAATTTTCAGATAATTTTTTCTTTTCTTTGGCATCATATATAGCCATTGAAGCAAATATTGGCTCCACTTCCAATTCTAAACGCAACTGTAAACATTTTACAACAATACGATGTCCCATATGCTCGATTGGAATTTCAGCTGGTATACGCCGTTCTATCGGTGAATTTTCAGATTCAGTTTCAGGATACAAACAGAACAAATCATTTTGTCGATCTTCTTGTCTTTTTATTTCATTCGTTTGGTCCATTTGATCGAGAGCTGTATCATCTAACAAATTCGGTATTAACGGATCATTAACGGAGCGTCGTAAATCAAAACTAGCCCAAGATCCTCGTGGTGTCAGAGTGTCTGTATAAGAACTTATCGAAGATAAACTAGCTATTGATTGTCTGGAACTAGGCGAGCAACTGTTAATTTGGTCAGTTAAAGATGAATCATCAAAGGAAACAAAACCTTTATCTATTTCAAATTCTTGCTGCAAAATGGTGGGACTAATTGCATTACGTTCAAAACGCTCGCGCACACAACATGAATTTGAATATTGACGTTGAGCATAATTCACAATATTCCACGGTCTGGTATAACAATCAACGCATTCTTGGACATGTTTAGGCAACTCGCATCTGGAATATTTGTACATGAATAATTATAAAGTACAAAACAGAAAGACAGCCTAGTAGAACTTTTGTACAAGTACTTACATATTCTCTTTGGGTTTAATGTAATCGATAGTTCTTATTCTGCGCGGTATAGTTTTAATTGTAACATCATCAATAGGGAAAATTAGGATATGTTTCAAAGGATCATGATGTAATACATTCAAATGTACACTTAAAAAGTCTTCATAATCCAATGGTTCAATTGGCTCTGATAAAGATATCTAAATATTGTACATGTATAAATATAAATTTCTGTATTTTACTTTAATCAATTATACTAAATTTTTACCATAGATGAATACATGGAAGAATCTGTAGTTATTGTGTGCATGCCACAACTAACTACGTTTTGCCGCACTTCAGTTGCCAGAGTCCTTAAAAAAATAAGATATTTTGATATACGCATTACATTAGCCTGATAATGGATCTCAAAACTAAAACGTTTCATGCTTTCAACTTACTTGGACAACTTATTTGCAAAGGAACGTTGACTAGACGACATTTTAGAGTTTTTATATTAATTATAGTCAATAATCCTTAATCTATATACAAATGTCCTACACCCATATGTTATGATATCTTTCGCTACAGTGCACTGCCGTTTAGAAAAGAAAACGCTATGCACATTTGGTTACAGGGATGTTTTAGATATTAATATGTAATCGTGAAAATAATAGTATTTAATTTTTTTTGTGGGAAGAATTGTTTGATATGTTTAATAAATAAAACGAGTACGTCCTTTATAGTCGATTGGAGCCTATTTTTAGCTATCTTATACCGCTATGCTTGATGTGATTAAAAATTCAAGTAAATGAATCAAAGTCAGGAAAGTAAAACAATTTAATTTTTATTTATCTGAAAAGTTCGTTATTTGTCGGTTATAGAGGGGTCGGTGCTTTCAAAAAAACATCGATTTGGTCGAAAAGAGATTGAAAATTGGTAAAATCGGGTAGACGTCAGGCCCACAATGCAATATAACCTGACATCACCTTAGTTTTCTCAAGTTAAATTTTATAGTTTTTTGCTCATATTATGCAAGCTGCAAAAACTTGAAATTAGAATTTTGCATAAGTAGGAAGACCATTAGTCTACAATGTCTGTCCAAAAATCATCATACCAAACTTTCATGTTTTACATTTACTATTGAAAAAACTGAAACAAAATTTGAATAAAAATACCTTGGTGTCTGGGTGGGTGGTGGGTATCCAAAATTTGGTCCAAGCCAAATATAATTTTCTTACTAGTTAATCTTCTAATTATTTATACTTTATAATAGTTTTATGTTTTATGTTTTGAACATTCCGTCAAGTTAGTTTTATAAATTTTAGAAAATGTCGATAATTTGCATCTCGATTCTACTTAGGGGAGCAAAGCTCAACAAACATTTTGAAAAGGTATACAAAAATTTTATTGTTATACATTACTTAAAATAAATATCATTAGTCTTAAATTGAATTGACTATATGAATATACAATGATTGCATATGCTTAATTGCTCAATTAAAATGATCATATCAATGAATCTATACAATATGTATTTGTACAACACTAAAGCAAAAAAAAATTGTATTAGATACATTTTGGTCAATTAATTCGTACATTACCGGAAAGAAAAAGAAGTACGTGCAATCGAATCTATGTGGAAACATTACTATTATTATTATTATTTTTTATAACTTGTTTATGCGTATGGGATGACGGAAGAGAAAATTATTGCTAATGTAATTGGTAATTACATTATCAAAACTATTTGGTGATATAATTGGCATCAATTAAAATTATCGGTAATTTTGTTTTCCTTTAAAGTTTTGTGTTTATTGATAATCGGCATGAAACTCCATAAACTGGCGCCAGCAAGTAAAATGACACCTAATGTATGAAAAAGTGGATCATACGTTTGAACAGTCTCAAACCATAAACCGCATAATGGAGGACCAATAAGTTGTAATATACCATTTACGAATAAACTAATACCATAGGAAGATGTAAGACGTTCTGTACCCAATAAATCGGCCATAATAACAGCTGTTATACCGACATATACGCCAGATGCTAAACCAAATAGTGCACACCAAAAACTTAGCATAACATAGCTAAAACTGAATGGTAAAAGGGCCAAAGATAAACCCGATATTGCTAAACCGCCAATAAAATACCATGTTTTTGGTATGAATCCTAAATCGGATAATGCTGAACCACCAATACGACCAACCAGATCGGTTGTTGAAACAATCGATATTAAATATGCCGCCATCGATTTATTAAAGCCCAAAGCAACACCATAAGCTGGTAACAATATAATAAAATTCGTATAACCAATAGCATTTGTTGAATTAGATATTAATATAACCAAATAAGTGGGATCTTTTAAGAGACTAAGATCGAAAAATTTTGAGTGCTTCTCTGGTACTGATTCAGTTTCGCTGCCTTCTAGTTTATCTAATACTTCATTACCTGTATAATTAGCGTCTTTATTACTGGTGGTCAACGATTTCAAGGAAACATGAGATGTAAATTCTTTTGGTTGAAAAGATAAAGTACTACCATGATATGGTGTAGAGATATATTGAAAACTACTGATAGAGGTAAAACGATGCGACAAACGGCTTTTTGAATTATTGCGTTGCTCATGAAGTCGTTGCAATTTACTGCTAGATCTACCCGTTTCAGGTATGTAAAACAATGATGATTGTGAATTAAGTTGGCCAGGAGTGAATGTTTGGTTACGTTGAGGTAGTCGTATTGGTGTACTAATTTTACGAATACGTGGTGAAGAATTTATTGGTCCTAATTCATCAGAATGCTTAATAAAATTATTTACAACATTCGCTGATGCACTCCGTATAAATTGTGGATCAATAGTGTCATTAATGTTCTGATGAAGATGTTGATTATGATGTAATTCTGATAAATGAGATGTTGATGGTGATGATGGCGAATTGTTTAATAATTGCTCCTTTTCCTTATCATCATTTTCAATTCTTTTTGCTGTTGCTGCTGACGTTTCACCTGTATCACTGCCGGATGCAGTAGTTTTTTGAAACTCCAAAACAATACCAATATCTTCCTCTTCAATATTATTTAAGGTTTTAACATATCTTGGTATACGAATCATATGATTTTCCACTGGTTCATAGAAAATTGCCGCCACAAATACATTAAGTGTGATACCGCCCATTATTAAAACGGCACCTCTAAAAATACAAATATGCAAAACAAATGTGCATGCGTATGTGAGAGACAAATAGACAAAGAGAGAGAGGAGAGAGAGAGAGAGAGAGAGAGAGAGAGAGAGAGAGAGATATGTAAGAAATTCATGATTGTTTATGCAGTATTATACCTGTAACCATATTCTTCTAGAAGCCATCTTAATATTGGTGGTAATATAATTGATCCTAAGGCACTACCAGATATGCAAAGACCGTTGGCAAGACCACGGTATTTTACAAAATAAGAAGTAACGATGTATACAGTTGGTGGAAATGACAGGCCAGCCCCAATACCAACTAATACACCATAACTAAAATGTGTTAAAATCAAAATTAAAACCAAATAAATAAATTAGATTAAAATTTTAGCAAAACTAAAAAAAATTAAAAATAAAATGAAATAAAATAAAAACCAATACAAACAATCTGAACACTTCTACATAGGAATTATTTCAATAATAAATTGCGATGGCATTATTCTTCTGATATTACCTTAAGTATAAATAACCCACTGATGATGCCCAAAATGATGCTATCATACCAAGAGCTGCTGAAGCACCACCCATTATAGTTACCGTCCGATAGGAATATTTTACAGATAATATACTAGACACGGGCCCTATATAAATGCGAGAGCTATAATTTCAATTTCGAAAAAATATAATTATCAGTATAACAAAAACAACTAATAATACACACAATTTAAACAATTTACAAAACGCTGCAGAATGTTAAAACAAAAATAAAAAGCCAAAAAGAAAATTCTATACTGTCTACATTGAAATAAAAATAATTAATGTTAAAGTAAATGTAATAACATTTTGTGAGATACAACTTTCAAATTTGGATTAACAACACATTCAACATTTACTAAGCCAATAAATGGAATAGAATCATTAGTATCACATTTAATGATTGCTACGTATGTTAGTTATAATTGACAACAATTGAGACTTATTTACGAGCACTTTTTAAGACAAATTAATAATTCAATATTAAAATGTAGACAAAGCTACATGACAAAATGGCCTATTAAAACCTATTAAAGAATATATTCTATACGTACCCAATGAACTATATAAAAAATAACATAAAGCTGGTATCCAGGCTGCTGTAGCTGGTGACGCTTGAAATGCTTCAAGAAATTCGATAAAAAGTACACCAAAACTTTTGATTGTACCCGGTATTAATATATTGACCATCATTGAACCAGTTAATACTAGCCAACCCCAACCGCCATCTGGTGGCACTAAATCAAATGTTACGATATTACCTGTATGTATACAAATATGCAAATATTTATGCGCATTAGTCCGATATTTAATAACAATTCTATTATACATTTTAATATAAATATTCCGTTATATTGCATAATTTTTACATAAAATTCTAAACAATTTTATATATGTCATAGAAATTATTGTAATTGATTTGTGTACTTACTACATGTTTTATCGTACGACTGAATATTTGTATCATTTGCATCTTGCCTTTTCTCACAATCCTTATGTCTCCCGCAAGACAGTTTCTTATCCATTTTCTAAAAAGAGACAATAACAAAAAAGACAAAAATATCAGTTATAATTGGATATGGAGATATATGCTTATTCATTGCTATATACTGCATACCTTGATCTAAATTACAAATAAATGATTAAAAAATTACAAGGCACTTTCAGTTGATTTTTGTTGTTATTCTTGCTATTCTTGTTTTTTTGTTTTTTTTTTGCAAATATTTACTGCTTAAATGGAAAATAATTTTTCCAAATTTTCTAATAATAAGGAGAATAAGAAGAAGAAAGTTAGCAAACACAAGTCACTAGCCTTGTACTGCAATAACTGAATTGAATTGAATAATTAATATGAAAATTTAGCATTAAAATAATTGTTCAAATGCTTTCTTCCTATTAAATAATAAACTGTGGATATGTATATTATACATACATATATTATACATGTATGTGTATGTGTATGTATAAATGTTATGTATGTATATCCAGAATGGAAATAAACCGTAGTGCATTTATGCGTGACATATGATATATATCTCGTAAAGTATACACATTAAACATATTTATATAAATACAATGTATATATTTACATTCATGTACATGTAGCAAATACATGAAAAGTTCTATTGTTATAAAATAAACGGTACAAAGTTACTTTGAAATTGTCTGAGTTACGTTTAAAGAAATCCTATCTTAAGAAAAACAATAGATGATTTACTTTGTACTATACATAAATTACGCATATTCCATTACTTTTCAATTTATCACTATTTATTTTTCTTTTGCTTTTCCGTTTGTTTTGCTTTATATTTAATAGTATCTTAAATGAGGAATTATAATAAATTTTCTCATTATTATTGTTCACATGTTATTGTACGCCTTTTATAAAAATGTTATAAATCTATTTTCTTAGAAAAAAAAGTGCCCGTGCAATATGAAGTGAGAACGGAACCGCAAGAAAATAATTTGCCAATCAATGTAATTAATTTGATTGATACATTTTTCTACATATATACATATGTATATATGTATATATATGTACAAGTATATATATATATATATATATATATATATAATCTTTTACTAGCACGTGTAAAACATCAAATGATAAATTCTTTGTGCTCTCTTTTTCTTTAATTCATATTTACTCTCAGTGTTTAAAGTGACAAAGTTGTGTGCAAAATTGTGTTTGGGTTATATGCTGATTGAATAATTTAGTTAAATTTGCACTATTGGCTGATTATTAAAAAGTATAATTTATATAAAACATATTAATTAATAATATTGAAATAATTTACATTATTCCAATAAAATAAGATTATACATTTCAATAAATTTGGAAATTTTAATATTTTCAATTTAGATGAAATTCTCTTTAAAGTTGAAGGTTTCATTTTTTCCATTTACATTTTGAGTTAGCAAATGTTGATACAATTTAATTTGTTTTAGTGTAACAATTCCATTTGTTTCACATCGTTTTCTTTTAAAAGAAATGGGTTAAATGCTCATTAAGGAAAAATTTTAAATAAAACCACTGATTTAGTATTTTATTTAAATATTTTACTTTAAATGTTTTTAAAACGCAGTATTAATTTTATCCATTTTTGATTAAAGTGTACTGTTTTATTTCTACCCATATGAAGGTAAAGTACAATACAAAACACGTTTAAACAAAGAGTTGAACATTTTAAACTTTGACTTTTCTGAACAATTGGTTAATTAACTTATGTTAGCAGTTAGTTCTATTCTAGTTCTAGTTTTCTCATGCTCATCATCTAAATATTTCAGTTATGTTTACTTTGTTGAAATGGTATTATCGGAAATTTTATAAAGCACCATTTTAGTGAGAGTAATTTTTTTTTGTTCTTTGTTGAGTAAAATGTCTATGGGTATATATTATTAAAAATGAATTAAACAATTATCTTTGCATTTATTCGTTTATTGCAAAGAAATTAAATATTATAATTAAACATTATAGTTAATTGTGTACTCTAACGATTTCATAATGTAATTTTATATAATTGCGATGTATTGTGTATTGTCTATCTTAGAATCAATATATGTGTTCAATCTATTGCTACACATTGAGGAATAGCGCCGGACCATTTACCATTCTTTAGACATTTAACCATTTTAGGTCCTCTTAATTCTAAACCAGCATCACAAGTAAACGTTATACTTTCACCAATGGCATAATAAAATTGTACAGACGACATATGTCCGCTTATGGCTGTCCCTGGATAAGGACATGCTTGAACGCATTTAGGTAAAACTCCGGACCATCGACCATTGTCTTGGCAAGCTATAATTGGTTGACCTTGCATCATATATTCTGGATTACAATTAAATTGAACAACATCCCCAGCTCTATAGGGCATTGAACCTTGGGCATAACCATTTTCAGGTGCCCCGGGATTTTCACATTGCACCTCTATGCATGTAGGAAATGGTATGGCCCATTCTCCAGAAGGTAAACAAATGGCTTCGGATGGCCCTCTTAAACCATAACCAGATGAACAGGAGAAGGATGCACGCCCACCCACTTCACGGGATAATATTGCTACTTGGGGAGAAGTTACATTATTTGATAATGGTATGTCACCACATTCGACGCTTTCACAAACAGGCAATGGGGCACTCCAATTGCCACTAGGAAGGCAAAACAGTTCAGAGGCACCAATTAGCGAGTTGCCATTTGAACATGATAATAAAACCCGCGTACTTAGTTTCGTGCTATTCGTATTTATTATAAGACCACGTCTAATAGGTATTTCGGGGCAATTAATCTCCTTAACCACTATTTCAACTGAATGTTCATGTCTGGCTGGAGTTTGACATGAAAACACTCCCGAATCTTTATCATCGGCATTGGATATAGTAAGACGATACTCCAAAGTGGCATCGCGTCCTTCTTCGGTAACCCAGCCTTCAGAATAATTTCTAAAAACAGGATATTTTTTTATATATATATACGTGCAATGCAATGCAAAACAATACCGGAGTGAATGATTAACAGACCATTTTGGATTGCCAAAACGTCTCATCCATAGGCATTCCATATAAAGAGTTGTACCTGGATATACAATTAGTTTACCATCGTTACTTTGAGCTATTGGTCCATTTTGATGTCTAAATAGTATAGTTGGGGCTTTTTCCACTAAAAGATTTCATTAAAATGGTTAATTTATATAGATATGTACAGAGTACGAGAATATGCATTTCCCTCTTACTAGCATAATCATTTTCTTGATTAAGGCCATAACATGCTGGTTTCACTCCAGTCCATTCTGAATAAATACAAACTCTTTCAACACTTCCTACTAATTCAAACTTTCCAATATCTGTACATCTGTAAAAAAATATATAGCAGTAATTTATAATGCAAAAAATTTTTCTATGAAAAATATATTTTGATAAAGTTATAAATATAACATTAAATTGAACTTTCATAATTCTTACAAAATTGACTTCGTAGTTTAACAAAGTTTGCATTGGCAAAAAAAAGTTGTGTTTCTGAGATGTTGTTATTAAAATAGTCAACAATTAAAGTTAGTTTTCAACAGCGATAAGTAATAAAACTAAGTTTCTTATAAAATTTTTCAATAAATAGAGTTTGGAATTTTATAATAAATAGATCGCAAAATAATGATTATTTTAATTTTAGGTACCTTGAGGTTATTGTTGCTCCAGGTGGAAATTCAACTATATCTTCGCGTACTTCTAAATCATTATAAAAACTTACAACATTCGGCTCATTATTTTTGAACAAGCAAGTGCCATTAACTAAATAATATGAAAAAAAAATTTTTTTTATCTTAAATGTCATTTTATAGAAAGAAAGATAATATTTACTAGTACACGTACGTACCACAATTATATGATCTACCAATCCATTGCCCATTTTCACATATAATTTTCCAAGTATTACGATCGCCTGAAGCACTTGGTATACAGTTAAAAAAGATCTCAGTGCCACTCTCATATTCACTTTCGGAAATATCATTGCTGCATAAAAAGAAAATAGATTTATATATACTAATATTTTATATCATTGCATTACATTTAAATATACATGAACATACTTATAATTTAAAATCCCTTCAGATATTGAGGGTGCACCACACATTTTACTGTCATCATAATCGCTAGAATTTGATGAGTTGTCGAATTCTGAAGAGTCAATTATTTGCGAAACAGAAGCGCTGCTTATTTCCATTGGTGTTTCTTTTTTAGCATCTTGTAAGACGTCTTCTCGCGATTTACGCACACCCGATTCACAAAGGATATTTTGCGGGCTAAGTAGGCCTTTATTGCAACTCAATTGAATTGGTAGACTGTTTGTTGAATGATTGCAACGAGCGCTTACATTACTATTATGACCAATGGTAAGTCCTGCTCGATAACCGCCCTGCAAATAGACAACTAATTGAAATGTTACAAAATGTTATAAAGCAAAAATAAATCGGTATATCAATGAACTGCTGCTGTGCTTTTTAAATATTTAATAGTAGTGCTCTCTGTGATGTAGAAAATTATAATGAGTGTATGTAATTACACTCACTAATTACCTCATATAGTAGGCCCTGTACTTTAGGTAATGTACACGTTAATGAAACACATTTCGAAAAAGCATTGACTGACCAACTACCATGGGCACATCTCAGTTGGTCTGAACCCTAAAAATAATATATATATATGAATATTATATTGTTAAAATTATAACAAAATAGTTATTAGGACATTCTTAACTTGAATTTTGTAGCCATCTGCACATTGTAATGTTATATATTCATTTGATAGTACTTCTTCATATGTTGAAAGAGGTGTAGGTCCTGTTTTATCACCTAATTTTTTCGCATTTGATTCGACTTTGTAATATTGACCATTCTCAATAGATGGTACTAAGCATGGCGCTGATATACATTTTGGCATTTCTGGCTTCCATATGCCACGAATACATCTTATACTACCATTCGAATCATTAATATTTAATTTGAATCCAGCATTACATTCTAATGATAAAATAACGCCAACACTATTCCTACCAGCTGCTTTACCTGGTCTTATTGTAGTAATATTAACAAATGAATCCCAATCTAACTCCTCACACCATAAACGACCTTTCTTTCGTCCTTCTTTCTGTTCCGACACTTCAGTAGTAATCGATTCGGAATCTTCTTGATGTGTACTAGCCCGCTTATTCCTTTTCCGTATAACTTGAGCTTTTAAATGTTCAATGTAATCGCTTACATTTACATTTTTTGATGGATAAGTTACATTATTTAGCACGTATTTCAACGAATTGTTTTCATTAGTTTTTCGTATTGTACTATATCTAGAGTTTTCATATATATTCGGTATCGGAATTTTTCCAAAATTAGAGCCTAAAATATGTTGTAACTCATTAGAATTGTTTAAAATATTTTCTGTTGAGGTATGATGTTGTTGAGGTATGTTATGACCCAATAACTTAAGCATTCTTAAATTATTATTATTTTGATATGCATGAAGCCCTCGTATGTTATTTTCAGTTGTTTGATATTTATAAGGCTCCATTAGCATCAAGGATCTATACTGATCATATCCTAGAAGGTTTTTCACAAAGTTTTGATATTTCTCTTTTACTTTTCCGTAGTATTTTGAGTAAGCGTCGTCGATATCCTCAGAATTCCTTTCTCTTTTTGGAGGAAATAACGATCGACCTTTAAAATATATATGTCATATGTAATATATGTACTTGTTATTATATAATTAGAGTATTACTTTTTGTCGATTTTCTTTCTGGATAATGAAAATCTATTTCATTTTGTAGTTTTTGTAGCATGCGATTCTCTCTCATATGGTACGACGAACTTTTATGCCTCATTTCAACGGCTCGACGTTTACGATTCCAACGTAGACGGGGATGTTGACCTAGTAAACATTGCGGTAATTCCAAAGGACGCCATTTGCCTCCAACGCAAGTAGCTCCCGGAGGACCTATATCTAATACGTAACCTTTGTCGCAGTCATACATGATCTGTTTATTATTCACTATCTGTATAATGAAAAAGAGTTACATACACATTATGTGAGTGTGCAATGCAATCTAAAAATTGCGATTGTAAAAATTATGATATATGAACCTTTTTTACGTATGGTCGGTAATCGTAGAGACCCATATTACCTACGAGTAATACCTTTCCGTTGGGTATGTAACCAGGAAATGAACAAAATACTTCTTGACATTGTGGCGTTTCGCCAATCCAAACACCGAATGAACATGTAAGAACATACTCATTGGAATCGATTATATCTTTACCACCTGGACTAACTAATTTAAAACCATCTTTACATTTAAACCGAGCCTTCATACCATGTTCAGTTTTTGGCGCCAATACCATGCCATGCTTCGGTGGTCGTGGCATATTTTTACACCTAGCTGGTACACAGCGCGGTATAATACTCCATGTACCATTATGGCATGTTGGTGGACTCAATAATGATACAGGAAATTCATAGTTTTCATCACATTTAACTTCTAAAGCTGTACCATGTCTCACTTTTTCAACATTTCCAGTTTGTTGTGTTATAGATAATTGTGTTGTTGTCGTTGAAGTTAGTATGGTAGTGCCATTATCATCGATAGAAATTTCAATGGGTATCACATAGCCCTGAGAAATAGTTGGTACAACACAAGGTGCTAAACATTCTGGTAAAGAGTTACGCCAACGGCCATCTATTTGGCATACACTAGATGAGTGACCTAATATAAGCATTTCTGGCTCGCACCGGAATATAATACTTGCCCCTAAACCGGTCCCCACTTCAATATTTTCAATCCAACCATTATATAAAATACCTGGGTGTCCGCAATTAATTTCTATTTATATGAAGCAAAAATAAGAAATATTGCTTCGTTCATAGCAATAACAATAATTATTAATAATAAATAAGTGGGCGAACCTTTACAGACAGGCAGAGTTCCGCTCCATTTACGATCAGCACCACAACGACTGGAGCTTTCTCCCACCAATGTATAGCCATAACGGCATTCGTAACTAACCACTGAATTATAGGCTAATGTTGTATAAGTTGCTTTACCGTTTTTTGGATTATCTGGCGTCGGACAGATAACTGAAGTGACCACTATAAAACATCAAAAAAAAAAAAAGAAAACAGTAAAAACTTAACTAAATATTATAAATCGTATCGTCTAATCTAAATAGAAAAAGAAAGCAAGAAGAAAGTAAGAACTTGCCTGGAATGAAATTTTGGATATGTGTGCATCATTCAAATACTTCTAACATTTGATAAACTATATCGATTCTATTCTTATTTTATAAAAATACTACAGAACTATCACCAGAAACAATCAATATGAAAAATATTTTATATATATGAGTTTTTACAAGCAAATATCAAAACAACGTAAATTAAGTTTCACTTAAGACATATTCTTGGCTTCAATTTCAAAAAGTGTTTACCTGTACGACAAAGGATCGTACAGATAAACATACTGCATATGATGTTGTCATGCGTGTGCACATTCCATAGAGATTCTAAAATTTTCTTTTTGACGCATTTTTCACTAAAATTTTTTTTCATGAAATTTTTGCATCTGCCATTAGAAGTCTACTACTAAAATGTTACCGCAATTTACTGTTTTTTTTTTTTTTTTTTGTAAATTATGTTAAGTTATATGTCGATGGTACATGAGAGAAATAGTGGAAAATTTTCTTTTTAGAATTTATTTTTCCATTGTGAAATGAAACAACAATAGTTTGCGGTAACGTTATTTATTAACAACAATTTCAATAACAACAATTAGAACAAATATACAATAAATTTTTACGTTTAGTATTACACAATAACAAGTTTAGGTTTTAAATTTTTTAATTTAAATGTAAATTTAACTATAACTATAACTTTAACAATGAATAAACGATAAAAAATTGACTACACACGAATAAGCGAACGCTTTGAAATTGCCTTGTTATATTGGACATTGGATCTTCGAATTTGAACATTTGGCCTTTTTAAGAATTATTATTCTTATTGTTATGATTATATCAAAGTGCTTATAACTTTGTTGCATTACCATGATTATCGCTAAAGGCTTTATTTTTAGGGAGAGGAAAAAGACGGAGATAACTCAGTCATAAATGTTAATTTGTAAAGTTTAAATGTCAAATAAAAATTGTAGAAAAAAAAAAAAAAAAAAAAAATAGGCTACATAATATGTATGAGTAAAATACTTACAGACACAAGTGGGTAATTCCTTTGGAGTCCATGAACCATCCGATTGACAAGTACGTTCGTTTTTACCGACAAGTTCATAACCATTGCCGCAATTATAGGAAATTTTACAACCATAAGTGTAGCACTCTCCCGAATGCCAGCCATTAGCTGGATCTGGTGGCTGACCACATGAACGTGGTTCACATTGTATATCCGGTCCATACCAACTAGCTTGACCATCAATAGCAAGACATTTAGCTCTAGGAAAACCATTAGTTACATAACCTGTATGACAATGATATTGAACGGTTGAGTCCAAATCGAATGTTTCTTGTTCCAAAAGAGCTGAATTACGAGCATGCTCAATTTGCGGTGGTTGTCGGCAATAAACTATGTAAGGTGTAACGTAACGTATTGCAAAGGGCTTTTTTTAAGTTACTTTTAAATATCATATTTTTACTTACTGTTTTGTTTGCAAGCTGGTTCAGCACCAGCCCAATTTCCATCAGCTTGACATAAGCGACTTTGTAAACCGACAACATTATAACCGTGAGGGCATGAATATGTAGCTCGGGCACCGAAATGACGACCAGCAAATGATACTTGCCCCAAACTAGGTTGTGCTAACTCTGGACACTCGCGGTCTACATTGAAATGTTTTTTTTTTTTTTTTATTATATTGTACTTCTAAGAAATAATTGCTACAGTCATAATTGCACAATTGACCTGGTTTAATGCACGACATACCGCAAACACCATCACACAAACATTTCTTCTTTTTGCTTTTGCAATCTTCATCTGAGGAGCATTTACGTAAACATTTTTGCCCTAATAATGTGGCCTGTTCTTCATCACGTGGACATTCCGATGATGGTGAATTACGCGGATTTTTATATACTCTGCCATCATCGTCCGCTTCTGATGATTCGTCATCTTCATCCCAATCATCATCATCGTCATTTTGAGATATTTCAGCATGTGGTGATGGTATGGACCACACTGAAAATATTTTATACAATAACAAATACATTATCATCTTTAGCTGCAATAACAATAATATCAACAACGACAATATCAACAACAATAACAGCAACTATGACGTTTTATGGTTTTATTATCATTTTTGTACAACACTAACCATCACCCATTACGAATGTCCAATATTTAGAGTACAGTAAGAAAATCCCAAATATCTAACGAGTATAAACGTTATTATCCAATGGGGTCGTGAAAATATTATTATTCGTCGGGGGAGACAATTAAATAATCCTACAATTCTAAGCAAATGACAAGTCAACATGAAAAAAATGAAAAATTGTAATTTTAAAAACTCTTTAAATGGAATGATACGGCTCAAATTTAGCATATTTATTTAGAACATGAAATAATCATAAAGTACTAATTTGAATTGATAGGTATACAACATTTTGCAAATATAAAGTTTTTAACTACATTGACACATCTAAAATGGGCCTTTATAGAGAGCGTGATTATAAAAATTCTATTATTTTGTCTTAATTTATAACTGGGCACTTTTTGAGTCTAGAAATTTATTAAAATCTCTCTAAGATTGCGGCTTTGTCTTTGATAGATAATTTACATAGACAAAAAACAGATGGCGGAATAGACAGACAGATAGATGGACAAGTAGAATTAAGTAGAATTAAATCGATACAAAAAGTGGCAATAAATTGTATGAATATAAAAACATAGATAGATTTATATGACCCCATTCTGAGCTTTGCATACTTTGGCAAAAATTCCTACTTCATTAGTCAAGTGATCAAGTGGCCAAGCGGTGTAAGGATTTTAATATCGTAAATATATTCGATTTATACGATTCAACATAAATAAAATATTAAATGAAATTAAATAAAATTTATACACATACAAATGTATACCGGTAATCGACATAAAAAATGTGTAGTAGTAGTGGTAGCGCAGAATTAGCTTTAGTGAGTCTGAGTACTTTATAAAAATGTTAGGCCTTAACATTGACCCATATTGTAAAGCACATGTAAAATATTTAACATTCAATGCTCAATTTATGCATAAATCACTATTTACATCACAAGTTAAACACAAGCAAATCAACAAACACATACACACACATATATGTATATATATATATATATATATATATATATAATAATAATAATATATATATATATATATATATATATATATATATATATATATATATATATAAACAAAAACGGAATGTATTGAAGTCGCAGGTATTGAACTTGCGCGTTACAGTATAAATAAATTGTTATATAAGAGATTTAATAAAAAAAAGATAAAGTAACGAAATACAAAGCCAAACCCGTAAAAATAATACCAACTTAATATACTAATACCAAATTAATACCAAAAAGGAAAAGGAAACGTATTCATATAAATATGTATAATTAAATTATTATAGATTATTGTTGTTCTTTTACTTGCTTCATTACTTCATTCATTAATTGCTGCATTCATTCATTTAAACTTACCTCGATGAAAGAGAATGCTTAGGAATAAGATTGGCACGATGTATCGATTCATTGCAACTGACCAAGAATATAAAAAAAATCACAAATCCAAAAATCAAAAAAATGAAATAATTTAATTAAAGTAAATCAAACAAACAAACAAAAATTAGAGGAGTATATTTTCAAATTGTTTAATTTTATTTAATATTGTTGCTGCCTTCTTTTATTATTACTTTACCCTGTTTTATTTTTCTTTTAATACTAAATTGTATTTGTATTGTTTTTTTTGTTTTCAATATATATATTTCTCTATACAATTTTATTTAGCAACACAAATAATTTAACGAATTAATGCATTTTATTTGATTGTTTTGTGTCCTTTTTATTCTCCATATAGATGATTTCTTTGTGATTAAATCAATTTATATGTTTTTTCTTCCGTTATTAAGAAACTTTGATTTATTGTAAATGGAGAAATTTGATATAGTTGAATACAGTTTAATACATTTTCATGATTTAAATCAGACTAAATGGAAAAGCGTATAAATGTCATTTGTTTAGAAGAGAGTCCTTTTGAAGTAGTTTAAATGTACACCAATACACTTACATATAATAAAACGTACTCTCATATATGTAATATATTCATATATATAAAGATATATCTTAAATGTAAATGTAAATGTAATGTAAATGTAATGTTCTCAAATAACAAGCTTATCACGTTACTTTACCTGACGTCACAGTACACAAATTATTGCGTTTACTTTGAAGTGCCTTTATTACATTTTTATATTTTGTGTTAAGAAAAGGCAAAAAACTAAAAAGAAAGTAAAAAAAAACAAATAAAAAACATTCGTTATGATTAGAAATTATATTATAAGAGCTGTATCACAGTATTTTCTTTGTAACTGTTTATTTCTTTCTCTTCAATTCAATAACATACTTGATGAAATTTGCAATTATTTCCATTTGGCAATTATATAAATAAATAAATGTTTGCACTTATTTATTTCCTTCCTTCCTGCATTCACTTCTTTTTAACACATAATTTAATCTCCTCTATTATTACATTTTCAAAATCATTTATGTAAATATTGGTTAAAATTTGATAGAATTTGATATAAACGGATCTAGAAAAACGCATTTTCACAATTATTGTGTGCTGTTATGGATGGGCTTCCTTAAAAATGAAAATATTTCTGGCAATTAAAATGTTTATATTAAATATAATTTTAAGCGGAGCATGCTACTTTCGAGAAGGTAATCAAAGTAATAAATCTTTAGTGATAGAAGAAGTGAAAGTTGAAAATATTTTTAATAATATGGAGGAAATTTTTGAATGTCTCGAAATTTATGATATTGAATTTATATTTAGCAAAGATAAGCAATACCTCAATTCGATTCTCTCTCTCTCTCTCTCTCTCTCTCTCTCTTACAAAAAATTTTAATATTACTACATTCGCTATAATTTTATTATTTGCTTTCATAATCGATACAAGAATATGTATTCAATTCATTCAAAACATAATTTTCAATTTTTCGATAGAAATCAAATGTGAACAAAAAGAAGGAAAGAAAGAAAGAAAATATACAAAGTATCGTGCACATTCCGCTTTGCATGAAAAATACTTATCATTTAGAAGTCTTGGAAGCTTTTCAAAGAATAAATGAGGTGCTTAAAGCTTCATATATATACAATATTTCACAGTGAAACAATTAACAAAATATTATTGTTCATTTGTATTGTTTGTTGCTTTAGGTTTTTCGTCTCTCCAACAAATTATTAATCTCAACAAAAAAGAAAAACGAAAAAGTATAAGAAAAATACTAAGAATTAAAATGATAACTAAAATGATTAATATTTAATAAAAAATTTAAAAAAAAAATGCAAACTGCTATCAAGGAAAATGTGTGCAATATATGAATTTAAGATGAATATTATAAAATCATTCGAATGGATTTGAGATAAAAAGTAAAAGAACATTAGTCAAAATAATAGATGGGCCGAATTAAATATTGGCAATATCAACGAATATGTGCAAATATGCACAATAAACGAGAATGAATTGACTTTTTAATGTTCTTTCCTTTCTGTTTTACTTACATGAAACAAAAGGCAAATGTTGCCAGTTAAATAAGTATCAATATAAATTTAACCAGAGTAAACATAAAAAATATAAGAAATGTACAAATATGTTGGAATTTATCTATTACAAATAAGGCTGCATAAACGTATGATGTTTGTTTTTTTTCTTTAGCTTTTTCCTTTTTTTTTTTTCTAATAATTGCCCCATCACTGTGGTAAAGAGTGGACTAAGTTGTGGTCTAATTAACATTTGCAATATAAAAAAGAAGAAAAAAATAATAAAATTATACAATCGATTACTTTGTGATGTACATTCATAATCATGTCCTTTACAATTTAATCGGCCCATATAAAGATCATTTATATACATTGGTATTCAATTTTGGGCTATATAAGGAATTTTTTTTTTGTTTTTGGCATATAAGGAGTGGGAAACCACACCTCATGCAACAGATTTTATTGAAAAAAGTTGTTTTAAGAAAATAGAGGAAAAAACCTTTCATCTATATCTAACTATATCCATTGGGTTTGGGTTTGGGTTTGGATACGAAATCATATTTAATAAATATTTTTATATAAAGGGGCATATTATCTTCTTTTTTTTTTGAAGCAGAAATTCCTGATAAATAAGTAAGAACTTTATAGTTGATCGAGGCCGACTTTTAAATATCCTACACCATTAATTAAAGTCAAATGAAAGAAAATTGTCAAGAAAATTTAAAATAAGAAAATTGTATTTTTTAAATTATTTCAAAAGTTCATTTTATGAGAGGAGGTTCAAAATGTGATCCGATCTCAAACAAACTTTGTACACATCGATTTTTTTGTGTCAAATAGTGCAAAATAGTGCCAATTTTCGTTAAAATATACTCAAAATTAAGCCCTTTGTTCATATAATGATTTTTCGTAAAAATGGGCGGATCTGGACCAAATTTGGTGCACATGGTTTTTATGTTAAAATACACTACAGGGCCAATTTAAGTTAAAGTATATTAAAACTTATTATTTTTTTTTACATAACGATTTCTTTTTTAAGAAAAACGTTTAATGTGGCATGGTCTTAAAAATGGTCCGATTTTAAATTATTTCAATAAGGTTCGTCTCTGAGACAAAACACCAAATTTTATTAAAGTATGTGTAAAATTGTGACTTGCACAGCTTGCACATAAATGCATAAATGCAGATGGACAGACAGGCATAAATTGACTCACAAAAGATTCTCAAATATATCGGTATAATAATAGATGGGCCTACCTATCTCAACTCGTTTTGGGTCTTATAAACGTCCCCACAAACTTATAATACCCTTCCGTACAAGGTAGTACAAGCGATGTAGGGTATAAAAAGTCATCTAGAAAATGGATTTTTCAGGTAAACTTGTACCCCATTTTGCCATCCAAAATAATTAAGAACAATTTTAACTTAATTGAAATATTTTTCCAATTTGAAACTTATCAAAAGATTGAACTTTGAATATTTTATATATAATTTTATAATATATGCGAATCATGAAAAATTTGTGTTAATAATTGATACAGACATATTGTAACTAACGTTTTACGTTTTATACTGCACAGATTGGGGATGTGTCTCATGCAAAATCTAGCATTGCTTGACCTAGCTTGATCTTTTATTATATTGAACGTCTCAGAATCAATTTCTCTATCGATTTAAACCTGTCTGCCTATCTGCCTATTAGTGTTTATTATAAAAGTACATTTTGCAATTTGAGAAATATCTTAATGAAATTTCATAAATGGAGCCTGTTTTGATCTAAACGACAGCGGAATTTTATATGGATAAAATCGTAAAATTTTTAGGATCACATTCTGTAGTGTAATGCCCTATATAAAAAAAATTAATTTATGAGTTATGAAAAAACATAAAGCTTTGATCTAGACCCTAGATATAGATCCTAGGAAACAAAATTTGAAAATCGTTTGAAGTGAAATTTTTGTACCCTACCGTATCTGTTTGCCTGTCTGCCCGTCTCATTATGTTATAAGACGCAATTTTTGTAATGAAATTTAGTACATGGGTGCATTTTGGCACAGAAACAAATTCTATTAAAAATGGTTGATATCGGAACATTATTTTTACGTTTTAACGTTACATAAAAAAAATTCCAATTTGATATATTTTAACTTAACTTGGTTATATTACATTTTATGTGAAAAATAATTGTCCAGATTGGTCTATTTTTACGACAACAATCCATATAACGCTTTTTTTCGAAATAACGTCATTATTTGGACAAAAAGCTTAATTTTGCATATATTTTAGCAAAAATTGGCACTATATTGCATTTTGACATAAAAAATTCATCTGTACAAAGTTTGGTTGAGATTGGAAATGAAATGAAATTTGAAATAATTTAAAAAGGACAATTTTCCACCTTTTAAATTTTACCCTTATTTGATTTTAGTCATAATTAAACAAAGTGATGTGTGGTATTTAAATGTCGGCCCCGACTAACTATAAACTTTTTACTTGTTTTATGTATATTTGAATTGTAAATCATGTTAAGCAGTATTGTAGAGTATTCAAAAAGTCACTTCTAATCGATTATGAGAACGCCATGCTTGATTAACTCTATGAAATTTTTTTTTTTTGGCTTTTTAGTGCTGTTTATTAAATTAGGTTTTACTCTGTAATAGTAAAAGAAGGAACAAATACTCCGATATGGGAAATGTGTGCAATTCAGGACAAAAGAAGAAGAAAGATTCGGCATCAGAAAAATCTGAAGAGTATGAAATCATTTTGATTTTATTATTATATTGCGTTTACATTTAAAAAGTACTTATTAATTTATATGTTTTAATTTAATATGTAAACGATAGTTCTTACAAAATTGAAAATGCGGCAGAAGATAATGTTAAGTCACCAGAAAATGAGTTATCACAAACAAAAATCGAAGATAATAAAGAAGGCAATATTTCTAGTGGGCTGAACAATCAAACATCTATAAGAAAAGTGCAAGGTAAAGAAATATTTGTTTAATATTTTATATAACAATTAAATAAACCAAATATTTTTATAAGTTACCTTAAAAATTCTCTCAAGTAGTGGATATTCTATTGAATAAAAATCATATTGGATCGTAATTTAGTTAATACCGCATGTTTTAATACAACTTGATGGAAAGTTTATACTAAATTAAATAGTTTAGGCCGTTATTCTCTTAAAGAACATATGTAACTGGAAATAAAAAAAAGTAAAACATAAAAGCAGGCAAACTATTAAATATTGTGCACTTTTGTAATCAAATGTTACTACAAAGTTAAATAAATTAAACAAATGGATAACCCTTTCATTCGAGAAGTCAAAAATATATATAAAGTGTTATGCAAAAAATGAACTGATTTGATATAATTTTAAAATATAGAATGTAAAGTACTCAATAATCTTTCCATGTGACGCTTTCGACAAAGCAAAAAAAAAATAGAACAGAAAAATATTCAAAATTATAGAATTGTTGAGGATAAGTGAATGAATATTTCATGTAACTATAAAATGGAAAATTGTGACCTGATAGAGAAATGTAGCACAACTAGATACGTATCAGTTTACAAACTCATTTTAAGTTGCTCAATATTAAAGAAATGGATCTATTTTACATAAATAAAACATAAATTTGTAATCTTGATGCAGAATATAAAAATTGAAAAATTTCAAAAAACTGCAAAAATATTTTAGAAAAATTTCGCAGCTAAATTTAAATAAAAAATTAATTCAATTAATTAATTAAGACATTGAAATTGGGTGAGATTTAACAATTTGCACAATTATTATCATGCATTTAGTCATTTTTCAGATTCACTTTAGTTATTTTGGTTGCTTTTCTTAATTAGTGATGATAGAATAAGTTAGTGAGGCTGAGGACTGATATTTCATGTATTGACTGAATACAAGGTCAAGTTACAAAATTCTTATTGCAAAAAAATGATAATAGTTACAAAAGGAATTAATTTGAATTTTATTAAAATTGATGTTGAAACTTAAATTGTATGAATTCGCTCCTTTGTAAAGTGTTTATATTAAAAATGTCTCTTTTTTATTTTTTTACTTTTTTTTTTAATGAATCTATTAAACAATATTTGCTTTTGTTTTTGTTTTTTTAGAGGATATTTCAAATGTACCAGAACAACCATGTACGGAGAAAACATTGTTCGATGCCAATAAAGAAATATTAAATACTGACTTATGTAAATTACTCGGTAGAGCCAAATGGAATGGAATTACTACGGATAAAATGAATAAAATTATTATCTACCTATTAATGGATAATAGTTCAAATTCTTTAAAGCACAAACATTTGTTATATAATGCAAAGGTTCAATTGGAGAAGTTATGTGAAATGCATAATTTTGAATGCGTAATAGCTGATGTGCATAATAATATTTCTGAATATTTAAGTAAAAAAAATGTAGATGATAGTGAAAAAGATCGATTAGATATTAACTATTGGAGCAAAGAGAATATCCAATGTGTTAATATACGAAATTATTATGAGCAGAATTTAATATGTATGTCAGAAATGAAGCGACATTTAGAAACAAGTTATGTTATACCAATATTAATTTTTGGCTCATCTCTGGGTATACCAATGTTACCTTTAACAATTGAAAGAAATGACTTTTTAGCCATTCTAAATAAATTAACCCAAGATGAGAGATTATTATTTGAGAAATGGTATATAGAAGATCAAAATATCGGTTATAATTTACATATACAAAATGTTGATAATCGAAATGTTGAAATCGAAATTGAGCAAAATAATGAATTAAATAAATTATTACAAATATTAGTAAACTGTTTGACCAAAAATCTATTAAAGTCATCTTACATATCTACAATAATTGAACAAGAATTGAATGATATAATAATAAATAATCCTGAGGTGGCAAAACGTTGCATTTGGATACAAAATGATCCACAATATGGAACAATTAAGGAAAATGCTACTCCTGTGGAGTTAGAAATAATGCAACGCATCGCACAATATCATATAGAATTAAAAACGTACATTTCGGAGAAAAATTTAATACGAATACCGCCAAATATTAAGATAATGGAAAATGAATTAATTTCGATACTTGAAAGGATATTGGAAAGCACAATTCAATGTATAATAGAAGAACATTCAATAAATTATAACTTAATGCACAATACAAATGGTATAGATCATATATTAATTAAAGAATTAGAATTTATTAATCATTACACCAAAAAAATATCGAAACGCAATGATGGTGCCGATAATGAAAAAGGCGATACTACTATTGAACTTAACATTAAAAGGTATATCAAGAGATAGTATTTAATAGTTCTACTATATCGGCGGATCGGTTTCCATTAAAATGCAAAATATTTCCCATTGACTTCCCATTGATTTTCTATTGCTTTTCTATTGACTTTTAAAAATTTACATTCTCTTTATTCATTCATACATTTTTTATTTTATTATTTCATTAGATATTTAGAAGATGGTGCAGATTATCCATTAATAATATCTGGTCCGATTGGTTCTGGCAAAACTACGCTTATTGCGAAAATTTCTTCAAGTATACATGAATGGAAGGCTGATGCCAATGTAATATTAAGGTACACGTAATATACAGTTCGATATATTTTACTTCAATATATTGCACATTTTTATTTTTAATAATATTTTTTGAAGATATGCTAAATTAACTGCCGAGTCATCGGATTTGGTGACATTATTAGGAACAATAGTGAATCAAATGTCTGCTTTAATTAATGGAAATCAAATCAAAATGGAACATGTAAATATATTTAATTCTTTATATCAATAATTATTATTCATGACTTTTTTCTTTACTTAATCAAACTCAAAGTTTAATAAGTTTAAGAGTTGAGAGAGACCCCTTATTATTATGCCGATCGTTTCGGAATCACTTTCTAAATCTAAATCTTCATCTAAATTTGAAATTTGTCTGTCTATCCGCCTATCCATAAATTTGTTATCACGCTACAGATCGCCATTTTTGAGATGTTGTATTGAAATATTGTATATTATTGTGTTTTTTGATTAAAGGATGAAGTCTAGTAAAAATGATTCGGATCGCAGAATTCTAATGATTATTTCCTACATAATGAATTTTTCTGAAAGAAGTCGCTTTATGAATATTCTATATTCATATATTTTGTCGCATAATAAACGTTTGCTACAAGTTTGATCCAGAACACTTCCTGTATATGCGAACGTCTTAAATAAGACTTTACATCAAAATTTAAAATAATTTCATACACAAATCGTAGTCGCATAAAATTTGCATCATATTAACTTACTTTTTCCTTTAACAATTACACAGTTTTTCAAATTATCCAATTGTTCAATTTGTATTTAAATATGTACAATATGCTCTTGGTTTTTTTTTTTAATTGTATCTCAATATCAAGAAGTTCACCGGTTTTTTCTTTGTTGTTGCTTTCAGACTTTAGAATGTTATAGTCAAATATTATGTGATATAATCGAGAGTAGAAAATGCTTCTTTGTGATAATCATAGATTCTATTGATGAATTGCTTGATGTTGAAGATGATGGTGATATAAAATTGAATTGGCTACCACTACATATGTATAATATGTGTAAAATTATTTTGACAATTAGTGAAGGTAATGGAAATTCGAAAGCATTGATAGAGAAACTGAAACAAAGAGATTTGCCGGAAAGAGCTTTTCAAAAAATAAATGCCTTATCACAAAGTCAATGGAATAAAATGCTTAAACCAAATACTCTTGAATTTAATGTGTCAAATAAATTGAAAAAAATACCTTTTGAATGGTATCAATTACATGGACAAAGTATATTCCATGTCAAATCTTTATGGTGGTTATTGCATTTAGGAAATTCTACATTAAACACAAATAATATAACTGAAATATTAGAAATCATTTTAAACGTAATGAATGCAAAACTTTCACCAGAATATGTGGAATGTTTTTTACTTATAATATGTCTTCCAGAATGGGGCATACGTGAAAGCGATTGCATCAATATTTTTAAAAATATAACAAAATTGGATACACAAAATATTCTGAATTTATGGGCGAGATTTTGTTGGATAATAAGTCCAATACTTTTAGATATTGGCAACCTACGTATCATTGATAATATTTTCAAATATCATATTTTACAAAAATATCACCAGAAACATTTGTCGATCCATTTAGCAATTAGAGATTATTATGAAAAACAAGAGGGTGTCATTATGAAAAAGGATGATCCTTCCATAAAAATGTAAGTATCAAGACCCTTATGTCTTGAAAAATGTAACCAAATTACTTGATATAATTAATTTTATAATATTTTTAAACATCTCGTGATTTACAGTTATAATTATGCAAAATATTTAATGGAACCGTATCATCATATGCAAATATTACTTAAAGATAAGACGGATCAAAATATCCATAATAGAGTTCTTAATTGTGCTTATTTTACGGATATACAATGGATTCTAGATAAAGTAAATGCTGTTGGGCCATTAGGTTTAATTCACGATGTATTTATTTTTGAACGAATCAATAGAGAATTGACTTCAAAGGATTACGTTCATATTAATTTCTTAAAAAAATTCCTAATAAAATATGTTCATGAATTGAATTATGATGGAAATCAATTTATTACATTATTCAAATATTATATTGAAATAATAATAAATGATAGTAACAATTTGAATGTCCAATGTGATGAAAAAATTCGGTTATGGTTACAGTATATTGAAGACTTGAAGACTCCATTATTGGAAATATTGAATAATTGTAGAAATAACGATACTAAAGCAATGGTGGATGGAACAAGTGGTGCCCAATGTATATATGGTGCTCTTATTAATTTACCAAATGACGGATACTTTATAGCATCACTAAGTGCTCTCAAGGAACAAGTATGTATATGGGATGTACAACAATGTGTACGAGTTAGAATACTAGATGGTATACCTCATCCAACGGCCATGTGCCCGTTTGGTTCCCATGAAGCTGCTGTTTTATGCCGACGTGAAATTAAAGTTATCGATATGGATGAAGGAAAATTCAAGGTGACTTTAAAAGGGGTTATGAATCAAAAAATGCCATATTTTGGATTACACGACCAAAAACATCTCGTCTGTTTATCCCGTAATCGAATGTATGTTAATCTCATGGATCTGGAATCTGGGGATTGCGTTACTACGTTTAAGGCTGGTGAAGATCGCTTTTTAAATTCACTACTAGTGTCTGGAGATGGCAGGTAATTAAGAAAAAAATAACAAAAAAAATTTTTATATATATAACATTGAAAAATAAATTGCTTTTATTTCACCGCCTCTTCTGATTTAAATTTTTCGCTAAGAATTCTGGTTTGTGGTGATGAAACACAGAAGCCTTTTCCATTATTAGTATGGCATTTGTCACAAAGGAAGTTACTTTATGATCTTCGTATACCGTGTCATGATTTTATAACATCACTATCAGCTATAACATACGAAGGGTCATATGTTTGCGTTGTTGCCAAAGAACTAAATGAACCCGCTCCCAATTTTATTGTAGTTTATGATTTACAAAGCGGCACATTATTTAAAAAATGGAAACCAACTTGTAATACTGTTGCTTTAGCTATATCTCAATTGAATGCCTGCGTTATAGCTGGTCTATACGATGCTAAAATATTAATATGGGATCTAGTAACTGGAAATTGCCGAGCGACATTAATTGGTCATAATGCACCGGTGACTTGTTTAAAATTAGATCCATTGGGCAAAGTTTTACTATCTACAAATAAAGAGGGCCGTGATAATTCATTACGTTTATGGGAATTAAATTCTGGTAATTCATTGGCTGTTTTTAAACCACCTGGTCGTGTCTCAGCCTGCGAAATATTACCGAATGGTAATTATGTGGCGATTGCATTATTTGATCGAACGGATCTTTTAGTTCTTGCGTTAAGAAATTACAAGGACAATTCAACAAAATCAATGTTAAAAAATAATACAAAAGCCATATACGGCAAATTAGACAATCAATATAAAGTATTTAAATTAGAAATCACTTAAATATAATTTGCATTTTTAACAAAATAAAATAAAATTCATCTTAAAAAAGAAGTGGCTCTTATTGAAATAAATTTTACACAACAAAGTTGTAAATTTAATTTTCAAAAATATACTTAACACCTCGAATCATAAAAATTTAATAATTTAGTAACAAAAGTAATGTTATCTTAAACAAATTAAAAATTTTTGTACATCTATTGAATAGTTCTATAACCGCCTAAACAGAACCTTTTTCTATTTTCGTGTCTTCCATCTAAACCCCCCGACATGAAAGTATAAAAACTATTCTATCCAAAAAAACATTACGACAATCTCAGTTTCACTCATACCAACATTATTCACATCAAATCTTCAAATCAAATAGATTGCGCGTAACCCGCCGGCTTTCTCAACCACTCTATTCTCTTAAACCAATTGGACTTTTCTGTAACACTTGATAAATGAATCACTTTTAATCCTCAGAATACGAAAATAATAAAATATATCATTACTTCGATGTTTTAGATTCTAGTAGTAAAGGTTGTTGTTAGCATTTTAAACTCTGACTTCTCCAACAACTAACTTCAACGCATCCAATATTTTAGGAGGCACCCAACAGTCCTATTCAAAGAATGAACTACTGTTCAATTTTTTCAAATTTAATCGATGAAAAAAGCTTCACACCGTTAAACAATGGCCACGTTACACATTTTAGCTCCTCTCACTCATGCAGAGACCTGTGCTTCAATTTATATAACATAAACCTATTGATCAAGTGCAAATTCCTTAATGAAACCCTTGGATCACTGTACCCAAGAAAATTGAAACGAAACTCTAAGGTACTTGATGGTAAGAGAATGCATTTACGATATCAGTAATCTACTTTCTTGTCATTACTATAGCGCACCTTTCATGATGATCTCAAAGGAAATGACGTGAACTTCCGCGAACTAGAAAATGCATTGCTCATTTGAAGTGCACAAAATAATACCAAAAATATAATAAAATGTTTTGGAAAAATAAATAAGTACACTAAAAGGTTATTTATTAATTTATATATTCTCCTTTGTGAATATGTATTTTGATGTACATAATGTAAACAGAGCAAATATCATATGTTTTTATCCGCAAAATTAATGCTATCTGCCGGTGATAAATACGGTTAAAGTTAACTAGAGATTTCAACAGATTTTCCTTTCTTCCCTTCATGCTTATATATATATTTCTGATATTATTACATGTCCATAGTTCTGAGGATAAGGAGCAGCAAATGCATATATTAGACAACCTGTACAATGAGACTTAACAATAAAGCGCCAATTAAGAAGTCTTTACTCTACAACAGTATAGTTGGCAGTGACAGAGAATTACTTCACCGTTAAAAGGCATTCAGATGAGTGGTAATGTGGAAAATCTTATTGTATGCCAAAGCAGAATTGAAAACTTCACTCTATATAAGTTTTGACTTAGCCCTTGCTTTTAACAAACAGACCCATAACATTGTTGTTCAATTAGCCAAAAATTGTGCATATATATAATTAAGAAAATTTAACGCAAGTGCATTATAGTTATTGTTAATTTTTTATATGCTTATTTTCCTAGATTCACAATCAATTCCAACTTTTTATCGATAATTTTTAATATAAATTTGTTTTAGCACATCAAAACATAAGTGATTAAATACTTTACTTTAAAATTTATAAGCGATGCATTTGACGCTGATTTGTAATTTTATTGTTGATTGTTATGTGATAGTACCTTAAAACGAATGTAATCGATTTTTCGTATAAGAAGTACTCTAAGGATAATAACAAAACCTTACAAAATTGTATAAATTATTGAACATGAATATAGACGTTTACATCTATATACATAAATAAATATATATAAATCTATATATATATGTATATGTGTATACATATATATATATATATATATATATATATATATATATATATATGTATGTTAATTAAGTATATCAACTAAATAAATAAATGAATAAATTGTGGATAGTTTATATAGTTTAATAAGTACATATTAAAAATCTAAAATAAAATGAAAAAGAAATGCGAAAAGTTCTCTAAATGAGTGGTGTGTGCATATATTAATTAATAATATAAGTATTATTATGTGATTATTCTTTCAAAATATTGATATGGTTTTTTTTTGTTTTTGTTATTGTTATTGTTATTGTCAATGCCTTTCTGGCATCATTTATAGTTTAGACATTTTTTTTAATATCTGAAACTTACATGTAGATCACAAACGAATAATGCTGGATAGTGTATTTTATATATCTTGTAAAGAATCAAATTATATCTTCTGAATGTACCCAATATATAATATTAAGTACATAAGATTTAGAAAAGGGTAACAGGAAGCAATGTTTTCATTACAACATGATATTTGTGGTTACGATTTTACAAAAGGCGAAAATGCAATAAGATGGCGTGGATTAATAACACCCTCATTAAAAAAGGTAATTACAAGATTTTTGTTTTGTAATTTTTTTACATGTTCTAATTAATTCAAATGTAACATATCTTAAAAAGGTACTTGAGCAAGTGCATCCACGTCTAACGGCAAACGAGGAAGCTTTATTATATGTGGAAACTTTATGTTTACGAATACTTGCTGTGTTATGCGCTAAGCCACCTCCACATACCGTACAGGTATGAAATACTTTTTTTTTTTTGTTTACTTTTTCATATAAAATAATATCAACAAATACAAAAAACTTAAACAAATGCTGCTTAATTCTATTTACAATTATAACTCATCTGAGAAAGTTTATGTGAAATAATTTAAAAAATACATGATAATTTTTAAATTATAATTTTTACAAAGTAAGAACGTTATTTATTAAATAGATTACTTAGACATCACTTAGTTATTGGTGTTATTGTTTTTATTATTTTTATTGTGGTTTTTGTTCTCCTGTACTCTTATACCTCATAATACGGGAATTTTTGTTTATGTTAAAGGATGTTGAAGATAAAGTGCGAAAATATTTTCCATCTCCAATTGATCATTGGGCATTAAACGAAGCTAAAGAAACAGTATTGTCAAAAAAGCGCAAATCAGTTTTGCCAAGCGATCGAATACATTCATTGTTACAAAAGGTCAGTAAATCCAAATGTAAAATGTTACGTGTTGTTGTACATGTTGTACATTTTTACACGAAATAACAACTTTAATTACTATGCTGTGTTTAGGATGTTTTACAATATAAAATAGATAGCTGTGTATCAGTATTTTTGGTGGCTGTGTTAGAATATATTTCAGCTGATATTTTAAAATTAGCTGGTAATTATGTACGTAAAATTAAACATTGTGAAATCTCCAAAGAAGATATTGAAGTTGCCATGTGCGCTGATAAAGTAAGTTCTAAACAATTTTTATACAGTTTCTTATTCCTAAGTTTATGTACTTATTTTTAAATGATAAAACAATTTTAAAATAATTTTAATAATTTTTAGGTTCTTATGGATATGTTTTATCAAACTGATACAAATGCAATTGAAATGCCTTCACCACTTTCAACGCTGCCGGTTCAGCGTACTAGTACAACATATGAGGATGTTGTTAAAGATTTAATAAATGATGAAAAACAATATCAACGAGAATTGCATATGATAATTCGGGTATTCAGAGAGGAGTTGGCAAAAATTGTATGCACTGAAATAGAACTTGAACATATATTTTCCAATATTATGGATATATATGAAGTGACTACCACATTACTAAGCTCTTTAGAAGATGTTATTGAAATGTCTCAAGAGCAAAATGCACCATGTGTTGGCAGTTGCTTTGAAGAATTAGCAGAAGCTGAAGAATTTGATGTATATACAAAATATGCTCAAGAAGTGACATCACAAACATCAAAGGATGCTTTAATAACATTACTAAACAAGCCAAATGTAAATTGTCTTATTTTATTTATTTGTCCCATATATATAAATAATTTTAAAGTATATATAATACTCATTTAATAATTCAATTCAATCCATTTAATTAATTTCACTCTGTCTGTTCCATCTGATCCATTTAATCACAAGAAAAACTTAAATTTTTATTGTACCATCAAATGATATTTATTCTAGTAGAACAGCAGTTAGATTTTTGATATTAAGTTCTAATCTTTTTCTGCATATTCTTCAAAATAAAATTCTTCCCTATTAATAGTTAAAATTGTAATGTTATTTTTTATATTCTTAATAATAAATAAATGAACCAGTAGCATACAATGCCTATGACATGGAGCACATGCCATATAATAATATTATGTTTCACATTTTTAATGACTATTTGCTTTATTTTAAAGTAACGTAAACGTAATATAATTATAGGCCATATCCTTAATGTCAGCTGGACATGGATTTCGAGAGGCAGTAAAATATTATTTACCGAAGTTATTATTGGTGCCCATATTTCATGCCTTCATATATTTCGATTATATTAAAATATTAATGAAATATAGTCCATCAGACGATGATATTGAGAGCTTTGAACAAGTTCAAGGATTATTAAGACCTTTACGTTGTGACCTTGAGAATATTATGTGTACATTGCCAAAGCAAGTAGAAATTAAATTTTATGCTAATAACAAAATGCTAATAAAAATATTCTTCTTCTTCATTTACACAGAGAATCCTGCGTATCATTAAGTAGTAGAGGACGACGCCAATTAGCCATTGAGCGTACTAGAGAATTACAAAACATTGTTGAGCATTGGGATAAAGATGTTGGACAAAATTGCAATGAATTTATTCGAGGTTGTACTGTAAAATTCTCAAATTGTGCGCCCAATTTTTGTAATCCTTACTTACTTAATAAAATTTTTTTTGTAGAGGATTTTCTAGGGAAACTGGGTTCTGGTAAACGAATTACCGAACGTAAAGTATTTTTATTTGATGGCTTGATGTTACTTTGTAAGCCAAATAAGCGGCAGCCGGCCTCAATTAATAATGCATCAGTTTATGAATACCGCTTGAAGGAGAAATATTTTATGCGTCGTGTTGAGATTAATGACCGTCTCGATACTGACGAATTGAAACACTCATTTGAAATTGCACCACGTATACAACCCTCAATAATATTAACAGCTAAAAATCAGCAACATAAAAACGAATGGATGGCCGATTTGATGATGGTGAATACGAAATCAATGTTGGACCGTATACTTGATAGTATATTGTTAGACATAGAAAAGAAGCATCCATTACGAATGCCCAGTGTTGATATATATAAGTTTGCCGAGCCGGATAGTCCAAATAATATTGTATTCGAAGAGAAAGAAAGTACTGGCGTACCGTTAATAAAGGTAAGACTCCTCACTCATTATATGTACAATTTCTTCGCAGGCAGAATTTAATTTCAAAGTAAAGAAGCTATTGTCGTATAGAAAAATTAAAAATTATACAAATTTAATTAATACCATCCAAAATTTTTATATTAATTCATTAAGCTAAGCTTATTCATCTCACAGATATTTCATCACAACATTACAACGTTCTTTACGAAAGTTAAAATTTCTTATTTAATATGGCTGAATGCTGATATAACCATTCGTAGAACTTCAGTGGCATGCATTTTACAACAGAAATTATTCACGTAGCCTAATTATATGTCTTTTAGCAGTGGCAGTACAGTTTTCATTCATATGTACCTATTATTCCATTTTCATTTCAGGGCGCTACACTTTGCAAATTAATTGAAAGGTTAACATATCATATATATGCCGATCCAATGTTTGTTCGTACATTTTTAACAACGTATCGGTATTTTTGTTCACCACATCAATTGCTAACATTACTAATAGAACGATTTAATATACCAGATCCCAGTTTAGTATATCAAGGGAATGATAAGGATTCAATCAATTCAGATACAGAGAAAATTCAAAAAAATTTACAACGTGAAGATTGGAAGCGTTACCGTCGAGAGTACGTTCAACCGGTACAATTTCGAGTTCTAAATGTATTTCGACATTGGGTTGATCATCATTTTTACGATTTTGAAAAAGACCCGGCATTACTTCAAAATCTTTTGCAATTTTTGGAAAGCGTTAATGGTAAATCCATGCGTAAATGGGTCGATTCGGTATTGAAAATCATACAAAGAAAGAATGAACAAGAAAAGTGCCATAAACAAATAACGTTTGCTTATGGCCATAGTCCGCCACCAATTGAACATCATTTAAATGTGCCTGATGCTGAAGCAAATCTCCTTACATTACATCCACTGGAATTGGCTAGACAACTAACTCTATTAGAGTTTGAATTATATAAGAATGTAAAGCCATCGGAATTAGTTGGCTCACCATGGACTAAACGAGATAAAGAGTTGAAAAGTCCGAATTTATTAAAGATTATGAAACATACAACCAATGTTACACGCTGGATAGAGAAATCGATAATTGAAGCGGAAAATTATGAAGAACGCGTTGCCATGGTCACCCGTGCTATTGAAGTTATGATGGTGATGCTAGAATTAAATAATTTTAATGGTATTTTATCAATAAGTGCTGCCATGAGCAGTGCATCGGTATATCGTTTAAAGTTAACATTTCAAGGACTACCAGCTAGATATGAAAAATTTCTAGAAGAATGTCGGGAATTGAATGATGGCCACTTAAAAAAGTACCAAGAACGTTTACGATCGATTAATCCGCCATGTGTACCATTTTTTGGACGATACCTTACAAACATATTGCATTTGGAGGAAGGTAATCCGGACTTTCTACCAAATACAGAGCTTATAAATTTTTCAAAACGTCGTAAAGTATCGGAAATAATTGGTGAAATACAACAATATCAAAATCAACCTTACTGTTTAATGGTGGATGCCAAAATTCGGGTAAAGTTTTATCCATTCATGATGTGAAAGAGAGTTATAGAGAAAGAAATAGGGAAAAACTGCCATTCGTTTTGTTATTTTCAGAATTTTTTGGAGAGCCTGGATCCATTTAAGGGTATGTCAGACACGGACATATCAAATTTCCTCTATAATGAAAGCCTGCGAATTGAACCGAGAGGATGTAAACAACCACCAAAATTTCCAAGAAAATGGAGCGCAATCTCATTGAAATCCCCTGGTATAAAGCCGCGCCGACAAAATGCCAGCAGCAATAATAGTGTAAATAATCAACAACCCACAATTATTAATGGCATATCAAATATTGCAATAACTACTAGTACTAGTAATAGTAGCATCAGTGGTAATTCTTTAGGAATAACTATAAATTCAACATTAATGCAGGCTAATGAAACTTATGATGATCAGAATTTTTTAATCAATAATAATGTTACTCCTCTGTTATCAAGTCATCCAAATAACAGTTATCTTCAAGCATTTTCAATATTTGCTAATGTTAATATACCGGAGCGTAACGGCTGTCAATGGTCCACATCGCCTTCGAAAGATTGTGCAATCTCCACAAGTACGTTGCCGAGGAAAACAGATAATCAAATATTAGATGGTGTGGAACAACTTATCACTTTGCCAAAAAAACCAATGGCGCCTACGCCACAATCACAGTGCCCAATTGGTTTCAATCTAAGTGGCAATATAACTAAAGAGTCAATAGACGATAGAAATTCTAATGATTCTGCAGTTTCCCGGCAAATGCTAGTAAATCATAATCAAGATGATACTGAGTTATTATTATCACCCCTGCGCAAACCAGTTCCAAGTCCACAGGAAGATCACATACACAAACTTCAATCACCTATTCGATCTAAGAATGGCAACGTTACAAATTTTTTTAGTGCACACGAGAATCTATCACAATTAAGTACAGTTGGTCAGAGTCTTTCTCCAGATATGCAATTGACATGTAATAATTCTGCTACAGTGCCAATTTCACCACATGTGAATGTGACTTCAACCACAAAAATTGAACATCATGCACTACCACCGCCTTTGCCACCTCGTCGAAGGGAACGCAACTTTCTAGATCTCTCACAGAATCGTCAAGCACCGGATGCACCAAAGCTACCACCGAGAGATGGCGATTTGAGTCCACCACCTGTACCACCCCGTAATTATAATCGTAGTATAACATCATTTGAGAAATGTACAAATACACTGACAAATTCAAGCGGAAATGTAAATGATTTTCTAATAAGTGGGAATAGTTTATTGCTGCCACATACTAGCAGTATTATGATCCGAAGGAATTCAGCAATTGGAAAACGTGCAATAGGCGAAAATAATAATATATCTACCTTATTAACAGTTAATTCAGAATCAATAATACCCCCAAAATCATTTCCAAAAACAACACCAAAATCTGGTAGTATTACAGAGGATGATCAGAATATATCACCGTCATTTCGTTCTCCAAATGCAACATCTCCAATAACACCGATTTCACCAAATATTCCTTCACAACAGACAGCAGCAACAAAACTTGAGTCTACTTCACTTCCAACTCGGTTTCTTAATAGTACTGTAAAATCTGCCATAAATGTACCTCTTTCGATTTCCCTCAATAATCCTCAACCAACTCAATATCAATACCAACAAAAAGTGCCTCCCGCTAAAGTCCGTTTATCTCCCCAAGAAGTTTTTCTTGTACCCAAACTTCCGCCGAAACCATCTTCTTGTGGAAGTAATAATCTAGGTAAGTAAATAATTCAACATTTTAACTTATATTTAAATTTGGTCAAATTAACTAAAAATTAAAAAATATTAAATATTATAACATATTTATATATACCTGATTTAAAAGAACATTGTAGAAAATTTCCATTTCTTATGTGAAAATAGTAAGAATTTAAATATGTGGTTGTTTGTCTGTCAGCATTAAAATAGTGACTTTATTGACTTTTGCAGATAACACAAAATCAACTGAGATTGCGTTTTCAGAACGTTTTCTGTAATGTGATTTTCAGTTTGAAAATATCAACGTAATTTTATCGTACGACAAATGATTGTAATATCTTCTTGTTCACCTTATTTAATTCAATTTCAAATAATATTAAAAACACAAAAAATTTAACTTTATATTATTGAGAAGTTTTTGTAACAAAAGCATTATAACTAAAGTATTTTTTAATCGATTTGGCCAACATATTGTGCTTGTTATTTTCTTCCCAATATGAAACTTTAAAAATTTTTTAAATAACTTTTTTATATATGGTTATACAGATGTAGCTACAATGTTTCTCTATCCAAACACAAAACAGGAATAATATTGGGCGCCATCATATCGGAACGTAGAATAAAATGGTAAATGGATGTGCAACAAAATGCAAAACATAAATGTCTCATACCTTTTTAATTTAATTTAGTACGATATATATATATATATATATATATATATATATATATAAATAGACATATATTTGACATATATTTCTCCTGATTAAATAAAGTAATGAAACATTTTTAGCGATGGCATTTGTAAAAAATTTATGATCTTGAGTTTTTTTCTCTTGGTAATTATTGAAAACTCTCTACTCTCTTTCTTTTTCTCCCTTTTCTCTCACTCTTCCCTCTCTCTGTATTTATATTTTTATAAATCTTAATTAACACCAGGATTTTGCCTTTAAGAAATAAGTGATTGGACTAAATTTAATCTTTTTAAGATGAACTTTGGGAAATACTTAATTTTTTTTTAAATTGGGAACTTAGGTATGGCTCAAATGTTGCATCAATCTAAGGATACATTTGTTGTCCGCCTGAAATAAGTACATTTTGATAACATGATCGTATGCCATGTATAAGATTATTCTAACAAAATCTAATTTCTTGTATAAAAAAAAAATTTCCATTTTCTACTTTGTGTTCATTTGGGTCAAAATGTACATAAAACTTGTACATTTTTCTAAAATAATAATTTTATCAGGTTATTTAAATATATTTGCCTATTTACCTTACATGCATTTATATCTGTCATTAAATATTCAATAGAACTTATTTAATCTTTATTTTATCTTTAACCTACAACTCTAATTTTATTAATCTTTAACTGTGAAAAATATATTTTCCGTTAACGGTATGCCAATGTATTTTGTTTAATAAAATTTCTTCAGAGGTTTTGCTGAAACTGTAATTTCTTGAAATGTGTATAACTAAGCATTTTTTAATACGTAATAAGCCTCTTTAACCTACAACTCTAGGGTTTTTTTTTATTAAACTTTAACTGTGGAAATATGCCAATGTATTTTGAGAAGTTTATAAGAATGCACCAAATTGCACATAGTTTACTTATTTATTTAGCCGAATTATTAGCATCGAATTTTGAGTCGATCCAGTTATGATTGCCAAACATCAATGAATAAAATACATTAACTTTGAATGTTTACATTATTTAATAAGTTTTGTACTCTCTATATTTCCATTTTTACATATTTCTCTCACAAGATATATTACACAACCCAGAAGTTAGGAAGTATACTCATTGCGTCATTATTTTTGTAACGCCAAAAACAAAGTGTCAAAATATTTATATAAATATTGTTGATCAGCATCAAATTCTGAATCAATTTAGATCAGACATACCTAAATCGTCTGTCTATGTGTGGTAAACATCCTTCTAATCGCAAAGAAAGAGATTTAGCTCAAATTTGACGGCAGCATTGTTATATTGATTGGAATTGAAAATGTTCTAAATCGATTAAAGGGTACGTTTATAGTACAACATCTCAGTGTACGCTGCACCTTTGCCCTGTTTTTAACAAATTTATAGTTTTTCTCTCATAACTTGAAAACTGGAATAGAAAGCTGAGATTTTGTAATTTTTTTTAAGGTCGTTATTCCACAAATTCTGTAGAAAATTGTGCAAATCGATCACGTCTATCCGAAAGTATTCAACTTTGAATTATTTATCTCTGCCATATATTACTAAATATGGTCTCTAGGTGGTGAGTATCTAAAATTTGGTCTTGGCTAAATATAACTTTTCTTACGAGTTACCTTTCGTATGACATGCTTAACTAAACATCTCTCGCTAGATGCTAAAAGTAAAACGGTCCTTAAAATAAGTTTTATTCTCCAATTCAAAAAATTCTAAACATTCCTACTACCATGTTCGGTAAATAACGATTAAGTCTATCTAAATATCTACATATATATTTCCACTTGAGCATACAATTTAAATTTGAATATACATGCCCAAGATAATATGTTATTATGATAATTTATTGTCATATATTATTTATAAATTTTAATTGAATGAATTGAATGCATATATAAAATATTTTCGTTGAAGTTATAGATAAGATACATTTTGCTAAAAATAATAATAATCGTAGCCTATTTATGAGAGTTGATTTTTTTTGTGCAACCTCCAAATTATGTGTTTCAAAAATACATGTATATACATGCAGGCGGAAATGCAAATGGATAATAATTGCTTTATAATTATTTAAAATCAAAAAAAAAAAAATAATACAAATAAAAAGGAGAAATAAAACGATCAAAGATCATTGCCCAAGGATTCAATTTTATCCAAAATGTATAACATATCCGCTTCAGTTAAGCATGAATTTTGTAAGACGACACGGAAAAAATTTGGTAATTTACGTAATGGCTGATATGTGATCATCATTGAGCCTTCTTTAACCATGAGTTCTTTAATTTTTGGTGCAACATTATTTAATCGTTTATAAAACTCATCATTACGTTCAACATTTCGTAAAGATGGCGGTATATACCAGAAACTGATATTTGTACATTCCGGCTTACTTAAGACCAATTCAAAACGATCTGATCTTTGGCGTATTAATTCTCTTAAATATTCAGATATTTTAAATAAATGATTAACATGCTTTTCGAGACCTTGAGTGCCTTTTGCCTTCCACATAAACCAAAATTTGAAAACATCAGCGCGACGTCCGCATTGTATATGTTTATCACCGGTATCATACGATGTATCATAAAATTTATCCTTTTGAAATAGATAAGAGGCATTTGTTGAATGGCATTCACTTAAAATATTTTTATGACGAGTTAAAAATGTTGAACATTGTTGACCAGATGTTAACATCTTATGCGGATTCCATGTTACAGAATCTGCATGTTCAATTCCACTTAATAGATGACGATATTTTTGAGATACCAAAGCACCACCACCCCAGGCAGCATCAACATGCATCCATATATTATATTTTTGGCATATTTTCCAGATTAATTTTAAATCATCATATGCACCTAAAACCGTAGTACCGGCCGTAGCAGATATCATCATGGGCTCACAATTATCCTTTAATGAGCATTGGATTTGCTCTTCCAAATCATTTATATCCATTTTACCATGTTTATTTGTTTTTATTTTACAAACATTTCTACTACCAATTCCCATAAATGTAGCCAATTTTTCTATCGAATAATGAGCATCTTCTGATGTATAAATAATTTGACGTTTCATTCCGAATAGGCCATTCATCTGAAGAGTAATAAATACAATAAATTTAAGTAAATTACATCAATAAATCAATAAATGTGAACATTTCTGCAATTAATTATGGATGTTTGAATTATTCAATCTACGACATAAGATCGTAAGGTACATAAAAACGTATAATCGTATAATCGGTGATATAAAAGGAACCTGAAAGTAGGATTTTGATTTATTTTGATTTTACATTTAATATTTTACGTTCTTTTATGTATATTTTGAACAATTAAAAATAATTCAAATATTTCGCGATTCTATTCTCTACATCTTCAGATCTGTAGAGATATATTCACCTTATACAGTGCCATTCAATTCAATTCGATAACATTTTCTGAGTCCATATAAAATGACTTAATCGCTTATCTATCTGTTCAATATCTATTCAAAGATTTCTGTAGGCAAATGGAGATGCCATAGCATTTAATATATAAAAACTTTTTAAAAAAATGCTTCTTCTTATACGATTTCGTATTTGAAAAACATTATTATTTGAAAAGTTTTTTTTTCTTTTGCAGTTTGATCACTTATTAACTTATTAAATATATTTGGCAATGGTCGATTGTGATGGTCGGTCTTAATCGAGTACAGTGTTTTGATTTATTAAATTTACCTTCACATTGGGTGTCTTGTAATAACGAGCACAACTAATAGCATAACCATTAGATATTGAACCACCAGGACAAAAAATTCCATCACCGAAACCATTATTTGGAAAACCAACAATTTTACGCATTTCGGTTAAAACTTCTTCTTCCATTAAAGTAAATACTGGTGCTACTTCATATGTGTAAACACTTGGATTGAGGGCATCAGTTAACCATTGTCCAATTAGGCCATACGGATCTAATCCAGAATATAATTGATTCACAAAATATGGATGGCCCGTTTTTACGGAATACATGATTGTCTTCTTCAATAAGTCAAATAAATCGTCATGCGAGGCGGGTTTATCATTTAAATGGAAATTAAACACTAACTGCAATTCATTGGGTGCTCTCCATTCTACAACTTTGCTTGAGCGTGCTGTACCTTGATATACAGCCGTTTTTATTATTTCCTCAATACATCTTCTTAAAAATGTTTCTATTGCACTTGTGGGATGACTTGGTATTAATTTTATTGTTGATTTTATGATTTCACTTCTTGCATTTAATTCATCTATTGCTGGTGCCACTGATGCTACTGATGCTACTGATGCCACTGGTGCTACTGATGATAATGGTGCTGTTGTAGCTCTACCATAATTACCATTACAATCGAAATTATTAATCATTGTTTCTGCAATATTATAATCAAAAATAGACGTGGAAGCATCCGTTTGCGATGACAATATATCACTATTTGATCGGATTTTATTATGCCCACTGCCAAGCGCAGTTATTGCATATCTATCAAGATCTGTCATGGTAGTGTATAGTTTTACCTTGACTTTTTGTTTGCATTGTTGTTGGTGATGTTGCTGTTGCTGCTGCTGCTTCTGTTGTTGTTGTTGCTGCTGCTGATGCTGTTGTTGTTGTTGTTGTTGTTGCTGCTGCTGCTGCTGCTGCTGCTGTTTAAATATTGAATGCGCATAACCGCGTACATTTTCACTAGCAATCATTTTCGTTTTTTTTTTTACTTACTATTTCAATTGTAATTTAATTGAATCTGTGTATTTTGATTAATTTATATGTCCTTGACTGCTACTATTATAATTATCTAATTACCTAAATGATTCTTATGATTATTATTATAATTATGATTATGATGATGATGATGATGATTATAATTATTATTATTATTATTAATGTTTTCTATTGCCGTGGATTTTCTAATCTAATGTACTTAATATTCTTTAAGAATTATTATTAAAAAATCTGTACAATGAATTCTTTTTCGGTTTTTTGGAAAGGGTTTTCTTATGCCTAATGTGCACCAAAACAAAAAAAAAAAGGCAAAAGCCTAAACGAGTTGTGTTGTATGATTGATACTAATTTTATTCGTAAATGGTCAAATTAATTTTTTATCTGAACAATATATACCTTTTCATGAGTTTTATATGAAAAAAACGAAAAAAACAAAAAAAAAAACAAAAAAAAAAACAAAAAAAAAACCAACAGCATTCGAAAGGCCCAGCTACTAACACATTTTCATTGTTATTATGCTTTTTCTCTTTTTTTTGCTTTTTTCGCTGTTTTTGTGCTTTTCCTTATTTTTTTTTTATTTATTTTCGTTCTTTTTGTATTCTTGCTGTTGCATTACGTCAGTTCCTTCATATTTAATAATACTTAATTTCTTTATATATAATATAAATGAGCGAGTATACAAATAAATATAATCATGTATCTAATTCAATGCAGTTCATTGATTCATTTTCAAACGTATACATTTTATACATTTTAATTACAATGCAATACAATGCAATATATAAATACAATGCAAAATGCATATAAACATACACATACATACATATATAAATGTATGTATATATATATTTATATGTATGTGTGGATAAATTGTAAGAAACATTATATACGTGATATAATAAGTTATTGACTCAAGTACAAGCGCCGACTTTTTGAAAGTTTAAACAAATTATTTATGAAATATACATATACATATATATATATATATATCATCATCATCATATATATATATATATATATATATAATGATGATGATTGATCGAGATCGATGGACCAATAAACCAAAATCAAGATATAAAATAAAATTAAATTATTATATTTTATATATGCATGTATTTAGCTTTATACACACACACATACATACATACATACATACATATATATGTATATATTTTTTAAAGGTGTAAAATTTGCAAATTTGCATTATAAATTGCAATAATTTCATATTGAATAAATCGAATTGTAAAGCAAACGAAAAAAATGTATTTAATTAATAATATAAATTATAAATAATATGCATGTTTTATATTCAGTAAAACTAAATAGCGGTTATCGCACAGACAAAGGCAGAGACAAAGACAATGACAAAGGCAAATACAAAGTGACGAATATAACCTACAAAATCTATCAATTAATTGCCCCTTTTGAGAATAACATCAAATATAACTATAATTATATATGTAAATTGTTTTTATTAAATATAACAACATTAAATTTATATTACGTAATTAACATATTTATCGTATTTATATGCAATTGATTTATTGATATGCGTGCACAAATGTATAATGCGCAAAATACAACAACAACAACAACAACAATAATAATAATAATAATAATAATAATAATAATAATATAAAAACAATAAAAAAGTACAATTAATCTATAATTACGTGATTCTTAAGTGATTAATCATCAATGAAATAATTTATTCAATAAGTGCGATAGAAAGTTTATAATATCAAATTAGAATTAGGCTACAATTGCTATAATGATTTTTGATTTGTCCTTTCTTTAAAGGAAACAAAAATTTGCAAATTTTAGAGAGAACGTAGAGAAAGAAAAATGCGTAAATTTTTATAGTTTTGTTTGTTATTTTCTTTTTGTATTATTTTGTTTTATTTATTTTTAATTTTCATGCAGCTCCTTTTATCTATTAATATATCAATCTATCTATAAGTAAATTATTATTAATTATGTAATGTACATTTCACTCATTTATTATTTTGCCTTTTGAAGAAAGTGAATTTGAGAAAGACCGGTTTTGATTTCTTAAAAGCCGTAAATTATGGGTAACGTTTGAGGAAATAATTAACGATACAAAACATTAGCGTTATACTTTTTTTTGTTCTATATGTGTATTTAAAATAAATTATTAATATACAATATAAAATATATTAGGCCACATACATTTGGCGAGAATAACAACACCAAAATACATAATGCAAATTGCAAAAAAAAAAAAAAAACACGTAAAATAAAAAGAAACGAGCAACAATAATACAAGAAAAAAAAAAAGTAAAATTACATTAAATTAAACACATTATTGATTTAATACATTTTCAAGTTGTTAAATGTGTTAATTAAGCTTGTATCAATATCCCAAATAACTAATTGGCCATCGATACCAGAGGTACTAACTCGTGTACAATGCTCTTTAGTACCAGCATATAAACGTATACAAGTAATTGCATTCTGATGTATGGAATTAACTGATGTATCGGAATTTTCACTACGTGAATTACGATCGAGTGATTGAAATATACGCATAGCTGAAATACCACTCGACTCTTTTTTTTGCGATTTATCCAATTTTTTTACAAAATGAAGTGTATCTAATTTTATATTATATATTAATGGTACACAGCTATGTCCGACCACAACAATATCAACTGGTGATATCCATTCGCATGCTAAAAATGGTAAATATTCTGTTTTACAACGAATAATCACGTTTGATGTATTTGCATAAGCCACACTAATACAACTATCATGGCCAACCCAACAAATTTTATTGCCATCACTTGAAAAACTGACATCATTTATCCAACCACCGCCAGATGATGTTGAATTTTTAAATTCGGCCATTAAATGACCCAATGGCATACGATTACCCCATGGCGTCGGTATAGGTTGATCTTCAATATCTTTAATGTAAGCCGAAAAAACCCGAATCTAATGATAAAATTTATTTTATATTTTATACTGATTAATATTATGATTCATTATAATATTTTAGTAAAACGTTATTCCTGTCTCACATATAAAAAAAAATCTTACTTTATAATCTGTTGAGCCGGCCACTAATAGTACATTATTTGGATGCCAATCAAGTGATGTTATAGTTGATCGTATTGGCTTCTTTATATGTTTTGATACCCACCAATCATTTTCGGATTCAAAATAACATATGGATATTAAACGTGCTCCCGAACCAACTGCAAATTTATTCTCACTTGGCGACCATTTAACACATGTAGCCGCTCTATTTATCCGTAATAAAACTAATGTAGGCTTCCATTTATTATCATTACCCTGTTGCCAAACATATGCATTACGATCAGCCGCACAACTAACTATACGATTTGTATTTTTAGCCCAATCTATGCCCATTACACGTAAATCATGTTGATTTAATATATCCACCAATTTCCAATTACCATCTTCACGACTATATATATGTATTTCATTATTATTGGGTGAAAGAGCAACTTCTATATATATACATACATACACACATTCGTAACCATTAAAAAAAAAGAGAAAAAAAAATAAAATAAATATATGTAAAAAAATGAGTAATTAAGATTCTTAATGTACGTACGAGTTTTGCCTTTATTCCATGCATGGCATGTAATGGGCGCAAGGGAACAACCAAATGAAAATATTTCACTCATTTTCTTCTTGTGATTATTATTAATGAACACAAAAACGCACATACAAATTACAACAATTAAATACAAACATTTATTATAATGTTATAATCGATTTATATTAATATAATAATTTTAGTGTAAAATTTGATCGTCAAAGGGGTCACTCCCAGTGCTGTTAATGTACAGATTATATATGTATATATATATATATATATATAAACAATTACATGAAATAAAATTACTATTTTCTAAACAACACAGTACGCAATTATGCATCTCTGCTGCAACAATATGGCACACTGAATGCCGTACTAATGCAAACGGTTACGCTTGAAAAATGTAATTTTACTTTACAGATACAGTATAAAAATTTTGTAATTTTATTTTGTTTATATACAAAGGCGCTATGTATTTCAGTTATTATGATTAAAATGTGAATACAATAATTTAGAAGTCAGGAAAGCAAAAAAAAAGCAATTTTCGAATGATTTGAGTACATTAAATACGAAAATAGATCAATATGTATGAAAATAGTCGCGGTGCCTCATTTCCACCAAAACATATTAAAAATTGCAAATTTTTTTATATACAGCGAATTTTTTTTAAAGCAGAACATTACTTAATGATCTTAAGAATAGTCTTTAGGCCATTATATTATGATTTACATTATACGTACACTTTTCTAAAATTGATATTTGTTCTTTGAGAACAAATGTACAGTAGCAGAGAAACAGTCGTGTGGACTAAGTTGAAACTTATCAGAAAATTATACTGAGCCGATTGGTATAACAAAAAAAAATCTATCACTAATCTCATCGTAACCTCATGGGTATTACGAACAGTCATACAAATTCATAAAATCCTACACCGTAAGCGATATAGAGTGTAATGTAAAATGTCAAAGTGTAATAAATTAGAAATCATCTCAATCAAATGTTACGATATCTTCAGTAAATGCACCGCACAAACGTAAATTTTCCCCATTGATGGTAGCTCTCAAAAATTGGGGAATTTTAGCACTTATTGCAGCATCACCGATTTTCTCACTACTGCTGCTGGATGCATCACCACTATGAAGACGTATTATGTAATCCTTACTAATAAGATTTCCATGTGAATTTGAAGCGCTTAAATGATTACGTATTATTTTTAAAAATTGTTCATCCTCAGTTACGTCATTTAATTCATGTTCTGCATATTTTTTATTATCATTTTTAAAGCTGTATATTCCATCGTTTTTCAGCATTTCTTTAAATCGCAACTTAACCCCATCTTCTGAATTGTCATTGAAAATATGGCGAAAGCATTTATACTGATAAAATATTCGTTCAACTTTCGCAATTTTTTCTACCAAAGGTAATAAATTTGGAAATTCCGTCTTGCTATAGGTACTGGCATAATGCATATCAATATCTTTTGATAAATAATACAGATCATTTAATGCACTATTTAAATACTGTTCCAGTATATCAAAAACATTGCTATTCCTAAAAATATCCTCTAATTTTAAAATTGAACTATGCATTAATGGTATAATTGTTAACTGATATACATCACTCAAGCTGCGCTGCTCCAAATATTGTAAAATTTTTAGGCCCTCTTTAGATGCATCGAACAAGCATTTCTGTTTTCTGGCTGGAATAGGTTTTGCATTTTGCCACATATTTAGCCATGTATTATTAGGTTTTGACATACGGGCACTAAGTCTATAACTTTTTTCACCATCCTCATGAATGACTTCTTCCCAATCTTTTGGACTATACCATCTAATAAAATCTTCCATATTAGCGTTAACATTAGCAGCCTTAAAGGATTCCATATCCGAAAATAAACATGAACACATCATTTGTTGTGTCGTAACATCTAAATTTGTATCTGAAACTGTTTGAAGTACAAAAGCTGCATCATCTTGAATTTGATCTTCAGTTTTCGGTGGTACTTCTTGTGTGATAGGCACATATATGAAATCATCTCCTTTTAAAAGTTTTAAGTTTCCTAAACGTTTTAAACGTCCTTCTGCCTTGAAAATTTCTACATCTTTTGTCTCTCCATTACTTTGATCATTCTCCATATCTAGACAATCGTAGAACTCATCATCGTCATTTGCCGTAGAATAATTAGATTGTAACATATTTTCTAAAAATATATTTTGTTGTTGTTGTACTCGTCTTTTGATACACGTATTTAGCACTTGTAATTTTTGATGCAAGAGGCAAGTCTGGTGATCAGGATAACCAGGCATCACTCCTGGTATAATTAAATAAGAACTCCATAAGATATTCAATTCTCTTACAAATGCTGCCCATAATTGGGCCATACCACTTTCACCACCAAAATGAGCGTAACATGTAGCCAATAAGCAACTTAAACGTTGAACAATTGAGTCGGGACAAGTCGATTTAATACGACAAGTACGTTCCTTGATTTGTTGATAAGGAAACAACGGATCATCTGGATGCATATCCGGAAACAAATAATACAGCATTTGATTCAGCTCATATTCGCATATGGGTCCCGGAATCTTTTTTTGTTGCAATTGTTCACATTCCATACTATTTTTACATTGCCAATGATGCTTTATTTTTACGCTATTACTCTTTGGTAAGTCTTGGGGAGTATAATTCACGTTACAAATATCACGCCCTACATATGATTCCAATGAATTAGAACATTCATTTAATTTTACATAATCTTTTAAACAAAGGCTTAAATAAGATGCCCCATGAACAACTTGATACAGAAAAGCACAGGATGCATTTAATGGGGTGAAGTACGTTTGCAATGGAGAATCTATAACCGTATTTGCAGCAATTGTAGGCCATGTAAATATGGCATAGGTTTCGGTTCTTGTGTTTGGTATAAAACCATGTGGCAAAGCTATAAACTGTGATATACTTATTATTGACTCTTCTTCTTTTGTTTCAGTTGTAAGAAAAGTATTCATTGTCATACCAAGAGGTACATATATTGGCATTCTTATTTTTATCTCACCCATGGAATATGTATTTTTTATTGATACTATAATTGACCCTTCGTAATGCTTGGGTACTTTATCGTTAAACATTTTCAATAAACCGGATAAATAATGATATTCTTTGGGACATCTGTATAATGTCACGACATCGAAATTAGTATACATATTAAACGAAATACCTATACCCGTGAAATAGCACCATTGCGGATCATATAACTGTAGAAATAAGGGTACAGATGAATTCACTTCACTTGTTACAACGGAAATCGTATTTAAGTATGTATAAAAATCATTTAGATGTCTTTTGTTATTATTTGTTAATTGAATCAATACAAATCGCCTTAAATGATACAATTGTGCCAATAATGGTATACCATTACATTGATATTCAGCAACCGGTATATCGAATGGATTTTGTAGCGATAATAAATCATTAAACATTTGCGACCTTGTAATAGTGTTGGTATTGATATTGGTATTAACATTGGTGAATGTCACCCCTTCAGTTATTGCATCTTCTAACTGAGCTCTGTAATAGGTGACAGTAATTTCTTCCGTTAAGAAGTTAAGCACTTCTTTTTGAACTAACCAATCACAACAATATAAATCCCTTGGTGCACATTCTTTACCCCAATCAGAATTTGAGACTTCCCATTTTTGTAATATTTCACAGAATTGAGCGTTTAATACTTCCCAGGCAGATTGAGCACTAAAATCTTCACGATAGAATTCACAATCATTTATTTCTTCGGCCATTTGTTTGAATGTTTTTATTACATTAATATTACTTAACTTTTTTTATCACTTCTTTTATGTACGACGTATTAACTTAACGCAAATTAACTAACTAACTATTTGTAATTATAACTTTTTTTCCATAACACGCAGAATATCAGTATATTTAGAATATTCTGTATATTAAAGCACTTGTATCAGCTACATCACACTCAAATTTAATTTAATACGCAAAGTTTAAGATTAGAGTAACAACTGATACCAAAAAGTTAAATAAAAAAACGAAAAAACAAGAACTACATAAGTATGAATATGTTTACTATTTAGTTTGTTTACTTTAAGTGTCCCTGATCATAAGTTAGTTTATATAAAGTACCAAATGAAATGGGGGGCATTTGAATCGTGACCTACCCATACCCTAAACCGAAGTGTTTTGCTTACTTTTTAGTGATGTGTTTCTCATATTAATGAAAAAGTAAAATATTTGGGATTTAAATAAGTTAAATTACGATTATTAGATTATTGACGATGACAGTTTAAGAAATTAGCCCAAAAATATAAATCGTTCCGTACGACAGATGTCTTACATTGCATGCCTTTAATGAACTAAATATAACACGTTTGAAGTGCATTTAGGAATATCACTTTATTTAAAATGTTTTTGCTTAATAAAATTAAAAATCCAAGGGTAGTCACATTTATAATAATTTTAAATTATGTGCTGAATACCGGTGGAGTTTTACATATTCCCATCTATAAGTTTAGCAAAATCATAGCTCACGATCTCTATTAGCGGAACGTCGTATGCATTTGCTTTGTACATATTACACTTCTTTACACCTAATTGTCTAATATTTAGAGCTTCAATGGTTTAGCGTGTCCGCAGTAATATGAATAAATTACTAATATTCAAGCTAAAGAACTAACACAAGAATTACAAAGTAAATAAATCTGAGTAATATATTTCGAATCGATTTAAGTATATCCCAATGGTCACAAAATTATGTGGCCATGTATATGCAATTTTCGAAATATTTTATTGAACTAGGCATATGGGCATCAAATTGCCAGTATATAGTCTAAAATAAGGATCTATAATTCTCTTAAAAGAAAAAGTATTAATATTTGGTATATTCCTTACGTTAAACCTTCGTGAAAAATTTACATCGACTAGATCACCTTTTTTTTGTAAAATAATTTCCCGTAATAAACTCTGATTTAGAATATTGATGTACCGAAAAATGGTCTCTACAAAATTTTATTTATATTAAATAAAGTTTTAACTTATATACTAAATTTTAATTATACCAATCGTTTTCTCAATAAGCGTTTATTTGAATTTAAATTGGTTGATCTGAGTATTGGAAGTTAAATATACTAAAAAAAAGTCATTGTTAATTAAACAAAATGTTCTCAGTTATACTTCTCTCATAATTAAATATCTCCCTGGCAATGCCTTAATTTATTGATAATTCCCTCCTAATGATACTTAATATAGTAAAATAAATTTTGCATTTCGAATTTTGCAGGGCTGGAAAAAATTTAATTGCAAAAAAAAAAAATTAAGATTATAGAAAAAAATTTTTTTTTTATAAAAAGTGAAAAACAGCAAATTTATATAAAAAAATAAAATCAGCGCCAAAAGACATGCATTAAAGTGATTAAATAATTGTATACATAAAAAGCGGAATAATTGGTAAGTTGTAACAATTTAACAACATGAAGTAATTAGTGTATAAACAAATGTAACCATGAACGTCAATTCAGTTGTGAATGTGAAAAAAGCAAAGCTAAAGAACGTAACCAAATATATTTTAAAGAAAATCTATCAGTATGTTTAATATAAATACTCATAAATTGAAACATTAAACATTATTCAATGTTATCCATGTTTTAATGTTGTGTGCAGTGCAATTCTGTGTTTTTTTTTTGGGTCTGATATTACTATGGATGGTGGTGAGTGGTGAAATGAACTAGTTACATTCCTTCTATATTTTATTTCTATCCATATCTCTCATGAAGGATGTAAATCGAAAATTTCATATATTAATGTATAAATTGTCACATAATATGTTTAATGTTCGCATGACCTATACATAATATTACTAAGGTTATCTTGATCCTTAACAAGCCAACAATTAATTGAACAGCATTGAGCATTACGTTAAAACGAGACATTTATGTAAAAATTATGCTGAAGTCTTCTCAGGGATTATGCCTAATACGTCCACAGTATAATCGTACGCAATCCCCTGCTATTATGGAAGCTTTAAAAACATCTTTTTTACCCAATTTAAGCATGGATTCTACTATAGTCACAACGGCTCACTTTTGCCCGATGTGTGGACAACAATTTGAGGGCCCGCAACAAGCAACAGAGCATATGCATCTATGCCATGGAGGCTTAAGCGTTGTAACTGGTGTCAGCGGTGGTAGCATTTTATTAGCGCCACATCATGTTACAACAAATACCACTGAGACGATGAAACTTGATTTTTCCTGCCATATGTGTGAGGAGAAGTATTCAACAGAACAAGAATTAACAGAACATCACCGATTAGTTCACCAAACACCTGCTTTTCTTGCCAGATGTCCGGCTTGCAGTTTTTTTGGTATCTCAGCGACATCATTGCAAGAGGTTAATGAATTTAAATGCATTCATTGCGGTTCGATTTGTACTGCTGCTACATTGTCAGTGAGTCAACCAAGTTATGAAAATCAAACGTCAGAAAATGTATCGACGATATCGTCACAAAACACCAAATTACAATCACATAATGTTGAATCGCGCCATTACACGCAACATATAACAATACCTCATGACCATGGGCAGCAATCGATTAGAGATAATCGTCATGTGGAATTAAAAGTACCGCCTTTGACAGTGAAGCTTAGTAAAAATAATAGTGGTAATAGTAATCCTGTGATGCAACCGCATGTGATAATCAAAGAAGAACCGGCCAATGGTGATAACAATGACGTTTCACCTTCCTCAGTGCCCGTTTATACCATCCAGCAAACATCATCAGCGCCAACAAGTGTGGTAGTCACTTCATCAAATGTTTCAAATAATTGTACAGGTACTAATAATACAACATTAACTACTACAGCTGCAAATAAAGTTCGCCACAAATGTCCGGATTGTTCAAAATCATTTAAAACTACCAGCACCTTGGCAATGCATCGAAAAATTCATACTGGAGAAGCAGAGTAAAGATATTTAATTATTATATAAATATATATGTATATATATATACATACGCACATACATATATATATATACATATATATATATATTTAAAAAAAGTAAATTTAACCATTTTAATTTGTCAAAACGTTCTTTACCGTTATAATCAAATTTCAGCAATTAAAATCTAGAATATGAAAGATATTAATTTTCCTTTAGAAAAACAAAGTCTATTCAAAAGCGTGTATGTTTCAAATGGAATAGATATTCTCAACAATATGTTGGGAATTGTTGGAAAATTGGCACATTAACAATAGAGTCCGTCCTCAACTTAACAGTAATTTCTACATACATACACAGTGATCAGAAAAAAAATAAACATAGAGGAATTTTAACGAATAGTTGGATAGCAAATAGCCGACTAAAAATCGATTTAAAAAATTGTTTTGAATCGACCATTATAAAAAAAAATGAATTTATCATGTAACACCTAGGAGATTCTGGGTATTTTAAATATTGTACCATCACATGCACCTTTAATGTCAGATTACTACAGATAATTAAATGAAAGGAAAGAAGAAAAGAATTTTATTAAAGGGAATATAAAATAATAGTACACATTGCTTTAACATTTTATTGACCGTATAAGGCCTTCACGATTCCATAGCATCTTAAATAAATAATTAATATTAAATAATTAAGAAATGGCATATATATTGAAATTTTGTATACGTAAAGAACGTATGGCATCGCTTATATTAATTTTATTTAACTGTTTCATTTTTTATGTGCAATATCTAAATAGATTTAGTGAAAATTGTATTTGCTTCTATGTACTTTTAATTTTGTTTCATTTAAACTTACAGGGTCACGCCCAAAGAACGCCCCTATACATGTTCATATTGTGGCAAATCATTTACTCAATCAAATACGCTAAAGCAGCACACTCGCATACATACAGGTGAGAAACCATTTAGATGTGGCTATTGTGGCAGGGCGTTCACAGTCAAGGATTACTTAAACAAACATTTAACAACTCACACGGGTGAGAGAAAGAATTATATATTTCCGAATGAAAAGCATAACAAAAACAAAAACAAACAAACAAAAAAGCAAAAAGAATCAGCCAAGAATCAGTTTCTCTTAGAAAAGCTAAAAAAAAAAATTTTCACTTAACGCAGCAATATATTAATGAAGAAATTCAATGTTGGGTTTCAAAAAGCAAATCAGCAAACTGAAAAAAAGTACGCACATTTCATTACCAACAGAATATCGCTCAAACAAACAAAAAAAAGGTGCAACATTGATTTACTCCTTAAAATATTAATTATACATAAAATCATAATTTCCTATATATATATATTTATATGTATATGTATATATATTAAAGATATATGATTGCATATTTCTGTAACATATCATTCATAAAAGCTGCCAAAAAAAGCATTCTCGTAGGATCATCTCTACACATTCATATATAAGATTTACTCGTCGTCACTTATGTAATACGTATGTATATACATATATATATATATATATATATATATATATATATATATATATATATATATATATATAAAATATAAATGAAGTAATTGTCCGTTGTCGTTGAGTATTGTATGATATGAGATTGGCCGTATTACTTTCATCATGCTAATAATAATATCCTTTAAATAATAATTAGATATGATATAGCTTTCATCCATTTCACTAACTAACCATTACAATCCAGTCACATTTACAATTATCGTTATTGTTATTGTTATTGTTGTGTATCGTCACCATCACCCATCCACGATCACCACATCAAGCCAAACAAATTTAATCTAAAAAAAAAGAAAAAGAGAAAAAAAGACGAAGAGAAAAAATATATATGTCTCTATAAGCATTTTGATATGTTTTTTTCGTTTTGTTTGAGAAAATTGCTTTCACAAATAAATTTTAGGTGAGAAACCCTTTCAATGCACCTACTGTGAGAAGGCGTTCAGTGTAAAGGATTATTTAACGAAACATATACGGACTCATACGGGAGAAAAACCGTACACATGTCCGTACTGTGAGAAACGTTTCACTCAACGTAGCGCTCTAACTGTACATACAACAAAATTGCATCCACTTTAGGTAAAACCATTTGGAAGTGCGAACAAAGGTCGTCAAGTGAGCCATACATCTTAACTTTATGTGCAACTTGCATACACATACGAGTACATAACATTTTCTAATAAACCAAAAGTGGTGCAACTCTAGTTATTTAAGCATTATAGATTTTCTTTTTGTTTTATGTTATTTATTTATTTAATTTTTTTTTGGATTACTATTATTATGTTTAAATTTATATAGATTACAATTTCCTATATATATATGTATATATATATATATACATAATTTTTTAGTTGTAAGTAGAAATTTGAATAAGATTGGTTATTATTAATAATAAAATGGCGGCTTCCATATTAGGCCATGCTGCTCTTACTAACAGTATCTGCATATAAATACACACATTCGCATACATGTATAATGTAATGTATACATTAAATAAAACTAAAAGAAGTAATTATAGCCACCGTCATCTTCTAGTCTAGTCTGACAAATCTGTATCTCCTTTCATAATCTTTCAAACATTCAATCTCTCAAATTCTTTCTTATTCAACTCGTTCAATTGGTTCTAATGAATCATCTAAACTTATAATAAGCACAATGCTATAAAGATTATTTTTAAAAAATTTTAATATAGGCAAATGCGAGAACATTAAATATGTGAGTGGTAATCATTAAAGAGAATAATAGGAAAAAGAGAAAAATTTTTATTAGAAGCCGAAAGATTTTCGTTCTGGTTTTGAATTTTGGATCATGTAAATACTTCAATACTAATAATATGAAGACTGAGAAAAAAAATGCTGTTACAATACACGCACACACATATACAAACATCTAATATATATAAACACACATATATATATATATATATATATATATATATATATATATATATATATATATGTATATTGAGGTATAACATTATAATGTACAACACGTGATGGATATAAAATATTCGGATCGAATCGATTGCAAATATTTTGATGCTCTTTGTTACGTTTATTTTTTCTATTTCCATTTCTATTCTTCATTTTTTAGTTAGTTTATTATTTGTTTTACGTTTCGTATATTTCAATAATTGTATGTACATATGTATATTTTGTATAACGTACAACATTTTAAATGTATAACGCTAAGCGTTGTATGCATTGTATTAGACATAGAATTTAAATGGTCAGTTATGCATAATAATGAAGAATATAAAGAAGTCATGGGAATTCCATCAATAAAATCTATAAATTTTAAAAAAGTATCCAAGGAATATAACCAGTTTCTATTTTACTATTCACACATACAAACACACATATATATATTATATATATGAATATATATATATATATATATGTGTTCATATATATTTATATATATATATATAATTTGCATTGTTTATTAAATTCTTTGGATGTATCTTTAAATTATACGAGTGTAAAGTGACATATATTTAAGAACAACAACAAAGAATTCTTATGAGAATTATTACTGAAACCATTGCATAGTTTTACATTATATTTTTCGCTTATGCTTAGCTATATAATATAATCTATATGTGTCAAATTAATATTGGGTTGTGTATTGTATTGCTTGTTTATATTTTATAAAATATTTACAAATCATATGTTGTTAATGTAGATATACGTGAAAGATCAATTTTTCTTTTTTTTTTCTTTTTTTTTGTTTTTTGTGGCAATACATCGATTTTATATCCAATCTTATTTTGAAAATAAATTAGGCTTTAATTAAATTATACAATATATGTATGTATTTATATATGTATATTGCGCATATAATGTAATTGTCTTTAAAATTTGGTAGAAATGGCAAAATGCCTTATTTCAAATAAAATCGAAAATTTATGAGAAAATTCATTAATGTAATCATAATGGAAAAAATCCAAAAAGACGCCAATGGATGCTCATTAAAAATATATTAGAAGAATTTGGTCAAAATCATTCTACACATTTTACATAAACACCTTACAAGGTGTATAATATTCATAACAAGAATTCAGAAATTGTAGCTGTTGTCTGTAGCTATTTGTCTGTCCTATCAACATGACATAAAAAAACATAAATAAAACATTTTTAAAACGTACTTTTAACAAAAAATAAAAAAAGGGGAAAATTGCAATGAAGAATAAATGAAATGAAGTTAAATTTTGATTTGACTTGTTGAAGAAAGCTAGTTTGCAATGCTAAGATAGATTTTAATGAATTATCCGATGTCAAAGGAAAAGATACGATATAAAGATGGTTATCTCCTTGTTTACATTTTTTAAGTGTAGCATCAAAGCTGCTCAAATTAAGTTGAATTCAATATGAAATTTAAAAAATTACTTGACTGAAATGTAAAATCGATGTTATTCATATTTAATATTATTGTTATGTCATTTCATATTTCATGGCTGACTCTCAAATAAAGTCGCAAGGATATGAAATTAGAATATAGTAAAATATAGAATATTGATATAAATAGTAAAATTAACTAACAAGCCTTGTATTTCAAAATTTTATTTCCATTTATGTCCCACACAACTTACAGAAGTTTTGTAGTGTACTTCGGGTAACATGTAAATTATTTTACAAGTTGATTCACAATGATTATTCTGGAGTAATTTGGCCATATTTTTCTTGTATCAGCTATCACTCTCATTACTAGATATACTTTCATAAAATTTAAAAAGTAAGTGACATTTTAGTTTAAAAATTGCTGCTATTAATGAACAAGATCCTTTTAAGATGGGCTGTAATACTGACATAATACCTTGCACTGAAAGAAGGCTCTATTAGCAGAAAGCTTTCTAAAAATATCACGCTAAGTAGACTTGATATAAAATGATATTTTCATATACTTTAAAGACAAACTTTCAACCACCTCAAGTGGGTTTTTATATTCACCTAGATCTAATTACTTTTTTTAAATTTTTTTTACAAATTTCTACAATTTACTTAATTTTTATATTATTAAAAATTACCACCAAAGTCTGCATAGAGATCATACAAAAATTGGCCCCTACTTATCTCTTTGTGCTCATTATTTATTGACATTGTGTCCTGTATACCCTATGACATGCATAAAAATACAATTTAACACATGTACAAGCTATTCTGATTTCTGATCTCCTAAGAATTACTTTCGAAATCGATTTATTCCTATCAAGATCTCTTCGACAAATTTCAAGCTGTAATTTTGAAAATGTTTACATGAAATTTTCTGTTCGAGCGTATTTTAACTCAAAAAAATTATATAAGGTCTAATTGTTTTTCTTCTCTCCACACTTCCCTTATAAGACTCTTATTTAAGAAAATTTAATATATGAAGATATTTTCATAATTGCACACTATTTTTATTGTAAATAGATTCAAAGTAGTATGTCAACATATTGAAATATATGTAGCCCAATAAAAGTTGTACTAGATTGGTATATTTTATTGGGCGTGTTCTATATAATGAAGTGAATTTTTCAAAGAGTAACATTTTTGCTTTGGAATTCATTTTATATTAATTGTCTAAATTATCTAAATTGTATTGTTGAAATGATTTATGAGAACAAGTAATTGACCATAAACAGTTATAACGGATTCATTTCCTTTATTTTGCTCCATTTATTATTAAACATAGCGAGTAAAAAATGCCCTATTTCTTTAGGGTCCATTTTTAAGTTCGCCTTTGAAACTACACCACAATTTTTGTGATAATCATGGAAATTAAAAAAAATTTTTTATTTTAACATTGTGATGATGAATACAAAAAAATAAAATAACCAGAAATTTTGAATATTATTCCTAACTTTTTAACCTTTTCACTATTCTTTCCTATTGTACATATATATACGTTTGTATATATGTTTGTGTGTGTGTGCCTATACATATAATGTATATGCATGTGTGTGCGTATGTAGGTGTATGCATAATTAGTGCTAATATTTAAACATAATCATTAGGATAATTAATGCTTCAAATAAAAATTATAATAAGAATATTAATTCTCTTATTCCATTAAACCTTGTAATAAAAAAAAAAACAAAAATTATAAGTATTCTATTGTAACAATGGTATGACATGAAAAATTTATTTACGTTTTGGTTTCTAGATTGTGAAATAATTACAAAAAAAAATTATTAAATGTATAAAATGATTCTTATTAAATATTTTTGTATTGAAAAAAAAATAATGCGTATTTTTATGTACGGTGACATATGTTTATGAAATTACACTTACAGAAGAAAATGCAAAAAAAAAAATTAAATAAAATAAAATAAAGATCAGTAATAAAAGCAAATCGTATAAAATTATTATTTCTATAATAATTTTAACGCATGTAATAATTTAAATGTAGCACTGCAAACACAATGAAATGTCATTTAGGATATCAAAAAGAATTTTCAAGAAACTTCTTAAAATAGAACATGAAAAGTTCTTGTATGTAGATTTGAAAGTAAATTTTTACTTACTGAAGATTATGCTTGTTCATTTCCTATACAACTTGTGGTTCATTATATCGTACGTTTGTGCGGATGTTTGTAATAACCAGAAGGACTTGGGGTAGACCCAGTTTTTATTACACCGCTTGATTCAAAATTATTATTACAATTATTATATAACGCTGTTTGTCTGTGCGTCTGTTATCAAGGTGCGAATTTTCAAAATTTATGGTACACAGTTGTGTTGGGGTCCACAGGTGAACCCTACTAAAAATGACTAGCATCAGAATATTTCTACTATCACTGTCCATATAATGTTTGCTTTAGGAAAAAGTTATTATATGAAGAAAATGTACAATTTTGGATACTTTTTAGCTAAAATTTGCAAAATTCTGTATTTTAACATGTACGTAATTTGGTGCAGATTGGTCCATTGCTTGTTGCTGTATTATGTACTGAACTTATCAAATCATTTAAAAATTATAGTTTTTTTACTTTCTTAAGAATTGTATTTATATGGTTTTTAATCACAATAAATAAAGTGATGTAAAGTATTACGAGTCGATTCGTCCCAACAAGAACGTTCTTATTTGTTTTTTGTACCCTACACCAAATAGTCGCCAGAGATTATTATTACGATCAAAAGACGCGCCCACAGTGCAACTCAACTAAGAACATCTCAGCTTTTTAAACAAATTTTGGTGGTTTTTTGCTCATTATTTACAAACTACAGAAAAAAGAAGTTGAAATTTTGTACAAGCCATTGGTCTGCAATGGCTGTCTAAAAATCATGCAATTCGGCCATGCCTACGCGAAACTATACAATACCAAATATCCAATTTGTCATGTTTCTTATGTTTTTTACCTGTTAGGGAAAACTGAGGACAAGCAGTCCCGAGAAGCACCAGCTCAACTGAGAGTGGCCCATGAGACGGTCATTGGGAATACAGGACTTTGGGGCGGTTATCGGTTAACGAGATCGAACCAAAAATTTATTTCGGTATCATAGGAACACCAATTTTAACATGCCCATTGTGATGATATTGCAGTTGGCTTTGGTCCTATTTCCCTAATATAATGGGTAGCTGATCAGGACTATTGAATTAACCAAACTAGGTCAATGAGTTTTGGAAAGGCTTTGAATCTGGATACCAAAAGTTAAACTAGTCGTGACGGTAACATGTGCGCATGACTACCAATCCTGGAGCTCAGGTTTGTACATTTGTATACCATGGAATTAAGCCATCAAGGCAGGTGTGCACATAAAACACTCACTGTATGATACTGAAAAACTAAAACAGTTTCTAAATTGTAATATCATGGTGCTTGGATAATGAGTACCCAAAATTTGGCCACAGTCAACTATAATTTTCTTACATGTTTAATATTAATACTTTTGTAAATATACTTGTCATTCATTAATGACATCACATGTAATAAATTGCTAAAGGTTTTCAGATATTTGTTATTACAAATATTGGTACACAATATGCTTTTTAAGCAAAAATGATTAGCGATGTCAATTCAAATTTGTCTCAAATTAAGATATCAAGTTTATGTTTAAGAACAACATTAGAAGCCTTTACTCCCATTTTTGGTACCAATAATTATCTGAAACGGTCAAGTTGGAAATATACTTGAAGAATAATTGAGTCAATTTGGTACAGTGGGATAAAATTCTAAAAATGATAATAATTTGTACTAAATTGGAGAAGTTTAGAGAAGAAGAAGAAAAATGAAAACTATTTTATTTCAGCTGAATTTTTAATTATTGTATAGTGTACATTTATATAAAGTATTCACTTTAATATAAAATATAATAAATAGTTTGATTAATTATCATTCATATGTATTCAGAACAATAAATAAAAACGTGTATTTTTTCTGAAATGTGCTTTCACATATAAAGTACGCTTATAACGTAATCTCATATAATAATGATAGGTGGTCTTGTATTCGCTAATATCATTTTTGAATATGGCAATTTTTAACACTAATTTATATTTTCTGTCACAAAAATCTAGAAAATAATCAATTTGATTATAATGGTCAATGTAAATCATCATGGCAAAATATATTCGGATGTGCTAGTTAGATTAGGATAAGGATCAATCGGTCCTTCGTTGCTGCAAATGGAATCCTCTGGTGTACGCGATGGCTCTGGCTCAGCCATATCTCTATTTTGATGACTCATTGTATAACGATGCTTCGCCGACGACATCTAATTCATAAAGGAAAAAAAAACCAAAAAAAGTGAAATGCATTTCAGAATTATTCTTTTACCTAAATGTTTATTTTCACTTCATTCTAAATTGTGTCTTCCCTGAACACAAAACATACCTTACTTTTACTTCCTTTTTTCTATGAATGTAAACATTAATAAAAGTATATAAAATAATACATTTGGTTTAATATTATAGGCGCATTAATGAAGGAGTAGGAGAAGAGTCCTCAGTATATATGGAAAATATTTTTGTTTACGAAAAATTAGAAGCTATATCATGTAGAAATTTGTGATAGCTTCTATTATACAATATCATAATTCAAATTAAATAAATTAATTAGAATTTTTGCTGCACTCTACACCATCATAAAATATGTAATTGCGCAGAGAGCAAACCTTTGAATCAAATGTAACAATAAAGGATTGACTACTCATTCTTTACTAAATCAAATTGAAGATTTCTTAAAAAGTAATTTCCGAAATATGATATTGTGATGAATATTCCGTTGTACTTGTATAAAACGTGTGTTAATATATGGGCAAAAAACAAAAAAAAAAGCTTAACGGAGCATGAAACATTATTTATGTTACTACATTTAGAATGAAATGATTTAAAAGAACAAAAACATTTGCAGAATCCCCTAAACTTTTTTCCCTGAAGATTTTTTCTTTTTGTTTTTCTCTTAAATTAATTTAAAATAGTGTATTGTCCCACTACTCCAATCTCTCCACATTTGCAATCCTCTTTTTCTTATACTTTTTTATATTTGAGCGCTAATAATTGGCCCAGATACATGAGTTATATTTTGTGCAAAAAGTTCCGTATGTCAAATGGAACTTTCCCTGTTATAAATGGGAAACTAATTTAGCAAAAATTGTACGCTATTGATATAGTCACATGGTGTAGGGCATTTTATGGTCGATCCGACCAACTTTAATGTTCTTACATAATTTTTTTATATTTTTTCTATGTAAATTGTTTTTGGCATTTTTTGCAATTTGTAAAACCTAATAATAATAATAATTGCAACAATTCATGTTATATTATCACACACTTGTAAAGAAAAGCGTCTATGTCCAATTTTTCGACCACCGCGACGTTTGCTTATATGAGGATTATTCTGCCGTAAAGTCTTATTTTTCAATAATTCTAATTGTGTATAAAGTCTACAAGAAGAAAATAAAGTAAATGAAATAAGCGAAATAACAAAATTTATAAGTTAATTAAGAACCTTTTGAGTTCAGCACGTATATCTTCAGGGCTCATATCTGATATTGTAAGTTCACCAATTTCAGGATCACCTAAGCAAAGGCCAGCATAAACACCGCCATGTTGTTCATCAATTGCATGGGAAGCCTTCAAAAAGAAGAGAGTAATCAAATTCACGTGAAAACAATAAACAAAAAAATGGAGAAATCCAAATCAGTCAACATTGTCCGTTACTTATAGATCGTATATTTACATGTTTATATAGATACCACAATTTTGGCACAAATATGAAAGTTAGAGCAACAGTTGTTGTTAATTGTGATCGTAAAAATAATACTAATAATATAGTGCTGGGACTCATTTCCGGTAAGTACATGAATCTCAATAGATAAAATATAGATGAAACTAGAAATTCTATAAGTAAAGTTGCCACTAAAAATTGCCTCTCCTAAAAGTTGATAAAATAATCTGCATGAGCAGATAAACATCATTCTAAAATAATTTACTTACTTTAAAATATGTAATAGCGTTACGACTAATAATGGCCAAATATAAACCAAATAATAAAATAATTATTTCGCTTATTTGGGTAACATACTCCCATTTAAGTGGTCGACATGTATTCGTTTGTATTTCACGCAAACTTTTCAATTCTGTGGTTTCCAATAAATCGAGAGCAGAAGCCATGAATGCTGACATGTAACAAACGACCGCAAAAATCATTGTACTTAAATATTTCAGTAAATCAACATCACGAAATATCCAACGATGAGCTTTACGTGTCCGAAAATGTATTAAATGTCGATACAGTTTTAATATAATGGCACCATAACAGGTAATGAAGCCTAATTCACGTAACCATGGTTCTAACAAGCAACGTTCAGTAGAAGCGGGAAAAAAATGTACAACAACCTTTATGCCAAATGAAAAAAGCAGAAAAAACGAGGGGAAAGAAGAGTTTTAGAAGTCAATGCTCTAAAAAATATATTAATATATTTATTTATTTACTAACGGACGCATAAAGTAAAAGAATTCCAATTAGAATGATTTCCAAAACAGTCCACATGCCAAACGCAATCACCTAATAATAACAATAAATTAATAATTATTACTTAAACAATTTAATTAAGTAGAAACTTCTTTTCGAACCTCATCAAATTAATTAATTCAAATTTGCGTTAGACGATTTATCAATGGTTGAAATTATACTCATTTTATTAAAACATTCCAAAATTAGGCAAAAATATTAATGCTTGCCAGATCCTTACAATATATATAGTACATTAGTATTCCTTTTGGGCGTACAAATTGTATGGAGATTTTTACAAAATTTATGTTGATAATATTCAAACATTTAGATAAGTTTTCATTGATTTAGCATAAACTCAAAACTCAAAAATCAAAATTTGATGTCTTTTAATTTTAGATGAACATGGCTGGGGATTGGAAAGTTATGGATAGGCAAGCAATATCCACCACATCTAAATTTTCCGGACAGTTTTTCATTACTTCAGAAAATATAACTGGCAAGTAATTTAAACGGATTAGCCGATTTTCAATACCAACTTGTATGCCAAATATGAAGTCGATATTAAAATTTTTCCATTCGGATAAATATTCACAATAGACGGATATACACACCTAATTATAAGACATGGATAACATATTCAGAATTTAATCCTGAAGAGATATATATATACTTTGTATGATTGGCGATACTCTTTTCTGAGAGTTGTAAATGTTTTAACGACTATGACTAATGACTATACTTGCAATTTGCAACTACAAGATCTCGGTGTATAGAAAAACATGTTTACAATGACAAACTTTAGATAAATTAATGCCAATTAAGAGGACTTTTTTATAATTTTATTATGTTTTATAACTTGAAATGGAAATTATTATAGAAATAAAAAGACTATTACGCACCTACCTTTGATTTTCTTTCTCTTAACACAATGACGCAGACACCTAAACAAGATATTATGCAGGCAGCCAAAATGGAACCGACCAGCAATTTTAAAATATTTTCTAATGTATATGAATCTTGAGGCTCACCAAAAATACAAATACCATTGAGATCACACGTTGTACAACCACCTGGACATGGTATACAAGAATAATTATCAAAATCTTCGGACATCTCAACAACATCACCACGAAAACCTTGCAATGTGGAATTGGGTAAATAATATGACTCTTTGCAAATGCACATGTAAACATCTCGGGTCGCAATTGGCTTATTCTCGGTTAATAGACAAAATGTAGTGTTTCGATCACAACTATTACAAAAATTAATATAACACACCATATGAAAATTGGCATAATAAATGGAACTAGAAATGTTCAGTACGCATATGTTAAACATGTTTTTAGAGCGTACCCATGTTTCCTTCCAAATATTTGTTCTAAACCATCATTACACACATCCTCATCGGCAGCTATAAATGCGGCAACTGTTATTCTACATCAAAATGTAGAATGTAAAAGATAAAATAAACTTTTTTGAATTAAAATTTCATGATATTACTATTACTAATAAATATTGTTTACCTTATTTTCGAATCATAAAATGACATACGAAATGGCCATAACCATCGTCCGATCAAGAAATTACAGTCTTTAAATGGTACACCCCATTCTTGAGAACTATTACTCAAACTAGACCATTCATAATCTAATTCTCTCCAATAGAAACCCAAATTTTCATGATTATTCATATATTCCGGTGGTATCTACGCAAATTTTATCTCTTTTAAATTATTAAATTATTAATTAAAAGCGATGAATGGCAAACAATTGTATTCTTACAGTTACATTATCTCTAAATTTAAGTACAACCATATTTACACTGGGCACCGACATTGCAAATGCTAATAAATTATCGTCTTCATTTAAAGCACTATTAACAATCGCATTAGCTTGTTCTTTAATTTCATTTGGTAAGTCATTCATCAAAATATTGGTTGACTGAGACGTATATTTGTTATGCAAAAATTGTGAAAATTGTTGTGCTGCACCTTCAGCAATATCACTGAAATCATAAAACTGCTTTACACAGTAATATTAAATATTAGAAAAATTGTACAAGTCATCTAATTACAATAAATTTCAATTTAATTTCATAAGATATAAAATATAATACAATTATACGAATCTATATAATTCAATAAAGGGCTTAAAATAGATTCAACTCATATCTTTAGAAGGCAAATGATTTACTCAATTGTTGTAAATTGATAATTTAATAGCCAAATTGAGAAAGTTTCAAGTAAATGACATGTGACTTTTTTTACTTTTAGTTACTTTGAAAATTCATTACAAATATTTTTCTTGAACTGTTCAATAGTTTTAGAAATTAGCCTACTTTTAAACAAATTCTATAGACTGACGCGTTATGTGAGATTTTCAAAGTCGGCTCTAAGCTTCTACAATATTTCTACTTGTTTAAAATTGATTACAAACTTTAGACAAGCTAGAATTTTAGAATCGGTCAAAATCGACTCTTAAATACGCTGCCCCACTTTGCCTAGTGTGCTTAAGAAATCAATTAAGAGAATTACAAGTCAACGAAGTAATCAATTGTAATTTGTAAAAATTATTTAAAAAGTTCGTTAAATGGGAGGAAGTTCGGAGATTTGGCCCAATTTTGATACATATAATTCTTATATTAAACTACATGGCAATGCTAATTAATTAAAATATAATTGTGACTTTTATTCATATAATGACTTTTTGCGAAAAATTGATCGATTGAAGATGAACAGATCTAGATCAAATTTTTTGTCTTTTAAAACACACTTAAGCGCTATTTTACATTAAAATAAATTAAAAAACTGTATGTTTTTTTTCACAAAACAACTTTTTAAAGAAGGACCTTTTGGAGAATGTGGTCGTACAAATAATCCGATTTTTCAGTAGGGTTCTTTTCTGAGCTAAAACACACTCATGTACCAAATTTTAATAAAATATCTCTATAATTATGACCTTTGGGTTTACACACAGACGGCCAGTTGGACAAAGAACCTTAAGACAAAAGATGAGTCTGTCTCAACTCCTCCTGAGTGTTTCAAACATCTGCACAAACTTAGAATATCTTATCCCACAAATGGAGTAGAGTATAAAAAACATAAATATAGACAGACATGTAAAAATGTTTGAATTCTAAATTCACGAGGCCGAATTGCAAGTCAAAACAAAATCTTAAAATTTTATATATTTAGGAGAATATTTACCAAAGGTGGATACTAATTAGATATATGTATATATAATATATATATGTAATACGTATCGAGAGCATCTTTTTGAGAGTGGCAAAGCGTTTTCACAATTGGAATGTAACTCCAACTTTTAGATCACTAATATAAAAACGTCGTGTAAAGCCTCTGAATTCTTTCAAAGAAGAAAACATTTTTCTTTAAAAAAAAATTCATTGAACATATTTTTTATTGTTGTTGTTCTTTAAAGTGAACTTATCCCTTAAATAAACATATACAAATATCGCAAAAAACAAAAAGAGCCGCAAAATTTTCTTAACAATAATTAATAAGTTAAAGTATTTAAAACTAAATAGAAAAACTCTACATATTTGAAAATATATTTAATGATATGAAGATGCAAATTGTACTTTAACTTACTGGTTCCGTGGGTAGATCATCTAATATTTTTGCTTCGCATATTTCTTCAGTATTTGTTGTTGTTGTTGTTGTTATTGTTGTTGTTGAAGATAATGGTGATGATATACTCGATTCAATTGTACTATTATTATAAATATTATTGTTATGATTGTTTAATAATTTGTTGCTAACAATTTTTCCACTTTCCTGCGATATTTTATTATTTGTTGCTGCTGTTGCTGGTGCTGTTGCGGCTGCTGCTGCTGTTGTTGCTACTGTCACTGTTGATCTCATTGCTGTTATATTTTCATCGATTTCAGATGTTTCAATGAAATTTAAGTTCGCTCGTTTTCTAAATAACATTAAGCCCTGATGTCTATTCGAATTATCATAAGTCTTGTGCCTTTTAATATTTTTAAGGAAGTAATTTTTTTCCAGATCAACATTATTATTATCATTTTTTACTTCTAATCTTTGCAATAGTAAACTATTATTGGAAAATGTATAATTGGGAATTGTAGCAATTGTGTTGTTGGAAACGGATTTTGGAAAGGCGTTTGTAAATGATACAGTCAGAAATATTAATGTAATAAAAATTATGAATGATGAAAGAAATTTTAAATTGATTGAATGTATAGAATGCCATCCACAGGTAAGTGTAACAATTACTGCAGCATATAATTTTTTCAATTTAATATTATTTTGTATTACATCTTGTCTAAAATTTCGTAAATTATTTTGTATTCTTTGATCTTTTCTAGTTTTTTCAGTATTTTCAATTTTTGCAATTTTTTCTCGTTTGTCTCTAATATACAAATAACGATATTGTTCTCCATCGTTTATAAAATGCAACTGAAGGGCATATTCTATATGTGAATTGTATGATGGCCATCGCCACCACCAAATGTTTTGCTCATTTTTAACTTCTTTGTCCCTTTTGGGTTTTTCATATTTTACTTTTATTTGTGTGTCAATAAAATTTAATGACTTGTTTAAATGCTGTTTGATTTCATAATTAGCATAATTATTTCGCTTTTCCATAACAAATTATAATTACAAATTGTTGCACCGGAAAATTAACCAAAAAAAAAAATCTGTAATAAATTTGTAATGAGCTACGTATTATTATTGTTGTTAGATACAAAAAAAATTATAAAATTTTAATTTATTACATAAATAAGAAATGTTTTTCCTCGTTTGTATAACAAATGAATTAATTTAGTAAAACTTTATAATTATATAATAGAAAATTCAGTAGAAATAGTCCCAGTGAAGCAGGGTCAACTTTTTAATATTTTTTTCTTTATTACACTAGGCTTAATGTAATTAAAAAGTCAAGTTAAGGAAAATTCTACTCAAGAAAGTAAAAGAAACTGTAATTTTCTTTATTTTGAACAGTTCGTTATATGGATCAAATTTGAAACTCACATTTAGTATGAGAAAGTACAATGGGATGCCAATTTTCATTTCTCTGCATTTTATTTCATTTCATTTAGTTATTAATAGCAATCGAATCTATTGAGCCATTTTCGTTAAAAATATAATCAAAGTTATAACTTTCTTTTACACAAAAAAGTTTTTTCGAAATGAGCATTATATAGTGAGCGTCTGTAAAAATTGCCCCATTCTATAACCATCTTCAGTAGAGTTCGTTTATGTTTCAAAGCCCACCGCATGATAACAAATTTACATGGGCAAATGTTAGGTAGATGGACAATTAAATCGATTTAGAAAATAATTCTGATTCAATAGGTACAATAAAAAGAGGATCTATCTCAGGTCCTTCTGAGTATTAGAAATATTTGCATAATCCTTTAATATCCTATACCCCAAATGGTTTAGATTATAAAGGTATAACAAATATAATCACTGCAATCAAGGTCTACCTAACATTTTTTTTCGAATGCATTTAAAATGTTTTTTGTAACTGACCTTAATTCAGGATCAAATAGTATAATATTACATTAAATCCCGCGCTCAAAGCGAGGACAATTATCAATTTTATAATAATACTTTAAATTGTATATGTTAGTAATTCATTGATCGCTAAGAAGCCTCAAACTTAAATTACATATACCACATATTTTCTGGCAAAAAAATGAATTTTGATCTTAGTGTCCTCGACCATCACCACAATTATACTGTTAACTCAGGATTATACTATTAACTCAAGAAAAAATTTGATTGTTTTTTTTTTAACTTACCGTATAAATAGATATGATAATATGATCTATTACTTTGACGTTTCGAAATATTTATACTTATTTTGTTGAATAAAGATCCTCTATGAACGAATTTTGTGAACCAATTTAATTGAAGGAGAAGGGCTTCGGCCGAATAATAACCTGTGATAATGCCGTAAACTGCTTATTATGAAACTGACCATACCAAATATTAAGGAAGCACCCACATAAATATTTATAAAATAATATGTCATCAACCTGTGAAGCCCTATAAATGTGACAATAAGGAAAGTAATATGATTGATAGCTTCAAATACATGAATACATACACATTTGACTAGTATATGAAATGCATACAAACATCTATTCAAACATCCATAGACTTTATAGATTTTGTATAATTAATTTTCGTATTGCAAAATGAAATCATTTATATTCTTTTAAAAATTTAGCACCATTAATAATTATTGAATATCCTCCTTGTTACAAATTCAATATGTTAAATAATTAATAATTATTATAATCTCTAATTTATATCTTTTGTTTATAAAAATTTTACCATTTCCACTTGAAGTGCCACAACCACACAATTTAATTAAGTATTTTACACTAAAGCTATAGTCCTGTTATTTCTTTCCTTGCAATACTCAGAAGAATGCTTTCTTGTCACTTTTTTTTCTTCTATGTCCTTTTTAAAAGTATTCAACGTAAAAGCTCTATCCCATAAGCTTTTTCAGATTGTCATCATCAAACTTCGTAAAGTATGAACAATAGAAGTAAAAGCGCTATAGACGATTAGAACTGTCTTTAAATATCCTGCACCATTTTCTCTTACATGTATAAAAATAAAGTCAAGAAAATATTTCAAAGTGAATAGTACAACTATTTGAAGAAATTGAATAATCCAGTATGTCGAAATATATTGAGCAGTCAATCAAAATTTGCATCGATAAGATTCAAATTTTCTGCCACTAAAAATTAAGGAACATAAATTTTCAAAAAAAAAATTCGTACATAACATTTAAAATTGTGAATTTTTCGTACAAAATTACTTTTTCCAGAATAAGAAGTTATTTGGGGTTTTTGTAAAAATGGTCAAATCCTAATCATTTTTAATAGGGTTTCGTTTTAGGTCAACACATATAAATATCGCAAAAAATGTACCATGTAGCTTCTTGAAACGTCTATGTGAACAGATAATAGAGAGAGAAGCACTCGAACACCTTTATCGAATGATATAGTGAAAGTAAGGCTATCCAAAGCTCTTTCGTGTGTTACATGCATCCGCCTAAACTCGTAATACCCTGTTCGCTGAAGAGTGCTGAATACGGCCCAATTACCCAAACGTAGCATGAAACTGAATATCAAATTTAAACTGAATTTAATTTTAAATGAAGAGACCGAAGATAACACTTAGAACTTTTGCAAAGAATAACAAAAATTTTACAATAATATGGATTATCAAACGAAAATGTCCACTTGTCAGTCACAGTCGTGAAAATTTGTACATTTCGAATTAGATGCTACTACGTTTGCTCGCAAATAAAATATAATGATCATTTCCATCACCGATTAGACCAAAGGCATTGCTAAACATTTTTTTATATATTTAGGCATATATCTCATTTATATACTTTAAAAATAGTTAAATTGAAAAATGGAGTACGCCCAAAAAAAGAACAACAATGGATAATTGTGCATTGGGTACGGGTACTGGTTTCCTGCATCGATTGATGAAATAAACACTTTGAAAGTATGCTCATGTGGTGTTCTACAGCGCTGAATTAAAATGTTAGATGAAATGAGTTGCATCCATTTCTGCAGGTAATGGAACACTACTATAGTATGGGGCTTCACATAAATGTAAGTTGCTGGAGACTTTACTTAGACTTTAACATTAAAAATGTTATTTATCATTCCTTAAAGAAGCTAGTCAAGTAACCCGTTTATGCATTGTAGATCGATTGATTTTTATCATACCATATATATATAGACCCACCTATTATTATACCGATCGACTTAGAATTACTATTTAATTCGATTTATGCCTATCTGACCCATTGAGCGTCTGTGTGCAAATCACAGGATGCCATTTTAGAGATGTTTTATTGAAATTTAGTACATGGGTGTGTTTTGTCCCAGAGGCGAAGCCAATTTAAAATGGCTAAAATCATTTTTACGACCACTCCCTATAATGCGCCTTTCTAAAAATAATTCATTATATGAAAAAAAATTACAGTTTGTAATATATTTTACCATATATTGGTTTTTTAACATGTGAATAAAAATTCAGTCTAAATCGATACGTTTGAGCCACCACTTTCCACATCGTAAGGTAGTTCTTCCCTAGGTCCTCCCGAAAAGGTTTTACGAACGTGGACTTACCTGTATAAAGGTTAGGTGATGTGAAGTGGAGAGAGGAACCGGACTGCTTAAGCTGACATTCTTTCCCACTAGGACCACTCGGAAAGGCAAGTAGGTTCGCGAAAAAAATACAAAAAAATCACCAGTTCCCTTTTTTTTAATTTTTTTGGTTTTACACTGATATTTTATTTATAATAATTCACTAACACATCAAATGAAAGATAATCAGTACTTCTGTGTACTCTGCCTGTTGCACACCGAATCAAGTCTTATTTCTATCTTTTACTTTTTAACAAGCACTTCTGTATCCTTTAACTATTGCACACCGAATGATTTCTTTTAATTAACACGTCCGCATACCTTGACTGTCGCACAGCGCGTCATCCCTTGTTTTCTTATCGTTTTCTATTCCTCAACGCATTTGGATACTTTTACTGTTGCACATTCAATCCTTTGTTCTTGTTTCTTGCTTCTCTACTTCGTCTCCTATCTTCGCTCTCGCAAACGGCGGCAGCGACTAATGGCAGCGAAGGGTAATAGGACCATTAATTAAAGATCCGAGGGATAGTTTAAGAGGCCGAGGACAAAGGAATTATAGTTAACAGGTGTGGGAAAAACAAGGCTACCGATTTTTCCCTTAAAACATAACACTTTTTTCGAAAAAAGTCATTGCATGGACAGAGTTCAATTTTGAATATAATTTAGCGACAATTAGCACTGCCTTATTTTTTGATATTAAAAATATGTGTACAAAATTTGGTCCAGATCAAATCTCCTCTCATGTAATAAACTGTTTATATAAATTAAAAACTACAATTTTACCATATTTGGTTGACGTGTAATTCTCTTATTTAACTTTAATCACATTAAGCAAAGTGCTGAGGGGTATTTAGAGTCGATCCCGACCCATTAACTTGGTTCTTATTTGCTTAAGGGCCATTGCAATGCTGCATTTTGTTTTTCTTTAACGTTTTTTTTTTTTTATTATAAAACGAATAAATTTCATATCCCATAGAAATTACATGACGAAATATTATTTAAAAAGTTGGATGATTACGAATAAATAATGTGTCATATTCTTTTGAAATCCATTTGATTAATTTGTCAACATATTTAATAAGAGTGTTTCTATCGATAACAGGTTCAAATACAGCGTACAATTCATAACCTGATGTTATCCAAGCTAAAACAGTTTCATTGCTACCCGTTTGAAAAATCAACTTTAATAATCCACTTTTATTACGTATGCTTGCAACAAGATTACAATAAATATCCTCCAAGTCATGGAGATTTTCGATTGAATTATATGGCGCCATCAATTCAGGATAATATAATTGAGCTAACGACTTTGGCTTATAAAGGAAATGTCGCAATTCTTGTATACCAATCGATTGTTTATTGCATTTGGTAAAACCATTTGATAAACTATCATTAATAACTTCCAAGGAATGTGATCGAGCCATTTTATCCGTTATGTTACGTTTAGCTTCCGACAATATAAAAAAATCATCTTTATCTACAGAAAGCAATAGAAGGCACGCTTGACATTCATCATTCAAATATGATACATGAGCATACAGATAGCCGTTCATATCGAATCTAGGTAAACAAATGGGCGTCCAATTTTCCGAGCTTTTAAATGATTCAGAACATTCAACTAAGTTAAATATAATTCTATAAAAATGAAATTGAAATAAGAAACGAATAATATGATTTGTGAACTTTTTCTTAATATTTTACAATTATCAGATATTATATATCAGATACCTTAAATCGGCTGGATGTATGGAATACTTTTTCATGCGCACCAAACTTATCAAACAATTATTGCCAATTAGTACGGCGAACACAAGATTCTTAATTTTAGAGCATACATCACGTATGGTGTTCGCTATAGTTGTACGTGCAGATGTTTGCATTGGTAAAACCATAACAGAATTGGTTAAAAATGTAAAAAGATTATTGGTAAAACGTCTATTAGTGTTATCGTTAGATATTAATCCTTCCATTAATCGTTCACTACCGGCTAATAATCGTCGTAGATCAAAATTTTTACGCTTTTCAAATATTTTCGCTACATTAACGTAAGTTAAAGTGGATACAATTTGATTGTAAACATCACTTAGTTGCATTTGTAATTGAGTGACACTCATTTTACATCTAGATACGGCCACCAATATAAGATTATGTTTAATTAAGAAGACTACATTCAGTTCGTTAGTATGAATGGATGTAATAGTATCTTGACCATGCTGTACAAAACTGACTAAAGCTTGTATAATACCAAATATGGAAGCTAATTTATTTTCATTGCCATGTAATGAGTAGATTGGTTTCCCCGCCTCACTTAAAATGAAAATATGCTTCTTTTTAGAACGCCAATCTGCATTGTGTATATAATCAATACCACCAATTATATCAGACGTAGTAGTATTAGGCGGACTTGAAGCAATATTAAGATTTTCATCGCTAGAATTCTGTTTACTACTATTTGAGTGCCCGAGAGAATTAACAATTTGGTTTGGAATTAATGGAGTATTAACCACCTCATGATTCTGCTGATTTTTACTATTAACTTCATCACGAATTTCAGAAATTATACTACGTTGGTTTTGACTTTCACTTTCTGTATCAATGTATACATCAATCTCGTAACTATTTTCTGTATTGCGTTCTTCATTATCACCATTATCATCCTCACCTTCAGCATCTAAATATTCTGAATTTGAAATCGTATCGAATTGTTGTTCCCGTTCCATTATGTTATATTTACATTTACCTCCACTTTTTATCTAATGACTTGTGTATTTATATATTTAATTATTGATCTAATCTTTAAGTCATTATGAAGTGTAATAATACTTTTACTTTTATTATGTACAACTGTTTTATAAAAAAGATAAGCAATCATTTTTTTTTTAATTTTAAATCCAATTAAACATATTTAAATAAATACATACTTTAAATAACATGAAAAAGACTGCACTGGACAAAATTTCTACAAAACATTATAATGCTTAAAAGATTAATCATACAAATAGTTCTTTATCTTCTTCTTCTGCAGGCAGCAGACAATACAATCACAGACAATTGCGACGTTAAGTTCGGAAATTTCTCAGTGGACACATGAAGTACATTTTGTGGATAGATAAAGTTAACAATTAGTAGATGCTTTTCCAGAATTATTAAGTAAAAAGTCCCCTTAACTATACCGTTCAGTTCAGTTTGCATCATACAGTTTATATTAACAAAATAAGTAAAATATTGCCCATATTAATAATAAAATATATTCTTATGTTGTCTGTTTAACGTATCTAAATAAAATTATTTCCCATTCTAACAAAAAATTATAAATGATAAATTACATGTGCAAGGAGATTTTTTTAATATTTTGCCTTAATATCTCATTAAAAAACGACGCCTCATATATTTCACTAAGGAAAATCATTCGTCGTATAAAATAATACGCATTCATTTGTGTTTTCAAATCAAAAAATTTAGACATACATTTGCAATTTTTAATTAAACTTTTCGCACATGTTTTTAAATCATTTTGCACATTTTATGTAAGAAATACTCCCCGTTCTCCTTACATAAGTTTATTTCGATTTTATTAAGTGAAAACTATTCGCTTAATATTTACTACTACTACTAATATAACTTAAATTTGTCAAAGTGAGCTATCTATGCATGATGTAAGGTGCATATTAGGTATAATACTGTAGTAACATATCGAAATGTATTTACGGAATATAAAATTTGTAAATAATTTGTGCAGTGATGGTATGAGACGAATATGGAATAAATTAAGATGGCAATCTACATTATCCAGTCCTGAAACAGTTAATAAAGAGTCAGCAAAAGATATTGCAATAATTGAGCAAGAAATTTTAAATCAACCCGATTACTTTCAAGTGCACAATTTATTCACCATTGCAGATTTATTTAAGGCTCGTGTTCACTATGGTCATAAAGAAGGCTCTTTGGATGATCGAATGCGTCCCTTTATATATGGCAGTCGATTAGGTCATTTAATTTTTGATCTTGATAAAACTGCCTCGTATTTACGCGATGCTTTAAATATAACTGCACATATAGCATTTCGCGGTGGAATTATCTGTTACTTTATGCGGCATGCTTTAAATGTTCATTTGGTAGAGAAAAGTGCCATTGAATGTGGCGAATATTCATACACAAAATTTTGGAGAGGTGGCATTTTCACTAATGCCAACGTTCAATTTGGCGCTGTTACACGTCTCCCCGATTTATGTATATTTTTCAATACCCAAAATACGGTGTTGCATCAACACACAGCCGTACGTGATGCAGCAAAAATGGCCATACCTTCTATTGGTATAGTAGATACTAATTGCAATCCTAATCTAATAACTTATCCTGTGCCTGGTAATGACGACACACCATCAGCCATAGAATTATATTGTAAACTTTTCAACACTGCTATAATGCGAGGTAAAACAAAACGCAACGAATTGCTAGATGGTGCCGATAATGAAAAAAACTGCTCTAATTTACAATCAGTTAAATAAATGGCGATATAATTGGGTTTATATTAATACAATATGATGACATTCAGATAATAGATTTTTTTAGAAAAGATTATTATTATATTACTTATGATACTCTAACAATTCTATCAATTCTGATGTGGCAAAGTTTGAATTGTACCCTCCATTACTCCGCCAGATACAAAGGTAGGAAAGTGATCATAAGTAGTACTTATCGTACTTATAGTTGCATTCGAATCAAGTGTAGTAATTGGTTTTGCGATATTTTCCCCAAAGTTCCCATAATTGTTATAGTGCTCTGGTATGGGTTTGAGCGAATTCCAATATTTAAGGGTCCTTTGTTTTAAAACATATACCTCACCCATTTGTGCATTTGGTTGAGGGTCCGCTGACTTTACATATGGAGCATACTTTTGCGATAACCTTAATTTATGAGCTGCCATAGTTTCTTGGGCTTTTGCAAGGCGCAATTTTTCTTTTTCTTCTAGCTCGTTGGGATCCTTTTTACCTAAACGCTGCACAACTCGTTTGGCATTGTAGAACTCTCTATTTTTGAATGGTTTCATAGCTTCACGATACTCTTTCCATTGCTTTTTTCTTTCCTCTGGTGTTAATTCAGAATTTTCATCGGGTAGACGGGGTAACGGTATATACGGCTTACTTGGATTAGGTTTCGGATTCTTGACGAATATTTTCGGTTCAGAAATTAGGCTAGGGGGAGGTGGCGGTGGGGGAGTCAATTTTTGCTGATCAGAATTGAGTGCCGGGTCAACCGTTTTAATTGTATTCTCTTTCCTTTTTGGTACTCCTCCAGTCGATTGATGATGTCCACTTTGTTGCTGTTTCGGCTTAACATTTCTTTTAACACCTCCTTTACCCTTTTGTGCTTTTGAAGATGATGCTTTATTTAAATTATCCAAAACTCGATCACCAATTGCCGTATTTCTAAATGGATTATAATGGTTGAGAGGCTTTTGCATGTTATCTCTCTGACGGTACATACCGTCCTTAGAAAAAAAATTATTAGGAAATGGATTATTTGTATCCGGATTAAAATTATTATAAACCGGATTATTAAAAGTATTGCTGAAGTTATCAGAAAAATTCATGCCAAATGCATTATTCAGAGGATTTAAATCAAAGGGATTTGGTCCTGGGCATAGCGGTGGTATAAAACCCCCCGGACTGTAATTACAATTACCTCTATTCCAGCCCATACCTCTATTACTGTTATAACCATTTCCGAATTTATTACTATTACCTTCAGTAAAACGAGCATCGCTGCGCTTATCATTTTTCTTTTCACTTATCTTTTTCGATGATGATGATGATGACGATTTTTCTGTTTCGGACTTCGTAAGAGCCGCTTTAAAAGTTTTCCAATCTTTGAAAGACATCTGATCATTTGACTCTTTCGAATCATTTTCAGAAACCTTTGCTGGTTGCGAACGATTTTCTGCTGATTCTTTCGTGCTTGAAGACATTTTTTTTATAGCATTACTTAATTTAATCAATAAGTTTTCCTCATAGAATTATTTATTGACAAAAAAGAAATAGATAACATTAGCATGAAGTTATCAACTTGACCATTAACAAAAAAACTACTTTAATCCCATGAATTAAAATAAATTTTATAGTTTATTCGAATAATAAGTTTTCCCCGAACGTAAATTTCTTTAAAATATTTCAGCATTTTTATAATTGTAACATTATTCTGGTAGAATAGTAAATACAACATTTTATGTGCATTTTGATAATATCTAAATTTGTCTCTTGAAACATTTAGTAAACACACTTGATTTTCTGAAAACCTAAAATAGTTAGAAGTGAAGTAATTTACATTGTAAAAACCTTTTACAGAAATTTAAAATTATGAATGTTTTATACGGAGTCACCATTCATTTAAAATGAAACCTTTTTGGTTTATTGTGACCTTTCGTACTCCGTATAAATTTAATCTTAATTAAATTTAAACTTAATTAACAACTTCACACATTTCGTACAAATAGACTAACGAGCATTTGTATCGTTAATTTGGTTTATTACGTTTATTCTTGTTAAAAATGTTGTATTAATATCGAATTGTTGTTTGCATCACTATAGTTTAAGAAATTAATGTTTGCCGTGTAAATAAAAATTAAAAATTAAGTTGAATCGAAAGTGGGTAAGAACGAACCAAAAATGTAAATATTTGCTATTTATATTATTAGATTAAGCAAAGTATTTTGCGTGTTTTATTGGTTTCAAAAATGTGTCTAATTTGATAAAGTAATGATTTTGCAATTGGTCCATTATATTGGCAGAGTGTTTTTTCTAATTGTAATATAGCCTTTTTTTTCTATGCAAATCTTCCCATAAGAATTTTTTCACAATTATTTTCCTTTCGTTATACTTGTACTTTGTTAAGTTGAACTGCACATTAGAATAAAAAATTTTTGATTATATTTTAGAGGAAAGTTTTATGCGCCATATGTGGTAAGGTAAAATTGAACAAATATGTTTAAGATTGGGCAATTTTATAACGCCCCATTTAAAAAAACAGTAAGTAACCAAAGTATACTAAAACACTTTTGTTCAATAGAAGTAGACGAAAAATATTTATTTGACAAAATAATAAATCAGTGTGTCACATTTGATAGTGCAGATGTCTTCCTTTGTTTTTTGGATCCCAACCATAAGACACATTTTTCAAATCATCTACAAAAAATGAAATTTTTTTTTTCTTTTTTCATGGCCATATTTTTGATTTTGTGTATTAATCACATCACAACCAAACAAAGTGATGAAGTACTTTAACTAGTCAACCTAAATCGACTGCAAATTGTCTTAATGCGTTTTCCTTTCCGTTTTTTTTTTCGAATCTATTTAGAGATTATACGTTACCTCAGTTTAAAAGAGGGAGATTAACTAAAAAAGGAACAACCAAAAAAGTTAATTTACTTTTTTCTCGACAAAGTAAATTGTACTGTTAATATGGCTCATATTGGTCCACGTTCAATTAAAATTGTGGAGGCGCCAAGACCACTCAAGTCGCAAACGCGTTCTCTTAAAAGTAATTTCATGATAATGGAAGAATTAATAGCACTTATTGAGAGAGTGGCTGCATCATTACAATCAGGTGTCAACGATACAGAATCTATAACAACGTTAGGGCAAAATTTACGTGTACATGGACCACAATTAGAAAGTGTCTCCAAAGATACATTAGATCGCGCTTTCGTAGTATTTCGTAACTCTTCGCAGGACGAACGTTTAAATATTATGACACGATTGAATTTATTAGAATTGATTGAATTACGTGCAAAAAGTTGGGAAGATAATGGCATTAATGCATATTACAAAACAAAGCAAGCAACCAATATTGAGTTAAATGAAGGCATACAATCTGTAGACTCAACTCTAACAACATTTCTAAGTACATCGCCTACAATTGCTGGGAGCACTACTGGCATAGTTATCAATGCAGTAGGCTCATCAAATCAACAGCAATTGTTATTGGGGCCCGGTGAAATTATACGTAATTCGGGAAAATTTTCGAAACCAACACGCATACCTGGCAAATCATATTGTAAAGATGAAGTTGTTATACGTAATGCTGATTCTGGTAAAGGTAATATAAAATTCTTTCAATTATATCATCGCCATAGATTTTGCTAAAGTATTGAATTGAAAATTTGCCTCAATTTTTCTATAGTGTTTCAGATTATTGCTCGCGGTTCATAATTTTGTACGTATTCATAATAAATAGAATATGTTTTGTTTTATTTCTTCTGAATAATACTCTTATAAGAGTACAAGAAAACTCCATTTTCAATTTTATCAATTCTCTGATCATATTTTTCCTCTTTTTTTTCTAAAGTTCAGTGTTAATTGATTTTTGTGCACAATTTCAAATTGAAATATGAAAGAACTGTCATGTTCGATAATATGCTTAAAAGTCCCGAAATATAATAAAGTTTGCCATAAAGTATAAATAGTTAAGAACAGCGATGGAGAAAATTGAATAAGCGATTTTTAATTATTTCTAAGATTTATTTAAAAAATATTAACGTAAATAGGGTTGCATATTTTACATTTAAAAATTTTTCTTTTTCTGTTTAATTTAATTAATTTTTCAATTTAATTGCCCTTTCATTGTTTTTCAAAAAATTAAAATAAAACAAAATAAAATAAAAATAAAAGTAATGGGCATTAAAGGACGCCGCGTTCATATGATTGAAGAACTTAGTGAAACAGTTATTTCGTTTCAAAGAGGTAAACAACCGTTATTCATACACAAAAAAAATTTTTCTAAATAACAATCCACACATCTTTTTCTTCATATGCACATGTGTCTAAATGCGTACAATGCTTGATTTGATTGAGCAACACATCTAACAAAAATTCACTTTTATTATTACTACATTTATCTATTTATTAATTTAAATTATAACTTATGTTAATTGTGCATTGTACTATATTTTATTCTAGCTAGCACTTGATTCTTTTCATTATCTTTCATTATTTATCTACCGAATTAATATTCACTATTAATATTTATAATAATTTATTTATGTTATAATTTACACGTTGAACATACTTTATTTAATCTCTATGTCTACTTTTTTTATAATTATGAATCGCAAAAATACTTATAAAAATTGTATTATAAATTTTTTCAAACAAACTTAGTTTTCTGTATTCGCGCTTTTTAGATGTTTTGAATAATCAATAAGTAAAAAAATGATGCATCATATTATTAATAATAACTAATAAGAAAATTATATTTGGCTGTGTCCAAATCTTCAATACACCCACCATCTAGACCTAACATTTCGCAATTTATTATACAGACAAATAATTGAAGTTATGGTTTGGTTTTTTACATTCATTTTTAATTTCTCATAGACGTGACAGCTTTCTATCTGCTTCAGTTTTTAAATTATGAGCAAAAAAAAATTGTAAAATTTTGCTTAATAAGAACAGATGAGGAAAATGTTTACCACACACTAACATACAGACAGACACATTGACACAAATCGATTCAGAATTTCATGCTGATCAAGAATACCGTAGAGTAGAGTGCAGGGTCTCTGATCGATTCTTTTTGGATTGTTACAACCATAATGAATGAATGACAAAATGAATATATCTTCAAGCTTTGGGTGGTGGATACAAAAACCAAACTAGATTGATTTATGCATAAGTTGTATTTTAGAACAATGAAAGGCTCCCATTTAATAACAAAATTTGTAAATACATTTGATGAAACTGTTTCAATTTTTCTTTTTTTTACATTGTTTTTTTGTATAATTAAATTATCATATTCATTACATACATATTCTACTTTACACCACTAAGCTGGAAAATAGGCAATGTAAATTTATGTAAATATGAAAAAAAATAATCATAAATAACACATAATTTCTTGTGATTTCATTAGATTCATTTATTATTTAAAAGGAACAATCAATTCAAGAAGAAGAAGTCTCTAAAACTCGATTCATCTGTAATCAAATTAAAGATCAAAAAAAAATATATATTTGAAAAAAAATCAGCTACACATTGCAATTGTTTAAAATGATGATGGATAAATCCGCATTAATTATAAAAATGCATCAAACACATTCATTTACAGTGTCATACCATAGAAACGCCTTTACGCCTTTGGTCTGTCACATTGTCACACATTGCATTACAAATACTAACCTGAAGAATTAACAGTTTTTTAAATTGCCACATATTCTGGATTGTGTAAGGTGCATTATTTGTAATAGACATCTGTGGTGTAAAGTATTTAACAATCACTATTATCACTATTGATTATTCTTCACTTATATGTTTATAAAAAATGTTTCTTCGTAATTTGAATATGTATATAATGGTAATAAATTTTGTTAATCTTGTATTATCATCTCGTTCAAGTTAATCCTGGTGCTAGAGAGCGTTTAGTTCAAATAACCGGGCCATCAGAGAATAAAATCAATTATGCTAAACATCTAATTGAAGACACCATACGACGCAATGCATCACCAGTCCGTTTAGATATGTCTTTGAGTAGCAGTACAGTCGTTAATGGTAGCAGCGGTGCTGGCGCTGGTGGTGGTGGTGGTTCTTGTTCATCATTAGCCTCATCTAATTCAGATGAAGTAGGACAGGCACGTGCTGGTTCTAATATTAACATCTCAAATAAAGTTAATCGACTTAACTTAAATGCAAATCAATCCATGTCTATACCAACGACCGTTATCAATAATAATGTTACAACATCTAATGCGCTATTACATTCACATTCGACAAGTGATGCATCATTAGGAGAGTATAAATTTACATGCAATGTGGGTCAACATGTCATTAAAATTACTGGCGATTGTTGCGATTTAGTTAGGGTACGTATTTGATTAGAAACAAAGAAAATAGAATTTTTACATTTCTATTACTGAACGCTGCTGTTATTGTTATTATTATTGTTACAGGCAGCCAAATTAGTATTAGATGATTATTTCAGCAGTAGTGAATTTTTAGCTTCATTCGAAATTGGCGCAAGTTTCGATGGAACAGCTTCATCAACAGTTGTGCCCTTAATTGGTGCCACTCTAAATTCTAAACAATCAATGATTAATGATAATGCTCATGTGTCCAATTATATGTCTTCCCAATTAATTAATAATAATAATAATATCAATAATAATAATAATAAGAGCAAAAACGACGTTAATCATGATGGAGATGACGATGTATTTATTGACGGTAATGTAATAATACTAATTTATATTTTCTCACAAAATCTCATTCCAAAAAGATTACGTTACGTTACGTTTTGATAATGGAGAAATTGTTTGGTTTTTTATAGGAAAGGCCACGTTGAACAACAATAATAATAATGTTAGTGTGACACGTACTCGACGCAGTCATTTTTCACGCAAAGATTCTAACGTAGATGCAGCAAAACATCAATCAAGTCAAAACTCAACAATGAAGCAACTTAACAGCGATAATCATAGTACGTAAATTTTTAAACAAATTATATCAAAAAGTATACAGAAAATTGCAGTGCAATTTCCAACAAAAAAAAATATAAAATTTTCCCATAAGATTTTCTATAAAGTCCAGCATTAAGGGCGTAGAAGTGGGCTTATTTTATGGAAACATTTTTAATCATTGCCAAAGAAAGCTTCATTGACCACGGAAAGTTTGTCGTGTGTATTTAAGAATACGATGATTCCGGTCAGTACATGAATTGTACACGTCTTCCTGATTTTACGAAAGTTTTGTTTTTCACCTCAAAGTTTTTGCCATATTAAAAACGAAGCGATTATGCGATGCTTAACTATGCAACTAAGATAATTGAGACTGTTCCTCTATAACTGTATCATCTCTCATGACTATTAAGTATAATACGTGGTTGGGTTAGTCGGAATTAAGGTTTGTCAAATAAAACTGTTTTTTTTTTTTGTATTTTTACATTGGTGGTACAAAAGGTTTGTGTCCAGATATATTTAAAGAATTCTACCTTTTATCATACCGCTCGATGCAGAATCACTTTTTGCGCCGATTTAAGCTTACTTGTCTTTCCATGGTAATTTTTTATTAAATCAAGTAAGAAAATTGCATTTAGTTTGGGCCAATCGTGGATACCCACCACGGGGACATTATTTGATAATTTATGGTACAGTCACCGAATTTAACGTTATATAATTTCCGACAGGCTTAATCAAATAATTGAAAATCGTATTCCTAATGTATAAATTGTATTAAGTCAAACTCAAATAAAATATTTAAAAGTCGACCTCAATGGATTATAATATTTAATTAATTTATAATATTCTTGCTTTTTCTACTTTCTTTCATTTTCTTATTTATTTCAAATTCTCTTAGATCGCATTACTTATCAATTTGAGCATTTGCTTTATTATGCCAAAAGTCCTCACTCATGGGCCTTACCAGCTGATTGGCAACAAATTTATGAAAAATTTCCAGCAATTATACGCAACCAGGTAAACTCTGGCCAAAGTGGCTACTCGAGCCGTTCCATGAATTACCGAAAAGATTCTCCATCGCTTTTTTATAATGCTAACAATCACAAGCACATATTTCGCAGTGGTGATGATCCAGCATCATCTACAATACAAAAGTCACCATCAATCACAACTAACCTAACATTATCATCATCTAATGTAACTAACTCATTAATTGATTTAACATCAGATAAAAAAAGCAATTTAACATTAACTAATGTTCCCTACAAACATCCTACAACTACTGCTAATCTTCTTATCAATGTTAAATAATGTCCATAATCTCTGGTAGGCGCATACACACATAAATTTATTTGATCACCTGAATTAACCATTTAGAAATAATTATGGGAAATTGAGTTTCATAATCATTCGATTACACCAGTATGGTGATAGAGAAGTACACAGAAGAAAAAGCAAATGGTGGAAGCAGGAATCATTTGTATTTCTACATTCATCTGAATTATACGATTTCTAAATATGTAATATGTAATTAATATTGGCATTTATATTTAATATTTCTTCATGCAGCATCAATTTTTTTGCTGGTCTTTTTCTTTGTGTTTTTTTTTGCTTTTCCTTTTATTTTATTGCATTTCATTTTATGCGATTTTTATTGACTTAGTTAAATTTTCCCTTTTCCTCTAATAAATGGATTTTTTTCGTCGCAGTTTTTGACAATCATACACATCTCGTTATGTTAGATATAATTAATTAGTTGTCTATTACATTTGATGTTAATGGCATTACACGTTTGAAAACAGACTACTGACACTTAGTCTAAGTGTCGCAATCTATATGTACAAAATATTTTGTATGTATAAAATACACACGCATATTATTTGTTGATAATGAAATAAAATGCTTTTATGGTTTGGTGGGCTTTTTTCCCACATTTATGTCTCACAAATTAATAAATTAATATTAAAACATACAAAGAATAATAAAAACAACAATTACTAATTAATAAAATTAAAATGCAATTCAAATCAATTAATCCATAGTCCACTATTAAGCACTAAATTCTTGCTCCATTAAATTCTTCTTGTCCAGGCAAGTTATAATAATAAGAAGTAAATGTTGTTATGTTATTTTTATATTAGTAATTTGTTGTAATAATTAATTATTTATTCTTTTATTTATTATTTTCAAATTAGGAATTGAATATTGAATGTAATCGATTTGATGGTGAAAAATATTTAGAATTAATAAAATCAACGAGTAAACGAAATATTCTACCCATAGACGACACAATCGGTGAAAGCGAGAATCAAGAAAACGAATAATAATATTATTATTGCACTTTTTTACGTATTTGTTTCCTATAAATATTTGCAAAGAGTAAGAGAAGAGAATTTTGCTGTAAAAATACGAAACTACGAATATAACTGAAAGAGATTAGCTGCAATTTATTAAACTTTTTTAATGTACTCTTTGTATTTTGTACTCTTAACGTTATTCTCAAAATTTGGATTTCCGTAATATGTATATTTTTTTCTATATGTTAACCTTCCAATTTACACAGAAATGTATTAATTATTTCACTTTTTATTCGTTTATTAATTTTTTTCTTTTTACTTTTGGTTTTTGTTTTTCCTTTTGCAATTAAATAACGGGTTCATTGAATAGGAAAATTATAAAGTTGTATTTATATTATACTATGAAAAATGTGTGTGTGTGTGTGTATGTATTCAATAAAAACGAGATTATTATCATCATGATCATACCAAATGTCATTTTAAGAGAGAGAAAAAGTTAAGAGAGAATTGAGAATGCATATTTTGTACTAATATCTATAATAATCAATATTATATTATTATATTAGTGTTCTCAATTTTATTTAAATCTAATACCTATCACTTTGTATATCTCTGTCTGTATATATCTATCTGTCCGGTGTTGTTCTGTATATATTTCTATTATAAGACTTTCTAAGACTATACCGTTACTTGATTATGTAAATGAAATCGGTTTTAAAAGAGTTGTGATGATGAATCAATTTATTCTATGCATAAAACGTTATGTTTTCAAAAATTATCGGAAAAGGAAACCTCTTTCAATTAATTCAATTTCATTACTCTTTTGTAATATCTTTTTGTTTGTTTAAAGCTAATTCTAAGCTAATTAATTGATAGAGTTCAATCTTTAAGCAAAATTAGGAGCAAATCGTTTCATTATTCGTATCACCTTCCATATTAGAAATTTAAATAAAAAACTTTTTATTCTCTGTCCCAAAAAATTTTTAATTATCATTATTGTTGTTATTGTTATTTTATTTATTATTTATTTCATCGTTTCTTATACGAATCAATTAACTAATTTACTATTGATGAAATGTCATTATTTTAAAACATCATTTAGAGTGTTAATACAAACAGACTAATAATAATTTGATTTAATGTTGTGTGAAAAATAAAAAGATGAGAAATTCAAATGCCTTAAAGAAAATCTCTTTATCTTTATTTTTATTACCATTAATTTAACTTATTTATTTTAGAATAAAATTTTTGCTTTATATTGTTATTAATGATAATAATAACTATGATAAATCAATATTTATATATATATGTATATTTTTGCTAATTTACATACATTACATATACATACATGCAAATGTATTGTCATTCTTATATATATATGCAATAATAAAAATAGTATAAAACATTAAGTGGAAAGTATACTGCACTATATTTAATGTAAGCAAAGCGATATAGAGAGAGATCGTTTTCGTATTTTGTACAGCGTAACGGAATTCAAAAAAAAAAGAGAGAAAAAACAAATAGTAATCAGTGTTATTGTGTCAAAACGTAATAATTAAAATATTAGAAATCTATATGCGTTACACAAATGCATATATACTTGTATTTATATTTATATATTATAATTTGTGACATGTAGTGTAAGCCGTTTGCTTTTGTTCTTTTGTTACAATATTTAAAAAATTGAAATTATACAAATATGTGAAAGGAAATATTAATATATAATCAAAATATAAATTGTGAAATGTTGTTTCCTTCAATTTGATACATAATATAAATGTACAGTAAGAGTAATATTGAGTACGTTTTATTTAAAATGTCATCTAACACCACCATAAAATGTTGTTACTTGTAATGTTGGATTTTAACAGAGATTCATTATTATCGTCCCAGTTTAGCTTACATCGACTTCTTCCCGTTCCTCCTATTTTGTTATTGTTTCTATTATTGTTGCGTATATATATATGTAAGAAATTTAGTTATCCAATAATGGTTCTTGATCACTAGAATAATCATTTATATGAGGAAAGGTATTAGTTGGTGTACTTCCCGGTATATTTGCGTAGGTGATACGTTGCTTTGGTGACATATTGAGATTACCTTTAGTTTTTTTATCGTAAACGTAGATAACAATTGTAGAAAGAAGGGCAACCGATAACCACATTAGAAAGAATAATTGCACCCAAAGATGATCCCCATTACTTTTATCAACAATCATACCAGCTAATATAGTTATAACGGCTAAGCCTAAATTTTGTACTGATTGGCAACTTTAACGACGAGTAAAAAGAAAAAAAGAGTTATTGTGAATTATGAAATGTATTCATTACACATAATTTCATATATTTAATATTGGTCAATGTATAAAAGTCTAAGTTCTAAGTCGATGGTAATTTCTTAATTATATATAAATAAGGCAGAACGTTTTAGTCGGGCAGAGAGATCTCTTAAATACCTTATACCGCTTTGCTTAATGATATTTAGAAATCAATAAAATTCAATGCAAGTAACGAATGTAATTTTTGAATGATTTGAAACGTTCGTTATATAGGAAATGGCTCATTACCGATTTAGACGACTTAGAACAGATTTGGTATACGTAATTAATCTATGAAACTTACAACAACATGGCAATTCTCATTAAAATATATTCAAAATTTTAAATGTTTTTCCAAACGACATTGACATTTCCCAAAAAAGTCATAATATGGGGAGTACTTGTAAAAATAGTCTAATCTTAAGCACTTTTAAAATAGGATTTGCCATGGGGTTCATTCTTACAAATTTAGGTATACCAGATCTTACGAATTGTATGCTGTCCATGGACAGGTAGATGAATGGATAGTCAGACTTAAATGTATTTAGACAATAATTTTGAACCGATTGCCATAATATGAGCCTCAAACTTTTCTGGATGCTACAACCTCCGCTCAAACTAATAATATCTTGTACCTTGTCTCACAATTCACTAAGAGTATAATAAATGAAAGAATCTAAAAATACATTTTAAAGGCATCAAGTTAAATCGTTAAATGAATAATGGCCAAACCACTAGTAAATACATATTCAGGGATTTCTAAGGGGGGACAGAATAAGGGATCGATCCCCTTGGCAAATGACTATTGCCCGGAAACAACAAATTTATCTATTCAGTTTACATTAGGTATTCATCTCTTACTATGGCGAGATGACCACATGACCCTTTGGATTACATCAAAAGTTTGGAAAGTACCAGTCATAGAAATAAAACTGTTTTAAAAAAAATGTAAACTTTGTCCGTTTTCTTTTTTTTATATTGACTATTATAAAAATTTGAAAATGAGGAACCGCAAATATTAATCAATTCTAACCATTGTCAAAAATTCTCTAAGTTTTGAATCAACTACAACCTACTACAATGCTACGACTTATCTTCCACGTAATTCTAATTTTAATTTTTCGTGTAACGTGTAAGTAACGTGTACGTTTCCTTAAATGTAAAACTTACAATCCGTAAGCTGTGCCAAGTTGATATTCTGGTATTATAAGTGCAACCAGAGGCCATAGGCTAGCAGCTAACATTGAATATGATAAGCCCATTATAATCATGCCAACATATGGATTTAACAATGTAAATGTTAATAAAATATGAGCAAACATTGTTGCAAAAGTCGCGGAAAAAATCCAAGCTACGTTTCGTCCAGTTTTATCGATAACAAATCCAAACAATGGCGATGCTATAGCAGATATTAAATATATAATTGAATTAACATTATTAGCTTCCACTGGGCTCAGCTTAAATCTGCTCATAAAGAATGCTCTGTTAATAGAAAATATATTAAATTCGTTGAATGCATTAATCTCTTGATATTGTTGTTGAATGTTTTTCTACTTCCAATACTTCCGCCACTACTTACTTGCCCAACGCAATAAATGGAAAAATTGATACATAATATGCCACACAAATAATGGAGACCATCCAAAATGTTATTTTGAATGTACGAACATCGCTTAATTTAGCAATTTCACCACTTGGGTTTAAATTGCGTTGTAATATTCTTTCAGCACGTTTATCCATCCAACCCAAAATTAAAGCGCATACTAGAGATAAAATACAAGTTGTAGTAGCTAATAGTAAAACAACACCCAGAGCCGTTTCAGGATAATATCCTTTTACATAATTATAAATTGGTTGCATTACCCAAAAATTTACAGTGCTACCAAATCTGGCCACAGATAATTGTAAACCGAATACCATATTCAATTCTTTTCCCTTAAACCATAAAACAGCATAATTGTTTTGGGCAACAGCTAAGGATTCAGCGCCAATACCAAATATGAAACGTCCAACAATCATAATCCAAAATACTTTTAGTATGCCACCAGAAGCAAACAATAGTTGTCCAATAAGTAGAATAAACAAATAAATTATGGTACCCAGGCGAACACCGAAAATACGATCAATTAAGAAGCCACCCAAGAAGCACAGTACTACATTTGGCCATGAATATATGGAATAAATTAGGGTAAATTGTGTTGTTGTTATGTTTAAATCCGTTTTATAGACATCTTGTAATGCACCCGGATTATCGTAGCAAAAATATGATCCAAATCCAAGAAGACACATGAATATTAAAGCCAAGAAGCGATGTAAGCGACTTGTAGGATTACAACATCCAGAACCGCAACCGACCGATTGCATATCCAATTCATTGTCTTGGGGTCCTCTTAGTCTCCCTGACGATAGTGATGACTGTGCTGGTAAACATTCATTATCAACAATAGGTACTCTATCATCATTTGCCATTTCTAACGGAATTGTAATAATTCTTAATAATTAACTTTTACACGGCCTAATTAGTGCAGCAAGTTCAGGTACAGCATACAATTTATTATACAAAAAATATCTTATGTAAAATTTATCGTAACCTAGGGCAATGCAATAGAAACAGAAGCAGAAGCAGAAACAGAAACACAAACACAAATATTACTTTTTCTTTTAAATTTACTTTGATAACACAGCTTCAAAGTGCACATAGACTTTTCTTATTTATATTTACATGTAATAAAATTACGCCTACATAAAATGTTACACTGCGATAAGACGATTTTAGTTTAACAATACCAATAGTAATAGCAACAACAACAATAAGAAATATTTCAGGAGTTAATCCCTGTGTGTAATAATGCACTTTTTTTAAAGTTAAAGTCCATTACATATGATTAATGTATTATACTATTATTGCACACAATGTACATCACATTATCATCACCATTCTTTTTTCTGCTTAGAAGCTGGACACATATATAATAAATTTTACATTAAGTAAATAAGAAAAGTGCATTCTGTTAGTATAATAAATATAGAGTTAAGACAACAATACACATGATTGGAAAAATTTCGCATAAATTAATATATAAATTAAGTAATATGTATTATATGTATTACTTATTTCAAGGGTTAACTAAAATACAGGTTGTATACATATCTGCTTGGGTTTGTTTATATACACGAATACATTTGATACAAATTGCCTATAAATATGAATATGATTAAGACAAGCAACACAAACGATTATAGTGGGACTCTACATGTTGATTTGCAAACTATCGTTTCGCTCTCTTATGCGATTGTGTGTTTCTTTTTTAGAGTGTTTCTATTTTGATTTCCGATTTATAGTCTTTCATAAAAATAGTATGAATAAGTTGTAAGCGAACCATTCAAACTTTTGCTTCATGTTTTTTACTTCAACATTTTTAATATCTGAGTCTCTCAATTTTAATCAGTAGGCCTTCAATCATGTCATAAAGTTGAACAAGTTTTATATTTGAAGGAATAAGCAAAACAAAACCAAATTGTATAATATTTGTAAACAATGATGGAGGCAACAAAAGTACAAAACAAAATTTATAAAAGCCAAATGCATTTTGAGAAATGTGCTTTTGAGTTTCTTCTATTTTTATTTTATGTTAATATAAATTTGTTATTTTATTGTCTTCCTACTTAGAATATAGCATTGGGATTTGTATATGGATTATGGGACAGCGTAAGTGGCATGACATTAGTTTTTTATATTGATAAGCAAGGCAATATTGAGCAGCAACAACACCATCACGAAGAAGAAGAGGAAGAGCAACATCGTAGTAATATGTATAATGCTTCAACAACAATATCTTCTAGTGCCAGCGATTTACTTAGACGGAGAATATGTTCTAAAAATTCTGATGAACGTAATTTAAATGAAATACTCATAAATAACATGTGCAGTGGATCAAATTTACCCAGAAGGTATTATAATCCTATTATGCTTTCCGTGTATAGACAATTTTAATTTTATTGGATGGGTTTTTATGTTTTATTTATTTAATTTGTTTTAGAGAAAAACGTATTGCAAAAAAGACATGTAAATGTTGTATATTGAATGGTGGCTTCACATGGCTGAGTACTTTCATATTTGAGAAAATTCTACTGCCATCATTAAAGTATTTATTCATAACATGTTATGGTGATCAAACAGAAAAATCACATATAATGTGGGATTGGGTACAAACTATTTTGTATACTATCTTTGATACAATGTGGATTTTACCAATGTTCCTCGTTAGTAAAATAGTTAACTCATTATGGTTTGCCGATATAGCCAATGAAGCGTATTTAATACGTAAAGGAAAACCACGATTAATGTCAAGTATTAGTAAATTGATTGCTGATTTTCTCTTCAGTATAATTGTTCAATTACTATTTTTGATGCAAAGTTTATTAGTTAGTCTAATACCAATATTGCATATTGGTGATGCTCTCTATTTTATACATCTTTGTCTATTATATTCATTGTATGCATTCGAATATAAATGGTTTAATATGGGCTGGGAATTGCATAAACGTTTAAACTATATCGAAATCAATTGGCCATATTTTCTAGGATTTGGTTTACCTTTAACCATACTTACAAAAATGTCCAATTCAGTTATTATAAGCAGCTGTATATTCTCCATCTTTTTTCCGTTATTCATTTTAAGTGGCAATGAAGCTAAACCACTTGTGGGTACAACGTAAGTGTAATCTATTAAAATTATCAAACCATAACGATTTACATTTTAATTAAAAAAAAAACTTCTTTTGCATTTTGGTTTATATTTCTCATTTAATGGCGAATGGCGAACGGCGTAAATGCAGCACAATTCCATTGCGTTTATTTTCACCCGTTATATTCGTTTCAAATTTAATGTTTAGGGATAACCGTACGAAACTAAGGCATAATAATAATAGAATAATCGTTGGAAAAACTGCCACTGTCGTATCCCCCAACGCTATCATTGCCACTTCTAGAGCGAGAGAGAGACTTGGATTTTAAGAATTGTATGATGTGAAGCGTTAATAAAAATTGAGAGGCATAATTGCGATATGAGAAATTTGGTAACGGTTTATTATAAAAACGACTTCTGTTTTATAGCTTTAAATTTTAAAATCTCTTAGAAATATGATAATTGTGTAAAATTTCAGAATTTTAAGTAATAAATTTGTATATAGCACGCAATTAATAAACCATTAGTCTGGGGTGTATTTACTTTATTATTATGTTTGTAACGCTTAGAAGGAAGTGTTAGAGACCCTATAAAATTGCGATTGAAAGTGGCAAAAGTCGACCAAAGGATATGCCCCCAGCGCAACATAAATTGTAAGACAAATTTGCTAGTTTGTTTCTCATCATCTGCAAACAACAAAAGATAGAAAAGCTAAAATTTTGCACAAGTAGGGAAGCTATTGATCTATAGTGTCTGTCCAAAAATAATGCAAATCGAGCGCGCCTACGTGCAATTACATAATATTAAACTTTCATTTTTTATGGTTGATCTTTCTATTTTATACTAAAAAAACTGAAACAAGTTTTGAACAAAAATATCAAGACGTTTAAATGGTAGGTATCCAAGATGTAGCCCCAGCAATATGTAATTTTCTTTTTTTTTTTTTTGGTATTAAGGAGCCATTAATAAACCTAAATATCACAATATGGAAAGCCGCTTATTTCAGTTGACTTCAAAGAGTTCATCGGGTGGTTCATTTTTAACTTCGGGCATTGTATGATAAGCGGACATTACAATTAATGATTGTAATGCTTCATAATTTATTGTGGGATCTTTCTCTTCGGCAATTGCGTAATCCAATTCACGTGGTGTTAAAAATCTCTTGAAGTTTGTACATTGCTTTATATTATTATCCAATTTAAGTAAATGTTGTACCGCACTATTGGTTAAACCAAAAAATTTTTCACCTTGTATACGTAACGGTAATTTCGTAAGATCTGATAGTGATCGTTGCACAGTTTCTAATAATGCCTGATGGCATACGTTTGCAGAGTCACCAAAGAAAACACTATCGAGATCGTTATCAGGGATAATTTGAAATTGCGGTATGCCAGCATTATTTAATATTTTACATGTGTACACACATCTGCGTTGTGGATCCTTTGGATGACCGTATATACGTGTGATAACATAACCCACGGGATATACCCAATGGACATTGTGAAAGTTCGGATTGGCTGATATTATTTCTCCCAAAGAATGCACCAATATATTGTACAAATTTATTGGCATTCTTGGTTTGCCAATATCATTATCACAATTTATATTTTCAATATCATTACTTTCTCGTCCAGCCTTCTTTTTGGGGCCACGTTTTTTTTGTGGTAACGTGACGGGTACTGTGGACGATTCCACAGTCGATATTGTTGTAATCTTTTCTTTACTTTCTTTACTTTCCTTACTTTCCATACTTTCGGAACCTTCGTGACGCATTAAACGTTTAATTAAATAACGGCGTTCACCACGGGCTGCATGTAATTCACCTTGTAGCTGAGCAACTTCATCGCACAAAGCAGCATTCTCGAAAACTAATTTTTTTATACGTGCTTTGATTTTTTCATATTTAGCTTTAAATTTTATATCTCTATCATATAGCGTCCTGTGATAAGACATTATTTATAAAAATCTATTTCCAAGTGATTTTTTACAATAATTCAGTTAATTCTTTTAGTTCTTATTTATTATTTTAAGGACTCCATTATGAGATAATAACTAATGTAAATTACATTAAGAGATGATTACTTCGTTTCGATTCCTTTCGTTTCGATTCGTTTAGTTTAGTTTAGTTTAGTTTCCATTTACCATTTACTAATTATATTTATTAATTTAAATGTTTATTATTTCCTAGTGTATTGAATTTGTTATTTTTATACATACAGTTAATTCCTAGACTATTTAGTTTAATTTTATTTAATTTGATTCATTCATTACCATTGAGAAACCAAGACCACCGTAAATTGTTAACTTTACGGTGATTGGAAAGGTTTCATATACATTCACGGAAGATTTATCTTATTAACTAATTTAAGTCAGTTTTAGAATCTTTTTCATACATTGACAATATTTTTAATTAATTTACTGTTACATAAATGCAAAAACACCTTAAAGGGTGTTAAATAACCTAAAAGAGTGTTGATTGAATATACGAAGATAAAAATGCGCTGGACTGTTCACTTAGACGGTGGTCCACGACGTGTGAATCATGCTGCAGTATGTGTTGGAGATTTAATATATTCATTTGGTGGGTATTGTACAGGTGACGATTATCGTTTTAATGAATCAATTGATGTTCATGTCCTTAATACACAAACGTTACGTTGGAGTCTTTTACCGCAAAGAAAAGATGAAAATGGTTTGATTTTAAAATATCCTGAAGTACCTTTTCAACGGTATGGCCATACAGCTGTAACATACAGAGAAAAAATATATATTTGGGGAGGTCGTAATGATGAAAATCTGTGCAATGTGCTTTACTGTTTTAATCCCAAAACATTACAATGGTCACGACCATCTGTCACTGGTTCAATACCTGGTGGTCGTGATGGTCATTCAGCATGTGTTATTGGAAATTCAATGTATATATTTGGTGGTTTTGTCGAGGAAATTAATGAATTCTCTTGCGATGTGCATATATTGAATTTTGATACCATGGAATGGCGTTATGTACAAACATTCGGTGTGCCACCATCATTTCGCGATTTTCATACAGCTGATTATATTAATGGCCGCATGTATATATTTGGTGGTCGTGGTGACAAACATAGCCCTTATCACAGCGAAGAAGAAATGTATTGCCCAGAAATTGTTTATCTTGATTTAAAGACTAAAGTATGGCATCGCCCATCTACCACAGGCAAAGTGCCAGTTGGTCGACGCAGTCATTCAATGTTTATTTATAATAATTTGATATATGTATTTGGTGGCTATAACGGTTTGCTTGATCAGCATTTCAACGATATGTATACGTTTAATCCGAAGACGAATTGTTGGAATTTAGTTAAACCGAATGGGCAACCGCCAACACCTAGACGAAGACAAGTCGGTATTATTAAAGAATCACGTTTATTTTTATTTGGTGGCACAAGTCCATATCCGCATGCAACGGCCCAAGATCATTCTAGATTAATAGATAATAATGATACGTATGTTTTGGATTTTCGTCCAAGTCTTAAAACTTTAGCCATATTGGTTGTGTTAGAGAATCGTTTCGATACCAACTGTATACCCAAAGAATTAAAAGCCGAAATTAAAGCTATGACTCAACCAAATTCAATTAGCAGACCAATTAATCATGCAGGATAAATGTTAGATATAAAGGCACATCTAGTTTTATTTGTTCAAAGTGATCCAGCGTTTGCTTTAATAAATACATTTTTAAATTTTGTTTTTAATATTTATTATATAATATTTAACAATTTTCATGACTGCTTTACAAAATGTATGTTAGAAAATCTTTCATAAAATGAATTGATATGGTTAATTATTGTTTGTTCGTTTTGGCCATACAAGAACTATTATTATTAAAGAGTGAAGCAAATATTATTGACTATTCCAAGATGTATTACTATTATTATTATCATCAGACATAACGCCCCCTCAGTATATAAGTATCATATATAAATACACATTTATATGAACTATTAGTTTTATTTTTTACATTATAAGAACTCCCTGGTTGCGTATTTTTTTTCCTTTTTGCTTTATTTTAAAAGGAAGAAGATGTATGAAAAAAACATGTGTAATTAAAAGGAGTAATACAAACAAACCAATAAAAAAAGAATCAATATCAATATCTTGTATTTGCCTAATTATAAGTAACATAATTCTACTGGTCATATTAGATTGCAATAATGATGATGATAAACAAACACCTTTTTTAGCAATGGAAATTGCTATATCGTAATTATTTTATCATATTTTGATAGCTTCCAATGAATTTTATTGCATGAAATTTCGTTTGAAAGTCTGCCAATCATTTGGTGAAGATATTTTGTCATTTATACGCCAATTTGGTGATGGTACATCTGATGATAACCAATTAAAATCTGCAATATCCATATAATTGTTGTGTTCTCTATCTAAGCCGGCCGCCTTAAAATCTTCGTCGATGCCCTCATAGTCATAATTATATTTATCAATTGTAATTTCATGGCAATCTTCAATAATTGCCCGACCCGTTACATGTAAATATATATGGCATTTTTCTGATGTATGAAATCGTAATTGTTGACAACTTGCGCATAATATACAATCGGTGCATTCTTCACCAAATATTGCTCGAGCGACTGGGCCAATTAAGAAAACACAATTATAAGCTTTAGAAATTTGCACGGAGCCCGGATGACCTTGAAATTCGATATAACAATTTTTTATATTTGATATTGTAACATCCTTTGAATCAATTTCATTCCCCTTAAGCATAATATATTCTCCGACACGATCAGATAATGTCCAATTTGTCATGGTTGCATAAGATTTGATTTCATTAGCCAAATCATTTGTTTCTATTACATTTTGAGCATTTGTGGTAATAGCAGATAGTTTGGGATTAAACATTGCCTTGGATGTTACTTTCGGAGCTCTAAAGCCAAATTTCTTTTTTGGTATTAAATGCAAACGAGTATTCTCGCAACTCGCATTTACCTCATTCAGAATGCTTTGGCATGCTTTAATCTTATAATCATTTAGAAATGGTGTCGAAGTTGTCAAATATTTTTGTAACTCTTGTATTTCTCTAATTATATCGGCAAAATCATGTGTTAGCGTATTCAGATTATCGGTTTTATTTCCACTAGATTTTGATAGGTCATTCATATTGTGAATGCGTGTTTCAATTTCTTTAGCTTTCTGACCAAAATATTGAGATATGTAATCACTTTCTTCCATTTGATCAACCTCATTTTGACGTTGTTGTAATTTAACATCCAAATTGTCATGGCGAGCGCTATGTCGTTTATTCAACCGTTCGATGACATTGTCTTTCTTAATATTTCTATTAGTTATTTCATTATTCGTTGCCATAACTTTAGACGGTTTGTTCATTCCTATTTGTTTTCTATTTCCTCTTTCTTCCTTTTTTATTTTTTTCTTATTGTTATTTATTATAATTAGTTTTCCGTTTTATCAGTACAGTTATTTGATTTTGTATTGGTATTTGAGGTAGCTTCTTTCAAACGTTCAAGAAAAAAGAACTTTTTCTTTTCTTCCGCTGACAGTTGACTTTTTGACGTTGTGTTACGTATTTGCGATATTTTATTATGGGATGGTTCAGTTACAATCATTAATCCATAACCTAAGCCGCCTAATGAAACTAACCAGATAATTGATTTAATGTAAATATTTGATGCCATTCGGTTATAGTTATAATTACTTATATATAATTCTTAATTTAATGACGATTGTTTCATTAGTCATATGTGCATATGATTCATATATATATGTGTATATATAAAATTGCGTGCATGCACTTTTTACTCTATTTGTCGTTTACTTATTCGTCGATTTTTTGTTGATTTCTTCTGTAGACCAAATGACAGCATCAATTTGTCTTACATTACTGTTACCAATAAATTCCCCAATGTTATAGTAATGATGCAATATTTTTGGAAAATTATTATTCATATACAGGCGAAAATCTAAAATATTTACAATTCATCAAAAATTTTTACAATTATTCCAAAAATATAATGCAAATAAATTATTAGATAAACCAAAAAAAGGAGTAAAAACGAAATGTTTACCTCTATCAGTATTCATCCGATAATAGATAAAATAAGATGCAGCAAAGCAAAGGGATTCTATTACAATAACAGTTTTAACACCGCCTTTAATATAAGAATAAAATTTACTTTTCGGTATTTTAGGCAACATTATGACACAATTGCACGGATTTCTATGTAGCAGTAAATTGTAGTGAAGTAATCAACTATAGTATTCACCTAATAGTTGTTAGCAATTTATTTTTTTCTAAAAAGTTTTTCAGTAATCATAATCGTGATTAGGTATTTAGAATTAATTGTTAATTATTAATCAATTAAATATAAATACTTTCTTTATTATTACTAAATTTTATTTTCAGTGAAGCCTCTTTCAAAAATCTTCAAACGTGGATATTGTGTTTTTTTTTCATCTACTTTACTTAATATGTTTGTTTTCTTTTTTTCTCTCATTTGTTTTTTGTGATTAGAACCATTGATCAAATTTGTGCGTTTTTATATAATAATTTTTTTTAATGTTATCAGTTTTGTGAATGCTTACTTTCAATAAATCGCTATTTCAAAAACAACGTATAAGAAATGATATGGTTTATGGAAGAAGAGGAAAGAAATTACGCAATGATGAAATGCCACAGAGTACAGAGAAATCAGCAGCTTCCACGAAATTAATTTATATTATTATATAAATACCATGCGTATAAAATCGGGTAAGTAATGACAAATGTTCCTTGAATGAATTCAAAAAAAAAGAAGCACTGTTTACATAAAATGTACAAGGTAATTATAAAAAGTATATAATGTACTATATGGAAAAGAAAAAGCAGCCATATCTCATATTGTCATTGCTGAACATTTTTCTGAATTTCCATGATGGTAGAAGGGCAAATATCATTTGGTTTTATCTGTCATTGTAGTGCTATCTGTCTATGATGAATACTTAAGGTTACTAAGAACTTTGATCAGCTATTTTTAAAAATGCCAGTGTTGACGGCCGCATGTGTTAAAAAAAGAAACAAAATATTGGATTTATGGGACTTTATGATTTATTTTTGAATTGATGACCTTTCTGTTAATTTTGGAATTGCATTTCTTTAAATTTAACTAAAATAAATTCATATTGTTTTGTTCTCATAAAAAATTTTTTCAGTAAATATCAAGATATTATTGGTATTGTTGTTGTAATGAACAAAGGAAAGAAAGGAAGGAGCGAGCATTTGTATTTATTTAAATGCTTTTTTTTAATTAGAAAATATAAATTACGGCCAAAATGAAAAATGTTATAGATGATATTAAGAAGCATAAGCGATCTATAGCTACAGCTAATAAAATCCAATCCGATTGCTTACTTGAAGTCTCTTTAATTTGTAACACATCGGTTAAAGTTGTCACATCTGATGAATTATGCTCATTATTCATCGTATTATTTTGACACTCTTCCAGCATTTCATTAACATTGCTAGGAATTACTGATTGCATACTACCACTAAAATCGAATTGTGTCAAAAGCAAAGCACGACCTAATGGTCCATTTAACGTGCGGTATAGCCATTTTACTATGCCATGTTTATGTTTAGATGTGGCCAGATGCACAACAATCACGGCTACCATAATTGATACACTGAGCATGATCAATGTTGAGCTATAAAAAAGTACTGCAAAAAAAAAGGAACACACATTTTAAAGACTTATAACTAGAAAAAAAAGTAGTTTCGCACAGATCTATGTTTTATTAGATTCGAGCGCCTCATTTGTTCAATTCGATTTAAGTTTTTATTCCTCCGTCGAGAATATGGTCATATATTACTACAAATTGCCCTTATTTCGGCATACTTGTATCTATTATGTAAGGACATGAACGTATCATTTTTACATCAATTTTCCATATAAAATTTTAACTCAAAAAAAAGGAAAAAACAAATGTGAAAACAATTTACAATTTGTAATTTTTGATAATTTAATTTTTTGCGCCTTAAGAAATCACAGCACAGTAATATTTTGACCTATTAAATGTAAATGCTAAAAATTCGACCATTATATATAAAATTTCAACATCCATTGTCAAGTTGTTATATTCTTCGAATTTAGTGTTAAACTGTCGCTTGACTTTTGATTAAAATTTTTTACCTTTTTTTATATGATTAGTTTAAATTTGGTGCTTGTTATCAAAATATGACAATTGAACGATGATGAACTATGTGTATAAAAAAATATACATACCGATTAATGGTGTATTGGCCGCCATCATTGGTATCTCGTGACCAAAGAACATAAGAAAAATAACTACAATCACAATTAAAATGCTATTTAATAAAATTTTCTCGCCCATATGCGGTGGCAACCAAAATGTTAATAATGTTAATAATACTATAGAGGAAGTAGGCGTAAAAATTAAAGCTGAATACAATGAATTACGCCTTTTTAATTGAAATGTATATTCAATATAATTTTGCATTTCTGTTATATGATATTCAGCTTTAACATTAAGTATTTTCCATTTAGGTGATTCAATTAAATTTTCATCATCATGAAGATGATCAGAATCCAAGTAATTAGCTTTGATTTCTATCAGAGACCATGCAATTATTTTTAAACTACAAAATTGCGTATCATATGGCCAATATTTCAAATTAATATTACAATATGTTGTGTATGTGACTTTAGGCGCCCATAGAAATGTACCATTATTATAAAGTATCACATAAGATTTTCCAAGTTCATGATTATCAGTGAAATTGGCTTTATTGATTAGGCTTACTGAAGGTTTCCAAACATCTTTTGGATTCAGATACAATTTAGTTATATTATTAAATGATTCCGATTTCCAAGTGCGATCCATATCTTCCCAACGCTATAAGAACAAAATATTATGATAAATGATAATTAGCAATCATTTGTAATTAAAAATTATTAACTTGCCATTACTATCCAACCGTATAATGTCAATTTGCCAGTAAATGCATTAATATCGATGTAATTTAGAGATAAACCTAAAGAAATATTTGTTTTCTCCATTGAATTCCTCATTGGAATATCTTCTGTATCATAATTTATAAATAATTGCATGCGTAAACTTTCAAGTGATGTAATATTCATATTATTCCATTGATCCTTCTGGCCTACATTGAAATGAGAAAAATTTATTTCAAGTTAAAATCTTTCTTTCTCTGTTACATTATTCTATTACATTATTCCATCATTAATTGTCTATTCTGGAATAGAATATGAAATTCTGTAAAGTAGTCTACTAACAACTAATACGGGGACAAAATCCAAATAAAATACTTAAGTTATAAAAATAACAACAATAGTAGCAAAACAAAAAAAAAGCAAAAACAACAACCAAAACAAAAAAAATACAAAAATATCCAAAAAAAAAAACAATAAGCTTATACATGTGGCACAGATAATGGTACAAAATATGAACCTTTAAAGGCCAACTAAGCTAATGAAAGCTCATGAAGTATACGCACGTTATTAGGAGCGTGATCACAAAAACGATAAACACGCTTCTAAAAAATGGTGCAGCACAACATACTTGATATAATTCAACGAGTTAATACACGAGTCGAACATTGTACAACTTATCACAATACACGGTAAGGATTATAGTGTTGGTAGTTGGCACGACATTGTGGCAGCTTTATAGGTACATAATGCCTAGAAAGTTTTGCGGGAATATGAAATGAAATGTCCTGTAGCAATGTCGGCGGGGAAATACTGCCTTGTATGAATTTTTACCATAAAAATAGCGGACAACATTTCACGACGTTTGGACAGATTGGGTAAATTGAGTAGCTTTAGGCGACTTTCGTATGGAGGCAAGGGTTAGTTAACATCTCACCCATTCTAAACCATGCAGCGCAAATGTAAGAAAGTTTTTTTGTACAGCTTCAATGTGGTTAATACAGCAGTTATAAGTCGACATCTACACAATAACAGAGTTCTCGAGTATTGGCCTTACAAGGACGTGAAGAAACGCACCGAAACATATGGGTCTTTGATTTCTTTAGCCCACCTCTTTACGAAGCCCAGTATTGATTTCGCTTTATTCACTGAGGAATACAAATTTTACCTCATGATTAACATCTATTTATGACTAAAATTAATCTAGTCTAATTAGCACTAGACGTGCTAGATGAATGAAAAAGCTTTGAGTGTTAAAACAAATTCAAATAATAATTTCAATTCTTCCTTCAACACAAATATTGGATTTCCAAAATAGTTTAGCTAACTTGGCAATTGATGTATTTAATAACAAAAAGTAATAACAAACAAATAAAAATTTTATAGTGGATCGAGGTCCATTATTAAATAGTCCATGCCAGATTTTTACAAAGAAATACGCAAAATTGTTAAGTTTTTCACATAAAAACCCTTTGGAAAATGGTTGGGGCTTGGATTAAATCACGCCTACTTATCAAATTTAATTTAGGTGGCTCTATTGATAAAAGAATTTCTATGGGCATACAATAGATGAACAAACAAACAGATAGACATCCTTAAATCAAATCAGAAAATGTTTCTGAATCAATCGATATAACAATAAGTGGGTCCATTTTAAAGCCTTACCTAAATATATAATACAAATGATTTGTGTTTAATGTAGAAAGGACTGTGGGCTGCATGTTGGAAATGTCGGAAATTGTATAGAAAATTTCATCAAATGGATTTTAATTTCGAACTGATGAACCGCTTCGTGACAATAACCGATAACATATTGAAAAGGCAATGCGGAACCATTCGATTGTATTGAATATGAAATTGATTACGCATGTGAAAAGTGAAATCAATGTCAAATAATGCGTAAAGGCTTCATCAAACAATTTGGGCAGTTGGCAAACGTGGCATAAGATTATTGATGAAAATAAAAAGCATTTTGCCAATTAAAACTTTTCTTTTCCTTTTTTGCTGGCGCAGAGCTCAACATTTTTTTTTAGCATATCTAACAATTAAATGTAAATTTGAGCATATTTTGACTTACAGTTCACTGTTAATGCTTGTATGATTAATATTTTTATTAAGATAAATAAATCAACGGAACGGCCGGAAGTACCAATCATTTTTTTCTTGTTTTATCAAAGATTATATAACTCGCAACTTCGTTTTTTTTTTTTTTTTTGGTTTCTGATATTCAATTACACATTTATCGCAAAAGTATTTACATTAAAATACGGGTGTTTGAAGAAGCTCTTTCTTGTACGGCGTTCTCTTAAATACTGATTATTAATGCAACGCATTTTATATTATACACCAAATCATTTCATTATCACGAAGTCGTCTACACAAAACTAAAAGAATTTCTAACGTATTTGCTATAAAAACAGTCCTCAGGAATATGTCACTCTTATTCTTATTATGACCTTTATTTACACCATCTAAAGATCGAAGTAGAGTTACCTTAAAGTGCGTTCGCCTGAATGTTCGATATGTGCACATATATTTTTATTTTTGAACTATAAGATCAAATTTTTAATATAATTCGATAAATGCGAGGCCTATTTCGTCCCTAAAGTTTTGATGAATGGGAAATATATTAGAAAATTTTTTCGAATTTATTCTGGATTCACTTTGACATAGTTCGTTCCTTAGTCTGTCAAATAATCTCTCCGAATTTATTTTCTCCAAAAACTAACTTGAACTGTAAACTTATCTTATTTACGGACTTATCCTAAACTAAGACACTACATGGAGAGTGTTCCATATAATTTTTAAAAATTTTTGAAATTGCCTACTGTACAACTCAGAGGTGATGTACTCTATCTAGTTCTGGAAATTTCTATATCAGAAGTGCATTATGTTCCTGTTGGCGAGTTCCGCACAAAAACCAGTAAAGTGAAACTTTACACTGATGGTATTATGAAGATAAGAATAATAATAATAATGGCTAATACATGATTTGCAATGAGGAAATGTAAAGTAAATATAATACTAATTTTTTTATTATAATAATAATTTTTATGATATGATATGGTGATATGATCTATGACATAAGAAAACTAGAAATATTGTACATATAAATTATTCAAATAATCCTAAGTTACAAATAAAATTTTAAAATTATGTATAGATATTAATTCGAAAAGGCGTTTGGTTTATATTTTAATATTATTCTTCCCACATTCTTTGTTTTTCAGAATAAAATATATACACAAATATTCCTGTGGACATTATCCTAAAAGAGAGAATGAAGAATTTGTCACAAAATAACACTGAGTAAACGTCAACATGCCTCTGGTTGTAATAACCAAGAGCGTTCCGTACACATGAATATACCATATACATGTTGCCTATAAATATGAGCAGTACAAAGTCTAGCAACAGAAATGTTTCCAGTTGACATTATAAGTTAACTTAAATATATTGATTTGCTTCGCTGTATGAGGTAATTGTGCCTCTCATATTTTAGAGAGTTTGATTTAATACACCCAGCTCGTTCGTGAGGCATGACAGAATATAATACATCAAAAAAGCAAATCACCTTGCATTTTGTACCTAGAGTAGATAAAAAGCAATGGGCTAATAGAAATTGTAAGTCTACCAATAGCCAAAAGTTAAAGGCCGAAGGCACATTTCGTGGAGTCTCCATTGAAGTTTTTGACACAAACATTAAGATTCTACTGGAAAGTGGTGATTATGGTTGCATAAATAAATGCCATAGATCTCACACTGCTAAAAGCAAAGAAAATGATGAAGAAGAGAAGGAATACTTAACTTTAAATTTAGAAGAAGCTTTCTTTCTCTCTTATTATTTAGATGTTCTTAATATTTTGAATGAACAAAATACACCGTTGGAATGGAATCAAATGTTATGTGAAGCACAAAAAGTGAATCCGAAATTTTTAGATTATTTAGCTTCATATTTGTACTTGAAATCTAAAGGTTGGACTATTAAAAGTGGCATTAAGTTTGGGGTAAATTATTGTATGTAATTTTTAAAGCAAATAAAACTAATCAAATAATATAAGTTTTATGCTTATAGTTTTATAAGATTTATTTTGTTTTGCAGTAATCTACAAAGAAGGACCACAATTTTATCACGCCAGTTTTGGGGTGAAAATTTTAACAAGCGATCAGCAACATTACTTTAAAACGCACAATATGAAATGTTTACAACGAATTGCAGAAACATCGAATAAAGATTTAATGCTATTGCAAATTACAACACCGATTAACTTTCAAATGAGCACTTTACATGATATTTCTCAATATAGTGTAAGTGAGCTTATTATAAGACGCTTTAATTGTACAGGTTACGTTCAACATTTTGATACACATTAATATAATTGTGGTTCTTGTAATTACATATAGTACAAGTAGTACTTGATTTAATTACAATTATTCTGTATTTAAACTATTTCTTAACTTTTTTGGTATACCTGTACGTCTGTATTCTGAACGATCTTTTAAATAAAGTTGTTTACATTCTTCTCTAAAGGCATCATTCTGATACCAATATGTTAGACATTCTTTCAATGTTGAATTCTCTTTGCGACAAAAAATTACCATACCAAGGCCATTATTTTTGCAACAATTCTCAAATGCATGAACTTCTTTGGCACAATGCAACGTTTTAGCTCTATTACGCATTATTTGTGGTACAAGTACATCTATTTCCACTTTTCTCAATGAATTATCATTTGGATCACCTTTTCCATGTGGATTATGGGGATTATACTCTCCCATCATAAATACGCAAAAATATCCTTTTTTTCCTAAAAATGAAAATAAAAAAAATTGGAACAGAAAATGATCACAAAAGGTAATATATAAATATACTTTATATATATAGAGGGTGTTGCAAGTTGTATGTCAAACAGATTATGACACATGACAATCTAAACAGATGATAATTTAGATAAATAGTTTATTAAATAGTCTTTAATAAAATATAAAATACATATTTGTAAAACTGTTTTTGATTATGATTTGTGTATAAAAAAAAAATTGCAAATTCTTGCATAATTTTGGTCTTGCGCTAAATACTTAAAGAAGATAATTTCGATTAAAGAAATATCGTCATTTCGTTATCTCAACGGTGGTCACAAGACCAAAATCAGCTGCAAGGAAAAAACAAATAAAAATTGAAGAAGTGCAAACAGTAGTCAGTATTTGTGAAACGTAAAAAACGTTTAATTTTGCCATTTTAAAATAAGACAAATTTGGAAATAAGTAAAAAATGGCTGGTGTAAAAGATCTAATGTGCATGCCTGATGAAAATATTGATATGATTGCTGCTACATCAATGTTGCAACAACAGGCTGGTGAAATACGTAATAAGTCGATTAATTGGGCATCTTACATGCAATCACAAATGATTTCATCCGAAGATTATCAGTGCATAAGTGCCCTAGATGCATCTAAAGCGGCTTATATGCAATCGCATCCACCTCAAGCTGTTAAAACATTCTTAAATTTATTATCTCACGTTTCCAAGGATGCTACAATTCAATACATATTAGTTATGATAGATGATTTATTGCAAGAAGATCGCAGTCGCGTTGATTATTTTCATGATTATGCCACCAAAAGAAAGGAATGCATTTGGGGGCCGTTTTTAAATTTATTAAATCGTCAAGATGGTTTTATAATTCATATGTCTTCCAGAATTTTAGCAAAATTGGCGTGTTGGGGTCGAGAAAAAATGCCCAAATCTGATTTGAATTTCTATTTACAATTTTTAAAAGATCAACTTACTACTCATGTAAGTTTTTGATTATGTGATTTACCTTCATATATCTTTATTATAGAGCTATTGATATATATCGGAAGCACTTCTAATGATCTCTAGTAGTATTGATTTATATATAAGATCGAGATATGTGCCTACGTAATGAATGCGCTTAGTTAAGCCTTAAAAATTTATAGACTATATATTTTTATTAGCTTTATGTGTCTTACGATTTTTCAAAGTATGTAGATTTATATCCTACATTACTTCTATGGTACACTAAGCTTATGGAAAATGGAAATGTTTGTAATACACCCGGAAGGATTTTGGATAGGCCGTATATCAATCGGTTTACAGTCACCTTCACTTTACTCTCTCTAGACAATAAGTTTATCATCAAACTACATGTGTGAATTTCCTTAGATACCTTTTGAAATTTGATGTACCTGGTTAAATTTTTGGCCATGGGCGAAACTTTTTGAAAATGTTTAGAATGGGACCATTTTCCCGTAGAATGACTTTTTCCAAAGAAAGTCAGTGTAAGGTAAATTATAACAACTTTGCAATATAGTTTAACAAGAATTGGTATATTGTTGCATCTTGCCAGTATATAATGGCAATAAATGCACCAAATTTAGTCCAAATCCGTCCATACCGTATTTCTCAAATAATTTAAATTATTTTCACTTCATCATTTATTCACTTCGTTTTTTTACTCAGGTAAAGTGTAAGGTATTTAATAGTCGGCCATAACAGATGATAAATGTCTTGTTTATTATTTTATGAATAACGCATTATGTGTAATGATTGAATGAATGAAATGATCGAAGACGAGAACTAAACTATTCTAATACTTCGTAATGTTTGATGATTGTGCTTAAATTGTTTCCATTTTTTAATGGATGTTGTAGGTGGTGAATGCTAGAATTCAATCTAGAATAAAATCTATTAGATTTAAGCCTTAGACATTTTGTTAAACTTTAATAACAAATGAAAGAGATGGTAGACGTATATAACGGTACATGATGTTCGTTACAAACTTTATCTCTTCGTTGGCCTTTTAGATATTGCATACATTTCGGTAAAATGAATGGTACCTTTAAAAATTATTACTTAAATTAATCAGAGGTATTATTAAAATTGCCAGCTTTAATTGAATTTTATAAAATTGTATATTTTAGAGCATAACAATTTATAGAATTAAATTGTTTGCTTTTCTTGCATATATTTATGCTTGTAACCAAAGCTGCTTGTATATTGTACATATATGTATGCGTATATGTGTTTGTCTGTATGTTTGTAGTGTAAAACATATTTAAAGGAAATAAAGGAACGGGCAATGTCCATATCAACAATTATAATATATTCAAATCAAGATCATAGCAGTCAACATATGCATCATCATCATCATCATGGTGCTCATAGTCGTCATAATCAAAATCAAATGTCAAATCAAAATCATGAATTAAATATCAATGAGGCTAATTATCGTGGTGATTGTAGCGGTGGCGGAGAGCAAGCTGCTACTTTAAATAATACAATATTGGTCCCGGTAGTATAATTATCCTGAAAGGGCTTCTTCGTTGCGAAATATTATTATTATTATCCGCCTTTATATATTTATATATACATATTTTTTTTTGGTTTGAAATTGCTTAAAATGTTATGCCACAAATCTCTAACTCGAAGGCATGCATTTGATTGTTTGTGACTGATTTTTTCTAAATGTCCCATTAACTTGACTAATTAACCTTCTCTTAGCTCAGAATGTTTATGTTTATTAATTAATATACATGTAAATATATTTTTGCATAGTATTTTTATTCATACGGAATTATAATGACAAAATAAAATTTGTTTGTTTTTTTTTTTTTACTAAAATTTAAAAAAATTAGGCGAACGAATACATTCAATCCGTGGCACGTTGCTTACAAATGATGTTACGTGTTGATGAGTATCGTTTTGCGTTTGTTAGTGTTGATGGCATTAGCACTCTGATACGTATTCTATCGTCACGAGTTAATTTTCAAGTTCAATATCAACTTATCTTTTGCTTATGGGTATTAACATTTAATCCGCTATTGGCAACAAAAATGAATAAATTTAGTGTTATACCGATTTTAGCTGATATTCTTAATGATTGTGCCAAGGAAAAGGTAATCTTATTATCCATATGCCTCTACCATTTTATTGGCATTCTCAACATTAATTGTACTGGATTTCAAAGGCATTAATACAACTTTTATGTATGTCTCTGTGATCAAATATTAGGTAACACGTATTATATTAGCTGTATTTCGTAATTTAATTGAAAAGCCAACAGATCCACAAGTATCTAAAGAGCATTGTATTGCTATGGTCCAAAGTAAAGTACTAAAACAATTATCGATATTAGAGCAACGACGTTTCGATGATGAAGATATAGCGGCTGATGTTGAATTTCTTACTGCACGTTTACAAAATTCTGTACAAGATCTTAGTTCATTTGATGAATATGCCACAGAATTACGTAGTGCCCGTTTAGAATGGTCTCCGGTACATAAATCGGCGAAATTTTGGCGTGAAAATGCTCATCGTTTAAATGAGAAAAATTATGAATTATTACGTATTTTAGTGCATCTATTGGAAACATCAAGAGACTCACTTATATTATCTGTGGCTTGCTTTGATATTGGTGAATATGTTCGCCATTATCCCAGAGGAAAACATGTTTTAGAACAATTGGGTGGTAAACAAATTGTGATGCAGTTATTGGGACATGATGATCCCAATGTACGTTACGAAGCTTTATTAGCTGTACAAAAATTAATGGTACACAATTGGTGAGTTACTACTTATATATAAAATATTTATATGATGTACATGATGTTATGTCATTGTTTCTTCAATATTTTTTTTATAAAGAAATTATGAAGAATGATTGTAATAATATTTATAACAAAATGTATGCCCAGTCTAAATGAGTGTTTATTTTTTTTAGGGAATATTTGGGTAAACAACTTGAAAAAGATAATGAAAATCAAAAACCAGGATCAGCACCCATTACTGGCAAAGCTTAATTCGCTTAATTCATTTAATTTGTATATTAATTATCTATTATTATTATTATTATACACAATTTTATGCAATGTTTATGAAGCAAAAATAGATAGAAATATTAATATTTCACTGTTGAAAATGATTACTTAAATTTATGTAAACATTAAAATTTTTAATAAACTTCAATAGCGCAATAATATTTGTGGATATTTATTCATTTATGCATCATACATCAACATTTAAGAGCTACTTAAATTTTATATAATATACCAAGAATTTTTATGTATCGTATTTACAATTTCTGGATCTCAAAGTTCTAAATACCAAGAATTAGAAGTGGAGATATAATCATAAATTCTTCGATTAATCGATTATCCTTTGACAATAGAAATGGTGCTCTGCAATAATTTAAATAATGAAAAATAATGAAATGGTGTAATTGGAGACGATTCTTAAAAAATCATTTAAGGTGATTGAAAAGTTAATTGATGCAATTACAAATTATGGAATTAAAAAGATGATAATTTTCGAATAATTTACATAGTTGGTTTGTGTGGGACGAAATTCAAGCCACGAAAGAGTTTGGATCATATTCGATACACATGGTACTTAAAATTTACTTAAAATACTTTCAAAATGTTGAGTTTTTTTTGGGCAAAAAATTGTTTTATGAAAAATGATCGTAAAAATGGATCAAAGCGGATCTGAAGCAGCTTTCATTTGTAACTTGATAATAAATTTACATGAATAGATATCAGGCGTACAAATTGATTTAATTGTAATCAGAAATGAATGTTGATTAGATCGATAATAAAAGCCCTTCTGGATGCTACAAATTGGATGTACAAACTTATAATACCCTGGATTTTAACAAGTGATGTAGAATAGAATCATAATAGCCACATTATTTTGTAAGAAAAAATTACTTTTTTCCGCAATTCCGCGGCAGTAATCTCAAAAAATTTTAAAATAATATTGTGAACATAAAAGAATTTGAAATTGTAGTGAAGTTATTGTGGTAAATAAGATGTGATTTTGAAATACCGTAAAACACAAGCTTAGAAAAGAAAGCTTCAGCTGGTGATACGCAAAAGGGAACTAAATTTTACCCCCAATTTTAATATTTTGTATTTACAAGTTATTATTTTAGATAGAATTTAAGAAAGTAAAATAAGCGTAAATATTATAATCAATGGGAAGAAAATAAAATTATATGATAAACGACTGAAGTGGAAAGTTAAGTTTGTGTGTTCAAGTGATGACTAAACGATTACGCTTGAAATTTTCATAAAAAAATTATTTAAATTAATCCATTCAATTAATGTTTAATGGCCCGTGCTTTTATTAAAATAAATATAATAGTAAAATACGCATTTGCAGTTTGAAAAGCACAATTAAATTAAAATTCAAAAAAAAGTACTGTTTCCATTTTATGCTAAATAAAATTGCCAATTTATCACATAAGAATAAAAAGAATGTTACATATTTTTTTTTTGGGTAAATTATAATTTTTCATTAAATATTAATTGATATTGTTATATTTAAGTACTTTTATTAATTATTTATTGAAATCTTTTCATATATTTTTTTCGATTGTTTTAAGTAAAACGTTTGCAATTTTCCTTTTCATATTTAATATTTAACTAAAATTGGCCTACGACGATAAAAGTATACTTTGAAATAATAATAATTTAGAAAAATTCGGTTAAAACAAAAACAAATATAAAATAATAATATAAATATTGCAATGCAATAACAATAACGAAAAAAATGAAGCAGCTGGTGAATTTTTTTGTCAAATTAAAACCAAAAACTGTTATTTTTTATTTTCTGTTTTTTTTTTTTGCATTTTTGTTTTATTTTTGGGCTTAGAGTAAACTCCTTTTATGAACCAATCATATTGAACTTATAAATTAAGAACACGAAAGTGTTTAGAACCATTGATATAACTTAAATTAAAGTGCCTTGTAGAACTTTATTTTGTTCTCAACTAAATTAAATAAATTTATTTGTGTCCTAATAACTTATTTACTTGACATCATTGATGCTACTATTGGTTGATGCGATATGCACTTATTTTTGCTTTTTTTGTTTTCTTTTTTTGCTTGTTTGTTTCTGGATACTGTAATTTATCTATTTTGTGGCTTGTTTTAAATAAGCTATCAAATCACCACGCTCATTGGGCTTTTTCAGACCAGCGAATATCATCTTTGTACCGGGTATATATTTTTTTGGATTCTCCAAGTATTCGAATAGTGTATCTTCATTCCAAGTAATACCTTTCGATTTGTTAGCATCTGTATAAGAGAAACCTGGTGCTTGACCCGTTTTACGACCGAATAATCCATGTAAATTTGGGCCAACTTTATGCTTGCCACCAGCTTCTACTGTATGACATTGAGCGCATCGTTGAACAAAAAGTTTTTTACCTTTTTCAACATCACCAGCTGGAACGCCCATATTTTATTATTATCACTTTGCCTTTCCTTTCTCTTTGAAAAATCAAGCGATCAATCTAAATCACAAGAAACAAGAAACAAGAAACAAGAAACAAGAAACAGTAAAAGAAATTAATTAAAGGGTAAGAATAAAATATCCACAAACGTAAATTACAAAAGATAAAAATTTTTACTTGTAATTTTATACAAGTTCACTTTCAAAAGGTCAAATAATAATAAATAAGTTCATAATACAGACAAAGCTCGAATCTATGGACATAAATTAATATATTGATTACGCGATAAAATGTTTTAAAATGTGTAGAAAGAAAATATCGTTGCGTAAGTCATGATAAATATATTTGATAGTTATAACATTTTACATTAACGTAAATAAGTGAAATTTTCAATCAGTTAATTATGGCTAACCTTTAAATACTCTACTTTCAATTCAGCTCATATAATTGCTAGTGAAAAGTCAAGAAAGTAAATTACAAAATAACAATAAAATTGCAATTTATTATTATTATTAGATCATCAAGTATGAAATTCGGCTCATATAATACAATACAATACGGTACAATAAAATGAAACTCAAATCACAATTTAGTAACAAGCAAAAAGCACGTAGAAATAGACGATACTCTACAAAATAATGGTGTAGGGTGCAAATTATTAAAACTTGATGTGAAACAACCACGTGTTAGAAGTTTGAATTAAAGCATATTTTCATGATCAAGGAAATGTAAAAATGCATATATTTATAAATGTGTGTGTGTGTAGTACGCTTTACTACCAAAAACCACTTGTTTTTTCTTTTTAACAATTAAAAATTTCATTGTCAATAAATTTTATAAGATTACAAAAATTCGCCCCTTTCTTGGCATTATAAACTCATTCGTATACTCATTCTACATTCTTACGCAATGTAAAATATTCTTTACGTTAAATATAGTTGAGGTTTGTTTTCTTTGCGTTGTTTTTCGTTTATTTTGTATACTTTGTATGCAATTATATTATTTTGGTATGACATTGGCATTAATATTATGTAATGCTCATTGTTCAATAGTAAACGCATTAAAAAAAAAATAACAATTTTATTATTATGGCATTTTCACAACTATGTAACTACACTGTAATTACATCCCGCTTTACTTACTCTCATTGATAAATTATTATTATTAAAATTATTATATTTTTTCATTAGTATTATTATTATTATTATTATACTCTTCCTTTTAAATAAATAAATTTGGTCTTTTATTTTTTTATTATTACTATTTTTTTTTTAGTATAATTTCTGAGTAAATTTAATTTTATTACTAAACGAATACTTACGTATAATGCGTTAGATACAAATCGACTAAATGATTACGTTATTGAATGAATTGAATGTATAGTAGGAAGAAGTAAACTATTATATGGGGAATTTAGGTCATATAGCACAATCCACGATAAGTATTTCATTGCAAATATACCGAAAGGTTAATAACTAAACTTAAATAAATGTTTCAATATACCTATGATAGAGAAATGTACGCTATTATCAGCTAACTCTTTAGCAACATGTCTAATATAAATGAGGCAATTTTGATGGCATTGCCATAGTGAAAAAATTCAAATATACTGTAAAGATGAATCATCCGAAGAGTAATTAAACGATCGCTAGTTTATCGACGATCGTGAATGGAAGAATTGAGAAGGATAGCAAAGACATTTACTTTTTATGATATATATAAGTAAGTATGCAAATTTTATTGTTTTGTCTATGTAGTTCTATTGTATTCGGTAGCCAAAATATTATATAGTTTGAAAGTTGCTGCATAATATCGCCTTACCGACAAAAACAGCTTTATCTACCTTTGTCTAGTTATTATATTTCTAGGTAAGCGTTAATCCGCATTATATCTAAGACTCTCTATACTACAGTATTCCCTATCACTCAAAGAGAACAATTCAAATGTCAACTGAAATAGATTTGTTGCTTAACTTTAGTCGGTATCTACATTCGACTTGAATTTGTCAATGTTTATAAACAAATCTCATACATTTTCGCAATATAAATATTTTTTTCTTTCATCATTATATTTAGCCCCTAATATGCTTATGCGTATTGTACAATGTTTTTTCACATTTATATGAACAAAATAAAGTGAACAATATTAAATCATATTAAATTCATTTATTATAAACATTTATGCTTGCAAATTTGCACAAAATCTAGAGCATTTAAAAGGTGGCATCTCATGGCAGTATATTCCTATGGATCAAAAATTAGCAAAAATGTATAAGCGCCCATATATCGCGCATACATATGAATCACTTTCTATAACACTAATAATAGTAAAAAGGGCCAAAGAACAAGGCTAGTCAAAACATTGCACCATTTATAGCACCTAATTTTATCATTTTCAATGTAAAGGATGAATCTACATGAAAACTTCAAAATTTACTAAAAATTACTCAAGGCAACAATAATTTACATAGCCGAACATTTCATATAAGCAAATGAAATTAAATAATTCGACACACACACATTTAGTCTAATTCTCATCGGCTTCCATTGTTTCTGCCCTTGACTCTTGAAGTTAAAATTAATTATTAAATTTTTTTGAATCAGCAGCAAATACTTCTTGACTGTCATCATGAATTTAGAGAATAACATCAAATCAAGATTTATAAAATTTTTGTGTGATTTCTTGTACATCTTAACAAAGTTTGTGTACTCTCAGTGAATACGGCAAATCTGAAGGACTTGCTTTTTTCGTAATTCTACAATTTTCAGTCAAATCTGTTAAAAAAAAAATAGTTAATTGTTAAATTTGTTATTTCTTTTGTAGGTTGTTTTTATAATGACTACAAATTTAATATATCAAAGCCGAAAAAGCCAAAGTATCCATGTCGCATGCGAATATACTCATAAGAAGCCTATTTCAATTAAAAAATTTCCCTTCGAATTATTCCAGACATCTAATAAATTAAAAGAATGTTCCATCTAATGCGTTTTCTAAATAAATAAGTCTGGAAGATGGTGAAAGAAGCACTTTTTTATATGGATCATACTGAGGTGGAGTTGTACGCATTTTTGATTAGTATCAAAATCTACATTGATCTATGTATAAATGCCCATTGGGCCGTCCGTAGTAAACATCTGATGTTGCTTTATATGATAAACATTTGATGTTGAAGCAAAGAACCCGCCATAGAAAAACTTTTAGTGTTTTTTAAGCAAAAATTTGAGACTCTTCACACCAAAATTATTAATTGTAGACAATCAAAATATTCTACAGCTGTTCAAGCTAAAACCACAGTAAAGCGGCCACTTCGATTCACTTATGTTTCTCAATCATTCTTCTTCTTACAAAATTTAATGCAGTATTTGACTGAAGCACATTTCAAATATAAATTTTCTACGTTTTTATGAATAATGCAAGGGCTAAATAAAAGTAAAAGACCCGAAATAGGAAAATAGAAGACCTAATGCTTATTAATTAATTTACTTTCATGAATATATTGCATGTTCTTATACCCTACACCATGTATGGTGCAAGGTATTATAAGTTTGTACAGATGTTTGGATCTACCTTTAATTATACCATTCAACTTTTGCCATCCGCTCATCTAACACAATTTTTGAGGCATTTTCATAATATACGGTATATTTTGATGAATTTTGATTTGGTTAGAATGGAACCATATTATCAACGCCAAAACAAAAAATATGAAATTTCGTATAGTTTTTTTTTTTGCTAAAATTGAAAAATAAAAGTAATTTGACGTATTAAATATATTTGTGGCAAATTTACTTTTAGATGAGTTCAGTTTTCTTAGACCCCTTCCCGTACGTGCCTTTCACTTCAATCACTTGAAGGTGAATATTTTTTACCGCCCTATGAATAAGATTTTTATCATCTTTGTTTACTAAAGCAGAAATTTCAGCCTCCCTCGATTGCTACAAAATTTTTCGATATATATAATGGAATTTGTATAGAATTTATGTAAAAGGGTACAAAATCACAAATTTTTTGAATTGAAAAAAGAGATGTCCTTAGTTTAGGCTGTATTGTGGGTATGTGTTGATTCGATCCAATTTCACTGTCGACTAGCGAACATGAACTCTCAATGTACCTACCAAAACTGAACGGCGTATGGTAATTTGATTGATTTGGAGACTTCTGATGACATTACAAAGAGATTTACAAGAATGTTTAATCTTAAAAATTCTTGGACGATACTCTTTATCAACAATATTGTTTTTTATTTGTTCTCACAAGTCCCTCTAAAATTAGACATATTTATACTTGCGCAGAATAGAACAGAAAGCGTCCTTGAAAAATGCAAAAAACTCAAACAAAAGCATCAATTCAAAATTTAAGCATACGTGACGAAAACTACATCTCTATATCTTTATAGTAAAATATACAAAATTAATGTCTAGTTAATGTTCATGAAACATGGAATATTTTTATTTATGTCAATACATAATAATTAAAGCGAAAGAAATATTACTTTGATTATATTATTTTGGATTCTTTAGATAAGCTATTAAATCAGCTCTTTCTTCGGGCTTTTTAAGTCCAGCGAATACCATTTTTGTGCCAGGAATATATTTTTTGGGATTTTCTAAATATTCAAAGAGCGTATTGTCATTCCAAGTGACACCTTTGTTCTTATTAGCATCAGAATAATTGTAACCAGCCGCTGTTCCACTTTTACGCCCAATAATTCCACCCAAATTTGGCCCAACTTTATGCTTACCACCAGGTTCTGCGGTATGACATTGAGCGCATTTTTGAATGAAAATCTTTTTTCCATTTTCAGCATTACCGTCCGGTATAGGCATTGTGAAGGTATATCTACAAATTGATGAGAAAATTAATTTTGATCAAATATAATATTTTTGTATACGCTTTAAAAAATGATATATAAACAAAAAATAATACAATTATTAAAAGTGCCCCTGTCAGTCTGTATTTCTAATTTTTAAATATATGATGAAAATGAAACGATTACTTCTTCTTATATGTTCATACTACTTCAATAATTGAGAACTTATTGTACAAGTAAATTTAACAACATCAAATTCAGAATGAAACGTATTTTTCTACGTGACGAATCAAGTTTTAGAAACAATAAAGTTAGAAATGAAATGAAACAATGAAATGAAACGTATAGTTTGGAAAATATTATTTATTAATTTCGTATAATATAAATAGAGTTATTTATTTATGTATTTTCCTATGATTCAATACCTCTCATATAAAAGCAATTCGATATAGTGAATTTATTTGACAGGTGTATTTTCTTCGTCTTATTAGTTAAATACAAATGTTGGCTAAAAGATTCTTAATGGAGCATTCTCGGAGCACTGCGCAGTATTTTCTAAGTGGTAAGGAATTAATCATTAATAGTGGAAAGTGTATGTGCTCTTGATGGTCATTTCTCCTTTGCACAAAGACGGCCTGAATGTTTTGTCTACACAGGATCATATATCTGTTATTCAGCCTTACACTGTGCTTTTTTCATGCAGGTTTATTATATGATGCTAGAAGAATGATCCATACGGTAGTTTTGCATATAAATATTAAATTTTTTTGGAAAGCACAAGAAATGAGTTTCTGCAAAAAAGAAACTGTAAAAACTTTTGCAAAAATTTTATAATTGATATCAGCGCATGCAATTTGCTAACTTCGCGTAAAATTCAATATGAGCATATCACATATTAAATATCAGAGACATCAAAATATATGTTTTAATATCTTTGATATTTTCTTATATATTATAAAAGTCTAGATAATATTGCAAGTTAAATTGAAGTAATTTATTACGATATTGTTAAACGGAATATTTTTTATATATTTATCGTTTCGTGTTGTACTTTTGGTAAAAATGGAGAATAAAAAACTAAATGTCGAATCTTTAGTCTTAAAAACCAAGATTAAGCTAACATCTACGCCCATAACAAATTATAGAGCACCTTCGATGGCATCTAGTGATTTTATTGAATGGAACTTCTTTCCTTGGATGCGTGTCTATCGATTCGCTACATTGTTAAATCGAACTGAATAAAAATTTATTAGAATATGTACACGGTAAGTAGTAAAATTGAATTAACGGTTAATTATTTTACATGCTGCTCACATATGACGTCAATATTCTTGCCTCCTAATTACATTAGATAACATCAAATGTAGCAAAATAGAATGGTTTAGATATGTAGTTTAAGATATTTCGTTGTTATTTATTTAAAGATTATATATGTATGTATATATTTATATATATCTAGATATGTTTGGGTAATTGCACAAAATGTAGTTGAATATACAAGAAAGGGATACGCACACAATTAAAATATATTATAAAAAAAAAGCTTATATAACAATAGAAACATACATATATACGATACGGTGAGGTCATTTTATCTTTTCATAATATGCTCCCTTGTCCACTTTTATTTGCCATTTTGTTTTATAGTGTTGTTATTATTATTGGTCATGCCACTGTTAACATTGAGATTTTTAATTTTTTTAAGATGCGCAACAATGAAGGTCGAATTGTGGTTTATAAGTGATGTTGGTGTTGTTATTATTGCTGATGGTGTTGTCGGTCTTGTTGCTCTTGGTACTGCTTTATTAGAATTTTTGTAATTACACATACGTTCATCGGAACCATCTGGGCAATCGATTTTCTACAAATATAAATAGTGTGAAATGAATAAGTGAATTCCATGTTACACAATTTCATTTAGAAATTTCATTTTTTTTTTTTTTTTTTTGGTATAAATATATTCCACCAATTACTTTATCACAAAGATCATCAACTGTTATACATTTGCCACTAATGCAACGCAATTGATGAGGTAAACATGTTGTAACATGATGTTTATATAAATCTCTTGACAATGATTGATTAGGAGTAGTACTAGTAGTAGTAGTTGTAACATTGGTTGGCAGGACAGAAAGTGTAATATTATACTTATTCTTATTATTAGCTGCAAAGAATTTCGGTTGATTCTCTGAGTCACTTGTTATCATAATCTCTTTGCCATCATGGAAATTTACTAAACAAAAAAATTAATATTAAATAATTGATTTTATATCATTATTGTGATCATGTAATGATCATTTTCATCTTAAATGCCAACACTTACCAAAACCATGAAATTTGTCATTTTGTGTTGTGGTGATAGTAGATATATCTGCTTTGTATGGATGGGAAGCGGTGCGACTTAATGTATAAATAAGCGATTTATTATTTGTTTGATTCGGTAATAAATATGAATATAAATATGGAAATGTATGTGTATTAAGTGTGTAGTAATTTTTCATATTTATGTTAAATTTTAGATGATCATTATCGCCAGTAGTAGTATTGCAATCGTCCTCATCGCTGCCATCAGTACAATCATTGTTATGATCGCAACGTCCCGTAGCCGGTATACATTTGTCATTTGATTTACAACGGTACTCCTCAACTTGATCACATATTAAGCATTGACTTTCATCCTCGCCAGATGTACAATCTTTAATATTATCACACTGCCATTGTTGCGGTATACAAGAATGATCATAACATTGAAATTCATTGTTATAACAGAAATTTTTCCTTTTGGTTGGATCATCACATCGATGTAGATCATTTGAATCTGGATATAAGTTACAATCAAATATGGCCGTTAATATATCGGAATTGGCAATTACTACTGAGCAATCTTCCAATATAGCTACGTAAGTAGAATAATATAAATAAGTATGTATATGTTTTATTTTAGAGATAGTTAAAATGTCAACAAAAAAAGTAATCAATAATTAATAGATAAGATTTAATAACCTTTACAGATTCTTCGACATGGTGGTAGAATGCCAATAGTTGCAGAACGGCATTCAGGCTCCAAAAATATACATAAAAACTCTAATGAACGGTGCGAACAATTCGATTCGATTAGCATTTGATAATCATTTATTTCGTCCATGTTTAATTGAATAGAGGAATTATAAGTTAAATCGTAATCTAAAACACCGCGACACATATCTAACGATGTCGAATAACAACCATTTTCTTGCGTTACGCCTCTATCAAGTTCTAATGCATTAACATCATTTTGTTGATTATGCTGTTTGTACTGCTGGTGATACTGCTGCTGCTCTGCTTCTTGTTGTTGCTTTTGTTGCCGTTGTTGTTGTTGTTGTTGCTTCCGCTGCTGCTGCTGCTGCTGCTGCTGCTGCTGCTTTCAATTGTGGTATAGTAGGATATACTTTTACAATTGTAGTATGACGGCTATTTGCAACAGTTGTCTCTACATTCGTATACGATCTCTGACGAAAGATTTTTTTTTATTGTTGAAAAGTAAAAGAAAATGTAGTAATAAAAATGTATAAATTATTATTATTTTTTGTGTTGTATGTTTGTGCGTAATAAAATAGCAAAAGCAACTTACTACATTAAATAATTTCATAGTACGTTCATCATCTTCAATGGGAATACCGAAACTATTTTGATGGCCTGAAGTGAATCTTGTGAATTTTAATGGTACTTGAGCAGCTTCAGCAGATAATGATGTTACAATTTCTTTCTCATTTGCATTATCATCTTCCCATTTCAGAAAACTATTTGAAAAATGCGATGAATATGTGGTGCCATTATTCGGATCATTCGATACCACTTTCGATACACCATTATTCTTTGTCAATGTTCTATTTAATGCTTTTAAAATAGTAGATGGAATCGTAGTTGTTCGATTGCTTGTTATTCTACTTGTATTTATTGGATATTTCATATTTTCAATATGACGAATAATTAGATTTTTGTCGGCTGTAATCGCATTGTAGACTTCTTTGCGCGATTCTAAATAATATTTTCGAACAAAATCGACATTGTTAAGCCAAATGTAATAAACACTAATGCTTAAGAAAATTAATCCAAATGTTAATAAGATGACAAGAAATTGATATCTCTGCCATTTACAACAATTATTTATATAATTTGCAATTGACGATGTTAACGATGATAATGATGATGGTAATGATGATGATGATGTTAATGGTGATGATGTTATTAGAGCATTTGGTGGATGTTTGCCGCAAAAATTACTATCACATATATTTATATTATTATTTTTATATTCTGCTTTACATTTTTCCGCATTCGATACATTATCTTGTTGATATTGATGCGTATAATGATGCGATTCAATATTATGTACAATTTGTTGTAATGTAGGCACATTTTCGGAACAAATATTTTTATTATTATTATTATTATTATTATTATTATTATTATTATTATTATTAGGTTTACATGAATCTGTTGTGTACTTAAATGTTTTCTGATTAAACCATTTCATTGGTATTCCGTTTAGATTGATTTGTTCCAAATTTTTACGCATTTTGTAACGGCAACTTTCATTCTAATTTACAAAATAACAAACAAACAAACAGACAAAACAAAAACTAAAATTATTACAATAATTATAAAATATGCTTTTTAGAGTTAGTATTTTTTTATAAGCAAGAGATAATGCTATTGAGTAGCAAGAATTAAACTAACTTAGCCAATTGGGCCGTTTCTTAAATATCATGCAACAGCATCCTTAATATGCTTAAAGAGTAAATGAACTGAATTGTGTCAATATTATAGCAAAATTTGAGCCATTTATACACTAATTATATCAAGTAAGTGCACCCTATAAAATTTCTCTATATGAACTTTCCATCCAAACTATATTCAATAGAAGTCCTCTTCCAAATAATATTTTAAAATAATAAATTTCATTATAATGATCTAAAATTGCCATTTAAAATTCAACAATAAATTTACATGGACAGATATTATTAGATGGAGAGATAAACTCCAAAGTCGAATTTTTGAGATTTTGAAGGGGATTTGTATCTGGATGTTACAAAGCTCCCTTTCACATATTTATAATATTTTAGCAGATATTAAAATAATGGTTAAATTAATATTTATCTGGAATGATTAGATAAAGTGTAAAATTTGAAGCGAAAGAGAAAAGATTAAAGATGTAAAGGTTTAATCTTTTACGATTAGATTTTTATAAGATTCTAAAAGTAGAAAGCACCGAGAGGTATATCACATGTTAATTTCAAATATATAACCAAAAATTGATCCTATTAATATTATCATTATGAATATTATTAATATTGTATGCATGTATATACATAAATTTTATCTAGAAATGCCGGTTAAAGAGTTTTGTATCTTTTATAATATATAAATTATGATATATAATATAATATATAAATATAAATCTGTTTTAACTAGATTTATATGCATATATAAATTTTAATAAATTTAATTTTTAATAAATTTATTAAAATTTCTTCTCATACCCTACACTACTTAGAGTATGGCATAATCTTTAGAAGGGTTTGATATCAATCATAATCAATCAAATCATAATAGTGATTATATCACAATGATTTTCCAAATCGATTCAATTCCATCTGTTTGTATGTATATGTGAAACTTTACAATTTCTACAAATTAATTTTCTACATGTACACTGGCTCTTGTCCACTTGAGTTCAGATTAATATACTCTTTGTTCCACTTTCTTTACACAGAATTTCGAAAATTATAATTTTCTTCTTTCACTTTATTTTTGTAATTTCTTGACTTATTCATCATATTACAGCAATATATAGATGAAAAGGGTATTCACAAATCGCTTATAACCATCTCATTTTTTTCATAATTACTTGAATTTTAAATGTTTCAACTCTCTATATTTTATAAGATGTTCAAATTATTAAACATTTACTTTCTCACTATCATTCTGCTTTTTTCTATCTAATACAAAAACCTGATGGATTTACACATGTATATATACATATATATGAAGTTATATATATATATAATATATATATATATATATATATATATATATCTAAATATTCATGTCAATTTATTTAATTAATTTTTTATATTGGATGTCATTGTTATTATTAGAGATGGTCTATGAATATTAAAAGAATATTTACAGGGGCACATATGGAATGTAAACTTTAATAAACGTTATGTTTATATATGCATATATATCTATATACATGTTTACATATATATCTGTATACATGTATATATATATATATATGTATTAAATGTGTACAAAGATTGGTTGCAATATTCTTGGAATGTTACTAGACCAGATTTGATATTGTACTTACATACATACATACATAACATATCTTTGTGTATGTGTATATATATATATGTGCGTGTGTTTATATGTGTGCTAATAATATTTTGTGGTGATGCTGGTTATAAAGTAGCTAACATTTTAATAAGTCGTATTACCAAATACATATTCTGCCTTAAAATAATCTGAAGTTCCAAATAATATTTAAAATTGAGAATTTATGAAAATTATATTGCGCTAATGTTAATAAGGTTGCGGTTATCAACCATAATATATATTTATAATAACAATAGATTTATTTCAGAACATTCAAAACATTTCTTTGCATCAAAATTTTTACTTTTCATTTTGATAATGTTTTTTTTTATTTTTTACTCTAATAAAAAACAACAAAATTTTAACCAAAAACCAAAAAAAAAAAAAACAAACAAATTATAATAATCATAATAACTGAAAAAACTTAAACAGATGCCAAACGGCAAAAGCAAAATTGAAAATTATCAAAATGGGGTTTTTTTTTGTTTTTGTTTTTTTTTCTTTTTCTTTCTTTTTTTAAGCTTAAAACAATTATGTTAAGTATTTCGCAAATTTTATGTAGTAAGTCGAAATTATTTTACATAATTTGAAATGTTTACGGTTTGATTAATTTTAATACCGTTAATTAATTTGTTCACATTATCGTGCAGATTTAGATGTTACGCACAACATTTTCTTTTTTTTTAAATGCTCCAGTGAAACAAAATCAACTGAATCATATTTAAAGTAACTCACAACTAATTTAAAGTTCACCTTAGACTCTGTTGTTAACTCTTGTTTTTGTTTGTTTGTTGTTTTGCCCCCCCCCCCCCCCCTCCCTACCATTATGTTAATCGAATTCTCGATTTGAGTTCGTTTCTTGAAATAACAAAAAAAACGAATACAATAAAAAAAAGAAAGAAACAAGTTGGAAATTATACTTGGCTGGAGACAAATCTTGGTTACCCACCACTAATACATGACCAAATAGAATCTGATTCAGGTTTTTAGGTGTAAATAGAAAACGTCAACATAAAGACATGCAAACTGGATATTGTATAATTTCATATAGGCGTACCCGATCTGTATCATTTTTGAATAGGCATTGTAAATCAATAGCCTCCCTATTTGTGTCAAATTTTAGCTTTCTATCTTTAGGAGTTTGCAGATGATGCGCAAAAAATTATCAAATTAGGTTTAAAAAAAATGAGATGTTCTCAGTTTATGTTACAATGTGGCCGTGTCCTTTGACCAATTTTACCCATTTTCAATTCCAATATGTATGCAAGAACTTCCAATGATTGCGCCAAATTTAAACTTGATATATAAAATTTTATGGCCAGGAGAATGCTTACAACAGACTAACGCACAAACGGACGGGCGGACGGACGGACAGATATTTCTAAATCGATTCATAATTTGATGACTATCAAGAATATCAACGCTTTCTTCTAGGAAGGAAGCGTTACAAACATAATAACAAAGTAAATATACTCCTAACCTCTGGTTAGAAGTATATTTACAAAATTAAAAAAATATTATAAACGATAGAAATCGACTATTAAATCATCTACATCGCATGTCAATACTTTATATAATTTAATTACTTAATTTAAAAGCAATTACTTACTGAATTACTTAAGGTAATGAAGGAAATGAAGAGTACGAATGGAATGAAAGGAATGAATTCTTTGGAGATATTCTTTTTTTTAACTTAGAGCCTTAAAAATGCATCGATTCGCTGAAAAGATTTTCTTTATACATTTGCATCATTTTGATTCAAATTGTTTAAACGTATTTGATTCGCTTTGATCAACATATTTACCACTTATCAAATTATTGTATTGTAATGCATTCTAAATAGGGCGTTATAAAAACCCCCATAAAAGTTCTACTCTAAAAGGCAGATTATTAAAAGTTACACGGGCAGAATTCTGTGTGTACTGGTAAATAGCCTTAAATGCTTCCATTAATACAGATAGATCGTTTTAATAACAGATGTGTTCATCTTAAAGCTTTCAGTGTGTTACGTACAACAGAATTAATCTAATTGATGTTGGTTATTAAAAAAAAGAGGGAAAAAAAGCACCAACAACCATAATAAATGTTTTAGTAATGTAATAAAATATCTTTGTATTCCCACGTTTTGCGACAAGCATGATGCACACTCTGCAGAAAGATGTTTTTGGGTAATCGTAGTTTTTTCTTTCTTTTATGCGTTTTTTTATTTATTTCTTTATTTTATTTTATTTTTTTGAGAAAATAATTCGCAATATCTTCATTCATTATGTGCATATGTATAGGTAATATAAGCATTCATGCACACCTTTGTCCATACATGAATTATCTTAAGCAGAATAAAAATAAATATTCAATACAAATTTTATTCATTTTATTTCGTACTTTCAGTTTGATCTGCCTCTTTATCTCTCTTTCTGCATCTCTTCTTATAAGCTACAAGTCAAAATTAAGAAAAGCAATACAAATACAAATACAAATACAAATTGTACGATTTGTTGACAAAAGATGGGAGATCAAAACATCTTAATTTATATGACATACAAATATCTATATACATATAATTTTGAAAATTACAATTAGAGACATATTGCTGCAACATTATTATGTATATAGACATATTTACACAATTGAATCTAATTTAGCAGCGACTATACGAAAGCGCACATGATCTTATTGATTTGGGAGTAAGGTCTTAATAAAAGGCTAAGCAAAGTGAACGATTCCTGTAATAAATTTTTAGGCAGTAATAGCTCCAGCAACTTCCAGGAAGTTGGACAAGATATTAACTACTTTATGAATAAAATCATTAGAGCCTTAGCTTAAAGTGTTCTTTTCCTAACTTGGAATTAGTACTTTGCATTGGAGGTAACTAGTTTTCTCTATGTAACCGAAGCTGCTGCTAACCTGTAAACCTGCTACCATCAAGAACAATGTAAATCATGTAATATTTTGAAAAGTGTCCTCCCAGTGTCAATGTTCATACTGACGGACGTTTAGATTTTATATACATGGACTTGGAAAAACAACTAAATATTGTACTCTAAATGTTATAATTTCCTTCCAAACTCTAAAACAACAAAAAAAATTTTTACGCAATTTTACGGTACTTTTTGATTAAATTGTCATAATAAAGTACATAACAATCGGTCACAATCGGGACAAACCTAATGAATTTAGTTGTATCATGATAAATTTGGTGAAAACTAGAGCAAAGTCTTACAAAAGAAACAAAAGAAAATGCTCCATGCTTATGTTTTAGATATGTTGAAATAACATTATATAACTTTCTAAACAATATTGCAAACAGTTTTCGGGTTAGTTTTGTACATCTTGATTGATTATAATTCACAATAAATTTTTGTATATGTAAAATAAACAAATTGATATTTTGTTAGAGATGAAACATTACAGTTAATGCACTTGTAAAAAGAGAAGACGAAAAGAGAAAATACACAAATGTGTTGCTACATTATCGTGGTTTTTCGACATATATGCAATCGAAATAAACAGCAGTGGCTGATTTGTATTTCATGCCATTTGTTTGTGCGTTTATCCTAACGAAAATAAAAAAAGTGTCGCGTGTGTGAACGACAAAAGAAAATAAATTTTTATTATTGATAATCTTTTTTTGTTTTATACGATATTTTTAGTACATTTAAGTAAAAGTTTTATATAATTTGTGTATGTATGTTTATGTTTTTGCGTATGCATAAAACGAAAAAATAGAAATGTTTGGAGAAATGAAAATGTTATTCAATATGACAATCACAATTGTTGATATTTTTTACATTCTCCTTATCGTTCATTAATAATTGCGGAAATTGGTAGTTAAGTTAATGACCCACAATTAATGTTATGTATAGCAAAATCATTTCATAAATGAAATGCATGAAATTTTATAAATTTTAATTAACCGCATTATACGATGAACTACAAACATCTAAAGTAGTTACATTTTTGAAGAATTAAAAGATTATGTTGACAATGCCATGTACCTCTTTTGATTTAAGTGAGATAGTATGAATAAAGAAAATAAAAACATAACATCGACGACTGTGAATAATAAATCAAAGAATATTTTGCAAAGAATTAATAATGAAACAAATTGTCATACGAATTGTCAATTAATGTTAATTAATGGGTGAGTGCAAAAATCTAACTACAATTTACAAAGCTTATTCACCTAAATGTTAGAAACGTAATATACGATTCAACCAATTTGGAATGGGTAATTAAATTGATAACTGCCCTACAAAATCCAATTGTAAGATATTTGGAAAAATTGTAGAGAAAAGAAAAAAAGAAAAGATGTATAAATGATATTAAAATATTTGGCAAATTGTATTCGATATCCTATAACAGTGCTGGCGACATGTAGCGTGCATTAATTTCGTCAAGATCTATGTAATATATAAAAGAATTAAAGACTTTTTTTCAGCATTACTTTTCGCGTTAAGTTGTGTACCACCTAACTGGAAACAACAACTGCAGATATTATTTCTTGATACGAACGCTAGCAAGCGCGGCTTACCTGAGATACTTTAAGGATTTCTAAAAAAGTTATCTTCTTTAAATTAATTTATGATTATACTTTCTTTTAAAAAGCGAATCTCAATACTGATTTTAGCGTGTTTTAACTTCCACCAAAATTTCATTCCTCGCAACTGAGAGTTTGCAGAGTTTTCTAATAGAAGAAATTCTCAACTTAAGACAACACGTGTAATGCAGCAAACTCCCCTACTAGCTTACCTCATAGACAGTTGTCTGTATGTCTGTCCTTACGTTATTATAATCAATCTAAAAGTCACAATTATTGATATATAGATCTGTTTTAATCTAAAGACAAAATGACCAAAGGAGCTGGCTTTGCTACTCTTTATACCACTTCTCTTGGCGAAACATTTTACTTTACTTTAAAATGATGCTTTTTGACTCACTTATCATTGTGTCTAATTTACTTAACGCGATGGGAAAGGAAAAACGTAAAGCCAGTAAAAAGTATGTAGTTGGGAAAAATTTTAAAAGTTCCTTGTAGCACACTAAGCAATTATATTTCATGTTATGCTTTTCGGGAATTGTTTTATACAACTTAATTTTTCAAGGACATTTGTCGTACAAATAGCCCCATTCTACTCATATTACATTTTTTTCTTTACCTTTATGCCAGCGAATGTTATTTAAAATATGACCAAAATTTACGGTGGTCAGTTTGGACCGAGGTCAGACAGACCGAACCTTAAAAGCGTTTCAGACACTTATTCTAAGAGGGGGTAACCAATCCCGAGATTCACCTGTTCAACTGGGAGCGGCTCATGAGGTGGTCGTTGGTGTTGCCAGCCATCACGGGGCATCATGAGTAACCAAATCCGACCAAAGATTTAATTTGGTACCACGGGATCACCAATGGTAATATTGAGGTTGGCTTTGTGGGGGCTGTGGTGCGATTATCGCGGGCGTAGCTCGGTTAAACATGCATTTCCCGAATAAAGTGGGTAGTTGGGTAGGCTTATTGAACTAACCAAAAGAAGCCAAGAAGTAATAGGGAGGCCCTAAATCTATGACCTACATACATAAATGCTTATCACAACTTTTCACATATGTCGAACAATTTTTTTCCATAAGATCTTCTTCTTTGAAATTGTCATTTTTATATAAAATAGTCTTGTAGTACTTGAAGTGGTCAATGGACTGATCGACTTAAAAAATTTCTACATGTTTTTCCCTTTATTTTTGATAATATATTTTATAGGGAAATTGCTGTAACGAATAATCAAGCGTACAAGTTTGGTCAATTTCGTAGAAAATCAAATGAGCTTTTCGAGTTATTGGAGCGATTGCAATGTTCACGTTTAGAAGATCAAAGATGTGAATTGCCCAATTATTTCTTACAAGTAAGTTTCTATTAATCAAATTAATAATAATTAACACATAATATTTTTTTCTGAAAAGTTCCAAATAAAGCATAAGAGATGGAAGGGAACATCTTCTTTAGTATTTATTATATCAAAAATGTATAAACGTAAAATGAATAGGTCGATCGCTTAAGGTACGGGTCCAGCATGCAGGTCTAGTGTTATAAATAAAAAAAATAGTTCTACTTTTATGTAAATTAAAAATGGTAAAGTGGTAAAATCTGACGGCAGTTGTATTTATTAAAAAAATCCACAAAATTCAAATGAAATGGTATTATGAGATGCTGAAAATAATATTTCAACGCAACATTATTCCCTATTTTCCGTTTGCCATTTTTTAATTGCTCATTTTTGTTCTCTCATAGAACGTATGAAGAAATATTGTTAGAAAAGTAGAAGAAGAAGAGGAATCATACGAATGCATATGTTTTCTCTGATAGCTTGTTTGTTTATTGTTCGTTGCCCAAAACAAACCCGTCTTTGGAAAGCTTATGCTTTCCTTCATACAAACGATATGTGTGAAGTACATGTATGAAACTTACTGCTGCTGCTGTTGCTACTTTTGATGCTTTTGTTGTTGTTATTCTTACTCTAGTTGTTGTTATTGTTGTGTTATTGTTAATGGTACTGCTATACGTGTATAGAGACATATTCTTTGTTACGTGTTCAAATGACTTAGTCGCTAATGGAATATGTTCAAATTTTAAAGTGCTTTAAATTGGGGACGCGGATAAAATTACATTTGAATTTTATAATAAATATTTACACGTTCAATATACATAAATACATACATATGGACATGTGGACATACAATATAATGGCCCAACAGTGTAAAAAACAGTGTAAAGTGCGTGTATAAAGTACATTTCATTTTATATGGAATGTATATACTTTTACTTCTATATGATGTTTTGCATTTATGTAAATAGAAAAGCAAATATAATTGTTGTTTGTTTTTATTTGTTCATTTATTTTGTTTTGTTTTGTTTTGTTTTTATATATGTACTTTTACTATTAGTACGTTCATAATCAATAGTAGTGAAAATAGTTGCTGCTTCATGTTTTTTATAAGGATGGTAAATGAGAAATGTGTTTTTGAATTATTAGTTTATTATTGGATTATTATTTGTGAAAGTAAGTTGTTCCAGAACAAGTTACAAAATGCCAAATTATTTTTTTCTCTCTTTTTCTTTCAATTTTTCAAATTATACATATTTATACATTTTTTTATGCTTGCATTTATTTTTCTGCAAGTGAGTGTACAACGATTATTTAAATGATGTGATTCAATTGTTAGTGTTATTATTGCTATTATTATTATTATTATTATTAATTATTTATTATTATTATTATTATTTATTATTTGTTGTTGTTGTTGGTGTTAGTGTAAACAAGTGAATGTGTTGTACCATTTTAAATACAATTCGATCGATCAAAAGTGTATAAAAATTAAAAGCGTCTATTTGTAAAATAACTTGTTTATGTTTTATGCTTATTTATTTAAAAAAAATAAAAGTTCGTTTCATTTTTGTTTTTGTTTTGTACTGAAGTTGTTTTTTTTTTTTTTGTGATACAACAGGATACCAAAATCGAGGCAGGCACGAGTATAAAGTCTTTGTTTCATTATTTCACCATTCATTCGAGTTTATATTAAAAATTGCATTTGCAATTTTTTATTAAATGTAAAATTATTGGCTGAATTATTCTTAAGATAATGAGAAATTGAGGCAGGCACGAGTATAAAGTCTTTGTTTCATTATTTCACCATTCATTCGAGTTTATATTAAAAATTGCATTTGCAATTTTTTATTAAATGTAAAATTATTGGCTGAATTATTCTTAAGATAATGAGAAATTGAATTCAATTGAATTAAATAGACTAAAGCGAACTGAACTGAATTGACAAAAGCACCATCTTCATTATCGAAATCAACAAAATTTCTGCCTACAAAGCAAACTTATTTGGCATATACCTCCACTCAACTTTTTAATTGCACATTTAATATTTTAATGTGCTACATATGCGCATACATACGTACATACATACATACATACATACATACATACATACATACATACATACATACATACATACATACATACATATATATTAGGTGCTATAAAAAGCATCTCCGGTTCGTCATTGCAATATTACTTTGGTGCGCATAAAGTTTAATAACTGTCCTCATAGATAATTATGTATTATTCGTGGCTTTGATATAGAGTTACATTGATATGAAACTGGGTGTAATATTTGAAGAAATACTCTCTGATTCTTAAAGCTACAGAAGTGTTAAGAAAAGTGGTAAAATCTGTAGGGAAATTTATACAAATTATGTTGAGATAATGATGTAAGTGAAAGTCAAATTCAGGCATGTTTTGCTCGATTTCATTGCGGAAATTCTATAATACATCAATATGCTTTGGTCGCTAATTTACCTCCAAAAATGGCAAAGGCACCTCTCAAATACTCTACATCACTTTGCCTAATGTGGTTCAAAATTAATGGGATTTCAAGAAAGAAAGAATTACAAATTACTTGAAAGTTATTTGCAAAATGGTTATAAGTTAGGGGGTTCCAAAAATTGACTGATAAAAATTCAATTTAGTAGAGACATTTGTTATGTTAAAATATAGGCCAGTGCAAGTTTTCATTAAAATATATCTTAAAAAAGGTTTGGGAGGGGGTCGCAAGAATGAGTCGATCTAGAACAAATTTAGAATTTAGAACACATTTTGTACTTTTTTCTTATAGAGGGGGGTTTTTTTTAAGAAAGACGTCTATGGGGTGTCTTAGCCAATTTCAATAGGGTTTCTTTCTGGACTAGAATATCATTATTCATTGAAATATCACAAAAATTGCGACCTGTAGTTTGATAACAAATTTACTGGTCCAAAAATCAGGTAGATAAACAGACAGACAAGGTAGGCCTAAATTGAATCAAGAATCAAGAATCAAGAATGGTTATAATGAAGAGGATTCTATCTTAATTACTTTGAGATATTACAAACATCTGAATAAACTAGTTACAATAACGACAATTTTTGCTTACGAATGAACCAAACCGAAAAAGAAAAAAAATGATGAATGGATACTTTTTTGTATCTCCTAATAATGCATATGTAAGGATATATATAAATGTATAAATGTATCACTATAAATTTATTTATATATAACGACGTTATAACATACATTATTTGTTATGGTTGGTTGAAATTGGAATATTTGTTGTTGTGAAAAAGCAGTCAAACAATTATTATATTCGGGCCATAATACAACACAGCAAACACCCATACAAGTTTTTGTTTTGGATGTGTTTTATTTTATTTTATTTTGTTTGCCTGATTTTGCAAAAGCATTAAGTTGATCGGTCGTTTGTAGTGTTAGGTTGATGAAGGTAAGAATCGAGGGTGGATGGGAATGTGTAGGGAATATATAAAGAAAAAACCAAAATGTGCAAAACCTGTTAAACCAGAAAACAAGTAAAAAAAAATAAAACAAAAATAAAATAAAATAAAAAGAAACATTTTGTAATAATGAGTGCAGCAATGTGTGTGTGTGTGTGTGTGTGTGTGCGTGTAATTGTGTGTGTGTTGCTGTAATTTTGAACAATTTTTCAGTTTTTTGTAAAATTTCACAAAAAGGAAATAAATGAAGTAATAACAGTAATGAACAAATTGTGAGTGCGTTACGAAGCCAAAAAAGTAGAGAAAATATGAAAAGCTAAAACGAAAAGGAAATCGAAATAAAAAAGTAAAAGAGGTAAAATATGATAACTAAATACATAAATAAACAATTAAGTTATTAAGTAAAAATAAGAAGAAGAAAACATAGATAATGAAGAAGAAGAAGAAAACAATGAGAGAGAGAGAGAGAGAGGCAGAGAAAATGAGACAACTACAATATAAGTAAATAAAAAAAATGAGAATAAGAAGTAAATAATGACAATAATAATAAGAATTAAAAGAGATAAAAGAGAAACAAAAGCAGCTGGCGAAGGTTGAAAAAAAAAATTCACCTACGATTTCCTCGGTTTTCCTTATAATTTTTTACATCTGTTCGCTACTACCTGAAAATTTTCTTAAACATTTTTCTTGTACTTTTCTTTTTTCGTTTCTTCTTTTTTTTTTTGGATTCCTATTTTGTGTCTTTCTTTTTGTATCTCATCTTTTGTAAATAGAAAATGTAAATAAAAAAGTAAAGAATTATTTTATTGGATTATTGTAAAGTAAATTTCGGTGGAATAAAGAACTGTATTAAAATTTCAAATGACGTGAGTGAAAAGTAGATGAGAAAAAACAAAAACAAAAAAGCGGACGGAAGCGAAAGGAAAAATTTTTAGAAAAGGGCTTTAACAAAAAAGATAAAAAAAAGAAATAAGAACCAAGAAAAAGTGAAAGAAGTAAAGTGCGGAGAACACTTTTATTTAACTAAAAACTAAAGTGGCATTTTACACTGATAGATCTGAACGTCGTTGGATACGACAAGCCGTTATGGGTGTATTAAGATGGCGTGATTTACCTGGACAACGTGACTCTCTAAGGAATAATCATAACCACAACCATAATCATAATCGCAATCATAATCATAATGTTAACACAACCGAAACCGAAACACCTCAAGCTCAAAATATAAATGAGACTAACAATCGTAGATCAGAGGTAAGCAGCTTTATTTATACGATTGATAGATAATTCTATGCAAAAATGCAGAAAACAAAACATTTCGTTAGATGGATGAAAATTCATGAGATGTTATTAAATATTATATATTCTTAGATTTATCTATCTTGCTTATTATTATTGCGCATACTTTTTCAATCATCATCCATTAAAATTGCCACTTCTGTATTATAGAATATTGTAAGATGGTCTTGAAGTCGATCAGTGTAACTTTTTGTTATATTATTTCAGACACATTTTTTGAACCAATAGAAGTTTCTCTATTCGATCCCTCCACTAATGGCGGACCAAATGCACTTATTAACAAGATGCATTCTAATGAAATTTAACATACAGCCCAAACTGGAGTTTTGGCTCAAAATTATAATCATATTCAAAATAATTACATTTTGGATCATTTTTACGGTCATTCTCCACATCTCTCTACTATTCTTATATCTTACACTGCTTGTGGTGCATTTGTATGTTTGGAATATCTGCCAGGTGTTGAGATTATACCAAACAATTAAGAATTACCTTCTGAATTGATTCAAAGGTATTTGTTCAATCATAAGTTGTAAATTTGTTATCAACCGATTGAAAATTCTTCGAATTTTGAAGACCACCACCATTTTGAAGGCCACTCCTCTTAGAAGAGCTTTTCTTTTTAAGGAGATAAGTTGAAAATATCTTAATGAAAAATTGGTGCATTGTTGTATTTTTATATAAAAATATAACAAAATTGATTCAAATTGATCCATTCTAATGATTACTTCCCATTTAACGAATTTTTCTTTCATTTAAAAATTATAAGTTTTTTTAGGTTTCTGTGTTGTAATTCATTCGCTTGATTTTTAAGCCAACGTTTGACTTTTAAACCCACCCCCTTCCCTGGATCTTTTTAAAAGTTTCTTACTTATATTATCTAAACATTTTGCAAAATACTGAAATGCAATACTTATCTTTAAAATTGTCAATAACTTTTAAGATGATTTAAATATGTGTCTTCGAAATAACTACGTATCCAAAAAACGAAAAAAAAACAAATAGGCCAAGTGAAATAACAATTATGAAAAACTTCTACATAATATTATGTCATTCCATTTCCATTATGCATTTGAGATCTGCATTCAAGCTTATGATCTAAATCAAATCAAACAGAAAAGTTTTTTAATGCTTAAATTAAGGAAATTGCATAAATTATGCTTAATTTTTTTTTTTCATTTTTAATTTTTTGCTTTGGTTTTTTTTTTTTTGGTTTCGTTTTTGCTATTTACATGATAATTTCTCACAATAAATATTCTATGTTTCCAAATGTATATAGGCCACAATCATAATTACCGTTTCAAGCGAACATTATTTTGATGTTGTCACCTTTTTATTTATTGTTGAATTAATTTATCTTTGAAAAAAAAACATGCTCGCTTTTGCAACAATAAAATATCATAAATTAAAAGAGGGCGATCCAAAATATGGAAAAGTGATAATTTATATGTAAAAAAATGTTTCATTAAATAGAGTTTGGATTTTATTTTTCTGTTGCCCCTTTTCTATTTTTCTTTTTTTTTTATTAGTAAAAGGAAAAATTATGAAGATTGCGACTTAGATTTCATACGTTTTGTAGTAAAAATTTTCCCTTAGAAAATATTAAAAATTGTAATATTTCTTTTATGTGTTTCACATTGCAGATCTTAAAAATCATTTAATTGTTTATGCAGTCTATACTTTAAAATGTAATTTAACTAAATTGACAGTTAGACAATTAGGCAAGTTTAAATCATTTCAGTTATTTCAGCCACTTGATCAAATAAGCCACGAATCATTTAGTGTGTAATAATCATTCGGTCAATTCTTGTTATATCAAATAAAATAATAAAAATTCAAACGTAGAGCCTCTTTCCCATTCAAACAAAATATAGTTCCATTTAAAACTAAAACTATGGGCATATTTCATGAACCCAAAATTAAAAGTACTTATTCTTTTTTCAATGTACACAAATTTTTAAAACATTTAATATCGAAATTCTTCTGATATTTGAAGTTGAAAAAAGTTAAACAAATTTTATTTATATCGATTCAACATTTAAAATATATGATTTTATGGGCTCTGAAGGCAATTTTTTTGGAAGGTTTTAAGAAAAAAAAATCTTTAAATAATAATAATAAATTATTACCAAATCGCAATCTTTTATAATTTAAAATTTTTATATATTTATTAATTTCATATAATATTTACGTCTTCATATCATAATTCAGAGATTTTATTTCGCTTTTTATGGGGCTAAATGTACATTAAAAAAAAGTATAAGTAAATCGACATTTTTTAATTAAATTACAAGTTAATGAAATTTAGAAATAAAATAGAAAAACAATAAAATTAATATTGAAAAAAAGACACAAATTTTACTTTTAAAAATTACTAACATAATAAAATAAAATACATGAGCACGCTTTTTTATTTAAATAATATTTGGTATATGAGTTAATTTTGGCCCAGAAGTGAACCTTATTAAAAATGCTAAACATTGGACCCATATAACGCTTTTCTTAAAAAAAGTCGTTGTATGGCAAAAAAATCACAATGTTTAATATATTTGAACACAAAATACCGCAAAATTATATTTAACATAAAAAAATATGTGTATGAAGTCTAGTTCCTGTGAGTCCAATTCATATAACGGCATTTTCAAAAATGAAAAGTGATTATATGAGTTACAAAGTTACAAAACATACCAAAACATAGGAGGGCACTATGTTTTGATATAGCAGATATGTATATCGAAATTAGTCCAGATTGGTATATTTTTTGAATAGAACTCTCGTACAATGAACTTTTTAAATGAATATAAAAATTACCATTTTTTAAATGTTAATGGCTTGTAATACTTTTATTTGATTTTTGTTACACTAAGCATAGTGATGTATAGGGTATTTAACACTTTACCTCGATAGACAATAAAATTTTTACTTGCTTTTCATACAATAACTTCGATCATTTCTTGATTAGCTTTATTAGGAAAATGCACTTAGAAATTCTGATCTAATATTAAGGAAAATTATAAATCACACTAGAAATTTTTAATCTGCATTGATTCATTTCATTCACATAAATATGATTTGTTTTCTTCTGAAAGAATATTCAAATTGAAGTGAGGGCAAAAATTCATTTACGATGTTTGTTAAAAAAAAGAAAAACTTTGTGCTTAAAAATAGAATTTATTTCCCGCCAAATACAATTTTTGTAAAACGTAATAACTTTTACGATTCCTCCACAAATGGCATGCGTGAATTATTTTAATTTAAAATTTTTTTCATTGTATTGTTTTTTAAATTTTACGTGATAATTACACTTAAAATGCGATCTTTTCATTAAAGGGGCTGCAGTTTTTTTTTTTGTTTTAAAGCGCCATATAAAATGGCAAAAATAATCGTGTTGTAGGAGACTTGCCTGTCTTATTACTTATACAAGCAAAAAAAAAGACGAAACCAACAATCATACAAAAAAGAAAAAAAAGAGTTATTTTATTACTTGTAGGAAGGAAGGAAGGCCTTGCAGTAACGCAATTAGCCAAAAAATGACTCATAGCATAAAAAATAATAAATATTAAAAAAATTTATGAACCAAACAAACTGAATGAAATACAACAAAGTTTCTGCATATTAAATAAATTGAATTGGATTGAATTAAAGTGAAGTGAAGTGAAGAGAAAAAGGTAGGAGAACTGGTATGCTAACACATTAAAGTGGCAGAAAGGGGCTAGATTTAAACTGTTTTAACTTATCGAAGGAAAGTTAAATTCTATAATGCATTTTCCTTTTCATTTTTTTATATACGAATTGAAATCAGCCAAAATTCAGTTCACATAATACAAAATTATTAAATTTTCATTCATATAAAATTGTTATATAATTTATAATAGACTTGAAAATATTTCAGTCTATATTGTTCATTTTGATTTCAACTCGACACTTTTAGTGAACTGTTCGATCATTTTGTGTTTGTAATATACAAAAGCATTCGATCGTCTCAGAATCACTTCCTGATTCTATTGAAGCCCGTTTGTCTATCTGTCTGTCTGTCTCTCTGATGTTTGTCCATGTTAGCAAGCTGCAGGCCCCAATTTTTGAGATATTTCAATGGATGTCTTTTGGCCCAGAAACAGACCCTATTAGAAATGGCTGAAATTGGACCATAACTTCGAGTACGCCTCACATAACGCTTTTCTTAAAAACAAGTCGCAATGTGGTAAAAAGTCATAATTTTCAATATATTTTAACATGAATTGTATTTGAACATAAAAAACATCTGTACCAAATTTACTTCAGATTGGTTTATTTTTATCACCACTTCTCATACAACGCCTTTTTCAAAAAATGGTATTATGTGAACGAATGGTTCAATTCTGAATACATTTTAGCGAGAATTAGCAATGCCTTTGAGATTGACATAAAACACATATATGTGCCAACTGTGGTCCAGATAGATCCATTTTTTGAACCTCTTCTCATATAACGAATTTAGTAAATAATTTAGAAATCATTATTTTAATTTTTTAATTATAGTAACTTCTAAGGCTATTTAAGAATCAGCTCCAATCGGCCATAACTTTCTTACTTGTTTCGCTTTGATTCCTTCTAAAGGAGAAAAATTGTAAAATAAAGTATAATTTTACATTTTGTTGAAAAGTGATTACAAAATTTTTAATCTGTTACAAATTATCTGTGTTAACGATGATTTTTAGAAATACCCTTTAACTTATTCATCTATGAAATTACCATATTTGTTAAGGGCCAATTTCTTATTGCATTTATTGTGGATTCTACTCTATATAAATAAAACCTTTAATATGGATAAATTTTACATTGTGCGCCTCTAAAAGAGGATGAAATTTATTAATTTATTAATGTTTAAGTTCGATACAGAGTGTTACTTATAAGTTGCATGATAGATGAATGTTTCCAACATTCAAGCATTCTGTTACATTTCATTGGTGTTGGCCTACTTTAGAGTTATTGAAAGATGTTGAAAATTTAATGCTGAACATTAATCAAAATATTTTGTAATGTCCGCTGCTTTTTTCCTTTCATTTTTGTGTTTTTTTTTGTGTCATTTTTATCAAATCTAGTGTGCGTGAGATTGGAGACATTGAAAAATAAAATTCCTATTAATATTCCTATTAAATATTGACAATAATTTTAGAAATAAATGGTGCAAGTTGCAGCGAACTTTTAATCGTCTTTTTTTTAGAGAAATTAATATAATTTGTAAAGTGTAAATAGAGTTGAGGAAAATAAATATTATGGGATATTTCTGAAATGATTCTATGTACAAACTTTTATTTGAATTCAATTTATAGAGCCCTGAATAAAATCGCTTCCTTTTGCCTGTTTGCCTCTCATTTTATAATTTTAACTTGATTCTCATTATCATCATCATTATCTTCATTAGAAAAATGTGTGTGTGTAGAAGCTTAAAGTACATAATAAAATATTTTTTTTTGATCCGTTAGAATAATGGTACTTCTAGAGACGATTGGGCAATTAATTCAAACGCTACAACCAGAGAAAACGGTGGTTTTGTTGCTACAACTACTACTTCTAGTACTACAATAATAACAACAACATTAACATCATCATCATCATCATCATCGACAACAACAACAACAGCAACACATTTAATTAATTATAATAATCGACATCTTCGTTATGGTGGTGGTCGACATTTAATTGGGCACTCCATGTCGAAAACATCAAAAAGTACTCCAACATCACCACAATTAAGCGGCCTTACTAATGGAACTGATGAACGATTATTACTGAAAAATTCCCAATATCAGGCGAAGGTATCTGCCGCCGCTACTGCCACCGCTGCCACTACTGCTGTATCACAAAAGATTTATCAATTGACGGCTGCAATACCAGCATCGCAACGTTTATTAGAAGAAGTTTTAGCGAAAAGTGGGCCTTATCCAATGATTGTATTGCCAGAAAATGGCAGCTATTGGGTTGATGGTACAGAACATAACTGCATGTACGATATTAGAGGTAATCCCATTTTACCGCAAACAACGTGGATGGCAAAATTCGAAACAGATGATACAGCTAAATGTTATCGTCGATTCTATTGCGGCCGTGAACATTCCAATTTGGTAGCACATGATGAGCAATTAGGTCCTGTTCTTTTATCAATTAAAACAGAGAATGTTGCCAATCAGGAGCACATCCGTATATTATTACGTTTAAAAACTGGCACAATGCATGAGCTTATTCCGGTATCTTGTTTAGGTTCAAATCCCAGTCCTCTTAAAATGATGAACATACTTAATGATCAACTTAATGTAGATAATTTGATGCCTATATTATGCCCAAAAGCATCACAATTAATTGGTGTTTATGATGAGCATGTACTTGTTACAAATTTCAAATTTGGCGTTCTTTATCAACGTTTTGGTCAAACAACCGAAGAGGAATTATTCAGTAATACAGAATCGTCGGATGCCTTCGAAGAATTTCTAACTTTATTAGGTCAACGTATTAAACTAAAAGATCATAAAGGTTATCGCGGTGGTTTAGATATACAAAATGATCATACCGGCGATACGGCAATATATGAAGTGTTCAAAGAGCGTGAAATAATGTTTCACGTCTCCACTCTCTTACCATTTACTGAATGTGATCCGCAACAATTGCAACGTAAACGTCATATCGGTAATGATATTGTTGCTATTGTATTTCAAGAATCGAACACACCCTTTACACCCGATATGATAGCAAGCCATTTCTTACATGCTTTTATTGTTATACAACCATTGGAACCCAATACAACAAATACCCGTTACAAGATAAGTGTTACTGCTCGTGATGATGTACCATTTTTTGGTCCTACATTACCCAATCCAGCGATATTTCGTAAAGGGCAAGAATTTAAAGAATTTTTACTCACAAAATTGGTAAATGCTGAAAACGCTTGTTATAAAGCAAGAAAATTTGCCAAATTGGAGCAACGAACACGCACCTCGCTGCTACAAAATCTTTGTGATGAATTGAAGGAGAAAACTAGAGATTTTTTGGGTGCTGATTTAATCAATAGTACGACAATTAGTCCATCACCAGATAATACAAAATGTGACAATGCCGGTACACGATTCATTGATACGGTAAAAAGAGCTTTGATATCACGCGTCCGATCACAAAGTTTAGAAACAGGTGCTAATGTATATCATGGAGATAAAATATCATCTAAAATAAATTTATTATCATCATCATCATCATCGTCAGCAGCAGCAGCAGTAACAGCATCAGCAGCAGTAGCAGCATCAGCAGCAGCAAACACATTAAAAAAGGAAATAACTTTAAGCGAAACTTCAAATATGGTTAATAATCGTATTAATGGAAAATCTGCAAAAGCTGCGAAATCATCTACATTATCAACTGTATCAACATTATCAGCGAACATTAATAACAGTGATGCGAATGCAACAACATCAGAGATATCAAGTAAGGAGATTGTAACAAATTCAATGCAGAATAATATTAATCGTAATGTAATAGGGACTAATAATAAAGATATACATAATGATAATGCAACAAGTAATTCAGCAAATGCAAATAGTAATACAAATCAATTAAGTGGTGGAGGAGGTTTTGGTACAATGTCAGAGGCAAGTGATGATTCCAGTATTAATAGTATCGATATTATGGATCCTCTGATAGCTAATCTAGATTGTGGTGGCAGTAGTTCCTTTTACATAGATAGTGATACCGGTCTAGAATCAATGTCATCAGCTGATGCCACAATTAGAGCTTGTTCAATATGTAGTGAAAATGGCCGTCAGAGGAATAATTTAAATGCATCAACAAATAATGATTCAACGGCAATCATTGAAAGTTTAAGGCAAGAAATGAATCGTTTAAAATGTGATAAGTTGGATTTATTAAGGCAAAATGTGACATGTCAACGTGACATAAAACGTTTGCGTGAATGTGAATTATCATTGAAAGGTGATTTGGCGGCAGCTTGTGATGAAATCAATCGTTTAAGGCATCTTTTAAAAAAGTATAATCCTGATTATGTTGATGCAACATATTCAACTTCAATGTCGCCTTCTTAAACGTTTCTCTCAAGAAAGAAAAAAACAATTTCATAAATTAATTAAAAGAGTTTGGCGTAAAATAGATTCACTTCGATTTGTAGATTTGTATAATGCGGCAAACTTTAAAGCAAATGGAGCAAGCTATATATAAATAAGAAGTTAACATTTACACCAAAAATAAATTTAGTTTTTATATTAAAACAATGTGCAAAATAATAAAAAAAAAAAGAAAACAAAAAAAACCAGAAGCAAACACCAACCAATCAATATAAATATTTATATGTGCAACAAATCGCAAAAGGCTTAAATGAAATTTTTTATATTATTCCAATCGAATGGGAAAAACGCCATGAGAGAATGCCAGACCACTAAAAGAGGAATAAAATCACTCTCAAGGAAATTATTTTTATAAAATGAATCAATGTAGCAGAATAATTCATTTTTTAATTCATTTTTCACTTTTTCTTTATAAAACACATATATAAGTTTTTTATAATCTTTATTTATACGATGCCTCAATAAAAACTGCGACTTATTAAAATTCTTAAGAACTGATTGTGCTATGCACAATAATTTAACAATTAACAATTATTATAAATCTAGGTGATTAAAAAAGAAAAATATAGAAAGAATATTTTGCAATGTAGAATATACGGAAAGGTAGAATTTTTTCAAAAATTCATTAACTTTGTAATCAGGTTATTTTGATAAATTGAAAGAGCATTTCTTTAATTAGTATCACTTCAGTGCATTTATTGATTATATTCATATAAATGTTACTTGGCCTCCTCTGGCTTCCTACTTTTTTATTTGGTCCCCTACTTCTACGCCTTTATGGACTTGCCTTTCTTTAGAGCTCACATCATACTCACTCGGATCACTCATTATTCTTTCGATCCTTTCTTATTTAGTTAACATCTTTTTATGGGAGTTTTTTGTACTTAATACTTAATTCTTAAAAAAATATATTTGACGATCACGAATCACTTAAGCAAAGTTAATAAAACAAAAATCCATTTTTCACAATAAAATTAACACCAAGTAAGAAAATGATAATTAGTTGTAGTTGTAGTTGAAACTTAAATACTCATATCTCAAATTAAGACATCCTTTTCTAATTTATGTAAAAAATTTGATGTAATTTTTTTTAACATGTATTGTTGAGAAGAGGGCTCTAGAGCACTCAATAGGCGATCTTAAAATCACAATGTTTGGGTAAATAATGAAAAACAGGTTTTATAACATTGATGCTGAATTTAGAATGTACAAATATATGCCATTAAGATTTGGTTATCATTCTATCAAGATGATTATATTTTTCATTGCATTATTGAACAATTGAAAAGTGTAACAAAATGTACATAGAAGATTTATTTAATTAGTCTACATCACTTTGCTTTGTGTGCAATTAAACAGTCGAGAAAAGAAAAACTTATAATTTTCATGTGGTTTGAAAGATTGATCTGAACGAAAATTGGCAACCATCAATTTTATCAATGTAAAATAAATTTGGTGGTATCGTTTCATGTCATCTATGTATTAAAGAAGAGGTGAAACGATACTACGAAAATTTACGTTTTGTTAAACATTTTTATAAATATTTTACATAAATTTAATCTAATATTATTTATAGTAATAATGATTAATAAAGATCTAATAAATTGAAAGAAATAATTTCAAGATCAATGAAATTAAAATTTATTTACAAAAATATTTTGCACAAAATTTTACGTAACGACATAATTCAAACGACCCAAATTGCAGAAAAAATTAAAAATAAAATGGTTTTCAAATAAAACATAGTATTGAGCTAATTCGTATTTAAGTATATTTCTTATTTCAAATTTTCGCCTCTTTTTTTTTTGTTTTATCCTTTTTCTGTTCTTTCTGAGTTTTTTCTTTGTTGTTTAATGTTTACAATTGAATCTAAATATGGATATGTTTCGCCGCCTGAACGCTTATCTCGTCCATACTTTTGCGTGCTGCTTCAGTCATATCATCGAACGAGCGGCGCGTTGACATAATTAATTCATCTGTACTTTTGGCAGCTGTTTCAGCAATACCCTTTACCTCAGAATTGATACGACCTATCACCCATTCCATACCCTGGCGACCTTTACTAGCATTCACACTAATTGTTGATGTTAATAAATCTTCCATATAATGTGACAATGGTACACCTCGTACACTTACTGATGCCTCTTGTTTCAACAGCGTTTTATCTGGTTCGGTTGGATGTGGCTCATAATATAACACTTCATCTACAGATATATGACGGCAAAATGTTAAATTAATAGTCTTTAATATCATTTGTCGTTTATTTGGGTCGACTATGGAACGTTCACTAGCTAAACATGTTTTAGCTGTACCAATTAATTTATGAGTCCATTTTGGTAAATACCATTTCGATTGGACTAATCGATGTGTATGTAGGACACCATTTAGAACTTCACGTTCTACAACATCAGTACCAATTATTGATGGTGTCATAGGATTTGGATATTTGCGCCATGCTGCTTGGGCTACTGTTTCCCATGGATGATTAAACGTGTGTTCTGATGTCCAAATTTTCATTATGCAAACAGTTTTTTTTTAATACAGCGATACATATAATATCTTGTTATCAATATTTGGCGTGTTCACTTTGTTAGCCAATTATAAACGAAACCATCCAAATATCACCTTATACAATCAGTCCACAAAATTTCTGCAATTTTTGTATTTATGTGAGAAGAACAAAAATAGTTTTAGTTTTTTTTTTCACATAAATTATTATGAAATCAATAATATTAAAAATTATCAACAAATTTTCGCAAAAAATTTTCTTTCTTTTTTGATAAGCTTTTTTTTTGTAGAACATACGTTACAACCTTTAAACAGATGGGCAAAGAAAGATGAAGCAAATTATTGACAATTAAAAACTAGTTTTTATTCAATTCAAATTCGTTTCACTTTTGTAAATACTCTCAAGTCTCTCATTTATACATTTCTTCATGTATTTTTTTTTCCCCTAATTTATTACTACCTGTTTTTACAAAATTAATAAAATTTCATTATGTCTAACATTTCCTCGAAGAATAAAAACGCATAGTTTTTATTACTTGTTTTGAAACCCTGATAAGTTTTTGAATTTGTATTTTAAATTACAAAGCTTCGAGAGATACACTTTTTTTAGTGTTTTTTGTGGACGCTTAAATGTTTCCCTTCTTTGGACATTTTAAAATGCACTGTAAAGTTGTATCAAAATATCATAATTTAGTTTAGAAAAAGGAGTATTTATAATAAATGTGTTGAACATTTAAGTCAAATTCGATTTAACTCATTTGCCCATTTTTCTGCGGCCTTTTTCAGAAAATAACAGAAGATAATTTAAATTTGGTATAAACACATGAGACATGTCCATAATGCGCCATAAATTGAAAACGTTTCCGCTTTTTTTCTTTGAATAAATTATGATTAATTGTCGTAGCTCGTTAATAGATAAAGTGATTTAAATTTTCTATTCAAAATTAAATAGGTTGTAACCGTTGAAGGCCAATACTTAAATACTTCCTTTACTTCTTAACGCTAGTCAAAAGTAAGAATTTGAAAAAACTGGGAAAAATTGCAATATTTGAATTGATTTGAAATGTTTACATTTGGAAGGACAATTAAAAGACTTTATCTTTAACCGAGTCAAATTAAATAAAATGAAAATTTGGAGTGATTTCATTACATATGGAAGAAGGTTCAAAAAATGGATCGATCTAGATCAAACTTGTTATCCCGCTTTTTAATACGCTAAATAACCATAATTCAATTGATCCGTAAATCATTCATTGGAAATTTCTATTTTTTTATTCCATAAAGTATCTAGAATTTGAATATTCCTCGAAATGCTTTGTCGATCAGTATAACGGGCTCTGAATGACACCATCGCATCACCTCACAAGTAATGCGATAGTAAAACTTACTATGCTTTACCCATTCTTGTATATGGGCTTCTAAATAAAGTCCTACAGTCTATTCTAGTATTCGCTTCCACAATAAAGTCCAACATTCGTGTTGTCATTAAAGTTCGCAGGCTTGAGAAACCTTGCAAGAATAGTTTTGTACGAAAACAGAATAGCTGGAAACTAAAGTCCACGTTATATGGTATTATTTGGTATCCATGTAAATAGGTTCCAATGTAGGAAATGGCCAACAAAAATTCCATTCTTTGGTGAATTGTATTTTTTTGTAAAACTTTTAAAATTGCGACCGATTCGTAGCAAATTCTACAGGGACAGACAGACAACCTTAGATTGATTTGGAAATTGATTACGAGTCGATCAGTATACGAAATTTTGAGCTTTTCTTAAACTCACTCGTAACTTGTACTACTAGTATGCTGAATGATGTATAAATATATATGCATTAATCATCATTCGAGAGTTTTATGTTGAAACTCAATGAAACCGAATAATTTATTGATAACGAGAGCGCACAATAAATGAACAATTATTTCACTACATCTCATATTCACGTTCTTATCCATTGCGTATAATAATATAACAAATTCATCATCATATAAAAACTGAATAAGTCGCACTAACAGTAGAAAAGAAAAAAAACATTTAAACATTACATTTTGCTTTGTCATTTTCTTTATTGTAATTTTATTGTAATAATATAATAATTACAATTTATCAATATATGTGTGTACTTATTATGTACATATGTGTGAATGCACTAACACGATTATTACTAAAAAGTATAGCTTTAAGCACACAACACACACAACAGACACACACACACACACACACACAAACGAACACACTTTTAATACACTGTTTTAAAGCATTTCCGTATGACACGACCACTGATTTTTATTGTGGTTTTTTGATGACCGATGATTTAATTTCGTTAAAAAAAATCGCATCTTTCTTTCGCAAACAAAGAACCAAAAGAAACAAAAAAAAAAAAGAGAAAAAAATAGCAAGTAGAGGACAGTGGAACTTACTAAAATACTTTTTTCTTTTGCTATTATTAAATATTTATATGTAATTAATAATTTGTATTTTTACTTAAAAATCATTGCAATTACTTAATAATTATGTTAGGTTTTTTTTCGTTTTTTTGTTTAGCTTGCTTTTCAATATCAATTAGTTTTTTTTTGTGTGCTGGTTGTCAAATTGAATAATCCAAATTTTAAATACGATTCCAAGAATAATACAATGAAATCTATGAGTTGATTTACTTTACTTTTACTTTGCAAATGAAATATTACAATCAGCCGGGAGATTTGATATTTTGATGTTTGCCCATATTTAATTAATAGTATCGAAATAATGTCACAGAGAATAAAGCAATTGTAATCAATCCCATACCCGCGGACACATCACATCATATTATATACAATCAGTTAATGTGTGGAGCAAAGGTAATTTGAATTTAAATTAGCATTGACAATTATCTGCTGTTCCAGGACGATTATTACGATCAGCATTTAAACGGATTTGATCAGGGAATTCATTGTATAATTCAACTTCAGCTTCTTGGGCTAAAGCATTTTTAGCTATTGTTTGAAATGCCAATTCTACGTTGATACCTTCTTTAGCTGATGTCTCAAAGTAAGGTATATCGTTCTTTGATTGACACCACTGTTGAGCCCGACGTGTAGACACTTGACGATTCTCCATATCAACTTTATTACCCAACACAACAAATGGAAAATGTTCCGGATCACGTGGGCTGGCTTGAATTAAGAATTCATCACGCCAAGCATCTAAATTTTTAAATGTATTTGGAGCTGTAACATCATACACTAAAACACAAGAATCTGCACCACGATAGAAAGCCACCCCTAAAGATTGAAAGCGTTCTTGGCCAGCTGTATCCCATATTTGCATTGTTACAACACGATCGTCAACCATAACTTCTTTTGTACAAAAATCAGCACCGATTGTTGCTTTGTATTGATTCGAAAATCGTTTATTTACATATTGATTCATTAGAGATGTCTTCCCAACACTACTATCACCCAAAATAACAACTTTCAAGAGTGACTTTTTACGTGTGGCCATCTTATATTTTTTTCTTTTTTAAAAAAAAAAATTAAAATAACGTTTACTAAATCGCACGAATCAAAATTAACTAAGTCGTAGTTATTTGTATCGCCTCTTTTTTCTATTTTTTTATGCCACACAGCAACTTTGAAAAACAAGAAAACTAAAATATTATAACTTCTTTTTTGTTGTTATTATTCTAAATTCTTCTATTTTACACTTATTATTCGTGAACGATATTATCGTATTACAAAAGTCCTTATATGTTTAATTACGACTTTTTTACTAATGTAGTTGAGACAAAGAAAAACCTTCTATATTTACTTTTGCATTTATCTTATTTTTCTTCTACTAATTCATACTACATTACTTTAACTAATAAAAAAAAAACTATTCCGTATCACTAAACGAAGTCAGAATATGAAGTTAACAAACCATAATTTAGAAACTCATTTAAAAAAATACAAACAAGTAGCAATGTTTTGTGAAACGTGATTGTGTACACAGAAAAGCTACTGGCGTGTTTTGTCTTACATTTACCGTTACTTGCTTTATTAAAATGTTTGTAACATCCGAAAGATGGCTTTAGGTCTTTATTGATGTGATCAATGTTTGATAGTTGTGTCCACCTAAAGTTTCGATAAATTACAGCCATATAAGGCGCACCATAATCAAATGTACAAACATTGCACAAGTACTGTCAAACCTAAGTTCGGCTCAAACATAATTAAAATCTTTTACTTAAATATTGAAATAAAAATAAATTAGGCAATTTATATTTTTAAATAGTAATTTTCCCTTTATATTTAATTTGCTTCAATTAGTTTATCGATTAAAGAGTAATCCTGTGGCAAAAGTTTTACAATATTTTTCAAAAGCTGTTGTATTAGTTTCCATTACATTACGTTCGACAATACGACGAAAATTTCGTATTGTCTGGGCTTCCCAACGCAATTTAACAATCTCCTTATCAAGAAAATTATACGTCAATATTTCTATAACTTCTTTAGTCGTATGAGCAGTCATACGCCTAGATAGAATAATTTTCCTATTTTGTAATATTTGCTTCCGTACATTATTATACTCTTCTTCCATTAATTTGACTAAAGGTTTCAGTGTAATTTCCTCAACGAGCTCATCGCATCCTTCATTCGTTGATCCCTGATTCTCTTTTTTGTTTGATTTCACATCTTTGATTAATGCGGATTTCTTATTGAATTGTAATATAGCCTCTAAGTTATTTTCATCATGATGTTTTATATCCGAATGATGTTCATCTTGAAAATCATTCATATCTTGTTCTCTTCCATATATATCATAAAATTTGCAGCCCAGCATTTCAAGAGCAATTTCAGTTAATAAATACGCCATATTTCACAATTTTATCTTCTTATAAGCTCAATATAAGCTATAAACAATTTAAAATGTTTTTGTTAAAAAATAAGTGCAGGTCATATATCGGTACTTTATTCAATACTTCAATTCAATTCAATACTTTTACAAAGTTCTTATTGGAATGAATTATTTACAAATTGGTAGCAATATTGGTAGAAATATACCTGATTCCTGAAAAAGCGAGTAAAAATTTGTTCTATTTACATATTAAGAGATCACATATTCGTAGTATTTTTATATGAATTTAGTGCTTCCTAAATTATTGAGAATTAATACAATGCAAATGGTGCTTCCTCTTTCCTTTAAATCATTTTGTGATGATACATAAGCATTAAATTATGGTAACATTAATGCTTGCCAATTCTGCAAAATTTGCGCTTTTCTATGTAATGAAAATTTTCTAAATAAATTCTATCAAAATCTATGATAATCACATAAGAGATAGAGAGTTAGATTTTGGAGAGATTGTAATAATTAGTACGGTTAATCCATTTATTACATTGAAATGAAAAACCAATGTTATACATCCACAGAATTTCATTTACAATAATCTATTTAATATATTTGTACTGTCACTCTAATAATTCAATCAAGAAACAAATGCATTGTCAAAATTATCTATTTTTTAAAGTTTCTGATTGAATGTATATCTTTGTAAATATCTGATTTATTGTAACGAAAAAGAAAATGTGTAACTAACAAATTAAGGATAAAATAAAAATAATAAGTGAAAATATTAACTTTTAATCTATATATTCCAAGTTGTAAGTAGCAGTTGCCGTAGAAAGAAAAGGCAAATAATACGCCACTGATTATTAAGTTTAATCGTTGCTAAATATAATAGTGCAATTATGTAATCGGTATGTGATATTTAGTGACAAATTTAGTGTGTAAAGAAAGAAAACCAAATTAATCCTAATTAAGTATTTATATAAATTTTTAGTTTAGTTTAGTGATCTTGTACATATGTAAAAAAATTAAACATATGTAAAAGCATTTTACGTAGTTTTCGGTTTTTTTTGTTTATTTGCTTTTTGTTAGACCCGTAAATAATTGTAATTGACTGAAATGAAAATCAATGAAAAAATTTATGTATTTTTGCTACGAATCCACCATTTGATAAAGAAGGATTTTTAAATAAACGTGGTGAAATAAATAAAGCATTTCAAAGGCGATATTTTGTTCTCAAAGGAAATCTATTATTCTATTTTGAGAAGAAGGGCGACAAGGAGCCTTTGGGTTTAATTATTGTAGAAGGCTGCACAATTGGTAATAAAATTTTGCTTTTTCACCAATTTTCTTCAACAATTTTTATGGCAAATTTTGTGGAACATTTGTATGTAGTGTATTGTATTGTATTGTTTTTTTTTAATAGAATTATCTGAAGAAAATGATCAATATTGTTTTGAAATTGCTTTTAATGGTAATCGTACATATGTGCTATCTGCTGATTCTCAAGAAAATATGGAATCATGGATGAAGGCCTTAACTTGTGCTGGTTATGAATATAAAAAACTTATCGTTTCTGAATTACAACGAAAACTTGACGAAATTGAAGGTCGAAAAAATAGTAAGCCATTTATTGTTTATATATATATAAATATAAATTTTTGCAATTTAATCAATGAATCTGTAATGCGAAATGATAAAATTCTATATCGCGTTATTATTTAGGCAAAAAGAACTATTAATTTTGTAAAAAATTTACAGAAATTACTAATGAAATTATGTCAACAAAAATTAATGCCATCACACCGAAACCACCGCCTCGACGTCAAAATCCATTTAATAGGCCAGCGCCATTGCCACCGCCATTATCATCTCTATCAAAATTACCATCATCATCATTAACAGCAACAACAACAACAACGACAACAAATGAATTTGTGAAGCCTTTATCTTTTAATGATGATCATTACAGCCTTTGTCAATCGTCTACTTCCGATAAAGCACATTTTGAAGGTAAAATTCAATAAATTGCAAGATTATTGCATTTTTGCCTCCTTTTAAAATCTTTATATTTTACTTATTTATTTATTTATTGCACAATTTCACTTTCAAATTGAATTCGATACGTATATGATACGTATGTATATGTATATTATATAATATATATATATATATATAACATATTTCATATTTCATATTTAAAGGTCCAATAGACTTCGAGGTTATTATTTTCATGTATGTTTGTTAATTTTATTAAAACGTTTGCAACATTCAAAAAACGAATGGTGAAATGCCAAAAGCTTTGAACGAATTACAGTGTGAATTGATGTAATCGTGTCCGTCTGAATATTAGACTATTCTTATATATAAGTATATATAAATTGATCATAACTACACAAAATTATCATTTTTTTATGATTTATCTATTTCACTGATTAATAAATAAATTTTCATGTAAGATATAAAATATTCGATATAAAGAGTTATGATGTTAGATTTTGTGTCTGCTTGGTGGGTGCTTAAGGACTTCTATTCAACTGAATATACATTTTTCTGCTAGCCATATTTTAACAATGCAGTTGATACATAGAAAATATTAATTTTTACATCTTCATTTTAGAAGAACAAGTAAAAATATTATAGTTGGCTCGAATCGATTTTTAAATAACCTGCACAACTGCTTAATGTGATTAAAAAATCATTAAAATTAAACACATATAAAAAAATTACACATTTTGAATAATATGAGAAGTTCATTTTATGGAAAGATGAGAGTTTAAGTAGGTCGATTTGGACCAAATTTAATACACCACTTTCTTGTGATTTTTTTTCGAAAAATGGTCATTTTATGGGAATAAACCATTGTTATGTACCAAATTTGATCAAAATATCTTGAAAATTGCGCTTTATACAACTCCGCCAATTTCAACTCCTTCTGGATGTATCGCATAAACTTATAATACCAATCGTTTTATGTATAACAAGTGATGTTTAGGCGTACAAAAAACGCACATTAGAAGAATAATGAAATTCAATAGTAAACTGTCGTTAGTGAAAAGTGACAAATATTAAAAAAGTGTTACGAAAAGTAAAATATTATTAATGACATTAAAATAAAATGTTTAAAATTTGCTTACAAAATTTTTTCTGTATATTTTTAAAAAGTGGTTACAGTTTAGTTCCCTTTGCAGAAAAATCATGCCAAAATAATAAGAGGGTTCTCGGTACGGATAAGCTTGTGGATACAACTAGTGCAACTAAAGTATTAACTTATGCGCGTAGTGAATTTTATGTGCATTCAACACAACCGAAAAAACAATCAGAAAAAATTTTATTGCCTACTTGCAAATCGAAATCAGTATCACCAAGTCCCTTCTTGCAATTACAATCAAATAGTCAGTTAAAGGAGGCGCAACATCTTAACTTTTATGCCAGTTTTGAAGAAAGACATGAACAACTGCGGCCGTATATAATGAAAGATATCTTAGCATATCGCGCAGCACGCGATTATCAGAATCGACCACTCATAGAATTGTGATGTTCAGTTTTAAAATTAATCTATGTAAACTACATTATTTACTGCAACTTTAAAATTTGATTCTATTCAATTTTTTTGTTTCCGATATTTTTTCTTTTTTTCATCATTATTATTGCTTTCGAGTAATTGAGTAACTTGATGCACATGGAGCTATACAGAGTTTGAATTGTTGAACGTTTAATAAAATAAATATAAATTAATATGATAAATTTTAAGTATATTACAATTAAGTTATAAAACTTATGCAGGGTTACTTTTAATTTAAAAATTTAAAGTTCTTTCGTTCGATTTTGTTTCAAGTACAAAATATGGATACAATTTTTGCGGAAGCGTCCATCATTTGTAAAAAATTGAGATGTGCGAAGCTTAGGCATGTTTAAAGTAAATGGCAACTCTTTGTGATGTAGTGATTTGATGTAGAAACACATCTCCAAAATGCTACTGCCGATGTGTAGTGAACAAGTTTGTTATATTGTGTTAGTTTTCCCCCTTTTTATATATTTTATTTTTATATAAAAAAGTTGTTTGTATAGAAAAATATTTATTTTTATACGTTTAAACGCAATACTGCCTCATAATAAGTAAGTCATAAGTAAGACATTTGCGGTCCTCTACTAAATAAATGATATATTTGCAACTTAAGTAAAAAAAAGTATATACAGTGGTGATTTGCCAACGCCAAAACTTAAGTAAGTAGATAGATAACTTTTTTGTTTGTTTGTTTGTTTTTTTTTGTCACTAACGTTTAGCTAATGTTAGTTTAGTAGGTATATACTAATTCGCATTGAGTATTGGACAAGCATTAGACTATGCTAAAGTGTTTAGTTATTTTGTGTCATGTAAATAAAAATTGGTGGACCCTTTAAACAAAATAAGTAGTTGTTATTATGGGAGGACTTGATAGAACATTACTTCTATTACAAGCTATAGTTTTGCGCTTGGAATTTAATGGGGCTTGCATTGGCACTTTTTGGTCCATGAAGAGTGCACTTATGTGTTTCTTTCTCATTTGGTGTTGGTGCTAAACTGCTTAATACTTTATTTATAGATATATATATATATACCCATCCTAGCCTGCATTAGTAGCTGACATTCATTTAATTTTCGAATTTTAATAAACATTTTGGGGATAGATAAATATAAAATGTCAGCAAAGCGTAAAAATGGTAATGGAAGTGGATTAAATAAAAAGCGCCCTAAGAAAAAAGAATCTGATTATGAGGATGAAGTGAGTGAAGAATCTGAAGACGATGGGGCTCAAACATCATCGAATTCCTTGGAAATTTCAATTTCAAATAATGTAGAGGCATCAAAAAAATTGCCAGAAGAGTTATTGGCAACTATTGACAAAGAGCCAGGACATATGTTAATTGCTGGTATGGTTACGTGGGATTTAACTGGAAAACGCGATCGTAAAAATGTTGTCAAAGTTCGTCCCAATTTGTACAGTTTTCATCGTTTTACAGATGAAAAGTATCGCTATGCAGCCAGTGGTTGTTCTGCTGCTCATACTATTTTAATAAACATGGACCGTAAAGCTTTATCATTTGGACGTAATCCCTCCGGTCAATTGGGTTTGCCTGATGTGAAGTTATGCGAAAGACCAACTATTATACCAGCTTTGGAGAAGCTTAACATTATTCAAGCAGCTGTTGGTCGTAATCACTCGTTATTCCTTACGGATACTGGTACAGTTTATGCCTGCGGTGAAAATAAGTCGGGTCAATGCGGTGTGGGCAATGTTAACCCAACAATAAATGTACCAACTTTAATTAATTATAGCGGGCCGCCAATTGTTCGTGTCGCTTGCGGTGCAGATTTTTCAATCATTTTAGATATAAAGGGTAACTTGCATACGTTCGGTTTACCGGAATATGGTCAATTGGGTCATAATACCGATGCCAAGTATTTTGTTAATGCTAATAAATTATCATTCCATTTTGAGACGTCTCCCAAAAAGGTTGTACTGTATATTGAGAAGAGCAAAGAAGGTCATGTTACACCAGTTGATAATGTACAAATTGTTGATTTTGCGTGCGGCAACAATCACACGGTAGCGATTGATTCCAAGAAACGTGTATATAGTTGGGGTTTTGGTGGATTTGGGCGTTTGGGTCATGCTGAACCTAAAGATGAAATGGTGCCGCGTTTAATAAAATTTTTCGATATTCAAGGACGTGGTGCTCGTTCAGTATATTGTGGTGCCACATTTAGTTTAGTGGTGAATGAGTTCAGTGTACTATTTTTATTTGGTCAAAATAAGAAAACAGGTGAAGCTAATATGTATCCGAAGCCTGTACAAGATTTATCTGGTTGGAATATAACATCAATTGGTTGTGGTAATACATCGATTGTAATATCTGCTGATGATACATTAATTGCATGGGGTGCTTCACCCACCTACGGTGAATTAGGTATTGGAGAATTTCAAAAGTCTTCCACAGTTCCTAAAGAAGTGCCCAAAATGGATAATATGAAAATACCTCAAGTAGCATTGGGCTTTTCCCATACTGTTCTTTTGGTTAATACGGATCATGAAGGTACTAAAACAAAATACGATAAACTGCCTGAATACACTATTGATGATTAAATATCATACATATATACATACATAACTGCAAGTATACACAAAATGAAAAAGGAAAAAAAGAACAATCGGGTTAAATTTTGAGGCTTAACTACGTTGTACGTAGATTATATTAAAGTAACCAACAGCAAGTAGAATTAAGATTAAAAAATTAAACAAATGAAAACAAAAGAAACAAAAAAAAAAAACGAAAGAAATAGAAAAGAAAGAGAAAGCGCACATTGTTTATATCATCATCATAATATTCATCGTCTACCTTACAAAGCATTTTGTAAAGAATTGTCATCACATTCCCATTTAAATTCACTTTCAATTTCATTCGTACTTATAAAAGTGAGAGGAGAAACAAAGGTGCACCATAATGTCATATACATTTCTCATATATTTTATAAGTATATTTATATTAATATTTGCTTACTTTTATAGTTCTCATTGTTCTTTAAGAGGTTTAATTTGAATGTAAGAAGAAAGTGAGACAAACAATTTAAATATCATTAAACAGATAACATTTTATTAATTTCTACAATTTTATGTTAATTTGATTAGTGAAGCTATCTGAATTTTCTGTTTTTTTTTCTCAAATCACAGAATCACAATTTCATATTAATTTTAATTAATTATATTTAACGCAAAAAAATAACATGTTTTTTTATATTTCAATAAAATTTTCTATTCTATTTATCACTGAATGCGTTTGGATAAATATCTTTTTGTATAAGACAGAATTTAAGAGAATTTCTTGGCAATTTCTTAACTAAAACAAAAATAACATAAATCTTGACGCCCTCACAAAGTTTAACAAAATTGAAAGAAGAGTAGTCTCTACTCTAGCTTCTTTTTTAAGTAGAATAAGAAAGAGAAAGATTTGAAATACACATACCTTTTTTCATATCAATTATATTGCTAAGATTGGATTACTTTTGCAGAAAAAGAAAATTACAATTATAGGTATTTTCTAGCAAAAATCTAGAAGAAATCAAATTTCGCCACAATTAATCTAAAGAAATCTAATGACATTTGGCATGCGGGCATCTGTAGTCTCACATGCGAATCGAATCGAATTTGGCTCAGATTAGACAATGTTTGCGAATATTTCCCATATAACTCTCTTGTTTTTGTTCCAAATTAGGGACCTCTCTCGGTTGTTATGAATTTTTTAAAGCATTAACAAAATCAACAAACTTAAATTAAGAAGTTCTGAAATTGAAATTGATAATAAAATAGAAAATTATACTTGACTTTGGCCAAATCTTGGCCAAAGTTTTTTTTGTTTAAAAAAAAATCAGGTCTTCTCAATTTATGTTACACTATGGGCGTGTCGTTCGGCCGGTTTCGCCCATTTTCAGTTCCAATCTGCATGCAAGAAGTTTCAATGATTTTTCTAAATTTGAACTCGATATTTGAAATTTTATGACCAGTAGAATATTTACAAAAAACAGACACACAGATACGATTTGATGCTGATCAATAATAATATATTTTACAGGGTCTCTAACGCTTCCTTCTGGGCGTTACAAACATAATGACAAAATATATCAAATTAGTTAAAACATGAAGTGAAAAATGGAATGTTAACTTTTGACATCGAACTTCTGGTGGTGAGATTTTGAGAATTTACCCCCCGCCGAGTTTTGTTGTTTACTTACAATTAACTTTTTCAGAGCCTACTACCTTCAACAATAGAAATTCTCTGTTTTCCATATCTGGGAGGTGAGACATTCAAATCGACTAAAGTAATCTAGCACTGACGCTAATGCTTATTTTGAAGACTTCGTCATTATTACATTATTGGAAGGGTTGTAGAAATAGGAAAAAGCTTTCCTGAAATAAAACTAAAAGTGTAATCATAAAAATGGCGCTTTTTACGAACTCTTCGATATATATATGCATATAGGTCCATAAGGCTCTGACTTAGCTACTTATATAGTAATGCTATGTAATGCCAGTATGTATTGTTGTGCCAGTATATTATGCCGTAATAGTTTGCCTTAATCATTATGCTCAGTTCACAAAATATTGTGTGCTTTTTTAATTTATGTATGGAGTTGTGAATTCATATTTCATCCATTGCCGGACACCAGATGTTTTTTTTAACTTGCCTGAACAGTTTTCCGATGAAATGAATGAGACGCCTATTAATGTAATTGGTCTCTGATGGGCTTGTGGTGTAAGCTGTGTAGAAACTTTAAAAGCTGTGACTAAGCGACAGCTTAGTCGCAGCTTGAATTCTTACTAAACTTTTACATAACTTTTAAATTATATTGGTGGTATATTATTAGAGAGAATTTTATTGCGAGATGAATAATTCTTTAAAATTTTATAAAATTAAGGTATAAATTTTTTAAGTTAGTTGCTGCAATAATCAGAAAGAAGAGAATATAATTGAGAGTATAACAATGATAATTATTGAAGTAAAAATTTTTCCCAGGGAACATTTTAATTTTTTAGCATAACGTGTAAATTATTTAGTTTTACATGAGTGATAGGACTGAATAGTCCTTTGAAAAAAAATTATAGAGAGAATCGAGAAATATGTAAAATATGAGAATGAAGTATAAAATTTTTATAAACAAAGTTATTATTGTGGTATAAGAAATAATTATTCTTTAAAAATAAGAGAAAATTATAAAATAAGTGAATTTATTCAAGTATACACGAAATTTTTTATTGAATAAAAAAAAAGTTTAAATTTATTATGAGGCATCATAAGGCATATCATAAGGCATAATAAGCATTGAATAGAATCTAGTGTAGTGTAAAAGTATATAAAATATTTATTATAACAAAAATAATTTTTTGAAGTAAAATAATTTACAATGAAAACTTAACACAGTATTTCTTTGTAAGTAACTTAATGTAATTAGTAAATTATCGAATTTATTCAACAATTAAATAAGTGTTACATCTAAACTTATTTACATTATATTTAACTTTAAAACGAATATTGAATATTCTGCTCCTTTGATAAAGTCTCCTTAAATGGAAACGAGTTTTTATATTCCACATCATTTGTGGTATAGGGTATTCTAAGTTCATGCATTAAACAGAAGTTGAGATAGCGTAACTTTTTTTATTATAGATTCATTCAGAATCACTCGCTGATTCGCCATAAGCATGTCTGTTTGTCTGTCCGTTTGTGTGCAAGCTACACACGTTTGTAGCAAGTTAATAAAATTTGGTACATGGATGTGCCTTAGACCAGAGACGAATCCTATTGCAAAATAGTTAAAAATCTAAATCGATCCATTTTTTAAACTTTGTCTCATACAAGGATCTTTTTAATGAAATTAAAAATCACAATTTTTTTTCAACCTTGTAGGCTTGTATTTCTTTTACTTGACTTTAACTTTTGTAAGGTAATTAAGATTGACTGTAAAGTTCTTACTTTTTTCGTAATAAATTTTAATATCTGAAAATATGTAGTGAGCAAAGTATTTCGAAAAAAATTGAAAAAGACTTTTCATAGAAGAACTTGTTTAAGTTAGTAGTGGGAGAGAAGAATGAGAATAAAAAGGTTGAGGGATTTAATGGCAGGAAAAGGTACCTCAAAAGTTGAATTAAATTTTAGATCAAGCTGAATGTTAAATGTTATTCCTGTTACTCTGATTTACTATTTGGGATAGATTTTAGGAGATTGTTAGATTTTTTATACATAAAGCGCCCTATAATATAAATCTGAAAGATCTTTTTAACTGTTTATTAAATTCGTCCTTAATCTGATATATATTTCTATGTCAAATTTTAATTTGATATGGTTTACGATTCTCAACAGATCTGTGCCAATAAAAAGTAGGATCTGTCTAAAGATTTTCAACGAATAAAAATGAATCATTTTCTTCAATAAATTCTATAGTATTTGGCAACATAACAATTGCTGTTGGGGTATGAGAATTCTGAAGTTTTTCAATTCAACTTAATCGTTTACAGGAAGGCCAATAGCTTTGCAAATAGCAGAGATAATTTTTTTAATAAATGGTTTTTATTTTAGAAATTGTATTCTACAAATATTTTATAAATCTTTAATTTATTTTTTTTATAATGATAATTTCTACTTGCGTAGAGTTTATTGTTACGCTAAAATGTTAAACGAGAATTACTTCAAATGATCAAAAATTACTTTTAAAAGTTTGTCAAATGCTTCCATTCACGATTTGTTGTAGTAACTAATGCCCGAAGGCTAATTTTGCATTAATTTTTTTTGTACAATATATTTTTGTAAACCGGAGCAGATCCATTTTCAACAGGTTTTATGATAAAAAAACACATGTAACTATGAAATTTCTTTAAAACATCTTGAAAATTGCGGTTGCACTCACTACTTTACTTCCAAATAGGACATGAATAAATTTTATACAAATAGGCACAGAAATATGCTTAATTCAATTCAAAATATTATTCTGAATCCAGTGTATAATGGTTAGAAATATTTAAGGGACATATTTGTGGATGTTACATGTATCTGCATAAACTTATTATGCTTTGTATCATTGTATTGGGTCAAGGAGGTGAGGAGGGTGATATAGATATGTATGATATCAATCAATTTTCTATCATAGCATTTCACCAGAGATTATACCAAAAAAAAAAAAAGAGCAATATGAAAACACAACAAGATGCCCTTAGAACAAACTCTTCTGGTTGTAGAACATTGCACTTTTTGGTTTTAATTTTCCTTGACAAACTTTTTAACATATATAAAATATTGTGGTATTTGTAGTTGCAACATTTTCAATCATATTTGGGGTTCTAATAGAGATTAAGGGTCTAAAAGATATTTGGGCAAATTTAAACAAAAATTTTAGTAAAGCGAAAACATATAAATACAAACGAAACAATTAAAAGCGATTAAAATTGGATGAATGGTCCGAAAAGTGATCTACATTTTATAATTTTTAATCGAGTCAAATTAGCGCGGACTTGTTATTTTGAAAATGAAATTTCCTCGACAAAAAACATAATGAAAAACGAATAGATAGATTTATTTCGATTTAAGTAGGGAAACTTAATTCGCTAGCATCTTAAAAATAGGGTCTGTTTGAGAATTTTTTGTTATAAATTTCCACAAAAATGTGGCAATTCTTGTAAAGTAAATAGAAAATTATTACATGTAGTCACGCCTTAATATTCATTTTATGGTCAGGCTGATGCATTCCTTCGACAGTTCATTCAAAATTTCTTTACTATATTTTTAAGTAAAAGAAATTATCAATAAGTAAAGAGAATATCAAGATTATCGTGACTTGATGTGAAATCAATTAAACGAAACTTATTTGAAAATACAGTTTTCAAAAATTGAACATTACACATTTTTATTTGAATATTTCTGCTGAGGCATATGGCTTGTTATGCTTTGCTTTGCCTTGAAATGGTTGGGGTAAAAGAGGTTTTATGGAAAATCAAAAAAGCTAATGCCTTGTTTCTTTCTCCATTGAAATAATGGTTTTAGATAGTTGGTGATTGTGATGCATACAAAAGTACGTGGTTTTATAAATGACTTCCCAAATGAATGATTTGTGGATCATTTATTTGCCATTCTTTGCATAAACTATAAATAAGAAATCATCAGTAAACATTTTTCAAATTCTATTTGAAGGCCTTTAATGAACAAAGATTTTATTGCAGCTTTTAACGTTAACCTTAGTCGAAGGGTAAGCTTTTTTTTTATTTTTCACATGTTGAAAGAATTTTTTTTTTTTAAGCAATAAATTATAAATGTTATAAATGGTAAGGATGAAGGCACAAAAAGTAAACGGATATTAATTTTATCATAAATTTTATCATAAATATACCAAAATATTAAAAACTATTTTAACTATAAAATTTTATATATATGTGAATGTATATAAGAGTCTCAAATATTCAATTGTATAGCAAAATATATAAAATTATACATTGTTGAAATTTTATATTTCAAGGCTAATGGAAAAGTTTTTCCTTTTTTATGAAAATTACAATGTTGCTGTTTAATTGTTACAGAACTGACAATTTTTCGTTTAAAACGTTTGAGAATTTGGTTTTGATTATTAATTCTCAAAAAGCTGAGAGTAATTACAATTAAGTAATTTAAAAGTAATTTTGTTTTTTTCTTCTTTCTTTTTTTTTGGGTGAAATTTACTTATATGAATGTGAGTGCTTAAATTTAATTGAATCTTCCAGTCAATACATAAATTGTTATTTATTGATTTGCATTAGTTAATGCTTTGATTGGATCAAAAAGAATTTCAGCCTAACCCTCTAAAACCTTCGAATCAAGCAGTTTGAAAGTGAAAATCTCAAATTTGTAATCACTTTTAAAATTGTGTTTCTGTAAATATGCGTGTACAATTTTCATGGAATAATTTTTATCTCATTGCAATAGGACTTTTTGTAATTATGTAATATGGGCCTACCTAAATCTTTTTACTTTACTCTTATCCATGATTCTAAGTAAAACTTTTATTATCCAAGCAATCTCTTTTTTATACAAGAAATTTAAGTATAGTCTCGAAATTATATGGGTCATACTTCATTAATGCATTTTCGCAGAAGTAGATTTAAAAAATTTATATTCTACGATTTTAATGATGCCTTTGCACTTGGATTTTGCCTTTTAATTACTTGTATATATTTTGCCCACTACATCAATCAGTTATTTTCGATTTTGAAGTAGAAGTTTGCTGTACCCAAGTAATTACCTTAACATTTAATGAATTTCCATTTTTAAGATATTTCGATGACATTTGATATATCACGGTTTCTTGTTACTTAAAGTTTTTTCTGAATATTAGGAATTTCTAAGAGTTTATATATATTAATTTTAAGCAAGACCATTTACCTGTACTATTATTTGGGAGTATTTAATGTTTTCCTGTGTGGTATTTTAAGAAATTGTTGAAATTCCTTAAAGCCTACTTTTTTTTTTTACTTATAGATACTTGTGTATATAAATTTAGATATGTACAGTGCCGGCATATTATTCGATTTGAAAACCAACATCAGAATTAAATTTTCCATTTAGAATTAGCTCATTAAAGTAAAAAAAGAAACTAAAGATTACTCTTTGACTGTAAACGGGTGGATGCCTTATTAAGAAACAAACTTTGAATATTTCTTCTTTTATGCTTATCCTAATGTTTATACTCACCATCCAGAGGCTAGAGGTATATTCATTGTGTTATCATGCTTGTAACGCTTGTTAGGAAGCCCTAAAAAGTTTATACATTCCTGATTAGCATCAAATTCTGAAAAGATTTACATGTCTGTCTGTCTGTCCATCTATTAGTTCGTACATCTGGTCGTCCGTCCTTCTGTTCGTGTGTTTTAAACATTCTCCTGATCGCAAAAAAAAGGAACACTAAGCTTAAATTTGGCAAGATCATTGGAAATTTTTACAGCGACTTTTGAATGAAAAATGGGTGAAACCGATTAAAAGATGCGCCCACAGTGCAATGTAAAATGGGAACATTGCAATTTTTTAAAACGAAATTTGGTGGTTTTTTACACTTTATTTGAAAACTGCAAAAAATAAAAGTTGAAGTTTTTTACAAGTAGAAAGATTAATGTCCACAAATCATGCAAATGGGCCTAGCTTATGCTAAATTGTATAATATCAAATTATTACATTTTTATGTTCACATTTTTCATTTGTTACTAAGAAAACTGAAACAGGTTTTATATAAAAATATCACGGTGTCTGGATGGTGGGCATGCAAGATTTGGCCCCAGCCAAATATAATTATCTTACTTGTTTGTTTTGCGTACATCTTTGCTTTATATAAATAATAGTTCACAAAAATCTAGTGTTTGAATAGAATTTTTGCCCTTAAGCTACTTATCTTTAGACATGCATGTACAAGAGAAAACAATTTTTGTGTAAACGTGTGAACAAAAAATTGATATTGACAAAAGTGCATGGAGGCAATTCTGTGTAGTTCTGTTTATTTTTACACCCTACATTATTATACAAGTTTGTGCGGACGTTTGTAACACGTTTGTAATGGAATTAAGATTTACTCAACTTTTGTTATATACGTTCAGAATCACTGCCTGATTCTGTCCGTCTGTCCGTCTGTCCGTCTGTCCATTTAATTTGTTTGCAAGCTAAAAGGCACAATTTTGAGATATTTTAATGAAACCTGGTACGTAAGTTTGTTTTAGATCAGACGCGAATCCTATTGAATCGGATCATTTTTTCGATCTTAATCCATATAATGCTTTTATTAAAAAAAGTCATAATATTCTTAAATATATTTTAACGTAAATTGGCGTTGAATTGTATTTTAACATAGAAAGTACATGTACAAATGATCCAAATTGGTCCATTCTTGTGATCACTTCCCATATAACGCTTTTTTTTCGAAAAAAGTCATTATATGGACAAAAACTGCAATTTTGGAAAATTGACAGTGCCTTATATTTTTCAGAAAAAATACATATATACCAAATTTGGTCCAAATTGATCCATTTTTTGAACCTCTTCTTATATACTGAACTTTCGAAATAAATTTAAAAATTACAATTTTTTTTTTACAATTTTCTTGGCTTGTAATTCTCTTATTTGACTTTAATCACTTTAAACAAATTAATGCAGGATGTTTAAGAGTCGGCCCCTATGGACTATTAAGTTCTTACCTGTTTACATTTACAAAATTATAAGATATATGTACGTGTATGTGGTATGTACACGTGCAAATGTAAATTAAATAAAATGGTGATATTCTAGCAAAGTGCTCTAATGTAAGTCTTTCCTTATGAATTTTGCACAATTGTTGGCTCCGTCAACGTCTTTTATTTTATTTATAGTAAGTGTTTATTTAAGTCAGTGAGCGTGATATTAATACAAAGTTTTGAAAGGTTAATAAAGATAATTAAAGTGGAAATTTACGATTAATTATTGTGGTGTTGGTTTTTATTTTACCGTTTTAACTTAAGTTTTTAATACGTGGTAGTCTAAAGTAAATTATTTTAACGAAATGGAGCCATCAAAAGTCAACACATTTGTGAAGCATTTGGTACATATTTGCTAATTAATACGTTTATACAAGATTCATTTGAGACTTTCTTGAACAAAGGCGGACGTTGCGGATAAAGTAGAATTTGAACTCTATGGAAAATGTATGAAATTAAGACTTCTTTTAATACTCAGACTTGCTTGAATGTAAATTTGAAATGGCTTCTTACAAACTTTAAGGATTTAGTTTTATTTTTAATTTTTATTATCCATTCATTTGATTTTTTATTCAAAAGTTCCATGTCCCATAAGCATACATGAAAATTAATGTCAGTTGAGTTTTATGTAATATATTTCTTTCAAGGCATATTCTCTATTACTATTATTTTTAAAGGTACTTAATAAATTTGGAGATTAAGAATCATATTCTGAATTGAATTAAACTTATGCGCTATGTATTAGGTACATCTGAAATGCGTCCATTTGTTTTATTTTATGTAGTTTAGACGTGAAAAAAAAGAATTTAAAAAATTAGCATAATTGATCATTGAACATTTTTGAGAAGGTGCAACAGATTTGTTTATTTTTGGATTTAGTTAATTTAAGACCAATTTCATGTACTTGACTGAAAAAGAAGATGTATTTGATCTTTTCAGGCGTATTATCTAGGCAATTTGGTCTATATTCACAATCACTGTGCAGGTGAACATCCAAAATTTTCGAATTGTTTTTTTTATTTTTGAATTGAATTTTTTTTAATATTTTAATTGAATATTTTAGAAGAGCTGTACCAGAAGAATTTTTACCATAAAGACCCATTAATGGATAAATCGATTCAAAATGTAATGTTGCTTACCATATTCTTTGTAGAGTTTTTGACGATTTAGTTTATAAGTGTTACAAATTTTTTGATAAGATCAGCAAACAAATGAAAGAATTTTTATCATTAAATTCAAAATGAGCAATATTGTGAAATGTTATACAGAAAACGTACAATAAATATTATTTTCTAAGCAAAAGGATATTTATTTTCCACCATGCAATAAATATGATAAAGAAACATATGCAACAGAATTCTGTGAGACATAAATGTTTTCGAATAAATGTTTTCGAATAAAAAAGAACTCTGGAAAAGAGTTTTTTACAATATTGTTTTCGAAGCAGTTTTGACATTATACAAGTAAGGACATTAGAATTGGCCAGGGTCGAGTTTCAAATACCCTACGCCACTTGGCTTAATGCGAATAAAAAGTCAAATAAACAAATTACAAGTCAAAACTGTAAATATATAAATGTAAGTAAAAAATAAGTGTAAGTAAAAAAAACTGTCTGTAAATTATTTGAAGGGAGTTATGTGAGAGCGTGTTCAGAAAATGTACCGATCTGGAGCAAATTTGGTATACACATTCGTTATGTCAAAATATAGAGCAGTGCCAGTTTTCATTAAAATATATTTAAAGTTGTAACTTTTGTCCACAAATTGACTTTTTTTTAAAAATGGCGTTATATGGGAAGAGTTCGTAAAAATAGTTCCATCTGGACCAAATTTGATATACATATTTTTCATATCAAAATATAATTGTGAGCCAATTTAGTTTATACATTTAAAATTGTAACTTTTTTTTCATATAACGACTTTTTTTAAGAAACACGTTATATGGGGCGCGGTCCTAAAAATAATTTAATTTTGACCATTTTTTATAGGGCTTGTCTGCAGTCCAAAACACACTTATGTAATAAATTTTAAGTCGAATTAAGAAGTGATTCTGAGTTGATCGATATAGTAAAAGGTCGGCCTATCCAACGCCTTCTGGGTGTTACAACTGCAGCAATTTATAATACTCTGTACCCCAAAAAGTGTAGGGTATAAAAATAAAATGCAAATTTTAGCGCTAAGCCTTAACGAATATATAAAGTAAAATAAAATCAAATCAAACAAAATAAAATGACGTACAAAGGACATTTGAGAATTTCAAAAGCATTACTGTTTTAGTTTTGTTTTGTACGAAAATACAATAACATTTGTTGTATACAAAAAACTCATTTGGGATTTTTCCGGTTATACATTTAATTCTTTTTATTGTATATGCGCATACAGCATTTCCTTTCCTTTAAATGCTCTGAATGCCTTAAATTTCATTTCGTTTAAAGTTATCAATTTCTTATACTTTATAATACTTGCGTGGCATGCAGGGTATTATAAGTTTTATATGAATATTGGTAACACCCTAAAGTTAGAATTCACTTTTTATTATACTGAACGGATCAGAATAATTTTCTGATATGATTTAAGCTTATTTGCCCACATAAACTTGTTATTAATCTTCAAGTGGGTAAATTTTATAGGTTTTTGTTTTATAAAATTTGGTACACGGTTTTGATACGTAAACAAAATTATCAATATATGTAAAAAGATTCGTCCAGATTGATTCATATTTTGGAGAAATTTTCCAAAATGTTTAGAATGCGGCAATCTACATCATAATTTTTTGAAAACTGTAATTATCAAAGTTGGAGTAGATTGATCCATATTTTTTAGGAGTTTTTTTAAATATCTAAGATGGGACATCACTCTTTTTTGAAAAATATGCATCACAAGTTTTTAAAAAATACATATTATCAAACTTGGTGCAGATCGATCCATATTTTGGAGGCATTTATTGAAACATTTAAGATGGGGCATCACTATTTTTGGAAAACCACAAATTATCAAACTTGGAGCAGATAAAATTATTTTTTGGAGAAATTTCTTGAAATGTTTAAGATTGTTTCACTTGCGACATCATTTTTTTAAACAATGAATGGAAATAATTTATAGATTTTAACGAAAATTGTCACATTATTGTTTCTGGGTATATTAAATATTCGTATCAAATTAGGCCAAGGTTGGACCATTTTTTGCACCCTCTTCCATATAAATTACAGAATTTTTTAAAAATTACTTTATTTACAATACATTTTCTTTATATATTGATCATATTAAGCAGTGCGCTGTAGAGTATTTAAGAGTCGTCCATGGTGTCCTATAATATTTTTATAAATTTTATCATTCTTTAAATACTAAAATAACTAGGGAAAAAGGAAACAAATGTTCATTATAAATTGCTTAAAATTCTGAAATATTGTAATATATATATATAAAATATTGGTTATTAAGTTTGCGGTTTAAGAGCTCATTCTTTTTCTATTCATAAAGAGAATCGAATAAAGTATCATAAATTTCAAATTTTTTGGTTACCGCTTCTTGTCCATCCATCCATTATGATTTAATTTTGGATCCAATTGCTTAATTATGAATGGATGCATTGTTACGAAACTGTCCAAAAGTGAATCCTTTTCATTTTGCTTGAAATAGTTTCCAAAAGCGAAGCGAATTTACTATATACAATTGCTTTTCCTCTCACCTAAATTGTAAATGCGGCATTTGTTTTGAAAGTATTTAACATCATCGATGTTTGTACTATTTTGTTTAAATCAAAATGATGAAGGTGTTTGGGTTTCTCCTTTTCTTTTTTGTATGTTTTCAATGACACAACTTCTGACGACTTCTGGCAACTTCTGACATCTAATGTTTTACATCTGTGCATGACTTTGAATAAAAACTATGTGATTGAAATTTATAAAGCATATTTTACAAAAGAATGAATTCTATAAATGAAAAGTGAGCAATGTAAGAAACGATTTATTTTACATAAAAAATGACGAATGGCATTTGATTATTTAATTGATGTTTACAAATATAAAAGAACCATAACATTTTTATATTCATATTTTTATATTTGGCTCACAATAGTTGGGAGTATAATAATTTTGTCAAAATCTTTGTAAAGCATTTTAAATGCCATATTATAGATTGTTTAATATGTAAAGAGTTTTGTGATGCATCATCAAAATTTTGATTGTCAACAAATTTTGAATCGATCCATTAATGTGTGTTTCTTGAGTTTCCATGCCTTGGTAATATTTTCCTGGTAGTAAACTTTGATACTTTTATCAGCATATTAGAAATAATGAAAATTCAAGTACGCATTTTAGTATTAAAGCAAAAAACCTAATCGTTCGAATGAGACTTTCATATTTTAATCTAAACTGAGATCATTTTTGTTTTTTTAAGTGAAAATTTACACTTACTATTTGCAGATTTAAATGGTATAATGCTAAAGCTCAAGAGTCCCGACTCAAGTCGGGAGAGAAAAGCTGGACAATTCTGTTTGAAATTCTAACATGTAGAAATTTCATTTTTTTTAAATTTTTTCTCTTTCATGGGATTTTTATGAAAGGTAAAATTAAAAATTGATCTATATATTTCAATTATCAACCAACATTACTTGTCGAAAATTTGTCAAGTTCGTAAAATATTTCTGTAGTTTTTAGTAACTATGAATTTATACACATCCTTATTAAATTAATGTGATAGTTCGATAATCCTGTAAAATGCTTATTATACCTTACACTACTTCATTAGATTATAAATGTGATCAGATGGTTGTAACACCTAAAGGAAGTTGACAGAGCACACTTGTTGTTATACCGATAGATTTAGAATCACAACCTGATTCGATTTAAATCTGTCTGTCCATCTGAGGGGTTGTGTGTACACTACAACTCACAACTTTAAAGGTAACCTATTTTCTGAAGATTTATTGTATACCTTTATTAAAATGTAGTGTACAGTACTTAATAGTCGGTTGCATTTACTTCTTTTAAATTTAATTTTATCAAGAATTTTTATGACATTCATTTTATTATAAAAGATTCTTTGATATGCCATTCAATAGCTAACCTGTTGAATCTACTTAGAGCATTTTTCGCATAATATTTTCAATCGAAATAAATTTCAATTCAATTTTTATTAATATGCTTTTCACATGTCAGTACGCTTTAATTATAATTATAAAATGCATATTTTAGTAAATATTTGTGGCATGTTTTAAAATAAATTGTAATGACATAATTTGTGAAAACAACAAATGTCACAGAAACTATCTCTATAAATTAGAGCATTTAATGTTTTAAAGTTAACTTACGCTGAAGTCTTGCCACAAATACCCACTATTTAGGCATCAAAGATATTTTTGTCTAATTTTGAATAAGTGTTAAAACTGCATAACAAATAATAGACAAATAGTGTGGTGTTCCCGAGGAATAAATGAATAAATACATCGCACTAGGCTAAAGGCGAATCTTTAATAAAAGTCCATGTAACAAGCGTTGCGGATTTTTTATACCCATAATCCAGCCAAAAGGATGATATTCAGAATCTTATTAAGGGTATACACTTTTGATTAGCATTAAACTCTATATCGAACTCGTCATGCTTACCGAAAATTATAAATTTACTAATTAAAAATCTTAAATCACTTTGCTTTATTCATTTAAGTAATTGAGTATATAAATTATAACTTAATATCACTTTGAATTTGTCAAGTGATTTGAAAGGATCGCTATAGGAGACCAGTTACAAAATATATATCAATTAGGAACAAATTTGTTATATATATTCCGTACTTTAAAAAAGCATTGAGATATTTTAATTGAAATTTTGGTATATGGGAATTTTTGGGTATGCGCGACGAATCCTTTTAAAAATATTTAAGAACGAAAAGTTTTTGAAAATTTTTGGTTTAAGGTCTATGAGCCTAAAGAGTTTGAGAAATTTCTTGAATTATGAAATATGTTTAGTGTGTTTAGATTGCATTTTGAGTGTATCCTTAACTCACTCACATACGTTTTTCAAAGCTTTTTCAATACTACACTTTGTATGTTACAAATCTAATATCTGACTTTTACGTTGTGGTTATGAAAAAGTTAAAGTAAAAATCGAAATACCAAAAAACTGTTTTATAAGCCATTAAGTTCATTTATTTATTTTTTTATTGTCTTTTAGTAGTATTTTCACTGACTTTTTACACTTTTTAAACTTCTTAAACATTTTAAACTTTTTTACTGTCTAACTTATTACCGCATAATATATTTTGATTCAATAATTAATTTCTGCAAAATAATATGGCATATAATTTGAGAGAAAAAGATAGAAAGAGTGAGAAATAGATATGGTGAAATAAGTCCATTATTTATTATAAACCGTTAAGACGGTAAAAAGATAAATGAGGAAAAAACCACAAAGTTCAAGATCTTTATAGGCCGAATTTATTTAATGCTTTAGTGTTTGAAAAGTATTACAAAAATTTTCAAATTCAACTTTTATCCTCCATGAGTGATTATTTCATAAGAAAATTAAGAGAAACAATGCGAGTGTGTTAAATTATCTAAATCGGCAATGAATGTTGAAAGGAAAATCATAACCATTAAATTGAATGGATTTAAAATTAACAATGAGATAAATAACCAAAATAAAAGTTGAGAATAATAATTAAAATGTTAACAAGTAACAACAAAGGCAAAGTAAATAAATTTTGTGTAATTAAACATTAAGTGAACAAAATATATGAATCAATAATTTATAAATTTTTTCAATGCAAATGTAACAAGTTAAAGACGTCATGCCTGAACAGGATAATTACGATGATGAGGTATGTAAAAAAACAAAAATATTTATTGCACATTATAATCCTATTTATATCTTCAATTACTTAGGGTAAATATATAAAATTCAGAATTCATTAAAATATACCAAATCTAGTGTGTTATTTAACAGTACTAGGTATCTACGCGTAAATTTTCCAATTTGATTTATAATTATACCCTGCAGTACTTCTCTGCTGCAAGATATTGAAAATTTGTACTGATGTTTGTAAAATTTAGAAGAGTTTTGAGATGGCTTCATCTTTTTTTATACTGATCTATTTAAAATTATTGTTTAATAGATGTAAAGCTATCTGTTTACAAGTGTGTCCATCCGTCCGTGCATACATCCATCCGTCCGTCCCTCCGTTCGTTCATCCACCCATCCAATCATCCATCCATTCATCCGTTCGTCCATCCATCCATCCATCCGTTCGTCCACCCGTTCGTCCATCTGTCCGTCCATCCGTTCCTCCATCCAACCATCCATCCGACCATACATCCGTCCATCCATTTCTCCGCCCATTCGCCTGCCCATCTGTCGGCCAATACGCCCGCCCATCCATCCGCCCATCCGTCCGCTCATCCGCTCGCCTATTCGTCCGCCCATCCGTCCGCCCATCCGTCCGCCCATCCGTCCGCCATCCGTCCGCCCATCCGTCCGCCCATCCGTCCGCCCATCCGACCGCTCCTCTGACCGCCCATCCGTCTGCTCATCCATCCGCCCATCTGTGCGTCCACGCGTCCGCCCTTCTGTCCGCTCAGCCGTCCGCTTTATAGACAGACGGACAGTGAAGAAAAGGATAAGAAACTTTAAAAAAATTGAAATTCTCACATGTAAATATTTTTAGAAAAGTGAAATAAATTCTAAAAGATGCAATTTAAATTAATCTAGAATAGTCCTCCTCTGCAAGTGCAATGCAATGTATAGAATTTAAATTTATTAAACAATTTATTTAATGATGTTTTTTTTATAATCTAGAATAAAAAAAAGATCATTAGAATCTAGAATAAAAAATCTAGAATAAAAAAAAAATCATTAGAATTTGTGTATAGCAAGTAAAGTAAATAATTGATAAAAATTGATGCAGAAAAATATAAAATCCTCCAAGCATTAGATAAATACTCATTTCTAATGGTTCGTTAGGTTTGTTAAGTAGATTATTAAGGTCAATAATTGTAATTTTTATTTGAAAACATGGCTCATTTGTCAAGTTTCTGCAGAAAAGTTCTTCTTTCTTATTTAAAGTGTTAAAATGGCAATTTTTGAATCTTAAAGTAATTTTGTTTCAGGGAATAATAGGTTTATGCGGCAGACTAGAAATAGATTTTAGATATTGTTAATTGTTTATAAAAATTCATACAAGTTTTTTCGAAGCAATTAAATCGCTTCTCTTAGCTCATCCATCTCAACTGAAGGTTTTGCATTTAAGTTATAGACTTTATTGATTTTAAAAAATTTTATTGAAATTCCGTTATGCAAAATATTATTGCTCTAAAAATGAACACTATTGAAAGTGAGAACGAGAGCATTACGTTTATGATGCTAATCTTCTAATATATAAAATTTCTACGTAAAAATTTCGACAGAGTGGTTTGTATAACTGTTTTTAATCTCGTCAAGTTCTTACTTTTTTTTTAAAAAAAAACTTAAGATTTAAGAAAATTCAGGAACATATTAGGCAAATTAACTTCGAAATTGCGTTTGAAATTTTCAAAGGAAACTATAAATTTTATGCGTGCAAAACATGAAGAATTGTCCCGAGTTTAAACAAATCATTTAGCAGATACAAAAACAAAGCTTTACTCAAAGAAAACAGTGTTCTGAAAATAGTTGACTAAATTGCGCAAACCTCCCCTAAATTTGTTGCTAGCACAATTAGAAAAGCTCATTGGATTATGTATGTGGATCATATAAAATCATGGTTGCGAAAAATTCTACACATGCAAAACGGATCAAGTGGAACACTTGAATTTTCCTAAAAGGTATAAAAAACGTCTAGAAATTTTTAAGAGCCTTTAGATTTTTAGGAAAACTTAATAGCCACAGATATTCGCTTCAACTTATTATATCACGTGTAATAAGTTGAATGGGTGTAGAGTTGTTGGGTGTTAACAGTTTGCGTTTTGCGTTATGTTTTGAAAGTAACTAAAGAAACAGATTCTTAGTGAACAACAGCAATTACGAAAACTTGCTCAAATATTTATGTGAATCTTTCTGTGAATAAATATATGTGTGTATGTTATGTTATATATGTATATAAATGTGCACTTAAGCTATATAAGACAACAAAGTTTAACACTCAACATGAATATTCACATTGTTGTTGTAAACATATTTTTGTCATTTTAGTTGTTGTTAAAAATGACAACACAGCCATGGTGACCATGGAAATAATTTTATACACACATATATAAATAAATGTATATGTGTATATATGTATATGTATGTGTCTACAAATATATAAATAAAATAACTATATATACATACATATTTAAATATATAAATTTACTTAGCGACATTACAATTGGAAATGTTGTGTTTTTGCTGTTGTGGCATTTAAACGTGAACAATTTGATAAGTATGTGATTTTATGAATATCCCTTGAAGCCATTTCAAATATAACCTTATTTCAGGAAAGTACCATTTATTACCTCACTATTCTCAAGCTTTAAGCTAGTTGTGGCTCTTAATTTGTTGAACTTTGAAAGGGAACGGCAAACGCGAATTTTATTGGGATTAAGAAAATGATAATTTAGGGTGCCAATATTTTTTTACTTAGAAGAGTCATGACAGACCCTAAAAAAATGCTTGACAAATGTCATAAAGACCCTGCATCACCAATTTAATGAATGAAAAGTAAGTTCTATTGGGTTTGTCACGTTATAAATGGCCGATAAAAACCATGGTGACGCGCTTTAAGAATGGGAAACGAAAATGTGTCGGGTATCTGAGGTATTCATATTTTATATGAATGTTTGGGTATGAAAAAACCCAAAACCACTTTAAGACCGATGCGGACTGCTACTACTAATATGTAGCTATTGGTATTGGTATTTCGGTGAAAGTGGACCAAATTAACAGAAATTGGTTTAATCAGTTATCAATTCTGGCAAATGGGAAGGAAAATCGGCAGAAGAAAATAACACAAACTGCTCTATACGTTGAAAATTTTATTATTTGAAAAGATTTACAAAATTAGAAAATTGTAGATAAATGTCTCCCTCTAAAAGAGTTCATGCTGAGAGATCAAACAGTTTCAGTTTTTTTTTTTTAAATTAAAAAGTTATAAATTTTTTACATGGCCATTGTAGAAATGTATGAGCTGTGAGTCGACAAAGAAAGTATTTGTGACAGCAAGTAAATACAAATGTAATAAAAGGGAAATAAAATTGTACTTGGCTGAACTTAAATTTTAAGACTTTTAAAGAGAAAGTCTAGAATTTAAAAGCATCGACAGTTTTTGTAATTAGTTGGACTCTCTTTGATCCATTGTGATCAAGTCAATTAAATATTTCTGTCCAAATTGCTTTCAATATTTCAATTGTTGTGAGTAGAAGAGTATTCAAACTTTGCGAAAAGGTGGAATGACCAAAGATCCAATATAGTTTGATCGATTCAAAATTTTTTGTTTATAAAACATTTGAAAATTTTTACGTTTACAATTTGGACATATGAATTATATTAATATATAAGAATTCCATAAATCAAGAGCATAAATTAACATGTAAATGATTCAACAAAGTTACAAATTTTCCTTTGCTATGCTTGCTTTGAAAATTATAAATTGAATAAACAACAAAACCTTTTAAATCAAAAAAAAAAACTGGAACAAATTGGCCGTACCATTTACCTAAATATAATTATAAATCATATTTAGATTTTAAAATATTCTAAAAATTATTTGAAGAAGTTTAAGCTTGACTTATTTAAAGATTTGATTCAGTGCTTATAAAAGCAATTTTTACATTTATAAAAACTTTTTAACTTGACAGTGATTCTTGAAAAGATTGAATTATTTGATAGGTTTTATTCTGTTATCTGTTAACATTGTTCTATTTGAATTTTTGTCAAAACATAAGAAATTCATCATCATGAGAGTTTCTGAAGTAACAATTTGCTTCTCTGTTAGATTTCAAATGGTGATGAAGTGGAAATCTTTTTTTGAAAATATCCATTTTTAAATGAATTTCTTCTGGGTGTTATATTTAATCTCTCATATGGTTATCGTATCATAAATATAGGATACAAAAAATGGGTTTATTTTTTGTATCCTACACTTTTATTACAAAATATTGCCTTATTTATATGAATTTTTGTAATGTACCTTCAGAGAGGTCTTGAAATACTTGAAGACTGATTATTTATTACACTGATGGATTGTAAATCATTTTTGTCATATATTTGAAGCCAGTCTGTTTGTCTGACAATTTGAGATCATATATAAAAATTTGCTGTTTGTTCAGGGAGAATCTTTTAGGTTATTCTGATGAAAAGTCGCAGGTAAGCATGTTCTGAAGCCAAGTTGATCCCATTAAAACAGTATGGTTAGAATCAGATTTTAAGAAAACTAGTTCTAAGTAAAATTTTGCATATATTTTAACAAAAAAAGAAAAACTACAGACGGTGCTTTTGACACACTGTAAATTTGTTACCAGCCTTCAGGGCGTAACTCTTAAGTTATTTTGATGAAAAATCGCAGATAGGCGTGTTCTGAACCAAAGTTGATTCCACTAAAAATATGGTTAGAATCAGATGTAGAGTTTTATTTTAAGGAAACTAGTTCCAAATAAAATTTTGGATATATTAAAAAAAACCCACAGACGATGTTTTTAACACATTAAATGAGTAAGCTTAATTTAGATAAAGTCGTCCAATTTTTATATCTTAATTTTGCATTTGTATTAGACAAAAGAGTATATAAAAGTTGGTTTCATTCGACTGTAACGGTTTTACTTGTTTTAAACAAGTTAATACTGACATTTACATTGCGTATGTTGGACATTACAAGTGTACGAAATATGTAAATGACTCGTCCTTATTTTGTTCATTTTAAGAAGAGTAAGTAATTGGTTGATATGGCAAACAGAAATAGAAAATCAAAATGGATAAATGAATTAGTGGAGTAAATCAGTTGTATGTAGTTGTTGCAGAAAGTTCTTTCAAAGAGGAATTGAAATAGAAAATGATAGAAAACTTTAAAGTTGTGAAACATGTTAAAACGGGAAAGTTTTACCACTTCTGGAGCATGAAATTTTAGTGTATTTTAAAATATTATAAATGATAATGAAATAAGTGTAACTTAATGTAACATTGAAACATAACAAATATAAATTGAAGCGGCTAATACTTTGAAGGGGAGCCATGTGACCGGATTGATCGCTTATTAAGCTAATTTTTTGCAAAATTTCAACCACGACACCAATAAATAAATAGATGCACAAATAGACAACTGTGATTTAATCAATTTAGAAAATCAATTAATTCTCTAAGATAACGTAACTTACTACGCAAATGTAGCTGCAATGCAATTTTGAGTTGGCTTATTTTATTACACACTACAAATTAATAAACATAATATAAATATAATAAAATTTTTGATATGACAATGAGAAAGTCTAGTGGCCAATTTATGATATTTTTGAAATGTGTTGGACTAAGCAAATTGGGCCAAATTAAAATCATGAAAATATCTTGTTTTAACGATTTATAAAAAACAGATGGTTTTTTAAAAATTACATTGTACGGTTCAATACTTGTGTAACGTGAACGTTTCTTTCCTTCTAGTCGAGGTAGTAATTGGATCCTTGCAAACTTCAATTTTAGAGGGTAATTTCTATGTATTATAATTTATATAATATAATTTAACTTTTAGAAAGGAGAACATACAAATGGAGAGACAGATTAGACTAAATCGGATATATCATAATTATGTTAATTCAGACTTGGATGTTTTGATTAAAAAGTGCCTTGTAGGGTTTTTTACACATCTCTTTTGGCAATTGCAACCACTTTGACAACAAAACTTCTCAATTGTAGGTAAAAGACCATGAAAATTTTTATGTCTTATAATTTTCGGAAGGTGTGATCCAGCTTTCACTTTTTCGCGTTTTAATAAAAGTAACCTGTAGAGATTATTTATTTAGGGTTCAGTGGTAAAATGTCGCGCTTAAATGAAAGTAGGTTCGTGTGTACTCTATTTGTGAAACGTCGCCAGATTAAAAATTTAATTTGTTGTCCCGACATCATCGTATTTTAATGACTAGTTATTGGTAGAGGAAATGCTTCCACCAGGGGTTGCTTTGCCCACAAAGCACACGTTACTCATTCAATCATGAGGTTGCCAAGTCGAGTTGGGCTCTCCTGAAAGAATGGACAGCTGATGAACAAGTTATTATAAATTTGGCCTAAGAGTTATAAGACTGCTTCACCTTTCATCTAAGTGTAAGTTCCGCACATAAGGTGTGAAATAAACCTTAAATTAGCAGCAAATAATGTGAGTGGATAAAAAGGGAAGGAGAGAGAGTGCTAACTTTATGTTTATAATTTCAAGTTAAACAATTAACGTTAAGTGAACATTTTTTGTCGTTTCTTAAAATTTATGCTCCTTTTCAAGTATGTGAGCCGAATTCTTTTTTTTTAAATGAATACTTTCGCTAAATATGCAATAAATTACTTTATGGAAATTTCTTATTTTTCATTTTGTGCTTTTTTGTTTTTCTTTTTTTCTTTTTTTGGTATCTTATAACGTGTGACTATTGAATTTGCTCTTCAGCTGGTTTCCGGTAACACAAATCAGCGTAATTGGCGTGGTATATTTATTGCTTTATTGGTCATTGCTATTGTTCTAGCTTTAATTGTTACATCAGTGGTAAGTTTTAATGCAATTAAATTAAATCCCATGATACCCTACACCATGCAAATTAGACTATAATATAGAAAAATTATACCTTCATAAATGAAATAATATTTTCAAAAATCGTTTTTACTAAGTATATATAAAAATGTATCAAATGATATCAAATTTTTCTAACTAGTCGAGATCTTTTTCAAAATAAGTTTGCGTAAACGTTAAATGGAATCCAAACTCTCTCCATCGGTTTCTATAGCTTTCCTTCCTAAGACCTAAAATAAAGCGGTCTCTAAAATCACTTATTTGCATAAAAATATCTCGAATGTTTGGCATTATTTTAATGTTATTCGTAAATTGTCTGGGTAATATTTTTAAAGATGGACGAACAATTTTAAATGGCATTGGCACATGGTGCGGCATATAAATAAGATAAAATGCGAACAATTTGCAGCACATTAAAGAATAATAAATCACAAATTATTGTATGCAATGCATAAATGCTTTACAGCTATTTATAATAATAATAATAATAATAATAATAATAATAATAATAATAATAATATAATAAAATAATAATAATAATAAAAGCATCGAAAGGGTTATAAAAGAAAATGGAAAAGAAAAATATTCATATTTTATGGTAATAGAAATCAAAAGGAAGAAAATTTATACAAATAAAATATTCTTTTACATATATCTTTTCTTTTCTATTTGTTGTTGTTGTTGTTGTTGTTGTTGTTGTTGTTGTTATTATTATTATTGTTGTTTTTAATGTTGTTGTTTTTCCTCCCCTTACTTCAATTGCATTTAATGTTATTGCTATTGTTAACGCTATCGTTGCCGTTGTTGTTATGATTCTTCTTATTATTGTTAATTTTATTATTTATTTCTGAAATATTTGTTTAAATATTTTGACAATTCATGAATGTCATATTGTGCATGGATTTTTCAAATATTATTTCTTTGACATTTTTCGGGCTTTTTTATATAAAAATAAATAAAAACTAATACAAAAATATAAACAAAAATCTTCCACTCGTTTCACAATTTTTCACTTTTCGCTTTGATTGCCCTTAATGGCACAAAAATTTTGTATTTCTTACTCCTGTATTTTTACTCTCTTCTCCTTTTTCGTCTCTTTTTTTCATTCAAATTTTTTTAGTCTATTTTTTATATTTTTTTTATTATTTGTTTGTTTGCTTATGCTTTTTTTTTGGTTTTTGATTTTTGTTTTACACTTTGCATTGCACTTTTGTGTAAAAAAAACATAGAAAACATTATATAAAATTCTTGCTTTTATGAAAGGTACTGCTTACACCACCCGACGAAGGGCCAAGAGTTAGAGGGCAACGCATTAAATTACAGGATATTATCGATGGACATTTTATGCCACAAAATTCAAACGGTTCATGGATAAATGGTAAAAGAAATTTGTATATATATGTGATTGCAAATTAACTTCAATTTATCAATTTCAATTTGATGAAAACAAAATCAGTCAGGGAATCATTTAATCAATATTTGATCTATTACACTAACTGCGTTATCTGCTCTTTGTGTTACCGGGAATGCAATGCGTTAGACCCACCTTTTATTATACTAATCGACTCAGAATCACTTGCTGATTCAATTTGTGCCTGTCTGTCCAACTGTCCATCCATCTGTCTGTAAATTTTTTAAAAAGTTAGAGGCTACAATTTTCGAGAGATTTTAATGAAATTTGATATGTACGTCGGCTTTACTCCAATGGCACATCGTATGGGAAATTGGAAATTGGTTAGAATTGGACCATTTTTAAGTTGGCGCCTCATATAATACTTTAAAAAAAACTCGCTTTATGGTACAAAAATTACAATTTTTTATATAACAACATTTTAGTAAAAGTTAAGTTTATATGGACTAAACTACGATATAAATCTCTTAAACAAAATTGGCATTGGCTTCTATTTCAGCGTAAAAAATATGGATACCAAATTTGATTCAGATCGGTATATTTTATAAGCCCGTTCACATATAATGATTCTTTCTAATCAAATAAATAAAAAATTACAGTTTTTTACACCACTGTCTTGTAATTCTCTTATTTGACTTTTCAACTACATTTGACAAAGTGATTTAAGTACTTAGTTGTTTTATTCATTACAAAAAATGTCGATTTTATAACATATGTGATCGATAAATTCAATTTTTAATAGATTTCATCTAATGAATAAAAATTAATTCATGGAAATTAAGAAAATAAATAAAAAACCAGATCATTAAACTTTAGCATAGCCATTGAAATAGTAGAAGAATACAATCGTATAAACCTAGAAGGATTTGATTTATTAACGAAAGCTTGAATCTATTTAGAATCAGCCCAATAAGCTGCATTCCATTAAATTAGTTTATCCGTATGTATTATTTATCTTTTCATTTTTTAGAATGATTAAGTACATGTTTGTGAAAAAAATAGGTTTCCTTTCAGTCCAAACTCTGATTAAAGCCGTCATATCTACTAATTGCAATGAATAATTAAATGGCGAAAATTTAAGAGAAAACTTGCGATCAACAGTTAAACATTTCAACGTCTAATTGTTTCAATTATTTTGAAATATTGACTTGAATCATCCTATTTTTATTCCCTTGTTTGTTAATTAAATTTTTCATATTTTTTACACATATAGAAGATGAATTTTTATATCAAGATCATTGGGGGCGAATTTGCCTTATAAATGTGACCAATTTTACTGAACGTGTCTTAATGTCAAATGTTACATATGTAAGTATTTTTTTATTTTAAATTATTTATAATAAGCAAAAAATTCGATATTTATATTTGAACAATTTGGACAAAATATTTAAGTGAAAATGAGTGTGGACTGTCTTTTAGTCACCTTGACCCATTTTCAGAAAAAGCTGCAAGAAATAACATTTGATTTTGAAATTCTACTTAAATTACTTGAATTAAATTTTGAAACTAAACGGATCAATTTTGACATGATATCTTTTGCATAAGACGGTATATACTTAACAAAAATGGTGTGGAATTGTGACCTTTTTCTAACCCAAAGTTAAATAAGAAATGAGGTATCCAGTATTCCATGGATATTGTTAGCAATTACATCACATTCTGAATTGACTTAGTCCATATGCATGCTAACTACTTTTCGGATACAAAATATATTACGAGTTTTAATATGGGAAAACGTTTTAAAGTTTCAGAGGGCAATTAACCATTAGAAATGCCAATCCAATAATTTAATTAATTCAATAATTTAGTGTGTATTATATTTTCTTCACAAAGTAAATGAAAAAGACAACTGGAATTATTCTAGCCAAGTTGTTAAAACTTTGTTAAAAATTTCGTCCACACAAAAATTCAATATATCAAATTTTACTTTTAATTAGTTTGTATAATTTTTATTTTATGGTCTCGGGCTATGTAGGATATTTAAAACTTTGTGTTTGGATAAAATCTATAATGTCCATTAAGGGCAATCCACGGTGTTAGAAGATATGAGACTCCTTGGCCTACTTGCCTTACTTGTATCACGTTTAACTTATGAATGTTAAAATTTCAATTGACTGGAAGTTGTGAATCGATGCTCAAACGAATTGTAAAAGTTACATATAATTAATCATTCATATTGATCATAAATTGCTACAATTGTCCACGCGATATTGCCATCATATTTTTTTGGTGATGCTATTTTGTGAACCATCAATGAGACTGCATTTTATTAAATCATTTTTTGATTGTTTCTAAAGTTTATATAATGTTTTGTTTTTGAAATTTCCTTACAGAAAACTTTATCATCCCATAGTTTTTCATTATCAGCCGATAAACGTTATTTGTTGTTGTCACATAACGTTATCAAAGTATTTCGGTATTCGTTTTTAGCTCAATATACATTATTTGATATTCAAACTAGGTAAGTGCAATTCATAAAATTATAAAAACATTTGATCTAATTGCAAGTTCATTAGATCTGTTATCCTAAGCAATTTATCTGTAAAATACAGTGTGATATATTTTAAATACAGTTAATATATTTCAATAAATACATTTGATTGATATTGAACAGTTTTACACCACTTGTTGTACAGAGTATTATAAGTTTGTACAAGTGTTTGTAATAGCCAAAAGGAGACGAGATAGTCCATGTTTTATTATATCAATCACTTCCTGATTCGATTTAAACCTGTCTGTCTGTCCATGTAAATTTTTTATGAAGCTGCAGGTCGAAATTTTTGAGATATTTTAATGAAATTTGGTTTGTGAGTGCGTATTGGCTCAAAAGCAAATCGGGTTGAAAATTGTTAAAATTGGACAATTTGTACAACCAAGGCCCATGTGACGTTCTTCTTAAAAGAAAGTGGTTATTTGGAAAACACTTTAAAATATATGTAAGCGAAAATTAACGTTGTATTATATTTTAATATGAAAAATATCTCTGTCAAATTTGGTACAAATAACTCTATTTTTACGATTTTCCGACTGAACGCCTTTTGGAAAAACTACCGAAGCTTTAATTTTAAATATATTTTAGCAAAAATTGGAACTGTCTTGCGTTTTCTCATAAAAAAACATGTGTACTAAATTTGGCCAAGGCAGGTCCATTTTTCTAACCTCCTCTTATATAACTGGGAAATTAAAATTTTTTCAATATCATGGACTTGTAATTCTCTTATTTGAACTTAATCTTATAAGGTAAAGTAGTGTAGAGTATTTAAATGTCGGCCTGGATAGACTATTAGGCTCTTATTTATTTTGCATTGCCTCCCTTACAATGTACTTTCCATATTTGTTTTTATTAGCCATTCACATAAATTAGAAATAAGCTCTTTCTCCCTGTTGAAAAGTTTACTGCGTTTAATAATTTTCATTTGTAGTGTCTGAAGCATTTAAAGACTCTATTTCTTAATTTTAGATCATAATTATTAATTATGGTATGAACGTTTTATTACTAAAACGTTCATAGGAAATTAATGCGGAAATATGCTCTTTTCAAATCTCCAAGAGTTAAGAAGATTCTTATTTTTACATCATGTAAATTTGTGAAAAGTGTCTCTGTGAAAGAAAATAACTTGCAATTTTGCATAGATATTTTCCTATAGAAAATCGGCTCGGAATTATTATTTAGCATACTTAACTTTTGTTCCAAATTTAGTTTAGATTGGTCCAATTTTTGTCTCAGCTTTTTCTGCACATATTTCACTAATAATCCAACTTCAATGTAACTTTTTCTTGTAACATCGATTGACGCAGTAACAAAAATTGTTTGTTTTATCTGCATTGTACTTTGTACCGAATGCTAGAGAATTAGATCACAATTATTCATGTAATCTTTTTGGTTTAATTTGTAAAATTTTTTATATGGAAAAATACTGAATTTTAGTAATTTTCTGTTGAAAATTGTTAAAATTATAAAATTTGCATGAATATTGGCCCAAGTAAATGACTAAACACTTTTTTTGGACCTTGATTGATTTTATGTGACTTTATTTTTCTTTTCTTGTGCCTTATTATCTGAACTTTTTTTCCTCAGTGAAATCATCAAATTTAAAATCGATGATAGAAATGATGAATGGCCATATTTGCAATATATTCGCTTTACACCATACAATAATGCACTAATCATGGTCTACAATTACGACATATACTACTGCCAAGGTGTACGCGTACAGCAAGTTCATCGTATTACTTATGATGCTGTACCAGGTGTTATTTACAATGGCATACCAGATTGGTTATACGAAGGTAAATAGAGGAGATTGCTATCCATTTAAGTTAGTTTCTTCATATATGTGTAGGATTATATGTTTACGACCACAAGACAAAGTGAAGCAAGTTATACTTTGGTTAAAAGCAAATCTTGTGTAACTACCTACCAGAAAATTTATATCACAATGTCTGGGCGTGACTGATGTTCATGCAATTCCATACCAATGAAACATTCTGGAAAAATTTGTGTAAAGTAGGAGTAACAAATGAAATGGCATAAAAAATATCGATAAAGAAAAAAGTTCCGTATTTGATATTTAATAACTTTGTTTCGTTTTTCTTTACGAAGAAAATTGTACCTTCCCAATTTTCATTATCTATTGTCTTTCCTAAGATAACCTTAAAGTTTTAATTTAAAAAAAAAGCAACCATCACTTAAGATTCTATTGCACACTTTTAACATCAATCGTTATGTAAAAAAGTCTATTGTTTCTAGTAAATTTAAGATTGATATTTCAATTTTTTGCGGGCCAGGAAATTGCTAACAACATACAAGTACAATTTAGTTGTAATTCAAAGGTGGCTCTTGATCACGAATATTTATACCCTAATGCTTCTTTCTTGGTTGGGCAAAAGTGTCAACAATATAAGCATACTCTCAAATCTTATGTAAGACGTAATCTGTAAACAAAGCAGATAATATGCGGTTAGATGTTTCATATGTAAAATGGCCTATAATTAGATGAGCTTGTATGATGGTTTTTTATGATTCTGTATGGAAACATTTATAATAGTTATAGTATGCACATGCGATTTCTAGTTATTTGTTTATTATTACTTGTACTAATTTTGTAAATTACAGAGGAAATACTCAATTCGAATAATGCAATTTGGTTTTCTCATAATGGCCATGCTATGCTTTATGCTTCATTTAACGATTCACTTGTACAAGAACAACATTTCACATGGTATGGCACTATAGGCTCTACGAATGGTATGGGTACTTTTGGTTTCAATAAATTAGATGGCAGTACGCCTGGTGCCAGCCATTTCAATAATTATTTATATCCAGAAATTAGATCATTAAGGTAAGTTATTCAATCAAAGATGTAAAAAATTTATAAAAGAATTCAACAAGCTAAATCTGTCCTTTATGGAAGAGATTTGAATTATCTTTCCCTTAACTAAATTTAATCATTCTAATATTTGAAAACTTCTATTCAAACTTTAAAAGTTTTAAATTTCGTTAAGACAATTTATGAACTAAGGACTGGGCTTTTGTTATAAAAAGTTCAAGAGCGGATTTTGAAACCAATAGCAGACTTTGTGATACTATTAACAAAACTCTTTATAGCCAATTAATATGAAAGATATGTCTATCTTAAGGTTTGCCGCAACAAATTATTATCCTGAGAAGTTTAAAAAATAGTTGGCTTTAAAATAAAAGCTTTATCATGAAGGCTAAATTTTTGTGGCAAAATCATTTATTGAATAAATTTAATAGCATTTTTTATTATTTGTACTTTGCAGATATCCTAAACCGGGCACACAAAATCCAATTATTACTGTACGTGTAGCAGATTTAAAAGATACTAATAATATACGTCAAAGAATTGTACAACCGCCTTTAGTTTTATTAAACGAGTAAGTTGAAAATTTTTATTTTATTTTGTGGTGGAATTTCGAAAACATTCAAGAAAAACTAAAATTCTATAATAATAAGTCTTTTTTAATATTCATATCTTTTATTTAAAACATTTTTTAAATGTTTATGATAGAGACTACTATTTTACAAGTGCCAGTTGGGTGAGTGAAACGAAAATTTGTGTAGTATGGTTGAATCGTCCGCAAAATATATCTGTGGTTAGCATTTGCAAGAGTCCAATGTTTGTGTGTGTTGAGGTAAGAAAAAAACAAGTAAGATAATTATGTTTGGCTGAGGCCCAATCTTCGATACCCATCACCCATATACCATGATATTACGATTCAGAATCGGTTTCAGTTTTTCATTAGCAGATATAAAAATTTTGTAGACGTGTCTGATTTGCATGATTTTTGGACAGACATTGTAGACAAATGGTCTTATTACTTGTACAAAGTTTCACCTTTCCATCTTTTACAGTTTGAACAGCAGTTTTGCATATAATGAACAGAACACCTAAAAATTCTGCTCAAAAAACTGGGATGGTCCTAGTTTACGTTACACTGTGGGTGTGTCCTTAAACGAATTTTGCGCATTTTTAAAATCAATCTGCCTGCAAAAATATCCAATATTTCTGTTGAATTTTAGCTCCACGTCTTATATTTGTGACGGAGAAAATGTTAGCAAAACATGGAGAGACTGGCACAGGTAAGGCGGACGGACATATCTAAATAAATTCAGAATTTGATGCTAATCAAAAAATATATGTGCTTTGTGGGATCTCCAACGGTTCCTTTTGAGAGTCAGAAACATAATGACAAAATAAGTGCACCCTCAAACTTGTTCTTCCACCACTCAGAATTTCACATAGCCCATTTTATTCAACTTTGATATGCAATGCACCTTAGAACTATGGCTTGATATATGAATATCTATAGAGATCATCATGGCAATGCACCGTAAGACTATGGCTTGATATACGTATATCTATGGAGATCATCATGACTAATAATAAAAAAACAAAATGTTTCTAAAAATTTTCTTTTAAGTTTTACATACTACTACGGGCATGTCCTTCAACCTACTTACTGTATAGGAACGCTAAAGTTCATGTTTATACCGAAATTTTAAGGGCCATTCTTAGAATCCGCTAATAACTTATAATAAAGATTTTTTACAATTTGATTTTGACCAAACATTTATGAGGACTCTTACATTTTCTTTTTGCATGTTGTAAATGTTGTAGTTTTTTCCATTATTCTACTACATTATGGAACCCTCCTTCTAAAGTAAGAGGTACCATAATGAAAAGTATGTTTATTACTAAATGTTCAGGTTATTTTGTTTATGGATAATTAGACGCATCGTGTTAGCGGTGATGGCCGCGGTTGGGTTGACACAGTTTCAGTGCCACTGTTTGCTAGAAACGGATCGTCCTATATAGCAATATCACCTTTACGTGATGGTAATTCTGGCTATTTTCGTCACATAGTTCATGTCCAAGTGAATAAAAAGCGTGTTTTGCCTCTGACTCATGGTCAATATGAAGTGAAATTTTTACTACATTGGGATCAATATAACGATTGGATGTAAGTTATTATTCTTCCTTTGTTTAAACTTAACCACAAAGAAAGGTAAGTTTATTAATGGCTGCTTGTAATTAGATATTTTTTGGGTGTACCAAAAGGTATGCCAGCTCAACAACATTTGTATCGGGTGTCATCTTTACCATCAAGTCATGGCTCCCCATTACATGCGCCCGAATGTTTAACTTGTATTTTGTATAAAACTAATGATAAAAGTTCTGCATTTGAAACACATACTAAACCTCCACCAAAGGTAGTAACAGCATGGGATGATCAATGGGAGAATTCTGAAGAAGAAAATCCTACATTAGCAACATTTACACTTCCATCGAACGAAGGAAAGTATTCTAAAAGAGGGAGGACAGCGAGAACAGGCAGACCAACTTCCACTTTGTCTAATATTTGTCTATATCACACAGCACAATTTCCACCAACATTCCATGCGAAATATGTTGTAGTTGATTGTTTGGGCCCTGTAATACCCTACACACATATATATAGATTGAATACTATTAGAAGTGATAGATTTAATTTGGGCCTAGAAGAATTACCCCCAGTTAATTCTCTAGAACTTTTAATTGTTATTCAAAACAATACGAAATTAAGAGAAAAAATGAAACGTGCGGCCATGCCACAAATCAAAACCTTTCCAGTCATGATTTCTGGTGGATATAATGCTCAAGTACGCCTATATTTACCACCAGTATTAAGAGAGGATGAAATAACACGATATCCCACGATACTACATATTTATTCGGGGCCTGGAACTCAGTTAGTAACACATAAATGGCATATAGATTGGAATATATATTTGTCGGGAAACAAAGATTACATAATTTTAGAAATAGATGGACGCGGTTCGTCGGGTCAAGGTTATCAACTTTTGCATGAAATATATAAACGTTTGGGTTCAATTGAAGTGTCTGATCAATTAGAAGTTAGTGAGTATTTGCGAGATAATATCCACTACATTGATAGACGGCGTATGGGGGTATGGGGTTGGTCTTATGGCGGCTACACATCAGCTTTAGCTTTAGCCAGTACTCAAGGCATATTTCAATGTGGCATTAGCGTGAGTCCAGTGACTAATTGGAAATTATATGGTAATCGCTCTTTAAATATTTGCTGCAATACTACAAACATATCCAGAATCAATTTCGTGATTATATTTTTTTGTTATTTTTATTCTAAAAGATTCAACTTACGCAGAACGTTATTTGAGTTCACCCAATATTACCGACAATTACAAAGGCTATGAAGAGGGAGATTTATCAAAACATGTAGATAATTTAAGACATCGACAATTTTTATTAATACATGGAACTGCTGATGATAATGTTCATGTTCAGCAAACTATGGTTTTGGCTAGAGCTCTAACAGCAAAAGGTATTTTATATAAGCAACAAATTTACCCAGATGAGGGTCATTCGTTGTCGGGTGTAAAACGTCATTTATATCGTTCTATGACTGTCTTCTTTGAAGATTGTTTCAAAAAGTTGGTATGTAGCGTATAATAATAAGGATCTTACATAATTTTCTTAAACATCGTAAAGTGTTTTAATTTTTTAAGTAAAATTATAGAAAGGCTTTTCCAATACTTAAGTATGAATTATATTTACTTAGAACTCTTTGAGTTTACTTTGGCTAGAATCAAATGTGAAATATCCATCATCCAGATGAAGCGACGCATTTAATGATTGATTTTTTCGATGAATTGAATATATAAAACAAAATCCATAAGAGTAAAATTCTATGTTTTATAATTTAAAGGGGTTTCAATCAATTTTTCGATTATATTAGATTTTAGGTACAATATGGGAGGTCTGCAACTAACACATGGAAATTCTAATTATCTAACGATTGCAATTATGGAATAATGAGTTATCCGTTGACTCATTAGATCCATTTTTTATATAACTCTCCACGCAAGAGCAATCAATATTTCTCGGTATTTTTAGTAATGGCATTTGCGTATTGCCTTATAATTAGTGGGATCTATGGGGTATCTTTAATTAAATCCTTCAGGTGATGGGTACTATAATAACCCAAATAAGAAAAAAAAAATGAAAACAACAAAACAAAATATTAGAAAATACAATAAAATATCAAATAATCTTTTAGTTGGACGAGCAAGAGATCGATCAAATTGATTATCCGGATTTTTTGGATTTCCATGACTTGTATATTATTTAAGAATCCAAAATATGTATTAACATTCAAATATGATGACTAACAACCATTAAGGCACTTTAATTACTTTCACAAAAAATTAATTTCAAAAAATGAGTGAATATTAGAATAAAAGAAATGAGAGATAAGGAATTTGTATCATTCACAAAGTAACACATTTTATGTCTACCAATTTGACCAGTTTATCATGTTAGCTAAAGATTTGCTATTATTCATTTGAAATTGCTTTAATTTAAGTTATACTTCCATAGGGCAATGGTAAAGAGAATTAAACAGAACACGCAAAGAGCAGTTACATGTACATTTATACATACATCTAATATGTATCTATGTGGGATGAACAACATTGGCTTTATCTTTACGTTAGTTCATATCATTTTTATAAGTGCTAAATGTTGCTTTTGTTGTGTAATATTTTTCTCAATAATTTCATAATAAAAATGTTATACGTAAATGTCAAGAAAATGAAGAATAAAAATTTTCAGTTTTTTTGTTTGGTGTTAGTACTTAACTTAAATTGGGGAAATTAAGGGAAACTAAGAAAGAGTCCAAAAATATTTCTCTATTTAATATGTCGCTAAAACTATTTTGATTTGTATTGTTATACTCTACGTCACTTGTGGTCTGATATTATAAGTTTGTGTTGAGATAGGCTCACCTTTTTTTATACCGATCGACTTAGAATTATTTCTTGATTCAATTTAAGCCTAACCGTTTGTCTGTCTCTCTCTCTGTAAGCTGTAAGCTACTGAAATCTTAATGAAATTTGTTACATAAATGTGTTTTGGTCCAGACGACAAATCCTTCTGAAAATGATAAAAATCGCACCTTTTTTATGATTAGTTCCCATAAAACGCTTTTCTTAAAAAAAGCCTTTATATGGATATAGAATATTTAATATATTTTAATGCAAATTAACAAATAAAATATGTTTACCATCTTGGGTCTATTTTTATAATCACTTTCCATATAACGCTTTTTTTAAAGAAGTCATTGTATGGACAAACGGTTTAATTTTGCATAAAATTTTAGCGAAAATTGATATAACCTTGAACTTTTATGTAGAAAATATGTGTACCAAATTTTATCCCCATTGCTCTATTTAATGAAAATTGACCAATAAAGTAACTCCCCGTGAATCAACTAATTGTCACATTCCGAGAAAAAGAGCACAACAAATTTCAAAAATCTTAGTCGGGTTACAAAAATGAAATAGAATAGATTGTAGATGATTCTAAAACAGTCTGATTAAATTCAAGTTCACGTAAATGCTACATAATCCTGTACTAAGTTCCGAGTGATCCATTTCAGTTATATATCCATAAATATTATTATAATATTTTTGGAAAGATTTGGCCAACAAAGATCAAATTTTTAGACTGCTTCATTAAAAAAGATAGTTAGAAACTTATACTGGGTCATATTTTAAATATTCTTGGACCAATGAGAGCTATATCTGTTAAATGTGAATGGCTTTAATCAGAAGTTTTCATTATCTGTCTAAAATGCAATATACAAATCTTTTTTCACCATTTGTGTCAAACTGGTAAAATTTTTAAGTGAGTTTTTTAAAATATTGAATCTCACGAAAGCTAATTGATATAAAAAATTGTGGAACAATTGAAACGCACATTGAGCGTAATGTTAAGAAGTAAGTTTTAGCTGAAAAAAAAGTTGACACGCCATTAACAATTCTCTCTCTCTCTTTGTGTGTGGGTTTGTGTGTGTGTGTGTGTGTGTGCATATTAATTGTTTAAGTTTTAATAACTTTTACATATTTGCATTACTTTCTCCTTACCCTTATTGAATTCCTTCATCTAGAGGTTGCTTATGTGTTAAAATAATTTCTTGCTTTTATTTTCTAAGCCATACAAAAAAAAATTTCAAGAAATTTTATTAGTAAATATTAAGATTTATCTGTAACTATTAACAGCCTGCATTTTTCTAAAATGTATGTAAATTTGTATATGCTATATTTTTACAACTTACACCACTTGGATAACCACTCATTTTTTATTATACCGAGCTTATATCGATCGACTGGGAGTAATTTTCTAATTTGATTTAATTCTTTCCTTCAGTTCGTCCGTCGGTCTGTCTATGTGAATTTATTAGCAAAATACAAATGACAGTTTTAAGTATAATGTGTTTCGCCTTGTGCTTCCATTTTTAGGCCGAAACTAACTCTAATGAAATGAAAATGATTGGAATCGGACCAACTCTATGGCCACTCTCCGTGTAGCGTGTATCGCGAAAAAAAGCCAGCATTACAAAAAAATTACAATTTTCAAGAGTAGTTTTCAATTGATAATTTTTTGTATTTAGATATAAAAAGTAGGTATACCAAATTTTCTCCATATTGGCCCATTTTTTGAAGTCCCTTCCTATAAAACAAACTTTCCAAATGACAAAAAAATGACAGTGATATTATTGACTTTTTCAATTGGATTAAGCAAAGTGGTGTAGCGTATTTAAGAGTCGGTCTCAATCGACTATAACATTTTTACTTATTACATGAAACTATTTTATAAATATATATATATTTATGTGTGGGTTGGTGGCTAGGTTTTGCTTTTTTAGAGCGCTCACTTTATTTATTTGTTTTGTTTTGTGTTTTTTCTTCTCTTCCCTTATTTATTTTATATTACTTAGGTACCGCCAGAATCGAAAGCTGGTCTAGCAAATGGTGGTGGTGATAATCAGCAGCCATAAACTAATTCAATGGAATTTTAATGCAGATACAATTGCAAATAATTCGAAAATCTAAATCGGAATGTAGTTCACTTATAAAGAAAGGGCATTAATAAATTACTGAAATTGTTGATTAGATTGTTTCCACGAGTATGTTGAACGTGGGTACGTTGATTTAGGACCCTTCATGTTCGTTATTCACTTAGTCAAAATGGTAGAAGTTTTAAGGGTTTAAAGCCAATTGAGACATATCCTTATTATAAATTTTACTCGTTCATTGCTAAAATAACACTCATAGCCGACTTTTGAAAATGTATGGATTTAATGTAAATTTTTGATGGGTCAATTTATATGTTAAAAACTACTTTGTTATGTAATTTAATAGTGAAACTTGTAAGCTAGATTTTCTTGCCGTACGAATATATCTTTTCCGTAATTTGTTATCGAAATTATGATGATGTTCTTGGTAATGTTACTTGCAATGTTATTGGTAGTGTTATTGGTAGTGCCACTGGTTATGTTATTGGTAATGTTACTGTTAATGTTATTGGTAATGTTACTGGTAATGTTATTTGTAGTGCTATTGGTAGTTACTGGTAATATTATTGGTAGTGTTATTGGTTGTTATTGGTAATATTATTGGTAATATTATTGATAATGTTACTGGTAATGTTACTTGTAATGTTACTAGTAAGTTAATGGTAATGTAATTGGTAACGTTATTGGTAAAATTATTGGTAATGTTATTGGTAAGGTTACTCGAAATGTTACTAGTGATATTAATGGTAATGTTACTGGTAATGTTACTAGTAACAAAACTGGTAATGTTACTAGTCATGGTACTGATAATGTTACTGGTAATGTTACTCTTAAAGTTACTTTTTATGTTATTGGTAATGTTACTGGTAGTATTACATATTATTAACTGTTTGAAGGAAATTTCTGTGATTTAGTGATTTTCCGATATAAATAACAACCACTTTACGCACAACATTAAGATCTACAAATTTATAATACTTTGCCATATAGAATTTAAAGTACTATAATGATACACTTATTTATATATATATATATATATATATATATAGAATTTTTGAAATTCTAGAATGACATATATAATTCTTAAATAATTTCAATACTTTTTTGTTCTTAGAGTAATCAATAATAATTATTAGTAATTAATTTCAGTTACAATATAAGCAATAAATAGAAAGCAATAAATTACATAGTGATTTATTATATTATACTTTTCCTTTATCATAAAAACAAAATGAAACGAAAAAAAGAATTATTAGAATATTATATTTAGAGACATTTCGAAAAATTCAAATTTTTATGTAGAATCTTAAGGACCAACTAGTAGAACAACTATCTATATATATTTACATTATAATTTGAATACAATGATTAAGTTATAGTATACAATAAACACACACACACAACGCACATATATATATATATATATATATGTAAATATATATAGAATTATATATTCTACAAATAATAAACTTTTATGATTATTTTTAAAATGAAATCCATTAAAACAAGAACTTTACTCTTTATACACATTTTAATACATTTATATAAATAAATACATATAAATCCTGCAAAAAGAAAAAATCTAAGATAAAACATTTGTGATTCAAAATGTTGTAGCAATTTAAGCGCAATACAGATTTCTTCCCTTCCATCAAAGAAAAAACCAAAAAAAAAAAAAATAGAATAAAATAAAATAAAAATTAAAAAATCAAAATGGAACAATTAACTATTTTGAAAATTCTATAAAAAATGCATACATATTCAAATATATATACATATGCATATTTACATATACATATATATACGGACAGGATAAATATGTAGGAATTGTAATTAGAGTAAAATTAATATGCAAAAAAAAAAAATAATCCAAACAATCTTAATAATATTAAAGCATTTCATAATAAACAAAATGTAACAAAAATATTCCTCTTAATGTTACACATGTTACATACTCTGAAAAAACATCTTTATAAATTGTATGATATAATAATTTTCAAATAAAATAAATAGTTATAACCAAAAAACAAAAAAAAAAAACAAAGCGAATTTAAATGAAATGCTGCGTTTGCTTTTATTTTTGTTTTCTTTATTTGTTTGTTATTTTTGCATCCGTAATGGAATCTATTATAATCTGTAAGTCGGAAATAGTAATACATAATTTTTATATCAGCGTGATTAAAATTTGTATTTCCTATAATTAGATGATGGCTAAGAAAATATAACTTTATTTCATAGATCTTTATGAATTCAGGTTTTAAAATATTTGATTCGTAGTTTGATTCGTAGATTCGTAATTAAAAAAAAAAATTAGGAACGATACATTTTAAAAGTTTACAGAATAAACTTCTATGGCCGAATAATAATTTCACATTGAGTGTATTTTTTTATGATAACCTTTTGATCTTTTAAAGGTTGACTATTTCTATGAATTTAAGATTTAATATGTGATTCACTGAGTGGCACTTTATTTTCCAAAATGATCTATTGGTATTTTTAATTATTAGTTGAAGAATCGATAGCTTGATGTTTGGTCTATTACAATTAGAACACAACTAAGAAAATTTCATTTGGTTAGAGAGCTACGTCTTCAATATCACTCTAATCTAAACCCTTTACTTTGGCAGGGGCTTTTTTCTCAATTATTAGAGGCATGGCAGGAAAAATTTATTAATAAAATTTTAGCGCTACTGTCTTGCAACTTACAACTAGGAGTTTTGATACTACTTTTCGGTAGGCCTATAATTTTTGTTTAGTGAGGGTTGAAAGTAAAAATATAATGTTGAATAAATTTTTGGTGTAGCGCAATTTATCAATAATTAGTGAAAATATACAAAAAGGAAAATCGAAATTTTAACCTTAAAAAAGTACTTGTAATTTTTTGATAGGCATGATCAATTTACCATATTTATTACAGAATGTGTAGTATCAAGCAGTTTCAGTGGTTGGTAATTTTCGATGAACGTGATCGATTTTGCAAAATTTCAGACCAATAATGTTGCGCATTTGAAAGTTACATGAGTTGTGTAACGTGGATAATCTTTACAAACGAGTTAAAGACTTTCTAGTTTTATAAAAATGAGGAAAGGGCGCTGAAATTATTAGATTCAAAATTTTTCGAAAAATATTTAATCTCTCCATAATTTTAGTGATCCAGAAATCGAGGAGATTTTATCCATCAAGTTACTGCAAATTTCACTAATTTTCATTAAAATATCAGACGATTTCATGCAAATGGCACAGGCATATTAAAACATTAGTCAAATAAATATTCTGAAATAAATTTACATTGAGTTAGGAAATGACGGACGTATTTTGAATAATTTCAAGAGTTATATTCCTACAACAATATACCGCCAACTTTGTTAATGATGTAGAGAAGCAAATAATATCGCTTCATTAATGCAAATTAATTAATTAAATTTAAATTATGTTGCATACTTTAAAGTAATTTCAATTTATCTGTCACGTACATTTTCATAATAATATATGTCTGTCCATATGTAAATAAATATGTTCATGACATTGCCACCACAAATATGCTATCTTTCATTTCTTACATATATCTATACATAGTATATATATATTTACGTAATATTTATATTTAAAATTAACTGTTTTGAGACATAACAATTCGAATTGTCAATTTTACATTTATATAACAGTTATATATTTGCACTAAAATTGTTGATTGAAATCATATTTGTGCAAATTGTGCCCGAGGCTATATTTTTGTTATTGTTCATAAATTGTTGCCTACTTGTAGGAGTGTATATTTAAATGTAACATTGCATTTAATAAATGTGCCCCGTTGCGTATAACTTTGTAATTATGTTTGTTTGTTTATTTATGAACGATAATTGAATTAAATTATCTTTAACGCTTGACTCACAGCATTTGTATGTTTAAGATATTAAAATTTAATGCGATTATATGAAATATTTAGAAGGAATTTAGGCAGACTTAGAGATTGATTAAAATTTATTAATGGCTTGCTTTTTATTTTTTCGTTTATGTACATTGGCAATTATAGATTTCCATTTAAACTATAAATTGAAATTTTACATTGGATTCAATTTATGAAGTGACGATAATGTTTAACACTTTAGTTTTAGTCATTCAAAATCATTAGTTGAGTCATATATTTTGAGATGAGCACAATATTTGTAGTTCATAGATTATCTTAAGAAAGGTAAGACTATGCATCAGCAAACCTTTCACAGCATTAGCGTTAGAATAAACGCCAATACATGCAAAAAAGGAAAAAAATACCGCTTCACTAAAACAGGACAACTCGTTAATAATTTAAAAGGAGAGATAGCTAAGTAGAAAGAATTCTGCTTCAAGTTGTTTCCTTTGCAAGATCTGACACATAGTATAATGTTGTCATTAACAATTTTTATAAGACACAACACTGAAAAATTTTTGTATATCGACGACTCTATGATAAAATACTAGAGTTCTCCTTTGATCTCCATTAGCAAAAATAGGACTTTCAAGTTGAAATCTTCGCCCTATTGGTGTGCGCTTCAGAATGCCATACAAAAAGAGCATGCCTTGCATTTAGTCTGAGCTTGATTCTAAGGCACTTAATTAGATTTTATTACAATCAAAGTGTTTCTTTAAATAACTTGACCAGGCACAATATTCAGAATATCAATTAACCAGCATGCCAAGTAAACACCTTGTAAACCAGAGGGCAAAGCAGAGGGCGTAGTAATAGTTGCTAAGTTTGCCAAGCCTTAGTATCTCTGACACATGGTTTTACAGAGGCTACAACTATTTGATTGCGTAGTTGCCTGAAGGTCCTTTTATTTTAGGGACAATTCATTGTGCGAGCACAACTCAGTTGTAGCATAGTGATTAGGCGGCCACTTTTCCGAAAATTATGATTAAAAATATAAATTTATTATACAATAAGTTTACGGCACAATTATAATCTACAAATGGAAACTCATAGAATTTCAAAATATTATTTATAAATTTTCTGCTTAATATTTTCCATGCATTATCATTTCATTCGTTATTATTTTAATAAATTATTATTATAAAATTGAAATTTATAAAATTGATAATTTACTAACGAATTATTCTTAATGAATAAGTTATTAGTTGTACTCCACATGCAAAATTTTATAATGTCTTGCCTACAATTTTTACCAACAGTTGTAATCGTTCTCATAAATAAATGTAAGTAAAAATCTAATATAATTATGTAAGTAAATATATAAATATAATCAAATGTTTAGTCATCCTCAACTTATAGAATTAAAATGGTCACGTATTCTAATTCTTTATAGAATAATCATTACGCAGCATTATCGTTGATTTTCTACTCTTGAAGAAATTAAGTTTGCTTAAAAGAAAGTAAAATTAATGTGTAAAAAACAAGTAGATTAGTATTCCAGAGATTATTAAGTAGATTATTATATATAAAATAATTTCTTTTTTCTGAGTATTCAAACTCACTTCTGCCTCAAGAAATTCGATAAAACTTAAGCTAATTGTTATAGTCTATCGACTGGTACTCATTTTTTGAATCATTTTAGGCGTATTTAACTGCCTGCTTATTTTCCGAGAAGTATCAATTTAATTGGGAATAGGATTGTCTGCGTTAACTTTAAGAAAGGCCCAGAAGTTTCACAAAACCAAATGGGATCTATAATAATAATGTTTCCTGCTGACTTCAAGGAGACTATGCTGCCTATATTCTGGGTGATGCTTGTTCCAACATATTGGTGAGTGAGGTTTCTTTTTCTTAAATGAAACAGTTAACGGATAAAACTTGGCCAAAGAGTTACCAGGACCTGTCGCTTTTCAATAATGAATGAATCCCATGTGGTGATCATGTCTTGCATCAAAGGCAAAGGGAAATAAATATGGTCAAGGACAATTTTCAAGGCAAATCTTAGTACACCATAGTATTTAAGAAAAGGATACTATAAGGAAAAAGTTTAGAGTTTGTATTTAGTATATGATAGTTATTCGACTTTTGTACAATATTTCAATATTGCAATTCGAAATTTATACAATATTTCAATCTATATATTATATTTTCCTATTTTAACATTTTTTTAATTTTTAATTGGGTTAGGTAAAGTGATAAAGTGTCTTTAAAAGGCGCCATCGATCGGCGGTAGCATTGTTCACACTGTAGATGATGGTTTGATGTTCATAAGAAATTTTTTCACAAAAGTTTTCTCGGAAAAGTCTATTTTATTAGAGAAAAGAAGTCTATGAGACTTAAATTAAAATTGTACGGAAATTTGCATGAAACATAAAATACTTTCTCTCATTTGCACCATTAAATTTAAAGCGAAAATTCTTAAACTGATATGATTAAGAAAACTGCGGTTTAAGTTTTGCAACAAATTATTCCGGTTTAAAAATTAACGTATTATAAAATGTAATAAACAAGGAAAATAAATTGTTTAAATGGTAACATTTGGACAGTCAGGAATGTATGCGCAATGCCATATACAAATTATTTAGCAAAAATTATTAAAAAGCTGAAACAAAGTGAAAATGAATCACATATACCTTAAAGTATATAAAATAATATAAATATATTATTAGAAATTTTTTGTTTGACTTAAAAAATTATTACAATTATTAATAATATCTTTTTTACATTTAAATTTCAAAAATTCCATATTTAATAGATTTTGTTATTTAAGCAAAGATTTGGCGAGTTATCAATTCTGCAATCTGGCAACACTACAATAAACAAACTAAGTAGGAAAGACCACAGAAAAGTAATGTGTAATAATATTAAATTGTAGCGGAATAAAAGAAGTTTGTTTTGTGGAAAAATGCTCAGTCGGTGTTTTAGATTTTCACAGAAAATAACTCAATTAAATAACAATAACTTAAAAGTTGAAAGTTACACTTGCGGGAAAAATAAAGAAACACTTTAAGGATATATATAAATATCCTTTCATATTGAAATAAACAATGATTATGGAAATACAAATGTTTCAATATGCGTATCGTGAGAAATGACAGCTGCTGACACTTGAACAAATATGTGTAGTATAGCGTAGCGTTAAGTGTGTGTTGTGTATGGATGAATTAATTTTGTTTTTGTATATATATATAAACGGGCTGTTTGATTTATGTTTTTCTTTTTACACTTTCTTTTACTCTTCATTCATTAGTTTACGCATAGAATTTTGTTTATAATTTCCATTCCTTTTTGCTTTCATTCGTATTCATGTACATAGAACTGTGTGTTTATAAGCGGGAAGTGTTCATTTCGTAAATAAAAGCAATTTAAATCATAAATAAAATAAAACTTTGTGTACAGAAAACTATTTTATAAAATTAACAGAACAAAATGCCACAATTAGTTGCTCATGTATGTTTGAAAGCGAATTTATTAGAATAAAATGAATTTGATGCAAAGCATTTTCAATTATTTGGTTTTTGCTTTAACTAAATGATTTTTGGACTAAATGCAGTGTTTTAATCGGGACGCGTTCATTGCACTCTCACAGGATATTGGCACAATTCCATCAACTGGTACAACTGCTTCAACAATAAATTTGCAACAGCAACCTGGATTATTATTGCAACGTACATTTGATTGCAATACAAGTGGTTTTAATGGTGGCAGTATCGATGCTCAAATCTCTTTAGAAGCTGTCTTAGACCCTTACAGCAGCACCAACAACAACAATAATAATAATATCAATAATAGTAATACTAGTAATAATAACAACAACAATAAGAATAGTACCAATAGTAATAACTGTGATAGCTTTAATTCATTGACACCGCCTTGTAATACATCGTCATCTTCAACATCCTCACCGTTCAATTCATTATCTGTAACACAAATGCCACATTTTGGCTTGGGTGGGATGGCTAATAGTGCTTATGGTCAAACACCACCTAGTCCACCGTTACATCATGCTGGTGGAGGTGGTATTGCTGGCAACGGTGCCAATTTAATGCCGCCAAGTCCACCGCATCAGCAACAACATCATCAGTCACAACAGCAGCAGCAACAGCAACATCACCAGCATCATCATCATCATCATCAGCATCAGCATCAGCATATATCAATGTTATCCCGCAGTATTTCAAGTGGTGTTGGTGGTGGCGGTGGAGGAGTCGGTGTTGGAAGTGGTAACGGTACTGGTCCTATTATGTCAACTGGCCTTAATACAACAGTAAATAATCTATTATCAAGCTCTACATTCCGTACTCACATAGAGGATAAAAAATTAACACGAGAAGCTATGGCATGTTATATGAGGGAGCGTAATGACATGGTCATCGTTATTCTGCACGCTAAGGTAAGGAAGCTAAAGAGCGAAATTAATTTCGAAATATAAAATAGTTTATATACACAAAAATCTTTTTATAGAAAGACCCATTGATTCAAATTTTTCATCAAGATTTGTCTACTTATCAATTTTTTTCCATCCTGTAGTACGTAGGAAAAAGGATCAAAGCAATTGCTATTTGTCTACACAAAATATAATTTTCTTTGTGGTGATTTTCAAATGTCAACTTGAGTCCTTTGAAGCAATGTCTTTTCCACCAACGCACTGGCAAAGTTCATAGTCTATTTCTATACTTAAAAGATCCAATAGTATTATTAGATCAAGAAATCAAGTAATCAGTTAGATCGAACATTTTTTTATAGACGTTTTCTATATTTATGTATATAATGTACAATTATCTAATACTGAAAGTATTGTCCAACTTTACAAACGTCAATAAATATAAAATGAAAGCATTAATGTCATTTAGCGCTGGTTTTTCCTAAGTTACGAAAATATCTCATTTAATGAGGACGATCGTTATAATCTCCTTAAAAGATTTTCAAATTACGTTCTGTATGTCGAAAGATTAACGTAAATTTTTGTCAGCAAGCTACTCAAATTTGCATAATCCGCTTTAAACGATATTTTCGGTCATTTTCAATTGAAGTCTTTGAGCCCAAAACTTTCACTAAAGCACGTCTTAAAGAGGCGCCCTAGACAGTTAGTTGACGCTTACATTATTTATTCAAAGCAGTAACCGGTGGGTGTGTCCCAAAGCGCCATACATTAATTCGCATCATGTAAAATTCGAATGATTCAGATCCGAAAATGCATTCTCCCACCATGAAAATAAAACATTAAATATTCCTGTCATTTTATGTAAAAATATCGACATTTGTGGCGTTAGATTTGAATATTACTCCAAAAAAGGTTTTAATTATTTCTACTCCTTGAAAATTCAATCCTGTAGAAAACTGAAAAAGTCCCACGATTTTCACGATTCTAGTTGAATCTGGAATAAATTAAAAAAGTTTACTCGAAGTATTCATTAAATATGACATTTTGCTTTGTTTTTTAATAACAATATTTTTTATTAATTTATTATTTAAAAACTTTAGAAACTTAGGAAACTTGAGTTCTATAGCATTACTCAATAAATATCAGGTTTTTTGTATTGTTTTCTATATTTCATCCCAGTACAGCCGCCTAATTTTTGTTGTTAATAATCTTAGCTCTCCCCAGATAATTAGTAATAAAAATGTCAGACATAATGAAAGTTACGCATGTTATTTAGAGTTTTAGTCGACCTCTACTTTTGCAATCCTTTTAAATTGGCTATGATAATATTCATGGTTCCATGGCTTATACTGAACCCCTGAACAACTTTAAATAGTCCTTTGCAGCTATTTTCGTACGAAATGTTTATCTGTTGATTGAGACTACTTACAATTTCATACAATTTTATATGGACCTGCCAAGAGCCGGAGATTCATCTAAAAGTAACTGAACCATTAGTATGAATCATAAAAGTCGTAGCGCTATCTATTTAACGTTAGCAGCACGTCAAACTCGGATGATCTCATAACAAGTTAGAAAATTATATTTGGCTAAGGCCAATTCTTGGATATTCATCAACCAGACATTATTTGGTAATGTATAGTACAGAAAGGGAATTTGCAGTTATATAATTTCAGGTAGGCGTAACCGATTTGTACAATTTTTTAACAGGCTTTGCAGAATAACAGCAATAATAAAAATAATTGTAGAAAATTTCAGCTTTCAATCAAGTTTCAAGTTATGAGCGAAAAATTATGTTTTTGCTTAGAAACAACAGAGGTGTTCTCAATTTATGTTGCCCTGTGAGCGTGTCCTTTGACCAACTTAGACTACTTTCAATATCAACCAATGTATAGGAACTTCCAATTATTCTGCCATATTTGAAGTTGATATCTGTTTCTTTGCCTCCAGGAGAATATTTACCATACATGAACATGTCTAAATCGATTCAGAAGTAGACGCTGATCAACAAAACTAACTCACAACAGCCACGTTAAGTTAAAACTAAAAATTTCAGAATCAAATTGTGCCGGAATCAGGTCTGTGCACGTTTTACTTCACATTAGATAAATGAAAATTGTAAAAGCCAAAGATATTATGATAGATTTGTCCATTAGACCGCCCCCCGTATTCGCTAAAAAAAAATGTTTACGCAATACAATCCCAATAAAACGAACTTTTTACGATGAAACTCCAGCTAATCCAGCTGTCGCGAGATCTGCTATTATGGTTAAGTTGGCTGCATATGAAAGAAGAAAAATGTCCCTTTATAATAAGGCCAACCTTTAACAGATGGCGCTACTTGTTGTATGATTCAGAAGAAAATTTCGTTTGTGTTAAAAAGTTTTATAACTCGTAATTTAAAGAAATTCTCAATTTATTGTATTCAAACTACTCAAAAATATGTAATATATTGAATAAATGTTCTCATAGATAAACGTCTAAAGTTATTTCAATAAAATTGGTTTGTGCTACATAAGAAATCGCTTTTTAGAAGAACAAAGTATCAAAAATATCGTTTGACTTTATATATGAAAAAATGTACTATAGAAATTCGTGTTAAAAGAGACTTGACTACTTGGATTTATTTCAGTAAATGCATATTATTATTATTATCTCTTGTTCTTATCCTGGAATATTTCCCATCATTTAAATTTTCTATCAATTTTTTTACTTTTGCTTTGCTTTTTTTGTTTTTTTTTTGCATTTAATTTTGAGGCTGCGAAATGTATTTTAAATGTAATGTTTTAATTTTATTTAATTATCATTTTCTTCTTCTCATTTCTTAATGTTGTTAGTATAGGTTTTTGCTGCTGCTACTGTTGTTGTTATTGTTGTTGTTATTCTCATTATTACCTTTATAAAGTCACACGTTGCGCCTTCAAGTGTAACTTAATTCAAATGCATAAATATGCGAAGTGTATAAGTTAACGCTGCTAAATACACACACAAACACACCAGCACAAGCGCACGCAAACACAGACAGACAGATAGATGCAAAGATTTAAATTGAAACAACCACAAAAGCCTTTTTTAATTTTGATTAGACTTCAGCCCTGGAAAAAAAAATTAAGAAAATTGCGAAAAAGCAGTAATTCTTAAAAAAGGGGTCGACGGCGGGCGTCCATGTCTAACTGAAATATTTCTTTGATGTTTTACATTTGTTGTTGCTGTTGCTATTACAATGATTTTATTCCATTTCATTTGTTCTCGTTGTTTTTGTCATATTTTCAACCACAACAAATTCTCAGCTTTGTTGCAGTTTTTTTTTTCGTTTTCCCTAATTGGTAATGCTTGTGTTCTTGAATGACAATCGATAAAATAATTGATGCACCAACATGAGCAACGAAAATAATCAACGCAACTTTTTGTAATAATAATCATAAGTTCGAACATTCATTAGATTTTTTTTATGGTTATGATTAATAATAAAGGAAATGTTGAAAAATAAATGCCTATTTACAACACCTGGAATAACCAACACAACAACGATAACAACAACAATAGCAGCAGCAACAATAATGTTTAATTAGTTTATTTACTTGTGCCATCGAACACGAGAAGTTAACCGAGTAATTAATCAAGCAGTCAATAAGTCAGTACGTCTAAACATTTATCTAACCATCCGACCGTTCGTCTATTCCGCTATTCGTTTGTCCATTTGCTTGTGAGTACACATTGCACGAATTTGTCCAAGTAGAAGCATTCAATCGTGAAGGATGTTAAGACACTTGACACTTCAAACTGCAATGGCAACTAAATTTTATTCATTTTTGACGTTTCTTGTAATTTGTAGTTTTATAGCAGCATGCTTATTGATTTACCTGTCCGGCTGCAAAGCAAAAAATCAAGCATGCTTGTTACTTTTATATTTTTGGTACAAGATATAATTTTGTGCATAAGTTTGGCATATTTAGAGGGAGTTAATATAGAATCGCCTTTTATTATACCGATCAGCTCAAAATCACTCTCTTTTTTGATTCAAGTATGTCTGTCGGTCTGTCCTCCTGTGTGCAATTAACAGGTCGAAATTTAAGATACATTTTAGTAAAATTTTGTATACAGATGTGAGACGAACCTTATTGCGAATGGTTAAAATTGGACTATTTTTACGGCCACTTCCCATATGACACCTTTTTTTGAAAAAAATCATTATTTGAGCCAAAATTTCAATTTAGAACACATTTTGGGAAACTTTGGTGCTGCCTTGCATTTCAACATAAAAAACTTGTATACCAAGTTTTGGTTCAAATCGATCCATTTCTACGGTCACTTTTTCGAAAAAAAGTTTCAATTTAGAACACATTTTAGGAAACTTTGGTGATGCCTTGTATTTTAACATTAAAAACATGTGCACCAAATCTGGTCAAGATCAATCCATTTTTCGAAACCATTCCCATACAACGAAGTCTTTAAATAATTTGAAAATTGTAATTATTTTTTCCAATTTCGTTGGCTTGTAATTCTTTTACTTAACTCTTATTACATAAAGCAAACTGATGTAGAGTCTTTAGGAGTCGACTCCTACCGAAGTATAAAGTTCTTAGTTATTTTATAGTTGTGGAAATTTTAAAGGTAAATTCGTTGATTTGTTTGCAACGGTTTTTTAACTTTTCATGCCGGTTGACCTTTCTTTCTAGTTAAAGTACAAGAAAGAAAATTTTTATTATAAAAAATTGATATATCGATCTACATTTGTGCAAGATAACAAGATTTTTTTGGTCAACTGTCTCAATTAACTTTTTCAATTACTCTAAAAACTGTCGATATTTTGAGTGTTTTTTTTTTCATTTTCTTAAAGCATTTTGACATTATTTTATGGGCAATTTAAAAACGTTGTCGATCGATTATTTTCGTTTATTTTTATATGATTCTATTTTACTCTTTTAGATATGGATAATATTCTTGTGATGGCTTTTCAAATGACTTTTTCTTTTTGAAATCAAAAACTTCTTGATAGTTTTGTTTCGTTTTGTTTTGCTTTGCTTTTGGACCATTTTTATTTGCAAAATTACAAAAATTGTCGTCTCTTTTACATTCAATTTTGTTAGCTGCATTTTTATGTATAAGTTATGATGTTGCTCCAAACTGTAGTGTAGTGAATAAATTCCTGAGTGGATTGTGGGGTGACCTGCTCCACAAATCAAATTTACATTTTTCACATTTCTATGGAGATTAAAAAGAAGAGGAAGAAGAAGAAGAAGAATGACAGTCATTGTAAGGAAAACTATTTAATTTATTAATTTATTGCGACTTCTACTTTATTATTGTTTATTATGTTATTGTTACATTTCATTAGCATCATTATTATTATTATTTTTATTATTATTATTATTATAATTTTTTTCTGCTTTGACGGATAAAAGTAATTTAAATTCTAAACCGATTAAAAGTTTATGTGAATCAGAATTTTATTTATTTTTGTGTTCTCCTTCTTTTTATATTCTACATCATTTGTATTTTAAGAGTATTATAAGTTTATGCAGATGTTTGTAACACGCAAAAAGATCATCAGATAGACCCACCTTTTATTACATCAAAGGACTCGGACTAATATCCTGAGTCAATTTAATCCTCTCTGTCAATCTGTTTGACCGTGCACCCATCTGTCTGATTTCTGCCCATGTAAAATTGCTGTCAAGTTACAGATAGAAATTTTTAAGTTATTTTAGTAAAATTTGGCACTTGGGTATGCTCTGGCCCAGTGAGAAATTCTATTAAAAACAGTTAAAATCGTGTCATTCTTACGACCATGCCTCATATAACGCTTTTCGTAAAAAAAGTTTAAAAAAAATTATATTTTTAAATAATGCGCTAATTTGTATCCTAACATAAAAAAATATGCGCATTAAATGTGGTCCAGATCGATTCATTTGTACGATTTTCCATATGAAGCGTTTTTCGATAAATTTCTTATAAGAATAATCGTTTAAATTTTGAGTACAATTTAACAAAAATTTTCACTGAAAATTTGAATTCCAACTTAAAATTTGGACCAGATTAGTATGTTTTTTGAATCTTTTCTCATATAACGAACTTTTTAAATTAATTAAAAAACAATTATGTTGGCTTGTAATTTATTTGTTTGACTTTAATCACATTTAGCAAATTTTTATGGGGTATTTAAATTTGAGTGAATTCTTGTAACATCTAGAAAGGTTTGAGATGGATCCGCTCTTTACTTATCAATAGACTTAGAATCATTTTTGGAATCGTTTTGCCACTCTGTTCCCGTTTGCCCGTCTGATGTCTGTCCATTTCAAAAATTTATTACCAAGCTAGCGGTTGCAATTTTTGAGGTATTTTGATGAAATTTGTGCACACTTTGTATTCATTTGATTCCTTTTATTGATTTTTTAATGAAATTAAACAAAGTAAAGTAGTGTAGGATATTTAAAAATCGATGCCAACCAAATGTGTTTTGGAATCTTTGGATTTGGATTTTACATTGATTCACTTTCCATTTTGCACGTCTGATCATTTTGTCTTTAATATCAAAGAAGTTACCTTTCAAAGTGAGTGGACGGATAGACAGACAAATATGATTAAATGTAATCCATATAAAATAAATGTAACCAGAAACACAGTGAGGAATAGATGTCATTCTTCTATTGAAGATTTTATACATCTTGAAATTTCATTTAACTTTTAATTGTCTTTAGAAAATATTTAAAAAGCCTTCTAATTTGAGGGCTTAATAATGCTCTGCACTTTCATAACAAATTTACATGGGCAGACAGCAGGCAGATGGATCAGATCTGGAAGTAATTTTGAGTTGGACCACAAGTGGTGTAGTGCATAAAAATGTATATTATTTATGTCCGTATTCGCTAAAATCTTACAATGTGTTTTTACAAATCGATTTAAAATTGCTTGGTTCAATTTAAGTTTGTCCGCCTGCCCGTCTTTTGTTCTCATAATTTTATGGAAATTTCATAGATGGACGTGTATTGGTCCATAGATTTACGATTTAGGTGAAGAAAAAGTTTACAAAATTGATAAAAGTTTGTAAGGAAGTACTTTTCGCATGTGTTCTTCCCGCCCTGAGTTATAGTCAGCCGGGACGCCAGGCTTCTACGGTCTCCCTCATAGACTATGTTTGCTTTTTATGTATTTTTATTGTATTTTATTCTTGCATCAAAATAATGATCACTACTATCCCGTTTGACTTACGTCACAAGTAAAAAAATTTGCTCTGAGAATTCACGCTGATTCATGTACTTTGATTCTTTGTAGGTAAATCCTTTGATATGGTGTTTATCATTTTCTTATTGTTTTAACTTTCTTATTTGCACGACCGCACGCCTTGCATACTCAATATCGCATCCATCCTGTTGTTTTACACGTCTGCGCACCTTGAATGCTAAACCACGAATACCCTCCATAATTTCTCTTCTCTTTTAATAACAAACATCGAATTTTCGCATATGAAAGCCCTTTCTCTTCTACCCTCGCTCTCATAGTAAAAGACAGCAACGGCTAATAGGACTGCTACGAGGGATGATTTAGGAGGACTGAAGAATGGTTGTTATTAGGTGTGGGAAAAACGAGGCGTACGACTTTTCCCTTACAAGTTAATGAAATAAGTGTAGGAAAGTTGATTCTGATTAATTCATTTTGTAAGATCTCCTCCCGCATAATGGATTATTCAACCAATGGATTATAATTTTTGTAGTTATATCAATAAATTCAAATTTTGATAGTTTTTTTTTCGTTTTGTTAAATATTCTTTTCCATATTAGGTGGCCCAAAAATCCTATGGCAATGAAAAGCGTTTCTTTTGCCCGCCACCTTGTATTTATTTGTTTGGTAGCGGATGGCGACGCCGGTACGAAGAAATGTTGCAAAAAGGTGAAGGTGAACAGGGTGCACAATTGTGCGCTTTCATTGGGATCGGCAGTGCTGATCAAGATATGCAACAATTAGATTTAAATGGTAAACAGTATTGTGCGGCAAAAACTCTATTTATATCCGATTCGGATAAGCGGAAACATTTTATGTTATCGGTGAAAATGTTTTATGGCAATGGCCATGATATTGGTGTCTTCAATTCGAAACGTATTAAAGTGATCTCGAAACCATCAAAAAAGAAGCAATCCTTGAAGAATGCCGATTTATGTATAGCTAGCGGTACCAATGTCGCCTTATTTAATCGTTTACGTTCACAAACTGTCTCCACACGTTACCTGCATGTTGAAAATGGTCATTTTCATGCCTCATCAACCCAATGGGGTGCATTCACAATTCATTTATTGGATGATAATGAATCGGAGTCGGAAGAGTTTCAAGTTCGTGATGGTTATATACATTACGGTGCTACAGTAAAATTAGTTTGCTCTGTAACGGGAATGGCATTGCCACGTTTAATTATACGTAAAGTGGATAAACAAATGGCTCTATTGGAGGCTGATGATCCAGTATCTCAATTACATAAATGTGCTTTTTATATGAAGGATACAGATCGAATGTATTTGTGTTTATCACAAGAGAAAATTATACAATTTCAGGCAACACCCTGCCCAAAAGAACCCAATAAAGAAATGATAAATGATGGTGCCTGTTGGACCATCATCTCAACCGATAAGGCCGAATATCAATTTTATGAGGGCATGGGTCCAGTATCGTAAGTATTTTACACTATTCCATTTATTTATTCATTTATTCGTTGCTTCATTTAGTGCAACAATTTCTAAATTAGGGCAGAGGGATCTTTTTAAGGGACACCAGCCTGTCGGAAGGGGAAGCACAGAGAAATTTATACTTTTAAGTTTTTTTGGGTTTAAAAAAAATTTTCATATTTTATTGACATTTTTTATTTAGGGAGTGGCGTAAAGGATGTTGGTGGGTAATTGTTGTAGCGATGGGGTAGAGAGGATGGGGGGGAGGATACTCAGTATTTTCTTGAACGCATGTTGCCTTTATGTTAAATGATTTTTCCCAATATTTTTGTCTTTGTTTTCGGCTTATACAATTCATTTAGATCACCGGTTACGCCCGTACCAATTGTAAATTCGTTAAATGTGAATGGTGGCGGTGATGTGGCCATGTTAGAATTAAGCGGTGATAATTTTACACCACATTTACAAGTGTGGTTCGGTGATGTTGAAGCTGAAACTATGTATCGATGTACAGAGACATTGTTATGTGTTGTGCCAGAAATATCACAATTTCGCGGTGAATGGTTATGGGTAAGTATTTTTGCTGTATTTTATTAGTTTATTATTAAACTGAAATCAACGGAATTGAACTAAATTGAACTGAATTGAACCGAACTGAACTGAATTAAACTGAACTGAATTAAGTTGAATTGAATTGAACTGAACTGAATTAAATTGAATTGAATTGATATAAACTGAAATCAAATAATTATAAAACGGCACGTAATAAAATCAATGTAATATATTTTGAATAATAGGTGCGACAACCGACCCAAGTACCAATATCTTTGGTACGAAATGATGGCATTATTTATGCAACAGGTCTAACATTTACGTATACACCAGAACCGGGACCGCGACCGCATTGTACACAGGCTGAAGATATCATGAGAGTACGTCATAATAATAATAATAATATTTCAACGCTGAGCAATAACAATAATAGCAACGGTGAGAGTATCGCTAATAATAACAATAATAATAATAGTAATCATAACAATAGCAACAACAACAACAACAATAATAATAATAATAATAATAATAGTAACACGAATAGTGTGACAACGAATGATAACAATACAGCGGTAACATTAAATGCTAATCATTTACAACAACAACAACAGCAGCAGCACCAGCAACAACAACAACAACAAACATTACCATCTATATCGGAAGTGCAATGGAATGCTCATGCGGGCACTCTATCTTGAGTGCTGGCCAATATCTTTAGTTGGCATTCGAAATTATTAGTTTTGTAACATTCCTGGGCCCTCTGGCTTTATCTCTATCATTTTACCTATCCATCATTTTATCTCTCTCTAACTCACTTTTTCTTTTATCCATTGTGTTTTTTCTTCTATCTCTTTTGTCTGTCTATCTCTTTTCTTTTATTACAAAAAAAATTTTTGTAATAATCTTTTCCTCTAATTTTAAATGGTGGAGCCATTTTTTTTTTGTATATACATAATTGTATTTTAATAGTGTAAAATTATTTAAGTAATATTTATATATAATATATATTTATAATATTTTCAATAATTTTTCAATGGTTTTTCTTTTTCTTCCTTTCCTACTAAAAACCTTTTTATAAATCCCAAAGGAATTAAAATTGTATAAATGTATAGAATGAATGAATATTGTTCAATTATATTGTAAAATTGAACGAAATCTTGTCATTACATAATTTTAATTTTAAATTATATAAAAAATTTAAAAAAAAAGCAAGCAACAAAGAAAAAACAAGCTGAAGCCGAAGCAAAATGAAACGAACAAAAAAAAAATAAAACAATTAAATGAAATAAAATTCCAAATGTTATCATTTAATTTAAGTATCATAAAATAGAATTCTCTCTTGCATAATTTAATTATACATAAAATTTGTAATTTATTTCATTAATTCTTTTTTGTGTTCCTTTTTTTAAATATTCCATGTACATATGAAATAGCAAATAACTAAAAAAAAAATTTAAAAAATTTACAATTTTAATTTGTAATTTTTTCAAAATATCTTGAAAATACTGTAAAAATATACTCACACATTCATTCAATCACTTTCTCACTATTCCACTCTTTCACCTTTAAAGAGTAAAATGTAAAATATAAGATATAAGAAACAATAGATATTAAAATGAGATGTGAATCATTTTGATTAATCATTACAATTATTTTAATGTGTAAAAAGATAAAAGCAGAAAACAAAGAAAAAAAGAAAAAGTAAGCAGAAACGTTTTCTATTCTTTTTATTGTTTGTTGTACGTAAGAAGTCAAAAAAAAATAAATTACTTTAATATAATATTTAAATAAAAATCTATTTTTAGGAAATTTTGCAATAATCATGAAACTTTCTTTTATCCTACGCTTAATTTTTTATGAAAATTTTAGATAGATTTTCAGAAAGTTCAAAAAAAAAAGGAAGGAGATGGAAAATTGCGTCCCATTAATTTATTGAAGAAACTACTTTTCAAGATGCTTAATATAAGACAAATTTAGATAATGATTTCAATTCTCTAAACATTTTACTCCTGTAGGCGTTTCGAGTTGATGCAACAATGAACGGAAATGGCAACATTATTAAGATGAAATTCAAATCATTTTAAAAACTTTTTTCACACTTAATGTTTATTACAAATGCATTGTCTCGAATATCACTTTATATAAAATCTGGAAACCTTTTAAGAAGCACTCCCGAAATTCTAATGACTTTACCGAATTTCAATTTAATTTTTGGATTGCTTTTCGTATAACAATTCGAACTAAAAGAGAAAATTGAAACCATCGGACGAGGACTGTTAAAGCGACTATTAAACTTTTCCTAATGTGATTAAAAATTGTAGAAAATGAATCGTAAGTTGAAAAAGTACCAAGTGTAATGTTCGCATGAAGGAATAGGGTTCGAAAATATATCACAAATTGAACCAAATTTGGTAAACTTCCTTCCTTCCTATGTCAAATAATTACTACGTATCGAGTTTATTAAACTCCTTTTTACATCGTCCATTTATGCCAAAGTAAGCTCATCTAGAAAATTTCATTAAAATGTCTAAAGTGTTTAAAATTGTGTTCTATACTTTGACAAAAAATTTACATAGGCAGGCAGACAGACAGACAGTTGGACGAAAAGTTTTAAATCGATTCAGAAATTGATGCTGAGTCTTCTCAAGCTCTTTTGTGGTGCTATATGCATTTGAAATTATATTGAAAAAATTATATTGGAAAATTGTGCCATAAGTTTCTTAAATGTACTTTAAAACTGTATTGTCCTTTTGACATTGAACACGCTATTTAGGATTAGTGCAATACACCGACAGACATCATTAAAAATTTTTGTCATTTTTAAGTTTTTAATACGATTTTATTTATCTCATAAAATTGCTAAGAATAACTTTTTTTTAGATGAATGAATTCCAACAGTGGAATAATAATGGCCTGTAATAAAATTTTTTAAAGGTTATGTGTGCGAAACGAAAGACTTAAAATGGAAACTCCAAAAATTACTTGCGAAATATTAAGGCCAGATTTGTAGATTCGAAAATTTAGAAATAGATATTTTAAAAATCCCTCGTATTTTAATTGACAAGTGTCCATTTGTCGACAAGCTTGATTCATGTCTCTTTTAGTTAGTTGGCCCTCAGTAAACGATTTATATCACTTTACAATAAAATTTGTATATAATTAATGTTTTTATAGCTCAAAGTTGCCCATTTGTGTGGACTTTTTTTTGCCTCCATGAATTTATCTTACTTAGACCTTTTGGTGTTTAGTGAAGAGACGTTTTAAAGCCTTAGGATGATGCATACTATTGGCCAACTCTTCTATTTTGATAATGGCAATTTTGCCGATACCGCAAAAAATTTTGTGGTCTTCTTGCAGAAACGTGCCCTCACATAAAAGAAGTTTTTCTAAATACATCTTATACCTTTGCCAAGTACTAAAACTCTATTTAGCAAATATGTTGTAAAAGTTGAAAATTATAGAATCAATTGAGAGCGTACAATCCAAAAGTTGCCTAGAATTTGAATTGAATTTAGAAAACAGAAAAATTGTAGTAATCTGATACAAATCTTATATAAAAGCACAAAGCTTCATCTGGACATTGATTTGTTCCCCAAAAAGTGTATAAAAATTTCCTTATATTTATTTAGGAAAATTGAAATTTTCTTAAATTGAATGTTGATACAAAGAGTGTTGCTGGAATCGCAGGGAGCCTTTAAAGAAAATTTCATTAGAAAATTTTTAAAAATTAATAGATCAATCTAATTTTAGGGTGCATTTTTTCAAAAAAAAAAAACAAACAAACAAAAAAACAAATATCATACGCCATTTTAATTAATTGAAACTGTACAATTTTTCAAAAAATAAATATCATCTTAGTTTTTGTTTTTTCATTGTAAATTTTTGCATGAGCAAAAATATTAACCGCAACTATTGCAATTGCATTAATATGTTTCTTTTAAGGTTATAATTGAAGTTTATTGGTATATGTTGAAATCATAGCATTCCGTATCATTTCATTTCATTTCATTCCATTTCATTTCATTTCATTTCATTTCATTTCATTTCATTTTATATTTTTATATCAGTTTTTATTGTTTTCATGGTGCAATTCTCATTCCCACGCGCACAGTTAATGATTTCCATTATTTTCATTATTTTCCTTATTATTATTATTATTACTAAGTTTCATTGTTGTTGTTGTTGTTGTTGTTGTTGATTTTTTTTAATTTTAACTTGAGTTTTTTTAATTTCTTTTGCATTTATTTACATATTCGTCCATAATTTAGTGTGTGAAATATTTTAGACAAAAAAAAAAAAAAAAAAAAAAAATATTAAACAAGAAAGAAAAAAACAAAGAAGAAAAATAAGAAGCAGAAGAAGAAAAACCAAAATAATAACAAGAAAAATGAAAGAAAAGTTTTAAAGTTATTTTTTTTTTATTTCAACTTGTAATTAACTTTGTAACCACCAAAGATAGAAAAGACACTAAAAGGAAAAAAAGAAAATGCAAAACAAAAGAAGCTCAAGAAAAAAAAGCCCAAATCAAAAGGCACATACGAACAAGAAGACAACAATGGCATATACAAACACACACACATACACACACATACACACACATGCATGCACAAGAGAAGCGTGTATTTCGCTTGCCCGAGACACTTGATCAGCAAAACCTTAAGAAAGCGATCAAAATCGCGTGCGTTGATTGTACTTCAGTAAATGCAATCAAAAGAAATCAAAAAAAAAAATAATAATAATAATAATAATAAAAAATAAATAAATAAATTATGAATAAAAAAAGTTTAATGAAAGGGGGAGAAGATTCTTTATAGATATATGATTAACCATAACAACAACAACAACACAACAACAACAACAACAACAACAACAACAACAATGATAATAATAATTCAAATTTCTTAAAGTGAAACAATTAAGAAAGTTAGTGCAAAGTCTAGACCCTCATCTCAAATACTCACCATACAATCACAATCACACTTAAGAATTTTTTTTTATAATTTTAACTTTCAGAATCTTAACTAGAAATGTCCTAGATAAGTGGAATAACATTCACTGCTCACTAAATTCTTAAAATTCTTAAAATTGAGATTTGATCTCAATTTTTGATTTGATTTGATTTTTCTTCAAATCAATTTTAAAAAATCAATTTATTAACTGAATTTTACATAAAATTTCTTTTGCATAAAATTTCAAGTACTATTTCGCTATATATTTTTTCTAAAAATCGATTTTTTCTAAAAATCGCTTTAATGAAATAATTATATCTGTAAAATTGTGATGGTGGTTGGAATTTATAATGCAAGTGTAATGCAGCAAAGGGTAGATTTTCCTTTACATTTCATTAGAAATACAACAACATAAACATTAACATTAATTACAATAATGACTAGTGGAATTTTATTCCCAACATTATAAAATGAAAATGTAATTTTCTTCGCAAACGACTTCTTACATTTTTAAATGATTTTCTTCTTTTTTTTTTTCTTCTTTTAGACTTTTTAAACTTGGAAGTGGTGGATTTTAGTTGTCAGCAAGGATACAATATGTATGTGTATATGTAATACTTATAAGAATAATTTCTTATAAGAATCTTATGATGAGAACGAAATTTTTTTTTTAATTTACTTTTGAAAAGATAAGGAACGCAGTTTGCGTGTGCTGTGTGTGTGTGTGTGTGTGTGTGTGTAATCAGATCCATTTCTTTTTCATTTTTTTTTTTTTGGCGCATATTTATATATAAATAAAAGTTGAAATGAACTATTCAAATACTTTACATGTTTCATTTATTTAATTATTAACAAATTTCTTTTCATTTCAAAATAAATTTTATTTTATTTATCATTTAAATAAATCAAGTTAGACAATTGGGCCAATTAAATTAAGGGCTCTATAATTGGTCGGAGGCCCTATACCCTACACCCTACACTTTGCTCCATGTAATTAAAATCAAATAAGAGAATTTCAAGGCAATAAAATTCAAAAGAAAAGTTGTAACTTTTCAAATAATTCAAAAGTTCGTTGCATGGGAATGGGTTCGAAAAATGGAGCTATTTGGTCGAAACTTGATACACATATATGCTTTTCTTATGTCAAAACACAAAGCAGAAGGTATTTTCGCTAAAATATATTCAAAATAACAGTTTTTTGGCCGAATAATGAATTTTTTCGAAGAACGACTTTGTATGAGACATGACCTTAAAAGTGGCCCGATTTTAACAATTTTTAATAAGATTCGCCTCTGGGCCAAAACACATTTAATATTTTAAAAAAATTGCGTTTTGTAACTTGATTGCAAGTCTACGCATAGACAGACAGACGTACGTTTAAGCTTAACTCGAATCAGGAAGTGATCGACTAAAAGCTCAAAGATCGGTTTATAAAAACGGGGTCTATTGCTTGTAATGCTTATAATGCTTTGTACCACAAGTGGTGTAAGATGTAATTACAAAAAAGAATCTAAAACTGTTAATTTTTAAACAATTTAGTTAGTGACGCAAAACTTTAATGACCATTTCAAGTTTCCACATAATTTTGGAAAATTCAAATTCAAATTTCATAAGATTTTTATTAAAAAATTGTTAAAAATTTTTTATTTATTAGCCAAGAAATTTCACCATGATTATTAAATTGTCACAAAATATGCCAAATTAGCTGAAGGAAGGCGGACAGATAATACACAAATGAATTCTGAAAATGATTAAAAAACGATCGTTGTGATAAAATGTAAGTTTTTCTTAAGTCCTTTTAAATGTTCTACCTGAACAGAAACGTAGAAACAAGTGAAATTTAAATTCAGATTTAAAATATTTTTCTAAATTGGCGTAGATGAGTTTTCCTCAAATCCTGTTAAAAAAAAATACTTTATACAATTTGTATGGCAAGTGAAGCATTTTATTTGAAGCAAGTAAGGATCATATGTACTGATCAGTATCAGTTTCTATTTGGCACTTTTATAAAATACGTTTTTCCAATATTTAATAAAAGTAGTTATAACACTCTAATGAATTAAAATGTGCTTGCCTAGCAACGATGTTTTGAAAATTGAAAATTACTTTAAAGTTCAATGATAGATAAGAGGATTTAATCAGTTTTCTAAACCAGAAGACCTAAAATATTGAATGTAGAAAGAAAACACTTTAAAGTTACTGAGAGTCTTTTTACATGATAAACAATTCATTCAGATGAGGTGGAAGCCAAAAAAGCTTTTAAAAATCTAAACTGGAAATAACAAGAGGACAAGAATATCATAGACTTTTTCAGTTACAATCAGTAGCTTATAAAGTCTATGGAACTTGCCCATCTAACGTGTTGGTGTCTATTGAAGCGCTCCATCTGTTCATCGTAAGCCAACATTACATTTTATCTATGGAATGTATACTTTAACAAGATGCAAAGCCATTCTAAAATCTCCAAATCCAGTTTTTAACATAAGACCTAGCCTTATGTTAAAAACTACAAGCATATAAATATGTCTGACCTTTCTTACGATTTTAGGTTTTAAAGATCATATAATCAAATTTCTCAATGGCCGTAAAATGGGCAGTAAAATTATTCAATTAAATTCGATCATTGATCTTTTGGGTCGTAGTCCCAATGAACATGCGTTCTTACAAGTAATAAATCATTATTTTGCTTCTTGACATTAATTTTCCAATCAAACTTAACAACTAAAGTGTTCTTCTTCTTGTTCTTTTAAATGAGTTTTTCATTCAAAATCACTAAGTACAATTGATGATTAAATTTATTTGTTTGTCATTACATTTTACATGATTAATCATCACGATTAATTAATGCCAAATATTTGTGACATTTTATTTAAATCAATTGTAGTTAGAAATTTTAGAATTTTTAAAGTTATAAAACAAGAATTAAATTATATTGTAAATAGAAAAATGATAATTTTAAACAATAATTCAAAAATAAAAATAATAATAAAATAATAAAATAATAAAATAAATAAATAAACATGAAGATTGAAATCAAAAACAATGCTCGAGAAATTTCAATTACATTTACATAGATTTATACATTTAACTGTTACGATCATGACACGAAATCTTACAAAACAATGTAAATGTAAAAAGTAAATTCATTACAAGTAGCTCATGCATTTTCAATTTTATCAAATATTGCATGAGAAAATCTTCAATTACAGCACATAAACAAAAAAAAAAAAGACAAAAAAAAAAAACAAGGAAAAAGAAAAGAGAAGACAACACAAAATTTTGAAGATAACAATAAAATAATTGTTTAATTATTAAACCCAGGATATTTATTGTAAAATAATTAATTGCGAGGGAGAAAATGAATGGCGACAATTAAATTGCTTTAAGATAAATTTATTACTCAAAAAGTTCAAAGATGAATATTCATTGATCCCTGTTTTTTTGGATACATTATTGCTTCTAGATGGATTATTTTATAAATTTTAAACATTTTTATAAATTTTAAACAGTTTCATAAATGTTTAATTTTTATTTTATGTTGTAATAAATCACATGAAAATTAAAACAATTTTGTATGATAATTTTGTAAGAGGTTTCATAAAAATCTAGCAGTTCGTTTGATGGATCTTACTTGATGGATCTTACTTGGATCTTATCATTGATTTTGGGCTTTGAAAAATTTCTAATGAAAGTTGGTGGAAAATATTTTTACTCTCAATAAAACGAAAAAAAAAAAATTCAAATCCTTAGAAATATGAATCCATCCGAATACAAATAATGATAATGATTTTCTGTGCTTAATTAGAAGGATTTAGAATGAAAATAAAATATGCATGGAAATACCATAAAGAATTGTCCACATTTTTTACGTGATGCATTAATTTATTTGATCGTTTATTTTCAATAGAAAATTGATTAGGGAAATTTCGATTTGTAATATTTACAAAATTTTGTTAATCTATAATTTGAAATGTTTTTACAGGATGTATCGAGCACAAAAAATGTTAATGTTATAAAAAATTATTGTATGAAGAATGAAAACGTTTTTTACAACTAAACTTTAATTTTTTTTACTAAAAGTGAAGCTCATTTTTAGATGCGATTGTTGTAATTTCGCTTTCAAAAAAAAAAAGGCAACTATATCGCTTAAGGTTAAAACTAATCTTACATTATTTCCACAAATTTCCTGGAGAACATTTTAAAAAGTAGAAGATTCTGCTTTTTTTATTCTTCTGTATGTTTCCATTGCTTAGAAAAAAAGAAATATTTTTATAATTGTTACTTTAAAATACAAAGTACAAATCAGTGTTCTATTTAAGCCAGATTTCATTCTCTTTAACTATCACCTTATTTAAGTATCTTTTAGGCCACCAAGAAATATCTTTTATGGAAAAGAAGCCTTAAAAAGATATTTTCTATATTTTATGGAAAATAATTTAAATTTGAAACGGTTCGTTAATTAAATGGTTGCAGGATATAAAAAAATAAAATTAACATTTAATTTCATTATCATGCATTTAGAATGTACATAATCATTTTATTGAGAGACTTTGAAGCATTAGCATAAAATTAAAAGTTGTGTTGCAATTATTTATTTAGTTACCTTTTTCTTTTTTTTTTTTTTTTTTTTGGTGAGAAAATACAAAGTTTATTAACCTTTATACTCAATTACTGCAATAGCTCGTTTAATATTATTTCTTATTTTAACATTTTTACAACGAAAACAGAAAACACGAAGCCAATTGAGTTGCCCAACGCCATCATTATAATACAACCACATATAACTTCATTAATTGTACACGAACCAATAGCAATCGTATACACAATTCGTAAATACAAGACCGTTATTATGTTGGAGCCAATCACAAAACATTTTGTATCGTATTGTTTTAGTTGCTTTGTTAGGTAAAGTATGGTGTAACGGCCATGTCTTTATATATCGCGCAATTATGACCTTCATGAAAGTGTGTGAAATCTGTTAAAAATTTCTTATGTTTTTCGCATTAGATGAATTTGTTTGAACTTGCGTAACTTTGTGGTAAAAAAAAAAAATTTGGTTTTGGCATGAGACTGACAACATGAAAATATACGAAAAGTTTTGAGATAGATCCATTTTATATCTACTGATTTAATATGAATTCCATCGGTACCATGAGTAAATTCTTACACAATAAAGAATTGATATTGAAATTATTTAGTTCATTTTTTTGAATGTTTCCATATAAATCTCCCTTACTCTTTTTTATTGCATTGTATGTTTGGCATTTGGTTGTCACACCAAATGCCTTTTTTTTTTGTCACGGTATTATCAGACTTGTACATGGTTATAATAACACGCGTTTCAACACTGATTGAAACATTCTTTCTACACTAGGATTTGAACTCCCAACCAACCACCCTGAGTTTGCAGAGTTTTTAAAGAGAAAAAATTCTCGGCTATGCCTCTTCTTTCTATAAAGATAATTTACTCATTTTGTTATATTGGTTTATGCAATTCTGTTCAGGCAAACATTACGAGTTAGTACGTCCTTACGGAGAATTAAGAATTTTCGATAAAACGTGTCATTAATTTTAAAATCTTCTTCTAAATTTAAAATTATATTTAATGTATAATCTTTCAAATGGTATAATTTTCTAATTGAAACAGAATATAAATATTCAGAAAATTTCATCAAAAATTTTGAGGGAGAAACTTAAAACAAATTTAGATGTTCATGCTGAATTGATTCTCAAAAAATTTACTCTAAATTTATAAGTTTACCAAGTTTTATTACAACTTATTATAAATTCTTGATTTATCAATACATTTTTTGTATTTTACAAAAATTTAATGTATAAGTTGCAAACAAACTGCTTTTATACTTCTTCATACTGTTTCATCCCCTGCATGAGCTTGTCTATTAAAAACTAAGAGAACGTAAAATTTCTGAGATGCACAATTTTTGCTGGTGTGATATTGTGAATTAACGAATTGCATCTTGTCCACACAATACAAACCCTATGGCAATTTGTAGTAACAAACATATCGTAAAAATACCATCTTTGTAATAAATTAAGTGCGCCAAATAAGTGAAAAGTTAGAAATATCAGCAACAAATTGAATTGTACTTTTTCTACATTGTAAATTAAATGACATAAAATTATGTTGGGACCGTTTGAATCTCGCACATTGATAAATGGTTCCATGCTGAAACGTTTCATTGGGCAAAATATAAGTATAATGTTGTGTGTAGAAGATGAAATGACTAATAAATTTATTGGTAATACAACCGATGAACTGAAGGTGTCAGTTACATTACCGCATTCAATTGGCGTATCTACCGGCCTTTGGGTTGAAGTCATTGGAAGGCCAATCGATGGTAGTTCCATTCGTGGGCAAGAGGTGATTCTATTTGGCGATGAAAATGTTGATTTCGATAAAGATGGTTACAATCACATGGCACATTATATGAATAATTGTAAAGATATCTTTCGTTATGGATAAAATGTTATATTCATTCTTAACTTTTCAATCCATTTATTTAGTTTATTTATTACCACAATATATATTTAATGTTAACAAAAGAAAGAAAACACGCAAATAATTTGCTGGACATATGATGGGAAAGTTTATAGAATTAAAAATATGAAAAGAACTTACTGTTCGTTTTTGATAAGAAATTATTATTGAGCTTATATTTGTGATGTGTTTCAACAGTTTACACTTTGTAATGATTGTGAATATTTTATATTTTTTCTTAAAGTAAATTTGCTAAAAAGTAGAATGACATGACATTTTGATAGAATTGAAGTGATGGATTTATAAGTAAAGTTGTTGTCAATAAATTAAAGAATTCTCGTGATTCATTTAGTGCCGTATATAACTTAAATGTGTATTATTCTTGGATGGTCGTTCAACATGATTTGCTCATTTTTAAAACATTTTCAAATCATAAAAAAAATTTGAAAATGTAATTTTTCTTTATCAATACTAAATTCTAAATAAGTTTGGTTAGGCCGGTCCATATCCACGTGACTTTAAAATTGGTAAGTATTTATGTTTGTTCATATTAAAAGTGAAATATGTTTGAGTGCCTAAGAGAATATTTTTAATGTAAATTTCTAAAAGTATTAAGCTGAATTATTCAATAATTATTTTACTGATGATACTGTTGTATAGTTCTACATTTTTATTCTATTATCCTATAAGGCAAAAGACGTCCACAACTATCAAATAGTTGTATCTACATTAAATTTATTAATTCCTAATCAGTTGTGCTGAATTGCATTTGAAATCTATTTACAAAATCTTGTTATTAGCCACACCAATATAAAATTAATAAGACTATAAGAAATAGGTTTTTGTTGCTGTTGTTTTTGTTATTGTTTTTTATTTGGGCAGTTGCTATGTCATTATGTTTGGAAATTGTTTTGTATAGATTCAAAAATTTCACTATTTCTACAATCATTTTTCTTCTTGCTTGCTAAAATTTGTAAAAAAAATAAGAAGATTGCTTATTAATTTAAAAAAATTTAAAATCATTTCATCTAAGTAAAATGTTTACAATTTCGTAACATAGAATTAACTTAAAATATTACAAAAAGAATGGTTCATATAGATATTTAGTTATACAGTTTGATAGATCGTTCTAGAATAAAACTAACTATTTAAATAGAAAGTACAATGAATGTAACTAATGGACGTAACTTAGTATAAAAGGTAAAAGCAAACTATTCAAATAAATAAGTATAAAAATAATAATAATAATAAATGATAATAAAATTAAAAAAATAATTAAAATGCGCACATGAAATATGTGCATATAATTTTGAATATACATATTTAATAAATTTTGAGAATTCAAAAGTTTACAATAATGAGGAAAAATAAATATATAATAGATGCACTAAAAACAGTCGTAGTGCTAGTATTTTTATACCCACCACCTAGAGATTGGCGTATACTCTTTGTTATAATGTTTGTATTCCCAAAAAGAAGGCATCGGGGATACTACAAAGTATGTATATTGATCAGCATCAAATTGCAAATTGATTTAAACAAATCTGTCCGTCTGTCTGTTATAAACATTCTCTTGATCGAGAAACTTGGAATTATCGGGATTAAATTTACGTCAGAAGATGCGGCCGCAGTTCTATTTAAAGTGAAAACATCTCTGTTTTTAAGCAAAAATTTATACATTTTCGTCAAACTTTATTAATTTCATTCGAATAGTTATATGTAAATATGTATCAAACAGTATACTGATGGTGGTAGGTACTCAAGGGATATATTTGGCACCAGCCAAATATATCTCTTTTTTTACTCGTTTAAGTTTTTTGTTAAAAAAATTTTTTTACAGTAAATTCACGTAAAAACTAATTTGTTCGTATTGAACGATTTTTATTCATATTAGTTAACATTAATGAAATATAAGATGTTAATAAATCATCCATTTTATAACCCAACGGTGTCTCACAAAGTAATTTAGATCCTCTTACCAAATTACCAATAGTCATATGGAAATAAGTATTTCCGGATGACCAATTTGAAATGCGTGTAAATGGATGTGTAACTAAAATATCCTACAAGAAAGAAAATATGAAAAGATAAACAAAGAAAAGTAAAGTACCAATATTAAGAATATAAAAACATGAGAAAATTATTATTTCTCAATATGGCATATACAAAATAAGTAAAAATGTTAATTAATAGTTTAAGACTGTTAAATATTTTAAAGTGCCTTGTTTAATGTGAATAAACAACCAATAAAGTCAAAAAAGGAGATCCAAATAATTAGCCGATCTGGACAAAATTTGTTATGCATATTGAATAAACTCAAGTAAGAGCTGTGAAGCGGTATTTAATTTAAACAGTATCTAATAATGCGTATTTTTTGTATATATCGACTTTTTGGAAAATAAGGTTGGCTTCTAGTTTAAGGCACGTTTGTCAATCAAGTTTCATTAAAATATTCCAAAAGTAACGACTTTACAAGAAATTGATACTGATGAATATTGGGCGGACGGGCGAACAAACAGGCTTTTTTGACATGGCTCATTACTTAACCGCTTCCCACATAGTCACTTTATAATAATTTATTTGTAAAAGAATTAATGACATAAATTCGACGTAAAGTAGTATTCTTGCATGTCCATCGCTTTTGTTTTTGTCAACTCTCTTTCTCTGCGGATTTTACACTTTACGGTACTACGGCCATTATGTCAGGTAAAGAATTTAATTACGCTTTTTTATCGCTTCTTCTTATTACGTATTTACAAATAAGAAATATCCTAAATTTTTTTAAAAAGTAAGGCCCCTCTCATCCTTTCAACATGTTTCAATAAACAATTCTTGTTACGTTTGTGTAAATTAAGTTTTTACCTTTGTAATGGGATGAATTAAACTAACACCATGTTTATTAATGGCGATTAAAAGCATTTCTGGATAATTGGGTTCAGTCGTTTGTTTCACCTCGAAAAATGCTGAACCAAATGTTGGCCATCTGTAAATAATTTTTAGGAAAGCAATTTTGGCATCCTCTGAACTCATACCAGCATCCTGATTATAAGATGCCACAATAGATCGTTTCCATTCATTAGAACTTTGCATTTTCATAATGTCGGAGGGTATTAATTCACGCAACATTTGTCTACAAAAAATAGAAAGGAAAGAAGATGTTGATTTAAAGAGTTAAAACAAGTATTAATAATGTCATTAATGTAAAATGTAGAAAATGAATATGTATCTTTACATTTATTCCACAATTATTCTCTTACTTGTGATCAGTATTAAAATGTTTTAAAAATGTATACGTACGGTATGGCTTGCAATTCTTGTTTATTCTCTCCGTAACGTACTCTATAAACTAGAGCAGCCAATTTGGCGGCCTCTTCTCTTGAACATTTATGATAACCGCGTAATAATTTCGGTAGTTCTTGATGATAATGAAATATTAAGTCAGCATTACGATCCTTACCGGGCACTGTATTTGTCCACAATTTCTTCATAAAGAATACCTGATATGTAAATTGGGATTCGAACCATCGCGTATGGGACGTGCTTTTTTTATCCAATCGGTTAGATGGCGTACAAAATCGAAAAAGAAATCACCCTCTGGTACCGATATTACTTTATCGGCAATTTTCACAAATAATGAAAATCCTTCGCTAGTGCGTAATGATAAACGTTGCGAAATATTGTGACAAAAATCTTTAGCTCTAGTTGATGAGTCCACTTCGAAAGCTTCATCTGTATCATCAGGAAAATAAACTTTGTGAAAGATTTGTGTAGTCTTGTGTTGTATGGCCTCTACTTCGACTTGATGTGGCGGATATTTACGTTGACCATTTCGTACAGTTTTTTGTAAGCGATGCAACGAATCTTGTGATATAGGATGTCGACGTGTTCTTAAAAATAATGTCAACTCTTTTAATAAACTCTGAGAGCAAGCGAAGAGCCCTGTAGCTAGCCACATTAGTTCCCAACCCCTTTCTTCAGATATACGATTACGGTTATCCGTTAATTGTTTCATTATTTGACAGTAAATTTCATCACGTAATATTTCATGCTTTAGAGGTCCATCAAATATATGATCCGTGATTTCATTTCCCATACGTGGCCGTTTAGAGGGTAAATCGCCCATGTATTTGAGAATAGCAGCAAAAGCGAAACACGCTTCTTCAGCCAATTCCTCTTTGCTTTGTAGTTTTCGTAATAAAGGTGCTTTAATAGGATCTCTACAATAACGCCAAATTTCTTCGGACCTTTTTGAACCCAACGTTAATGTTTTGGACATTGTACGCTTTGGTGGCAAACGAAAGTGATCCATGGCATATTCCATGAGACTATGTGGCCGATCTCTAGGTTCCGGTATACCATTATTGGCCATACTTAGACGTCGTCCATGATGAGCCTCTTCTATGTTGAAAAGAGCCAAAATATCTTGTGGTGGTTTTGTTAAACTGGGTAAAACATACACCGTTTCAGCAGGGAAATCTCCCCTTTCTTGAGAACGTTCACAGCGCCCAATACACCAGCCATTATTTAAAACTGTTTCACCACAACTCTCATCTTCTAATATAATTAAGTCACCTTTATAAAACGATAAGAAACTTGAGTTATCTGTGGGAGCCCGATAATCTTGTATAGCAATCACATATTTTGATCTTTTTTTCAAGCCATCAAGGAAATATACAACTAAATCTCGAATATCTTCAGCATTAGGACTTTGAAATGTAAATTCTTCACCACGCACCGTAGACAAACTGAACGTTTGAGTGAACACTTTATTAGTCTTTTGACTGGATACGGCAGTGATTTCAGGAAAACTTAGTTCCAATAACACTTGTTCTTGATCATCAACGACGTAAACTCCTGTCCAATTGACAGCTATTATAACATCATTTTTCGGTAGATTGGGTCCAGAATTGCGGTACGCTTCATAAAAGCGAGAGAAAAGTAGCGGCCACTTATATTTGGCATAGCTTACAATGTCTTCCTTAATTTTTAAAGGAGGCACCTTTTCTTTAACATAATAAGATTTTTTATATGCTTGCAAAACCAATGCAGCCCAACGCTCAATAGCTTTTTCAACACCCGTCAAGCAAAAATCGGGAATGAAATTGGGCAAAAGAGAAAATAAACGTTCCATCGACATATCATTGCCATATTCAATGAAATACTGTTGAGCTGCTATCATGGCCAAATCTTCCTCCTTGTCACAACGATACTCGCCAAATTTAACACCTCTTACAACTTGCTGATATATCAGATTTGTGGCCACTTGATCGAAAGTGGGTTCATGCCAAGGTGCAAATATCTCTTTACGAAAAAATAAACGCCACGGTGCGTTACGTTCTTGAGCACCTTGCTCTTTGGCATACTGTTCACACTGAGAGATGGCATCCATTACATGATCCCCTCCACTTCCCAACGAAGACACTTTATCAAACAAGGCAATGTATAAAGAGAAACCGAATTGATCCTTTAATGCGATTTTATCCGATAATTGATTGCACAATTCGCGTGCTGTAGTGGCTGAATCGGCCAGTAAAGTTTTGGTATTACCATCCATAAAAGTGATTGGTAACATAATGGGCTTCTTAGACTTAGTCGCTTGCAATTCCAACCATGAAGGTGGTTGATTTCTTGTGCCATTGTTAAATGTACGCTTTAATCGCTCTTCGCAATATGGAGCATAACCGGGTGGACCTTCTCGTATAAAAGCACGCAAATAGTTGACAAATTTTTCTGAAGGAGCAAAACATCCTACGCATAGGGATAATAAAATCCAACCTCTGGCGTGAGAAGATTTCAGTGGATTATTGGTTAATTGTTTACAAATCTGACAATAAATTTCATCTCGCAATTCAGCTCGTAAAATGCCATGACCTATAATAAAATGTAACTTTTCTAAATTAGAAGTAGGCCGCGAATGTAACCAGGATTGATAACTATCAGCAGTGTATTCCTCGTCTTGCAGGCGTCGCCTCACATCTTCGCCCAACTTATTTTTACGTTTTAACGTTAATGAAACCAATTTGTGGCGTATGGAGCGAGGTTTCTGTTTTAAAAATGTTTCTGGATCTAAGCCCATTAGCTGAACTTCTTGAAATTCCTACAAAAAAAGGAATTACAAAAAAATTTTAAAATGATTTGATAATTCGCATTTAAGCACAATTATACAATATTAAAAATTGAATCAGTTAATGCTACCTTGCTACGTATAAAATTTCTTCCTAATGTTGCTGTCACTTTGGACATTACTGAAGTAGTATCCATACGATCCATTGTATGATATTTTGGCTCAGGTAAATCACCAGTAAATCTCAATATTGTTATCCATAATGCTTGAGCAGCTAATTGATCGCCTTGTGTATGTAGTGGCAGGAGCGGATGTTTTAAAGCTTTTTTCGAATATTGATGATTAACATTGCCTTGAAAGTATGTGGCAGCAAACTTTTGAAATTTAAATTCTGATAAATCTTCTTCATCTTCAGACATATGCATTGGGCCAATAATGTCCTACAATATTTTTTGAATTATAATCATAATTTTGCTGTATATTTCAATAGAAAATTAACTTACTTCTTGACTAACACTGTTATTGTTTGGTAAATCACTGAATACAGAAGTCTCTCGGCCACCATGTGGCGTAGCAGCTTCGCTACTTGAGTCTGGTAAAAAGTCAAACATTGCTTCTACGAGTTTGCCATCATCTACAGGTTCATCTTGTTTTCTAGCAGCATCATTAATCAAATTCTTTTTTACTTCTACCCTTCTTCGTTCTTCTATCTCTTGTTCTATTTCACGACGCTCCATTTCATGCAGCCTATCTCGATAGTGCTGTTCAGCTATTTCCCGAGCATGTTTATTACCCTTGTGCAATAACTCCTGTTCTTCTAATTTCCGTAAATGCAACACCTCGGCGAATTGTTTATATTCTTCTCTCAATTTCCGATATTTACGCATTGCTATCATACGTCTAACATGTGATTGAATTTTAATTATGGCCCACATTTTATGACCATATTCCCGTCGTACCAGATAACCGCGGGCATGAGCTTGCAATCCTACAATGTGACCACGTAAATGGCGGAAACGATGCGACAAAACACGTGAACGAATTATCGCTTGAAATCGCATGTATCCTACACGCATTTTTAAATAGCGTTTCCTTTGTGCATAACCCTTCCAGAAACGTTGTATGGTAGTTGCTGCATCACGCATTCGTAAATATCTCCTACGATATACCCAACCACGTATCGTGCGTTGTAAAATAAGTATTTTGCGTGTTAATACACGATCACGTTCTTGTTCCAAATATAAGTCATGGGCATCTTTCAGAAAGACTTTGGTGTGACCCAACTGGTAGTCGGATTTACCAAGTATAGCAGAACAAATTCGAGCTGTAGCTAAACGACAATCTGTTCGATGGGCTGGTGGTACACCAGCTATTAAAAATCTGTAACGTTCTACAAATTCGCGAAAACCATGACGTATGGGATAACCGGCTCTACGAATACGTATTGTTTCCATCATGCCCGAATATCGTAGTTGGCGACAACACAAACCGCGATCAAACATCATGGGTCTCTTTACCTCATTCGGTTTTATGCATCGTATAAAGAATGGCTGACATGAGCTGAGGGTTTTCATGAGAGCATCTAAACTCTTTTTAAATTGCGTTGAGAGAGTGGGTGTTCGTTTTCTTGTTTCTGACCCCATATCAATGTCTTGGCTAAATATTTGCCGTAAAAATCGATTATTACTTTGACTGATCATATGTAATAAATCTGGGCTGAATGTATCGCGATTTTTGTCTAGGAAACCACAACTATCATAAAATACAATACCAGCAAAATGATTTAATCCAAAGCTAGTGTTAATATCCGATTTCGGTTTTAAATAATTTCTATGTGTACCATGCGTTTTGTGCAATTTTGCTAGCATGGTTTGATCAGTTCCTTTGGGAAAACGCGCCTCTTCGTCAATTAAAGCCATTATATTAAGCTGTTTAATGGCTATCAAATCTAAGGCATCTTGATTATCCACAAATTCTATATGCTGCCAATTAATGCCTTCATGGTTATATTCTTCTTGTTCCAATTTGAAGATATGTTGAACAAAAAATTGCTGCAAATTCTCATTGGCATAATTAATACAAAATTGCTCAAAACTATTCTGATCGAAATTTTCAAAACCAAAAATATCTAATACGCCAATAGCGTTACGCGAAGATGCTTTTGGCTTATAAATGGCAGTATTAATTTTTCGTACAATATGTATGAACATACGTCCATAAATTCCTTTCACAAATGCATCTCTAACATCTACCGATTGTTCACGAGATAAGGTAGATACTACGGTCTCACCATGAGCAAACAGAGTTCGACGTGTTAGAGCATCTATAAATGGTTGTATAGGTAAACCCAAAAGGGCCGCTACTCTTTCAACATTTATATGTTCAGGGATTTCAGTGGCATCCAAATTATCTACTACCGTTGCTTTATAGCGGATATTTCCACAATGTAATAATGCTGCCATAAGTTTAATGATTTCCCAAATTTCTTGATCGGTAAATAATAATACTTTCATGGCTGAACGTATATCGGAAAATTCCGCACTATCATCCCGTCCCTCACACATTATGCAATCACCACCCGTTAAATATCTACATTAAATTATAAGTTTTGTAATTTAAAAATTTCTTATATAAAGGTACATGTATACCTATAATCTGATGCTTGACCCAAGTCCAAACGACGCTTCTCTTCATTTGATAGTCCTGCCAAAATACAATAAAATATATGATAATTACGTTCATTGGGATTTTGTGAGACAATTCGGGATTTTTCTAGAAGGTACTGCTCAATTTTGGCCCCTTCGATCACACCACTGGAACTAAAGTGTATATCTATATATTTTCCAAATCTAAAAGTAATGAAAACAAAAAATACAAATAAATTCAAATCGAAAAATAGAAATAACAACAAATCTTTTTCTAAAACAGTTCTACATGCAATTTAAGTTTTATGCAGATAATTTATATACTTATACTTAATATTTTGAATTATTTTACATAAATATGAAGGTTTGTTGATATATGAAAAATTGTTCTGGCTCGTGTGAAAAATGAAGTTGTTTTATTTAATTTATATCTTTTAAGAAGATTTGAGGTAATTAAAAGCTGTTTGATGGAATCATGGAGCTGTTTGCGATTCTTTTCCGGCGGTTTCTCTTTTCATAGGAACTCCTATGACATACTACGCTTCCGACACTATCGGATTTGAATTTATCTCAATCTTTTCTGAGTGAAAATAACAGACCGACAGACAAAAAGATGCAACTACCAAAATTATAATACGTTTAAGGAACATGTGCGTACGATTTGAACGATAATACAAAAAACTATAGATAGTGTTTAAAACTAACCTAGATGAATTATCATTGCGCACAGTTTTGGCATTACCGAATGCTTCTAATATGGGATTGGCTTCAAGTATTTGTTGTTCAATCCATGAATGTTTACCACTGATGGCAGCTAAATATTGTAGTATCAGTTTTGTGCTTTCCGTTTTACCAGCACCCGATTCACCCGATATAACAATACATTGATCTTGACGATAACGTTTCATGTGCGCATATGCATTATCGCCTATAGCGAATATATGTGGCGGTAATTCACCAATTTTACGCTCCTTGTACAATTTGATTTGATCGGCGGTATAAATTGGTAGAATTTGATATGGATTCACGGCTACCAATATGGAACCGGTATAAGTCTGAAATTTATACCAATAGAAATTGTATGAATTGTATGAGATGTCTACAATGAAAAACTTTCACTTACATAGATTAAATTTTCTTTGTAACGTATAAGTAGATTACGTAATATACCAGCTTCATGTAAATCTCCCAATGAGATCATGTCTTCAACACCTTGTACAGATGATGCATGCATTGCTTTGATGCGGCGCTCCGGTGATAACCAAATCTCATTACCGTCATCATCATGGACTTGTATACGTCGTCCTTCAGCCGAGATTACTCGGGCACCAATGGCTACATCGAATTCTCTACCCGAAGCGGGCTCTATCCAGATGTAGTCACCCTAAAAATGAACATTAATAATTTAATATTTAGTGCAATTCGTTTATTTCAATTAAGGAAAGAAAATATTGTAATAATAACTATTCTTCAATTGACCCAAAAATCAATTAAAGGTCTTATTTAGGTCATGTAGCTTAAGTTATTAAATTAAGATTTTATTTTTAAGCTCATAAACAGTTAAAGGCCTCCCTTAACATTACATCACAACATCCACAAAAGTAATTATGTTAAATAAAATGCTTAAACAAAATTATTATGCAATTTTCAGTTTAACAAAAAAATAAGGCGCTTGCTTTATTTGAAGGGTTATTATTAGATTACAATAATAATAATAATAATAATAAGCTAGAAAATTATGTTTAGTTGGAGCCAAATGTTGAAAACACACCGCCCAAAACTTTATTACATCACTGTACTGAAGCTGTTTCGGTTCTTGGTTAATAAATAGAAAACGTAGACATAAAAAAGTGAAAACGTAGTATTTTACAATTTTGAGTAGACGTCGCCGAGTTACATGATTTTTGGATGGACATTGAGGGCCTATGAAATTTATACTCGTACAAAAATCTCATCTATCTATTACTCATTATTTACAATTTGCAGGTAATGAGAAATTTGATCTAAAATGTAGAGGCACACCTAGTTTCTATTGCTCTGTGGCCGTATCCTTTGATCGATTTCATTTATTTTTAATACCAACCTGCGTGCAAAAACTTTGAGCTCCCCATCACTTTGTTTGCTACTAGGAGAATGTTAACAACATACGGACAGACATGTATAAATTGTCTCAGACTTAATACTGACTTTTTAGGGTCACACAAACATAATGACAAAATGGACATACCCCCAAGCATTAAGGGCTCTTTATAAAAATAATTATAATAATTATAAATGGTAAATAAAAGTGAAGGACAAATTTTTAATAAAAAAAATTGTGCATCATCTATAAAGTGTCCAATAAATGGTTAGATAAATACCCAGTAGTATAAGTTTTACTATATTTTTAGCAAATTATAAAGAATTGTACCTACAGACCTACGTTATAAAAGTTAAAATATTCTAAAAGTGTACCGTAAACTTTCCACATTTCTTCCAATCAATTTATATTCCAGACAGACAGATTTAAAGGTCTTATTGATTCAACAAATGTATGTTTCAAATTTACAAGATATTTTTAAGGAATATTTTTGATTGTTACACGATTTCTAACAAAATAAATTTATAATCCTTATGTGGCAGGTTGGATATAAGTACAACAACACTAAATAAAATATTAATTAAAATAATATGAACAATGACCCATATAAGACTTCATGTGTAACAGATAAACTAGACCCAATATATACCATAAGCGCATTTCTTATTTTATATATTTAAATGTTGTGTGCATATTTACGGATACGATGTTAATGAGGTATGAAAATAAAAAACAATACCTTTTTTCTTATATAAATTTATTTATACACATTTATGATTTTTTGTCATTTTTTTTACAGATTTATAAAATGTACAACTATTGTGCATGAAAAAAAAAACGGCATAACAAAACAGATGTAACAAATAATTATGTACCATATAATTTGTGATACACGGTAAGGCCAAGCAAAAACTAAGTAAGAATTTTATAATCGGTTAGGGCCAGCTCTTCAATACCCTGCACCATTTAATATATTAAAATTGTAAAAATTTTAATTTCTCAATTATTTAAAAACTCTTCATGTGAGAGGAAGTTCAAAAAATGGACTAATCTGAACCAAATTTGGTGGACATGATTTTTATCTTAAAACGCAACGCAATGCGCATTTCTGGTAAAATGTTGAACTTTTGAAAGTTGAACTTTTTGTCCATGAAATGGTTTATTTCGAAAAAGGTGTTATGTGGGAGGTGGTCGTAAAAATATTGCGATCAATAGTAGATCAAATTTGATATATATATTTTTTATATTAATAGACAATTCAGTGCTAATTTATACTAAAATACATTCGATATTTAAATAAAGGCGTTCTCTGGGCAAGGTTATATAAATGATGCAATTTTATCCATTTTCAATAGGGTCCGTCTCTGGTCTAAAGCACGTCTATGTATGAAATTTCACTAAAATATCGCAAAAGTAACTTTACAACACAGAGACCACATGGACAAGCATACTTAAATCGAATAAGGAAATTATTCTGAGTCGATCGATACAACAAAATGTGGATCTATCACAACTTCTTCTGGGTGTTACAAACATCTGCGCATACTTATAATGCCCTGTATCACAAGTTATGTAGGGTATAAAAATGTAACATCAAAGCACTTTACATTTTAGCGAACAATTTTTAAATTACTGTCTGTATAAATTTAACTGTTTTTACGTATCTGCCTGTTTCCCTTTCATGAGTTTTAACTTTTCATGACTGCATTTAAATTTCAAAAAAAAAAATTAATAATATTTGAACACCACGCTCTTGGAAGAGTACATTTAAATATGCACTCGACATCATCGAAAGAGTTTTATGACTAAAATTCTTGAAAATGGAAAAATTAAAAAAAAAAATTCGCAAAAAATGTAACAACTTATTTTGATCTAATGTACGATTCTCAGGTATTTGATAAATTGACTTATAAATATTTAATTATAGCGGTCTATATTTTGTATATTGTTTCATATAATGAAGCGATAATCATAATATTGAGATTTTCTGAAGAAATGAGACAGGCAAATCTATTCTAATCCAAAACCGGACGTTCTTATTGACCTATCGTTAGGACCATTCGGATGAAAGTTTTTGTACTAAAAAAAAAAAAAAACTCCAACTTGTTTAACGAAACTATTTTGACATACTAAGCATGAAAAATTGGGTTCAGATTAGTGAATTTAGTGGACTTCTGCTCATTATTATTTTTCCAATTTTTTGATTTGTCATTCGTTTTTCGTTAGACGAAAACTTGTACGTTATTTAAGACTCCGCCCCAGCTGCTAGTAAAGCTTTTACTTATTTTTATGTTACTCCTTTTTTTGCGAAAATTATACCACTTTTTACTCAATTTTAATGAAATTCTTTTAATCATCAGAGAAAATTGACATTTTGTGTTAGTTCTACGGAAAGTGTCAGTTTTAATATAAGAAGAAATTTTATGTAAAATTTCTAATAATCAATCTTATAAATATTTTTTGAATGATGCAAAGTATTAAATTGCTTATAACGGGTTTACATAATTTTGTAAATGATTTAAACTTTTTTCCATATTATTGAAATGTTAAGTGATAGCAAAAATAAATAATTAAGCATTGAATGTTAAGCATAATGAAAGATCAAGGTAACTAAATGAAAATATTTTATATAAAAATTAAAAAAAAGAAAGGCAAATTATACTTACGCGTGTTACAATAACCATATTTGAACTTCATTGACCAAATGTTTCAATGAAAAATAACCTGATTTTCCTTTTGGTCTTCGTTTTTGTTCTTTTTTTTTTTTTTTTGAATAATATTAATATGGTGCAAAAATAGGTTCTCTGAAATATACAAAAAAAAATATAACTAGAATAAAATATAACTAAAAAATTTGAAAATTTGTTTTTTTATTCGTTTTACAGTTTTAAAAATTTATTTGTTCATATGTACAAAAAAATAATAAGTTTAATAACTTTTGAATATCAAAAAATTTTGAACTTGGTAGTTCAATATTTCAGGTGAAAAAGCAAAATGCAAGGCTCATTCAAAATAATAATTAAAAATTTGTACACTCACCATCTAGAGGTTGGCCGTATATTCATTTTGTCATTATATTTGTAACACCTACAAGAAAGCGTCAAAGATCCTACAAATGATAATTTTCTTGATCAGCATCAATTTCGGCAGTGATTTAGAGATATCTGTCAGTCTGTCCGTCTGTCTGGTTGTACGTGTGTGGTAAACGTACAACCAGCTCTCATAGCTCTCTTTTTGTCGTAAAAGAGAGCTATGAATTTCAAATTTGATGGAAATATTGGAAATTCATGTATGCTGATTAGGATTAAAAAGGGCCAAAATGAGCAAAGGACACGCCCACAGCGCCACGTAAACTGAGAATATCATGGTTTATTAAGTATAATTTAGCTGAAATTTTGTATAAACACTAAGACCATGGGTATTTAACATTTATCCTAAAATCATAAAAATCGGCCAAGCTTTACCGAAATTATCCAATAGGAAATTTTCATTTTTGTATGTTTGCATTTTCTATTCACTTGATGTATGTATGATAAGTATCCAAAATTTGGTCTCAGTTAAATATAACTTTCTAACTTGTTTTCTTGCTTTTCAATATTCGATTGGTGCCTTTAATTATAAATATGGTAAAATAATTTTGGAAAGATATATAAAAAGATATGTAGCTCTTAAAAAAAGAAGTCCAGCTTTAAATTTTACTTTTCAGAAAATAGTTTGTTTCAAAGTTCATTGGAGTTTATTTTTTTTTCGAATCAATACCACAAGTGATTTTAGATTTTAATTGAAAAAAAAGTATGTTCAATTAAAAATTGATTAATTAATATAAAATAAAATAATGTATATGTGAAATGTTTAAAATAAGTGCCACAATAACAATGCAAAACAATATGAATATAAAACTTAAGGTAAAGTTGAAGTTTATGATAAAAAGACTGCAAATTTGAAAAGACCGCAATGCATTTGTCTTTTGTTTTATTTTCTATTTCATTGATTATGAATAACGTAGTAGTATAAAAATATGAACAACAATAATAATAACAAACTCGAGTTAATCATATCATGAACAATTAAATTTTATAAATAACCGCAACATATAGGTAAGTCATTTATAAAGTACGTTATAAGGTGTCGATTTATGTAGCTATGATTAACCATGAGGCAGGGCAAGTCAGTCAAGTTATCAATTGAATTCAATTACTTTATGAATCAATGGATTCCTTTGGAAAATTTAGTTTTATAGCCATTATCTGCCAGCTATTTGAGAGTACATTAATTTCGTCAACACGTTTGCATCACTTAAAAAATCATCTATAAAGCAACAATTTCTAGAATGGAGTGCATGACTTAGTTAAGGGGCATAAGAATTATTTGCTTAACGAAATTTTTATGATTAACAGTAGACATTTATTAGACCGTACTTCGGAAGGGGAGGGATATGAAAAGGGAAGAGAACGCTAGCAAATTTTGAATCGTTCTAATCATAATATAACGTTTGACGTAACGGTCATAGCTAATAGAAACTACTTTAAAAACCTTCTAGTTCTTGTACATAGATTGGTATTAAAAATTGAAGAAATTGATTGAAAGGTAAGCCCTTGGAATTGCCTTTGCTTCAAAATCAATTTTAACATAGAATTTTATAGTTTCAACTTTTTCGATTTATTAATTGTGAACTGCAGAAACTAAAGCACTGAAAATTAATCATTATAATTTAATTGTTGTAGACTAGTTACCTCATAATTGGGCATAATTTCTTCTGTCTAGATGGTAGGTATTCAAAATTGATGGGTTTTCCAGATTTCGTCTTTGCTTCTAATTATTGCCATTAATTATTGCCATTGTTTATGAATGAGCGTATTGAAAATGTATTTTAACTTCAGTGTAAAACTTTACTAAATTGAAACAAGTAGCCGGCTCTATAAAACCCTACACCACACTTCGTAAACTAATTAATGATAAATAGAAGAATTACGAGCTAATAATATTCAAAAATTTTATGATTTATTTAATAAATTCGTTATATGAAAGGAGGTAGAAAAAATGGATCGATCTGGACCACACTTGGTTTCCATTTCTTTATTGTCAAAATAAAACATTGCTAATCTACTTTAAAATGTATTCAAAATTAAATTTTTTTTTACAATTTTCTAACTTCTTTCTGAGATGCTTTAATAAAAATCATCTAAAATGTAAGATGACTTCTTGTTGCCATATTCCATAATTTCGATTCGACAATAATGATCATAATAATGATAATGATTGGTTTTTAATTCATTTAAAGAAAATTAAGCTCTATAACGAGCTTAAAAGTAAAATATTTAACATACTTTAATATCATTTTGTGTAAAAACTTCAAGTTATCATTTTATTTAGTTAGATTGTGACAAAAAATAAAATAAAATAATAAATGACATTAATAAACGCGTTATAAAAGTAATAATTTAATTTCAGGTTAATTTCATCTTAGAAATCTTTGGTGAATAAGTTAAAAAAAAAATTAAACAGATTTATTCTCTAAGTTTGCTTACTTTATTGCAAAAACCAGTATGCTTGTTTATACATTGGACATTTTGATTTCAGATGTCTACTCAGTTCCCGTAGGTTAATGCTATTTCATTTCATCTTCACTATTCTGCATTACAACTCTGTTCTAAACAATTCTACACAGTTTGCAATAAATATATTTAAATGAAGGCTATATATAACTTGAGTATCCACCATTTAGTAATATCATTCTGCGTCATAAGTTGACTCACTTTCAAGAAGTTATTTGTAAAATTTTAGAGCTAAGGGTAGTTGAAAGATCTGCAAAACTTTCTGTTTAAAACTTTCAAATTAAAATAGTTGACTCTATATAATTTTAAATAGGCGTGGCAAACTTTTTACGCTATATTACAAAATGGCGAAGGCAAAATATGGAAAATTTTAGTTTATATAAAATAAAGTCTGAAATGTGTCATCAATTTGGTCCATGAACAAGACAGATAATTATACTTGCTAAAGGTCAATTCTTTGATACCTACCACTCTTGTACTATTTTGTTATTAATGATACAGATAGATAATTTGAAGTCGCATAATTTCAGATAGACGTGGCCGATTTATACGATTTTTATACAGACGGCTTTAGTATATTCATACCTTAATATATTCATGCTATGAGTGAATAAGTATAAATTTCTGTTAAAAAAGAACAGAGATTTGTCAATTCATATTGCAATGTAAATTGGCATGTCCATTGCTCGAAATGGTCCATTTTCAATATCAACCAATGTACATGAACTTTTAAAATTTTTGCTTAATTTGAAGTCGATATTTGTTTCTTTTTGCTATCAGGAGCACAAGCAGTCATATGGACAGATGAAATTTATTTAGTTTGTTAGGTCCATGACGATTCTTTTGTTCCGTTACAAACATAATGACATACTGAATGGACATGTGAATGGACCCTTAACGTCCGTAATCTACATGATTTAATGTTTATATGACATAAATTTCTCTTACATTTCGCAATCAATATCCAATTTTTAATAAGTTTTACAACATATTAGCATAATAATTATGTTTTATATTATTTGCATTTTTGACTCAGTATAAAAACCTCTATAAAAAAAATTCTACAAATTTTTTTGTAACTACAATTGTTGTGCTTGTGTTAGGGTTTGATTTGAAAAGTAACTAAATACCCCGTTTTTATTTAGTTTTATCAATTTTTCATTTCTCTTCACTTGTTTCTTATACCCTACACCATCAATTAGGTAATTACGCAAGATATTATATGTTTGTGCTACGGTATGTAACATCCAAAACCAGAATCATCGAATCAGAGTCATTTGCTGATTCAATTTAAGTTTCCCTGAGAGTTTCCCAGAGCGCAATTTTAATTATAAATAAGATCACACTTTTAGGGCAACTGAACCTTATACAACGAATTATTACGTTCAAGAAGTTTCGGTAAATATGCCTTAAAGTAAGTAAGACTTAAAAGCATTAGACTATTTTGAGCCGTTTGTTCCGATCAAGGGACTACATGGTAAATAATAAAGCGGGCAAATTACATCGATTAGAATTTCTTACTGTCAATTAAATGCTTTTCGTATTTTTTACTATTCGATAAAATACGTTTTTTTTGGAACTTATTTTATTAAATCTGGAAATTCCTTACATAATATAACATTACATGTCCAATAGATTAAACTAGGAACTTTGATATTAGGGCAAACATAAAATATTCAAAATAATCATTTACGATTTGAGCTTCCACTAGAAATTAGTCCATCCATAAAGTTACCTTTTAAAGACTTTTGTCAGCGAAAATTTGGTTGTTTCGACTATTCCTAAAAAGATTTGAGAAAGGCCCACTTATTAATAATCGAATTAGAATCTTTTTCTGCATCGATTTAGGCTTGTCTTTCTATTCATTTGATGTCGGTCTATGCAAAATTTGTTATTAAAATATAGGTCTCAATTTGTACGATATTTTAAAGAAATTTGCTCCATAAGCAGATTCTAATCCACAGACGAACTCTATTAAATATGTTTAAAAACGGACCATTTTTACGACTACTTCTCATATAACGCCTTATAAAAAGCAAAATAATTTTCTACCTTTCTCTACGCAATTCCAAATTCCATTTAATATACAAAATTGCTATAAAAATTCTCGGTCTGTTCAAATACAATAAGCATTTATGAATATTTATAGACATGTATGTATCAAACTATAATTGATGATAAACGGTTTACGATTTATAAATAATATGAATTAGCCAAATTTGATGCTGCTTTTTCTCTACTGTTTTTCTATAAGTTGTGTAAAATTAATTTGGCCAAATCGTTTTAATAATACAAACTGCTTTTTGGTATTAATATGTTACGGGCCATATATTTCAATTAAGCAAAAAGAAAAATAATTAGAGTAGAAGAAGAAATTTCTTAAGATATTAAGCATCTGTGAAATTTGATTATATGGGAAATTGCTTGTAAATTCATTTAATAATAAATCTAAATCGATTATATGGCCTAAATTCTCCAAAAATCTTACTACACATACAGCAAATTATGATTGAATGAATTTAATTAATGAACTATGGAATATCATAAATCATTGGGTATAAAATGATTGATAAATGGATTAGGTGCCAAGAAGTAAAAATTTAAATAGGCAATTCCATACAAGTGAAACGATTTAACTCATATCTTGCTCACAGATTTATTTTTTTTAAATAGTATTTCGCATGAAATTTTTTTCTTTGTTCTTTTTCTCACATATTTGGACTCCAAAAGCTTATTGTATTCTACATCAAAGTACACTCTTCTTGTTGTAGGGTGAAGATAGATCCATCACTCAGAATCACTCCTTAAATCGATTTAGGTCTGTTTCTTCGTCGATCCATATAATTTGATGGTTAATTTTCTTATCGAGCTAGGATAATTTAGAATTATCCAGCTAACAAGCTAACTCTATTAATAACACCTTAGGCCCGGGCATTTTTTTAAGATGACTTCTCATATAAAGCCCTATTCTTAAAAATTATCAATTTATGATAAGACATGGATATTGGATATATTTGGAGTAAAAATGGGCTCAGGATAGAAATTTGGCAAACTAAGTCAGTCTAAACGGTCCAAATTTGTACATATTTTAGACTTAGTTCCACATAACAAACTTTACCAATCATTTGAAAATATTAGTTTTGTACTTTCTTGAGTTTTTATAAAATTTTGTACTTTCTTGACTTGTAATTACACCCTACCCCTGCTTGTGGTCCTAAGTATTATGTCTTTGTGCTGATGTATGTAACACCTAGAAGGCTTTGAGACAAATCCACCTTTCATTATACCATTCGACACAGAATCACTTTCTAATTCGATTTAAGTCTCTCCGTCCATTTGTATATAAACAATTTGAAAGTGCAATTTTAGAGCAATTTGAATGAAATGTGATCTAATGTGCAGGATATTTAACAGTCAGCTCGGACCGAGTATAATGTATTTATTACATTTTCATTATATTACAAAACATACCATTCAAAAAAGTCATTGCAAATTTTAGAAATAATTGTGCACATTTGACGCACAAATATGTTGCATTAAATGGTACTTTTTAGTGGAAACAGTTATTAACACCCGCCTTTTTTGATATTGCCCAAATCTAGAATATTTTAATTAAGAGAAAATTTTACTGAACATAATATTTGTATTTTTAAATACAATTGCAATAATTTAATAATAAATGTGCAAATATATTTGAGCATAATAATAGACACTAATAAAATATATATTTTGTGTCTAGCTAATGCACGTAACTGCTGGAGTGCAACAATCTTACCACTTACCAAAATGTAATTATTATTATGTATATATAGCACGGCAAGGCATGGTATGGCATAGCTTGGCATGGCATGCATGGCATGGCATGGCATGGCATAATATAGCAGTTAAAAATCTTAGTTCCTGTTATTGCTATTACTAAAATACCTTCAACGGGAGTGATGGAATTTTTTTCTTTTGTATTTTTTATTCGCATGAATCAGCGGAAATTTAGCCAATTACATATCTCATTGGAAATGAACGAAATGTTCATTCTATTTTGTAATATGAAAAAAAAAAATCTCTCAAGCGTTACTTTCAAAATGGTGGTGGCAACTAAATAACTATCCCAACATTATTTTATTACATTACATTTGGAGGACGACCAACCGAATGTTGTAGGAACATGTATGTACATGAATTGGCGAGATCATAATATCAGATATAGAAAAAAAAAAACTTTTTTTTTTTGTATATTTTCACTATTTTCACAGTAATTTATGCATCAGTGATGATATCATATCTTCATCACTCTGTGGCAGTTTCGAAGAATATACTGAGTAGAATATATTAAAGTTGATCGCAACCGGCATTTAAATATGCTACATCACTTTACTTACTACAAAGTTAAGAAAGTGAATTAGTTAGCAAAGTAAAAGTTTAACTGATTTGCAGGGTTTTATGGAAAAGAAAACTAAAAAACGGACCCTTCTGGAACAAATTTAGAGTCCATTTTATGTATAATAAATAATCATAAGGCACAGATTTTTGGTTTTTTTTTATTTTGACAAAACGTAAGAAAATTGCGATGAATAAAACTTTTTGCAAGGAATGATTATAAAAGTTATCCAACTTGGCTTATAAATAATTCCGGGGGTCTCGTTTTAAACAGTGTCGGTCTAAAACAGTGCCACTTGTTAATTTTCCATAGAATTATCATACGAATTGAGGCCTCTTCTTAAATGGAGTTAAAAAGTGATTCTGACTTGATTGCTGTTAATGAGACGGGCGAATCTACCATGGTAACATAAAAGAGAAGGAGTCCATTTCAAGTCTCTCCTGTACGTCATATGCATCCCCATAATCTTATTAAAATCTGTGATATAAATGGTGTAGGCTACATATGTAATAAATGAATAGAAAAGAAAAACCGAAAAATTTATGAGTAATTATTTTTCTATTATTTTATTTTATTTCGTATTTATTTCCATTTAATTACAAATCGTTTCATTTAACTAGAAATCTTTATAAAATTTTATATTCATAAATGTGAGCCATAATGGAAGTTTTTCAAAATTTTTTCAGGCATACAATTGTTTTAACTAAGAATAATTTGCTGTGAAAGAACAATTAAATTGAACTAAAAACAACAAATGCAATAAAAATGTTAAAAATGTTAAAAATGTTAGCAGATCAAATAAAACTCTTAATCAAAGTGTATTCGATTCTTAGTTGTTTAATTAAAAAAAAAGAATATATGCGAAGAAGTAAGAAAATCATTATTTTGTTTGAGATTATCAATCAGACTTGTGAAATTTTAAAATAGAAGCATGTAAAAATCTAAAAAATAGTTTATATTTGTAATTTTGAAGAAGCTTGATAGGTTTGTACAATTTGAAACACATTAAAGAAAGTTTTTACATTTTATAATTAAGAAAAAACAAGCCATGAGGGTAAATCATTAAAAACTATCTTAAAGAATGAGCCACACTAAAGTTGGCTCTTTATCAGTCTAAATGTTATTGCCAATTTCCTTAGAGCAAAACATTTAGATATTATTTTTTTCGGTTGACTCACTTAATTTAAAGATAATACAAAATTTTGCAATGCTTTATTTAATCATTTTATTTATTATTTTGAATAATTGTTTTATGACTTGCAAATTTACTTTGATGAAATGACATTTCATCTACGAAAAGTATTTGCATGATGAACATTTAAAATAAATTTTCAATTAATTTAAATGTTTTCATACTTATATTTCTTATATTTCTTATGTTACGCATTGAAAAAAACTTCATTTCATTACACATAAATTATTTTAATATTATTTTAGAAATTTTACTAAATTTAGCGAAAATATCATATTAACATAAATCTAAGGCAAAATGAAACAATATGCGAAGCACTCTCTATACCAAAATATAACTTTTCCTTTTACTGTGTCTACCATTTTTTATTCATATGCCTTATTTAAAATGGTATATTTATTTATGAATGCAATGTATAATTTTTGTTACACCTAACAACCTAATTGTACAAATGGGCATATGTGATTATTAAGTCGAAACATATGTAACATACAAAAAAATTGAATAACACAAAATTTCTAAAAGTGAGAAGATTTTTTATCTGCCTTAATGTCTCAAAAAGTTTAGTAATAACTGGCCCTTCATTAACTCTATTTATTATTAAAGTAGTAAAGCTAAAAGTTTATTGATCATAAAAATTATTGATGGCTTTTGCATCTAAGTTCATATGAAAGGTTTGTCAAATCAATGAACCGTTTCATCGATTTTAATGCAGCTTAAATTGAGGCGATTGTGCTGTCTTTTGTAAAAGAAAAGTTTGTAGATTTTTTAGATAACTATTTGTAAATAGATGGAATAAGGTCTTAAATATTCATCCAAATAGAAAAGTGAGAAGTATCCTTTTTTAAATATGGCAGATATCGACTGCTAATTACTAAAAATTATTGATATTAAATATTTATAAATGTCTTGTTTGACTTTTTCATTTAAAATTTTCTCTATTTCAAAATAAGTTTTATCTTTACTTATCTCAAAAGATTTTCATGCAAAAGTTTATACAAATCAAGAAAATTTTATAGTTTCAGGGATACAATTGCTAAACGATATTTCATTTCTAAATGTAAGAATAATGCAAAGCCTTGATTGATTCATAGATGCGTATATAAAATTCGATGTCAGCTAAAATGATATTTTGTTATTTTATGTTTTTTTTTTCATATTATATTTTCACTTTAAATTGTTCATTTCATTATTTCATTATGTCTATTGTTTTAGCATTTTTTTCTTTTTCTCTCAGTCCAACACTCGAAACTTTACATTCAATTTACCTTTTATTTTATTTATTTACTTTTCTATTTATTTTCTGGTTTGAAATTTTCGTTTTAAATACTTTCACATATACTTAATATTAACTTAAGTTGACAAAGGGTGTGATAGTACGACTTTTCTTACTACTTTTCCTACTTAATACGAACTTTGAATTAAACTATTCATTATTTATTGAGCATTTGAATGCCAGCTAAATTAGTGTGAAATTTTGATTTTGATTTTGATTTTGATCCCGTATATCATCATTTATGATACAAGAAGTTGAGACAAGAATCGATTTGAAATCGCATTCGTTTTTATCTTGTTTTTATCCTATGTCTGTCCACGAAGAATTTCGTACAAAGCAGTAAGACGAATTTTTTGAAATACTTTGTTGGATTTTGCTGCCGAAGATTCTGTAGAATTCTGTAGAAAACGCTTAAGGAGTTCGCCATTTCTATGATCATTTTCACTTGTAACTCTTTCTTGAGAAAAAAAAAAACAAAATTTTAGACGTTATTATAAGCAAATCTATTCATATTAGAAATTTGAAACATATGGTGGTACATTTTCTGAATCCCATTTCGTATAACGAACTTGAAAATTACAATTTTTTTCTAACTTCTTATTTGCTGAACTTTTGAATTTTATCTTAAGCAAAATGCCTCAGAATCAGCTTCGATAGATATTAAAATATTTACTTATTTTGACTTAAGTCTTAAAAATAGTTATATTTTTAAATTCTATGCGTGAGCTAAAACCTTCAAGAAATTGATAATTTTATATACAGAAGGCGTTTATTTTCAAGAAGGTGTAGCATTATTCTCAAAAAAAGAATCGCATTATTCACTTAAACAAATCATTTTAAAGAGTTCTATTAAACACTTACAATTAATATTTCTCACTCATGATGTATTATAAAAATTAACTTTATTGGTCTTAATTTGTAATAATTAAATCACTTCAAATTAACACGAAATTTCATATATTTTTTTGCAGTTTATTGTTTTTTCATTTTTATTTTTATATTTTGAACTGTACACGGTAAAAGAAAATTTATATGCTCATCAACTAAAGCTTATGGGTATACTTATACAGTCATTATGCCTAAAATCAGACATCGAAGACTCTATAAAGTATGTATATATTTTTGATTAGCATCAAATTCTGGATCGATTTAGACACGTCTGTCTTTCTGTCCGCCTGTCTGGATGTTCGTGTATGGTAAACATTCTCCTGGTCGTAAAAAAGACCTATTGACTTTATAATTGCCAGAAACATTGAAAATTCATGATGTTTGTTGGGATTGAAAATGGTCCAAATGGGTCGAAGGAAATGCCTTTATTTTTCGGATAAAAAATTTATGATTGAACCAGATAGAAAGTTGCAATTTTATACATACATTAAGATCGTTATGTCTTTATAGAAATCGTGCAAATCGCACTTGCCCGAACTTCAAATTGTGTACTTGAACCATAAATTACCAAATAGGTCTAGGTGATGGGTGTCCGAGATTTGGTCTCAGCCAAGTATAATTTTCGCACTTGTCTATAATTATTTGATAACCTCATTATATGTCTGATGACGTAGCAAATATAAGTATATATATAAAGGTATATGTATGTATGTGTGTTGATATGAAAAAGTGATAACAAACAACTTTCACTGATGACATACCAATTTCAAGTAAATAAATCAAAAAGTATCTATGTCTAAAAAATTGTATTTGCGCTTATAATAAAACTCTAACACGGCAAGTAAATCACTTGCCCAAAAGACTACAAAAACTAAAAATTGTAACAAACAAAAAGAAATTAAAAAAAAACTCAGAAAAGATTTGTTCACTTTTCTGAGTTTTTCTGCCATATAAAACCGGAAAGGTTTTGGTCAAAATTGTTCATGCAGTTCTTTTAAAACAAAATGCAACTTCGTAAAATTACCAAAATGTAGACTATTTCCCTAAAAGACTAAGGCCTTAAATTTTGTCCATTGGTAAATCAAAATCTTCCTATGGACAAAATTTGATTAGTGTTTTTAATGTAATTTCCAAAATATCTATGCGTAGTTTTTTATACGAATACTTTAACAGATCTCAAATAGATGAACAAAATTCCGAGAAGGTTTCTCAGTGTTAAGTCCATTTTATGGATGTTACGTGCAACTGCACTAACTTAAAAAGTGCAAACTATGAGCTGACAAAATAATTGAAGACTTTTCACTTTGTGAATAAAAGTTATTTGAAATATTTAATATTTAATAGTTACAATTTGAGAGTCATAATTAAAAAACATTTTATTAAAACCTAATAATGCTGAAATGAACAAAAAAATTGACTTAAAATTAATTGAAAGTCCTACTTTAGGGCCATGGAATTTTTTACAATGACACTTCTTTAAATGGCAGCAATCTGATATGGCATGCTTGGTTGGAGATACCAAAATGGGTGGAATCTTTAGACTGCGGATTCATAGTTTTGTTCGATTTAAAAACTTTCAAAATTTTCGCTAAATTTTCAGATCATATTTTAAATATTTTATTACAAACATAGAAATACATTAAAGGCAAAATAATAATATTTTCAAATTTTTTTTTTTTATACCCATCACCCATTCCTCGTGAGTAAGTTTTTGAGTAATAAATACGAAACGTCAATTGACAAATAGAAGCCATAGATTTGCGTTATTAGAAACAGTGTAGAATAAGGGCTTTTTAATTCTTTTGCCATTTGCTTGTATTGAGTAAAAATCACTAAATTTTGCTTTAAAAAGCAGAAGTGTTCTCAGTTTACGTTGCGGTGTGGGCATGCTTTTCTATCGATTGGGCCTTTTTTCAATACAAATATGCGTGCAATAACTTCTAATGTTCCTGCAAAAATTGATCTTGTTATCTCAATTTTTACGACCAGTAGCTTATTAGGAATACATTGATAAATAGACAGACAGACAAACATTTTTTTCCAAATATTACAAACATAATGACTAAGGGTATAAAAAGAAATAATGACCCAAAAAAGATGGTGAATCGCTGGTATTTTGCTTTTTTACTTTTATGAATTACAGATCGCAGCTAGTTAACCCAAAAAGTTCACGTTATTCTTAACAAATTTGTAAATTGCATTCAACTACTTCAATAATATTTTAATCAATTTTTGACCAAATTATAAATTTTCATTCATTTATAATTTCTATTAATGAAATCACATAAAATTGTACATTATTTTGCCTTATTTGTGTATATGAAGAAGAAACAATAAACTAACCAACAAAAAATGAAGCAACAAAATGAAAGGAAAGTAAAAAAAATGAAAACAAAAAAGAAAAAATATTATAAAAAAGAAATGCAAAATAAAAAAAAAAATAATAATAATAATAATAATAATAAAAGAAAAATATCTACCTTTGTTATTATGTTGAAAGAAATCGTTAAAACTTTAAACTCACGTTCAATAATTGAACGTGGCAGAAAGTGAAATTGAAACTTTACGTTTAAGAATTCTAAATATGTAAATATAATATAAATAAGAAAAAAAAAGGCGTACGATCGATAGCATAATTATGATAACAAGAAGATAGGGCAAAAAAAAAATAATAAAAAAAAATGTAAATGAAACGCAAAGTGAAATAGAAATGTGTTTTATTTGTAGGAAATTTTCTGTAAAAATTTACATGAAGAGATTATATAAAGAATTTGATTTGAATTATTTGAGGTATCGATAAGAGTGAATTTTTATGATATGCAAGAAAATTGTCATTTAAAAACCAATAACAAATTTAAAGTCAATTCGGGCGTATCTTAAATTATTGAAATAATCGAAAAGTCAAGACACTGAAGTTTTAATCAAGACATTTAAAATTGTAATATCCGAATCTTTTAAAAAGATAAATTGGTCTAAAAAATATACCAATTTGTCCCTTTTGCACATATTTGGAACAATGCAATAAAAATCGATAACAATAGTTACCGATTTTTATTAAAATATATTCAACATTACAACTTTCCTCCATTAAGCGGTTTATAGAGAATTGACGGAAAATAGTTCGATGCTTAACTATTTACAATAGCGCACCTCTTTACGTCAGATGGTAAACAGCTATCAAATTTTATTAAGATATTTTTAAATAGACATTAGACATACGAACTAATGGCCAGATTATTAGGCTGGAATTACTACAGTTCAGCAAATGATTATGAGTCTACTGGTGCAATAAAAGGTAGATCGACCTTAAGTCCTTCATTTTATTATCTTAGATTGGCTTACTACGTTGAGTATCCTCTCTCTCTATAGGAATATGGAATAACGCTTGAAGATCCATTTATTGCTTTACGGAGTGTAACTTAAAGAGAAAACACGATTGAGATTTAGAAGCATAGTTTAATAAAATTGACTTTGGCCTAAATTGCTCATATTTGAAAATGAGCACAAAGAATCCTACATGTGAAGAAGGAAAGACATACGTATAATGTCTTTCCTTCTTCACATGTAGGATTATTTAGCGCTCTATTTACTGAATAATATTGCAATATTAATGACTTGATATTAATCAAATTTTAATTATACTCTACATTCCTTGGGATACAGGGTTTTATGAGTTTGTGCGGATGTACGTAACACCCAGAACACCCAGATGAAGTAACTCCACCTTTCAGAATATCTGACCTATCTGTCTGTTGCCTATACATTTAAATTTGTTATGCAAGTAGAAGGCGAAATTTTGAAACTATTTGAATGAAATTTGATACGTATTTTGTCCCAAAGTCGCCAGAAAATAATTATGGGTATGATCAGACTACTATGAGAAAAAATAACAATTATGGATGGATATTCCTCAATATAAATGTGATGTAGGGTATTTTATTACAAAATACATGCTTTAAATCTTTCGTAATAAGAAATAGCTGTAACCCATTCACCGATTTTTTGGCTTTCAATAGATTCTACAACCATATCTGTTGCTGGCGATATTTCTGGTAAGTAAGTAGAATAAGTCATATTTGAGAATACTTGAAAACTTGGTAGGCTGAATTTAAGACAAAATTTTAATTTCGCAGGCCCATGTCCGTTCATGCTAAAAGCTGCGATGCATAGTGCTAACAAGAAAATATAAGGAGACGCAACTCATCGTAATTTTTTATACGTCCAATTTATGAAAATATTCTGCCAATTGGACAGTTGTCGATATTGTGTTGCATGTTAGTGCCGCAAAAAGGTTGATTAAATGATATCGCTTGTAAAGTATCACAAAATAAAGACAAGGTGAATGAATTTACGAATAATCAATTAAATGATAATTTTTTTTTTTTTTGAAAAGTAACAAAAATTTCGAAAAACTTGAATTAATTTATTAGTAAGTTTAAAGTACAATGACTTGAAACATTTGATAAAGACAACAATTTGTATTCAATTTATTTTTCCCTTGGATATCACAATCACACGTTAACGAATAGAGCACACAATCACTTAACAACTGTACCAGAGAGTACTAAATTTATTGTTTACGTAAAAATGCGTTAATAAAATTTAAGTGAAGTGTGTGATAAATGAACAAGTGCGAAAATTATATTTGGCCGGGGCCAAATATTAAATACCCACCACCCAAATAGATACCGTTTTAGTTTTTTCAAAAATTGGATAATTTCGCGTAGGCGTACATGATTTGTATAATTTTTGGACAGATATTGTAGACCAATAGCTTCTTTACTAGTACAAAATGTTAGCTTTCTATCTTTTGCTGAAGAAAACTTAGGTGTTCTGGAGTATACGTTGCACTGTGGGCGTGCCTTAGTACCGTTTTTGCTCATTTTTCATGCCAACCTGCATGTAATAACTTCCAATGATTCTGCTAAATTTGAGCTCGATATCTCAAATACTACGTCCTGCAGAATATTTATAACTTACAGACAAATTGACAGCAAGACGGACAAATGTCTAAATCGATATAAAATTTGATGCTGACCAAGAATATTTATACTTTATAGGATCTCCGACGCTTCCTTTTGGGCGTTATAAACAAAATGACAAAGTCAATCTACCTCCAATGTTTAGGTAGTGGGCATAAGAATAATGTGCAACAATACTGGGAATGCAAGGCTACTTTTTAGATTAAATAAATAGCATAACTAGCATATAAAAAACAAGTAAAAACTTTATAATTGGTCGGTGCTGACTGTTAAATACCCTACACCTCTTTGCAATATTAAAAAAAAATGCTAATTTTTAAATTATTTAAAAAGTTCTTTGAGAATTGTTTAAAAAAATTAATCTATTTGGATCAAATTTGTTGCACACGTTTTTGATGTCAAAATACAAATCAGCGCAAATTTAGAATATTTAGGATTCTACATTTTTTTCTACATAAGAATCTTTTTAAAAAAGGCGTTACATGGAGCGTGGTCACAAAACTTATCCGATTTTAAACATTTCCAATAAAGTTAGTCTCTGGCCCCAAAACACATCTACGTATCAAATTTTATAAAAGTATCTTTAAAAATGCGACTTGTACCTTGCACACAAATGGACAGACTGGCTTAAAGTGAATCATTAAGTGATTCTGAGGGCATCAGTATAATAAAAGTTATATCTATCTTAAATCCTTTTGGGTGTTACAAACATCTGCACAAACTTGCAATACGCGGCACCACAAGTAATTTCGGATATAAAGCTAACAAATTTCGTAAGCAAAATCATGAAAATAAAACAATTTTTTTGAATAATAAATGAATTAAATATTTTTTTAAAAATATTTATTTAAAAAGTAGCCAATGTTTTAACAACAGCAACAAGCAGGCAGCAAGCAACAAGTTGAAACAAGCAATATAGAGAAAGTTTCATGTAAATCATTCTAAATTGTGTAAATTAAAATCCAATTATAAAAAGTTACTTTTAATTTAAGGCGAGACTTTCTAATTTTACTTTACTTTACTTGTGATGCAGGATGCAGGATATTAAAAATAAGTATAAGATTTGCACTGGTATACACTCCATGTATTTTTTTGTACGGATTTTTGTGCGGATTGCAATTATTGCCACATTTTATTAAGAATAACTTCAGGACCATGCTTTATTGGAAATGATTAGAATATTGTTTGAAAAGTCTGAAATATTTTTACATAATTAATGTTACAAGATTTAAGCAAATTGATCCATTGTTTGGAATTAGTTCTTCTTGTCTGTAAGAGATCTTTCAAATTAGTCAAAACAAACAATTTTTTATTATTTAGATTAAGTGTAGCGAATTTTAGTCTTGCATTTGAATGCCGTTTAGAAGTAATGAAAGATAATAAATTCGTTCTATATCGATTTTGTCTAAGGGGCATTATCCACATACAATAGGACAAACAGACTGCAATTAATTCAAATAGCTCAAGAATGGCAATGTAATTGAAATTAAGGCCGCAAATACTTTCGTCGTAGGAGTTGAGTTTATTGCCAACTATCAGCATAAAACTTCCTTTTGAGTAGGTTGATTAGGCTTCCATGGCAATCAGCTACAATAAGTATGCTACTGCATTCCTAAATAATTTCTACATCAATCATTCCTAATACGACATATTCATTAAAAGGCCATAGAACTTGTCAGTAAGCGTAGGGTTTAGCAATCTAAAGTGAAATAATAAGAAAAGAATTATTTAAAAATATGCGATCTATGTGGAATGAATGAATGTAATATGAAATCGGGAAGTATACTATTAGAAGGATTAGATAAAAGAAATTGAGGCAATGAAATCCATTAATTATCATTCAATCCATAGAAAAAACTTCACCTCAAAGTATTTCGATTATGTCCCTTTGTCTACAAATCCACATAAGTAATAAGTACTATCAAAATTGGTGTCAAGTAATTCTAAAAGATTGTTTGGAATATCTCGCTTTTCAAAAATACAAACAAATAAAAATTTTACACATCAGTTTTGATACCGTCAACGCATTTGACCTTTCAAAGTATTTTGCATTTTGGTTTTTAGGCTTCTAATCGTGAAATGAAACTAAACGAAAGCGCTGTTGAGAAACAGTTTAAGTGTTTAGACAGGTAAAACGAATTAATCAAGACAATGTAAATGAAGTACATGATCTAATTTGGCCATTATTTGGAAGGCCAAACTGATTAACGAAACTACCTAACATTACTTAAACATGGAATAGAGGAAGAGGTAGAAAATGAGGCAAGTTTTTGCAGAAGGATTTTATACAACGAATGAAAATATTTTTTCTAATATTACAGCAATTTATTGTTGTTGGTTTTACTGTATTTTTATAATTTTTACAATATCATTACTTTTACAAAATTATTATTATTCTTATTATCATTATTACTGTTACTATTGTACAATTTAACTATTGTTTAAGCACATACTCTTCTTCTATATCTCTCCCTTTCTCTCTCACATACATTTTAATGTATTTCATATATAACCGGTTCTTAATATAATAGATGTAAGAGATTTTCCAACTGCTTTTAACAAAGTTAAAAACTAGTAGTGAAAACAGAAAGAGATGGATAGAAAGAAAGGATTGCGTGGCAGAGAGACCGAAACATCGAGAAAAAGTTTCTTTAATCTACACACATTTTTCGTATAATTAGAAGTGATGTAGAATAAATAAAATAGGCGAGAAGAGAGAGAGAGAGAGAGAGAGAGAGAGAGAGAGAGAGAGATGAAGAGTGAGAGAGATAGAGATAAAGAGTGAGAAAGAAAGATATAAGGAATTATTATGTATAATTTTGATGCAACAATTCTTCAATATTTGTTTGGCTCATTAACATTCATAACAATTTTCAATGTTGTTTTTGTTTTTGCTATGGTTATATTATTTATCCCATTATTTTCCATTTGATTATTAGTATTACAATGATTCGTACAAGCCAATGTGCCTTCTTTATATTCCATATTTATTATACCCTACATCGTTGGGTATGCAAAGTGCAAGAAAATTTCTGCAACACTCAGATGATTTTAAAATAGATTCAACTTTTACAAAATGGAATTATTTTGATTTGATTTAATCATGTGAAAAAGGGCCTGTCAGATCACAATTTTATTCCAAGTTATTTGAATTAAATTTATTGTTCAAACGTTTCTTGACCCAAAAGCATACGGAAATAATTATAAATAAGGTATAACAATTTTTACGATCACGCTCCATAGAGTGCATATTTTGCAAATAGTTGTTATAAGGAAAAAATTTACAATTGTGAAGTTATAATTTAGTCTATATCTAAAAAGTTTGAAATAGGTCACCGCCTTATAGAAAAAAAACTGCAATTAGAAAGTTTTTTTTTTTTTAATAAGATCAAGAAGTCAAGAAAATGAAATTACAAATTTCATATTACTTGAAAAGTTCATTATATAGAAGATAATTCAAAATGTGGAGTTACCTATGGCAAATTTTGCATTCTTATTTAGTAACTACTTTGCATTAAATTACTTTAAAAAGTATCCAAAGTTTTAAATTCGTTTCTCTTTTATGTTCAAAATTAAACGCTTTATGTTAAAGGACCGTTAAAATGTAATGATTTTCAACCAAGTTCGTGTATGGGTCAAAATATGTTTATTTACTTATAAAATCTAATTTTTAGCGGAATAGAGAATTTACTTGAAACAACATTAGATGGATAGCATTAGATGGACGGATAGACACATAGGCTTAGCTTAAGATTTCATTTAATAAAATCTTATGTCTGACAGGAATTCAAATTCCTTCCTGTGGTCTGTACTTGCACTAGAACTAGTCTAAAGTATAAAACTATAGTTTTTATAGAGAGCACTTATTTTGAATTCTCCATCTTGTTTAGATGCAATTTATACTTATTTAGTAAACCTGAATTATATTTCCAATTGATTTCCTGTAATACATATGTGCAAAGGTTGAATTTTTTCCTACATTTTCGCATTTCATTTCACAGAATGAACGATTTCTAAAATCCTTTGTGAACTGAAACTATTAAAAGTTTAACTAGCTGTAATTTTTTATCATGCTAGTTTTATCGAGACTATTTTAAGTTCGAGTTTTTTTTTCACAAAAAAGATTTAGAACTTTGTAAAAAAGCAACAATAATCTATACCAATAAAAAAATACAAACTTTACGTGAAATTCCCTCCCCGAGAAACTGTTCGAAAAAAATTTGGCATTGTACATGAATAGAGGCGTGATGGAATTGAAAATTAACTAAGAATGAACTCTCATGCTACGGTTAAAAGTGAGAAAACTTCTTGGTAAATTATTGAATATACCAAGTTTAAATTTATGCTACTCATGATCTATGGAAATCTAAAAAAAAATTACAATAGAAATAAAATTGAGAAAAGCATTTTAGCTCATTTTGGCTACTTTCTTATTTTAAAGACTAAACTGAAGCCTCTATAAAATAAACATATTGATGGAGCAATAAATTTTACGACTGGATCTTGGATTTAAAAATCAGCATTTTTACTTTTAATCATAAATTATGCTACGTCACCGAAGACATTTGAAATCCGTAATAAATAATAAATAATTTCCATTATCTCCAATTTTTGATTAGTTGATTTTTGTGATGCAATAAGAATTTCTACTTATTTTTAATATATATTTTTTTTAACTTTTGTTGTTTTTATTATTGTTGATATTGTTTCTTATTTTTAGTGTGAAATCAAACAAAGTGTAAACGTTACCGCTTTTTCAATTTCTCTTTTATCCCACAAATTACAAAAAAAAGAATGCCCATAAATTATTGTTGTTGCTAGATAATTTGAATTGTAATTTCACCTTTTACTCAATTTTTTTCACTTGTTATACTTTTAAACATGCATATTGATTCATTATTTGTTCTTTGATTTTTGTTTTCTTTTCCAATTTTCTTAATTATACTTAATTAACTTAGGCCAGAGAAAACGGCAATCAACCTTTTCTACTTTTTTATTCTGCTCATCACTCTTCTATATATATGTTCCCTCTCTCTCTCACTCTCTCACTCTCTCTCTCTCTCTCTTTCTATCTATCTATCCATCCCTTTCTCTATTATATCTTTCTCTATTTATTTCATTTATATCTGCACATATTTGCTTACTTTTCGTGTTTAGGCAGATCATTTTGTTTAACATACCAAAAACAAAAAAAGCAAATATAAAGAGAAATAAGGTAAAGCAGAAGAAAAAAGCAAGAATAATAAGAGAAATAATACAAAATTGTAGAATATTTACAAGTAATGATTATGAATAACAGGAAATATAACGTTTTACTTAGTTAGAGAACTTGATTCATCATCATTTTCTTTCTCTATTCGCATCTTTTATTTTATTGTTATGTGTTACCATTGTTATTATTATTATTATTATTATTATTATTATTATTATTATACTTCATATTTGTTTTATGGATTTCATTTTAGAAAAACAAAAAAAAACTTCCAATTCACAACTTCTCACTTACTCAATCACTTAACTCACTTAATTCACTTCATTATGTACCGATTGAATGTGTACACTACGTGTGTGATGGCGTGTGAGTGTGTGTGTTTACGTGTGTATGGATATATATATGTGTGCGCGTGTGCAATATTACAAAATTATATTAGGTTGTCAATAATAGAATTTCTAATTTACAGTGTTCTTTTACTTTTTTTGCCAATTTTGTCCGCTTGCTATTCTACGTTGACATTTGCCGTTGGTTTTTTACTTTACCGTTGTAATATTTGTTTGTTTTTTTTTTGTTTTGCATGCATTTTTGCTTTGAGTGTGGAATCGCTTGCGGTAATTTGTACCGTTACACAGCATTACAGTACTGCAGTTAAGTTATAGTTTAATATTTTGCTGTACTGTAAATAACTAATGAACTTTTTGAAAATAGTTCATTAAATTTCGCATTAATAACTTTAATATGATAAATGATCCCATTGAAATGTTCTTTGAAAATTAATAATGATGCGACATTAATAAAGGTCAACGTTGAGTCTGGATGAATATCAAAGGGCTTTTGAGCTACCTGTAGAGTTGAATACTAGCTCAATAATAGCTCATTTAGCATAAATAAGCAAAATGAAAAAAGTTAAATAAGTGAAATAAACTAAATATAGAGGCCACTTTTTTATTTGAGTTTTTGATGGTGATTACTTGGTGATCTAGCATGGGTTGTCGTTACTACTTATCTGTGAAAGTAGATTGCAGCAGAATGAGATGATTGAATGTAACGACAAAAATCGTCTTAACTGGTTAAAAGTTCGTTCTCTGTTTTATTGCAGAATAACGTTAGGCTTTATATTACAAATAATCGTGACAAATTCATTGAAATTATGACCGCAAATTCTTTATAATGCTTCATTCATTCAACAAAGCCCATTAAATATCACTTCTTTTATAATTTTGGGCAAATTTTCGATGGATAATTATAACAATTCCAATGTAGCAAAATAGTTGACTTTCGAGAAATTCGCGAAGTACAGCCTGCCTTTTATATTCTAAAATTGTATCGAAATTGTATTGTATTTTCTTACAAATTATACAATTGAACGACCCAATAATAAATAATTTTACACATATTTTATGAGTTTGCAAGAAGATTATTTCTTTAAACATTTATGATAAAAATAACAGTTAGAATTGAAGTGATCGCGTATGTGTGAGTGTAACATGTGTTTCTTTGTATGTAGAGGTTAATATTTCGTTACGACAATGAGCAACGAGCTACTGTATATCTTATATGTTATCGATATTAGTATCAGTATCGTCTCATATCGCATTGTGTTGTAATGTATTAAACAGGTTACATAAAATAGGTCGCCGCATCATTCATCCATCCGTCATAATAATTATTTTGAACAGGTTATATTATTCATAATAACCATACGCATGTACACACACATACACAAATAGAAGAAGAGGAAAATTGAGAGATGAAATTAAGCAAATTTATTAATATTTTTATTTAGTTGTTTCTTTTGCTATCGAATTCTAATTTTTCTTGCATAATTTTCTTTATATTTATTTTTCGTATTTTTTTGTGATGTTCCTTTTTTGTTTTTTTTTTTTGGTTACATGATCTTAACAATTAGTAACTCTGAAATGTATAAAATCTTTGAAATAAGAATATTTTTTTATAACACTTTTTTAAACTTTGTTAAAACTTAAAATTCCATCGAATTGGGTGAAACTGAAAATGAACTAAGTAAAGTAACAGATTATTAATAAAAATAACAAAAAAAAAAAACGATAATTGAAAGCACATAAAATAATATTATTAATTAAGTAAAATGTAATTAATTAATTCATTTGCATTTGCGTTCTTTCCCGTATTTAATATTCCGCATAATTTTTATTTTCACTTCAGTTATTTTTTTTCTTTTTTGTGTGTGTACACAACTTTTCGTTACTTTTTTCTCGCACATTTTTTTTAATATTATATTTTATTCATAAAGATATGTGGGGTCTATTTGTGTATGTGTATGTATATGTATATGAAATTATATATATTATATATTTACCACTATTACCTGAATTCAGACAGTTTTTAGTGATTGAAAATTTTTCTACATACAATTAAACGAAACTTTTTTTTTGCTTTTAGACAGCTTTTGGTTTTTTTTGTTTTTATTTTGTTTTTTTTTTTTGTAATGCTTTACTTTGCTTTGTGTTGCTTTCTTTTTTCTTTTCTTTCTTTTACTTCTTTCAATTCACATAATTCCTATTTGCACTCACATAATTCTGGTTTTATATGCTTCTCTTTCTCTCATATATATATATATATAATATATATATATATATTATGTAAACACATACACACACACATTTACTTTATCACTGTACACACGTACACAATTTCTGTTACATCAAATTTTTGTTTGTTTTGTTTATTTTCCTTCCCTCTAAGTATCGTTAACGTGTAAATCAAATTAAATTTACCTAAAACCAAACTAAATCGAACAAGAGATAAACGTGTACTAAAGTGTAATGAATATTTTTTTATGTTATAACCAGTTAGTTAGTTTGGTTGGTTATTTAACAGTTAATAAATTAGTTAGTTAGTGTTTTTCGTTGTTTTTGTTGCTCTTTCTGTACGATTATTACTCTCTGGTTACTTATTAGTAACAAAAATGAGAAGGAGAGAGCCATTTAGAATGGCTTAGAGAAAGACGGAGAGAGATAGATTCTCTCTATCATATTACATGGTTCATTCCTCTTTACACTCTTCTCTCAACATCTCTTATATTACTTTTTGGTGATCATTCGCTACTTTTGTTTTAATAGGCATTTTACTGCGTGACCAAACCATTTAACTAAGAAATATATATTTAAAGAGCATAAGAGAGAGTTAACGAAAGAGAGAGTGGTAAGGAAATATATATTTATATATACAGATAGATTGATGTTGAATCCTCTAACTATAAGTAAACAATAGATAAAGTGAGCTAGAGAAAAAATGTTATTAACCGGCAAAGTGATGTAATACCGTAAATATCCGTTATACGTATATAAATATTACGTACATATCGAACTAAACACCCATGCAAATATATGTATGTATAATTCATTTAAAAAGTAGCCAAGTACAATGAATAAATGTTATTACGTTTACATGTTTAATGAACACGATGTTTTTATGAATACACCTGACATACATGATGGCTTCATTGTGCGGTACATTTAAATGCAATGTTTTTTTTGATGATACCATTAACACTCTTCTTAAATTTAATGAAGTGCAAATTGGTCATTATTATTACTTTTCGGATAGCTTTAACATTCGAATCGTTTTACTTTCTGTCTGGTTTCTTCATTGATATAGAATTTCACCGTTTGGCAAATTTCTTTAGATTTTCACATTACTGGCCGATGGTTGGGAAATACACGTTTAATATCAACATTTCCAGAAAGGGCATCGAACAAAATCATTCCCTGATTCATGACAGAATTATTTTGGCATATTTTGTACCGTTATTAACTTTCCTATGAAAATAGAACATTCAGGTAGATTTTTTAGATATTGCACTCATTTCCAAAATTTCAAAACAATGCAAGAGTTTTTTTTGACAAAGAAAATGTGGTGCCCTGAAATGTAAGCATATTTTATGGAGAGGAGAATTGTAGTTATTGTGGATAGACCATGGATAATTTGGAATAATCAAATCCATCTGATTGTTTTCCTTATTTAAGGCAACGATTATTTTTTACCTATTTATTTTATTAAGGCAATCAATTTCAATTTGTTGACAAAAGTTACGGAACTTATACTTATTTTAGGTCTTTCATTTGCATGGCGTTCTATTGCGTTCAAATCGTTTAATGAAGAAAGATTTTACTGAACATAGAAAAAGTTTTATTGCCCTTTAAAATTTTAATATAAATTTTAAGATTTGAAAAAAGTTTAATTCATATCAAATGAATGTCAATTTTTCTAAATATGATTCTAAATTTATTTGTTTGCTAAAATAATGTGAACCTTTTTTTTTGGAAGTTTTGCGCAAAATTTATAAATTAGAAGATAATTTTTATTTAGGAAAACATGAAAATTTGCTTTTATTATTATTATTATTATTATTTACTGTTGTTGTTGTGTGGCCGTATTAAAATTAAATTTACATTAAAAATTTTATAATACAAGGAAAATATTGCCCTTGTGGTTATATTTTTTTTTACATAAACTAAATTCTTAATAATAATAATGATAATAATTGTAATAGGTTTTTTTAAGCTTAAAAGTCTCTTTGTTTTGTTTTTTGGGATGCAGTCGTGGGTAAAAGGGAATATATAAAGAAATACATATAAATTATGTGTACCACGCGTTTACTTTATATAATAAAAAAAATTAGATAACTTAGAAAAAAAACTAAATTATAAATAAAATAAAATGCAGTTCGTATTGTTGTTGTTGTAAATTCCATTGTCGTGAAATAACGAGCCAAGTTAAAAAAAAGAAAATTCAAATCAAGTGTAATTAAAAATGCTTGACATTCGCCTCATTAATCAATCAATACAATCACCCAAGTGATTAAATGAAAATTAAAACAAAACAAAGAAAAAAAAATGTAAGAAACGCAGAAAATTCAACAAAATTTCCAGCGATGGCCGCATTCATTGCACATAACAAATGTGGTCATTGGTTCATCGGAGGAACGGGTTTGTAACTGATTATACGTACAATTTCGTTTCTTACATTTGCCGCATTTAAGTAAATCGGTTTTAGTGCCTTGCACTGTAGCCAATTGGGCATCATTGATGGCCTCTTTAACAAATTTTTCACGTAATTTTTTCATTTCATCGCTAGCCATTTCTTCTGGTGTCATTTTGGCCAATTGTTGGGCAGTGATGGCGCCACACATAAAATTGCCGCGCAATGTTGGATTTTTTGGATCCTTTAAATTGGCCACACGTGAGCGCACACGATTCTTATATTTCATATCTGTATTTTTAAATTCGGCATAAATAGCTTCTTCTAATTCAACAGACATTTCTTCTGGTTCCGGACAACCCTCAGGAATATCACCTGCTTTTAATGCATTACATAGCATTTCACGACATTTAAGACGCACAGCATCTGTCATACCTGTTGACGCCGGAAATGATGTTTGGGTAGCTTTGCGTAATTCATCTTTCACACTTGTTGTATTTTTCTTATCATCGTCACGTTTCTTCTCTTTACTGCCCGACACTAATGACGACGATGTCGATGATGCTTTCTCTTTATCTTTAACATTAGTTGCGGAAGAACTAGCAGATTTACTGGAGCTTAATGTTTTATTATTGACGACATTATTTACAGAATCTTTGGATGGTGCACCAGCACCGGGTACTGCTAAGAAACGTTTCCAATTTTTTATAAGCGTTTTAGCTAACGCAATGACCTCTTCATCTTTACTGCTTTTACGTAACTCATTAACGGTCATACCAATTCGCGTTTTAGTCAATATCTCAAGATTTATATTAAGTGATTGTAAGGCCTTCAATAAATCCAATGCTTGATCTTGACCCTATAAACAAAATCGAAATAAATATAAATGATTGATTCATGTGATTTAATTATTGATTTAAAAGATTTTGTATTAGAAGCCTTGCGGGCAGGTTTAGATGCCTTGCTCTGGCCATCTGCATTACATACCGTGCCATCATTTGAGGTGATTTTACTCATTTTTTTTTGTATTTTAAAAACTTCTTCTTCCACACTCATCTTCTTGAATTTGTATTTTATTTTGTTTTGTTTATTTATTGCAATTTGCCGTCCACAAGTTCTTTTTTTTTTTTTATTAAATTTGCAAAATACTTCAAGAGGGAACTGTACTTTTTTTAAATATGCTGCCAGAAGAAATACTGAAGTGCACGTTTATACACTTTTATTTAATACTTTTGTATTGAATGTCCTCCCTATAAAACATACAATTATGCCTAATATTTGTAAGGTTTTTTTATTCCCTCAACTAAGGCAAAATTTTACGAATTTATTGAATTTTTATAACAAAAAAAATTGTATAATTTTTCACATCACCTTCTTTTCTAGCACTGTTTGTAATTCATCTTGGATTCTTTTTTGCCTTCTTTTTATAAAACCAAAAGAAAGTATCCAAGCAATGTAAATAAAAATGCTGCCAAATTTTCATTGACAGCAAATTTAATTGCCGCAGTGACTTATATTTGTCATTTGCCAAGCCATTGTCATTTTAAAGAAAATATTACAATGCATTGCATTGAAAATTATTAGAAATACATGGTAATGCAATAGAATTTTTTATGATATGATGGAATCTTGATTTTGCTTTCTGGTTATCTAATTTTTATTATATTGTTCACTTTGTTTATATACTTATTTTAGTGATGGCATTACTGTATTAGAAATTTTATAAATGTCTTTGGCTATGGCAACCCTACCTGTGTGCAGTAACACTGTTTATATTTTGGAGAATTTAGAAATAGTAAAAGAAATTCAAAATAATATCAATGATTTCTTCCTATCAATTATTTGTCCGTTATTGTAGAAAATGTTTAACAAATCCTTTATACGTATTTAAACGTTCCTATGTTCCAGTTGCGCCAAAACGTTTTTATAAGAATACCTCAGTATTATATAATGATGGCAAATATGAGGTAACATTGGATCATAGAAAATTGAAAACACCCAAAGGTAAAATATTTACAGTAAAAAGTGAACCATTAGCTATAGCAGTAGCCACTGAATTTGATAATCAATTGGAGTGTATTGAACGATCTAAAATGCATTTATCTGCATTATGTTTTACGGCATTGGATAATCCTAATAATCATACTAAAACGGACATGATTAATTATTTAATAGATTATGTGGCAACTGATACAATTTTTTATCATCGTGACGATGAAGAATCTTTAAGTGAATTACAACGCAATGAATGGGATCCAATAATTAAATGGTTCAATGAACGTTATATGACAAATTTACAAAAGACAATGGATCTGACGCCACCATCTATTAGCGAAGAAGACAAAGAAAGAATCTTTAAATATTTATTATCGCATGAAGAAGATGTGCTGCATGGGTTTATATTTGCTGTGGACACTTTGAAATCAATTATATTGGCATTTGCTTGTATTGATCGTCATTTAACAGTAGAGAAGGCAGTTGCATTGGCCCGTTTAGAAGAAGAATATCAATTGAAATTTTGGGGTCGCGTTGACTGGGCGCATGATTTAAATCAACAAGAAATGCAAGCCCGTTTGGCAGCTGCCATATTATTTATACATTTTAATAGATCGGATTACTTTGTTAAACAAAAAGTGTTAGCTTAGCAATAAATTAGCAAAAATTATTTAAAATGTAAAAAACAATAGGCAACGAAATGGGCGAGCCCAGAATAGTTTTTATTTTTTATTTTTTGATTCAATATTTTAAATTGATTGAATTTAGTAGGACTAAGATTAGATACTTCTTGTGGCAACTGTCCACGAAATGTCTCTTTTTTTTGGTTATTTTAAGTTTGAAACAAGTAAATAAAAAAAATTAAAATGTCAATAGTACCGAATTTTAAATAGCCTACACTACTTTGCTGAACGGGATTATTTTCGAATCATTCAAATTACAATTTTCTTTCTAACTTGTTAATCATTTTGTTGACATTTTAATACCACTCAGTCGCTTAGGGTAACATTCTCTGTAAATTTGATGTTTTAAATGTCACTTTGCAATGTTTTCAATTGTCACTTTCAATTGTAAGCTTGAGGTTTGTTTAGTTTGATTTAACATAAAATAGGAATTACCCAAAGTCTGTGAAAAATCTGCAGATTTCAATTTTTAAAGTATCTTTAGGTAATTTAATACAATATCAAATATTATGGCAAATAGATAAAGATATCTTTATTAAAGATCATGGCGCCTCTAACGTTATGCATGTTGATATGTTGAATTTACTTTTTTGAGATCCATGCACATAAATTCTTAAGAAATTTCACTGAACTTTGGAAAAGCTAACTTTTCCGAAAGAGGGAAAAGATCTGCACTAAATTTCTGAGTTAACTTTCCTAAATCAGTCCTACTTGTTCCCTTATTCAAAAACTTTTACAAGGGCTGGCTACTTGCACAGACTTGTTACAATTTCCATAACCATTTGTCAGAAGCATCATTATCGACTTACATTAATACGAAATATGATTTTGAATAGACACCGTTTAATAAGAGATGCAAGAAATCTTATAAATTCATTCAATAATCAGAGACATGGAAAAAATTTTATCTTACATAAATTGCCTTTAATTTTATATGTAACACATTTTGGTTCATTTATTAAATTAAATTTTATCGTTTAAAAATATATTTTGATATTTTGCTTAATTATACAAAGCCAAATTTTTTTTTAGTATTCTCATATAATTCGTTTTGTTTTACAAATAGTTTTCTTTTTTTAAATTTTCAATTTATTTAATGGCAGAATGAAGCAATAACAAATTTAATAAATCCATTTCGTGGTTTTTTTTTTTAACGTACCCTACACCATTATTTTTGGATTGGGTTATAATAAATTTCATACGGATGAATCATTATTTAAAGGTTTACAGATTTGTTGAAAATTTTAAATGAATCGATTCAAATGATTGTCGGAATTGCCTCAAGATGTCATTTATACGAAAAAAAAAAATTTTTTTTTTTTTTGGTTTATTTTTATAAAACAAAATGGGTTGTAGTTTCCGTAGAAATCAAAAGTTGAAAATGCTCTAGTAAGAGATCATTATTTTTAAAATTCAATTTTTTTTAATAACTTTGTACAGAAAAGTAGTATAATTTTGAGATTAGCTGAAAATCGAAACCGAGATGTATTTTTTAAATTTACTTCTTTTCTTTCTTTTTTGGAGAAAAGCTAAAAAATTTTTTATTATATCGATACAATTTTTTGAATCCTTTTTTCCATATAAAATTTTCTTTTTAATTATATCAATGAATTTAATGAAATTAAATAACTTGGTGTAGGGTATTATCTAGCAAATGTTAAACGACGTAATTTTTAAAGTTTTTTCTAAATATATATGTAAATATATATATATTTTTTTACAATTGAAATTTCCCATTTTTTTAAAATGTTTTGAAAAATAATTGCCATTAAGTTTATTAATTATTTTTCATGTAATGATTTAATTATTGTTTAATTAAAAATTGCTGATACTTTTTTCATGTTTGAAAATAATTTTTTTCAAAAAAAATAATAATATATTACAGAAAAACAAAAAAAAAAAAACAAAAGAATCATTTAAGTATCTTAATAATTTAACCAACGATTTTAGTAAATGTGTGTGTATGTGTGTGGGCGTGTATGTGTCTATGTATACTTAGAATTAGTAAAATTGAAAAAAAACAATATTTTTTGTATTTGAAATTTTCCTAACATTTATTATTTTTTTAATGTTATTTCTAACAAAAGAAAAATACTTAATCACAATTTGATGCTTCGTACTTTTTTTTTTTACTTATAGGAAATTTTATTGTACTTTTTTGAACGCTGATATGCTGTAAAAAAAAGTTAAAGCTTCTTAGAAGCTGAATTTAAATTAATAAATCATTTCATTTATCATAATTTTGGGCATTTGTTTTTTATGTGTCCATACAATCGAAAATTAATTAAATAATTCAAAATCAATATTATACAATTAATTCTAAAACTTAAAATTAAATAATACTAAAATTTTTTTTTTTTGGATTTTTGTTTATTCTGTAGTTCGTTAATCAATAGTTATTTTTTATTTTTATTTTTGTTTTAAATTTATTATTATTGTTGTTGTTGTTATTGTTATATTGCCATTGTATTAACATTTATTCATTTTACTTAAAACTCTTTAGTTTTTTGAAAAATTTTACAAAATAAAAAAAAAATGCAAATTAATGATTTGTGAGAGATTGATAATCGTTAATTTATATATGAATGAAAGGAAATATTTATATAAAAACTTGATTAAACGAAGTCCAAAGGTTTATCTGACTGATAATGGACTGATAATGGTTCGAGAAAAAATTTGAAATGAACAAATTTTGTCAATTCTTTCAAAGGATTTATTATTAATGTAAATCTAAAACTTCGAACAGAATATTTTTGGAGACTTGTATAAATGAATCTGATCTGTGCTGCAGCAAAGTCCTCTAAGAATTAGAATTCTCTTAGAAAACTCCTTGAGATTGTAAACATATGAATTCTTTTGCCAAAAAAAAAAAGTGTGTAAATCAGTATTGGAACTTCTTGAGTGTAGGAGAAATGTATGAAAAATGAATGGAATAGATTAGGTTTATTTTATTAAGGCGGTACATGATCACGAGGCCATATCGTACCATTTATTTGATCGTTGATAGTTTCGATAGTAAAACTTTCAAAACTTTAATTATGTAGGAGAAACGCTTCTTGTCTGGCTACGGAAGCGAAAGTTATCAATGTATGAACTATTAATTACCAGTCTCACGTATCGATCTAATATGCTGAAAAATTGTTGCTGTCAAGCCATTACTTTTTACATTTATGAAGATTTATGTTCTTTTCATTCTTCATAATAATTTTTAAATAAAATTTCAAGCATTGTACATACGTCAATATCAAAAAGTGATCAGGACACTGATTAAGAGTCTTCAATATAAACAATTTATTAGAATAAACGTGGGCTATTTCAATTCATAAATTCATGCTGTGAGCAAAATAAAGTATTAGATTATTATTAAATTTAAAATCGTTTGTAATATAATTGACTAATTGTTCGTCCTTGAAGCTGTCATATGACCTGTCCGGGCATATGGACGTAGTAGTAATTAATTTAGTTTAATTTAGGTTTTGTTAAAATTCGACTATAAAAACCCTTGATTATCTTCAGAAATGATTTTTATGAATGGCTGAGTATCCAGTCCAGTTACTTGTATGTGGTTTTTTTAGGTTTCCATATTTAATTAATACAAATTGGTTCCAAAATTGAAAGATTCAGTAAGAGTTTAAATTTGATACTTGATGGCGGTCCATAACATTGGTAGCTTGCAGCTATGGACAGCAAATCCTGGAAAGTTTAGTATTCCACATAAAGTGGGTGCACTATTGCACTACTTCGCGATTACAGGAAGGAACTTTGCTAAATATTAATTAAATCACACATCAATCTATCGGAATTAATTCTAAAATATATGAAAATACTCCCAGTCCTCCTAATTAAATAAATTTAAAAATAACTAACATAAAAATTTTTTGTGCAATTGTAAAAGAGTAAGACAATCATGGATGGATCAAATTGAATCAGTATGGTACAGTTCAAATTGGTTATATTATGAAATGTTATTTATTTCATTAGTTATTTTCTATTTTCATTATTCGTTACAGAATTCGATAAACACACAAACAGAACAAAGCACACATTAATTGTGATATATATAAATTTTTTGGAATCAAGAATAAAACATTTAGTGATAATTGATTTTTCTCAATTATTCAAAACACACATATTACCAGAACAAATTTAGGACATACAAAATTTCATTCTAACTACATTTTACATATATATATATATATATATATATATATATATATATATATATATAGTGTAAGGGCACAAAAGATGCCGCAGTCTAGTCCTGCTACAAAGTGTAATAAGTTCAATTATTATTTAAAGTACTTGAAAGGACAAAGGATGAACATTTTCTTTTTGTGATTTGCTTTAAGTTTGTCTAGCTATTTCTAAGTCTGATGTCTGTCCATATCAAATCATCCATCCTAATATTTGAGGTATTCCGAGGAAATGCAACATGCAAGTCTAATTTGATCCAAAAATGAATGACCCTATTGACCTACCCTTAAGGCCAGTCGGATGATTTTTGCAATAATTTTTAATATGGCTTCTTATTCCATAGAAATGTGTTTATACTAAAAAAGGCAATTACAACTTGTTTAACAAAATTATTTTAAAATTCTGAGCTTGAACGATTGTTATCAGATTGGTAAATTTTTTGAACCACTCTCGTCTTTAATACATGTTTTACATATTTTAAATATATTATTTTTCCTATTTTTTGACTTTTCAGTCATATTTAAGACGCTCTTTGAACGATTTTTAAGCTGCTTTTTACTGCAAAAATTATATGAAAATAGCAGTCCTTGATCTACAAAATCTGTGCATACAATTTGTGTCAGATCCATACACTTTTTTATTATCATTTCCATATAACGAACTTTTTCAAAAAATGAGACTTTTAATTTTGCTGAGACGTTGTTTACTTTCTTAATCTTTAGAGATGTTTAAGATCTATAAAATTTAGTTTTGATGGATTATGACAATTTTGCAAATATATCGTTTTTAATAGCTGTGCTTTTAAATGACTGATCCAAAAAGAGTTGAGATAAACTAATATTTTATTACCCCGATTGTTTTAGATTTACTTCCTGATTCGTTTAAAGCCTGCTTTTCTAAAAAAATCGTTTTATGGCAGAAAATTTCAATTTTGAATATTATTATGAATTATAGCGAAACTTGGCCCATTATTTTATTTTGATTTGAAAATTATGTGCATCAAATTTGACCTGGATCGAACCATTTTTACGAAAAAAAGTCATTATAGGGACAGAAGGTACAATTTTCAATATATTTTAGCGAAAATTGGCACAGCCTTGTATTTTGACGGAACTTGATTCAATTTACTCCATTTTTTTCATTGAATTTTATAGGTAGCCTAACATTTTAAATATCCAGCGACTTTTTCCCGACATTTATCTATTTATGAAATAATTTACAATCGTAAGTTCGCCACAGATAAAGTAAGTTATATAAATTGTCGATTTAATGAAAAATCACACTCGCAATTTATAAATATTTGCCAAGTTGGCAATATTTATAGTTTGAAGATGTAATAATTTTTATTAAAAACTTGTCTTTTGTAATTTATTTGAGCATTTAATAAATTTATACCAATCGATTAATTGTAGCCCACGTAAGTCTAACTGTTTCTCAGAAATTTATACATAAATTTTCAATCCATAAAATCGGTCTAGGCTCTATGGGATGTTTTCCAATATTATTATTATTTTGGAGTAAAATAAAAGCCTGATGTTTTACTACTCTATATAAAGCTTAACGAAAGCACGTACAAAACATTATTTTGACATTTTAAATGTATGAGCAAAAAACGCGGATAATTTTCTGAACTATTTAAAATTTTTACTTATTCATAGTAGTACTTATATATTAGACGATGTAGTATACAATAGTCAAAACTATCCGATTATAATGAATTTATATTAATTTTTTGAATGGCACACTTTTCAATTATCTTTTATAATGGTCAATTTTGATGGTATTGCGGAATACATCAATTTTGTTTAATCTCCACATCACTTGGGGTATCGTGTTATTGTGTATTATAACTGCGGATTTTCATTAATGTAAAAAATAGGTCCAATTTTAATTGGACCATTGTTAATTGGACCGATTTGACCCGGTTTTTCTGACTCGATTTAATCCTTTCTGTCTATCTGCAAGTCCTCACGATTGCTCGTATACACAAGCATTAGTTCAACTGGTAGTACGCTCGTATATAGCACGTATATAGTGCGTATAGGAGTTCTATGAGATAGGACTAAACATTTAATTTGATGCCACAGAATCACTTTACATCGCAGTCATACTTTGCCCAATTATTTTTATATGGTTTTCAGGCAAGGTTGCTCTCCTCTTAATGAATGGATAACTGACGGGTTTTGTGCTATCAATTTATCCGATAGTTTACAAAAAGCCTTTGGCATTTCCCTACATAAGATGCTTTAAATTGTTAACTGGTCTTGATGGTACTATGAGCAGCAGGTATCGATACCAACCATAAGGTGAAATTTATTTTTAGTGTATAATGGAATTATGTACAGATATGTATGTAAAACACTAAAAACGTGTCTGAATATCCATCTGATGTCTGGCTAAGTAAATTGTGGGCAACCAATCCCGAGAAGCACCTGCTCCACTGGGAGTGGCTCATGAGATGGTCGTTGGTGTTGCCGGCCATCAGGGGGCATCATGAGTCTTTGAATCCGAACTCGAATTCAAAGATTTAATTTGGTACCACGGGATCACCAGTTTTAATACGCCCATTGTGGTGATATTGAGGTTGGCTTCGTGAGGGCTGTGGGGCCCATATCGCATTGCTCGTTCAAACTTATATATGCTTGTCGTGCAGGGTCCCATTTCCCGAATAAAATGGGCAGCTGGTTAGGCTTATTGGGCTAATTTAAGCTAAGCCAATGGGTAATAGGAAGGCTCCGAATCTAGATACCAAAGATTAAGGCATGTATATAAGGCGCAATGCAGGCTTTCAGTTGGAAGCTAGGCGTAACGGTAGCATGCACCCTTCGTGGCATGACTACCAACGCTAGCGCTCATTATGTACGTTTGTATACCATGCATTTGAGCCTTCAGGGCAGGTATGCATGTAGAACACTCACTGCACTGTCCAAATAGATTTGTTATCAAGGTACAGATCATATTTTGATGCAATTTGATACGCTGGATCGATCACTCGTCGTATAAAGCCCCATACGGAAGATAATCATTATATAGAAAAAAAGTTTCAAATTTTGTATACTTTTTAACAAAAATTGGCACGTTACAGTATTTTGTTGTAATAAGTATACTAAATTTAGTCTAGATTCTAGAAATATTAATGAATTTTTCAAATTATTCAATATTCAAATATTATTTTTTACTTTGCCAACTGAACTTTGAATTTGTAATGATTCATCTTGAGATTTTTAATGAAGCAAATTAAAGTGGTGTAGGATATTTAAGGGTCGGCTTGGAACAACTATAATATTTTCCCTATGTTTTAATGTTGTTGTGTTTGGCATAATAAAGCCATTTATTCTAATATATTTCATATTTCTTTCATGAAAATTTTTTTATGTTTTTAATTATTAAACATTTATTTATGTTTAAATTTGAAATTTTAGATTTTTCTTTGCTTTAGCTTTAGAAAAATTTTGTAGCATTATTCTTGTATTTTCTTGTTTTGTTGTTGTTGTTGTTGCTGTTGTTTTTTTTTTGTTTTTTGTTATAGCATTTTACTATTATTAATTATTATTAAATATTTATTTATTTACAAACAAATAATTTACGAAAAATTTGCTGCTATAATTGCAATTGATTGTTATTACACTTAAAATATTAATTTATTTCACATTTCATTTTTCCTTAATTTTCTTGAGTATTTAATTTCATTCTATTGGCATAAAACATTTTCACACATACAGGAAAATTCTTTAATTTAACTTTTTTTTTTTTTTGTGGTGAGGATGGTGGAGAACAGGAGAAAGGACTTTGAATTTTTAATAAATTTTTTTTTATCTAAGATGTTTTCTATTTTATACTTGCGTGTCCAGTATGTTGGCGTAAGTCTCTTCGGAAAATTTCGGTGCTATAAAATCTTCATAATAATTTATGAAAATCTCTTTAAATTCATCTGGTATATATTCGAGAGCATTTAACATTTGCATTAATTCTTTATCACCACATTTATAATTACTTAATGCCATAACATCCCAAAAATATGACATATGTTGTACATATTCCATGCTAAAGATGCGATATTGTGCAGCCACAATATGTAAAGCGCTACGCATTATTGAGCCTAATTTATTTAATTCCCATTCATCCAATTGTTTAGAACCTTCTGGAATATAATACAAAGAAAATGAGAAAAAAAAAATGGAGCAATAAATAAAAATTCATTAACGGATTAGAATTAAAAAGCGCGAAAAAATTAAAACATTGTGGATATATTTAAAAAGTTTTTTGAAATTGATCTTTTTTTTTTGTAATTGAAAAATTGTCACGCGATATAATTTATATATAATTATATCATAATTCGAATAAAAGAATAGGATTTTTCTGAATGCTTAACAATTTTAACATAGACATTAATTTAAGATTCTAATTAAATGTCTCCTTTTGGTGTAACACTGTGTTCATTTGTATGGATCGGGGCAAGTTAAAATAAAATGGCCTACAAGGTTCATATTTAAATACTTGAAATATATTTATTAACAATAATTAGAACAAAAAAAAAGTAGACTACATTGTATGCTTTTTTTTTTTGTATGACATTTTTAATGTGGCTAAAATTTTGTAATGATTAATTTTTTGTTTGTAATATAATTTTATTAAAATTTTCAAAATGATATTTAAATAATCAGGTTGACTTGGAAGTCTATTTTTAAAGGAGTATTACTGGGTAATAATGGTGATTCAAAAAATTTTTTGTCAAAATTTTACCTTGTAAAGAGATTGGTTTGAAGTGCTCTAAAAATTGAGATTTTTATTTTGATAATAAAACTATACACAGGGACATTCCGGAATTCATAAAAAAGACCACTTAATATTTATTGTAAAAATTGTAATTTTGTCTCATGTGCATTGTAAATATTTGAATTTGAATTTTGCACTCAAAGAAATACCGATAAGGTCCCTCAGAACAGTGAAAAGCCCAAGACATCTCAATGTAAACAAACAAGAGAATTATTTTTGGTTGCAGCAAATTTTTCGATATTCATCACTTATAATTTGAAGTTGTATAATTTCGGATAGGCGTAGTCGATTTGTAAAATTTCTATAGAATAGAATACCATAGAATACCAGCCTTAATCTTTACAAAAAATTTCAGTTTTTAAGTTATCTATGAAAAACAATAAACTTCTGCTTAAAAAACTGCGTGCATTCCAAAGAATGATTTGGGCCATTTTTAATACCAATCAACATGCATGAACTTCCAATGTTTCCTACGAATTTGAAGTCTATCTCTGTTACCTTGCAATCAGTATTAGGTATTACAATTTAATAATAGTACACTCTCATCTTCTATGGGCTATATGAAATTTCTTAAGGGCTTTTATATGGGACATCATCTGAAAAGTATGGTTATTGTACGATATTAATTCGTAGAAATTCTACGAAGATAACACGTTTTATGAATGATCAATGCAAGGCAGAATCAGATATCAGTTTTATAATATCAGACATCTGGCAGCTTAAAAGTATATTAGAGCTTAATAAAGTCTTTGACTTGGAGGACTTAAAGCTTTGTCAAGTGTAATAAGCATTATTAGAATAAATTTTTAAATTAAAATTTGAATGATAATGTTTGTCCGATTTTTTTTTGAGAGTTATCTTAAAAATTCTAATTCTTAATTCTTAAGTTAATTATTTTTTTGTAATTTTTCTTTTATATGTAAAATAAAATTAAATGCACCTATAAAAATATATGTATGTATATATATGTAAATATATATCTACGATAAGTTAATAAAGTAATTTTGCCAGTTTTACAGATCTATATTTTATTAGCGTTACAAAAAAAAAAACATTACTAAAAGGAAAGTAACGTTAAGTAAAGTTAAAAAGAGAAATTAACAAAATAAGAAAACTACAAAATTTTGTATGTGTTAGTAAATTCGCTAGCTAAACTATTACTATTTAATATATATTATTATTATTATTATTATTATTATTATTGTTATTATTATTTTGTATATAATTCATTATCATCTAAAAAATTGATGAGCCTTGATGGATCTTGGGATTTGGGAAAAGTAAAAAATTGAAAGAAAGAATTGAATTTAATTTGAATGATAAATGAATTCACTTAAATAAAATTTTGGAGTGGAATAATTTTCTTTATATAGACATACATATACATATATATAAATATATATATATATATATATATATATATATATAATTTAATAGATAAGTGTATGTTGAAATGGAGAGAGAGAGAGAAGATAGAGAGAAGAGAGAGAGATAGAGAGAAAGAGATAGGGAGAGCGAGATAGAGAAAGAGAGATAGAGAAAGGAAGAAGTTGAAATAAAAAAAATCAATGAAAATACGAAAATAAAACAATTTTGTACGAGTTTAAAAGTTGTCGCACATACCTCGATGTATTAGTAGGCATTGTTCGACCAATTGTCGCGCCAATGCCACTTTACATTCATGCTGATCGATTAATTGAATATCGGCCCTTTCAATAGCTGCATATAATTTGCAGCGCTCCTCAATTGTATCACAATCACCTAAAGCTGATCTGAATGCCCAAAACCATTCCAATTTTTGTATATGATCACATAAATTACATATCAATAATACGGTGCCATTATTTTCAGGTCTTCGATAATATTCCGATTTCCACCATTGTAAATTTCGTGTACGCTTCAATTCGGATGGTATGAATATTTGTTTACATTTCGGATTATCACAGCGATAACGATGAAATTTATGCTGAAATTTGGTTTGTTTTGGTTGGTTTTATTCTTTTTCTATTTGCGGTTTTCGATTTTCAGTTTCTTTTTTTTTTTTTTTAATTTTTTTTTTTTTTTTTGGTTTTAATTTTTTTCTATTTTCTTTTTTTCTTTTTGGTTTTTTCTTGTTTTACTTTCAGTTTGCAAAGTTTTTACTTAAATTTTTCTCATTTAAATGTTGATTTGTTTGAGTAATTATGTTTATGTTGTATGGAAAATGGAAGGAATAATAAACATTTGTATGGAAATGGAATTGATTAGAAAGGGAATTTGAACAGCAATAAAGTACCATGGAGAGCAAAGAGCCTTTTCTTTATGTTGGAAAATTTATAATACAAAATATGGATTAATAGTGTTTAAAGAGAAACAGAACAGAAAGATAGAGAAAAAGAGAGAAAGGACAATTAGGAAACGAAGAAAAAGCAACACAAGTAATAAAAAAAAAAGAAGAAAACGTTTTGTTTATTTGTTTTTTTTAAATTCAAATAGCAAATAAATTAAAAATTAGCCAACAAAAAAGGAAAATCATACAAACACACATTTTGTATAAATATCTATAAAATTATGTTGGTGAGATTATATTTTTTGAAAATTTCTTAACGAGTTGTATTTTTGAAACAACAAGTATTTTAATTTAAAAAAAAAACAAGTATATACGTTGCAATCGGTCGGAGCTGACTATTAAATACTGTGCACCAAATTTTTATAAGGAATTATTGTGAATTGTTAATTTTTTCACATAAAAACTATGTACAAAGTAGGTCTTTAAAATAAGGCGTGGTTGCAATAATAGTCTAATTTTAATCAAAATTATTCCCGCGTGTCAGTGGATTAAACCATGACTACGTACCAAAACATTCAAATTTCATTAATTTCCATAATTTTTACGGATAACAGGAAGTGATTCTAAATCGATCGATTTAATAAGAGATGGATCTATATCAACTCCCTCTGGATATTACATACATACGCATAAAGCCATAATATCCTGAACCATAAATGGTATTGGCTATGAATATATAAATTAATTAATAAAAATCGTAAGCCCGTTTCCTTGTATTCAAAATAAATTGTTGCACCCTTCATGTTGAATAAACTTGTATAATTGTGTGGACTATTTAAAAAAACTTTAGTTAGACCTATCTTTTTATTGATTAAAATAAAATTATTTACTATTTACCCGATACCTCTTTATGTATTTTTATGTTCAAAATGTAATTTTCGAAGAAGGCTTAAGCATATTTGAGCCATGATAGCCGTGATATTGAAAATAGCAGATAAAGAAGAAACAATTTTTTTGACCATCCATCACATAACTTTTTATTTTAAAGAAGATAATTTTATGGAGGAAGGAAAAAATTTTTTCCGATTAAATACCATGTAAATCTCCATTTTGACGAATGTATTTTTTCGAAAAGGTGCTCTTTGATCTATTATTTTGGTAAGTGTTACTAAATGGGGAAAATTTAAGGCTTCAGTTCTAGATCTATATTTAGGATGAACCTAAAGAGACCATTTCTTTGACCAAGTACCATGCAATCCATTATTTTGATGACTATTGCTAAACAGGAGAAATGTATTGCTTTAAATCTAGAGCGAAGTGTTTTAAAAATAGGTAGGAAGGCAAATTTTTTCCGACCCTGTATTACATAATCTAAAATTTTGATAAGTGTCCCTAAACAATAAACATTTAATGCTTTAGTTCTAGACCTATATTCAAGTTGAGCTTGAAGGGAGCATTTCTGCGTTTAGGTAGCAAGTTTAAGATTTAGACTTGTATTGAGGTTTGGTCTTAATGGAACATTTTTCGATGCTTACAATTAATAACATAATATTACACGGCGAATGTTTACGCTTTGCGAAATCGTTTAAGAGCTTAGTAAATGAAGAATTTTCCAATTTCTTTGACTTTCTTGACTTTTGTTTTATTCTTTTTATAGTTCAAATATATCAAAGTAAATGGTGTGGGGTATTTAATACTCAAATCCAGTCGATTTTAATATTTTTTATTTATAATAAAAATGTTGTAAATTTTTTGACAATTACACATTAAAACATTTAACATTGATTTAAAAATTAAAATTACAGCAAAAAGAAGTGATAAGAATTGAAGATAAATATTTGTTTTATCTCTACGGAAAATAGTAGTTTCAAGTAATAGTTATTTAAAAAATTTATCATTTCTTCATTCATGATACACATTCAATTAATGAGTATAAGTGTTCCAATGATACATCTAAGAAAAGAAAAAAGAACTCAAAACTTAAAAAACCGAAGAAATATCTTTCTATTTTATAAAACATTCAACTAACACATATAAATGAAACTACCAAAAAAAAAAAAAAGGAAAAAACAAAAAAACATAACATAAATAAAAAAAAAAAACAACGTAAACATTTAAAAGTGATGAGCACTTGCAGAATTAAAAGCTGATTTAGATTATAGGAAGAAGAAATACTTACAAAATCCTCATCGGGATATAGACGAAAGCATTTCTCACATTTACAATTGATGCCACGTATTTTTAATTCGGCTTTACGATATTCATATAATGACTGTTTATAGTTCCCACTAACGAAACAATTATATATACAAGTATCGGAAGGTATTTCGCATGTTGAATAAGCGAATAATTTGCAACCATTTATTTTACGATAAATGACATCTGTGCATGCATGCCGACAATGGCTTAGCGTTTGAGGGAAGACAGCATAACCTACTGTGGTAATATCACCAGCTAATAAATGTAAATAGCCACGTCGTACATGGCGAACTGTCTCCCATAATATAAATTCATCGTTGGGCGATAATATATGCGGATCGGCAGGCAGCACAAAAGAAGGGCAGTGTATAAGGTTTTTATGTCTCAACTGACAAATGTGACGCAATAATAAGGCTGACGCTAATAATTCCCATTCTTGGCGTGTTAATTTTGCAGCGGCGGGCATTGTTAATTCAAGCAATTCAAAAAAATCGGTATACTCTCCTAAATAGACGGAGAGTATGTGTGCAACAATGGCAAAAGAAACTACAGTTTGTTTCTCTTCCTTATCTAAATGAGACTCTAGCCGTAGAAGAGCCGAATACGAATTGGCTGTGGTATGTGTGGTAAGCGAGGCGGATGACGAGGTACAATTACGTTCAGTCAAAATGCTATTGAAAGCATTCCACATTTTACTGACTGTTGGTTTTTTGCGACAATGTGGCACAACCTGAGGCAGCCCATTGATAAGCATGCGGAAGGCAAGTTGTAGGAGGCGTGGTTTCGAAAATTCAACAGCGAACTCTTCAAATAATTCAATTTGATGAGCATAACATTCAAGGGCATGTATGGAAGCATGTGCTGCACGACATTTTCGCGAACAATAGACGGCTGTACGATTCGAACAGAATATGCATGGGAATGGTATAAATTGTGTTACGCCGCAATGATCACAAACGCGCGACGCACCACTGGGCACAAATACAGCGGCATCTTCTTGAAATATTAATGTATTATTTGGTATGGTAGTGGTGGCTCTAAGGAAAGCACTTCTAGTTGTAGTTATTACATTCGTATTATCCAGCCAAGCTCTAATTGAAAGAATAATAATTCATAATTCTTAATTGTGAATTCATTTTAAAATAATATTTAATGAATGCACGACAAATAAGTTTATTTACACTTCATAAATTTTGGTGCCATTTATTGCTAGATCATTATCGGTTTGGACACCCATTTCAATTTTTTCAGCTTTCAAAACTTCACATTCATGCCAGAGTTCGTGAGTGCGGGCTTCAAATGTTTCAGACAATTCCATATGCAATAACTCATGTAAGTGCTGTTCGCATAATGTAAAATTACGTATTTTTAAGGCACAAGCGGCTTGACGCAACTTAATCAATGGATGATAATCCTCTGGATAACCCAGATCTAATGCACACAAACAGTCATCATACGATTCCTGTCAAATATAATATAAAGTTCAATTAATCTCATAACAAACCAATACAATTTAATATCGTGTACATTGGCCACATTATATAACTTATAATTATATGGTATATATATATATATATATATACAAAAAAAAATATATTTCTATTATATGTGGCTAGGTTGGTAAGAGTTATGTGCTACATACCTCATACATACCGCAGTCATGTAATACAGTAGACCTATTTGCGTGCGCCATAGCGGCTGCTATACTATCTTGTGATGGCGCCAAAAATATTGCTTCTGTATAGAGGTCACAAGCCTTCAATGCATGCCGCTCCTTACGATACGAATCATTGCCAGCTTCACGCATCCTTCTTGATTCCTCATCCGATTTGAAATATTCAGTTCTGGCCCGCAACTGTTGAAACCATTCTAACACCAATGATCTACTTTGAAAATTGAAGCCAATTATTTTGAGAAATTGAGTATAATAAATATATCTATTTTGATATTTCTCTCAATTTAAATGTAAAGTCTTAAAAACTAAATAAATATAACTCAAAAGTTTAGAGAAGTTTCAAATTTAAGCTAAGGTTAGGGTTGGTTGATCTTCTCGATACAAATTACTAAATTATACAAAAAAAGAATAAAAAAAAAAAACAAAAACAATATATATCTAGATATGAATGATATAAATCAATATATTTATAAAAAATTGAATGAAATGGTCAAATTGGCAGTTACCGTTATTTGGCATCGTAACATAGAAATATAAATAGATTTATTGTGCTGGTTGGTTCAAAATAAAATGTTTACCAGTGAAATCAATTTAAAATCGTAAAAGCCCAAATAATAAAATATTCAAAATTACACGCTAATATGACACATATATATATGTGATATAAAACTAATAGTTATAGTAAGAGGGTAAGAGATATCGAAATTGATAGTAAAAGAGAGCAGGATATAGATAATCATAGAATGGAATAGAAAATAAACAATAACAATAACAATAACAATAACAATAACAATAATAAAATTTTATTTAATACATGTGACCTTATTTCCTGCTTTGTCAAAAACAATAACAAAACTATTCAATGTACATGTACAAATAGAAAATGTTGGAAAGAGAGTGTAACTGAGAGACAGATTGAAGGAAAGAAAACCAAATTAAGAGTATATTAAATGATAAGAGCACAAAATGTGATTAATATGATAATTAAAGAGTCAACATTTCAGTGAATACAAAAACTAATCAACAAATTGAGTGAGTGATTAAATAAAGGGAGATACACTTTAAAGGTTGAGTAAAGACAGAATATGATGAGAGAGAAAAATAATAACAAAATGGAATAAACAAGTTCTTCATGTTAAATTATTATAACTGCCATTCAGATTGGTTTCTCAAGTAAATACTTTTGTAAAAAAATATAAAAAAAACCCTTGTAAAAAGCATATGAAATGAAAGTGAAATTTACATGGGTGACACTAAATGGAATAGACCTGTCTAGAGTTTATATTAGTGAGAAACCGGCCTTAGTTAATTCAGTTTATAGAAATAGGTGTAACATTTATCGATTCGTTACATTTTCAAAAAAAAATTTCAAATTTTGCATTTAACGATAAAAATTTGGATACACAAATTTTTCTAGAGTGCTTTTTTTTTTTTTTGTTTATTGCAAATAGCAATTTCTGAAAACATTTGGTGGTATTGTATTTATAGTTTTATAAATTTTTTGACCATCAAATTTATACCTAAATTCTTTTTGTTGTTCGACAGTTACACCATCATCTTCACTATTTGTAATACTAGAAGCATGAGTTAAAATACCGCCAGCAGCACCCAATTCTTCCATACCCATATCCATATTGCCAGAACCACCGCCAATACTACCGGCATTAAGCTTTGAAGAGGCACTGCAATGACTTGTTTTACTTTTTCGACTATTAGAACGTATCATATGATTTTGCATGTTGCCCGTTAAATCAGTAATAGATAATGTCTCTGGTACTTGTAAAGCTTGATGCTGTTGATTTGCTGTTTTACCTTTACAAAGTGCTGTGGCATGACGACGTTTTGGACATTGAAATAAATCTAAATCTAACAATTGCCTTTGTAAATGTAATTCATCTTTATAATTTAATTCATCCAATTTCAAACGATCCAATTGAAAAGCTAATAAATCACCCAAATCCAAAAGTGATGAGGCCATTTTCTTTGTACTTTGTACTTTCTTTCTTTTTTTTAATCTCTATAGATGATTATGGGGACATAAAGGTTTATAGGTGATGTGACTTCATTCTTAAATATTTTTGAATACAATAAAAAAAATTTTTGGGGGAAAATAAGAAAAAGGAAGTATATATTAATTTTTTTTCTATGACAAATTCTTTTTTTCAAATTGTTTTTGTCGAATTTCTTTCTCTTTATTATGCGTGGCACACTTTTAGGCGTTAGATATAATTCAATTTTTTCTTTTTTTTTTTTTTGGTCTTCTCACTTATTTTATTCATGCATACAAATGTAACACAGCAGTTTTGTTATTGCTTTTATATACATTAAAATTATTTGAGTTCTCTCATGAATAAATTTAATGACATTTACACAATTACTCACACTATCACAATATATATCACAAAATACATACATATGCATGCACATACATACATAGATGTTACACGTTTCTTTCTTATAGTTTCATAATTTAAATAGTTGCAGATTTTAATAAAAGAAAATTTTATAATATTTCATATGTTTGCTTTGTTGCACATTATTAAATGATTTATGTAAATGTTCATACAACAATAATAATAAATAAAATCTAATATATATATCATTCATTTAATTTGAATGATATTTCTTTGTTAATTTTTTATATAATTCATAAAAAATTGAAAAAAAATCAGAGTAGTGAAATAGTGATTGATTTTTTTTTTGTTTTGTTTTAACTTTGCCAGAAAGCAAATGTAAAGCAAATTCATATAAATATATCTGTAAATTTATATAGATATATTTACCGAGAAACTTGAAATGTTTAAATCTAAAGCCTTATCGTTTTCTTTTCTATGAAATGTACATGTCACAGGATAACAGGATAACACTTCCTTTCATTTCGTTTGTTACACTTACTCTCACTATCATAATTTATACCATTCTCTCTCTTACTCTTACTTTAATTATCATTATTAAATTTTCATTGAATGAAATTTTATGAAAAGTATGGCATCTTAAAGGTAGTTAAGAAGAGAATTGATGCCTCTTCTAAGTGTAGCCATAACACTTAGAAGAGGAATTTTTAATTTTTTCAATTTTATAATAATTATCATTGATTCTATAAGTTTTATTAAGTTTTAGTATCCTAACACCCGCAACATTGTCTTCCATCAATCACGTACCACTTACCAGACACCACTCTCCATTCTCCATCCTCTATTCACCATTCATTATACTTCTACGTAAATCACTTGCATTACCCTACAATCACATATACTCTACACTACCCACTACACACTACACACTACACACAAGCACACATAACCAACAACCAACAACAAACAATTCCCCATCTAAGCCACATTACTGAACTCAACACATTATATGCCACCCACCATCCATTACTAACTACCCATCACACATTCCCTGACCATTCAATATCATTTTATTGTATATAAATCTTTAACTATAAAACGAGATTATCAATGAATTGTACTTGAAGTTATTACAATTTTCCATGCTCATAAATAAATCATCGATCATCAGGCATTCATATTGAACATGCATTGAAAAAAAATCAAAAGTAGTAATTATAATGTTTGCAATTTTAAACATTTTTACTATTTTACTATTTTTACTATTTTTACTATTGATTTTTAACCATTAACATCAAATTAAAAATTTTCAAATAAAATGGTCAACAATTATGGTCAACAATTTTAACATTAATCAACAATCACTTAGCATTTGAATCAATTTTGCGTTTCATAAAACCATTTATTCCATTTCAATCCAATTATTTCATAAGAGAACTCTTCATGGTTATTGTTACTGTTTTTTGTTACTGTTATTGTTTAATTTTTGTTGCTTATGGTCATGGCATGGTCTTTATAAAACTTATAAAGAATCATTTATATAAAAAAAAAATAATTTTTTTAATTTCTTTTATTAAAAAATTTTTCTTTTTCTCAACTTTTTATTTTCAATTTCTCTTGCATTTGTTTGTTTTTCTTTTTTCTATTTCCTTTCAAATCTCAACTTAAAGCAATGTGAAAAAATTTCTTTAGTAACACGAATTGATTTTTTTTGTTTTTTGTTTTTCACTTTTTTAGGCTAAAAATTTATAATTACAAGAAAAATTTATTCAAATCACATAATCATTGACATTGTGTCACAAAATATCGCACAAACATTTTTTTTTTAAATTTTTTTATATTAAACGGGTTAACCTTATTCCATAGAAATCATTTTTACATATTTATATTTAAAAAAAATACGTCCAAGTGATTAAGGACAATGAGATAAAAGCAAAAATGTTTATGCCATTTTAAAGTTATTCCTTTTCTCCTTATTCCTCCTTAACTTCCTTTTTTTAGTCTTTTTAATTTTTATTTTTATTTTTATTTTTTCTTTTTTATTGGCAATTAAACTCTTTTTAGCATTTTCAAGTTTTACAAAATTTTTTCTTGCCTTTCTTTTTTTGCAAAAGGTTTTGGCATGAAATAACTTAGAGCCTTAGACAATTTTCCTTTTTCTTTTCATTTTTTTTTTCTCACTTAAATCATGTCTAGTACATTTATATATGTATAATATTTAAACATGTATAATATGAAAAAAGGTTTTTACTTTTGTAAGAAGTGTAGTTGCTTCGAAGAGTTTCAGATGAATACTAAACGATTTAAATGCACAAAGGAAAATGAAAGATATGAAAAATGAAAAATATGAATACAAAATTAGAGGTAATTGTGAAAAAATTTATGGTGAAGTATGATTTAATTTTGCTTTTTTCTCGTTATTTTCTTCTGGTTTTTATTTAGTTCGGAGTTTTCATGTTAATGGATAAAATTTTTTTGGGTTTTTTCTCTTTGTATGAGTTATAGAAATCTCTTAAAAGATTGTTAATTATATTCTCTTGACTTTTTTCTTTTTAATAGAAATGACTTTATATCAATTTAGAATAATGGTAGTAAGAATGGCTTAAAAATTATTTAATCAAAATTCAGCCATATCGTAGAAAACATAATTAATAAGAAAAATGTCTAAAAATATGCTTTTATTAATATCATTAATCATTCGCATAAATATATGCTAAATAATTTTCTCTTATTTATAATTTCGTAGTTTTTCTAACTAAAAATATTTTAAAAATTTTCAAATCTTATCTTAACGAAGAGAAATGTTTCAATAAAAATTTTATACTTTCTATCAGTTTTGTATGATAAGATTTCGATAAGTATTTCTCCAAATGACTCAAGATGGTTTGCCCATAAATTGAGTTATGTTCTTTAAACTTCATCTTTAACAGCCTTTAAGCGGCATTCATCATGGTCATATCCACTTATAATTTTGGTCGTCACAATTTAAATACATTTAATTTGTTAGGTGATTGAACTCAATACCTAAATCTCGCAACGATCATACTTAAGGACACATTGGCAATATAATTTTTGTTATAGCCCATTTAGGGGCTATATCAAACCGAAAACCATTTTCCAAAATGTAGCAATGTAGTAAAAGTTTTTGATAAGTTTCCACAACAAAACAAACTGGTTGGCCCCTAAGATTTTGATATTTTGCCATATCAGAGGAATGACGTTTTCTCCGTACATTAAAGCCAACCACTGAATGTTTATATTTTTGTGTAATATTTTAAAGCAAAAAAAGCAATAAGCGATTTTTACTCTTTCTATAAATGATTGTCTCTTATGTGAAGAGAATAAACATTGTACATGCGATATTTATTATAATTTATGAATATTTTTGTAATGTGCTGTTTCTTTTGGCTAATTCGGCTCAGCATTATTTATGTTTTATCAAAAACACTTACAAGGAAATTTGTATGTGATATTATTACATTTGTTGTTTTTTGTATTAACAATTTTGTCTTCTTTGTTTGTTAGCATTACCTTTTTCCTTAAAGTGATATTATTAAAAATGTATGTCACATTGACTATTAATTTCAATTGCAAATCGAAAGTATAGAAAAATGTAGAAAAAGTGTAAACAATAAGTAAATAAATGGTCAAATCAAAATGACATTTTTTCAAGTATTTTCATACATTTTTGAAAGGTGCATAAAAGTATGCAATATATTTGATATTCTAGATGACATTTAGAATGCTCAAATTCATATAAGTTGACATTTCAATAGAATTCTTATTCAATTTACATGTTATGCCTACAACTTTTATAGTGATGAGTAATTCAGCTCTCATTAAATAATACATTTACATTTATCGATATATTTATCGATACATCACTTGTTGATTGATAATGGCATTAAAAGCAAATGATTCAATGTAAATAGAAACAAATTGATTTATTGTTGCAGTAATATGTAGCATGCTAGAAGTTTAATATGTAACAAGTAAAAACTTTATACTTGGTCGAAGTTGACTTTTAAGTACTCTACATCACTTCGGTCAAAACGATTAAAGTAAAATAAGAGAATTGCAAGCCAAGAAATGTTAAAAAATATTTAACTGAAATTATTTAAAAAGTTCATTTGAGAAGAGATTTAAAAAAATGTATCGATCTGGTCAAATTTGTTACATATACTTATGTCATGTCTAAATACAAAATGGTCTCAATTTTCGTTAAAATATATTCATAATTAAACTTCTTGTTCATATAATCAATTTTTCGAAAGAGCCATTATATGGAAAATGCCTGAAATAACAACTTTTTAATAAGATTCGTCCCGGATCCAACATACACCTATGTATCAAATTTTCATATAAGTTGCAATCTACAGCTAGATAAGAAATTTATAATGATTTACAATCATCAGACGGACAGACAAACAGAAAAGCCGGAAGCTATTCTGAATCAATCGGTATAATAAAAGTTGGATCTACTTTAAATTCTTTGAAGTGTTACAAATATCTGCATAAATTTGTAATACTCTATGCTGCAAGACGTATGTAGGGTATAATTATAAAGTTGCAAATTTTCCTTTATTGAAAGATATAAAAGTAAAGAATAAAAACTTTTATGCTTATATATTTTTATTACTCTTGTCCAGAAGCTGAGGTAAATGTATAGAATTTAAATGAAACAAATTATTTTAGCAAAAGAATCTGAAATGTTGTAGCTGAAATGGTCGATTCAACTACAACTTGATGTAACCTTAATTAGAAAATTAAGAAATTACAAAAATTAAGAAAATATAAAAGGAAGATTTTTATTTGAAAAGATTTATACAAAATAAATCGTACTAATTGAAGCTCCAGAGTTAAATGATTAAGCTTTGTCGTAACATAAAATAATAATTCTTTTTAAGGTGGGTAAAAAGAATCTGAAGGCTATGGTCATTGCTATTCAATTTCTGGAGCCAAAATTCGTTAATTAATTGTAAATACTTTGGTTATACATCACAGAAGCTCTATGAGGCTTTATAAATATATTTTATCCTGGTTCACAAGTATCATGGAATCCAATAAAACCAAATAAATCTAAAAAGAATAAGAAAAGGGGTTTATTGCTTTAATACGTTAAAATAAAATTATGGTAAAAAAGGAAATCATGTGAAACTTTTAAAATCACTTTTAAAAAAAAGTTTTTTTTTTTATTATACTTTAGTTAACTTTAAAAAGCTATTGGGCTTAAAAAGTTCTCCATATTAAACTTTTGTATATTAAAAAATTAAATATTTCATTGAATTTAGAACTTTTTATATGGACTTGGTTATCCATTACATTTCCTAAAGCTTTCTATATAAATTGCACTTTGCGAAAGCATTAAAATTTTACTTCTTTTGGATAAACAATTCGAAGAGATTACCCGATGCATGAGTATAAAATTAAAGGTGCACATTTCAGTGGAAAAATCAAAAATAACGGATCCAAAGTTGTATAACAATGATTCTACATAAAGCTTGTATTATGTAGAAAGTAATTTGTATGTAGACAACAAGCTACTACGAATTTTTTTACATTGGATATTTTGGAAATTGTGCAGAGCTTTCAAAATCTTTATAGAGCTGAATGAAAAGTGTAATTTTTAAAAAATTCAAAATGCTCAGGTCTTAAATATTTAAATATCCAATGCAGCTTCAGCTAAAATGTTTTCGGTTATATTAAAAGTTCTGGTTCTGTTGAAATTTTTACTTGATTCGATTTTAACTTGATTTTTTACCTTTCTTGTATTTGTATAAATGAACTTTTGCCAATTTTTTGAGACAGTTCATAATTCTCTGAACGAGTGCTTAGAGCAATATGTACTTTTGCTATCATATTGCTTGAACAGGTTCGACATTCTCTCAGAATAAATTATTTTAATATTATGCTGGAGCAATGTATTTCCAGTCTGATATGACATCTTTCAAAAAGGCTTTCATTAATTTTTTAATTAGACTAGGGTTGCCAAGTTGCCTCACTTTTAAAATAATACGTATGAAATTTCACAGCATTTTTAGAATTAATTTTTAGATTTCAATGGTCTTAGTGATCTCCCTTTGAAAATTTTTAATGTTGATTTAATATCGGACATTGCTAGAAATTCTTTCTGGCAAACACTACTTCTATAGTTAGTAGATCAAATATTGTTGAGAGATATTTCGAATTTAAAAGTAGTTATATAAATACCGAGTAATTTGATACCACTGCAAAGTCTTTTTTAGAACGTAAAACAGTACCACGTTCTCAATAGACCAAAAATAACAATTAATGGATAATTTAAATTAATTTTTGATTTGTAAGAACAAGATAAAAATCTTTGTATGAAATAAATTTCACAATACTTGAATAAAATGTGAATTTATTACTGTTATTCGATAGAATTAAAAAGATTGCCAACTTAATGGATATTAATCAAGAAAAAAATCATTCAAAGTGATTAAAACATGATGAGATTTTTGAGGATGAGCGTGGCATTTTTTTCACGCTTATTTTTGATTTGATTTTTCAAATTATCACTGCACGATTAAAATAAAGTTTAAACAGCCGATTACTTTGATAACTTAGAGACCATTGTGTTATATACGGAGATATTTTAATAAAATTCACGTATATGCAAATTATGAGCAACTTTTGCATTACTCCCTGATAACATACTTATCCATAATTTTTAACTTTTATTATTTATTTATCATAAAATCTCTTCATGTTTGTGTCTCTCTCCCTCGCTATTTATTAGAATCATTATCAAACTACAAGGGCAGACTGAAACAGTTTTAATGACCGTATAGAGAGATAAATAGATTGAGATTAATAATCAGACTGAGTTTGAATATGAGAATGAAAAACAATTCATTATCAATATAACTGTAACACATCATATCAACAGTTATTTATTTAACAAATACAAAATGCCTAGAAGAGATATATTAAAAAAGGAAAAAATATCAAAAATAAATAAATAAATAGAGAAAAAAAAAAGAATTCAACATAACGATTAAAAGCATTTACAAGCGATTAACGATGAGTGTCTTCATAAATAGAATTTTTCTGTTTGTCTTTTATTTTTTCATTTTTATAAATTGAAAGAAACATTTAGATTTATATTTATATTGAGAAGAACGCTCTCAACATTGTCTTGTTACAAATGAATTTAATTTGACATTAGAGTGGAAAAATTGTATTTTGTTTTTTGTTTTTTTTTTTTTTTTGTTATACTTATCTAGATTTTTTGTATGATAATCAAGAACTTAAAAAAAAGAAAGTTAAAAAATCAAATTAAACTAAAATGAATGAGAAAAATTATTATTCTACTTATGCAAATAATACAATTCGGTCAAAACTAAAAAGTGCAACGAATTTCTGTGTTCATTAAAATGATAAACTAAATAATTATAATAATATTTTATTGTTGTGCGTTTTTTTTGTTGCTATTGTTGTAGTTTTCTCTTGATAAATCCATCTATAAAGCAAAAAATTGTTTGTAAATAAAAAGTGACTTTCTTTTTTTCAGAAGAACGTAACGTAAGAAGAAAAAAGTTAAGGGAAAAGTAAAGGTGTTTAAATAGGGAAAGAAAGTAATAAAAGAACAAAAACAAAACAAAACTTTTAAATAGAGAATAAAGTTGAAACACTAAATCAAACAATTTAATTCAACAAAAAAAAAAAATACGTAAAAGAAAATAAACAGAACAGAACAGAATAGAAAGAAAATCTGAAAAAAATTTATTATTATATGTGAATTTAAAAGAAGAAGATCCATAAGAAGAAGAAGAAGAAGAAGAGGAGAAAAAAAATGTCTAACAAGGAAGATACACCAATAACAACGTAAGTAATTAACGTATATCACAAAAATATTATTCATTAATTTTTTTTTTAGTTCTTTCGATGCTAAATAAAAAGAAAAAAGCAAAAATGGAAACGTTAAAGTTGAAGGACGACGACTTTCAAATGTTCTAAAACACTTTACTTAATCCAATCAAATAGTCCGGAAAATGATTAATAGTCTGGAAACTGCACTAAAATAATTGGAATTTTTTTGAATTGATTTGGAAAGTTCATTGCAAAATTTAAATGAAAATAGTGTTCGATTCGGACCCAATGTTTTGAACACATTAAATGTATCAAAATACAATGGTATTAGTGATTTTCACAAAAATTTATAAAAAATTAAATGTTTTTTTCCCATTTAAGAGCCTTTTTTCCGATAGTAACGTTTTATAAGTAAATGCATTTACCTTCTGACGCAATATATAACGGTAATTCTAGAAGAGCCGAAGAGCCAGTCGGACTATCGTAGACTATCGTTTTTAATAGATAAAAAGCTCTTCATTGACTTATGGCTTTCAAAAATTTCCCTCAAATTTGGAGTCAGTAGAATTATAATAATAAGGAAAGACGGACTGATATAACTAGATCGATTCAAAATTCCATGCTAATTAATAATTTTATATATATATATATATATATATACAACTTGCATGGTTCCAGATATCTATTTAACAAAAGTTTAAAATTTTTGGAAAAATGTTTTAAAGAATTAAAAGAACCGCCAGCTTATGAAAAAATAATCTCGCAGCCTCTCATTGCTCACCTGATACATAATCTTTATAGAATTTATTTTTTCTTTATCTTATGCCATTTTCTTAGTTTTTTTTTTTTCATTTATTTTAATCAATAACACATAAAACTAAAATTAGTTAATGATAATAAACACGTTAGATAAAGTAATAGGGAATGAAGCAAAATTTTATGGTACCAGACTTTTTATAGTTTTTTACTTAACTGCTTATTGTTCAAAGTACATTAAATTGTTATGCGTTTTAGATGGCTCAAAAATTTATTTCATATTTTTATTTAGTATTTTTCGCTACAAAAAAGTGTAAAAATAAATTTCCGTAAGAATTGAAACTTATTTGGAATCTCATCATTCACTTTATCCATTTTTTGCTAATGTGCTGAAATAAGCTGTTAAAAAAAAATTTCAATTAGGATCAACATAGAGAAACAAAAATAAAATGAAAAATTTCAAACATGATTAAACATGATTAAACAAAAAATGATGGAAAAGAAAGTGAAAATATTTGTAAGAAATTGGACAATAATTATTGGCCTTTTTCACAGATTTCTTAAAATAAAAAGGTAAATGATTGTTTGTTTTTTTTTTTAAAACCCATAATTTTTCAAATGAATCTTTCATGGTACGATTCAGCTATTTTTTTATAGCAAGATATTCATAAATATTAATGTTTAATATCAAAAAACTTATTAAGAAATGGGCTGGGAAATTTTAAGCTAATTTATCATTAAAAAAGTTTCTTTAAAAAAAAAAACAAAGCTAAGAAGCAGATAAGTAAATCTTAGTCTAATTAAAATAAAAAAAAAATAGCAATAAAATACATGCCAGTTTGAAAAGTTTGTAATATTTTTAATAAGCATCTAACAGAAAGCAAAAGTTAAATGAAACTGGTAAATATTCTTAATGCAAGACGATCTAGAAAAAAAAAATAAAAAAATAATACGCTTAAGGCTGTAAGAAGTTTAAGGCCGTTTCTTTACTAATCTGCATTATTTGGTTAATCCAGTTAAACATTTAGGAAAATGAATTATACGTTAAGTTAAAAAAAAAAGTTGTATACTTTCCAAACGATTTGAAAATTTCGTTATCCGGGACGAGTACAAAAAAATGTTGCAATGTGAACCAAGTTTGTCGATACAAATGTTTAGTATGGCAAATTACTTTTCGTATGATTCATAATTTTTATAAACCAAACATTTGAGCATTAATAAAATTTTCAAAAAATTTTAATATACATTTAGGAAACGCAAAAGGATTAAGGTTTTTTTTTTTTTTTTGTTACCTAAACCCTACTTTTCAGAACTTTAGTTAAAGAAAATAGGAAATGTAGAAAAGGGACCATACAAATTAAAATGATAATCATTTATTCATCAGTCCACTATGAAAATTTTCAAAAAGGCAAGGAAATTTTTTTAAAAAATGGTTCCTTCTTAAGAATAGCAGTTACATGATTCTTTGTAAAGCAATTTTCAAATTCATCAAGAAAAATAATAAAGAAAAAAAGCAGAGAAATGTGATCCATTAAGCAAAATTAAAATGATTTTGTATCAGTTCTAATCTGAAGAGGAAACAAAAACGAGTAACAAAATTTTTAGATGGAAAAATATTTTAAAAAATACATATATTTTTTTTATTTTTTGTAGAGTTGTTTCAAACTATTATTGCATTGTGGATTCTGTTTAATTTTTCTATATTTCTTTGTATTTTTATTTATTTATTTTTTATAGTTTATAAACAAACATAATTAATTAGTCTTTCACAGGAAAAACTGATCACAAAACTTTTCCATCTGCTTGAAACATAGTGATAGAATTTGCTAATTAGTTATGTGTTAAACTTAAAAATTTTACATTTTTCGTTTCATGATTGATGGATGTTTGTGTGTGTATGTGTGTGTGTGTATGTGCGTGTGTATGTGCGTGTGTATGTGTGGGAAAAGTTTTGACACCTTTGAAAGTAGATTTGTTCGCAGAAATTAATATTGAAAATTGGGTAACTTATTCATCTTACATAGCGTTAAATAAGTCAAGGTTTTAATTTGTGATAAAAAAAAGTTTAACTTTATTTTCTCCCCTTTGCAGTCCAATTACGATACGTTGATTCTCTCCATTCTGAGATAGTCATAGATAAAATTAACAGGCGCCTTCTCGTGATATGCTTAAAAAATCAAATTTGCCTGGTGATATTTAAGCTTTTGACAGGTGTCACAAGTTTTTATTGGGCATAGGTTGCTAACTCATGTTTTATTTTTTGTCTCAGACTTCTGTAAGAAGTCCATACCATAACGCTTCAACAAATATGAATAACACTTTAAATTATCGTTGCAAATTTCACTAAGAAAACGATCCTTATATATTTATGAAATTTTAATAGGTTCAATTAAAAATTTTGTTGTATTCAGAATGTCAGACTACGACTTATTGTGTAATGTGTTAAGATAAAATATGAACACCATAATTTATTTTTAACGTGAAACTATTTAGATTCTTCTTAGACCCACCATCCAGAAATTGTGAATATATTTATTTTGTCATTTAGTTTGTAAAACCCAAAAGGAAGCGCCCTAAATATATATATTCTTAACTTTGCTCAGCATCAAATTTTTAATCGATTTAGATTTATTTATATGTCTGTCTATCCATCTATCAATGTGTTATTAACATACTTCTGCTGGCTAAAGAAAATACATTGGGTTTAAATTTAGTAGGCACATTTGAAGTTTTTGTATGCAGTTTGGTCTTGAAAATGGGTAAAATCGGCCGAAAAACACGTCCACATTGCAAAGTACACAGTGAGAACGATTGAGTTTTTTTAAACGAAAGATGGAAAGTTGAAATTTTGTTTTGAGGACTTTAGTTTACAACATCTGTTGAAAAATTATACAAATCGGTCATGCCTACTCAAGGAATTTTATATTTTATCTTATTAAAAACTGAAAGAGTGCCTGGGTGATGGGTAACCAAAATATACCACACAATGTTACGTTGTCTCCATGACCAGATACTTTTAATTTCAATTTGAAAAAGCTATTACCTCTGCCTCCATGTATTAAATGACGTTCTAAAAACGACATTGCAAAATAAAAACAAAAAAAAAAAAGAAAATTCTAGATATGGCCCAAGATAAATTTAACTTTCTTACTTGTTATTTGCATTGTTTTATGGTTCATGAAATCGTCTCTAGTTAATGAATAAATAGCGTTATTCTAATTTACTATTTGCACAGAAGATGCAGCAAAGTTCTCAAATAAGCTATTAAATTCGTTGGGAGAGAAATGGGACATAGATAGAGAGTGAGAGTGAGAGTGTAAATAATAGAACCAGTTATAAAACAACAACAATAATAACAACAATAATAATAACAATAACTGTAGCAACAAGTACAAAATGTGATTTAACTCTACGTACTTGGAAAATTTACATTTCTAAATACTTTTGTTCTTTGTATATTTGTCGCTTTTTTTCTATTTTGTTTTGTTTCTATTATTGTTTTTGTTGTCATAGTTGTTTTGTGATTAATGCTAAGTTTAAATTAGTTTTTCTCTATTTATTTGAAGGCGTTTTAATGAATTCGGTGAGATAGCAGCCATAGAATTTAATTATACTTTGTGTATAAAATGACGCTTTAATTTAAAATTTTTACTACTCCATGTTACCTAGAAATAAAGGATACAGAATTGAAAAAAATTTATGTTACAATAATTCAATTATATTGTTATAAAAATATATCACATAAAAATTATAGATTTTTTATTGGTAACGATAAATCTGGTAACATATTAGATCAATTAAGTTAAATGAACCCATATTTAAAAGATGTTATTTGAGGCTAGATTTTGTCTAAGGATACTTGAGAAAATCCTTTTCTAAGTAAAAAGTTAGATTGATTTCAAAATGAAGAAATAGCTTGCGCAATATTTTATGTCACTCCTTAGAAAAACGAGGTGAAATGGCTAAAAATACAAAACCTTTAAAAACGCTTATAAAGTTTGAATTGAAGGCAAGCAAAGTTATGTTTGACTGGACTGAGAGGGAATTGTTTGTAACGAGCTGCTTTAACTGACTTCAACACTTCTAATTAGCTATTTTTCTTTTCGTAACCCTACTTATTTTGCACTGAAATATCAGTCTAGACTAGACCAGAAGAATAAGTTAGCAGAGAGGGATATTGACTTCCATCATGTCAGATCTTAGACTTTTTTTAAGACTCACGTATTTGATGGAACTTGTTTGGGAAACTTAAATGTATTTAAAGTATTACATCCTCCTGCAAAATCCTTCGTAATAAAAAATTGGCCGATCTAAAATAGTTTTTAATTATTTATTGAAAATTATTTAAACGAGTTTTTCAAATTAAATAAAGTACTTGTTTAAAAAAGTTTTTATGAAAGTGCGTGCTCCATTTAAAATTTCATAGCTTTGCTTAAAAAATTCTAACTTAAATATAAAACATCTGCTCTGTCATAAGGAATTTTTTGTTTAAACAAAAAAATTGCTTGACAACTTCTCTACCTCAATATTGAGATTTTTATACTAAATTATTATACAAAAATTCAAATACTTGGACTTTTCCATTATTGTGAAAAAAATATGAAAGGAAATGCGAAATTATAAAGATGGTGAGAGAAGAAGAAGTGAAGCAGCCTTTTAAAATGATTTCTTAGTAATTAAATAAACACAAATAAATTTTATTTAAAAATATTATACGATAAATGGAAGGATGAAAAATTACTGAACAATTATTGAAATAAATTGAAAATCTTACAATTCTTTATTTCAATGAAGAAGATTAGAAATATTGCATATTGCAATTGTTGCATTCAATGAATCAATCAATCAATTATTAACACTTCCAGGAAGAATTATCATAGATTTTATGAAGTATGTAAATTTTCATTGATATTTTGTCTATTGGGATTTGGATAAGGCAGCCATGAAATTTAGGTGTCTGTATGCTATACATAAATTTTACGGGTTTATCCTTAACACAATGATCAATTTTTTACTCAGATAATATGCTTAAAATGATTGGATTAGTTTTTCCGATAGTTACATTAAAATTTCATTTAAAAATCTTCTCTTTTTTATAATCGCCTTAGCATTTCTTTATAAATTTTTAAGGGCTATATCTTTCAATATTAGCGGATAATAATGGGAAACTTACAATCCAAGAAATATCTAAAGTTTCTGGTTTTAAAACATTGAATTCATTGAATTAAAACCGTTAATATAAAAAAAAGTACATGTGATCTCAAGCATCGTTAATTCCTTCTTGTATAACTTTTAGAATGTTCTACATATCTAAATTTATTGATTGTTAATTGAGCCTAGAGAGGATTGTACTAGTTATTCACATTGACACCTTTAAACTAAACATTTCTAAGAACATTTTTCAATTAAAAGTAAATATTACATATTTATGAAGAATGGGAACATGCGTTGCGGATCCGTCATGAATGTACCATGATGGCCGTAATATAAATTATAAAATATTCAAGCGGAATTAAAACAGTTTAGTAAGCTAGATAAGCATCTGCTTCTTATATTTGGTGATATACATGTCGAGACATTACTGATTTCGGAATAAAAAGTAAAGAGAAGCGATTTAGCTTATTAAAAAGTTTTCATGCATAAATTCAGCTCAGTGAAAAAATTTAGCTGCTTCGGCTTAAAATTTTTATATTCGTTCAGGAATTAATGTAAATACTTCTGAAAAAAATTTTTAATTATTCTATAAAAAGGCGATCGAAACGTTTATTTTTATATTACGCAAAAATTTAATGTAATTTGTAGTTTAAGAAGTTTACTGCACAATTTAATCAATTTAAAAGATCAACTAATGATCAACTTTCTTTCGTTTTATCTTTTTTTTTTTTATGTTGTACTTGTATCATTTGTTTCATTTTTTATAATCCATAGAACAGACTAAACTGAACTAAAATTAAGTTGAGCCAAAAATTAAATTAAGCAGACATAACTTTTGTTATTATTGGTGCTATTCATTTTTGAAATGTTAAGATAATTGGCTAATGATTCGATATGGTTTTATTGGCCATGTTGCTTTTGATACTTATTGCCGCTATTAGTGTTAGTACTAATTGTACAAGCGGCTCTATAGAAAATAGTTTTAAAAATAATCATACTGTTCATTTAAAGCTTAAGTTTATGGAAAAACGGAAATTTATTGAATAAAAATATAATTGAAGAAAATAAAATAAGTGGAGACGTTGTAGTCGGTCCGTGCCAACTTTTACATTTTCTACATAACTTTTCTTTATGAACTTGAAAAGTTAATAAAATAACTTCCAAGTGTAAAAAGTATTTAGCGAATGATTTGATTTGCTTAGCTATGTGGGAGATGGTTCAAAAAATCAATCCATCTAGATCAATTTTTGCAGAATTATTTAGTGTTGTGAAAAATAATAATGAACCAATTGTAATCAGATTTTGTTTTCTATACAACGCCTTATCCTATTTAAAATATAGCTATATAAATTATTTGATCTTGCTTACAATTACTTTTGGGCATTTTTGGGTGTTACAATACGTCTCCATATTAAAATTGATTAATAGATCTTTAAAATTGCCAATTATAGTTAGCAAATTCACAGGGACGGACAACAATTAGATGAATGGAGTTAAGGCTAGAGACATTAACAGACCTTTCAGGCTAAAAAGGTTCAGAGAATCCATCGGTGCAATATAAAAACTTTCCAACCTTTCTGACTTTACTCTGGACCGCATTAAGCATTAAGCATAATTAATAATTAAATGCATGGCGATGCAGCTAGATACACAGACAGACTTTACATGCTTAAATCGGTGCAGAAAGTTTCTGAGTTTTACATACATCCACACAAATTTATTATACGAGTACTATAAATCATTAATATCAAACCCAAATGATTGGTGATTCGTTCAATCGTGTTTAGTTACGATAATGGAATATAAATTTGTTATAATAAGAAGTCAGAAAAGTTTAATAGAATAATTTAACTCGATAACCTAATTTGGTGATGAGATTATAAGTTTACTTTTAGTTTTGTGTTTATCTTGAAATGTGGATAACTTTAAAATTTACAAAATTTCGCTTCAACTGTGATGAATCTTCATCCTAATCATATAGCGGAGGAGCGAAGAAGAAATGTCATGATTAAAGCAATGAAGACGTTCGATTTTAAAATTTTTATATTTCATTATAACTCTTTAATTATACTACTGTGGATAATTTCACGTTTTATTGATTTAAGGCCTGTTATTTTATAATTTTCCATTTGCTCATTTTTCATTTCTCATTTCTCATTTTTCCTTTTTCGTCGATCGTTATTTTTCTTACTACTGTTATTTCCTTTTTTTCTTTTTCATATATATTTACATTACACTGGAGAGTAATAACAAAGTGTACACTGTTCAAAAGATTTTTAACTTGTGAAAGAGTAGCGCATTAATAGCCTGAACCCAAATACTTGTGGTAGAGGATACTTAAAGTTTGTGGGGATGTATGTAACAATTAGAAATACTCTCTTACCGATCGAATTTGAATCATATTTCAAATAAAATTTTTTTAACGATTATACGTCTGTTTGTTCGCCTGTCTCTCCATCTGTCTAACTGTCTCTCCATCGGTCTAACTGTCTCTCCATCCGTCTAACTGTCTCTCCATCCGTCTAGCTGTCTCTCCATCCGTCTAACTGTCTCCCCATCCGTCTAACTGTCTCTCCATCCGTCTAACTGTACCTCCATCCGTCTAGCTGTCTCTCCATCCGTCTAACTGTCTCACCATCCGTCTAACTGTCTCTCCATCCGTCTAACTGTCTTTCCATCAGTCTAACTGTCTCTTCATCTGCCTAGTTGTCTCTCCATCCGTCTAGCTGTCTCTCCATTCGTCTAACTGTCTCTTCATCTGCCTAGTTGTCCCCCCATCCGTCTAGCTGTCTCTCCATTCGTCTTACTGTCTCACCATCCGTCCAACTGTCTCTCCATCCGCCTAACTGTCTTTCCATCCGATCGTTTATCTGTCTCTTCATCTATCTGGCTGCCTCTCTGTCTGTCCGCCTGTTTTTCCACAATAGTAAACTTTTGGGGAAGTTCAATGAAAACTTCTAATATTTTATTATATTTATTTGTATAGAATTTTCATATCAAACAAAATGTTATCGAGTGTTTAAATGTCAACTCCAATCGATTATAATGATTACATCTCTGTATGTGTAAAAGGTGTTTATACGTGCATGGATGTGTACGTATGAGTATCAAATTTTACGTGCTATCATTCATAAGTGTAATCAATAAAAAAAAATGAGAAGAAATTCTGCAAATAAATGTTTGTTTTGTTCTTATTAGATTCAACACAAACATTTTAAAGGTTTATTAACTTTGTTAATATGTTTGCAACAATCATGATAAAAGAAAAAAATTTATTCTTATTCAGTAATATATCTTTTATCGATCTCAAAGTGATTGCTTTGTTTCAATGTTTTGATCATTTTTCTGACTGAATTACAAAAACTGAATTATCGTATAAAATTTCTACAAAAAATGAATAAAATCGTTTAAGGGCATGCCCACAAAATTTCTTGACTTATAAATATTTCGTTCCACTTGATCTTTTTTACTTATTATTTGTAATTTGAAAAAGATGTTAGATGAATTTTTTTATACTTATTTTTACTACAACGTTATAAATCTGATCCAAAATTGCATCAAATTGGCCGTGACCATTAAAAAACGGTTTTTAATAAAATCATTTTTTTAATGTTTAGTTCGTTACAAAATCGAACATTTGCTTTTTCTTGGATTTTTATTGCACCTGAATGTTTGTATAGAAGTATGTTTGTACTTATGTGTACATGTGTAAGCAAATGTGTATGAGTTTCAATGAGTTTCGATTTCCTTTTGAGAAAAATGAGGCGTTAAAGTTTTTAGTAACTTCAATTTAGGTGCGCATAATATTTCCGCCATTTATTTACAAAAAAAAATGTGAATAAAAAATAAAAAAAAAAACAAAAAAATTTCTTCCCTTGTTGTTTTGTTGCTGCAAATGATAAATTTTCTATGATCATATGACTATAAAATTTTCTCTCTCAATTTGTTTTCTTATTGTTTTTTTGTTTTTTGTTTTTTGGTTTTTTGTTTTTTGGTTTTTAACATTTAGCTTTTGTTGCTGTTGTTGGAACAAAACTCCTTTTACACACGCTCATGACTTTTTTGTGTTTATTTTTGTATTTGTTTTTGTTTTAACCGTTTGCTTTTGTGTCGTTTCAATTTTGTTTCTACGAAATTTTATTTTTGTCGGTTTTTGGGTTTTTTTTTGCTCTTCGGTTTTCTTTTGTTCTTTTACTGCAACAAATATTTTCACGTAGATATGAGTTACGTCGCATCAGCATCATCGAATGGCTTGCTCATTATTGTGTGTGTGTGTGTGTGTGTGTGTGTGTGTGTGTGCATATATGAGCTAATATGCATTTTTCTTTTTCTTCCATTCTCTTTCTCAAAACATTTTTTTATTACAATTGCCATAAAATTTGAAGCGATTTATAAACGTATTAAACAACAAAAAATTATAATAAAAATGTAACTTATAACTTAAATGTAAATTATAATAAAAAGTAACTTTTTTGGGAAAAAAAACTTTTTCACAAGTTTTTTTTTATTAAGCTGCAGCTTCATTTGAATTGAGTGGAGTTTCTTTGTTTTGTTTTTTTTTTTTTGTGAACAAAAATTTACGTTTACTTTATTTCGCTTATTTTTTTCATTTTCATTTTCATTTTTTTTCTTTTTGAATTTTGTTAATCTCAAGAACTTTCTTACCTAGTGCGCATTGTGCTGCAAAATACTTTTATATTGTATTTCAAATTTTTGTTTTAATTCTGAGTTACATTATCGAAAACAAATTGAGGGTATATTCAGTTTATCACAATGTTGGTAACATAAAAACATGAATCATTAGAAAATTTAAAGAGAAAAAAAATAAAAATCAGTTCTGAGGTCATTTAGTTGTGAACGTTCGTTCATTCGTTTGTTCTTTCTGTTATCTTTTTATACATATGCCACTTTCGAATCGACAATTTTATTGTACATTTTATTTTCGATACCAAATTGTATGGTGGGTATTAAAAATTAAGTCCCATTCATTTGATCATAAATCTTTTTCTTTATTTTATTAAAACCAGATATTGGAAGAAGCTCTGTCTTTGGAAAAAATTTTTCTTTATAGTTGCTACTTATTGATTAATTCAGCATTTTATTTAAAAGCTCTTTCTGAAATTTAATATAAAAATTCTTTAAATTAAATAACTAAGACATTTTTATTATGATTTGTAATTTATTTGTAATACTTCTAGAAATCAACGCTTGTCATATGGCGCAGCAAATACTGCGACTGTAACAAATGGCGTAGGGACATCAGGTGGTAGTAATAATCCTCGCCTCCCTCGAAATTCATCAATATTTCGTTTACACGGCCAAAATAAAATTGAAGGTAAGAAATATAATTTAAACTTTTTTTTGTATTATTTTTCGATTTACACACAAGAAGATACATTCAATTTAATTTAAGCTGATTCTTCGGAATGATAGACATTTTTTAATATAAATGCAAAAATTAAAAATTATAAAATTAATCAACTACTTAATTAAAAGTAAATCTAAATTAGCCCTAGATGCCAATATAAATATATTTTTTTTAAATCAAGAATATCTGATACTTTATGAAGTCTGTTTTAAAATATGGCGCGTAACGTGATATCACAATATCTGATCCAAACTAATACATTTTCATATTTTGCAGCAATATAAATACTCAATTGGACTGTTAGTAGTAAATTAGCTATAGAGGGCAGTTATTTTGGGCCGCTTACAATCTTAAATTATATAATGCTTATTTATAAAGCCACTTTGATAGGTCCATCATTTTATGAATAAAGAAAATCTTCTATTCGTTTACAGCACACGTCAACACTTAACGTGGATTTGCCTAAATTATTTAATTCATTCTAAATTAAAGGCTTTGTCCTAGTTTTCCAAGAGCCTTTGTTTCATTGAAAATACCATTCAATTTTTTACTGTCCACCTGCCTATTTCTGTTTGTAAATGAAATACCTAAATTTGGGAAATGTGTTGCAAAATACAACACTTCGTAGTGTAATTTATAGATTTTTACCAATGCACCAAAGAATTATCTCCTTTAAATTCGGTAACTTTTGCTTCAAATTAATGTCAGTTAAATTTAACGTATACCAGAGATAATTTAAGCCTTTTTCATGCAGGTATAGCATTTTCCGACAGATCCATAGCAACATGGCAACGGTTTTGGTCTAGTGGCGTTTAGAATTCATTAGAGTAATTATTTTGCATTCACTTAAGTGTCAAATTTAGCTGGAAAAATGCTAGTTTTATTTTCTGAAAACACCAACCTAAGTTTTTGCAAAAATTTAGTCAATATAAACTATAAAAGTAAATGAAAAATAGATTGTGAAAAAATGCCATTGCATATCTTATGAAAAAGGAAAAGCGAATTGCTTTCTGAACTATCTAATATTATTTCTATATATGGGACAATGATAACATGGACAGACAATATAGGCAAAAAGAAAAATTGAAGTTTGTAAGCTATTTCGCGTTAACATAGTTTGTATCTTTTAAAGTGTGTGAAATAATAAAAAAGAGAGCAAAGGTTACGGCCGTGGTAAATAACTTCAACTGTATACTTTTGGTCTAATGGATATTCAAATGGGAGATATGTGAAAAAGCAATGAAAAAAATTTAGGCCTCTTTGTAGGTTTTCTCATTACTATTATTATTTTTATTATGATAAAATACTAATAGTTCAAACGTTATAGTCGCTCGGAGGCGATTTTAACCAAATTGAATAAAAATGTAAAAATATGAAGTACAAGTCCAAGAGTATACAAAAAGTTATTATTCGAAAAATTTGATTAATGGATTATATAAGAAGAGATCCAAAAATAGCGTCCGATTTGGTCCTGATGATAAGGTTCCACGTTGTGAATGCTTCAATTTTGCTTATACTTAACTGAAGTCCACTAACCCAAATGCCAATTGTCAAAAATATGTCAAAAATTCCAATAAGGCACTTCGATAATCAAAATAGCAAGTACATGGAACAAGTGGACAAATCATGAGAAAGGTTTAAAATGAATTTTGAAACTAAGGACTTATGTTGCATTATTTCGAGTTTTATAATTTTTACCTGGATACACATTAGAATAGAAAGAGCAAGCTTAAATGAAAGCGCTAAATGATTTGAAGCCTATATATAGATGGGTCTATTTAAAGCCCTTCTAAGGGACACTTCCATTTGCATAAACTCAATATCCTCTCTATCAAACATAATGTAAAGGATATAAAAGTGCAGGAAGAAGAGATTTTAAAAAGAAAGATATTAAAAAATTTTGGAAAATTATGTGCCACATGACCGCATTAAATTATAAGTTACGATCATTTTATTACAATTTATAACTTTTGTATCATTCACATAAGCATTCTTACTCACTTTATACTCACCAAAACAAAGACAGACAGACAGACAGTTTCACTAATGGATAGGCATATCCATGAACAGAGAAATGGACAGATTCAAATAATGTGTATATAATTTAACAAGTTAGACATTTATGGAGCACACGACTACATTGCTCCTCTACTCCGATAAATTATTATTATTATTTGCCTCCTTTGGACTTATTTTTAGATATATAGAGCATAACCAAATAATTTATTACATATTTACATTTGTATGAATTTGTATAAGATGCCGTGTGTATTTATGTTGGCTGGATTACTTAAGTTAGTTAGTAGTGGCTAACATAAGGAATAAGACTTGAGTACATGCATGTTCATATGTTTTATTATATTGCTTGCTTTGTTTGCCTGCCTGATTATCCAGGATAATTGTTTGGCTGTTTGGCTTACTTTATTTTGCTGGTTTTGCTTAGTTGGCCTTTAGATATATAAGTTTATTCAAAAGTGCATTACTATGAATGTGTGCGGTATATACATGAATATATTTAAAGTTTTTCTATGTACAAAACACCAACACTACACTGAAATATCCATGCATGTTTGCCAGCATGCCTGTTTGCCTCTTTTCGTACATAAGTAAATTTTTTTTTAAATCTCCTGCTTTTATTGTCCTTATTATTATTATTATAACAAATGATTGGATTTATGACGTTTTGGAGGCTTTCTTCGTTTTCTATTTTTATCCATGGTAAAGTTGGCACTATTACATGTGCTATAAGTTGGGGCAATCAGGCTCAAGAAGCAGCAGTTCAATTGGGTTCTTGGCCAGAAACTTTTGTTTTCCTCAATCAAAGATTAATTTAAAAATAAAAGGCCACCACTTTTAATGCTCTATGAGAATAACAGAGTTGCCTCCTTGATGGCCGTGGTGCTCTCTACGCCCATAATTTCTTTTTACCATTTTTCAGATTCTTCGGAGATATAAGAGTTGGCTTCATCTTAATAATTCTTAATAATTCTTAATAATTCTTCCACCCAATAAATTGCTTTTTGTAAACGTTAAGAGTTTTACTTATTTTAAAATAAGAAATGAATAAAAAAAGGTTTTATTGTGGACGCCCTTAAATGACTTTTGTTCATTAAGGTAATGACCTTAAGGATCTATGTAATAAAGAAGGCATATTTTATTAATAATATTCTCAAACGGAAAGTCCTTTTAATTTCGCACAAAACTGTGATCTTAAAAGTCAATTTTTGCTTTCTTTACGACATGGAAAAATTTAGTACATACTTTGTAAAAACCTAATGTTTGCTCAAATTTTTATGGAAAATTATGAACCCATTAAAATGTTATATATATCAGCATTGCTTTACGGCTTTTTTCCATTTCTTTCGTAAAAACTGGCAATTTTTAGATGACCAAAGTTTTCCATATAATCGGTTTTTGAATGTCAATGTTTGAATTCGGAATATCACTCAAAAATAGTTGATTTTTCTAATAGAGAATTTTCATAATATTCATGGAGTCAATTTTTGACTCCAACATTATTTTTCTCCATCGAAAAATAGCACATGAAACATAAAATGCTTTTCCAGTCGTAATTTTAAAATTTCCAAAACTGATACTTTTAAAGTGACTGCAAATTGGCAACCAATGTCAGAATGTCATAAATTTTGAAATATGTCTCATTTAAAGATACAACAATGTTGCCATATGTGTGACAGATCAAAGACTTTTAAATTTATGTGTATGCGTAAGCAATTGTTCCATTCCACCACAAAATTTAATATCAAAGACGGAAATGTCATGGAAGTTTTTAACTACATATATGCCATTCGCTATTTGTTTGCTTTTGTGTCTGATGGTAATTTCCTTAATTCATAGTAGAATGGTGACATTGTTGCATAAGTGTACACAAATATTGCGATTTGATGAAATGTAAAACGTTTTGGGTTAAAACAAAAAGGAAGAGAAAATACGAGAGATAAAATTTCAGGACGTATATTAGATCATTTTAAAAAGTCGCCTCCATTTTTCTTTTTTTTTTTTTTTGGTACAAAAGACAAATGGACGCAGTCTTTTCATCAATCAAATATGTATTGTATGTATCATAATGAACAACATCCCAAAGCCACATAAATTCTTCCAGTAATATCCCTTTCACTATTTTTTCTTGATATCTTCAAATAATTTCTTCATTTTCAAATCAATGTAATATTTTACATTTGCGCCAAATTACACTTTTGCCTTCATAACAAATGTAGTCTAAGATGCCATTTTTGATGCATGCGTTACTTAAAAACAAATGAACTGGCATTAAAAATTTTGATTATTATTTTTTTATAAAAGCGATGGCTATTTTTTTTTTTATTATCAAACAACATTATCCAATTAGTAATTTAGTAATTTCTCTTGACGAAATAAAAATGAAGCTTCACTTTTTGTCGAGTTGATTTAATTTCCTTTAATTTTTAAAAATTCATGAAATCGAAACAGAAGAAAGAATGAAAATGAAAATTATAATCTATTAGAAGAGCTTAATAGCATTTCGTATCCCTGTTGAATTTTTCTTATTTAACTTTTAAGGGAGTTCACAAAATAATTATTCTATTTCATGCCGATAATTGCTTCTAATGAACAGTTATTGGTCAAAGTTTATAATTTTTATCATTTGATGTAATGAAAAAGATACAAACATGTAAATGGACAAATCCATATGTAAATGATGGGCAGAAATTAAAAGTTTTTCCAATATGACTCTTTTTTTTTATCTTCTTGAAATTTAATTCATTTCTTGATAGGGCAAATTGTTATAGTATAATATACTTAAAAGTCGACGCCAACCACATAATATTTTTTTTGATGAATTCATTTCATATTATAAAACCTAAGTTTCAGTTTTATTTTTAAAATTCAGAAATCGTAACTCTACTTCAGAGGCTTAAACTTTAGTTGAAAATTGATTTTGTGAATTCCTGTGATACATTTTGCTTTTTATTTTATATTTTTTAGGGACTTATTTTCTTTAAAGTTCGTTCTAATTTTAAATGTTAAAATTTTAAAAATTCTAAATAATTAAAAAAAAATAATGAATATTACTATTGTTATAAAATTGTAAAGAAATTGTTCGGATAATTATTCTGACTGTTACATATCTCTAGATAAATTCATTGTAACCTGAATTATTGAATATATTGAATATATAATTGAGTTTTAGAAAAGAAAAGGTAAAATTAAAATTTTATATTCTTATTGAATTTTGCGTAACATTTATTTTGAAAGACCTTTACAAGACAAGGAGCATGTACCATTAAATATAAAATGAAAGTATAACATTATTGGTGTCGTATTTTCCACATAGAAAATGGAAAGTTAAGGAAAATTATATTTGGCTGGAACAAATCTTGGATACCCACCAAACAAACATTATGACACTCTCGTATTGAAACTGATCTAGTTTGGAGTAATAAATAGAAATCATACAAATAAAAATGTGAAAATTTTGTACTGTATGATTTTTAGCCAAATATTGAGGTCCAATAGCTTTCCTACTTGGACAAAATTTCAGCTTTTTATCTTTTGCATTTGGCAGATGGTGAGCAAAATACTATCAAATTTTGATTAAAACAAATAAGGTGTTCTCGGTTTTGGCTAATTTTAATTCCAAACTGCGTGCAAGAACTTCCAATCATTCTGCCAAATTTAAGCTTGACATCTCAATTTTACGATCGGGAGAATGTTTACAACTAACAGACACGCAAACGGACAGGCATGTCTAAATCGATTCAGTTGATCAAAAATATATATACTATATAGGATCTAGAGTGTTTTCTTGTAGGCGTTACCATCATAACCACAAATTGAATATACCCATAATCCCTGGGTGGTGGTTATAAAAAGTAAAAAAAAATGACAAGCTACAGGAACTTGGAAAGGATAAAAATATTAAGAGAGTGAAGTCAAATTTTGAGTAGCCAACATACATTTAAGGCAATTGCAATTCATGTTTTTGAAACGACTTTATAAAATCTTGGTTATTATGAACATAGAATTTTGAACCTTTTTACAACTCACTTTAGACTTTATTAGGAAGGCGTATCCTCCTTCTAAATTGCAAAAAAATTTGAATATTTAAAAGTAACCTCTTATTTTGTACTAAAAGGACACAAAGAACATTTTTTTCAAAGTAGCCACAAAATTTAAGCGTTATACTTTTTAATGTTACAAAATATTTTGCTAAAATTAATATACCCCTAAAATTTGTGAATGTAATTTATATGGATAAATTTTATTCTCAAACTCATTCATCGATTGAAAATATATGTTATTGTAGGTTTTATGTTGAGTTCAAGCTAAATGTCAAAAAGGTACAAATATATTTTTTTATATTACACTTTTTAATCATACTGAATGATAATCTTTCAATTCTTCCCATCGCTATTACTCTCTCTATAAATGTGTAACGTACAGATCAATAAAATGGGGGATATATAGCAGACCTATAACATTTACAAATAATATAATAATTTATAGAATTTAAGGCCAAATTTCATTTCACTTCTAATCACTTCAATAATCACTTTCCATACCATGTAACTTTTAAAACGGACATTTATTTCAGAATATTCCAAATAGTGGTCAAACATTATAATTACTAAATAAAGGTTTGGGGTAAATTTGTGTCATAAAATTGTGTCATAAAATTTATTGTTAAATTATCTAAAATTACAAAGTTAATACCCATAATTCCAGAAAATGATGTTGAAAGATCTTAAGGTTGCCTTTTTTGGTATGGGCGACATCTTAAAAGGACCAATTTTATACAAAACTTTGAGCATTTGTAAGAAGCTGCCGAAGTGGGGGCCTTAATTGATCACACTTTATTAAAAATCTTATAAATTTTACCCGAAAATTTTTAGTGTCTATAAATTTTTACCGGAGTTTGTAATGCATTTAATTTCAATGTTCGGAAAGTTATCTGGCAATTTGAAGTTACCACCAATATAATCTGAAAAAATGTGGTCGATTGGTAACAATTTTTGGAATTATTAAACTGACAACTTTGGCTGATTATGGGATAATGGATGATATGCGTTTATACTATCACTTCTAATTGACATTAAAAGATTATTATAGGAGTGGCTTTATATGAATCCGCTGAAAATTTTCAAGATTCTCTTAATTAATAAAACAATAAGCTATTAATCGTGCCATGGAATTAACACTGATATCAAAGCGATCATGTTAGAAAACGACATAGAAGTATTCTAAAAGCGTAGTTATATTGAAAGCATTGACTTATACGTAAGGGCTTTGAATTGTTTTAAAAAAATATGTAAATGAATCATTGAATTAATGAAGAAATGAATGAAAATATCAATAAATGGAATAGCAATCCTTTAAACTAATTTTTATTTTGCTTCTTGCATTGTTTCGACGTTAAAAATCTGCTACAACTTATTTAAAAAAATAAATTGATTACATATGATTTATCGATTGCTGTAAAATTAATTTTTTATTGTTATTGTTATTTGTGATGTTTATTTAATTTATATTGCATTATTATTTATTAATGGTATTATTGTGAAAATTTATTGGCTTATTTTTATTCACCATTTGATTGTGGTAGTAGAATAAATTTTGCAATAAAATTGCAGTTAAATTGTAATATCAGTTTACGAAGTTTTTTGTACTTGTTCGTATTTTTTTTTTTGGGATTTTTTCTTTTCAGTTTTTTGTCTTTCTTTGAAGATGCATACCATAAATTTTTTATATTTACTATCGAGAAATTGTAGTTAGTCAGGTGTAGCCAGTTTGTTAAAAATTTTGTTATATCTAGAAGATGTCATTAGAAATCCCACAAAAGTTATTGATCCTCGATTTAGTCAAGTCTATTTGTCTTTTCTTCCAAATTCATCAGAGATTCATTCTTTTAAGTCCCTATTTGTAAATGGCTGAAGTATATGGCCGTAGAAAAAGCCAAGTTATACAACGTTTACATAGAGAAAATTGCAAAAAATTACAAACTTTAGAAGGTCGAATATTTCAACTTAAAAAAACTCATTCTACAAGTTATAATTTCCTTCACGCTCATTCCAAATTATTGTAAATGTCCATGTTTTATTTCTCAAATGGAAATATTTTAAATAACCAATATTTCTAATGTGATGCCCCTTCCAAAATAAATAGAACTATATAAATCGACTATGTCCTTCAAAAATAATAATTAGGGGCTCATTTGTGAGTTTTAACAGGCATCAAATTAGAAAGTTATTTCTATTTTGATCAATTCGGTGATGACTATTCCAAACTTCAAACCAGGTCAAATATTAAAGACTTATTTGTGGTGTAGAGCCTTCTAAGTTTGTATGGGTGTTTATAATTCCAACTTATATTGTATCGATTGATTCGTAATCAATTTCAGATGTAATTTAAATTCGACTGTCCGTCTTACATCTGTCCATAAGAATTTGTTGGACCACTATTGTAGTGACATTTGTATAAAATTTGCTAGAATAGTGTATGTTACTCTAAAGTCGTACAATTTTGATATTGGTAAGATCGGATAACTTTTCAGACCCATAATATTTAGCAAAAAGTGTACTTTAAATATTTTTCAATGAAAATCGTAAATTTGGTCTATTAAATAAGTGTATCAAGTTAGGTCCAAAATGGCCCATTTGTTGAACCCCTTCTAATAGAGTAAAGAGCTTTTGAATCATTCAAATTATCATTCATTTGCGTGACATTGTAATCACAACGAACAAAATTGTGTAGGGCATTTAAAATTCGATTTGTTTTGGTCTCGATTTTTTTAGCGTTTTATTTTATTTATTTTATTTTTTTTATAGTAATTTTATTGTATCTTTTACATATTTTAATATTTTATGCTTAATTCATTTCAATTTATATTTTACAAGGAAAAGCTTTGTAATATGTAAACAGAACAATCGAAAAAGTGCGGTTACTGTAAAAAGAACTTAATAATGCAAATGCATGCAGACGGGCAAGAAAATGCGGCACATTGCCACGCACAGAAAAACACAGAAACTGAAAGTTATACATAGAGAGAAAGAGAGTAAGAAAGTGAGTGAGAGAGACAGATACAAATAGAAAAGTTTAGAGGTTGTTATGACTAAGCTGAGTAAAACACAAAAACACAAAAATACCAAAACGCTTAAACAGGAAAAGAGAAAAAAAAAAAGGAAAAAAATGTGTAGAAGGTGGCATACGATGTAATAGTGAAAAGAAAGAGAAAGATTTATGTACGCATTCAAACAAATGAGAAACTTTGAAAATAAAAAATAAAGAAAAAACTTAAACAAATAGAAAAAAAATCCTAATAGACTGAAATAAAACTCAAAAAGCAAAGCTTAAAAAATGATAAAGAAAAACAACATGTCTGTGTCGGTGTAACAAAAGGCCATACCAAAAAAAAAAAAAAAAAAAAAAAAAAAAAACTAAGAAAAGCACAAAGAATAAAAACAAAAAGTAAAAGTAACAATTGTCCATTGCGGATGCTTTTGTTGGCCATTACATAAACTCGTTTTATTAAGATCGAGCCACATGAGGTTCGTAGTACATCTACCTACAGAGAAAGAGTTAGCCATTGTATCATATAACAAATAAAGAAAAAAAAAAGGAATTGGCCACAACGACAATTGTGTCATTTGTAGGTAGATTGTCCACTATTAACATAAAACCACACAAGTAAACATACGCATACACACAAAGAGACGCACGTATATAAACATGACCGCATAACCACTGCCATTCCGATGTATGAACAAACAACAAGTCAATATTAACAAAAAACCGAAACAAAATAAACATGCAAAAATATTCTAGACGTTCGTGGCCAACTTTTGGCACACCTTACATCATTCTTCAAATATAATTAAAAAGTCAAGAAGATGAATTTGAAAAGATCGAATGATTTGAAAAATTCTTTATATGGAATCGAATTCAAAAAGTGTCCTGACCTGAGCCGCATGTGGCACGTATTGAATGTGTCAAGTTCTCAAATGAACACAGTTTTTAATTCAAAAAACAAGTAATATAGAAAATTTTTGCCTTAAGAAAATAAGGCCTTAAAAAATTTTTGCCTCTAAAAAGGTCCTTATAAGGGAAGTGGTCGTAAAAATGGTTCGAGGCTAACCATTTGAGTTAAACTATAACTGGATAATAAAATGTCAATAAAATATCTTAAAATTTGTGATCTATAGCGATCTATAACAGACGGACAAACGAACAAATATGCTGAAAACGATACAAAACTTTATCTGAGTGTTACAAACTTCTACAAAAACTTGTAATACCTTCCAATACAAAGGGAGAAAAACGAAGAGAAGTCAAGTACTGAGATAGGAAACGAAGGCATGGGAAAGGTAGGGAAAGGAAAGAAAATCTGAGGATGCCAAGGCAAAAGAGAGAAATGTAAAGGACTGACAATAAAACGGAAGGGCAATCTGACCCGAATAATGCAGCTTCAATGGTGTAATACATGTTTTTGTTGTACTTTTTGTTTTTCGTTTATTTTTTTTTTCAGTTTTTGTTTTGTTTATTTAAAATTCCATTTGAAATTGTTCATTTTGTTTTGCCGCTTATTCCAAATTATTTTTCATATAAATATCCATTTTTATAAATATTTTATTGTGTAGTGTAATTGTTATTATTCATTTTAGTTGAATTGCATAAATTGCCATGGCCAATATAGAATTAATGATAGGAGGAATGAAACGTTGATGGCAGCGATGCGCTTTTTATATAAAAACATGAAATTTAAATGAGAAAATTATCCGATATTTTTTGGTGTTTTTTTTATTATTTTTTATTTTTATTTTTATTTAGCGTTTTTTGGGCTTTTTTTTTTTTGATTGTCTGTTTTTTTGCTTACGGTTTTGAACAGTACACGACAATTTTAGTTTAGCGTAAACATAACTAAAATAGCTTAAGTTAGAGTTATAATTTTTATCCAAACGATTTAGACTGAATTTGTTAATTAATTTAAATTGATCTTTTTGTTCATTTGTTCGTCCTCCTGTTTCTATAAAACGCCTGATCTACAAATTGTTTCAAGGAATTTAAGATTGAAATTTTATTAAAATATTGAAGCAGAGAGATGTACTTTCTTTCACAGATGGTTTCTATTACTCATAGTTAGAGTAAATTATTCTTCTGATCAGACTTAACTTTGAAAAATTTTTATAGCTGAACAACCATATGGCATTATGTAAAATTTTTTAATAATAACTAATACACAGAGATTTTTCTTTGTGTATAAAATCTGCTTGAAAAATTTCCACGAAATCGTCTAAGATTTTGGCATCTTACTTCACATTGCCGTTATCTTAAATTAGTGTTATGCTGTAGGGTGTTTGAAAGTCCACCTACATAACTTGTGCTACGGGGCCTAACGGGTTTGATGAAAAATGGTTGTATAATTTCATCTAGACCTGGAAGGTTTTGAGATAGACGTGCCTTCTATTACACTAAACGACTTAGAATCACTATCTCATTGGACTTAAGTATACCTGCCACTCTGACTGTCTAAAATTTGTCCATGCAAGTATTTTATCAAAGTAATTAACGCCCATTTCAAAGATATTTCAATGAAATTTGGTAATAGGGCGTTTTTTATATCAAATGGATCTGGTCAAAATTGGGCTTTTATTTTTATCATTCTACATGTGATAAATGTAAAGTTTTGAATATTTTTTCATAAAAAGCAGGCCATCTTAATTATTTAGTATACCAAAAAAGTGTGCCAAAGTTTGTGCAAATCGATCCATTTTATGTACGGTGTAGTAGGGTAATCAGTAGCCAGCTACAGCTGACTATGATGTTTTCGTATTTTTTTTTGTGTTTGCCTTTTTTTGGTTTGTCTGATTGTTAGATTATTTTAATTTACATAACAGCCTATAATTTAAGTGGTAAAAATACCATGAAATTTAATGTACTCTTCTTAAATAAATGAATTTATTTATTTATTTATTGGTATATCCAAATTATATATATATATATATATATATATATATCTATTGTCTAACAAAGCTGTTTCAATCCACTATATTCAGTTATTTTAGATGCGGTGTATGTAACATGTCCCGTGTCCCGTGTGTGCAAGGAAAATTTTTGATTTGGCTTTGTGATTGTTCTCAAACGTCTAAAAATGTTTGATCCATTTAATTTTGAAATATTTATTTTTTGAGATTATTCATCTAAGTAAACGTATTTTAAAGTTTATGTAAAGAAGCTTTTTCACAACTGCAACACTTATACTATTTATGCGGCCGATTTGGAGGCTTCCATGGTCGGTATATATTAATTAAAAATTTTCAAAAGGTTCAGGTTTAAAAGGAACTTCTATTTGTTTGAGTTTCTCTGAAACCTTCATAAATTCTTTGACTTTAAATATAAAACTAAAATTTTCAAAGTTTCTTCAAGCTTTTGCAAATAAGTTAAATCACTTAACGAACACGTTTATTCAATTTTTTTTTTTGAATCGAAAAACATAGAAATTTTTCCTGTACTTACTAAGAGGAATCTTTATAACAATGGTCCTAAGCAAAATTATGCTTAAATTTTAAGTTTTTTTACTTAATCTCTTCGAAAACTAATAATTTGGGTGGAAATCTAAGATTTGGCTTTAGCCAAATGCAAAACATTCTTAGTTTTTAAAAAATGTAAATTTTGTTTTTTTTTTTTTTTTTGGTTCAAAACTTTTTGTGGCCTTCGACAATTATGTATAATAAATTCTAATAGTTTTGCCTTATTACATGTATCACATGTACTCAGCAGGCATCCATGCGTATACCACATAATTTGTTAAAGTGACATAATATTTTTTTTTCTAAACAAGCGTAATATTTTAATTGTTTAACAATTCTTGCCTTAATTTTATACTTTTTATTCTGATTGGGCATGCTTTTTTTTTATTATCATTTTGATTGTTATAGTTAGGTTTAAATTTGATATTGTTTGAAATAATCTAGGAAATTTAAGTCATTTTTTTATTTTATTTTCGTAGTTAGAAAATTTTTCATTTTAGTATTTTTAAAGTGTAAATAATGCTCACTTTTTCAAAAGAGTTGCTATATCTAGATGAAGGAGATATTGAGGAACCTTGATGGGCATTATATTTTATCATGGCTATGTGACTATTTTATGATACATTTCTCCTTTTGGTAGAAATTGCAATATTAATTGAAAATTCCGGGAAATCGTAAAAAGTTCTTGTATTTTTTTCGGCGGGCTCTAAACTTAGAAATTTTTTGCTTATTTAAACAATTTTTTTTTACACATCACTTCTGAATTAAAAAAAGTCAAACTTTTGAAAACAGTCACGTGTATTGTAGCCCCAATGTAAGTCCAATATTTTATTCAAAATTATAGAACAAAAATTCACAATTTATTTATTTTTTATAGTTTTTCTATCGTTTTCGTAGAGTTATAAGAGGATAACGCCCATCAAGAACACTTTAGCCATTGAGTGGTCTGATAAAGATATTTAGGATTCTAATTAATTATGGTTGGTTTAACTTACTCAGTTATAATTGATTAATAATGAATAAGCGCGGCAATTGGAAGTGAGTTTTATTTTCGTCACATTGTTACTTGAGAAATCTCCAAAATAAAAATTACGCTTCTTTACTCCTCGCTTTTGAAGCGTGGAAAACTTTATTTCAATTGCATATTCAAAAAAATTTCATAAGAAATTTCAATGTAAGTTGCAATTTTCTATATTTATTGGTTAATGGATCAATCCAATTAACTGGATCCAGGAACAAGTAACAAGGAACTCACAAAAAATTGTTCCTTTCATAAGATTTTTTTATGTTTCAAAAATCATTTGCACTGCGCTGTACTTAGGACCCATCTTTTATTATACCGATCGACTAAGAATAACTTTCTGATTCGATTTAAGCTTGCTTGTCCATTTGGTTGCCTTTGTGCACTCTAAAGGCCGCAATTTCAGAGATGTTTCACTGAAATTTTGTACATGAGTACATTTTGGCCCAAAGGCGCAAATATAACGTCTTTCTATTTCGACATGAAAAGTATATATATCAACTTTAATCGAGATCGGTCCATTTTTACAAGCTTTCTTCGATGAAAAATCATTATATGAATAAAAGTTACAATTTTGAGTACATTTCAATAAAAAGTAATATGGTTTTGTGTTTTGGCATCAAAAAAATTTGTAGCAAATTTTGTGAAGGTCAAGCCATTTATTGAACCGCCCCTTATAAACCGAGACTATAAAATAAAATTTAATAATTGCAGTTTTGTTTATTTCATTGCCATGTATTTTTATCACAATTGGCAAAGGCTTGCAGGGTCTTTAAGAACCAGATCCGATGCATTATAGAATTTTTACTTGTTATTAATAGATAAATTTTTCAATTAATTGGGTTGATTTTACTTTATTTAATTTAATTTAATTTAATTTTAGGTAAATATTTTCTCGCAAAGAATAGTCTGGATTTTTTCCTTCTAAAATTTTAGATTGCTCTTACCATCACTATCTTTTGTTGTTTTAATTATAATTTTTTAATATTCAAGGTTATCTTGAGTTACTTAAAGAGATTTAAGCATTCGTCGAGACAGATTAATTGTTTTAACATTATATATTCATCATAATTCGAATACTCTAGAGATTTGGTCAAATGTATAAACCATTACATGGAAGGCGTATCGAAAAAGTATAACCAATTTTAAAAATTTCAGTAGTATTATGAATTTATGAAATTGTTGAGCAAACTGAACCGTATTAAACTTATGTCAGTTAAGATAATAAAATGTTGGAATTTTATTGTAAATCAACCATAAAAAGTTTTCATTTATATAAAAAAGTAAAATATTTCTCTAAAAAAAATAAAGTACTTTTCTCCTACTGGAAATTATTCATAATTTCAGGAAAGAGCATTCACATGCAAGTTTGGATTTTATTATGTTTGTTTTTTGGGCTTTATAAAAACCGGATATATACAAAAAAAAATTAGATTTGATTTTACTTTATTACATTTTACATTAAATTTATTACAGAGTATATTAAGTTTGTCTAGTTTAATGTAACGTTTGATGATAGAGCCCGAGGTAGATTCACTATTTACTGCAGCAATTTCATTTGATTTGACTTTTCAAATCGCTTGCTTTTGAATTTAAATTATATCAATATGAGGATGGTAAAAAGTTTACTTTTCTTTTAATAGCAAAAGGTCTAACTTTTGCTATTATATTACAATAAGTAAGAACTTTATAGCTGATTGTGGCCGATCATTTTTTCTAACTTAAAATGCATGGTAGTGCCAGTTTTCGTTAAAACAAATTCATATTTTGTCCATATAATGATTATTTTATTAAAAATGCGTTATACGAGAAGTCGTTATAAAAATGGATCAATCTGGATCAAATTTTACTACTCATGTTTTTCATGTTAAAATACAATTCGCGTCAAGTTGCAACTAAAAATATGTTTAAAATTAAAATTTTCTTCCTTATAATTTTTTTTTAAGAAAAGACCGAGACCGTAAAAATTTTTTCATTGTTCACAATTTATATATTTTAATTGGATTAGTTTAAGGAATGATCGAAATACGGAATATAACTGAAAACATATTTCGAGTTTTTTAATTCTCCATATTTTTTGATTCTTATTTAATTGATGTAGAATAGAAATTGCAAAAATGCATACGCAGCACAATTTAATGCTTTTGATCATCCAGACCTGAGATCCTCGTTTAAATCGTTTAGGCCTTTCTTTAATTGTGCATCGTTTGAATACGGTGAATCATAATCAAATTTTTAGTTTAAAAAATTTCAGTACATTTTTTATGGGGTTTAAAGTGAAAAACAAATTTAAAGTTCGATTTAAAAGTGCTGTGTTTCCACATGACACAGTTAGATAAGTAATCGATTATTGCGGTGCTATAAAAAATAGCAATTAATTCCAGAAGCTCATTTTTAAAAAAAATCATGTATGTAAAATTTTAAAATATTTTGAAAGTTTTATTGGTAGCTGCTCATTTTTGATGTTCTTATAATGAAATTGCTACAACTTTTGGAATAAACTTATTTCCTTTTGCATGACTTCCCTTGAACAGATATAACGTGATAATTATTCTATTTGATCTTGATCATAATTCTGAATTTTTATGTTTTAGGTCTTGTCAATTTTGTTTCACTTTTATTTAATAAGATATAAAATGTAATAATTTCGAGCTTTGACAGTAAATGATTTATCTATGTTCGATAGACCTCTCTGTGCTTTTTGTCCTTGAAATAAAAGATCAAAATTTTCATTTTATGGCTTAGTTCGAAAATGGAGCTTTTTGAACTTAATATATTTTGTAATTTTCTATGCTCAAACAAACTGCTGCGTATAAAATTTTTATAAAAATTTGAGGTCTGATAGGCCCCATTTTGAAATTACTTTCGTAATGCGCAATTCTTAGAGAATGAAACCTTTGCAAGAAGTAATTGTGAACCCATAAAAGTGTACACTTTTCCGTTTTTTTTTCAATTTTTAAATTGTCTTTCCTTATTTGACAACAAGTGCTCAAAATTGGATTGCGCTTTATAAAGTTGAAATGTTTATATTCCGTCTTTTTGAGAAGTTTAAAATGGCAAGTTCTAAACTTTATAATTTTAATAGGCATCTAGTGCGTAGCGTATGTATTAGTCAATACGGATCAATTGGAATGTTTTTATTTTAAGTTTTTTTTTTCTTTTGGTTTTATATAACACGCGACAAGTAATTTTTACAGTAAATCAATCAAATATTGAAAGTAAGGCCATTAGTCAGATGAATAAATTACTTTGTAAAATATACTTGAAAATTTGTAAATTTTCTAACGAATGTAAAAAATAAAGAGAGAAAGAAAGAAAGAATCTGTAGATTAGGAAGCATATTTTAAGGAGAATTTGCAAAGTGATGACAAATACAAGGAAAATTATGAAACTAAAGAAATTTCCTTTTTTCTTTTCTTATTTTTTTTTTTGTCTTTTGTAACAAATAAACTCAATGACAAATGGATGCAATAGTAACATAGTGACAATGGTGCTGGTAGACATAATAAGAGTAATATTTGTATATCTTTTGCTTTTATTGCAAAAGACTAATGCATGAATTCGTATTCGATTTATGTTAAAGATGTAAATGGATGCATATGTGTGAGTGCTTTTGTTTGTATATAAATGCTTTATTTGTTGCCATTAGACATCTTAAATATCGCATATGTATGCATATGTAAATGTATCTCTTTTTGGATGTGTACCCCTAATGCCTACAGAATTAATTTCATTGAAATTTTATCAGGGTCTTTAGGCCTCCCACATGTTGCTATATGTTCCTTCATTCATTTACTTGCAATATTATTCCATTGTGATCTACACCATTTCTGGCATCAGATGTAATAAGTTTATGGGTTTGTGATAGTTCATCTTATCACTATATTGAACGATCCAAAATCGGTCTAAATTCCAAAGTTAGTGTTCAATAAATAAGAGGCTCTTTTTTTAGATATTTTGTTAAAGAGAAATGTAGATGTGTTCTTAAGTTAAAATGGATTCTAGTGGAAACTCATTAGGATCGAACAATTTGTATGACCATTTTTTACTTGTCGTTTTATTCGGTTAAGAAATTTATAATTTTGGATACTTTGTAGACAACGCGTATGTTGTCTAAAAAATATCCAGAAGTATGCGAAAGTGGCATATTGACCATTAGTACATTAGTACTCACCTCAAAATATTTGGACTAAAGTAGTGGGTACACTTTTTGTAGACAGAAAATTTTGTAAAAATTTCTTAATTTTCATCTTTTTTCAATTTTATGTACTTTCTTGCTTCTGGTTATATTAATAGTGTTCAAAATGATGTAGACCTTGTTGCAATTTGGCCAAATTCGAATCCCTCTTAGCATACCAAATACCTCCAGGTATTACATGTGTTTGGGGATAAAAGATAGATCCATTCTTGATTATACATGTCATGTAAATTGTTTATGTAAATTTTTTCTGAAAATCGTTTTCAAAGGAGATGTCGTAATTTTAGAGATATTTCAGAAAAATTTGAAAATTTTAAACATTTTTAACACAAAAGAGTTTAAGATTTATTAAAGAAAAGATCGTACAATTTCTACACCAATTTATTATATAACATTCTACTTGAAAAAAAGTTATTAAAAATTATACTTATTTTACTTAATAAGTATGCCAAATTTCATCCAGGTGGGTCTACTTTTTTAGACCTTCTCTCATATAATAAATTTTTCAAATCATGCGTCCATTGTGTTAACTTACAGTTTATTTTCCTGTGAACTCAAGTGTCTTGAACAAATTGGTTTAGTTACTTAAGAGTCGACTCTAACTCGATTACAACATTTTTACTTATTTTATATGAGAGAACTGAATGAATGAATTTTCAATTTTTATGCAAATATTGCGAGATTCTTTTGTTTTCGAATTACTTTTTTAGGCATTTTAAAATAAAATTCATATAAAGTTCATATACATTAATCCATATAAATAAGAAAATGCAACATAACCTCATACATTCGATGAAATATTTTACCGTTATTGTTGAGCGAGTTAGAACGTATGAGTGATAAAAATGGCATTGTTAAAGAGAGGCAGAGTATTTTCTTATGACAAAATATGCACTCAAGAACTTGTACACTCATTTATATGCACACACACACACACAAACACACAGCCAAATACCCAATTTAATAAAAAACTAAGCAGAAAGCAGAAAAGAGAATTTAAATATGTAAATAACTGAATTTAATCGGCGATACAATTTTCGCACGTTTAAAACAAAGGAGAGAAATATGAAACAAAAGAAAGAAAGAAAACAAAATGGCAAGTTTCTTAGTATACATTTTTTTTACATTTTATATATAAATATATTTTATATGAAATTTGTTGGTATAAGTGAATTAATAACTGGCGACATGTTGCTGCAATAAATCCATTCCATAAACAAAATATATACATATTAATAACATATCAATTATATTTTACGCGATATGTCCATATGTATTTGAATAATTTTCTTTAAAATATGGTCTTTACGAAACGTGTGTCCTTCCGTAAGGATAATAAAAACTAGTTTGAGCACAGTTATGTCGGCTCTTAAATACTTTAAACGATAACGCCAAATATGATTAAGAGATTGAGAAAGCTTGCGTAAAATGGTAAGAACAAGCAAAGAAGAAGAACTAGAAGGCAAATCCATTTCACGTATTACTGATTTAATCCAATAAAATTCATATAAGAGCCTTTTAATAAAATTTACCCTCAATTCGGCCTCTTCTTGAAAATGTAAAGGCCTTGTTTGAAACTTTCTTTTAAAATAGATCGATTCTGCTAATTTTACACGGCGTGTGGCGTACTGTCATTTAAATTATGAACAATATTTTATTACAATATTTACATGGACAGATGAACGGATTTAAGGTTTATTGAGATAAAGATTCGCCACAGATTATTATAATAAAATATTATTAAACTGCATAAATCTTTCTCAATGCTACAGAGATTCTCAAAAAGTTATAATATTCTACCATCTGTAGGGTGTGAACTTACATGAAGAAGTTATATATGTATATATATATATATTTAAATTTGCATATAAAAATAGATAACGCATCGTGCAATGATGAGTAAACGGTCGCTTCGCATGCTGAATGAATTAATAAAATGTCTCAATGAGATTTATTAACAAAACACTTTGTTTTTTCAACTTTGAACAGATGTTTTATAATACTTTATACATTTATAAATATCTCTTTGTGCATATGCATAAAAGATGTAATAAAATTTATTATACACCTTTTTTTGTAAAGGTAAATAAAGTACGTAAAATTTTTACCTTTGTGTGATCTTAACTTTTAAGAGTACTTTTGGTGATGAGAGAGATGATGTAGATGGTAAAGATGTGAAAAGAGAAGTATTGTTAATAATGAGAGGGATGAGTGTGAGAAAGTTTTCGTGATAAAGTTTGGGTCCCGCTTTTGTCAAGAGTCTTGGAACGACCTTTCACAAAAGGACTCATTTACAGATGAAATGTTACCAAAGATTTATACGTTCTACCAAAACTTTCCTCATCAATGAGTTATGTAGAAATATTGTTACACATAATTTTATAATGTTTGTGATGACAGAGAGAAATTAATGGAATTTCGTTTTGAATCAGGAAAGCAAGATACAAGGTACAAAGAGGACCTACATTATTAAAATTTGAATATAATTTGCTGGTGTATTATGTGGAGAAATCTTAACCGTTATTTTTAGACTGGATATGACTTAAACTGCCCTTTATTATGCTTTTAACAAATGGGCGTATATGGAACTATTTAGATCCGCCTAATGCAAACACATCGCTTACCAATTGCCCAATTAAAAATTGTTTGACAATACAAAAAAATGGCTTCCTTGGATAGGTATCCTTAAATAATATGAGAAATTAATTCTGACTTGTTAGGGGTAAGAAAAAAGATATTTCGAGCAGCTTTGAATTTATAAGTATTTCTTATGAAGAAGGATATCAGGCTTTATTTTCATAAAAAAATTATAAATTAGGTTTTCTAGAATGTATTTTGGCCTCTTATTCATTTAGTGTAACATTCTTTTTTGTTTTATAATTTTAGTACGTGATCATTGTCATCGTCAGCGTAATGAAGGTATGGATTTAGCTGCTCGCCGAAAATTAATTACAGCCAGCATAATTTGCGTTATATTTATGACTTGTGAAGTAATTGGTAAGTTCTATTCATAATATTGCTTTTTACATTCCCAGAGAATTTTTAACATATAAACTTCAATTCAAGCAGTATATCAGGATAAGTGAGATATCTTAGAGCAATAGAATTTGTGATAAAGTTCGGGTCTCGCTTTTGTGAAGAGTCTCGGAATGACCTTTCACAAAAGAATTCATTTATAGATGAAATGTTACAAAAGATTAATACGTTCTAACAAAACTTTCCATATCAATGAGTTATATGGAAATATTGCTACACATAATTTTATAATACTCGCAATCCTAAGAATAGGGGTTTACTAAATTTGTCAAAATATTTGTAACATCCTCAAGGCAACTTTGAAGTATATATATCTCTATTCAGCTTCGAATTGTGAGTGGATGCCTTTGGATGCCTCTTTCCATGTGTATATTTATTATTTTATTAATTTGTGTATTCAGTAGCCTTCCTATTAAGTCCAAGATACATCTGAGTATCAATAATTGTGTTGTGTACCAAAATTGTTAAATAAAAAAAAAAAACAAATATATATTTGTAATACGATTCAATTGGTTGGTGGCAGTGAAAATAATAACAGCTATAATGATGATGATGATGATGATGATTGGTAACATTGATAGTAAATTGTTTTATTTTTGGTCCGCAACGGAAATTGGCATAGACAGGAAACCGGAAGTGTGCAACGTTTACAACTACAAATGTGTTTGAAAAAAAGAAATTCGAGACAATTGATATTAAGTTTATTGCATTGAGACGCACACACACACACACACACACAGAGAAGGAGAGTCACACATTCGAACACATTAAGACAAAAATACAAATGTAAAATTATATTATACGAAATAAAATCGTTTCGTTATAATTTTTTTTCTGATGCGCTTCATAATAATAAAAAATGCTATGCGTGAGCTTAAAATGTATTAAAAAATATTATAAGAAGGTCCTTCAAATTAATTAAGTGATTATTTCAATTCAAAAAAACGCTTTTTGTAAATAGATTGATTATTGAAATTTATATGAAACATTTTTTTGGTTTGGCAAAGTAAACTTGGGGTAATTTCTAAACCTGGCTCCGTTTACAGTAAAATTTTCGCATTGCAGATTTTTCTAAAGGTATAATTTTTAATAGACTTTTATTGGAGTACAAGTAATCAAAGATATATATAAGAGAAATTTATCTCTTACAATGTCAATCGTATCAGAATTGATTTATGTCTGATCCAGGCTTCAAAATTTGTATTCTTACTCATTTTTAATTTAATTTATTGAAGATTATTTATTAAATGCAGATGAATTTTACTTTGCACCAATATGCTTGGTTCTGAATCTAATTTTTACATTTTTACTGAAGAAGCAAATATGAATAGGATCGTTCCATATTTTTGGAATTCTTCCACAACGGTCTTTTCAAAATTTTCTAAAAAATTATTACTTTCTCTCTCATTTCTATTTTTTGTTCTTTTTTTTTTGTTAATTAAATTCATTTTTCAGACTCATTATATTTTAGGGAAAGTGCGTTATAAGGAATTTTTAATACTCCATCATGACTCGACTATTTTTACTAACATCGCCTTGTGTTTAATTGTTTTCTTCTTGTAATAATATAAAATTATTGTAATATTGTGGTAATTACGTCGAATAAGTTTTATTAAAATCATAATCACAATACAATTTAGATATGGGTAAAAGTGACTTTATATATAAAAACATACTTTCGCACAGTATTCGGTATTCATGCTGCCTTGAAGTTTGAGGTATAACATTTGTGAAAATTGATCAACTGCAATCGGTGCATGCATCAACTCCACCTTTTCGTTGTTAAATAGTCGCTTAACAAGAGTTTATACAAGTTCATATAAAAGGCACTTTTAAGAGGTGTGTGCAAAATGAGTACGATAGTTTCAAGTGGCTGATGGTAAATCTTGAACATTCACTAGTTGTTCGTTGTACTCCAATTCCTATAGAAATAGTTTGGTGTCATCCTTGAAATACTTGGATATTAATTTGTGAAATCATATCTCGGCATTACAAGTTATGGATACCAGAAGTCAATGAAAAATTTTGCGCTTGCATTTCAAGCCCTTTTAGTTATTACTGATTTAGAATGGGCGTAATTTGTACTTGTTTCCGCTGTAGGCGGAATGTTCTAATAAAATAAGTATATGTTCATTTCCTGGTTTGTGACTACCTAAAAGTACAACAGCAATAAAATGAGAAGGACAACTAAAAGTTGAAACAATTTCAGTTGTTTTTATAACCGTACACCCAAACAGATTCTATTTTTCTTTGCTTCTTTGCGAAACGGATTAAAGGCGAGAGCAATGCAGACTCTACATCGAAACTTGTACAAATTTCAGAGAAAATTTTTTAACTTTTATACGCTATAAATGTGCATTTAATTCTTCCTTCTTTCTGGTATTCTTTCTGCTTCTGTGTCTTTACATCTTTTTTGTTTCTTTGGGATCATCTGGTTGAGAGGCGCATTTATGGTTACAAAACTGTGTGCGATTTTTGTGTAATGGTTTACCTTTAATGCTGTTTTTCTTTCCAGGTGGCATTTTATCGAACAGTTTGGCAATTGCAACAGATGCTGCCCATTTGTTAACTGATCTGGCAGGATTTTTAATATCATTGTTTGCTATTTGGTTAGCCGGCAGACCTTCAACACAACGGTAAGTTTTAAAACTAAAGTAAAACGAATTTTCTTTAAATATTACAGAAAGAATTGATTGTGATACCACCCTATGCCATTTATTGTACAGATAAAAGATTGTAACACCTAAAAGAAATTAAGGTAGACCCATCTTTTACTATACCGATCCACTCAGAATCACTTCTTGATTCGATTTAAGCATGCTTCTTCTTCTGTCTCTCTGCCCGTCTTTGTGTGAGCTACAGGGATATATTTCGAAATTTCATAAACGGCCTAGAGGTGAGCCCTATTGAATATGGTGAAAATCCGTATAACGCTTCTTCGAAAAAAAATCGTAGCATTAATTTTGAATATATTATACGTAAAAATTGGCCGTGCCTTCCTTTTTGACATAGGAAATGTATATACCATTTGGTCCATATTGGTACCTTTTTTCAAACTTCTCTCACATAAGGAACGAAATAAATTAAAAGCAAAAAACAAAAATTACTTGGATGAGGCCAGGTCTTGGATGCGCCACCCATAATTCATAATTCAAAGCCGTATTCAGTTTTGAAAAGTAAATTGAAAATGTTAATATAACGAGTAGATGTACCCGATTTGCATGATTTTTGGATAGACATCGTAGCCTTCTTACTTGTTCAAAATTTCAAATTTTTTTCTTTTTGCAGTTTGCAAAAGGAGGAGAACCAAAAATATACTTTGCTGTACATTTCACTAGAATTTTATCATGTGACGATAATCGTTTCTTATATTCGTAGTATAAACCTAATCAGAAGTAACATTCGCTTTCATACCAGTTTTCCCTTGTAAAATTGTAATTTCATTTGTTAGTACATATGTTAGTAATAGAAGAAATGTTTAAAAAAGCATGAGCGGTGTAATAATCATCATCTTCACAATACTTAATTGACTTTTTTCTTAAAATGAATAAAAGATTTTTACAAGTTTTTACCCATTAACAATATTTTCTGCAGCTTAGGATACTTTGATATTAAAGCATGCTCCTTATTCTAGTCTAGGTCACATACTAAAAAAATCTATGAAATTTTCAAAGTATTCAAGTAAGTTTGACACGTAAAATATCAGATTATGGTGGAGGAATTAAACATTAACCGCAAAAAAAAATTGAACCACTTTAGAAGCGAAGTATAATAACTGATAAAAAGTAGGCACGATGGTTTAATATTCAATGCAAGTCGGTAGGATTAAAATGCAATGATCCAGAAAAAATGTCTATTAATTGCGTGTCTAAGGCAGACGAATTTATGTTTACTATTTGCTTGAAATGTAGAGGAATTGCTTATTGCACGCTATTCCAGCCGAATGCAATAATTAATTGGATCTTCTACATTTCTTAATTCGACCCTTTGAACGAGTATTAGATGTTATTAACAAATTAATCCATACCTATAAATCTGGAAGCACAATTTCGAAAAGTGTTCAGGTATCCAAAGTATAGCCGAAAAGTTGCATTGTTCCGGGGTCTGTTATTCGATCGGGTAACCCTCGCTTAAATAAGTCTTTAATCGACTAACGAATGAAATTCCATCTGTATTGAATTATAAAGTTAACTAAAGGACGGCAAAATGTTAGTAGTAACTGCCAATATAAATTTTTGACAATTAACAAATTTTTTTTTGTTAAAAGTACATTCCGTATAGCCCATTTTTAAATTTAAAGTTATGCCTAGTTGCCTGAACTGAACTTAATATGCCAATTTTAATTAAAATTGTTACTTGCAGCTTTCAGTGCAGAAGACTAAGAGCTTAATATTTTTTAATTGCCGCTGTAATTATTCTTTTAATTACTCTTACATTATTACATTACTTAGAAGTTAGAAAGGCAACAGAATGTGTGCAAGCCTAATTTTACGTTTCGCATCATAACTTTTGCACTTACACAAATGAGCAATAGAACCAAAGGTTAGTTATATTAATTAGTTTAATGAAGTACTTAAATAAAACCATTCGCACTAAAGATATAAAAGTAAATTCTAAACTAATAAATTAAGAAAACGTATATAAGTCCACGAAGTCTCATCAAATTGGATCCCTTAAAGGCGTTTTTCTTTTAGTGTGCGACCAAGTAGTGCGAACCCTTCATATGTATCAACAATCGGCTGTTAGTATGTACCAGCCCTGCTTTCACCTACTTACTAAAGCGCACACCTCTACTCCGCCTCCACATTTCCCTGCGGAAATGCTCTAAGGTATTGCGTTGCGGAGACAGGTGAGCGTAATTATGCTTGCACCATCCTGTTCTGACGACTTCTATTATGTTTGGTAATCCTTTACCAGAGAGGCCACACTTTAGGTGAATTCATTCCAACGTTGCCCCTGATGTTATCACGTTCTCCACTATGTTTTGCACTAAGTATTGTGTAATTCCTTCCACCGCGTGGACAGTAAAAGAAAACGTGTTCAGCGTTTCCCATTTAAAGTATGTTCGAAAATATTTATTGCATGATGCGCAAAAGAAAACAAATTCAAAATATTTAAGCTGATCCAAGTTAACAATTAAAGATATTAGTTTGTCCATGTGAAAATAAGATATGAAAAAAACAAATCAGACTCAATAATATTAATGAACGGAATAGCCCATTACTTGGAAGGTGAGCTCAAAATTGGTCGGCTTGAATTTACATTTTTACATAGAATCAGTAGAGCAAAAGGTTGTTTGGTAATAATTTTCATTGAAAAGCAAATGCGTCATGTAAAAGGGTTTGGGTGATCATAAAATTTGAATCATTTTAAGATCGATCGTGTGATAAGTCTAGTCTATAATAATACGAGGTCTATTCCAGTTTGAATATTACTTCCGTAATGAAAATTCACTGAAAGGGGAAAGACGTAGATTAGCGCTTTACCAACTTTGTGATATTGTTACTCTTGCTATAATTTAAGAAACCTAGTCATTATGACCTTAATTGATCAGGCACCATGTTTTTAATGCATCGCTTTTTTTTTCACTGTTGACGATTTTTCGTTTGTTTTTTTACAGTTTAATTTTGAAGTATTTGTGAATAGGAATTATTTGGAAATTGTTGGAGGTAGATTTTAATAGAAGATGCTTACCCTCCCCATGATTTAACCATGCCATACATTCAAGTTACTATTACACTTAGATTAAATTTGACTATGGGCCAATCAAACGGGATACGGGCATTGTTATTTTTTGATGATAGAAAGCTACATTAATCTCTTGTCATTAGATCTAAGGAGTGATGTTGCGATTAATTTATTTTTGAGTGAACCTCTAGCATTTGGATATAATGCCCATCCCAATCCTATCTTGTACAATGAGGCGAGCCATAGCGTGAAAATGTACATTCTTAAGTCTTGAAAGAGTAACATGCAAATTTTCTTCTCGCCTCGGTAATACTCCTCCGATCTGATCACTTCATAGTAAGAACTCATAAAAAAACAAAAATTAGTATTATGAAAATGTATAACCACATAATTATTTGTGATAGCATAAAAGCTTCCGAATCGTTGGCTTTTCATTGCAATTTGCTCTAGAAATCGTCCTTAAAATTTTTATACTTGTTCACTTATTTTAAATTATCACAAGAGCACAATTTATAATGAAAGGAAGAGGAAACATAATTCCTAAGTACCTTATTCTTTTCATTAATCAATAAAACATATAAAGTGATATATATAGAGAGTGTGTGTGTTAGAGAGAGAGAGAGAGAGAGAGAGAGAGAGAGAGAGAGAGAGAAAGAGAGAGATAGAGAGAGACAAAGAAAGAAGGGAAGAAAAACATATAGAAATATAAAAAGTGATATACTTATAATAAATATTTCTCTATATTTCTTTATCCTTCACTCTATCTCTCTCTTTATCCCTCTGCCTTTATTACCTTCATTATTTTTCCTCTTCTTTCATTCACTTATTATATGAAGTCTTCCTCTAAACAAACGTTCCCCTTTTGTAACTTGATGTAAGTTTATTTCATTATAATGAAAGCAAGAAAAGAAAAATAGACCAAAGAAAACAAAAAAAAAAAAACAAGATAACTACCAAATAAGTAAAACTGTTTAGCATTGTGCACATTTGTTAAAGAAAACATATGTACGTATATAAATGTATACATCATATATATTTATATATATGTACATGTAACAGAAGTATTTGCAACAAGGACAACAATCATAGTAACATTAGAAAGAAAAAAAAATAATAATAATAAACAACAATAACAAAATAGACCAGCACCACTTAATTTATTTATGCAATTATTTTATTAGACTGTTGCTCACTTGAGCATATGAACATATTCTATTCACATACACAGATACATACATAAATATAAAGTCCATGGCAGGCAAGGCAGGCAAACTAAAAAATTTTAATAGTCCACTGTAGTAAGTTTGTGCTGATGTTTGTAACAGCCAAACAGAGTTGAAATAGTTAGACTTTTTATTATAACAACTGACTCAGTATCAGTTCCTGATTCGATTTAAGACTGTCTGTCTGTCCATGAAAATTTGTTATCAAGCTATAGGTCGCAATTTTTGGAATAATTTAATAAAATTTGGTACATAGGTGCGTTTTGACCCAGAAACGAACTCTATTAAAAAAAGTAAAAATCGTACCCTTATTTTAATCACTTTCTAAAACAATTCTATTAAGCATTTTTTAAAAAATGGGCGCAAATGGGCGCTGAATAGGTTCAGATATCAGATACCATTTTTGCGAGTATTTTCCTTATAACGCCTTCTTTGAAAAAAGTTGTTATATGGACGAAAAGTTCAGTCATAAATATATTTCAGAGAAAATTGGTACTACTTTGATATAAAAAATATGTGTATCAAATTTGGTACACATAGGTCCATTTTTTGAACCTCCTCTCTCTCTCGTATAGTAAGTTTTTTAAATAATTAAAAAATATAAATTTTTTTTAAATTGTTGGACTTTAATTGGATTAAATTGAAAAGTTCGTCAAATTTTATAATAATTAGGGTAGGGGTCTAAAACTATGAGCCTATCGAAAGGAAATTTTACACATTTTTTATGTATTAATAATGTTACATTAAATAATCATAAAACGTTCAAATTTCCAATTAGCCATTTTTCAGAATAAGACGTTATATCGTCAAATGATCGAAGGAACACTCTGCTTTGAATTATCTTTAATGGGGTTTCGGTTTTGACTCAACATGCACCTGTTTATTAAATTTCATATTGAGAATATTTTGAAATCTACAGCTTGATAATAAATTTATGAGGTTAGATATTGGGTTGCAAGGACATAAGGTCACGGGGTCTTATGGAAAAGCAGACTCCAGTTTAAGTTTGTCAGAATAATAAATTAAATTATTGTTGTTACGAAATACAAAATTTGTTAATTTTATCATAGAGAGAAAGAGAGAGAGAGAGAGAAAAAAACTGGAAATATATTTGTAAATCAATTATTTCATTTCTAGATGTTACAAGCGTTAACAATAGCATGGCGCCTGCCATGTTTAACAAATTGCGTAAAATATAAGGAAGAAAAGAGGCAAAGACGGAAGAAATAAATAGAAAAAAAAAAGACATAAATGAAAATGAGAGCATTTAATATATGAATTTTTAATGAAATATAATCTGGTGTAATTTTTTTTTCAAACTAGACAGAAAGCATTATAAATGGAAGCAGGAGCAGATATATATTGCATGTTAAAACATTCAAATAAAGGACACATAATATTAATTTATAAATATTGTGTAAAAATTTATAACTGGAAAAGGGCACATTTACAAACGTTAGGTTTTCATATTTGCCATCTAGAAGTTGAGGTTGCACTCATTTAGGCATGTTTATAACGCCTAAAAGGAAGCGTTGGAAACCATATAACATGAAATACTGAATCGAGTTAGATATGTCTGTCCGTTTGTTCGTATGTAAGTGTGTGGCGGCTGATCGGAAAAAAGGAATATCGACTTCAAGTTTGGCAGAAACTTGTACATTAGTTCGTATTAAAAATAGGCCAAATCGGTTAAAGGTCACGCCTACAGTGCAACGTTTTGTTTTGTACAAATATTAAGATGATAATATTATAATGTCCGTAAACAAATCATGCAAATCAACCACACCTCCACGAAATTACACAACTTCATACTATCTTTTTGTAAAATATCAAATAGTGCTTAGGTGCTGGGTATCCATGATTTGACCTTAGCCAAATATAAATCTCTTTTCTTTGTTACTTCTTTTTTTTGCTTACTTTTATAGACCTGACATAATTATTATAATACTTCATACATTATAAATAGACCTTATATTTAATCGTTATGCATGAATGCAGCCGTTCAAATAATAAGCAAAAGTCTAGACATATTGTGCAGAACAACGGTAAGAAAGAGAAAGCAAAAGGTATCATAAAATCATCAGTATCATAAAATTCTAAACTTCTAGCAGGTAGAAAAATTGGAATGACACATTATACTTTAAATACAAATGAAAACTAGAAATCTAAAACTAAAAACTAAGAATCAGCATATGAATTTTGCTCTTAGGTCGATTCTTTACACATGTTCCTCCGGAAGATGCTTAGAGATTATGTAATCTGCATGAGGGTGTTCAAAAATCAAATAAATTATTGGTCGTGACCAATTGATAAACATTTTGATATTATTTGAAGTCTGATCATCTGTATTAACAGAATAAATCTTCTAAGGTCCTTTTGAAAATGGCATTCAAAGTGATTTACTACATACATTCTAAATTATGTAGACGCTAAATGAGAGCGAATTACGCCTAAAAGCGTATTATTACCTGCTTATTAAATTAAATTATAAATACTTAAAAGATAAGTTAAAATGCTAGGCCTGCCACAGTCGTTAATTATTTTTCATAGATGCACTTAAAATGAATTAAGTGAATTATAAAAGTTTTTTGAAACATCCGATAAATTTTTAACATAGAACAGTAATCAAAAAGTGCCTGACTAAGAATCTTTTTTGCGTATAAATTTAGTGTATTTAAATTTACATCAACTTATGTGAAACTAATTTTTCGAATTATATTTTTTTTTCATAAAAAAGTAATTTTTATGTAAAGATGGTCCTCTTTAGAGGACCTTCAAAATGCTTTTAATTTTAAAATTTTAATATCTCAAAAAATTGCAAACTTTAATATGAGATCATAAGTAGTTTTAAGAAAAACTATTTTGAAGCGTTTGGCATAACAAGAGATAACTATTTTTAAAGCAAAATCTAAGAAATCTAAGAAATTGCGAAGCTGAGTCCAACGTAAAAAAATTACATAAGTTTTCTCTTTTCATCTGATTTATTTGATCTACTTAGTAGATAGAAGAAAGACATTAGGTTCTTATGTTCAAGTTATGCATAAAAAGAAAAAGGATTTTTACATTCAACAATAACAGAATAATCTGAAATATATTGTATAATTTAATAAACATTGGTTAAATAAAAAGAATATAATTTCATTTTTACAAAATAGTTCAGCCTTCTCATATTCCTGCTGCAGAAAGTATCAAAAGAATGCAAGAATAAAGAAAAAAAATGGAAAATGTTATAACCGATCAAGATCGACTCTTAAATACCCTAAATCATTTTACCTAATTTAGTTAAGCATACTGTAAATCAAGAAGGTAAATTAATGCAATAAATGTTTATAGTTTTTAAGTGTTTTAAAAGGGTTCACCTTTTAGGAGGCAATTCAAAAAAATGAACCAATCTGAAATAAATAAAATACAACAATTTGGTATGCCAAATAATCACTGTACACTGATGTTCATTAAAAAATACTTAAAAGTGCAAACTTTTTTGTAGAAAAAAAATTGGCTTTGTCAAAATAAAGCGGTCCGTTGGAATTGGCCGCTACTAATTTAATCTTCACCATTTTTACTTATTTTAGTACTCATATTTGGTGTGAAAAATATGACCATTAAAATTCTACTAAATATAAAGTTGATTTATGATAACTTTATTTCAAACTTAGTTTTATTTAAATCCTGGAAAGTTACAAACTTTTGTATTAACTGATAATGCCACAAGTACCTAAGTAATGTGGGATATAAAAATGACAAACACTTGAATTCGTTAATGTAATATTTGTTTAAGTTGAAAATAATACAAGTAAAGAAATTTAGTATAATTTTGATACGAATTTTTATTATTTTCTTATGAAATTCAAAATATTCAAAAGGTTAATGTTTTTCTTGTAGAAATTTACTCATACTTAGAAAGCAATGTCTTCAGAATGAAGACCTGTACTTACATTTTATATTAAAAGCAATAAATATGGCATTCTTAGACAATTGCCTATAAAATTATAATTTTCGATGTTGACCAATATGTCGAAACTTTACTTAAATATGATCATTTGTACAACTTACATGTTTAATCTCTAATCGAATACTTGTAGTCGTACTTTTTACTCTATAAAAAATTTTGGCGCATTTTATGAAAATTCAGAATCTAGTCCAATTTAATTTAAGTAGATTCTTAAAAATAAACTCAAACTTCAAACCTGTATTTGGCTTTGGTTTTCAATACAGATTTTTGGATTTCTATACCCCAAACCAATTGTGTTACCAGAGTGTTACGTTCAGATCTTTGTAATAACCAGAAGCAGTTGATATAGACTCACTTTTTGTTCTACTAATCGACTTAGAATACCTTACTAATTCATTTTAAGCTTGTTTGTCCGTCTGTATACTATTTTACTATTATTATGGAAAAATTATATTTTCAATAGATCAGTTTTCTCATTTTTCATTTTGTGCTATTTTTTCCATCTTTCTATTCCTGTAAAATATTTGATACAAAACTCAATTATCAGATATGTTTTATGAATCTAAATTTCAAGTGTATATTCGGACAATATATTAGATTAGTTACATGTGTGTCTGAGGAAGATTATCTTGTTCGACAAAGTCTATTAATCCAATCTAGTTTATTGTCTGTTTTATAGTCTGTAATACGTTTTTACCAAAAGAATTATTATTAGTTGAAGCAGAACAAATAAGTTTCTGGTAAGATTTTGCAAGACAATAATTATAATGTAAACAGATTTATAATCAAGGAAATAAAAAGAAAATAAACAAAATAAAAAATAAAAGTAGTTGTGACTTTGTCAATTTGCCCTAAAGTAGGCAACATAATGTTATAACATAAAATTTACATTTCAATAGATATTTGTGCTTATTCAACCATTATCAGGCAATTGCTAGGATTTCTATACCAGCAGAAAAATTTTTTCTAATATATTCTCACCCAAAAAAAATCGGAGGGTATATTAAGTTTGTTAAATCATTGCTAAAATTCATTTAAATTAAATTCTTTATTGATTAAAAATTATTAAATCTCCTTTTGAGCTCAATTATTAAATTCGAAAAAGCTCGTATTCTTCTTAAAGACGGCTGGAGTCTTAATGCCATAAAATTGAAATGGCTGTGAGACTGGGAATGGGATAGGTCTCCTCATTTAACCACTGAAATTTCGGTTACAGTACTGCAAATTGATAGCAAAGACATTTGAAATATCGTGTATACTAATCATAATATGGGACGCGGTAGATGGGCGTGGACTATACAAATAAGATAAAAATTCATTTCACTAAATTATTATGTGTCAATATCTATGTAAAAATTTTTTTTATTTTTTATTTGTTGCCCATATTTTTTGTTCTTTTGTCCTTGTGAGACAGTGGCATAGCACTGTCCTAGTGGTCGTAGCTGTACATTTCTCAAACATTTACTTATTTCTTTAAATATTTTTGTTTGCACCATATTTTTACTTATTTCTTTTGTAATTATGGTAATAGCTGCTGGAAAATATTTATGGTTATGGGCAGATGTACTTATAAAATAATAAACTTAAGAAAATAAGTAGAAGTTTGAAATGCAAAATAGCTCCCAAATAGACTCTAAATTTACTCATTGGAAACTTGGAAAAATTTCAGCATTATATCCTTCTGGATGATTCTTTTTGAGTGCAATCCAAGTTAAATCTCAGATAAGACTGAATACTTAATTATACGTATTTAAATCTAGTCAATTTTGTTTATATTTGAGAGAAGAGGAAAGTAATTTGGATACTGCTGGGTATGGTCTTGGGTCCCTTTATGAAGTGAGCAAGGCTTTACAACAAACAATATAATTCCTTACGTCTTTTGGACTGATATAAATTTTGATCTTAAAAAGTTAAACTTTTAAATTAAAGTTAAATTGATTCGCTTGTGCTAAAAATTAAGGGGCAATTTTTTTCCATTTTTTTTTACTAAATTTGGAGTAAAGTTTAGAAAAATGTTCCTTACATGAAAATTAATTCAATGGTAAAAAAATTCGGGACAAGATAATGCTATGACAAACTAAGTTTTTATATTAACGATCTCTACACGGTGTGAGTGATGAAGAAGGGGGGGGGGGGGGAGGGGAAGTGGAATTTTAAGAGTACGTAAGTAATTTTTACGCACAATCAATTACTAATAATTTTTCATTATTATTATTATTATTTATTTGATATTCTTGCTTTTGTAATAATAAATATTATTATTCTTTGCATTCGATTATTTTGATATATAGAATGTCATTTGGTTGGTATCGTGCCGAGGTAATTGGCGCTTTAGCTTCAGTTGTAACTATTTGGTTTATAACAGCTATTTTGGTGTGGTTAGCTATTGAACGTGTCATAAATCAAGATTTTGAAGTTGATGCCAAAATCATGTTAATCACTTCCGGTCTAGCGATAATAATTAATGTTATGTAAGTATTTCCTACATTTTGAATCTCTAACAATGAAAATCATAATAATAATAACAATAATTACTGTGTGTGTGTGTATGTGTGTGTGTGTGTGCGGTTGTCATAGTAAAAGTAGATTATGAACAATAAAGTTCATTGAAATAGGAGAAGTGTGTTAAAAAAAAAGATTTTAGTTTAATGAAAGATTTAGCCTAAATATGACTCAACAAAATATTTTTCATAATATAAATAATTTGCTTTGAAATTTTAGTCACGCTACCTACCAACTTAAGTTTGAAGGATTATTCAATTTATCAATTCTTTTGTAATATTCTAAAAAAAATTTTGCAGACCAATTTAATAATTGTTTACATCTGCATGGTTCTAACTCTGGCTTTCTGTTATAGAAATATTTCTCTTTGCAATTATTTCGATTTCTACATGAAATTCTCGTATGCAGACTTGCATTAGTTGAATGTAATCATCCAGTCCTACTAAAAAATTTTTAATAATAGAACTGAAAATATTTTAATTTTGATATTTATTTTCAAAATCATTTATAAGTTTTACTGACAAATACCTCAAAGTCCATGCAGGACATTATTTTGAATTGCTATTGTGTAGTGGTTTTATAAAATTGTTCTCAGCCAAAAAGTATGCTCCCTTACATTTAGTTTAATAATTGTGCATTTTGTGTTTTCAGTTTTATTTATATTTTTGTTTTTTTGGATACTTTGAATAATTTTTAGAATTTCTTTTTTATATTGGTTGTAGATTTATCTCAACAAAAAACTATCGACTCAATGTCGGTCGTTAGTGCCGTAGTTTGAGATATCATAATTTCTTCTTGTTTCATGTAATCTCTCTCTATCTCTATCTTTTTAACTTGCTTGCGCTGCTTCCACTGTTTCTGTGGAATTTAGTTTTTGCATTTCACTTCTATAAATGTTTTGTTCTTAATTCTGCAATGATGATTCCTCTTTAGCTTTTTAGGAAATGGATATTTTTACTCTGCTAAAGTTTAGTCGAATTAGATTGAAGTTTTCTTGTATTAAACGATTTTAGAAAAAAGATTTTTTTTTGAAAATTTACATAAACTTTTCTGTTTGAATATTGCTCAAGACACAATCGTCTTTTGAAAGAAAGTTCCTAAACTTTAACAAAAATGAGTGTAAAATTAGTTATTATTTGATCTATAAAATTTTTTATATAAAATTTAGATGAAAATATAATTTTCATTATTTGCACATCATTTTACAGATCATCAAAAACTTAGCGAAAATATTTCTTATTAAATAAAACAATTGGAAATATTTTACTTGGCTGCCCCGGATTATTATACAGCATATAATCAAGCCGCATATTTTTTGCGATTAAAATTTCAAATACAAAATAGTCATTTTTGGAAATTACAAAAAATGGACTCATTTGTATTAAATTTTGCCCCATTTTTAGTATATCTAAATTATCGTTATGCGTCAAGAGCTAACCAAATTGTTAAGTCCTTTTCACACAAAATTTATCCGAAACAAAGATGAGAGTTATTGCAAAAATGCTAACCATTTTCAGTAGAGTTCGTCTCCGAGTCAAATTTCAAATATCTTTCAAATATGCAAAAAGATGCCGATCTGGCCAGCTAAGTACGAATTTATTTGGCCAGACAACAGACAGTTGGACGAACTTAAAAAGAATCATAAAATGATTGTGAGATAATCGGCCCATTGAAAAGATGTGTCCACCTCAAATTCTCTGGGATGTTACAAACATTTGTAAGACGTTAGTAGACGGTCTCAAAGGTCTATATTTTCATTATTTGAGTAGACACTTTTTTCATAAGCATATATATATTTTTATATATATCTATATAATTGTTGATTGTTTAAATATTTGGGAAATTTTTTTGTCATATAATAATAAAATTTTGAAAATGCTTCATATACTTCCTTGCCTTGGATATATTTCCATTGTGCCTTTATTGTATTTAAGTTTTTCCGGTTTATTTTATTTTTCACTTTTTCAAATTCATCTTTGTCCTTTGTCTCTACTGTTGACTTTGTTAGGACATTTCTATTTACTATTATTTTTTTCTTTTTCCTTTTTTTTTCTTTTTATTATAAACTATTCACTGAGATAAGTATTGTTTTGTTTGATAAATGCTAGACATGTACTGAGTACATCTCTATCTATTCATGCCGTGTTGGTAGAGTTTGAGTTCAATATTTAGCAAACGCTGGCAAAAATAATATTCTGAATTATTTTAGTTGTCACTTTTTAAATTATTTGTTGAACGTGTTTCGCATTTTTCTCTCTTTTTATGAACAATTTAAAATTTATTTTCGTCTTCACTATCTTCAAGTGCAATAATTCCTTTAAAGAAAGTTTCTGCTACCAATAAATTTAATGTCTTAAGATGATTTCAAAAGGAAATTGAAAAATGTGATTTTGAATGAAATATATTTCATAAAACAGAGATGAATCAATCATTTATTGAAAGTGTTATAAATATATTAAAAAAGCCTGAGTACCTAAAAAGGTTTAATATATATTTGTACTGTGAAACATTTAATTAATGTTTTACAAGCTGCTGTAATGCTTTAATTGTAAAATTCTTTGCTAAGCTCGGTACCCATAGATCCTTAAGGAACTGGTATAAAAGTTCTTATTGTATTTTGTATATAAAACTTACTTTTTATTAAAGAGCAAAGTTTTAGTGAAAACTTTAAGCCAAAGCCCTTCACTTATTCATTCAGGGAAGAGCAAGGCACCATGCAAAAGTGAGTAAACAATAAATCTCTTGGGCATTAAACCTAAACACAAAATTAAATACCCTAAAATAAGTAACATGCGTTGTACTAAAAGCAGTGACACATTTGTTACATGATTCTACTTTCACTTAAGGGAGTGCTTCTCCAAGCTTGGTTGCCTCTGCATGTATATAGAAATACTCAAAAATAGTCATTGGACTCTAAGAAATGCCATCTGTTTAAAGTTAAAGAAACATTCCATCATGTTTGTTACAATCTGTTAGAACTGTTGTGATATTTTCATTTGATATGTAGGAGACTTGCTTTTTCGATTATTAAATCGTTATTGTTTCTTATACTTTAAAATCTAATTTAATAAATTCTGAATTTTTATTGTCGATTTACTGTTGGCATAATATTTCTTTGTTATATTTTATTTTAATAATGCATAAAGAAAATACTTTTTAGCCTTTGACCAATAAAATTATAAAACGTTATGTTCTCTCAAGTGAGCCCAAATGTTGTACAAAGTGAGCAACTTATGTCAATCATCAAATGCAACTATGTTACACTCTACGCGCAAAATTTATGAGGCGTTACAAAAAAATAATGTTCGATTAATACAGCATCGTGTCTTGAGACCTATTGCGTTTTAAGGAGTCCAAAACACTTTCAGTAAGTTTTAAAATCTTTTTATTAAAGTTTTATGGAAAGAAGACCCACGATAATACTCCCAATAGAGAGCTTATTTCAGTTATTGATCGATTAGGTATCTATTTGAAGAACTCAAGAGTGGTCATCAATTTTGGTTGAGATATATTTTAGATACAAAATTAGCAGCTTTTTGTGCACTTTAATATGAAATTTTGTTGTACGACGGTCTGAAAATTCCCCTTATTTTGGAGGATAATATTAGAACATTAGAACGAACTTAATTTAATGAAATTAACATTTCATTCGGACCCAAATTTGTTTACGCCTCTTACATTTACTACGAAAACTATACCGTACATCAGAAGTTAGTGGACGTGAGTCCCCAAAGAGAGTGTATCGCTCAAAATTGGACGCCAATAATTTTAACTATTTAAATATAAAAACAAATTAAAATTTTGTAGTAAAATTTTCTAAAGAGAAAATTCGTCATTTCTGTTGCACCAGGCGGTCGCAATTTCCGAAAAGATTGGAAAAGGCCGTCATAGATTAAAGCAACTCAAAGCGACTTCTAAAAATTATAATTCTCGATTGCATAAAATGATTAAATAATTTTTCATATATCTTCGTCATATTACAAAAATTTTTAAGGAATGAACGTGGAAGTCGTCTGTAAAAAAATGGACCCTTTTAGAGGATTTTGTTAGCGAATTTTTGAGAAAATTTTCGTAGAGCGCTATTAAACCCATGAAACGGACAGTCAAGGCTATCCATCACCATACGTATAGTAGCGCTCATATGCACACACACACACAGACACACACACACACACATTTTTAGAGTACATACATAATTTATTTGTGCAACATATTTAAGAGTCCTTATATCCAGCACACACACATACACACAAACTGGCGTACAAACAAACCAACCAATACACAAAAAAATCCTAACAAGCGCATGCAGTATTATTATTTACGCTCCACATAAATATTTCCGCGTCACATGATTTACTTATTGTTTTTACTACATTTTCCTTTGTTTCGTTTGTTTTCGTTGTTTCGTTTGTTTACTTTGTTTACTTTGATTGTTGGGTTTTTTTGCTTTTTTTCATTGTTTGTTCTCTCTTTGTTCCCTGTTTGGTTTGTTTCTATCAAAGAAAAAGATATAAAGGCCTAAGTGTATGTAAAAGCATAAGATGTTTGTGTGGCATGTCCATAAGCAAATAAGTAAAAAAACGACAAAGCCGTTTTAAGCCTCTTGAAGCATTTCACATAAACCAATAAGCAAACATGCACATACACACATGAGGATCATAGAAATTATACAAAAAAAAAAAATAATAATAATAAAAATATTAAAAGAAGTAAGAAAATTAAATTCGGTTGGGGTCAAATATTCAAAACCACCCACCACACAAACACCGTAACACTCTCATACGGAGACCGTTTCTAATTTGGAGTAATAAAGAGAAAACGTACACATAAAAGAATGAAAATTTGGTATTGTATAATATTTCGTAGGTACGGCTGAATTGTACAATTTTTGGACAGACATTCTAGACTAATAGCTTCCCCACTTGTGCAAGATTTCAACGTTCTATTTCTTGCAGTTTCTTACATGCTAAACACAAAAGTTTACTTAAAAAACTGAAGTATTATTAGTTTATGTTAAATTATGGGCGTGTCTTTCCACCGATAACATTTCATTATTACTACCAATATGCATGATATAACTTTTTCAATGATTCTGGCAAATTTGAGCTCAATAATTGCAAATTTTATAACTAGCAGAATGTTTCGACACACAGATGGACAGACGGACGGACTTGTCTACATCGTTTCAGAATTTGATGCTGACCAAGAATATATTAAAATGTATACGGTCTCCAATGCTTATTTTTAGGTGCCACAAACCTAATGGCCAAGTGAGTATACCCCAAACAACCAAAAAGAAATATTATGAAAAATAATGTTAAAAAAATCCACAATCTATTAAAAATGACGATAATATTTATAAAGGTAAATGTAAAATAAAAGAAAGTGGCAGTAATGTAATGTAAAGTTGAGAGTGTGTATGTGTATACATAGGCAATGAGTTATTGAATGATAGAATGAGATAGCAAGAGAAAAAGAGATAAGATAATGAGAGCGGGAAAAAGAGAGGGCGATTGAAACAAAGTAAGAAGGATTGAATGTAAAAGATAAAAAGAAATTAGAAACGGATATGGTAGAGAGAGAGAGAGAGAGAGATAGAAAAAAAGATAGAAAGAGAGAGGTTTTAGTTTTTCTAGTCAACGGAGTCCCACACTGTATGCAAACATGATTTATATAATAAAGAAAAAAGCGACAAAGGATACGCCTGGACGAGTGAGCGAAGTTAAAATACGAATATTAAAGTTGAAGCAATAACAACAACAACTACCACAATAAAGGCAAGCAATAATATAAAACGTTGTTTTAATTTCTTCTATTGTTTTTATATCCTCTATTTATTACATACAAATATACGTAAGCACAAATATAAAAATGTATGTAAACAAAACAAACGTAGATACGAGTAAATGTACGCAACGTTTCAAGTTTATTGTTTATTTTTTTTTTGGTTTGTTTGTTTGTTTGTTTGTTACACTTTTTTGGGGTTCTTGCATTTTTGTTTGTTGCTATTTTATGTACTTAATGTGGCCTTTATTTATTATCCCATTTTTGTTAATAAGAATTTTCCCGTCTACTTATTGTAGATTCTTGTTATCCAGACCAAACAATTTTTTCTATAATAAAATAATATTTATTTCTATGTTTTTCTTTTCGCTACTCTTCTGGCATATATTAACAAAATGTTGAAAGAGTCAGTAAAACTAATAACAATTACACTAATAGCGTCATTAAACATAAATTATATGTTCAATTGCTTTTTCTCTTCTCCTTTCTGGTTATATTTTTAGTTGATATTTATGATGGCAATTTTTGTAAAATTGTAATTTCATTGTTACTTAACTGGGTAATTGAGAATTTGCAAAGTATAGTTATAATGTGAGAAGAGTCCTTCTAAATTCACTCATTCTCTTAAAAACTCATTAGATTAATTACACTCAGAGAGTTGCTCACTTCTTTCGCGAAGTTAACAAATTTCTCATTTACTTTTTTACTCGTGTTTACTCATTAATTAATTAGTTTTTTTTCAACTCACTTTTGTACTCATTTTGTGAATCAGTTTTTACCTATTTTTATACACATCCATTCACTCGTGATCTTACTCGTTTTTTAATTTCGTTCATATGAGCAGTTCTCCATTTACTTAATATCTCCTTCAGTCATTTATCCATTCAATTAATTATGTATTCATTAACTTATTCAATCCATTAATTATTCACACAAAGTGTAATTAACTTAATTAAAATCCTCACTTACTCAATAAGCTACTTAATGATTCACTGGGCGAATAACTCACTCAATAAAATATATACTCGCTAAATCATTTACTTTTTTTTTTACATTTTACATGAAATTTATCATTGTAATTTACACAGGAAATTTAACATGTTCTTTCAGCATAACTTGTTAAAAGGAGGCATTTGACAGGAGGTTGCCTTTCCAAAAAATTGAAAAATCTCATCAATTCATTTCTTTATTTACTCAATTTCTTAGATAATTAGTCACTAATAACTTATTCATTAACTCGCTCAAAAAAATCTACACTAATTTCCTAACCCACTAACTCGCTGTTGCAATAATTAACTCCATTTCTTGACTTGTACAATTTTCAAATCTTTAAACGCCCTTAGACAATGCAAAACTTTTGTAATATGTTGGATTCCTTTGTTGGAAGGCCATAGAATGTCGTAATAAGAAATGAAACAATTCGAGTTATATAAAAGAGATGCAGCCGGCTACAAGATAATAATAAAGTAACTAGAAACTAGATATAAGAAAAACGAAAAGTTAAAGGTGAAAAGTGCGCAAAAAGAAAAAATAATAATAAAGGAAAGTAGAAAATTTTATACAAGCACTTTTGTATATAAAAATGATGTGTGATTTAAACTTTTTCATATACTTTTTGTCCTAAATGTATGTGTACGTGTTTGTGTTTGTATTTTGAATTTTATTTATTTTGAATTTACACTTTTTCTCTATTTTGGTTTGTGTTGTTGTCCTTTGTTGCTACTTCTTAGTAGCTTGTCATTATTACACCCCAAATGACATTTAGAAACGTGTGTGTACGTTTGTAATTAACGCACATTAATTGACATTCATTCATGCATGATGGATTCGCTATTGTTTTCTATCTGCTTGCCTGATGCCTTTTTCAAGCTCCAAGATTATAAAATTCTATGAATAATTTAAGCGTTACAAGTTTTGAGATATTTTGATAAAATTTGTTAGTTGGGCAATATGTTGGACCAAGGAAACTTTTCTAAAATGTACACTAATGAATTTTTCGTAAGAACCTTCATCATATAAAGGCATTACTTTTTAGAAATCATTTTGTCAAATTTTTCAGGAGGCTCCTTATTGATATTAAACACCAAGTAGAATTTTTTTCAAACTCTACAACAAATAGATCAAATTTTTGAAAATTTTTCCTATTCTGTTTGTTAATTTTTTGTTTAACTGGGATATTTTTAAATCGCCTCTAAACGTTTGTAAAAATTTATCTAAATAATTTGCGCTACAGATTATTCTAAGGTTATATGGTTTTAATACCCACAAATAAATTTTTTATTATAATGATTGACTTAGAATTAAAACTTTCCGACCTTCTAAGGTCTGTCATTGTAAATTTCATACCAAAGTATACATCGCGATTTTGTAAATATTTTAATGAAATATATTACGTAGCCAAATTTCACCTTAAAGGTAAATATTATTCAAAATGGTTAAAATGGAATTCAACATTACAATATTTTGCCGAAAAATTTGCACGCATTAAATATGTGTAAAATTTTTTGCTTTAAAACGGTCGATTTTTTGTACTCCTCCTCATGGAATTCAATTTAATTTAAATTTCTTAACTTACTACTTAACTTATTAATTAAGTTCTTCGTTTTTTAAGCACATTAAATCAAACTGGTCTGGAGTACTTAGAGAATGGGGCCCATAGACCATGCTCTTCCTATTTCCTACTATTCTGATTATTATGTTTGTAAATTTCATGTACTTGATGGCAACAAGAATGATCACATTCGTGTTTTTTGAATTGTGGAAATTTAATATTAATTCCAATTATTAAAGGAAAATCGTTATAATATAAAAGATGCAAGCATCCAGAGATGAATCTCAATAAAACAAAGAATTAAAAGAAAATGGATAGATAGGTAGTGGAGACGAGAAACAGGGAGAACAGGAAGTAGGAGAAATTTTTTTTTAAGTTGTGTCATGCTGATTTCGAAAACTTTTGTCTAACAATTACAAAAAAGTATCAACTATTTCACATAAATATGTAAGTTAAAATTTAGTTACAACTGCAACAACAACAATAACTGCCATAAATTATTATTTATAATTTGTACAAATATAAGACGCCTTCGACATTGACAAAATGTGTTGAAAAGAAAAAATTGTTACATGCGCTATCGCTGTAAAAATTGCATGTAAAAATATCTGTGCGTGCCGTATTTTTTATTCGTTGGTCTATTATAATGTTTATTATGCTTAACACAATTGTTGTTACCGTTATTATGATTATTATTATTACTATTACTCATTTACCGTTTTATAAAATTTTCTTAAGTTTGTTTTTTTACCGTTTTATTTATAGATTTTTTGCTTTTAATTTTGCTTCGAAACTATTTGCAGATTGTAGACGAATGTTTCTCAATCATTAAATTTAAATGTTATTGATATTTTAGATAATAACAATAGAAACCCATAAACCAGCTGCACTTATCTGATATAATTTGATCAACCTATTAAATATTTTTGCTTATTTAAGCTGCTTCTGAACGTTCTGAACGTTCTGAATATTAATATTTATTTAACAATGTGATCAAAAAGTGTTCAGAAAATTATCTAGAAAATGTTTATTCCATATTAAGATAATATTTGAATTTTTCGGCTTTATTACTATTCTCGACTGCTTTTACGGTCGCCATAAATTTTTTTTATGATAAAATTACAATGAATAGTGACCGGATAACTTTTTCTTTGAATTTCTCTACTCAGCCGATTCAATGAGTTCAAAAAATATACTCATGAGCGTCTTAAAATACACATATCACAATCTTTACTTTCAGCGGCTGCCATTTTTTTAATTCCATTCTGCCTGGGCGATATCTTTGCGTCATAGGAACTTATAAGTGACATATCATTGCTCATTAAATTTTAAAATGTGTAATCTGAAAGTTGGTAGTACGTAAAAATCATTTGGGTCTGTCAACAATTTTGCCATAAATATACACGAATATTTGTTGACCAGTAGAGACATGTAAAAAGATTACATAGGCATTTTAGATTCTCAAGATTTTTTATAAACAAAAAATAGAAAGATGTAAAAAAGTTGTAATGGCTTTTATGGAGAAATCGTCGAAATTAAAAATGATGGATTATTTTCCATCATTTTTAATTTTTATTGCAGCAAACATCGAAATAATTTCTAAAGCAGCTCATTTAATTTTTTTTTGGATTTTCATTTCAGTGCATTCATTTTATTGAACTGAAATTTTTATAGAACAGTAAATAGAATGATTCAATGCTGCATTGTTGTAACTAATGACATACTACAAAAAAAGTTTTACCTGCAGATGTTTGTATGCATATCTAAAGGCAAAGTAACTAACTTCTTTTGTATAGCATACTTTTGAGCTTAAATTAAAATTATATGAAATGCAAGGCGTTTAAAATGTTATTGCCTTTTTTGCTGATTTTTTTTTTCATGCGCATTTCTATGCTATGTCGGTTTTCGGTACAAGAATTGTAAGAATGTACCTTGAGTTGATATAAAGCAACATTTTATCATATCGTTATATAAATCGACATAATTCTGTCGTTACAACCACTCTAGATCAGTGTGGTCGGAGCATGTTTATGAGAGCAAAGTGCAGAGCTTAAAAAAATTTTGTCAAATATTGTTTCGTGCCTTTCTTGTACAACGCATTCTGTACAAAATGGTTGCTTCTGAAAAAAAATTCTAATATGAAAATTTCCAATGAAAGGCCCCGCCATTCTAAGTAATTTGTTTTTAACCATTATCTACCTTAATAAGACACGCCCATAATATTAATAAAATGTCAAATGAAAAACTAAAAGACAAAAGGGCTATTCTTTGCTGACAGTGAAGCGAGAATATACTTAAGAAATCTTTGCCTTGGGGTATTTAATAATCCATTCTAAAGGATTGTTATGCTTTATTTATTTTAAAATATTTGTGTGGAGCAGAGTAGATTTCATTTAATTGCATGAGCAATTAATTATCACAAATAGTTTAATGTGCCAACTTTTTCTCGTAATATATCTTTTGTCTTACAAATGTTAATAAACATTGCTATTAAAACTTATTTGCTTACTTGCTTGCCTTTAATGACGTTATAGGCATTGAGCAAGTTGAGGTTTGTTACAGAGAATGGTATAAAGTTGTCACATGTGGAAATGTTTACACGTATCATCTAGGGGTGTTCGCATGCTTGCCTAAGTTGCTTAAAAGTTTATTTAAAAGGAGAGAGGGATACAGAGAGAGAGAGAGAGAAATAAAAGGAAAACGGGGAAACTTGAATTGATGTTCAGGTTTTTAACTAATATATATTAATGATATTGTCAATTAAAGCTCGGCCGACAACAGATAATGCTAAATGTTGATATACATGCTTGTATATTTTTGTATCCACCTAAACAATTCTTCATATAACATTGTTGGTATTTGTAAGTATTTCATGTAATCACTGTAACATTTTTAGTTTTTATGGTTGTTTTTAGTGTTAGTATTATAATTCTAATTGTTATGATATGACACTAATGAGCATGTTAAGCTATAAAATTTAAAGAATACAAAATAATTTGTGTTACGGTGTATGATGACGCCATGTGGACAACTCAACTGCCTCCATTTATGTTTACGTTAAACTGAAATCGCTACATTGCACGCATTTTATAAAATGACTGAATGCAATACGATGCCGAAAAGAAACGTGACGGTAAAGACGTTTAAATAAACGATAGATGAAAATCAGCAACAACCATCAGAATCTTCAAAATGCTTAGTGTAGAAAAATTATGAAATATTCTACACTTAATAAAGATCAGAGTTTTTGATATAAATTGGACAATTCATTTTTTTTAAATATAAAATTTGTATAATGACCTTCTTTAGCTAAGGGACAATAGAAAGGATGGGAGTAAGGTATAAGTTATTGTTATAAGAATTTTTATCAGCACTTGTCTTTAAAAGTCTTTATTATTCACTAGAGAAAACAAAGAAGAGATTTATTTCAGAATTGATTCGATATTTTTAAGATTCTTCTCCGATATCAAGTTAAGACTTGTATTTTCAACGTCAAGAGGCATATAAATAGACAAACGTTTTGGAGGGTTACACAATTTTTGTGTTTTTGAATCGGAAGTATACCACATTATATAAGTCTTTCCTCTCATAAATTGTTCAGTGGCCATTTAGGCAGGTAAATGATTATAACTTTATAGTTCAATGATAAGATTTTTATAGGTTGTTTAGGCTTCGCTGCTCTTTCACTGCTTTCGCTGCTTTTCTCTCAATTTGAAGTCATGGTATATCTAAACTACATATTTAAAATTTTTTGAATGTTTTTAAATCGGAAGTGCATATCCTAAGGCCTATATAGCACTTAGGCCTACTCAGCAATTGATGGCCAGATCTCAGAACATTCACATTTTTATAGCTCGATGTTAATTTCATACTTTGTGTTTTTCGAATTGCTGATTTAAATTTTAAGTTCTCTCTATTCATATTTGAAATCTTTTCTAAAATTGTTAAAAATCCGCCTTAAATATAGAAATCTTAATTAAATTTGTAATATTACAATACATTTGTACTTTCTTTGTCTACTTGAATCCTAAGTCTTCTTAAATAGTTACAAACCTTTGGATATTTTTAATATGAAGTGTAGCATGAATAGCAAAAATGTGCTTCTTTTGTAGCGATATGTTGCAGATTATAAATGTAGTTACGCATGCCACAAATATATTTAATATTGCTTTGGCCTCTATTATGGGGAATTTTCTGATCGATATCAGTACGAACTAAACGCTTATTATTGTTGGCTTTTCAAATGACGTGAATTGTTATTAGTGATACCACAATACGCATTTTATATATGTGCTTTCGCCATTACTTGCTTTTTTTTAAAATTATTTTCATTTTTTTCTTTTCTACTGAGGCTGTTTATGAGTTAATATTTATGTGGAAGGGGGGGGGGGGGGGGGGAGATGGCAAGAGTTAGATAATAAATACGAGCAACTTTGTGAGCAATTTCAATGTGAGGAAGAATGAATTTGATAACAACAATAACGATAATAGCAATAACAGTAACAACAACAATGTGAAAATTTATCGTTTTTGAAAGACCACGAATGTTAGATTGGTTTCTGATGGTCCAGAGGATTTTTTTGCTGGAGTATTGCAGTATTGAAGTATTGAAAAAAAAAAGAAAAGAGCCAACAAGTCTTCCAATAATAATAATAACAGTAAAAATAATGCCAATACTGTCATAAATGGCCAATATGAATAAAATTCAATGCAATGATAACACAATAATAAACGAAATATTATTAAAATGTTAAAGATAGAAAGATATATGTATATAAGTGAAAGAAAGAGATATGTATATAAGTGAAGTATATTTGAGTTGATAATATTAAATATTTGCTTAACTTGTTATACCATAATATTTTCCGCATATGAATGAATGTTCATATGTTTCCTATTTAGAAATTGATTTTTCTTGCAATAACTTTTTATATAGCAAATACTTTTTTTTTATTTTCTTTAACCAATTTCCTTGTTAGTTTTTTCTTTTTTTTATGTTTTATTTGACATTTAACGTATGCCTCCCTAACCCCAACTCAACATGTACCACTGCAAACCACCATCACATACCAATATTACAATATTACAATAAAACAAAACAAAACTCTTTGAAATAGTTGAAGTTATCGCTTAATAAGATTAATGGCTAGTTTTCTATTGAGATACATATTTGTATATGTAAAATTGTCTTTATATATGTAGTGTGTATGTGTGTATAAGTGTTGAACCAATTCATTAATTCAAATAATTTGTTGGTTGGTACAAAGCAAATGATTCCCGAAATACAAGGCACGATCTTTTAGGAGGCCCGCCTATAGCACAAAATCGGAAAATGCGCAAGAATTTATTTTTTTGATTTAAGTAGAAAATTTTCACATATCATATTAGCTAAGGGATCTACAAGCTACTGACAGCAGCATGGCAGATGAACTGATAAGCTTGCTTATCATAAGTTAGAGTAAGCATAAGGAAGCTACCTACTGGCGGCGACGGTGCCCCTTTCACAAGAAACTGTTTACCCAAATATTATTACACGATTTTTAAGTCAGTTCCCTCTTTCTTAACATCTTTGTGGCAAATATGAATAATAACACTCCGTCAGTGCAGTAGGCAAGTAGTTTTTTTTTTTTTACAAAGGCAAAGTTTTATAGCCTTTGGAAGCTGGTCAAACCGATTTTTGGAAGTGTATGATTTCTATATTTTTTTATGCTAAAATTCAATTCTGATACATATCAGAATTTCGTACTCTTTAATAATTAGCTTCCCAGCTATAATAATTTTTAACAAGTTCAGTACAAATTTAAGGGTTTTCAATTTAAATTGTCAAAGGCAAAAGGCATGAAAACTGAGCAATTATCTGTTTGTGATAATTTTCCGAAGAAAAATTTTTAAAAAACTTCTGTTTTGTAACATTTTTTTTTCAAATACCATTTTGATAAAACTAAAACAAAACAAAACAATTAAATCAATTGAAAATAGAAAATTTAAAAAAAATATACCCAAAAGAATCGCCTCAGAAAGTTGTTAACCTTAATTGTATGGAAAGATGTTCGTAGAATAATTTATTTCACATTTATTGACTTTCTTTACTATTTTTATACCGAATGTTCGTTCGTTTGTATTTGTGTGACAATATTTAAGAACTCACGTAACGTGACAAATGCGAAAACCGTGAAATGTATAACAAGGCAAACGTTAATGACAAATTGGCAACATTGTTCAATCTGTGATTGTTGTTTCGTTGTTGGGTTAACCAATTTTCTTTAGTTATACTCGTTTCTTTTTCTTTCGATTAGAAAAACGTGTCATCTGTTCGCATTTTGTTTTTTTTCTTAGTTTTAACTTTATTGGCTTTTAAAATCATTTAACGTAAAGCAAAGGCAAAGGCAAAGGCAAAAAAAAAAAAAACCAAAAACGACTTTAAATTTCTTATCTTGTCATTCAATGTCTTTTATTTCATATCTTCTTTTTTAAATAATGTTGCCATATTAAATTCATGATGTAGAAAATAGAAAAATTGAAAAATTCTGAAGAATATGAAAAATTTTGGAATAAAATTGGCAAATTTAAGCTTCTGAATTCTAGAAGATGATAAGGGCTTAAGCGATGGACGCGTTTTAAATTCTAAGTTTTTCAATAAATTTTATGAAACACGATACTTTTATTTTACTAAAGACCAATAAATATTTTACAGTTGTTCGAAGCGACATTTATGTAGCTTATACCATTAAGCTTCTTGTCATCATAAAATCAAGAAAGTGACTAACAAGTCATTGCATCTACTAGAAAATTTACAAAATCACAGCGTATCCTTTTTGAAGCAAATTAGAAAGATTTATGTTTGATAATGTCAAATTATCTTAGTGCATTATGCATGTCGATTTTCATTAAAGAAAATTGGAAAATTGAAAATTGAAATTTTTTTTTTGAAGTGATCTTTAGATGAAGTTCGGCCATTAAGATTATCCGATTTATTTTCGCTTCCTCTTAGAGCAAAACATCTTCACAAACAACTCTAAAAATGCCAGTTTACCAGAACGTACATCAGACGGTCAGGACAGACTGGCAAACAATTCTATATCAAAGCAGAAAGTTATTTTAAGTTGCACAAATATCGGCATAAAGAAATTTATAATTTCTTGCTGTACAGTTAATTTGATTCGGTTATGGTGACATGTTGACCGATTTATTTGACAGATATCTGGTCATGTTTATATGTTAAGAAAGTACAGATCTAAGTTTTACAAATGCTTTGACTGCAAATGCTTTGCAGGCTTGTTTCATTCTAAGTACGATTAAGCAATGATTAAAGGGCACCTTCCTATTTTGAAGAAAACTTTTACATGGAAAAATTTAAAAAGTATCAGTTAAAATGTTAATATATTAAGTGTGGCAAAAAATTTTTGGAGAAATCGATTCTTTTCATAGATTTTCTAGCATTTTTGATTAACATTAATACATATTTATACTCATTTTAGTAGGCGCAGCAGTCTAAACTCGAAATTATAATCTGAATAGAGCTTTTTTATAAAGTTTTGTACTTAAACCAGACCAGTAAGGTTTTCAGGATTTCCATTTTAAAACTATTTGCATAGATATACACATTCACATCAGTTTAAAGTTGACTAAATAAAAGTTGAACTTTGATGAAATTTCTTGCAGTGTAACAAATGTCTGCATAAACTTATAACACTTTATATATTAGAAAGCATTAATAGAAATAAAGTAGATGAGTGACAGATGCAAAGAATCAACTAAAACTTAAATCCCTTTTACTTAAAGTATGCCTTTTTCTTTAATTTCTTTTTCCTTATTTCTTTGCTTGTGCCTTTTTCAATTTCGCGATTTTTCTTACTTTTTTACTTTTGCCCTTAATTTTCTTCTGTACAACTTTTAAATCCCTCAAAAGTTATGTCATATATATAGAAATTACGTTGCAACTAACATTACATATTCCATGTAAACTTAAAAGAGGAAAAGTGAAGGAAAGTTGTGCTTAAGTTGTATAAGAAAGAAAGGACATTTGTTGTATTTACGCTTCAAGAAATTTAACAACCGCATGTAAAATTCTATAACGTTACTAACAGCGGATGCATGTTGTCTTCCATTCCCATAAATAAACATTATTTTATGGGACACATGGTACATATTGTGAAACATGAAATATGTATAATAAAAGGGCCTTGACCTTCATTGGAAGTTTAACTAAAATAAAAATAAAAAAATTAATTTTGAAAAAAAATCATCTTTTTGGTCAATATAATTTTTTTTTAAAGGGAATGTTATAATAAATTTTTTAAAATAAAGAAAATGGAAATGTAAAGGTAAAGAAGGTGAAAATTTTCCATTATTGAAATATAATATGAAATTTTTTGAAATTAATGAGTTGGAAGTTTTTAGATTGTTTTAAAAAATTCAAATTTCAAATATTATTTTATATCACGTATTCTTAAAGAAGGATAAATAAAAATTTTCATAGCGTTGAAAATGTAGTCCTGAGGTCTGAGAGTGTTCTTAATAATAATAATACACCAAGGACAGGCATTAAGGACATTAAGGTTAGATAGATACATAAATAAACTTGAAGCAGAAAAAGTTTTCAAAGTGATCTTAAATCGAACCTTTTTAGTATTTGTGTGAATCTAGCACGATCTTCGATCTCCTAACAAGTTTAAGTTACAGCTTGAACCTTAAACAAAATCTACCCCGCATTTTATAATAAACAACAATAATAATAATAACAACAACATTAACTAAGATTATTCGAAATAAAAAATAAGAAAAAAAAAGATTCCAAAAGAAAGGACAAGAAAGAAAAATTGAGAAATTTGTTAGGTGGATTTAAATGTTTTCAAGTTTTAAATAACATCTGCTGAAAAACTTAGAATAAAAAGAAATTTACTTGAAAAAAAAGAGCGACAAGAAAATGACTAAATTTTCTTTTTCGTCATTCTACATCAATTGTGGACTACTTGATAAATTAAATACTAATTTTTTCATTTTTATTTGTCTGTTTATTGTTTAAAATATTTTTCTCAAATCCCATAATTTAGCTTAATATATATTCAAATTTATGGACTAAATTAAGTAGTTTAAAATTTTAGCGATTTAAAAAAAATTGTTGTGGTATTTAGGCCTTTAGCTTGTCTATCGATGAATAAAGCTCCTTCAAGTATTATAAAACTTTCTTACATGATAGGAGAGGATTTTGGAACAGTCGAAATTTATTGACTTGTTTTTTTTCGTTTTTCCATTTTAAAGTAATTTTTTCAAGGCTCATGCTTTGCATTTCGGAAGAATTTATAAAACAATGAAATCGAAATAGAAATTTTGAAGTTTTAGAATAAATTAATTAATCTATTTTACCCAATAAGTTTTCAGCTTAAATATGAATTTTTTAGAAATATTCGTTCCTTTATTTTCGTTAGCAACTCTCGTCATCTATTTTAAAAATTTATGCAATAATTCTAAGAGCTCTCTACTTTTCCACATTGCTTTGGTAGAGCGATTTGTCTGCGCTTTCGATATAAACTTCAAAATCATATTTTGATAATTATTTTTCCATTTAAAGCAAATGTCTTTTGCTGTAGCGACTCGAAAAGTACTATATAAAATCTAAATATTGTTTTCAACGAGGTGAGGAAGTTTCTTGCCGATTTTTATTTTCTATTAATAATTTCATTATTAATAGAGCATTGTAATATTCATAGTTCGTTGCTCAAGATTATAGATAAAGAAATTGTGCACGCACTCCAAAATTCAGACCTCATAAATTTTTCAGTTGATTTTATGTCCTTTGTTAAGCTTTACCGATCGGACTCAAAGATCTAACAAAATTTTCTGTTTGATTTCAGTGAGATTTCTCTCCATCACAAAAAATCCTTTTTCAAATTATTAATCCTGAATACCTAATGAAACTGTATTCTGGAAACTAAGTATCTAAATGTTAGAAATTTCTGAAATATGCCATACGAAAATCAGTCTAAGACTTGTGATTCAACATGATGGTTTAATTTGTTGTTTTGTTGTAGTTGAAATCTGCATGCTGGAAAAAGTATAGAAAGTATTTTTATTTTAAATAATTCACGTCAATAAGTTTGATTGTCAACAATTCATATATCAAAAAATATATAAACAATTTCAATAAAAGTCGAAATAAAAACTAAAACTTTCAATAATAACAACCGACTCACATGTTTATATGGATGTGAATGTGTTGCTAGATTAGTTTGTCATTGGCCAAACAAATTAAAAACAAAGAAAAAATAAAATCAAAAAAGACAAAGAAGTAAGAAATGTATATTTAGCTGTTACCAGATTTAAAAAACTCACCATCTAATTAATGCCAAAGTTTGGGCAACTTGAATAAAACTGACAAATAATGCGCAAAAAAAGAACGTAAAACGATGAGAAGGGCATAAATTTTTACAATTTATATAATTTTAGATAAATTTATTCGATATGATGCCTCATTTATAAACAGAGATAGATAATGGTCTAAAAATTGAGGTAAAATTTTTGTCAGCAAATTTTCAGATTTTTGTAATTCAGATTCCCCAAATGAGTTGGTATAGATTCACACTTTATGATGTTGCTTTGCACAAGACATATAAGAAATGAGACCAAAAATGAGCATTAAAATTTATAAACTTTAAAAGCAAAGTTTTAATACCCATTTGTTGTATTTAGAATTGACTTGGTGGTGTCTATGGTGCCCATATCATGAGCGTTAAACATTCTCCATAAATATATTTACATGCTTTCAAAAAATTTACGTTTATTCTAGGAGATTGGACTAATATTATATCCCATGGGATTTTAGGAAGACCGTGATATTAAACAAAAATGCAAGCTTCATAAATGAGGTATATTATTGGCTTTAGATTGGTATCGTCGTGGGTACTATTTCTAGAGTAAAATTACACTTAGATGAACTAGGTGATTAGGCGCTCAGTTAATGCACTCCGTCTTGTTGCTATTTTAGAAGTAATAAATACAAAAGTTGGCATTTTCGCTTAAATAGACGAAGAGTTCCCGGGGCTGTGATTTTTTTTTTTTAGCGATTTGGCCCGTATGAACTTCTAATGTTTTTATCAAATTTACAAAGAAGTAAATGTTAATTTTATTTGTAAATATTACAAACAATTTGATAAATTGGGTATGCATCCAACCTCTAAGTGGATGGATACAATAAAACAAAATAATAAAATAAAAAAACACAAGCCTAAGAAATAAGAACTTTTATGATTGTAAGACAATAACAATGAAAATAATTAAAAAAGTTTTTTCCATGTTTAGTTCGTTTAAAGTCATAAAATGACAGTAATAAGGATAATGGGAAATATAAAAAATAAACCAAAAGATACAAGATGATAAAAAGATTTTCCAAAGAAAAAACCTTAAGTGTTAAATAGGAAACAGAACGTGAGTGTACTTTTTATTATTAAGTGTTGGACTAAAATGTGCTAAAGACTTAACACAAAATCGGTTTAGCATTAATGAGGACATGATGAAAATCTCACTACGTCTTGCAGTTTACAATTTTGTACCTTAAAAATACAAATCAATAGCAAGTTAAAGGGAAATTTCAATCAAGTTTTATACAATTTACTCTGCCATATTTTTAGCTGTATTTCTGTGAACTTAAAAAATGAAATATTGTCAGCGTATAAAGTCTTTTAGTTATATGAGCTGATAAATTTTTGTTCGTATACTTTTCTCTAGGGGAAGATTCTCCTACACCCTTTGACTTTGATAGCTCTTTTGGTCATAGCAATGCAACTAAAATTTAAAGGTATAAATTTAAAGATATGGAAGCAAGTACTTCATAAATAGTTAATGTTTGCCTTCGTCTTTTGGTAATTTAAAGAAGAAGCGGTTCCTCCACTTTACATCAGTTCGTATTTATTAAAAATTTTTTGATAATTCCTATTTATAAAATTATAGGTTTAACTAAATGTTTGAGGGGGTACGCTTTCATGGTATTCTTCAAAGTTTTTAGTTTTATACGAAGTTGAAATTTTAATCATTTATTCAATGAGAGCATTATTATTAAAATATCAGAGGCACGCGTAGCACCATGTAAAGAAATTTTTTATATAACGACTTTTAAATTATGAAAATTTCTATTTCAACATTGAATTTTCAATACAACGCAACAATAATTCGTTTTCATTTCAAGTTGAATTGAAATTTTTGCTGATTACTATGCCTGGAAATGTATTTTCAAAAATTGCACAATTCTGAAGTTTCTTATAATTGTACAATTTTTGATTACTCTACACGTTCAAGTAATATAAAATTGTTCTAAATGAAAAGTATTAATTTCTAGAAAATCTACAAATCTACAAAGTTTCATGAAATGCATAAACATTGACAAAGTGATCTCATCTAATTTAATTTTTATCTATCGGTTATATACGTACATTAAATGGAAACTCTTTGCTTCATTAAAAATACTAAATTGCATAAGTAATTTTCCGCTTTTTAAATTAAAATCTGCCTGCCAATTACATATTTATAAAATATGGCAAAAATTGTCACATGATACTGTTAGATAAATAAATAGGTTAAGCAGACACAGAGACTTGAATTCTTGAAAAAAGTCATTCTAATTCGCCTGATATAGTTAAAAATGTTTTAGGTATTATATTTAATGATTATCAGCAGTTGCATGGGTTTCCATCAATAAATTTAAAATTCTCTTTTAATAACTTTTTTTTATTCAAACAGCATAAGAAGCTTAAAAAAACATCGCCATTTTGAAAAAGATTTGAATGCGCATTCAAATATTCTAGAAAAATTTTTTCATACAAAGATATTCAGAAATCAATAAAAACTTAATAGAATTGCAATCATTCGAATCAATGCTTTATAATCCCCATTTAAGTGGAGAATAAGAAAAAAAAAGCAAATGTCATTCTTACATTTGACATATGACAGTTTAAATTAATAGAGTAAGTGTAAATGTAACGGTAAATGTATATAAGTATGCTACACCAAAACTGTCAAAAAGCTAAATAGAAATGAATAATAATAACAGTAATAACGGTAAAGGTAACTGTAACGTTAACGGGTAGAGCAATCATAAAAAAGAGAGAGAAAAACGGAAAATCTTGCGAAAACTAGAGACTAGTTAAATGGAAAAGAATAGGATTCAATATTGAAAATGCATGCAAAGAAATTGAATTGAGCATTAAAGATTATAAATAAAAAAAAAAATATATATATATATATATATATATATATATATATAGAAAAATTGAAACAAAGTTCACTTCATTCTCGCTCAATGTGATTAGTAAAGTTTAAAAGTAAATTAAAATTCAAGAAAATGCAAAATATGAATAGTTCTTTATAGAGAAAAACGTTTAAGAAATGAAAGTACCTACTTTAAATTTACCACGTAGAGTCCAAATTGATCCAAATTGATTGGCAGTTGAAAGACACCTAAAAATTTAGTTATTTACTGCATGAAAAATTTTCATATAAAAAGGCTTTATATAGATAATGGTCCTTGTAGCGAAGGGTCTCCTAATTCTGTATTATATGAAAATTTATTTATAAAGTGACAAGTTGTTTTTTAATAGAGATGTATCACATAGATTTATAAAAAAAAAACAGGCAGATTTAAGTTTCATTCTAATAGGATTATTAATTGAGCGCACTAATAAAAATCGTTCTACTCAAGCTACCCTAAACCTCAAAATTTTTATATCATAAGAATTTTTGCATCTAAACAAAAAAAAAATATTGAAAGAAATTTGATGTTAATAAAATTAGTAATTTAATAAAAATCCGATTGTAGTCAAATTATTTTGACTAATTGCAACAAAGTTACAGGTCAATAAGCGAGCATTATTTTGCAGTAACAGTTTGATATGAAGGTTTGCTATGCCTTTAGAGGTCATCACTTCTATTCTATTACAAAACTCGAGGCTACGTCTTGGTAGCAAAAGAAGTAAAAAAATTTTTTAACTTAGAATTAACTAAAGATGTGAACTTTAATTCCTCAATTATAAGAATAATTTCTTTAGCTTTAATCGTCTTAAATCATTTAAAGTTTCAATTCAAGATGTAGGATATTTTTAATGCAATTTTCACTTAAATCATTTTCATGTCATATACAAACTTGTTAGAACAAAGAGACGAAAATTGAAAAGAAGAAAATGAATACAATTACGGTATTGTTTGCTTTATATCCTTCATACATGATGGTACACATACATAAAAATACACGCACACACTTACAAAGTTATATATTAATGACATAAAATGTGTGTATGCGAATTGCTTTGGTGTAATTCGAAGACGCCAAAAAAAAAAAAAACAAAAAAAAAAAAGGAAAACAAAACTCAAGAACTATACAACTATACAAAATAGGAATAAAAAGGCGTAAAGAAAGATGAATGACCTAAAAACGGATATCAATCAAAATGTAAATTGAATTTTCTTTCTTAGATTTTTTTTTGTTTTTGTTTTTGTTTTTGTTTTATTTGCCTTACTTTTTCTCTTCTGGTTTCTATTATGATTATTTTTTCTTCTCTTCTTCTTCTTTGTTTTCTTGTCTTTTTTTTCTTTTTTTGTTTTGTCATTGTTGTCATTGTTAAATGTACATATATGTGTAGTATGGGTGTACAATTACAACATGGTCACATGCTAGGACATGGTCATAGTCATCAACATGGTGGCATTGATCATAGCGATAACACTCATACAAGGAAATGGAGAAAATGGAAAAAATCCTCAGACGAAATGAAAGCAAACAATTTAAATTTGACATTAACATCCAGTAAAGTAAATTTATCTACACAAACATCAAACAGTATGTTGTCAGAAAGTACAATATCATTTGCTTGTCCAACGCCACCCACTGAACGTATAGAAAATGGCATCGATATACAACAAGCTATATCAAAATCAAAGCTAAATGATCCAACATCAAAATGGTCATATCAAAATTCTCATACTATTCATGATATCGATGTTAATAGTAAGCATCTGGATGGTCATCGTAATCAAAGTAGGATGAATATTAATGTGCGTGCCGCATATATTCATGTATTGGGTGATGTTATCCAAAGTGTTGGTGTATTTTTGGCTGCCTTGTGCATTTATTTTAAACCAGAATGGGTTCTAGTTGATCCAATTTGTACTTTTATATTCTCAATTATCGTTCTATGTACAACATTTGCCATTATGAAGGAAGCTTTACTGGTAAGTTTCAATAACAATAAGGATGATGATGATGATGATGATGATAATAATAATTTTGAACAATATAATTTTTTTAATTGTAAAAGGTCTATAATATAAAGTCTGTAATATAAAGTGATGATATAAAATCTAATAAAGAAGAGTCCTAAGGATCGTTAACTTATTATTAAAATTACTTACGCATGTTTCGGTGTATAAATTTGTGGTCATTTCCTTAATCAGTAGTAATAGAAGAAAAATGATCTATTTTGGGAATTTTTTTTTTTTTTTTTGGAGAAATGATATTTCAATATTACAAGTTTAGTTCACAATGATCTCTTTATAAGAACCCTTCTCACATTATTAACTAGAAATTTACTTAGTTTTACCAAATGAATTATAATATGCCACTAATAAGTACGCATAATCTGGATAATTAGTATATTCTAAGTTGATGTACTTATGGTTATTTAGCGACCTTTAGTATTTGTCTCTTTTTTTTTGGATGCAAGAGTGCAAATATCCATTTGACATTCTGCAGAAATATTACAAATCTTTGCAGGTACTTTCATATTGAAAATAAGCAAAGTCTGTCATATAACACTTCTATATTGTACCTTGAACTTAAAATGTATTTAAATGAAAGTTGATAGTTTTTTATTCATTATCTGTTAAATTAAAATGTTTTTTGCATGTTTCAAACGAGATTGAGCAATATTATGGCAAGAATGCAGTAAATTGGCCACGCCTACCCAAAGTTGTAAAACATCAATATGGTATTGCATTGGTTGTCTCTTTTTCTCTTTCTCTCACACTCTATGTCCAAGCATACAATTAACTGTTCATTGTTACTCTTTCTAAGATAATTTAATGCGCTTAAGGGTATGCAATAAATTTTTTTTTAAAATAATAAAATGTTCAGATCTTAGTTGAATATAAGCGACTTTAAAAGTATTTTTGCAGTTACATATTATGCGCCCACTTCTAAGATAAAATATCCAATATTTTAAAAATGGATTTTGTACAAAGCACTAATTATCCAGATTTCGAAAAAAATTCATACTTAATCTCAGAAAGTTAAATTAAGTTAATAGTTTATTGCAAAGGTGAAATAAATTTTCGATTTAACATGCTTCCTCGTATAAAATAAAATCCATCAAGTCCAGGAGTAAAAGTTTCATTTACTACAAAAGTATACTAATGTCTTTAATGCAATATTTCACTATTGAAATATACAGCACATGACTTGCACTTTCATGTAAATCTTATCATTTTGTGTTATATTGCACTCGCTGCTTTACGCAACTTTATTTCTTAGTTTATTTGAAAATGTCTTCAAATCTAATATATATAGTTTATAATAAAAGTACATTTGCATAATATTTACCTTACACAAAGTACACAATAGCATTCATCATATTAATAAAAGATTCATGAGGTATATGAAATGTAGTGAATGACATTTTTGCAAATGCATCTTTCTTATACAAACTTTTTATTTGATGATTTTATATTAATAATGATGATAATATTAATAATAAAAAAAATAAAGGGAAATTTTGTATATAAAAAATATTTTATCCATGTTTGATTATTCTGTTAACAGTTGAGATTCTTTTGCATATAAAAAAATCTTTTCAATGCACATTTTAACGTATCATGTACACGCAAATAGTAGTGATATGTATTATATAAAGAGTATTAATATAAATAGGTATGCTTGTGTATGTTATTATAAAAATGTATATTTTTCTAAGCAGTTCATTTATATAAATTTAAATAAATGTGAATTGGGCATAAGTGATTTTTTTTTTCAAGTTATTTTCACTTTACTATTACACACTTCCATTACAAAATATCAGTCTTACAATATTCCAAACATTCCATAATGTTTATTCATTCATTCAACCATTCATTCATTATTACTACTTTACTTATAGTTCAACATATAATAAATTTCTTTGATGGTTTTTAATACTCAAAAAAAAAAGTTAAAATATAACTCCGGTGGGATAGCGGAGAATGCTCAAGTAGCTTTAATGCGATTAGACAAACAATTAAGTAGGTACGTTGAAATTTTGTTACGATTTCAAAAGTTAGCTGAATATAAGAGAAACAATTCTAAAATATACTTTTCTGCATCAAATTTGATGTGGACATGGATGGACAGTTAAGGTATAGAAAATGATTACTAGCCAATTGTTGCAATCAAAAGTGCCTATACCTTAAAATCTTTTGGGTATTGCAGAACAGGAAACTATTTGACAGGTGTCAATTTTTCATTTAATTAATCATTTCTGTTCAAGTGATATTTACCGATATATCATCTTTTAAAAGCTATGGATGTAATTTGGCAATGGCTGGCGACCCATGTCAATTTATGGTTGAATGCATTGCTACTATGATCACTCAACTATGCGCTCAATTTTGATACAAATCTTTTTGTGTAAAAAAAAGTTTTCAATATTTTACATTGTTTCAAAGATTTCTATGAAATTTATGTATAATTTTTAGGATTTGTAAATTTTGTTAAAATAACAGCATTCCATCCATTGTAATTTGTATATTTTTCTTTGAGTTCAAAATAAGGGTATCAGTTTAAATCATCTTTTCTTAAGTTATCGAAATAAGCAACTTAAGCGTTGTTAATTTTAAAATTTGTTATCAAAAGTTTCCTACATAATAAATTATTTCTTTCTTTAGATTTTATGTTTCACCCAAATTTAATTCATTTTACAAATATTTATCCTTTACTTTAAGTAACTGAATCGAGCAGCAATAGTTTTGAAAAGCAAAATATCTATTCTTAAAATATCTATTTTTATCTCTTTTATATTAATAATGTGTTTAAATATTCGATCAAAAATTTCATCACCTTTCAAATTGGCTAGAAAGTTTACATAAAAATTATCCTTTAAAAATCAAACAAAAAAAGAAAAAAAAACTAAAGTTATATTTTCAATTGAAAATAATCATTTATATAAATCTCGTGTTTTGTAGATGAGCATTAAATTGAAAAGATTTGACATGTTGTCACTTCAAGCGTATTCTAAGTAAAATAAAAAGGTTTTTGCTTTTTTTTTAAATATCGCAATATAGATTATAGATTTTAGCAAATACTGTCAGTTTTTTTTTTTTTTTTTTTTTTTTAGCAAAAAAAGACATAAAAAGGAAAATATAGAAGATTGATCAGAGTTAATCAGAGCAACATACAAATGTGGGCGTTAAGCCTTAATGATATTTATTTCGATTTCAAAAGTTTGGGTGGCACAAGTTTAATTAGAAATACATTCAAATGCCATAAAGTCTTGAATGTTCAGTTATCCGTAATGGACAAGTCTTTGTAGAAATCTTAAAAAATTCTTGCATACAAAATTTTATAATATGGCTCTTTCAAAAGTAAATCTAATTAGCCAGAAGGCAAAGCCACCAAATATATAATAAACGAATTTATAAAAATATGCTTCATATTTTCTAATGTTTACTATTTCGCGATACACACTTCTATAAGATCTGTTTAAAAACGCTCTATTTTTAGTGGTTGTAGTGATGATGTTGGTAGTCTGTCATTTGTTATTGTTGTTAAGTTTTTGTAATCTTTAGTTGCATTGATAAATTGTGTATTGCAAATTCATCGTTCGCATTCAATTCTTAGCTTCATTTTCACATTAATTCTCTCTTCTTTGTTGTAGATCCATTTTCACATTCATGACCCAGAGGTTTGGGGGCAGATTTAATTTGTCATTAAGTTTATGTTTATAACAACCAAAAGATACCAAAAAGTATATATATTTTCCATCAGCATGGCATTCTAAAGCGATTTAGACATGGCTGTATGCCTGTTTAATTGTCCGTTTAATGTTAGGTCATAAGTTCTTGCACTAAGGGCGTGGCCCTTAGTGCAAATAGTGTAAATTGAAAGTGTGCCTGTTTTTAAAGCATAAATTTATCGTTTTTTGCTTGTTACTCGTAAACCACAAAAGATAAAAATTTAGTACAAATATTAAGGTTATTGGTTTACAGTACCTGTAGAAGTTCCCGAAATTATACAACACCAAATTTCATATTTTTATATTTATGTTTTTTGGTTATTGAAATAGTTTCCGTATCTTAATATCGTAGTAATTTGGTGGTCGTTATCCGAGATTTATTCTCAGTGGAAAATTTGATTTTCTCACTTGGCTTTCTTCAGCCATCTTATCCAATGTATTACATTATTATTAATATCGTATGCTTAATATTCATCTGTTTACCCTTCTTAAATCTTTAATGTTCAATCATTCATTTCATGTTGATTGCATGGCATCATTTTTGCGACGCTCATTTCTTTTGCTACTGCTGCTATTGCGGTTGCTGTTGTTGCTGTTTTTGCTGTTTTTGCTGCTGTTGCTGCTGCTATTACTACACTGTTCTGATTGTTTATTAGGTTTTAATGGAGGGTACACCCAATTTTTTACATTACGCTGAGATATTAGATATTTTTCAAGAAATCGAAGGTGTGGAACGTGTTCATAATTTACGTATATGGGCATTAAGTTTAAACAAAGTGGCGATATCAGTGCATTTGGCTATTGGTGAGTACATTACACTCATATCACTAAATAAGTAAGTAAATAGGCAAATATAATTTTCAAATAAAATTTTCAGGTTTCATAAGTACTATAAATTTCTAGATTATTACAAATATATTTCGATTTTCGAATAGAATGTAAATATTGATTTAGTTGAATCTTTGTAACCTGCACATTAATAATCTTTCTGTGTAGAACCTTCTTCTAGTGTTTGTTTAATGTACTTATTTTAATAAATTTAGCAATTTTAACTTTTCAACAATTTCAAGATTTTTGCTTTTTAATTACCAAATAGGAAAAAGTATGAATTGTGCTTTATTAGATACGCATTGTCTGTTAAATTTTTCTCGCACGGTGCAACTAACTTTGAAGCATAAAAAATGTGTAACACCTTAAACATTAAATTGAAAATAGTTTGCTGATTAAAGCTGTAAACAAAATACAAAACATGGGACTTTAAGAAGCCAATCTTAAATACTGGTATTATTTTTGTTATCATTCTAGTTGAGAGCGTTTTTGAAGACCACTTGAGTTTTAAAAAAATTTCCTTTTATAAATAGCGCAAAATTTTAGGGGCAAATCTAAATGAATGTTGAAGCACAACAACAGCAAGTACAACAACAACAATTACAACAACAACAACAATTACAACACAAAAACAATTACAACAACAATTATAATAACAATTACAAAAACAATAAACATAACAAAAATTAACAACTACAACAAACAATTACAACAATAATAACAATACATACAATAACAACATAACAACATTACAAACATTACAATACAATTACAATCACACAATTCATACAATACAAAATTACATAACATTAACAACATACAATTACAATACAATCAATTACAATACAATACAATTACAAACAATTACAATAAATTACAATTACAATACAAACAATAATACAAACAATAAATAATAAAATTAAATAAATAAATTAAATATAATAATAAATTAAATTAAATTAATAATAAAATTAAAATAAATTAAATTAATAAATTAAATTAATATATAAATTAATAATAATAAATTAATAAATTAAATAATAATTAATAATAAAATAATAATAATAATAATTAATAATAAATTAATAATAATATAATATAATAATATATAATAATAATAATAATTAATTAAACAAACAACAAAAATATTACATCAAAATCAACAATATTAACACAACAACAACAAAACAATATTACAACAACACAATACAACAAATATTACAACAACAAAAATATCACAACAACAAAAATATTACAAAAAATAACAACAAATATTAAGCAAAATAACAATACAACAAAACAACAATTGCAAACAAAATTACAACAAATGAAACAGCAAAAAAACAACAAAATTAAATTACAATTAAGTAAATTACAAGTTACAATTACAAGTAATTACAATAATTACAAGTACAATTAAAGTAAATTACAAGTACAATTAAAAGTAAATTACAAGTACAATTACAAGTAAATTAAAATACAATTACAAGTAAATTAAATACAATTAAATTTACAAATTAAATATGTACAATTAAAGTTACAATTACAAGTACAATTACAAGTACAATTACAAGTACAATTACAAGTACAATTACAAGTACAATTACAATTACAATTACAATTACAATTACAATTACAATTACAATTACAATTACAATTACAATTACAATTACAATTACAATTACAATTACAATTACAATTACAATTACAATTACAATTACAATTACAATTACAATTACAATTACAATTACAATTACAATTACAATTACAATTACAATTACAAGGACAATTACAAGTACAATTACAAGGACAATTACAAGTACAATTACAAGTACAATTACAAGTACAATTACATGTACAATTACAAGTACAATTACAAGTACAATTACAAGTACAGTTACAATTACAATTACAATTACAATTACAATTGCAATTACAATTACAATTATAACAATCAGCAATTACAACAATTACACCAACAACAATTACACCAACAACAATTACACCAACAACAACAAAAAAAACTCAAGTGCATAATTATGAAAAAGAATAAGAAATATAAAGCAAAGCAGTACGAGATGACCACAAAAATATGTAAAATTCAAATATTTCTTTTATTTGCTGCTGTGAATCGATATAGACATATCTGTCCGTCTGACACTGTGGTGTTAACATTCTTCCAGTTTCACAAAAAGAGGTATGTAAGTCGCACATTGCACGCAAGTTGAAATTGAAAATTGGCAAAATCGGTTAAAAAACACGCTCACAATGCAACATAAACTGAGAAGAACTCAGTTTTTCTTTGTAAAATTTTAAGATTTTTTACTCATTACTCAAAAGATAAACAGCTAAACTTTTGTACAAGGAGAAAGTCTATTGGTCTACAACATTTGTCCCAAAAATCATCGTCCACGGCACCTAAGCAAAATTAAACAATGCAGTGAAAAAATTTCTCACTGAAACTGTCTCAACAGTCCAGGAATCGTAATGTTATGGCGTGTGGGTGATGGGTATCCAATTTTCTTACTTGTTTCTCTTGGTGTTGCCTTTTTGTTTTCTACTGCCAATTATACAAAAAGAAATTTTTATGTTATTCTTATCTTAATTATGCCATAAAAAGAAGTTATGTGGATTTATATGGCATAATTTATACCTTGCCATGAATTATTATATATATCGGAAAAAATTCTATTATGGTCCATTCAAAATTCTTTTTAATTAATTAAGATTTTTCACCTAAAAGATAACAATAAATAATTCCTTTCATAGGCTCCAAAAAATAGGCATTGTTTATAAATAATTACAAGTGCATATTTGAAGATGATGAATAATGCTTTTTAAAAATTTGCAAAAATCGTTGTTCCTTCTTCCTTCTAGGAATGAATATTAGAATATCAGAAAAGCATATGGAAATTTTCCTCTCTCGATAGATCTGAAACAGTTCACATTAAGTTAATGTTGTCAGTGTAGCATTGTCCTTTACTTTCCCATCTTCTAAACATCTGCACGACTCATTAATAATCTCAAAGAACAAAAGGCAAATAAAAACTATTGATATTCTGTGCAGTGATTTTTAAATAAAACTTGTCGTTTAACAAGTCCAAAAAAAAAACATCCAAAAAAAAATCATTTAAATATTATTACAACTACGGACAAACATTACATGGGCAAGGATTAATTTGAGTGAATGAAAATAAAAAATTGATATAAAAAAGGCAAAATTAAAAGTTCATAAATGAAATGAAAAAAAGTAATATTAAGAGACAAAACACAAAAATTGGAATAAGAAAGAGAATAAGAAAAATAACAAGAAGAAGAAAACAATTGCAGCAGGACATTTTGAATAATATTTTGTTGGCAATAATTTATGGCTGGTAGGAAGTTTTCGGTTAACCTTTCGCAATAAGACTTGAATAATTTAGAAATGCTATGAATATCCACAAAAAAAATATATATATATATAGAAAGTTGAAAGACAATAACAACAACAATAATAAAAAATAATAATAATCGTGGTAATCAAAGCAAATAGCGCACAAAGCAGACAAAAAGAAGAAGAAGAAGTAAAGCCAAAAAACAACCAGGATAAGCAGATGCATGCATAAGAATCTGGCAGTCAGTTAATCAGCGCACCAACCCACCAGTCAACCGGCCAGTTAGCTAGTCCAGCCTTAAGCAAGAAATAAAATAAAATAAGAAAAAACAAATTATAAATGTTTGAAATTTTTTTTGGTTGGGAATGGATGACACATTAACTCATGTGGAAAGAAAAAGTTACCATTACTTTATCATATCCCTTTTTTGTTTCGTTTTCTTCTTCATCTTAATCTTTTTTTTTTTTCTTGTTAGTTTACTCTTTGAATTTTTCTATTTTAGCATTCCCTGCTACAATTTATATGCATTTAAAGGTAACAAGAGCATAATGAGAAATATTTTATCATAATTTTTTTTTTCACTTTTTTCTTTTATTAATCACAGAAATTAAAGGAAAACTAAAAATAAAAATTTTCTAAATTAAAATAAAAGAGATTTTAAAATAGCGCAAACAAATTTCAAATTGTGTGCTTATTCGACAATTTGTATTAAAACTTTTCAATGATTTTTTTAGTTTTTTTTTTATTATTATTCAATTTTTAATAATGCTTTTATGAAACCAATAAATCAAGTAATAAACTGAACTATTAATTTCTCAATGCAACTCATCACACCCCAATATGAAAAATATATTAAATTTTTTAATCTCTTTGTATAGGAACTACATATAAATGTACATCAAAAATATTAGAGGGCCTTTTCTGTAAATCTCAATGGGGATACATAATAGGACGAAAATTCTATTCGAAATACATAAAAGGCAGCTAATTTTAGGCAGCAAACTTGTAGTATCGCCTTATGCGCCATGTAAAATTCTATGGATCAATGGTTACCCATCTAAATGGATAACCATGGATTTACTAATATTATTTGAATCGATTTATACCGATCCATATTTAAATCACATTATATTAAATAATCCTCTTTCTGTTTTTGTAAAAACCATGCTACATTGAGCTTTTCTTTAGACCACTCTAGGATTTTTGTTTACATTTTTTTACTTAGCTTAAATTAAAATGAGCGATTTGTAAAGATTTGTCTAACTGACTTCGATTTTATCAATTCACTATTGTGAGATATCAAATTTTTAATTAAATGGCTTGAATATAAAGTCCACGTAGAGACAAGTAGAGAAATCACACCCTCTTGAAGTACAGGGGACTATAAGGATTTGAGGTAGACTCACCTTTTATAATACTGTTCGGAATTACTTTCTAAATCGTTTGTAATTTATCCATATAAATTGTTCTCATGTTATAGGTCTTTACTTTGATAGAAATGGACCCAAATGAAAAGAGTTCGTATTGGACTACTTTTAACACATTTCAAAATAAAAATCGTTATATGGAAAATAGTTACAATTCTCAAATTGTAACGCTTTTATATTTTGACATAGAGAATTTATGCTTTAAATTTGGACCATTTTTTTACAGTCCTTCTCTTTGAATGAACTTTTCAAAACATTTTAAAATAACAGTTTTCCTTAATTTCCAGATTTGTAATTTATTCACTTAATTTTTTAATTACATTAAATCGGTCCCAATCATAAAGTTCTTACATATTTTTATTTTTCCTTTTTTTTTATTATTATTAGTTTTTTAGTTTGTACTTTTGGATGGTTGACATCAATTTGCTTTACATCTTAATAAAAATAATGATAATTATCAATGTTATATAAAAAGGGTCATAACTAAAACAAAATGAGAAAGTTATAATCATTAACAAAATTATAACAAGTAGAAATATATTTTCTTCTTCTATCACTTTTCCTTCATTTTGTATATTTTTTTTTTATAATCGCAAAATTAATGAAACTTTTTTTTATAAAGACCAAAGATTGGAAGTATTTTAATTTATTTCTCAACATGTGCAGTATTCAGAATAGAATAACAGACCATGGCTTATTCTGTAATTCCAAGAAATTAAGAAAATCCGATGTAAAAACCAGAAAATATTTATTGGCAAATTATTGCGAAAATAGTCTAAATTTATTAAACGTAAGTTGTAAAAATTTTTACATATATTCGATCCATTGCGATATGTTCCATACGGATTTTGGAATTTAAAATAATGTATTAATAAAAATTATATAAAAGGTAAAATAATTCTAATTAAATAGATTTTTGTTTTTATATGATTTAATAGTTAAAATATTTAACTTGGTTGCCTTATAATTTATTTTCTTGAGTTCTTATACAAACTTAGCAAAATAATGCAGATTATTAAAAAGTCGATGATTCTAATTAAATGGATTAAATACTTAACTGGTAGGAATCTGGAATTTTAATTTAACTGTACTTGTTTTTAGAAATTCAATCCTTTTATGCTTTCCCTTTCTTTCTCTTTCTCTTCCTATCTGCACTATTAGTTAGCTATTTTTCGTGATCAACTTTTAAATAGAAAAGTATAAATTCATCCTAAAGCGTAATTAAAATTAGTTTAATATGTTGTCATCATGATGGTAGTAATCATTGCAATCCTTTGCGACGATGATTTGATTGAATGAATTTATCATATACATAGCATAAAAATATTTTTAGAGATAACTTTAACTATTCCTAAACTTTAATTTCTATTTTAAAAGGCTCTTTTTTTTAAAATTACAAATTATATAGCCAGCATTATTATTAAGTGACATTTCCAATATCTATAAATGCCTCATCTATATTTTTCACTTTAATGTTCGCTTTCCCATTTAAATTATAACGCAATTACATTGTAACCTAATGCATATAATAAAATTGTATACACTGTTGCCAAATTTCTTTCGAAATTTTTTCTTAAACATTGTACTTTTATTGACATCATTTGTGATAGAGGTTTTTATAAATTTGTACAGAATCAGTTGAGTTAGACCCGTAGTTTATTATAATGCCCTTCAACTCAGATTCATATTTTGAATCGGTTTAAGCTTGTCAGTTTGTCTGTCCGTTTACTATCAAACTTATCACAAGTCACAATTTTTAATATATTTTAATAAAATATTTTACATAGATGTTTTTTTTTGGTCCAGAGTCGAACTCTATTGAATATGATTAAAATTAAAACATTTTTAAAGCCATGAATATATTTTAAAGAAAATCTTCAACATAAACAATTATCTTTGACATAAACAATTTTTATTAAATTTTGTCTAAACTGCTCCATTTTTGAACGCTCTTCCATTTTATAAACTTTTTATTTAACTTGGTTGCCTTTTTAATTTATTTTCTTGAGTTCTTATACAAATTTAGCAAAATAATGCAGATTATTAAAAAATCGACTCTGAAAAACTATTAAGTTCTTATAAATAATACCTTTGCAAATATATTAATATGAGAGTATATTTAAAATATTAATACTTGACAGTGATAATCAGTTTTATTAGATTATTTTGAAATTATTGCATCAATTTCATAAGTATTAAATTCAAATAAATGAAATTTTCTACAGCTGCTTCTCAGTGTTAATAAATAACAGTAAATATTATAAAATGAATTTTATATAGTTATTTCAATTAGTATCAAGTATAAAATTTAAAGCAAATATACTTAATCTTTTAATTTATTAGAAATTAAAAATGTTTAAACTTTTTATCATAGATTTGCATTGTACTTAAATTTATTTATATTAAACTAAATTAAATAGTAAATAATCGATTGATAATAATTTTTACTAAAAGAAAGAAAAAAAAAACGTACAATGAATCTTGAAAATTGATTGATGAAAATTGATTTTCTTTATTAATGTCACGATTAAGCCGAGATGTATGCAATATTTTTTTTATAGTTTTTACTAAGAAAAACAATGAAAATAGACAAAAATTGTACACATGGGAATTATTTTAAACATAAAAATCTAACTATAAATAAAATTTGTTAATTTTTTTTTTTTACCTAATTGATCAAGGGAGCAATTTATTCTAATGCTAAAAATACCTCATTAAAGATTATGGAGATTGTTGTCACTCTAACTCTAAAAGTTACAACCAAATATTGCATAAACATTTAAAATGAAAAAATTTCAGCTATTTATGAAAAGTTTTCTAAAAAGTCTTACTTATAGTAAAGACAAGGTTCCACATTTTGTTACTCATCTTTACGGCAAGGTATATTTAAGGTCTTACTTACAAGTCAAATATTTTATAATGCCCATTATAATATCAAAATATCAAATGAATTCTGGTTAATTCATGATTTGATTTAATAACCATCGAATAATCATCAACCTTGGATCGACATGTTCTTTCTTAATAAATGAAACAATTTTCTTAAAATGTCTCATCGTTTTTTTGGAAGGGTATCAATTTTTTCTAGTTATGGTCATCTAAAGTTTTCCATACATTAAATGTTTTTATAATTTCTATATAGTCAGAAGAAGCTTTTTATTTGATGTACGTTTCGTAAGTGAAATATAGAAAACTAAATTTTCAATTGTACAAGTGAATGTGGATTGTCGAGAAATGAATATCGTTAATTTAAATGTCCATTCTGATTCAATTTTTACTTAGAAAGAGTTGAAAATATGAGACATTGTATATAAAACAATTTCTAATGCCAGATCGAGTAAAATATCTAATTACGCATATTTTTGCTTGTAATAAAAATGTTTAAAAAAACGAAAACTTTTAATAAATTGATGCAAATTGATAATTTATGATTCAATTAAATATTTTTCGTATTAATTAAATATTTTTACTGATTTATTTGTACGTTTTTTTAAGTCATACAAAATAACAAATAATAAAATAATTGAGGAAACATTATAATCGATCAGGACCGATCTATAAATACCTTTAAAATATAGCTCTTTTTCCTGATGTGATTAAAAGGACAAGAAAAATTTTCATTAGATATTAAGTAAAAATTTAATTTGTAAATAATTTGAAAAATTTGTTATGTGAACGGCGATTGATTGTGAAAATGCATCGATTTTGACCAAATTAAACATACCTATTTAGTAAGTTAAATAAGCTATTTAAATAATAAATTAAATAATAAATTTAAAATTCTTTTCATAAAATCATATTCCGCATAATGAGAAGTTACATAGAAATCACAAAAAATGTCCAATATTACCTATATATTAATTTCTGAACGTCCTTGGACCAGGCCACTTTGTTATACTAAATTTCATTATTGTATCTTAAAAATTGTGGCTTTTATTTTGACACACAGAAGAATGCACTGATGGACTAAGGGAAAGACAGACAAAGAGATAAATGGACGGGCAGATGATAGGACAGATAGGCTTAAATTGAATCAGAAAGTGATTACAAGTCAATGGACGTTTATAATAGAAGTTCGGTTCACCTTAAGCCTCCTCTTTCGGTGTTACATAGATCTGCACAAACGCATTGCCCTAACAAATGTTTTACTTATTAGAATAAATTTTATGATAAATGAAGAATTGATAAATTATTTGTGTTACCTCATTGTCCATTCTTTCTTTCTTACTTTAAGATGCTCATATTAATTTTTTTTTAACTTAATTGCAATAAAATGCACAAATTATTTATTTAACAAAGTAGATTTTTTTTTTGCAGCAAAATCTTTTGATTATTATTTAATGAAAAATGTTTCGAAAGTGATATAAAACATTTTAAATAAGAAACCACGTAGAAGCAAGCAAGATTTTTATAGTCAGCCAGAGCCGACTCTTTACATTTAATGCTTTGCTTAATGTGATTAAATTTTAATAAGAAAATTCCGAAACAACAAAATTGAAAAGAATTGGAATTTTTAAATAATTTACAAAGTTCATTGTATTAGAAGAGGTTTTAAAAAGGGACACCTCTGGACTAAATTAGGTACACATATTTTTTATGTTAAAACATAAATGTTAAAACAGAAATTAATTTAAAATATATTCAATATAAAGTAATTTCTTTTAAAATGGTCATAAAAATGGACAGATCTCGATCTAATATGATACACTTGTGGTAGAAATGTGCTAATTTTAACGAATGTCAATAAGATTTGTCTCTGAGTCAAAATTCACCCATGAACCAAGTTTGATTAATGTATTTCTGAAATTGCTACCTGTGTTACATCCAACAATTTCAAATGGACATTAAACAGACGGAAGGGCGAACTCTCAGGCTTAAATCAAGGCGAGTAGTGGATCTGAGTAATAAAATGTGGATGTCAATTCCTCTTGTGGGTTACAAACATTTGAACAAATTTATTATACACGGTATCTTAAGTGATGTAGAGTATAAAAATATTATTTTGAAGTTAAATCAAATCTCAAGTATGAGGCATCTTTATGCGCTTCATTAAAAATTTGAAACACCTTCTAATTTTTGATAACTTACAGGCAATATCTTCGGCCTATCTAAATCAACGATGCTTTCAGTAACATTTTTGTTGTAGGCGTGCTCTTAAATCATTTTAATACTTCTGTTAAATTTCTCGTTCAAATTTAAATAATTGCAATATATAAATTGACATGGTTAAATCCACGAATCTATTTCAGATAAAATCAATTCAAAATTGGATGCATTGATCCTGAACAATATTCGGCCAGCCGAACCGGACAACAGAGCCTTTATTTGAAGTTTTTCTTTTGTCGAATTGATGAAATTCGCTGTTTTTCATAGTTCTTTAAATTTTTGGTGTGTTTTGATGGTTGCATAATCTTCGGATTATGGTTGACAATTGTAAAGTCTCGCCTAAATATTTTTCATCAGTTGTTTCTAAAATGGAAACTTCTTTTGCGTAGTAGTAACTTCTTCTTAAGCAGAATTTCTATCAGAATTTACTTTTTAAAATTGAAATTCTTAAAGGGCAGAATTCTTGTAGTATCATATTGAACATTATTTTCTTCATTTATTTACTTCTTTTGGAGTCATGATGTTTTCTTCATGGCTAATTCAAAAATTTATGCTTACTCTACTGAAAAAAATAGTGGTTCCTTTGGAACATGGTAGCATATGAAGTAACTTTGAGGGAGATTCTTATTATCATAGACTTATCAAACTGATCTCCCATGTAAAGTACATACGTTTTTTTATATATAAATGAAATAGGTTATATAAATGCAAGTTTTTTTTTTTTGTTAATTACAGTTCCCAAAATTTATTGACCGATTTATATTTTATATATGTAATGCTTAATTGAAATTTAACAAGCCAAATTTTGCATAGCTATCACCTAAAAATAAGTGACACTTTTATAGTGAGACTGCTTCTAATTTGGAAGCAAAAAATTTGATATTGCACACTTTCGCTTAGGCATTGCATAATTTTTGGATGAGCATTGAAGACAAATAGCTTTACCACTTGTACAAAATTTCAGCTTTTTATATTTTGCAAAAAACTACAAAATTTTGCTTAAAAAATTGAGGACTTCTCAGTTAACGTTGCACCATGGGCATGTCCTTTCAGCCATTTTATCTATTTTCAATACCAATCTGTCTGTAAAACCGTCCTCTATTTCTGCCAAATATGAGCTTTATATCTCTTTCTTTGCAAATAGAAAAATGTTAGACAGACATGGTTTGACGATCAGACAGCCAAGCATGTCTAAATCCAATCAGCATTTGACGCTAATCAAGAATATGTTTACTTTGCGTGGTATTCGACTATTACTTTTTGCTACAAACATAATGACAAAATGAGTATACCCGTAACCTGTGGGTGATGGGTATAATTACACATACAAGTTATACATGTACATTTACAATAAACTTTCCAAATATAATTGTGTTGCATGAAATATTGTAATGCATTTAGGGGCATTTCTTCATTCAAACGTAGAAATTATTTTTATTATTAGGCCATTTATTTTAGAAGATAGGAAAATGTATAATGATTCGAAATACGTCTTTCCTTATAAATTAAAGGCATTATAAATTTTATAATGCCTCAAAACTATTCGTTTGTTCTAAATTATTTTGTACATCTGTTTTAATATCGAAGTTATATTCTAATACTCATTAGAGGGAATTTTTCGTGAAGCTTGTGTACTTTTCGTAAAGCCCTATGTAATCTATAACTATTTAAATATTTAAGGTCTGAGTTTTGCTTAAGTGACGATACGAGTTAAAGAGCCAAATCGTAATGAGTAGTAAAAAATTCGAAATTCTAGTAGTTGCAATTTTGAATGGAGAAAATGTACAGAATTTTGGTTGCTTTTTGACGGAAATCGCCCAAACATAAAGGATTTTAAAGCTCTTTAAATTGATTATAAAGAAACATTACTTCGTAACGATGGCTCAGGAAAATTACCATTTAATACATAATTTTGATATAATGTGAAATGATCTAATTAAATTTAGAAATCTGAAACCCTAGAACGATATCAATAGCAAGGTGTTTAAGTAAATTTCAATACAATGAAAAAATATCTGGAAAGCAGATTGCGAGACATGCTTAACTCAATGAAATTATAAATGATTCAGAGAAGATTGGTATAAATAAAATTTTTCTTAGTATTACGAATTTTGGCATCACAAGTGATACATGGTGCCGTAATTTATTCGGATCCTTAAGTTAACAAAATATTTGTTTAAACTTATTCTTTTGATATCTCTGACCACATAACGCTTAGATAATATAAAATTTTTCTTATTTGACACTTCTCATAAATGCTTTTTGCTTAGCTATCGTCCAGGAACGATTTGGTACTTTCATAACTGAATAAAATATAAGAGCTTAAGTTTAAGTTCAAGTTTAGTTTAGTTTCTGACAAATTAGCGTAAACTCTCATTGAAATAAAGAACGATTATTACAAACTGTCCCGCCGCTATAACTGATTCAAATAAAAATAGAATTTTTTTATAAAAATAAGTATTAAAAAGTTAAATTTCCGCAAAATTTATTAATCAAACTTTTAAGTCATTATTAAAGTTTTATTTTGACAAACAAAATTCTAACAAATTTCTGACATGCAAATGTAATTTACGTAGACCTTTATTGTGATTTTGCCTTGTACTCTTTTATAAATTCTTATAATATTTTAAAAAATTTTGCAAAGAAGTTTTAGTTTATAGTTGAAAAAATTACAAATAGTTGCCACGAAACGTATAAATTTTTAAAGTACTCTTTTTGTAATGTCTCATAACGTTTCGAAAATTTATATAAGTAAGTAAATTTCAGTCAAATTCAGTCCATATAAAATATATAATATATTTACAAAAAAAAAAGAGCAAAATAAAAATTTTTGAATATTTTGCCAAAATGTACCTAATTGAAAGATTTTCAAAAAAACCTTAGCAATGGCATAAAATACATTTCATTTACGGAGGTAGAGAAAAATTCTTTTTAACTTGATTAGAGTCGGTTGAGAAACTAATAAAATAAATTTAGAGTCTAATCGATTGGGGTTTCTTAATTTGTACGCAGTGATGGGATGTATTTAATTCCATAAAATACGTTAGGCCCTGTTAATAGTCCAGTTTTAATTGCCCTTGAAAAAACTACCATGAATCTTCAACGCTGACAGAAAGAAACAAAACATGCCAGACTTCGCTCAACTGTACTCAAAAGCATACTTTCGATTCGTGCTTCAGCAGTGCATTCATATATCGATGTTGGAAAATAAAACAGCATTAAGGAATTTTTGACATGGCAGCCGCTTAAGATTATGATACTCACACTATGAAAATTGTAGAATTTTGAAGGGTATCCCTAAGAGATTGCTTTTGTCTAAGCTATGTCACAGATTGAAAACTTTTTCATTTTTAATGTGAGAGATACATGTCGAAAATTTCGAAATATATGACTAAATAAATTTAAAAGAACAACAAGAAATTTTTCTTCATAAATCTTTGTAATGTAATCAATAAAAAAAAATGGAATAATAATTTTTAAATGCGTGGATATTCTCATTGGCAAACAATATTATGACCAAAATGAAAACAATAATATATAATTTAGAAAATTGTTTTATATATTATTGCATTAGAGATGCCAAAGAAAGAACGAACAAAGGAAGAAGAACAAAAATTCTAAAAATATTTATATAACAATTGTGTTCAATATTCAATATTCTCTCTTTTATTTATTTCCGTTTTGCTTATTATATTTATATATATTTTTTCCAGCTGAGGATGCTGATCCAAAGAAAATTCTAGAAGAGGCCACAACAGCGGTTCATATGCGTTATAATTTCTTTGAGACCACAATACAAATTGAAAAATTTACATCCGATATGGAAGATTGTCAACAATGTACAGTACCAACAACATAAAAAAAAAACAAAAAAATAAAAACAAATGGAATAAGAAACTACAAGAGAATGCCAGAGAAGCAAAGAGAGTGCAATTATGATAGTGAGAGAGAAAGTTAGCATGCAAGACAAAAGAGAAAGTGGTGTAAAATTTTAGTTATATAAAAATAAATAAATTACACATTGTGAGGAGAAACATAATGTGACATTGAAGAATTTGCTTGGACAAAGTTTCCAAAAAAAAAAAAAAATGAAGAAGAAGAAAAAATGTGTTTTCGTTTAAGAAGTTTCTCTCGGTCTTCAATTTTATTAGAATTTTTTTTTGTAAAGCACTTATAAATGTATTAACGTGCAAATGTTAGAAGAAATTATAAAAGTTATATGATATGTACATACACATATACATACGCACACATACACATACAGACATTATGCTATTATTATTATTAATATTGTTATAAAAATTCGTAGCGTTTTCTTTATTTTTGTGTGTTATATTTTCTTTTAAAGCATTTTTGTTTTAATTAGTTTTTTGTTTAATAGTCTTACTTTTTTTGTTGTTCGTGTTGTTATTATTATTTTCCTATAATACATTCATGTACCCACACACACGCATATAATACCGAGTCATATATACATATAAATTATTTTACTTAAATATGAGCACATTGTGTGCACTGCAAACGATATGGCTGAGTTGTAAAGTAAAAGTATTAGGTAAAAAATTCAAAAAAAAAATCAAGGCAGAGCACAAATCTGAAAATTGTAAAGGCCGTCGAAAATGACTGTCAAATGCTCTACAAGACTTTATTTAATTGTTCATTCAAATTAAGGAAGAAAATTATTTAGAAGTTAAGAGACTGTTAAAACTTGTACTTTTTTAAGTGATTTGATGCCTGTGACATGAGTGAGGGGTAGGTTTCAAAAAAATACAATTTTTTGCAATTTGTATCAAAATTGGTACACATATTTAATATGTCAAATCACCATAAATGATTCACCTTCATTTAATCAATTTTAAAGTGCAACTTGTTTTATAAAGACCTTTTGTAATGCAAAGCTTTGTGTGGAGACTGATTGCGATCTTAATAATTTTCAATAGGGTTTCATATTTTCTGGTGAAAGTTCATTCTCTAATAACTTAAAAGTTTTTATTTGTACTTTGATAACAAATTTTTATGAATAGAAATTGGCAGGTACCATTATATCGGTTTAGCAAGTGATTCTAAACGAGTAAGTCCATTTCAAGTTTTTCTGAATTTTACAAATAATTGCACAGCCTTATAATACTTTGTACTAAAATTGGCGTAAGGTATATAGAAAAAAGTATTAACCTACAGAAGAAGGTAACGAATAGTTATTTCTGAATTATGGAACGTGAACACCAAGGCGGGACGTCTATAATTCAAAAAGGAGCTTGCGTAGAAAACTTGGAAAGACACTTGACTAGTACCCATAAAATAATGGCCCGTTGATCAGAAAGTCAAGAAAAGGTAAAACTTAAATTTAGCAAAAAATTTACCCCCAAAAAGTAGATGTGTCTGGCCCAAATTTTCGCTAAATATTTTAACTAAGTTTTTACACTATTCAGCATAGATTTTCACGATAACAAAAAGGAAAAGGAATCCAAAATTGCAAAGTGAAAGTTTTTTCAAAAACTTTCGCTCTTTATAGAGTAATCGTATAAATTGTCCCATCTCTGGGATTCTCACACCATTTCTATATTTGTAATCAAAGTATTTCGGGTCTCTAATAGATATTTAACTTTGGACTTGTGGACACTCGGACAGATGGACATATAAGTGAGTTTAAGTCAATTAGGCGAATGATTCTAAGTGATTTGGCATATAAAACCTTTCCAGTTGTTACAAACAATCGCTCAAAGCATTGTGCGGCAAAAATGTTGAGAAGTTTAAGAAATGAAAGTGGCGAAATAAAGAAACATGTAATATATATCATATAAACAAATGGATGGATGCTGGGTGGCATTTAAACAACACAAATATAGGAAAATACGAAACGTAATGCAATTTGTTGCCATTTTCCTTTGCCTTTTACTTATTCTTATACATTTTCACATCTCATTTTCTGCGTTTTCTTTTGCTAACTTTTTTGTTTTTTTTTTTATTTTTTTTCTTTAAAACTCTTAAAATGGTGCGGTTTACTTGTCATTTATTATTGTTGTTATTATTATTGTTGTTGTTATTATTGTTGTTGTTATTATCGTGGTTGTGCGTGCGTGCATTCTGTTAAATTATAAAAGAAAATTGTGTTACATTTCACTTTACCCACATTTGTTTCTTTTTTTTTTTTTATTGTAATTTTCGTCAGTCATTTTTTAAAAAGAATCATAAGAGAAAATGAAAAGCAGCAAAAAAAATGAAAAAAAAAACAACCCTGAGATAGTGGCATTTTTTTTTTTGCTTTTCGTTTCGTTTTAACTTTTTTTTTTTTTAATGTATTTTTTTGATGATGCCGTGCTGCTAAGGAGTAAAAATACAGTTAAGTCTAAAGTAATGTAATATAATGGAAAGAAAAAGAAGAAATGACAAATAAAAAATAAGAGAGAAAAAAAGGAACAAAGTACTTAAATTAAAAGGAACAAAAAACTTGTAAATGAAGAAGAAAAGGTGACATGATAAAATAGCGAGAATCACTTAAAATGCATGAAATATTTAATGTTACTTTTGTTGTTGTTGTTGTATTTTGTTAATATTATTAGTAATTTCGAAAATTTGCAATTTTACTAAATCTGATGTCTCCATTAAAATTGAACTATAAATATGTTAATTATTATGAAAACTTAGGAATCATTTTGAAAAATACCAAAAAGAGGACTGTAACTTTCATTTTTTATAAACCAGGACACTAATGAATCCAAAATACTAGGGATATGAGCGAATATTTGTATCATTCAAAGAGACTTGATATGAACCAACCTTTTACTTATATCGAAACACTTAGAATCATTTTCCAAATACATTTATGTTTGTCTGATGGATATCGGCTGTTTTAGTTTAAATATGCCGAGAAATATTTACGCTTAAAATGCAAAAATTTGAATGGCCATTTCTAATAAGTAACTAAATGCATTGAGTCTATAAAATAAGTGAAATAAATTCAATAGAAAGCCAATATTATACCCTACACCACTTATTGTACGAGGTATTATTAGTTTGTACAGATGTTGAGATAGTTCCATAGTTGTTATACGGATCGACTCAAAATCACTTTCTGATTCGATGTAAGTTTGTCAGTCCGTACGTCTGTCTATTTTCAAGTTATAAGTCGCAATTTTGGAGTTATGTTAATGAAATTTCATAAGTAGGTGTGTCTTGACTCAAAAAGGAACCCTATGTACATTGGCGCGGATTTGTAGTCGAACATAAAAAAACATTTGTGCCAAATTTGGTCCATATCTATCGGTACATTTTAGTCGATAGGCATAATAAAAGGTGGGTCTTTTTGGGTGTTGCAAATATCTGTACAAACTTATAACACCTTTCACCAGATGGTAGGTGCAATTATGCCATTCGCTTATAGCCCATTAAAAAATATTTTACGCATGCAATTTAGAAGGTGAAATTTAGGTATTGATCTCTATTATGAAGGAGATCTTACAAAATTGCTCAATTTTATAAAATTATCGCTTATTTAGGCAATTTAGAGAGTACGAAATACTTGAAGTGCGAATGTTGAGTGTCATCCGAATTAAATATATTTCAATAACTTGTAGTTTTTACTAATGAGCATATCCGAAAGATTTGCAAAGCATTGAAAGGTGAAAGCTTTCCACAATTTATTTTAACAAACAAATTCAACAGACTTTTAAGGATATTTCCAGCAATAACACAACATCAATAATTAGATATATGATGGATTACATTTTTTAGAAACTCAAACTGATCTAATGATAAATTAAATTACTGAGTGCAATGCCTTCTGCAAATTACATGAAGCAATATGCACGTGCATTGTGTACGATATCAACGATTACGTTGCATTTGTATATCATGCATAAATATTTTATATGATAGTTTCTACATACTAAATCAAATTAAGAAGTAATTTCAAGTATATTCATATACATAAACATATACACCTTTATATGTAAATATGATACTATCGTTTAATTTTTGTTTTTCCTTTTCGTTTTTCAATTTGTACTAAAAAATAAAAGTGAAATAGCGAATTTAAACGAAGAGACTAAGTGCTTACATTTACTCTCGCTAACGGTTTAATTCTCACATTTTTGTGCTCTTTTGATGTATTGGAAAATTTAAATACTGAAAAGTAGAATTTAAAGCATGATTCTCTCTTCTGTTCTCTCGGCATCGCTGTTACATTTACAATTCACCATTATCGGCTCTTACTTTATAACTGTTATTTTGTTTAGGACTATCTCTTAATAAAATGTTATATTTTAAATGAAAATTTGGGCAATAAAACTGTAAAGAATTTCACTTTAAATAAATGACTTGTTTTGTTTGAAGACAAGTTCACCAAACACATTTCTATGCGATATGTTGCTATAACTTGTGTACATTTGTCGACAAACAAGTAAAGCGTTTACCAAATGCTTACTCATACTGATGATACTTTTACATCTTCTTATGCTTTTTGAAGTTATGCTAAATGTGATAAAATTACAATTCATGAGAAAACATGAAGGAGTAAGAAAGTTTTATAATTGTTGTGACTGTTACTGATGTAGCAGTCAGTCGATTTCTAGGCCTATAAGAATTTTTCTTTGGAATGCTTTAAAAGAATATCATGAGATGATAAAAAGAAACTAATGATATAAATGTATAGAGATAAACAACAATAACCAATACGTACAACAGCAACAATAAAAAATAATTTGTTATTTATAAAGTTTGTATTGCAAGTTTGTGTTGTATTAAAACCATATTCAAAATTATGATCAAATGGTGGAAGGAAGCGGATGATTATGATGAAGATTACCCTCATCCAACAAGTTTCATCTTTTTTATATACGAGGGCAGTTTAATAAGTTCGAATTTAAGTTTCGAATGTCTAGCGCTCTAATTTTAGAAAGCATCACTGCTTTAGCAGGAGTAACAACTATCCACTGGACCCACTTGACTTATATGGGACATCTATTACAAATGTTTCTTTATTGATGGAGTTGGAAAAAAACGAAAAAGAAAGTACATTTAAACCCCCAAATTATTCAGAAGCAATGATTCACTAAGTCCTCATAAAAATTCTGTACTTCAGAAATTGACCATAAAATCCAACTATCTAAGCCGATTACTTGAAAAGATTAACACAATTTAAAAAAAAGCCTTGAGCAAATTGCTTTTAGCTGATATGAGCGGGAAAATTATGCAGGCTGTCGAAAAATTCCTACCCTCGTAATTTAGTGAAATTTAAGGTAAATGTAATTATGCACATACACACACACACACACACACATCATGCCTGTTCTCTATGTTTATTTATGCAGACCAAAGAGAAGCTATTTAGGAAAAAATTTTTGTTACCAAATTTGTTATTTTTTTTTCCTTTACAAATTTAATTTTTGTTTTGCTTTTTTCCTTTTTGAATGTGAAAAGTTGTAGAGGGAATATAGAAAATGATACGATTGTACGGCAGTGCAATATGAATATTATAAATTTTTAATTTTATATGCAGATGTCTTTTTTTCATAAACTTTAAGTGTGCCCCGTTTTCCATTAATGGGATTTGATAAATAGAATCAGTGAGAGAGAGAGAGAGAGAGGGGCAGAATTTGTGAAAATAAAATGTAAGAGTGGTCCATCAATATTCTATTTGACTTTGGCTTAAAGTTCTTACTATTTTTTATCATGGTTGTTGTTGTTATTATTATTAAATAAAATAGCGAAGATTTTTACAGGCCATTCGGACAGTGCCAAACAAAATGTTGAAACAAAATAGCAAAGATGAGTGAGAGATTTAGTTGATATTTGTGTCAAATATATTTAAGGTCAAATATATTCACACATACATGCACACACACACACACACATATACATACATACATACATACATACATACATACATACATACATACATGCATTTATATTTACGTATATATAAATGTAGTGATGGAGATGCTGGCATAAACTTAAAGTGGAGGCACGTTAAACACATTTTGAACACATTTTGAATAATAGCAGAAATATTCAAAAGTTTATGTACATTTATGAATAATATACATCGTACATATGCATAACCAAAAATTATATGCTTTGATATAAAGAAAATGGGGCATACAGTTTTTTGGGGGGGGGGGCCACTTGAATTGACAAGTAATTTGTCATGGCATGTAAACGATTATTGCCGGCTTGTATCCGGCATAATTTTGAAAGTGAGCAAGCGACTGAGAGATGGAGTTAGTGAGAGATTGAGGGAGGAAGAGAGAGATTGAAAGAGAGAAAGAGAGAAAGAGAGAGAGATAGGTAGTTAAACATTGTCATAAATTTATGGATCAACAAAAAGCTGTAGAAGTAAAAGAGCCAAAGAGTGAGAACGGTATTGAGGACAAAAAATAAGAGAAATAAAAATATCAAGTGTTAAAAAGAGATAGAACGAGGATTAATCAACATATTTATGGTCGGCCACATATTTCCTGGCCTATTTGTTGGACCCCTATTTATTTTTTGTTGTTGCGAACATCCTTTTTGGCCATACTGAATGCCATTTATGTGACATGAAGCGGCTGTTCTATGTTTTCTCCATTTTTACTCATTTTTGCCGCTTTGTTTGTTGTTTTTGCTTTTTCTTTTCCTTTTAAATACTATTTCACTGATTTACTTCCTAGTGCTCGCTTATTTTTTGCATTTTGTTTCACCGTTTTATAGGTTATTGGTTTTCTCATTGTTATAGTTTTTGTTCTTGTTGTTATTATTATTTAACCCCCTTTTTTTCTTTGTATCATGATACATGAAGTTTCCACTGCTTTTTTTTAAGACGCCCAAAAAAAAGCTTCTTTTGTCACGTTTCCGTTTTTTGTTGTTGTTGTTGCATTTGTTTCACCATTTACAGTTGTTGTTATTGCTTCTGTTTAATATATGTTTTCTATAAATACACGCATCCTTCCTTGCAGGACAGACAAATTAACATACACTGAACAGAATAGAAGGCCCCAAATAAAAAAAGCAACAAAAATTATAAAATAAAAAATGTTTGGATATCGTTTTTTGGTGTTTCTTCTACTTTTCTTTTTAACAATTATTTTATTACTTTTATACAATAAGCAGATGAGTTATGCTTACACTCACACATGAATATCCATCCACATACATTACGAGCGCACTTTCAAAGTGTTATTGTCCAAAATTTGATAATTAACATTAACGTATAAATTGATTTTATAAATAAATTAAATGCAATAATTTTAGCTGCTTTTGTGGTAATATTCATTAAATGCCGCCTTTATAATGTTGTTTGAAAAAAAAAAAGATGAAGCCAAAAGAAGATTTTATAGATATGATCATATATAACATGGAATTTTAAATTTTCAAAAAATATAAAAAGATACTTAAACTTCTAGATGGTAGTTTAGGATTCCTAATATTTATGTTCAAAACGTTAGGGTGTGGGGTTCAAATCAAAAAATACTTTTTCAATTTGAAATCCGTAATATCTGCTACAGATATTACGAAGAATCATTGCTAATGGTAGTTAGGTGGTTAAACAGGCAGACAGACAAAGTGAGATGGACAGGCGGCCGATATATACAATGAACAGCGTACTAGCTTAAATTTCTTCGATTGTCGATTGATACAAGAAATAATAAAAAGTGGACCTCATTCAGATCTTTCTAGGTGTACAATCCATTTTATACTAATTCGTGGTGACAAATGACGTGAATATATTCCTCATACATTTTGATTTCATTAAGTGGTGGAATCAGTCTTACCCTAACTTCGAAAATCTGTTATAATGTTTAAAATAGAAAAATTGGCGCCATCTAGAAACGATCTTTAAAGATTACCATTTAAAGCTGACCATGTAACGCCTTTTTTGATCTATCGAAAATATCATTGTACCACTTTATCTTAATTATAATACAAAATTTATGTAAGTTAAAATGTATTCATTTTTCGCTTTTCTTTATTTTACAAAAATTTCGGATTAAGTACTCTCGTGGTTAAACATTTCAAGGCACCGCATTAAAAAAAGATTAATGCGAAAATGGCGTAACGAGTTTATTTTCTCATCCTACGTAACATGCGCTATGAGAGATTTGATTCTACGATTCTATTTTATAAATTTATTCATATAAAAATTACATTATTATACAAATAAATATAATTTATAAAATATGTACTTAATTGCCAGCATACATGTACAGAGTGTAGGCATATGCTGTTTTAACTTGTTTACTTAACTAGAATATACCAAAAACCATAATCATGTATAAAGAATAAAGTTTATACAAACAAACAAACCACGATGTACAAATAGGCAAGTGGACAAACAAACAAACAAACATGTTGTTTGTTGACATGTTTGTGACTTGGATTATTTGTTGCATAATGTTTAAAAGGCTTTTGGCGTATATAATTTTTTACTATGAACTTTAAACAGTGAACAACAATTAAAATGCGTTTTTTGCTTTGGAAATATTTCCATTGTGAAACTATACTATCGAAGCATTCACAATTTCATGGATGACACCAAAATATTGGGACCAAATTGGTATAACAATACAAAAGCGTCCTCATCAAATTGATAAATTCTAAAGCTTCGAACTTCTGAACAAGAAAAAGAATCTGCCAATGGTTTTAACTAAAAAGAACTTTCTTCTTCCAATTTCGCATTATGGCCAGCATAATAGATATGTAATCTCTAGTTGGCACGCCTTAATTTTATTTGAAATTGAAATTGAATAATTCGCCTGAAAAAGTGGATGCAACTGCTGCAAAAATGAGCTGAAAAATCTGCATGATTTGAGGTAGGAAGTTGGCCGTAATTTACAAAAAAGAAGCTTCGAAAATTTGGGTAATAAATAAGAACCTTTATAAAAAGAAATTAATTTGCATCAAATTTAACAAAATTAAGTTAGAAATATTTGAAAGGAATGCAAAATTTCGAAAATTGTGAATTTAATTCAAATATCGCCCTTTTTTACTAAGGCGTTTTATAGTAAACGTCTGCGACCTTTTTCCAGTCTTAACGATTTTCATTCGCTAGGGTCAATAAGCAAAATCATCATCACTAATTAAAGTGTCATTCTAATACTTCGAAAATTGTTGCATCGAAGACAAATTTAAATGGACGTATGCAAGATAAAGGGACAAGAATATTGGTAAATGTCTTTAAAACGATCAGTTTCCTTTTGGATGTTATATTTATGGAACCGCGAATAATATGGCGCTTAAAAAGGTAAAGAACCACGTAACCAATTTTATCTGTTATTATAATTGGCCAATTTTTTTTTTTTTGACTTTGTTTAATATAAATAAAATAATTTTTACGAGGAAACTTATTTTGGTTGATGGTAAGTTGTAAACATAGCGCAATCGCTGCATAGTAGCTGGGCGGGCTTCTTCTAATTGGAATATACAAAGTAATTTTATGATGGATTCAATTTATAAAAAGCTAAGTAAGATTTCTAGGAAAAGAAGATCAAAGTGACAATTCGGTGATTGTTGCTTAACTTTATCTGACAATTGAAACGTTCCCAATGTCGTATTAAAGACGCATCTTACAACTAAATTAATCTGCTTTCACTAACGGCTGATGCACGTGAACTGTGTAGGATTTAATAATCCCGAAAGAGAAAAATATTTAAAGGGAATAAATGGAGTATAATAAAACATTATGTCTTTCTTTGCTTTGTAGACATTTTAATACAATTCGCATTCATTATTATCCGTTTTAGTAGATCATGCTCTAAGAAATGGCCATTAAAATTTCGAACGACGAAATAGGCTATTTAATTTAAATGATATTAAAATCACAATATATTTTGAACAAAAAGAACGGAGGCAAAGAAAACAAGTGAGAAAACTTTATTTGGCTTGGGGATTTACCATCCAGACACCGTGATATTTTTATTCAAACTCTATTTCAGTTTTTTCAGTAACAGATAAAAACCATAAACATAAAATTGAAATAGAAGTTGAGAGTTGAGTGTGAACATGTCTCACGGCATAATAAATAAATAATGCGTCTCAAAAAGATATTTTTTCTTTAACTAAAAAATTTAAGGTCGAGTCTAATGTGAAAAGTAAATGGAAAGAACAAAAATTATATAAACAAATAAATTACCAAAAAGAAAGAAAATTTAATGCAAGTATCAAGTTTTTCGTTAATTTTTTTTTTGGTGTGAAATGTAATTTCAAAAAAGCAACAATATTATTCTTTATATACATGAAAGATAAACTAAAACAATCTGCAAAACTGAATAATTGTTCTTCTTCTTTTTATTATTATTATTATTATTATTATTATTATTATTATTATTATTAATGTAATTATTATTATTTTGTTTGTTTATCATTTTGTTTATTATTATTATCATTATTAATATTTTTATTATTATTGCTATTTCTACTATTATTATGATTATTATTATGATGATTATTATTACTATTATTAAAATTATCAATTTTACTATCTTAATATTATCAGTACTACCACTATTTATAGCTTCTGGTTTATTTGTTTCATTTTCTGTATTGCCCTGTATCGGTAAACTTTGCCCCCTGTTTACATGTCTCTTATAGTTGATAATTTTGGGAGTTCCAGTAAAGCCTCGCACACTGTTTTGCGTATTCTCTGCAACCAGTACAAATCTAGACTCAACATCTGTCACATAAATGCACAGACTCTCAACAACAAGTTTGATGAATTTAAATTTCCGAGAATTGTAATGTTGGTATTGTTTGTGTGTTTGTTATGGTTTCGAGGAGATTCCTTATCTAAAGCAGATGGTTTCAGTACTGTAAGAGTTGACAGAAATTGACGTGATGGTGGTATGGCAATTTTTTTTCAACTCCGATATAAGGTATAAATTGTTACGTATGCCAAACGCTACACATTCATTGGCGTACTTTTTTATTGAATTAAATTTAGATCAAAAAAGAGTGCTAGTGGATGTGTCTACAAGCTAAATCGCATCGGTGTCACTGATCTTGCAAATTTAATTCACGAATTATCTTTGAACTACGTATGTGGCGATTTCAATAGCAATATCTTAGTAAACTCCACACTTATGGACACTATGCTAACTATTGGCCTATATCCGGTTAATTCTTCCATACCAACCCATTTCACTTCATCCAACAGCATGCTCTTAGATATTTTCCTCGTAAATTGTTCTGATTTAGTCCTTCACTACGATGCCCAATTTTTCAAAACATGGTTTAATTTTTCCTTCGTCCAATATACAATTTGAACATAACATTAATCTTGGGAATCTAAATGAATTAAATAGATAATCTTAGTTAAGGCATAATTTTTTCCTTGCCAAGTCCTGAGAGTAAAATGCTTATGCTTAATCACTACACTTCGAGGTTGTTTAATTCTTTCATTCCGTTAAGAAGGAAGGAAGTAAAGCCCAGTCAACTGCCGTGGGTCAATAATGACATCATACGTCTGCTACAAAAGATGGAAACATTGCAGAACTACAGTTTTTCATGCGAATTTCAAAAGTACCAGACGAGCGGTAAACTATGCCGTAAGGTCAGCTAAAATCACATATTACGAGAAAAAATTTCGCACCTGTACTGATGGTTCATGAAAATGGAAGATAATCAGTGACATCGCTATTGGAAAGCAGCGCCCCCCATTGCCGATCAGTCTTGACGTCAATGAAATCAATCGAAATTTTCTGAACATTTCTTTCCCACCTACCGACGTGCCTTTTTATTCTGATAGACACCGAGATAATTGTTTTTCCAGTTTTGACTTTCGCTTGATTGAAGATGCAGATGTGCTCGAAAAAGCCTTATCTATAAAGTTAAATGCGACTAGGTATGATAACATTAATCCCAAGTTTTTAAAACGTCTATTGCTCAAAATTATTAAATATATCACTCATATTTTCAATGACATTATTAAGACATCTTGCTACCCATGATGTTGAAAGATCGCAAAAATTATACCGTTGCCAAAAGCAAATGGTGAATACCGGCCGTTTGCTATCCTACTATTTTTATCTAAAACCTTTGAGCGTATAATGCAAAAAAAGGTTTCATCATTATGCTTAGACACAATCTTTTTTCAGAAAAGCAATCTGGTTTTCGTTTACTACCGCTCTAATTGATGTTGTTGAAAATTTAAGAAAAGGACTTGATGTCGGCATGATAGCGTGCTTGGTATTTTTTGATTAGTTAAAAGCATTTGATACAGTTGACCACACCCTTCTGTGCTATAAGGTAAGCAATTTTTCAATTTTTTTCGTCGATCCTGACAGCTAACCCAATCCTATCTGTCCAAAAGAGCTCAATGGGTGTTTTTAAATGACCAGTCTTCCTACTCTCCGTTCGTTATACGCGGTGTACCACAAGGATCAACTCTTGGCATGATCATTTTCCCTTTGTATATCAACGACCTACCAGATATTTTAAAACCGGGTAGTGTTCGCATGTACGTTGACGACGTGAAACTATACCTTAGCTGTAATATTGACGAATTTGACGGCCTTAGCAGTAAAGTAAATAATGACTTGACACATTTCCCGGCAGGCTAATGTCAATGGTCTTTGCTTGAATTCTGCAAAAGCTGTCTTATCATACAAAAACGTACGCCTCCATCAAATGTCGTTCTTAAATTGTCGTTATTGATTCCGTAAAAAATCTAGGTGTGATTTTCAACTGTAAACCAACCTGGTCTAACCATGTTAATGCTTGTGTGGGTAAAGTATACGGGGTACCTAGGGCGCTAGGTTCATCTCATAATTTCACATCTTTAAATATACGTACGCTTATAGCAAAGGTATATTCCATGCCTGTATTACTGTATGGTTGCGAAATTTTTTGTAACTGCAACTACCTGGCTAAGTGCAGGCTTAACAAAGCGTTTACCATGTATTTCACTTAAAAACATTGGATAGTCTGTCTGCATATAAAAACGGTCTTTGTGGTGGGTAATCTTTTTAAAAACCGTACTCTCACACTACTCCACAAAATTATCACTACACATGAACCAGATTATCTATTTAATAGAATCCGATTCACACGTTCTCCTAGGCGCAAACATATCAACCGGTTTCAATATATTTCTCTCATGCCTGAGCGCCAATTGTTTATCAATGCAGCAATACACAATTTAACCGACACCAAGCACTTCAAAAAGATCTCCTAAACTTTTTTTCATCTTCAAATTTCCGCATTTATGTACGCCTTCTTCTCCATTTCTTTTAATATAAGCGCTTATTACTATTATTATTATTGTTGTTATTATTATTCTTATTATTATTACTATCATTGTTCTTGTTAGTTGTTGTTATTATTATCGTACCTCTTAACCCACGTATCCAAACGATCAAATTAACAAGGGGGCATATATTTATTTTTAATAAATAAATAAATAAATAAAAAATAAAAAACGGAGAATTTGAATCTGTGTAATTTCCGATAGGCCCATTTGCACAGTTTTGACCGATTTTTATAAAAATATTACAAAATAACGCCTTTAATAATTATGCATAATTTCAATTGCCAATCTATTGTAATTTTCAGTTGTGACGAAAAACTTTAAAACTTCTACTCATGTTCTTAGTTTTCCTTACACTGTGGGCGTGTCCTCCGATTAATTTGGTTCATTTTTACTGCCAAACAGTGTATATGAATTTTCAATGTTTACACCTAACTTTAAGTCCGTTTATTGTACACCACACGCGGATAGATGGACTGGCATGCCTAAATCGATTCAGAATTTTATGCTGAACACGAGTAAACATACTTAATATGATCTCTGACGCTTCCTTGTAGGTGTTACAAATATAATGACAAAATTAGTATACCATAATACTTCTAGTTGCTGGATATAACAAGTACGAATAATAATTAAAGAAAAAATACAAAACTTTTATAAATTATACCTCTTTAAAAGTTACAACCTTGAAATTCTATCTTAAAATAGACACAAAGTTTCTTTTCCTCAAGTGATTCCATGCTTAAATTAAAATTAAAACAATTCAAAGCAACAAAAAAGAGACGAAATAAAAAGACAGTGATAAAATTTTATATAGAATACAGAACTGAAATGTTTGAAACATTGATGGACATTGTTTCTCTTGGGAAGGTATTAATAATGTCATGCAAAGTTAATGAGCGCGAACTTCTTTTTTTTATATTGTTCGTTTCATATAAAAAAAAAGAAGAAAAGATATTAAAATTGTTGCTTAAAGTTAAAACTGAAGATTTTTTTTCTTCATTTTGTTTTTAGTTATTTTTTTTTTTTGGGTTAACTTCTGAAAATGAAAGAGTGAAAGAAATAAAAACAAAAGCAACAACAACAACAACAACAATAATAATAATAATAATAATAATAATAATAATAATAATAATAATAATAATAAATAAAACAAAAATAAAAGGATTAAGTGAAAATTAAAGAATAGAAAATATATTTGAACAATTCTCGCATGAAAGCTGACAAGTTAAAAGTTACTTACAACGTTAAAGTGTAGATTTCTATTAATATCTTGTGTTTTTGTTGTTGTTATTTGTTATTGTTCTTCTTGATTATCTTCTTCTTATACTTTATTGTATTTAGTTACTCTTTACAGTGTATTATTTGCAATACCGAGTTTTATAAATTTACGCCGCTGTATGTAACACGCAGAAGGCTTTATAATGGATCTACTTGTAATTTGCCGTCCATAGGTCCATTTTTTGATATCTCAGATGATGATTTAAAAAAGTACATTTTGCAAAATTTTTATTAAATTATTATTATTATATATAAAGAGATTTCATAATAATTTTGGCGTTGGCTAAAGTGTGCTTGTCTGTCTGACGAACGTCCAACGTTGAACATTTTGTTACGAATATTCACATCTCAAGGATTTTTCCCTTGAAAAGAGGAATTTTTACAAAAAGTTCACACAAAATGCCCTACTTTAAAAGAAAAGTTCAGTATTTAATAAAAATTTATAATTTTCGACAAAAAAATATTTAACAAAAATCGTCATAGAATGAACGCTTGATAATTATTTGTTTAATATTTAGTTAGATTGATCCATTTTTTGAAGTCTCTTTTCATCTAAAGAAAATTTGCAATTTTTGTTTATGTTTACTTTTTCATTTGTAATTCATTCTCCGAAGTTTTCAATAACATTAAGCAAAGTAGTGTAAAAAATTGTAAAGTCAACCTCATTTGATTTTAATATTTTCTATTTGTATTATTTATTTTTGTATATTATTTATTTTTTCCAATTTCCTTTTTCTTGGGAAACACTAAAATACTGAAACTTTTTAATGAGCTGCACACCTTGCACTCAAGTACGATGAAAAATGCCAAAGAAAAAAAGAAAAAGTGCAAATTCTTCCAAAACTTTATTTTTAATTTTATTTTTGTTTAATGTTCTATTATAACGTTGTAAATGTGGCAACAGTGTACCACTGCATCAGTAATAATTATCATCATTGTATTGCGTTGCAGAATTAACAGTTTTTCAAATTGAAAAAAATACTGTAACGTTTACATTCTTTTGCTGTTTAAATAGAAAGTTTTAGTATGAATTTTTGTTAGGAATTATTTAGAATTAAACAATGTCTAAAAGAAAGCTTTGTAACTTAGTAAACTAAGAAGAATTAGTAAAAATTCATCACACTTTGATATTTACTGGCAAAAATATAAGAAGATTTTCTTACAATTGTAAAAAACATTACGAGAGATATCTCATTTTATAAATTGAAAAAATGAAATTCCAAATTTGTAATAAAACTTTTATTTGGGTTTTGAAGCCTTTGGTAAGCTAAAGGAGCTCAATTAGTAAATTATTTTCCTAGACAAGTTTCATTTTTGCAGAAATAAAAAGTAAGAATTTTATAGTTGATCAAAATCGGCTCTCAAATATTCTTCACCATTTTGCCTAATGTGAATCTAAAGTCGAATAAGAGAAATACAAGTCAACGACCAAATTTGGTACATATATTTTTTATGTCAAAATGTAGGGCAGTGCCAGTTTTGATTAAACTATGCTAAAAATTGTACCTTTTGTCTAAAAGAGGACTTTTTTTGAAAAAGGCGTTATACGGGAAAGTGCTTTAAGACTGGTTCCATCTGAACGAAATTTGGTGCATATATTAGCCATGGCAATTTTCATCTAATACATTTTAAAATTATAATTTTTCGCCATATAACGAGTTTTTTAAGAAAGTTGTTGTATGTTGCGTGGTTATTGAAATGTTCCACTATTAAACGAGTTCGTTCCTGGATCTAAACACCCTCATGAACAAAATTTCATAAAAATATCTCTAAAATTGTCCTGTAGCTTGCACACAGATAAACAAACACACAAACATGCTTTAATCGATTGAGGAAGTGATTTTGATTTTTGGTGTACGCCAACTACTTTTGGGTATTACAAACTTCTGTATAAACTTATAATACCCTGTACGACAAGTGATTCAGGGTATAATGTATTCTCTACGACAATGACAGACACAGGAGGCAGAAACAATATTCAATATGTGTTTTACATGCATACCTGCCGTGAAGGCTTAACTGCATGGTACACAATTGTACAAATGAGTGCTAGCATTGATAATTACGTGGTACATTGTACATGTTATCGTCACTACTAGCTTCCAATTAAAACCCTGTGTTGCATCTTATATACAATCTTTGATATCTAGATTCGGAGCCTTCCTATTACTCCTTAGCTTAGCTACCTATTTTATTCGGGTAATGGGACCCTGTACGTCAAATATATATATGTTTGAACCAACTACGCCCGCTATATGGGCAACACACCCCATGAAGTCAACCTCAATATCACCACAAGGGGCATATTAAAATTGGTGATACCGTGGAACAAATTAAATCTTTGATGGGATCTCGTGACTCATAATGTTCCCTGACGGGCATCTCATGAGCCACTCCTAGTTAAGCAGGTGCTTCTCGGGACTGGCTGCCCCCAGGAGGCAGACACATCAAAACGTGCATTCAAAAACCCTCAAGTCAGCAAATAAATTTTGCCCAATATTTAACAGGTTCTTTGTACACTCTTAAACTAGAGCGAAGGCATAAATGTTGAGAATTATTGCTCTCAATTGACAGAATGCCTTAAAATAATCGAAAGAATTAAACAAATTTTTGATAAGTTGAAAGAGGGTCAATATTTTAGTATTATAAAGCTCGATGTTGATTCCGTATCACCTTTCATTATGCCCAATTTTTGGGCATTGGCGTAACTTTTCCTTTTATTTTATGGGCCAAAATGTTTTATGAGTTTATAGGTAAAAAAGTAGACATCTGCATATTTTTTTTACACTTTCCAATGTGTGCAATTTCTTAAATTGAGACTTAAGTTCATCATGTCAATGTGAAGGATCAAAATCCCATAAATTAAACAGGATTTATATTCAATTTTTAGAAAATGACATTGCCAACTCGCAATTGATAACTAACAGTATTTTAGTGCAATTCAAGTCACTAGCAATTAAAAGCTGAGTAATTTTTACCTAAAATTTCATTTGGAAATGAAGGCTGCATTTCAATGTCTACCAAAATAGAATCGAAATTGTATAATTTCGAAATGATTGTGGAAATTGTAGAATTTAAAATTGAATTTTAAATTTCTTAGAGATTTAAACAAATATCACAATTAGGATATTAATAAATAGATATCACACTTTCTTTCTCTCTCTGTCTCTTTGATTTAAACCACGCTACCCGTTAACACAGACATTTATAGTTGAAAATGACTATGATGATTGTTCCTGTTATTGTCATCTTTTGATGAGTAAACATATAAAACACCGGCAAACAAAACAAAGAGTCTATTTGAAAGCTTTCATTCACCACAAATGCCGACAATGTGCCAACAAAATATTTTACAAAAAGCAAAGGAAAAAATAAGACTAGTACAAAAAACCTAAACAAAAAAATTAAAATAAAAATAAAATAAAATAAATCAAAAAGGCCAAACGCCAATTAGAATTGTGTACAAACGAAAGATAACAAAAAAATGCCTGAAAAAAATAAGTGAAGTGCAAAAACAAGAAGAAATTTGAAAAAACAAGGGAAAGCAACAAAGCGACAAAGGCAACAAAATTTTCTACTTTCGTTATAGTACACGCAACAAAAAGGCTTGAAAAAAATGCAAAAAAACAAAATAATAATAATAATAAAAATAAAAAAGGCGAAAATTAAATGAAACCTAAAAAAAAAAATAAAAAAAAGCAATAAAACAACATGAAACGCAGAAGAAAAACAGGAAAACAGAAAACTTTTGATATGTTAAACATGCTTTGGGGTTTATTCATTTGTTTGTTTATAGCTTTTCTCGAAATTCTCTTGCTTCTTCATTTTGGCACTCTAATTCGCTCGCACAGTCATTCGTTTATTCCCCTATTGCCGTGTTGCTTTGTAATGCTCGTTTCTCTTTTTTCAAGCGATGTAACACGAAAACCAACGAAAAAAGAACACTAAAGAAAAAAAAAAAGAAGAGCAAATCAAAACAATTATAATTGACTGAAACGAAATCTTGGACACCCACCCACACTATTTGATGGTTCAAACAATGTAGCATCATAAGTTAATGATATTTTGAGGATTTAGGGCTCTATTTATTATTTATGAGTTAATAAGTAAAAGCTTAAGAAAAAGTATATAAGAAGAACTTTATTGTCTTTATTGTCTAATTTGGGAGAAGGCGATCCATTTGTTTCCTTTAAACTTTCAAAAAATATTTGATGTTCTTTAATGTTTAGCAGGCAATATCGATTTGTTCAATTCTTAGTTTGGTATTGCAAGAGTTTAAAAAAAAAATGTAGAATATTTCAAGTTTACATCTACTGGAAATTACGAGTCATTAATGACAAACTTTAGAGGGCGCTTAAAATGAAAATTCGACTTATTATACACTAGAATAGAATGCAAATTTTAAAATGCAAATTAATCAAAATTACCACAAAAAAAAATTAAGATTAGTTGTCTTACAGTACAAGGCAGGCGTGGACTTTTCTTTCACTTATTTTTAGATAAATATTGTACATTAATAAGTATTTCAGCTTTAGGTCTATTTCAACATAATTTTCACAAATAATAATGAAAATTGTGAAAATTTAATTTGAATCATTTTTTGAGAGGCATTGTGGATTAATGGTCCAAATACTCGCGGAAAACTTAAGAAATTCCAATGTGTCTGCTGATTTTTGGATCACTGTTGCATCTTCAAAGATAGAGACGAACAGTTAGCCAGACAGATAGACCAAACGATTTTTTAGAATCAATTTCGAAATTTATATTGAATAAGATTATATTTATTTAAAGCTTCTTTTTAGGTGTTACAAACATAACGACAAAATAAGTGTAGCATAAAGTTTTGAAAAAAAAACGTTTATAGTTCATATTAATTTTTAGTTTAGTTTAATTTAATTGTGCAACACGGCACAACACTGTGCTCTTCTCTCTGATGGGAAAGATGATCAAAGTAAATTATGCTTTTACTATTATTTTTATTATTACTATTTCTATTTTTCTTTCCCCTCCTCAAATGTGTTACATATTAGCGCTTATAAGATGCACTATGTCACTATTTAGGCCATACGCTTCTAGTTTCTACTTTTAACATTCCAGACAGGCTATATTAAACTATAAAAGAAAAACAAAGTAATTGTTGTCAAAATAGGACTATTGTTATTCTTCGTTTAAATAATACACTTTTGAAATTTTGCAAAAAAGGCAGTAAAAAAACTCGATTTGATTAAGACTAAACACATATGAATTCCGAAACCTAAATAAATTAAATAAATTATATAATTCGACTTAGAGTCGACTCTTTGTAAGTACTAAGTAATAAGTAAAAAATTATCTTTAAATAAAATTTTGCGACTTTGAATTCTATGTGAAGCATCCCTTCATTAAACTATGTAATTTTTATTTTGAAGCCACATGCAAGAACCGTCTCCAAAGTTTCTGCCAAATTTAAAGTTGATATCGTACTTTTTGAGATGTTAATTTGATTATTTCACAATTTCATATTCATTATGAAATCTCTCTCTGAATACTGTAAAGGTTATCATGAATGGGGAGGGAATACAGAGGCCAATTTAAAAATGGCCTTCAACTGTTATTCTTAATATGTTCTTTGACGGATCTGAGTTCTTCTTATAAATTATGACGTTAAATTGTCTTGAAAGTGAACGTGAAACTATTTTTTTGGATATGGTTCCTTGCCCATTGCGCATCATGCTTTCATAATTTTGTCTTAACTTACTTATCGAGAGTAAAATTATTATTGAAATTTAGAAAAAGAGTTAAGGGTTTCATGTGTTATCAGGAATATAACTTATCCTGATCGTTTAGATTTTTATGTATAGAAAATGCGTATAAAAAATGTTTAGGATTGGACAATTTTTACCATTACCACGCCTTATTTCCTAATCTCAAAATAGTCTAAGTATAATAAAATTTTGTATTTTAAAATGTTTTTTAAATTAGTTCATAATTATTTTTTGACACATATAAAAAAAAGTTTGTTAAACTTGATCCAAATTTGTCCATATTTTGATAGCGGGCCTTTCAAAGCATTTTTAAATTAAAGACTGTTATTTTCATAATATGAAATTTCATTTCTTGCTGTCCCATTTATTGGATTAAGAAAACTTACGTGGCGTTTTTAAAAGTCATCTTCGAGGGATTATAAAAGTTTCACTTGTATGATTTTCTTTTTAAATTATTGTACCTTACACTTATTTATGATAAATTTGCCATAAAAGAATGGATTGCAATGTTTATTTGTGACTTTTAATCCATGATAAATATTTTCATAAAAAACTCCTCATGTGAAATTTTTATTGCGTACAGTCTTCACCTAATTCAATTTCCCATAAGGACAGACTTGTAATAATTGTGTTACAAGAGAATTTATGGCAAAAATCATTTTGAGAATATTTGTTACTGAACAATAAAGAATCAGTCTGGTTATGTGACTCAAGCAAAATCACAAAAAAAATTTGTAAGTTTATATGTAAAAGAATCTTTATCCAAATACCAATTACAAGTAGATTACGTTTTACATATATTTGGATTTTCTAGGTTGAAACAGAAGAAAGTGGTAGAATGGAATGATTGGATTGAAGGCAATTAATACTTGTATTTAGGTTTATCACTCTCTCAATTTGATTCTATTGAATGTCATATGCTTCTTTGGTTAATTTCATGCTGTATAACGTGCCTCCCTTTCCTTCGTTTTAATCAGAAACGTGTTTTGATTCTTTTTGCTTTTTTTAAAAAATCCATTGAGAATTTCTTACCCGAAATTATTTGCTGAATTGTGCTTTGTGGTGCCATTTCTTTTTTCTTTGTGCTTGAGGTGTAATTCCTTTTTTCTTTTTAGGTATTTATAGGTTTTTTTTTTGAGGTTTAGTGTATTGCGATATTTCAATACTACTTTTCCTCCCTATAGCTTGCTTTCTCATTTCCCATTTACCATTTTTCATATTGTCAATTTTGGCATTTAATTTGTTGTTTATATTTGTGTAACAAAGGTAGTATACAAACTATGCTGGAAAACAGGCAAACAGTCAAGCAGGCAACCTAGACAGGCAAAAATAACCCAATGAGTCAAGCAGACTGCTTAACTGGTTAGTATTTTAGATCAATTTTTAGTTAATTGGCGTTCTACTCGAAATTGTAAATGTAACCATTTGCTTTATCGATTTTATTGTCTACCATTAATTGCATAATGGCATTATGGCATGATTTCACTTTACTTAGTCAATATTCCAACATTTATATCTTATTAGAAGTTTACTTAATACTGCATTTATCTTATGTATGTCTTACTTTGCTTTCCTGCTCTGCCAATCAAATCTGATATCTTGTTAGACTTTTAATCAAGTGTGGTAAATAATTCATTTTAAAAAGCTATATGTTTCAGTTGGTTGTGTAAATAACACCTGAATTATATTAACGAAAGCCGGTAAAATTTTAAATAATCATGCAAATTTGATTCATATAAAAATTCTCAATCAGTTTCTTTAATTTAATCAACTTTATATCAACTTTATGATTTGTTTGTAAATTTTGTTCAGGAAGATTACAAGAAAAATTGTTGTAAAAATTAACAAAATAAGAAGAAGAAAGAAGAATCTCATTAGTCTAAATATCTAAATTTCAAGTTTTAGCGATTGTTTAATTAAAATAAAAAATAAATGAACTAAGTTCTTCAAATTGATCTTTTAATTAAAATATCGTAATTCAGGTTCACTCAAAACCATAATAATTGATCTGGTAAGTTTTAAAAGCGTAGCAAAATTTTGTGAACGTTATTTGTTTTTCTAGAGTGTACTGCAAATTTAATGCTTATTCTAATTATCGTATTTATTTTAGTTTTGTGTGCATGTAAAGAAATAAACTTCTTATTTTAATTCTTTGAAAATGTCTCTTATTGGTGAATTAGTTGTTATTTTATGTGAATTTGTATCTTAAGCATGAATAAATGAATTAAATTTCGGGGATTTGTTTGCCAAATCTTCTCCTCCATTCTTCTTCTTTTTGAATTCATATTCTAGTTTTGCATTCTCTTTTTATACTCTACATCACTTAAGTATGGCCCATTATAAGTGTTAGGGATGTTTGTAACGTCGGTAATAGTTTAAAGTAGATACATATTTTCTGATTCGATTCAAGTACATCCGCCCATTCAAGTAAATTTGTTGCCACAGCAAGAGCCTCAATTTGAAAATATTTTAGTAAAATTTCTTAGATTGATAGGCTTTAATTCCGAAACGTTTAAATGCAAATATATACAAGATTTTTTAGTTTTCGCAATTATTTTGGGTATTAAGACCAATCTGAGAAATGTCGACATGTAAAAGGCAATTATAATTTGCAAAAATAAACAAACATCGTAGCAGAGTAGCGTTTTGCCATACTAATTAAATGGGTCAGATTTGATTCAGATCTATCAATTTTGTAATAAACTTTTTAAGTGACACAAAGCTCACATTTTTTTACTTTCTTGACTTTTTACTCACTTTAAACATAGAGGTTTTTGGGACTCGGCTGACTGTAATGTTCTCACTTGGTATACCCAAAACTCACAGGTTGGTGCTAAGCATACTCATTTTGTCCTTGGAGACCCTACACAGTATGTCCATTCTTGATCAGCATCAAACTCTAAATCGATTTAGGCATGAGGCCATCAATGATAACAATCTCCTGAGCACAAAATAAGAGATGTTGAACTGAATTTTGGTGGAAACATTGACAATTCACGTATTTTGGTTCGTACTGAAAATGAGCCAAGTCGATCAAAGCACACGCCCATGCAATGTAAATTGAGAACATCTTTGTCTTTTTAACAAAAATTTATAGTTTTACCGTTCACACTTTGAAAACTAAAATAGATAGGAAACTGAATTAAATTATCTGTCTGTATCTTAAATTACCAATTAACGTCTGGGAGTTGGGTATCCAAGATTTGGCTCCAGTTAAATATAATTTGCTTACTTGTTTTCTTTTTGGTATCTTGTAAACTTTTCGCTTAACAATTTGTGCTGTAAATATTTTATAATGCAAAGAGTTGACACATAAATCGTCTAAATTCTATACAAACTAAATTCAGTCAACTGTGTTTTCTTTAATTGTAAGGTAATAATTTGTATGTCACTTCTATGTGCTTATTGCTGTTGTTGTTATTGTTACCTTTATTCTGCCTTTGCTGCTTTGGTGCTGCCTTTGTTTGCCTTTCTTCCAAAAATTTGTGACATCCAGGAGGAGTTGTGATGGATCCTTTTTCTATTGTACCGACCGATAATATTTTGATTAAATTTATACCCATTTGTTTGTCTGAAGAACTGTTGTCTATCCATAAAAATTTGTTATCGCACTATCAGGTTTTTGGCATGCTTAGGTCCAGGAGGAAACTTTCTTATATCACTCTATTCTAAAAAAAAAAATAGGAAATGCGGTACTTATTTGAGATCACTTAGAAGAATTGAATAAATAAACTTTTCGCCAAAACTTGCAGATTTGTACAATCTTAACTAGTAATTCATTTCCTTGACTCTTCAATTAGATTCAGTAATATGGTGTAGGCTGTTAAGGGGTCAACTTCAACCAGCTATATTTACTAGTTTTCTATTTATTATTATTTTTATTATGATTATTTCTAATGTGCTTCCACAAGCTCGAACAATCCAAATATTTTGAATATATTTTATAAAATATATTTAGACAGCATATTTTCTATAAACATGATGCTTTACCAAATGGTAAGCGTAAGATGCATATGACTTCACTTTCAAATTGTATGTGTATATAAAATTTTTTGAATATTCAATGATAAATAAAATAAGAAATAATAAAATGATTACTATTTGGAGAATTGAGAATTGTTATTGTTACTACAATGCAAAAACATTTAAGTCCTTTAAAATTTTTGTAGAATATGAATGAAATCAAATACAAATAAAATTTTCCAAACTAAGTAGAGGCTTATGGTAACTTCTTGGCTTGACTTCTTCTACTTAATCTTAGAAATGTTTTACAAAAATTTTAAAAAGCAGTAAAAAATTCACTTAACAAACATTTCCGATTGCACAAAATATTTATAAAAATACTTTACAATTTTATATGAACAACATTATTTTGAAACAGATAATCAACCAAAACTTTTGTTTTGCTTATTTTTCATCGTTTAAGATGATTCAAAATTTTCACAAAATTCGACCAATTTTTTTAAACATTTTAATGCAGGCTACGTAGAGCATTAAAACACGTTAATTAGTTCGTATAAAATATTGAAACATTCAATCACTAAATTAATTAAATATGAGACCAGGTTAATGATGGTAATAGTTTTACGAAATTAGAGAAATTAGATAAAGCTCTCTCAAATGTTATGTGTAATGTGAAGTTCTATTAGAACTTATAGAAAGCCGTAGAACAAAAGTTGCTTTACTTTTTACACTCCAACAATTTTGCTTTAGAAATTTTGATTTTCCGTTCCGAATAAAGCAACTCAGGTGTTCTTTTTTTAGCATTCTTCCTAACATTTGAAAAGAATCAAGTCATTTAATATGAATTTTCATTATGATAAAAAATATCATCAATAATTATATGAAACGTATCTAAAACTTTAATCAAGGCCTGGCAAATCTAATTGGTCCAAATTCATCCTAATAATTTTCAAGTCTTATATCATTTGCATAAAACATTCATTCTATGCCAATGGTGATAAATAATCCTTTTAGCTTGAAAAAGGAGAATAGTAAATATGAAAGGTTAAAATTAAAATATAAGAAAATTATATCTGGCTGGAGCTAAATCTTGTAAACCCACGGCAAAAACACAATTTAGCTTTTAATAGTACAGAGACATAATTTGAAGTTGTATAATTTTAGGAACCGTAATCGATTTGCATGACTTGTTTGTATATTTTGTACAATAATGGCATTAATATTTGAACAAATCTTTAATTTAGTGCTTCCGGTTTGTTTTACTTTCCAATTTGTGAGCCAAACAGCATAATTTTTTCTTAAGAAAATGGGTACTGTCTCTAGGTGTGAATGTTGCACTATGGGCGTGTCCTTTGACCGATTTTCCTCATTTTCAATACCTACCAATGTAAATGAACTTTCAATGATTCTGTTAAAATTGCAATCGATAGCTTTCTTTTTGACATCTTTTTTGACATCTCTTTTGACACAATGAATGTACTTATAAACTCTGGGTGGTGGGCATAAAAAAGAAAAGATGATGTAAGAGTTATGTGCCTTAGCTAGATCGCTGCTATTTCAGTGGTTTCAAATGTGCTCTTCAAATGGAAATTTCAAGAATGAAGTAAAGCAAGTCCTCAGTTGGTTTGGAACCGATTGTTTACTGTACAACGTTTTACTAGTTTTTTACACTACACTTCTAGTTAAAACTTGCATCTATTTTCAAATGAACTATTTATGTGAGCGACAAAGCTTGTCTCAAATATCACTCTTCAAATATGTACGAGTTCCTCCTTAACGCATTAGCATTATCAGATTTATAAAAGCTAAATGTCGAAAATTTTTTAAAATGCTCTAAGGATATTAAATCATTGTTGTATCATCTAATGCTAGCTGGTCATGATAGTTTGTGCATTTTTGGATTATTGGATGAAAACAGCTGGAATAAACTTGTGCGTTTCTATTAAGGAAACGTTTGGTATCAAAAATTTACGTTGGGCCAATTAGTTAGATAATCGAGCTTGACTAAATCGGTTTAAAATTTAATTCCAAACAACTTGCAGATCAGAGTTTCTGATTTTTATTTTGTTCATGTTCCGAATGTATCGAATTATTAAAGATACATTTTACATTTTTCAATTCGATGATGGGAAAAGTGAAGATTTGAATCCGAAAATTTTCAATTTCATTAAAATATATTTTTAAGCAAGGAAATATTTCTGTTGCTATTATTGTTGCTGCTAGTACTCCTGCAATTGCTGCTGTGTTTGCTATTATAACGATTGTAGCTAATGAAAATATTGCTACTGGTACATTTTCTATTTATATCCTGATATTTAGCATATTGAAAGAGTGACATTTCATTAAAATTACGTGAGTGAATGAGACAACTACACTAAAAATTAGCAGCTTTAAATATTAGAAGAGAAATTGAGTAGAATATCTTTTTTTTTTTTTTTTTGTTAACAATTTATTTCTAGCGAATACGGTTGAAATCATTTAATAAAATAAAATGGCACGGAGTATAAAAACAACTATAGAGAAAATTTATAATACAAAAGAACGCTGGTGTCAAACATCAAGCACAAATGATGAATATAAATTGGAATAAAGAAGCAGAAAAAGGCAGATAATAAAAAAAAGTCTTATTATATTCTTAGTGTTGTCTTTCTAAATACGATGTATATAAATATTCATTTTGGTTGAAATCGCACACACCAACAGCGACCACAAACAACATACAATTTCTAACAACAAATGCAAATGCTAAAGATTACGGTTTACTAACAATGATATTTTTTAATTTGAAACATTACGTTTTGTCTTATACGATGTTTTATTTTATTTTCAAGTTATTATCAAGTTATTTTAAAAATATAAATGTACATTTTTAGAATGCACGTACTTCCTTTTACGCACAATAAGATTGCCTTATAATATTATTTAGTATTTTATTAAGATCTCCAGGGAGATGTCTCACAAAATAAAGACACTGAATAAAAAGAATAAAAATAGTACATATATACCAATAAAAGAGGGTCGCTTCTTAAAGGGTCCAAATTATTTCATTTCATTAAAAGTTGTGTTGAAAGTCAGAAAACTGCAAAACTTATATTTGGACAGTCCTTAAAGACAAATGTAGATTGCGGCACCCAACGCTCTGTATTGGGGTATTCATCAATCTGTATCAAGTATTAGACTGCATGACTATTTCTTAGGAAATGTTCAAAAATTATAAAGAACTTTTAAAATAACATCGGTACGAATTTAAATTATTCTATAGCACTTAACTTAATGCGACTAAATATACGAATGATTTGACAAGTTCATAATGAGTCTTAAAAATGGAATCATTTGTACCAAAGTTAGCACATTTATTCAATGCATTAAATGACTACTTTGCCTAGATTTTCATCGAAATAATATGTGTAATACAAATGGAGTAATATCGAGCGACGTAAAATATTCGATCCAATGCATTTAATATTTTGAGTAACAATATTTAGGCAGGATTAGTTTTATGTCATTTTTGTTACATCGCTTCAAGTAAAAGTTTCTTCTACACGGTACCCAAATGCGCAACATTTCTACATTTCTAACTTTTCCTTAAGGCAATCGCTTAAAATATGGCCGATTTGAATCATTATGGAAACTTAGTTTCTGGAATGTTTGAGTTTGTACGATCCACTCAGGAGTGTGGCGTATGGTTCATAGATCATAGTGGAATATAGATTTGTGAATTCTTTGATAATTACGTTTTCCTTATATGTGAATATTGATGATTGTCTTGATTCAGTCTTCTCGATTCAATCAGAAGGTACAAATGTGTCATCATCTCATTATTGTGGCTGAATAGTCAACGGACCTTGGAATATTTTTATGAACAACACAATGAAGTACTAGATATTAAATTCCTCCATATAAAACCTTTACCTGATACAGTTTTTTAGGTATAATAGCTAGGACATAATAGCTATAAAATGTTTCAAGTTTGGAATGGGCTTTTGAACTTTTGAGATACGTCTTCCGGAAACCCATGCATTCCTCATAAGTAGGTTTTGGTCCTCTACTAATAAATGTTATTAAACTTTTCTGCTACTAAGTTCAGTAAGTAAGTTCAATGTTAAGCCTAAACTCCACTGGGTATAGAGCTTTCATTGATCTGAACTGAATTGGTTCTATGGCCATCGTCATTAATGCAAAGTAAACTTAAATTATTATTTGTTTTTTATTATTGTTTCTTTTAAGGAGTCAAAGTTTTTTATAATTTTACGAATAATTCTACAGCGAATAGTTAAATATGGAAAATAAAGATAATGCCCAGAAAAAATATAATTTTTGCTGACTTCTTAAGTTTTCACTCAATATTTGTAAATTATTTTGGGGCTAGAGCAACGTGCACTTGAAATTTGGGCCAGTCAAATTTTTTAATAAACAAAGAAAATGATTAAACAAGTAAAATTACGGGGCACATTTATGCCATTTCTTTTTTATAAAAATACTTGTAATTTTTTCACTTTGTTTTTCTGATTTTATTTTTTATTTGTATGTTTGTTTCTTTTGTGTACTTCAGTAAATTTTTCCACCGATTTATTATAAAGTCAAAGTTTAATTTTGTTTTAGGTTTATTTTTGATTTTATTATTATTATTTTACTTTTTTTTCGTTTTTTTTTTTTTTTGAGGTACTTACTCTTTATGATTGTGTATCATGACATCAGTAAATTAAGTTGAATAGTTTCTAACTATATGTTTATCCGTTCTGACCGTTTTTCAGTTCCCCGTACATATATTTGTATTCTGATTGACTCCATAAAAGTTTGTCCTTCTTTTTTTATGTTCTGTTCTTTTCATTATAACGACCATCAAGTTATGGTATATTTATATTATCAAAACGTTTGTGCTGAAAAGTCTAAAAGAAAAAGGAAGTAACTTCATAAAGTGTACACAATTTTAATTTTGTGGGCCATTTTCTGCAACGACAACTAATTATTTATCTTCATTTCTTTCATTTCTCTTCTCTAGTCCTAAAGTTTCAAGTTCCCATTTTAAAAATTGTTAAACATTCTAGATATTCTTGATGTCAATTTAGTTTGGAAAGTATTCGAAATAATTGAAAGGCAAAACACGCCCCCTGATCAGTCGTCTTTGAAAATACACTTATGATGGTAAAAGCAAACATTTGAAAAATTTTCAAATTAACTTTTATACATATGTTTTATTAAAAAGTATTAGTCACGCCTCTTTTTTCAGTTATACAGAATTCAATAGTAAAAATTTTTCTGTTCTTTTCCATTCATGAACTATAACTTATGCAAGTCTTGACTCAAACTTTATTTAATCTATCACTTTTTATTGGTCGTCCTTCTCTCCAAGCACCTTTCTTTTATTGTACGAAACCCAAGCTAACCAAATTAAACTAAACTGAACTAACAGCAATACATTGTTAGCACTTAACGGCACTTACATGTTTTGATATATATATATATTTTTTTTTAAATTTGTAGTATTGGATTTTTTTTTGCGAGGTTTTTAATGAAAAAACTTTAATTGCACAATTTTCATTATAGATGAAGATGGAATGACAAGCGACTGTTCTTATATGCATATATGTGTGTATATGTGTGTGTGTATGTATGTATGAGCAAGTGTGCTAAATGCATGTAAAATCTTATTGTTGCATACCATTAGGCGTTACAACTATTATATAAACATTTAATTGCATATCAAGCAATAACAAGAAACTAAACATAAAAATTTATATATAAAAAAATAAATATAATGAAAAAAAATTAAACTAAAAAGTAAAAAAAATTATACTAAATGAAATAGAACGAAAAATGGAATTGAATAATACAAAAGTCTATTTACTCATGCGTGAAATTCAAATTCCAACTCACTTATTGCTTCAGAGCAGCATCATTCAAAATTTACGCACATGTACATGGATCTCTATGTTTATAACACATGGCTTTGACTGCCAGTATAAAAAAAAATGTTTTTTTTTTGAAATTCTATTAAAGCAAAAAAAAAGAAGAAAATTGATAAGATTGTGGCCAAATTTTGATTACCCACTTGCCTCAGTACTCGAAATTGATTTGATCTAATTTTGTACAAATGATTGTATTATAATATTTTGAAAGCCAAAATATAAAAGAATTATAATCAAAAATTGATGAAACTTCGAGTAGGCTTGATTGATATGATTCATTTCATTTTGCATTAAGTCATGTTCTAGGGGAGACCAAAACTAAAACAACATTTAGAAACATAAGGAGCATTTCGAAAGGGTTTGGTTGGTTCTTTTATAATTCTTGACCAATAATTGTTCTCTCTAAATGTCACAAAAAATATGTGGTTAATTTTTATACCCAACTCCCCGTGGACAGGGTTATATTCACTTTGTTATTATGTTTGTAACGCCTAAGAAATATATGTACATTCTTGATCATCATCAAATTACAATTCGATTAAGATGTGTCCGCCCACGTTCCCGTCGATGTGTGGTAAACATCCCTCAGGTCGCGAAAAAGGTATATGAAACTGAAAATTGACAAAAACATTGCAAATTTAGATTGGTTGGAATTGAAAATGGCCGCTCAAAAGACGCGCCCACAGTGTGCACACTTCTGCATTGGCCGAGCCAACCTAAAAATTATACAACTTCAAAGTATTTGTCTGTAAAATACCAAAGGGCGTCTAAATGGTGGGTATCCAAGCCAGCCATATAAAGTTTTCTTACTATCTTAGTCAATATTATCTCAAGACCCTCGAAGTAATCAAGAAAGTGTTACACGAAAATTTCATATTTTATAACTTCTCCAAAAAAATATTGGAAAAATTTTGCTTTCTTTGTTAAAAGAAGGTACCTAATGAAAGGTCTTCACTTTATGTTCATTTCAAGGCTGCCGTACGACTAAACTTTAGTTCATTTTTAGTGGCAATCGATGCATTTGTTTTTCAATGTAAATTTTTAAATTTAATATGGATGTGGCACCAAGGTAATATCAAATAGATGTGAGTATAAAAAACCAATTAAAATTCGATGCTCTTAATTAAAACTATTTTAATTTTTCGTTTTGATTGGTACAAACATTTGAAAGAACTGAACATATTACTAATTTCTGTGTGATGGTTTAAGAATAATTGACCTCACATGTACATTTTTGAAATTTTTACTAGACGTTTTGTTGTTATCTTTGCTTTTTAGTAAACCAAACCAGCTTTTGTGGTGCTTTCAATGTGTGAATTAATTATCAAACTCAACAAGATTTTCATTCTAATTTTCAATACAAAGTACAATATTAATTCGACGACAATTCGATATTACACAAAGCAAAGATGGTTTTCGCGTTTTCGCGTTAGTTGAAAAATTTGAAAATTGAAATTGAATGTACAATATATATACAACAACAACAAAACAACAAAAAGAGCGAAACACATATTATTTTAGGCCATTAGTAATCATTTAAAAAATTTATTATTAAATGCTGCAAAAGATAAAAAGACAAGCAGACGTTATTAGATAGATAGAGATAACTAAATCGGAGAATGTTGAAATATTAAAGAACACAAATTAAATACGTTCATCATGGGCCATGGACATATGTATAAAAGGCTTTTCGGCGTTCAGTAAAACCAAAACACAATAACTTAATCTTTCATACGAAAGAACAAAATGAAAAATTTTCACTATCTTTTATAAGCGTGCCCGCAAGTTTTATGTTTGATTTGATTGAGGGTGAAAGTAAGAAAGAAATTAAGAGAGGATGACGGAGGGATATACGGAGCTATATATACAGAGAGATAGTGAGAGGGAGAAAGACATCTGATTCTGCGTTACTAAACTTAAGATTAAAATGATTTATAAACGGCTTTAGCAGGCAAATTGTCACCCTTTTCTCTCCCCATTTCGCCCATCGTTCGGCTACGCTAAATGCCTTGATATCCTTGGATGTATCAACAAAATTATTATTGTAATATTTGATATGTCATTTATGTTAAGTGTTTATGTGTTTCAGGTCTTAGAAAAAATCATTTCATTGAAACGATAAATTCTCCATATTTAGTATAAAAATCATTTGTACAAACAAACAAAGCAGAGATTTATCGAGGGCTTTTAACTAAAAATAAATTACAAAAAGTGAAATATAAATTACAATAAGTGAACATGGGACAGAACACCAAATCTCTTAGTACAACTTCGTCTAACGCGATTGATGAGTAAGCAATATGAAAATTTCAAAAAATATTTTAAGATTGGGGTTCAAAAGGTAAATCAATCACATCTAAAGTTGGACATATAAATGAAATAAATAAAAGTATCACTTTGCGTCCAACTAATGAAAAAATTTTATATGGTTGGCGTCAAACCTTGGACGCTATTTACTATTTTATAGAGACATAATTTGAAGTTTTATAATTACGGGTTCGTGCGGCCGATTTGCTCGATTTTTATAAAGAATTTGTAGAGAAAGGGCCTTAATATTTTTACAAAATTTTAGCTTTCTATCTATTTCATTTTTGAAGTTCTCTTAAAGCTTTTTAGATTATTTGTCACTTTATTTGAATGATAATTGTTATGCTTTTTATATCCATGAGCCAGGGCATGGCGGCATAATCATTTCGTCATTATGTTTGTAAAGCCTAGAAGGAAGCGTTGGAGATCTCTTTTGATTAGTATCAAATTCTGAATCGATTTAGTTATGACTGCCCTTTTATCTGTCTCTTTTAAGCATGGTTCAGTTAACGCAAGTAGCTTGGCTTTGAAATTGAATCAAATCGTCAAGAGCAAACGTTCATAGTGCAACGTAAACTGAGAATATCTGTATTTTTAAGAAAGAAATTGTAGTTTTTGCTTAGAACTCAAAAAAGAAGTTTTGAAATTGATTGCTTGAGGTCTACGTAAAGTCTGCCCAAATAAATTCGTTATCAAAGTGCGGGCCACAAAAATGAAAAAAAATATATGTGAGTATGAAAAAATTTTACAATTTTGAAAATTTGTGAAATAAAAACCATCTGAGAGAATTAATATGCTAAATTTATTTATAGACTGGTGCATATTTTGAGGCGCCTACCACAATCAAATCATTAAAAAATGATTATTTTTTCCTTTCTTGACTTGCCTTGTTAATAATATAAAGCAAAAGGGTCGGCCTCGTTTATCTAATACACTTTCATTTGCTGTTTATTTTATTTTGCTTTTTTTACATTACATTTTCATTTTCATTATAATGTTTACATTTTGAGTTGAGTTCATGTCATTGCCTACAATAAAATGTTAGAATTCAAGTTCATGTTAACAAGAGTACGTGTGTCCATTTCAATTGTTATGTTTATTGTTGTTGCTATTAATCTTGATTAAATGCTTGCGTGATTTCAAAGTTGACATATTTTTTTTTTCTTATTTTAAGTTAAGTATTGTGATTAATGCGGTCTGATTATTCACATAAAGCAGGAAACCTTTTAACATTTTTATCGCCTTTAACTACATTTTCGTCATAAGGAAATGTTGTAAACAAGTAGCTAATAAGAACATTATATTTGGTTGAGGTCAAAACTTGAGTACCAGCCATTACAAAAAGTAATTGTATTGCTTAAGATTGGTGCTATGGTTGTTAGTCATTACTTTTGAGCAATCGGTGTTAAAAATATAAAATCAAACTTTTAACATTTTGATTGCAAGCCTTAAGATATTGCCATGGGTACCAAGAAGCGACTTTCTTATGCGTTACTGATAACTTTAAAGTTTATAATTTTGCTTTTGCGACTAGAAAAAGGATTTAAAACTCTGTCATAGGCCAATAGGGTAGCAGCCGCACTGAAGGACAGATTTGGGCACCCAACTTTTGATCGAGTCCAAATTTGAACTAAGCAGACTTATAACTGTTTAAAGCATTTACGATATTCCTCGTTAAGTCTAACAACCGTTTCCATAAACCAACTCTTTAAACTCTGAATGGTGATTGCAAATTATAGCATACGTGCCTTTGTCTATCCATCCGTACATTTGTAGTCTAAATTCGTTACCGAGCTTAAAGTCGCAACTTTTGAGAAATTTTATGTAACAAACTTTTTTAAAATCATATAAAACTTACAATGTCTAGAATTTTTCGCACTTATTATGTGCATGATAATGCACTTTGAAATAATTGCAAATGGTACAATCGCGCAATACCGACTTCCAGATATCATACATCATTTACATCACTAAAGCTCAATGCGATTAAATAATGAAGAAAATGAATTGCAAGCTAAAAAAAGTAATTAATTAAAAAATTCTTTATTTGGAATAGAGTCTAATAAATCAGGAAATTATTATGTTAAGTGGCTACGATGAATGAACTGAATATGGGAAGGGATCTAGAAAATGGACCAATTTGAATCAAATTTGGTACACTTATTAGATACGTCAGAGAACAATGCTGAAATGATTTTTAGTTAAATATATTTACAATTACAAGTTTTCTCATTACATGGGCCTTTTTTGACAGAATGTTACTTCAGAAGAGGTCATAAAAATTCTGATCAATTCTGATTATATTTCTGGGTCCAAATTTATCTTTAATATTAGAGATTCCCTTCAAAATATTTTGTAAATTGTGATACATAATTGCAGAAGATGTTCATATGGACAGACACCAAATAGCAAGATCGAAAATTATACAGTCAGGCGAACCTCAATTAATTTCTAAAGTAATTATGAATTAATCGGTATAAGGCAAAAATTTATGTCAGGTCTTTGTGAATGATTCTTACATTCGTGCAATTAGTGCCGCATAATTCGGAAAAAAAGTGTATAAAGAAAAAACGTAAAAAAAAATGAACAACCGTTAAAATTTGCCTTGTTGTACTTGTAAGAGATTTAAATTCGTGAACCACTTAGATTGATTATAAAAATCATGCAAACGACTATCTCATGCAACAAGTTTAATGAAAACTTACAACTCTTTGCACTTTGCACTATTAAATAATGCAAAGTTTGCAACAATTGTTTGTATTAAATTATAATAATTAAAAATCATCAGAGAATGAGATACACACATTTGCATAATGTCCAATACTCCATATCAAAGTGGTCAGCTACTAAATTTATGAATTGATATTAATATGAGACAGATATAATATTGCAGAGAGTTCAGAATTGTGTTTCTTTTAGATTTTTATAATTTATTCAAGTTAATTAATTAAATAATTAATTTGAAAAAGAAAAGTGTACGACTAATAAAATTTTATTGTAGTCCACATTACGAATGACGCAGAGTGTTACGGAAAGGGGAACATCTAGAATGAGTACTTTTATATCGCTTGATTTATTCTTGCTTTGCTAAATCGATTTAAAAGTGACCCCATCGAAAGTCAGTCAAATAATATTATTCTGCCAATGAGATGAACTATTAATATGAATGAAATGTCAAAAAAGTCCATAATTCAATTAATCTTAAACTCCGTTCGCCGATTTTCATTAAAACTAATAACAATTGTAAGTTTGTTTCTTTGTGGGTATTTTTTCAGAATTCTTCAAAATAATAACTCAAGAATTGGTCAAAAAAATTGACTCATTTCAATTTTTAATACTCGGAACAATGGAAACAAAAACTAAATTTTAACAAAGTTGAACGTGCCTAAAAAGAATTTTGAGGCACTCGGGAGAGTCTAATCTAACCTTGTTTTCTTGGTACATTTAAATTATTCTATTCTATTTTATTTAAGTGGTGAAAGAAAGTTAAGTTTAAATTATCGCATGAACCAACTGTTTAGAACCATAAAAACGGCAAAGGTATTTTGTGCGATTAAGTCATGACGATGGTTGTGCTTGTAAAATTCTTAGTGAATGTGCCAAATAAAATAAGAAAATTTTGGACTTCAAGAGTCATACAGAGTCCCTAATTTTTGGACGACTTTTTAGAAAATAATTTTATCGTTAATTTAAAAAATGTTCGCAGTTTTGCCAGTCACTGTTTAATTTGTCATAAGCTTCTTTTTAGAACAATTTTGTGATTTATGAAAAAAATCAGCTGTGATTTTGCAAGAGTAAGCATTAGCAAGTCAAGCGATACATCTAGAAGTACTTGAAAGGACAAATACACTTTTATCTAAATTTTAGTCACCGAACCAAAATAGCTCACACGAATTTTTATAATTAAACCTGATAAAAAGAAAAAGTCCATAGTAACTATTTCTTTTATGCAAACACTTGGGTGCAATGCATAATAAGCTCAGCTGTTACAAACTTATGCCAAGAAACTAATAGTTGTATAAATTTGTGGGATGAATGGTAATATAACAACAAAAAAGCATTTAGCAGTTCAATTTTAAAAAGGGCCCGCACCAAACAACATAGTAATCGTAAATATTAAAGCTGTTACCACAGAAAAGTATAGAGAATCATTTTATAATAGAAACCAAAAAAAAAAGCTAAATATTATAACAATAGTTCATAACAATCTGAGAGATCCACAAAGATAAAGAATGAAGCAAAAAGATATACATATAAAGAGAGCGATAGAGTAAAAGAGAGAGATATATAGAGAAAGAGAAAGTGAGGGAGAGAAAGAGTAAATAAATGGCTAAAATTATACAGCAGTAGTAAAGTGTGGCAAAAACACTGGTTATGTAGGAATGCATGATGCCATGTTAAACAATAAAATGAACATATCATCATCATCAACAACAACAACAACAACAACAAAAAAAATGGAAGCAGCAACAAGAAAAACCGCATTAATAGTTGAAACAAGTAAGGACTTCATAATCGAGATCGAGATCTCGATTATGAAGTCCTTTTGACTAATTTTATAAGAAATGTCAACAAAATGAATCAAACGCCGAGAGAGAGAGAGTTGAAAAGATCAGTGTATGTATGGGAAGGGGGGTTCCTTTATGCGGACATATAAAAATGTGCCAACTTTCTTTAAAAATTATTCAAAATTTTAAATTATTTCCTCATGACAACTTTCTCTAGAAAAATTGCTTTTTATGAGGAGTAGTCGCTTTTAAAGAGATTTCTTTTGAGGCCTAAAAATCATAATCAAATTTCTTGATTCATAAGATATATGACTAAGTTTCAGTAGGGAAGAGAAATAATCTAGCTAAAATCTTTTCAGCCAGTGATTTGAAGTCGAGGTACATAAATTGAATCTATTTTTAGTCCTTCATAGTTATAAACATCTTCTCGAACTAGTAATACCTTGTAATAAAATTGTTGGTGGAGTATAATTAAACACTATAACATAACAAATAAGCACAAAATCTAGAAACCACCAAAAAATGTATAATGGTTTTCATAAGCCAGCGCTTCTTTCCTACATTTTAGATATTAAGTGTTATTATTATTATCGCTGTAATACCGTGTGGACTAAGGGCATCATATGGATCATATGTAAATATGTGTCTGTGTAATACATAATTATAGTACACTAAAACCTATTTCCATGCGATAAGTAGAGACGAACGCCCATTTCACCATTTCAATAATATTTAATCAGAAACTTCATAATCATTTTGTCATTTTCCTCATTTAAAGATACAGTTGATATTGAACAATATATATATATTGCATATGGGTGGTATGGGATTTTTATGAAGTGTTTGTAAATAGGTCTATTACAGTGAAATGCACAAAGTCATTTGGCAAGCTGATCTCATTACCAACAATTAGAAGTACTTTAAAAGATAAGTCTTTCTATGGCCCAAACATTTCCATATCTGGTACAAAGAAATTTCTTGAAGCATATTACACGAATTGGTGATGTGTTCCATATTTTTTTTATGCGCCACAAAATATACTGAAAATTTAGCTAATTTTATGTTATTCAGTTCAGTTATTTATAATAAGTGTTTTCAGCGTCTTATCCATTACAACAAGAAAATAATATAATTCGATTGTTTGCAATCTTAAAATCACTGCCAATTGTCTTATATTTACCGAAAAATGTTTGGCTAAGATTTCTTTTAAAAAAAACCACTTTCGTCTAAATTAAATATATTATCTCGGCAGCATTCAATGTCTTCACTAAATTTCATATAGCGCATAAAAATAAATGCGCTAATGAAAATGCACTCCTAAAAGTAGACTTCACAAAAGCCTGTTTTACTATGTATATTTTTATGAACGTAGAGGTTTCCTCTACGTGTTTTGTTTTGTTGATTATCTACCTTAATATTTGATTTGCTATGATAATGGTAGAGATAAAAAAACGAGTTAGTATTGGAATTGATTGTTGATTGCCAACATTTAATGTTACTATTTTAACATTAAAGTTAGAGGACCAAATGCGTAATTGACACTTATTTCCCTAGATAACAAAACACATTATCTTTTATTGACTCATTATTACCTTCTTATTCGCAACCAACCAAAACAACCAATACCAGCATGTATGCAAACGCATATATAAATATGCTTGGACATAGATACATTTTTGTTAGTGATGTTCATGTTTAATATTAAATTAAATGATACAAAACCAAAAACAAAACCAGGTTTAATTTGTTTCTAAAGTTTTACTTTTACATTCATCTAATATATAATAATTATGTAAATTTTTTATTTAATAACCATTTTACTGTACTTTAGTTAAGGGGCTTGCGTTCTTTTCCACTTTTTAGCATATTGATTGATTTAGAAATGTTGTAAGCCTCTTTGTTTATGAGTTAGGTCTATTCATTAATTACATTTTCTCGTTTAAATTATTGTCCAAAGTTTTAATAATATTTTGATGGCATTTTTCATGTAATTCAAAAATCAACGGAGTACGCAACGGAGTACGCAACGGAGTAGGCAACGGAGTAGACATAAAAAGCTATCTAAAGTTTTGTTTCGTAAAAACTTTTTATATGGAAATTATTAAAAACCTTTTTTTTTTAGTCGATCGAGGTTTTTCAATACTTTACATTACTTAACTTAATTTGCTTAGAAATTCGATAAAAATGAGTTATATGTTACAAAAAATAAAAATGTTCTTAAAGGCGAATGCTCATTTGTAAAAATATTTCAAAAATTTTCAAACGGTACATAATTTGTTGTACATACTTGGTACGTCAGTGAACTACTTCCATTTATAACAAAATCGTCTAAATTGAATATTTTTTTTCATGTATATTTGGTATCAAAATAGAGGGACTTGCAAGAAATGGTCGTCCCATTTGAAACGAATTTATTACTCGATGTCATTGGATTTAAACAATGATTATCTACAAAATATTCTTTCAAAATATCTAAAATTGCGTTTTATACCTGGAAGAACAACTAAACTAAGATTAAGTAATTGATTTTAAGTGAGTCAGTATTATTGAATAAATTACAAATGATTTGAGTGTGAATGTTGAAAATCATTTTATAATAGATATAAAATGTGCACTAGCTCGATCCATTTTTTGCATATACCTTAAAAAAAGCGTTTTTAAAATATTTTATATATCGATATTTTTTACAATCACGCCTATTTTTTTTTGAATTTTTTTAATCTCTACGTATGAGGTAAAATACAGGATTCGTTTTTCATTCATTGCCATTTTTAATTTTTTCTCTCTTTTTTTCTTACTCCTTATCGATTTTGATAATTACGATAAACACGTTTCATATCAATTTACACTTAACTCATTTGACCTTGAGCCCCAATAATGCAGTGTAATATAAGCAAATTAGTGTTGTTTCGTTTTCGAAAGGCTCCACTAGATTCCCCTTCCCAAGCGGGATCATACTAAATGCTTGTGTATTCTTTTAATGTGGCACACAATAAAATGTAAACGGTTTAATATGCTCAATGAATTTTCTCCCAAACAATTCATTTACAAACGCATCATTTTAGTAATTACACTGACTGCCTTCCTTTCTTTCAATTCCTTCAACTTTCACCCCTTTCGGTCTGATTTTAATAATCATTGCAACAGCCGTTTATATTGAATGCAGTTCGGTTTCAGTTAATTTTTAGTTAAGTTTACTTCAATTTTGATTTTAATTCGATTTTGTGCAATTTTTGAGTTGATGTGGAGTTTGATTTCGTTAACGATTAATTTTATTGCGGAGATAATTTAAATATTAGCTGTTTATGCTCTCTCCTGTGTGCTTTTCTCATACCTTCTAGAAATTCATTTTCATCAAAATGCAGCATATATTTTGCATAATTATTGCCATGAATATAAAATACACCAACAACAACAATCACACACAAACATTGATTTGTAAATAGAAAATGGCAAAAGGATTAAACTTTGCTTGATTGAACTATAGAAAATGTAAAAGACAAAGAAAAACAAAAACAACAAATAAGACAATTATATTTGGCTGATGCCAAATCTTGAATACCCACCATGCATACAACATGAGATTACGATTCAGAGTGTGCTTTAAGCCTTTCAGTAGTAGACAGAAAATGTAAGTAGTATAAAAAAATTGAAAATCTGGTATAGCATAAGTTCGCGTAGGCGTAGCGGATGTGCATGAATTATGGACAGACAATGTAAGCTTATATCCTCTCTACTTATACAAAATTTCTGCTTTCCATATTTTGTAGTTTACAAATACCAAGCGAAAGCTTTACTTAGAAAAACTAAGGTTTTCTTAGTTTAAGGGGCACTGTGGGCGTGTCCTTTAAGCGGTTTTATCCATTTTCAATTCCAAGCTGCCTGCAAAAACTTTCGATATATCGTGCTCATATTTTTTTGCAATAGAGAGATTGTGAACAATACATGTGCAGATAGACAGACAGACAGACAGACAGACATATATAAATCGATTCAAAATTTAATACTGATCAAGAAATCACACGCTTCCTTTTGATTGCTACAAACATAATAATAAAATGAACTAGCTGGCATTATTCAATCTCTGTGATGGGTATAAAAACAAAAATATTAAACATACTACGTCGAATTGTATTATAATTCGATGTCAGATGCAATAGAATTGAAACTGAAATATCAGCTCATCTTTGATTACTTTTATTTATTAATTTTTTTTAAATAAATCAATTACATTTTTTTCCAATACAATTAGTAGAAGCTTTAGAGTCGGCAATAGCAGGTTATTAAGTTCTCTAGATAATATTTTATTTATTTATTAGATTATTTATATGAAGAAGGTCAGGTCAGAAGGATTGAAGAAAGCCTAGTAAATTTTTCGTTTTAAAATTGAAGAGTTGTAAAAATACTTTATCATAGATTTATAATAGTAAAATATATTTTTAAATTATAATGATATTAGTTGGCAAATATTTCAAAATTTTCAGTTATTTTCAGCAGCGAAATTTATTCTGTTCTACTTATTTTATACAAGTCTTAGTCTTTTGGCCAATGTACATTCATACTCCAAATTTGTATGAGAATTTTTTCAAAAGTTAAGACTTATAGAACGAACACAAAAATCGTAAAACTTTTAGATTATTTTTTAGTGTTTTATCAATGAATGGACGATTAGTTTCATATTTTAATGATTTTACTTTATCAACCGTTTTGCACATGATTCTAAGAAAATTTGGTAAAGGTTAAAAAAAACACACACAATCTAATAATCGATATTCAAAATGAACAGGCCAACCAAAAAATATCAATTCACTAATAAATTCATGTTAATTAGATCGATTAAATAAAAAGCCTTTCTACATCAAATTTTGCGTCAAGTTTTTTACGTAAAAATAGAAGTTGAAGTTTGTATGGTAAAATTGAACTAATTTTTGAAAACGTTTCGATACTTTTTCTTTCCGAATCTTTCAATTAATTTGTTCTAAGCATTCCTTGACCTTCACACGGCTTTTAAGTGTGCTTATTTACACTTACGTCCTTTTTCACGGGGAAATAAAGAAGATGTACGTAAAAATATTTTCCATATTTTTATCTCATCTACTTAACATAATTAATTTCAAAATTAATTAGGCAATTTATTATAGTTAGTATATTATTATTATCAATGTAATTATTCGCATTATGGTAATTACTAAAAATAGGCTTTGAAAAATCTTAAGCCACCATAAATTCAATTCAATATTTTTGTTATATTTTTCAGTTTGTATAGTTAGTATTAAGTTTTAGTCCATTTCTAGTTATGATTATTGGAAAAAAGAGTACAAAACTTTTACACACTTTTTTCAAGTTTACAAGTAAAAATTTATATATGGATAATTTAAGAAATGGATCCACAATTTTGTTCTATATTAACGTGCAAAGAATAGTTTGAAGGATCAGTATAAACTGACCCTTCAAATGAGATCAGTTCGGTACGCTTGACTCATAAAAATTTAATTTTTATGTCTTAAAATGCTCGGTAGGCGTAATGTAGCGTTATAAATAATGGACTTCAAAGATCGTTAGTGCTTGTTTTTTTTCTGTTTTTTGTTTTGTTTAATAAATATGTATGAGTATCTTTTAAAAGTACTTTAATAAAATCCTTTTATAAATTTCATTTTGTTTATATTTTTCTATTTGTCTACTTTTTATATCTATATGCATTATTATGTTGGGTTGTTCGGAAAATTATTCCCTTTTTTTTAATATTATGATCTAAAATTGAAAATTGTCTTATTGCGTTGGTTTTACCACACTTTTTTTGTAGAAAGTAGAATTTTACACTCAGAAAATATATTTCGGTTCTGACAAATTGTTGTTTCATGTAATTTACGGTTTTTTTGAAATAACTTTACAGAAACTGAGATGAAAATACTAAAATTAAAGTGTCAGATTTGAAGATTATAAGATAACCATTTGAACTGTAAAATGTACGATGTTTGAACACTTTCTGAGGGCTTTATTCCATGGCAGTGGAGAATGGTAGATTCTTTATTATTCGTGATATCGTGGTATCGTGATATCGTGGCGTCGCGTCATTGTACCAGAAGATAGCCCGAAATTCAATGAGAAAGATAATTTTCAAGTTACTTTACTTCTTGATAACATGCTCCAGATAATGTTACGATTCGATTTGAACAAAAGTTACAAGTTGATCATGTAAATGATGAATAAATTTTGAAATAATTTTCAAACTTGGAACATTGTTCCAAGTCTTTTCCCAAATTGAAATTTATCAATTTAATCTGGTTTTAAATTTTATCTTTCAAGTTTTTTTTTTTTTGTATTTTTCAAATTAAGCCACCCGAGCATACTTGACATACGATATTTAAACAAAATTTTGTAAAATAGATTAATTGTTGATTGGAGTACGATCGAATTAAACAATCTACTTATATCTCATATTATTTTCTCTTATTTGAAAAAACTTTTCAATTTTTAGTTTAATAAAAAGAGTGAAAAAAAGTTCTACCGTTCCACTTCCATTTTCCGTTTTCGATGGAAATTTAAACAATTTTAATTGAGTAAAAACAAAATGAAAAATCTATGATTTTCTTTTCAAATATTTCCTAAATATGATGAAATGTTATTTTTAAGTGTTAAGATGACTGTGAAATCAAAGCGACATATTTCTGTCTGCTCTTTTTGGGTTGAAATGAAATAACTTTCTGGCCTAACTAATTAACATGATATTAACTGTTTATGTATAGCGAAATTTGTACATAAGCATGTGTGTGTGTGTGTGTGTGTTATGCGTATGTATGTATGAAACTTCTTTTATTAACTAATACTTTCGCTATCTCTTTTCCCATTTTCTTTCTCATGTTATTTTCAATTTTTTATGCAATGCATAGAATATTGCTGCACATACCTTCATTTACATAAGTAAGTAAGTATGAAAGAAATTTTTTTATTTTCTATGGGCCTATCATGTGGCAGAAGCGCCTGTTTCATTGAGTATATTTTGTAAATGGGGCCTGTATATAAAACATGTGCATATATAAACATGTATACGTTAAGGCCATTTAAGGCAAAGCAATGCTGCGGTTACTTTATAAAATAGTAAAATAGTAATTCCTCCCGAAAAAGCAGCCAACAGAAAAAAAAAGAAAACAAAAATGAAAAAAAGTGAGCATGTCATGAAAAATTCTGAGTGTCTGAAATGAAAGTTAAAAAAAAAAAAAAAAGAAAATAGCAAATAATAAATGTACAACAGCAACAGTGAAAATACGTTAATAACAAGGCAAAACAAAAAAAAAAGCAACAACAATAACAAAAGGAAAATTTATGAAAAAAAAAAGAAACTAACATTTTTGATTTAGGCCAAGTGTGGAACATCCACCATATAACTACAATAGATTTACACATAATAATCGTAGATCAATGGGCTAATTTAGAAATTAAGAAAAAGAATTTAGAATTATTCAGTAAAGTATAATAAAATTTCAGAAACTTAAAACTTAATGAAATTTAGGAAGCGACTAAATGATTTCTATATCAAAATTTTTACAACCCAGATATACATAGAATTCATCTTTTTTTTCAAGGCCTTTATCTATGTATGCTTAACATAAAGCAGTCAGCACTGACTAAGGTACATGTTAAACTTTGTATATAACTTTGTATAACTTTTTTGTGAAAACCGTAACAATTTCAAAACTTCTTTTTAAACGCATCTCCCATAAATCCCTTAAGTAAAGGCACAATAGAGCCAAATTCTAATATTAAAATTGGTTTAGTCCAGAGTGCTATAAAAAACAATCTTTGATTTCCTGTTGCAGAATTCACCCGTTAAAGTAAAACCTGACACTGGTATCTCCTATACACACTATTCAAAATCTAATGTTGGCAGAAAATATGTCTAAATTTTTGGATGTTTAATTTTCCGTTTTAGAACATTTACAAAGTTATGTTTTACTTAAATCTTTCTATAAAGTAACAACTTCTATGCAACTCCTTAAATTTCTAATGTTTTTATGCCAAAAATTAAAGGTCTTATACAAATGTGCCTAAGTCCACATGCATGCTAGAATCTCGATACGAAAAGTGCTAAAACTGATTGAAAGTTAACTGATGTCAGAGAGGCCTCCATGGATTCACACTTTAATTATATTTTTATTAATTATAACTGTATTTATAAATACAGTTATATTGCAGAGGGTTTAACGTCTTTATTTGGAACGTTACAAAAGTTTCGCTAAAATTGTGGAAGCCTCAATTTTGCGATCATTGTTTTATTTATATCAACACTTTTTCTTTTTTGCTTTTCTTCCTTTTTTCAAAAATGTTTTTTTTTTTGTCTTTTAACTATTTTAATTATTTAGTAACTTAACTTTCCATACATAACTAGTTGCTATGTAGTTATTTATTAAAATATTCATTAAGCCTTGATAATTTTTTCAAGTTTTAATCAAATCAAAATTTTTGTGTAACAGTATTTTTTTCTGGCCCTTTTTTTTTTAAAAGTAATTTACAAAAATTTTACTTCAATTGAGGCAAATTTTAAATACCTTTTTTCTAGACGAAAGAATAATACAATAAGAGTTTAAAAAACAAGGGGACGGGACAATCGTCTCTTTTGATTGATATTTAAACATTTTGCTTCAGGGTCTAAGGGTGGTCAGTTGTATGATATTGTTGTATCTTTGTAGGTACTTCATAATTTTTATGTTTTGTAGAGTAAGAAGTACTAGAAAAATGGAACGGGAAATTCCTCAAAGATTGTCGCTTTATAATATTTAGTGGGCCCAAAAATGTTTACGATGAAATGTGAAATATGTCAATCTGTTATCTTTATGTTCGAAAAGCCTAAGAAAAGTGATCTAATAATAAAATGATGGCTTCCTTCGGACAGTAGAAATCATTTCTTCTATGTTTTAGAAGTCTAATCAGTTTAATCAAACGGATTGTTTAGGTTTAGCTGCTCTCTCTCTTTCATTTTTCATTTTACCTTATCACTTTCTCTTACTTGGGATATGAATGGAAAAAGAGTAAAAAAGGTTACGTATTTATTCTGGAGACTAGCATTAAAAGTAGACAATAGAAAGTATTTTCGTTGATATGACTGGTTTTACGCTCAACAATGTGTGCAGAATTCACATTTCTGATAAGGAGTAAAAGAAAATGTTATTGCTTTATCTTATTCTCTGTATTTATCTTCCGGTATTACTGTTTTTATTGTTAGGGTATTACTATGGCTCTGTGAAGCAAGCCATCTAAGTTATTAAATCAAACAGTGCATTGTAATTTGTGGTCGAACCTGTTTTCTCTTTTATACTTATTTACGGTTGTCAGTATTATTGAGTATACAGAAAAGTAAGGAATATTGGTTTTCATATGTTAAATTTAAACACTTAAACGAATTTTTAAGGAACTTTTTTTATATTTAATAGGCCGCTCATAAAATTTGGCCATCTAATGTGTAAATTTTCAAAGCTGGATTGATAAAAATCTGTTAGTGTTAAAGTAATAATTATATAAAAATGTCTTTGTGAATATCTTCCAATTTGTGAAGTTTTTGCCTTTACCGAAATTGTTGACCCTATTAAAATAATTGGAAATTTAATGGAGCAATATCGGAATTAATTAGTAAGTTAGTAATTTCCATTTCAAGTCAGTCATTAATTTTTTCCAGGACTATTTAGCAGAATAAAGGTTCTTTTGTTAAAAACTACTGGCCGCTTTTATTTGTACGAGCTATCTATTCACCGTAAACATGTCTCTTTACAATTCGTTCAGTTCTTATGACTTCAAAAAAACAAAGTTGCTATTAAACATATAAAAAAAGTTTCATTTTGGATTGAAGGCGGGTGAAGCAATAATTTGTACTCGGAGAGATCATGCGGAATCCAAGCATCTATTCTGCTTTCTTTTCCAATATCTTGCAAGAGCCTTTGCATGGTAAGCCAATGTTTTTTACGATTACTTGACAGTAACTTGATACAAATTTGTTTTGCAGCAAAGTGACAATCAAATACAGCACGAACAAAGGTATCAATTTCCAATCTTTCTAACATTATAGTAATAATAATTATTTTTTATATATAGACAGATTATAATTAAATTAATTAAACAAGACAAAAGTCAGTTGAATGTTAAAGAAAAAGTTTAAAGATTTATAAAGAAAATTATTGAATTTTTGTATAGGAGGGTTTTTCAAAAAATGTGAACCACATAGACTTATGCTGATAACATAAGATTGTCCTAAGGATATTTTGCTAAACAAAGTCAAAGTTTATAAAGATATTTCTTTCGAAGAATAATTCTTTAAAACGAGGATCATGGTAGACTATCAACTTTATTTTAAGACTCTTTTCAATTTCAAATTTCATCAAGTTTAATCTAGAAAAATGTCTGATCAAACTTCATGATATATGAGCGCTCAAGCAGGTTTAAGTTCATCTGTATTTTAAATTGATCAATTGAGCACCTAACGGGACATTACATTAAGCTATTCTGGAGGTTGCGTACTTCTATATAGACTTTCTTGTATAAACTTTTCAGATTAGTTTTGCATTCTGAAATCTTCTCACTACAAATATCAGTAATATAAAATACATTAAACCAAATTACCTAAAATGTTAAAGTGCCACTGATTATGCAATCATCTTGATCAAATATTCTAGAATACTGAAAATTTTTAGATATACTGAAATAAATTCGTATATAAAAAGCATCTCCTTTTTGTATTGATTTTCCATAAAATTCAATAATTTGATGTTTTGCAGTTAAAAATTCCAATATTTAGGAAATAAATGTTTTTCATTTGTAATGTTTTTTAGTTTAGTGTTTTTTTGATTACCGTATTCATATATATCAATTTTTAGCTAACCTACAAGACAATGAACGCAGAGCATGAACAACTACTATCGAATCATTCAAATCTCTAAAGACGTACCATACCAATGTTCAATGTTCTTTACGATGGCATAGAGATACTAGATAAATATAGTCCAATGCACAATATGTGTTTATATCCCAATAGTTTTATGACTAAAACATAGGCAACGTATATTATTTGTACATACACTTCCACATATAAGCACATCATTGCTGACGATGAGCGTGAAAAAAGTAAAGGTAAAAAGGAAAATAATATACATGAAAATATCCAAGGAACTGCATAAATATAACTGTTGCCGAAAAAAGAAAAATGCACTCATATGACACAGTGGTCAATAAGGTTCTCGTCTGATACAAGCGGTTCCTAAATTCACATAACACGAAGCCAAACCGAACCTTTCAACCATAAGTATGCCATATAGCTTTCAAATTTTTTTGCCACGTGGCAAACACATCGATGACTCAAAGCGCTGCCTTAAGTTATTCAGATACAATACTTTTCAACGGTTAGTACATGGTATGAGATAAAATTTAGATCCACTACACCTACACTACAATCGTATCAGATAGACGGCTGCCAAACCGTAAAAAGTTAGAAGTAAAATTCACAATAGCGATTGCATAAAAATTAAATTATTATGAGCATCGAAATACAAATAAGTCGGTCGGTAATAGAGCTTAAATAGAGGCCTTTTGGCCGTATGTTCTATGTTCATTAATGGAAAAAGATACGTAACAGATTAGTTCAAAGAAAGAAGGCAAAGCACTGAAAGGGACAAAGAAGTAGGCGCTGGAATATTTTAAACATTTAAGCACAAGATTTTTTGGAAATCCCAAAAACTTATACACTTTTTTATGGCTTACATTATTTGCGCGCAAAAGGCGAGTGGGCATTAAAGTTTATATTGAAGTGTAGATAAGTTGCCACAATTTTTTTTTTGCAAGAAATATTTAGAAAAGTTTCACATTGGGATAGAAAGGAAAGGGCTTTCAGGGAGCTAAAAATATTGCAATTATTCAGAATCTTTTTATGAAAAAAAAGCGGATTTCTAATATATACCATTTAGCTTTTCTTTTGCAGTTTTAAGAGCTGGAAAATCCATTTCAGATAAATCATGCAAAAAATACATTCTCATTGGATAACTATTTGACAGAGTAGAGATTTATTATTCAAAATTACAAGTTAATAGATTTTAAAGTTTTAAAATAAGTGAGTTCATGTGGTTTTGGATATAATTTGATTTAGTACGTCCTTATGTATTTCGATTTGAGTGAGTAAAGGGGTTTTTTAGAAAAGTGGAGCTTGTTGGAAAATTACGTATCTTTGTACTAAACACATATTTTCAGAAATATCAGGTAAAAAATTCAGACTTCTAATAGTCCATATGTAAGTATAGTCCACTTGGAATTTGGAATCAAATGATCAATTCTGATTTATATGTTGTCGTAATTTGTTTTCATTTGTATTGTACTGTAAAAAAAAACAGAGCAATATAATTGATGGAAACCCAATTTTCGACTCAATTCAATCATAAAATATTGCTTTTTGGTTATAACTATGGAAAAGAAGGGGAGGTCAAACATAACAGAGACAACCAGAAGGAGAATAAAAAATGAAGCAAAGAATTTTTTTTAATATTTCAATAATTTTTTGGTATTTTTCTACTTTCTTATCTTAGATTTGTATTTAAGTCATTTATCTATTTTCCTGTATTGCTTCTTACTTTTTGAATAAATATACCCCGCATTATTTTTCTCAAATGGGAATAAAGGATACAGGATGCAGAATTCTCAAAAAACTTCTTATTTTACTTATCAATAATTTATATTCTTGACTTTTTTTTAATGATTATTATATTAAAGGAAGTGCTTTAGGGTATTTAATAGTCGCCAGCGACAGTTACCAAATAAATACTCTGCTTTCCTAATGAATAGAAACACGAGTTGTTTATTTACTAAATTCCCATGGGAATATTACAAAACAAAAAATTGTGAAGAGTTATGGCACAAAATTAAAAAGCAATAAGAAGTAAGCAGAAAGTACGGTCGTTGGGATATTTAAATGCACTACAATATTTTGCTTTGAGTGTACTACAAAAGTGGAAAAAAAATTACAATAAAAATTATTTCTCTGCAGTTTTTTAAGGTGATTTAAGTATTTGTGTTCAAAAGTGAACATACTTTAGAAAGTCGCCATATTTTGGAACTGCTAAACTTTACAGAGTATCTGAATAACGTGAGGCATTCATTTAGTGCCTTGTGAGGTATTCAAGGTCTTGTCAAAAGTTAACGTTTTAATGATCGTACTCTGAGGAATCACATTCGACACTCCTTAAGCTGTTATCGCGTACTTTTATTCTGATTAATTTGTACTGATTTAATATTTATACAAATTTTCAGCTTTTTATCTGTTTTAGTTTTGAAGTGATGAGCAAAAAATTGTTTTGCTTACAAAAGAAACAGAGTTCCGATACTTTGTACTTTGTACTGTGGGCGTGTCCCTCGACCGATGCGACTCATTTTCAATACCAACCAATGTATATAAAGTTCCAATTTTTCTGCCAAAGTTAAAGTTCGTGTTTTTTCGCGACAAGAAAAATACTTAACGGCACACGGACAGACGGATAGACATATTTATATCGATGACTATTTGACGCTGATGCTTTTCAAGAACATAAATATTTTATGAAATCTCCAAACACTTTTTTTATTTATACATCACCAAACTCTACATGGTGAGTGTACAAATCTAGAAAATACATTGAAATTCTTCATATAATTCACATTCATTTGAAATTAATGCATCAATTTGATATTATTTCATATTTCTTTCATTATTTTTATCATTATTATCATCATTATCGGTACGGTTATCATTATTATTTTTATTATTACTTACATCAGTTTCATATAGAAAGTAAACTAAGAAAAAAATTTTTCCTTCATCTGCCCTTGTACAAAATCTTTCTTAAATGTATATGTATGTGTATGTACATGTACATGTGTATGTATGTATGTGTAGCGTCTTGTAATGATTTATTTTTATTTCATACATCATTTTTCTGATAAAATTCAGAACGTACAGTGTTTTATGGTGTAATGGTATTTGTGAATTTCTTTGCATGTATTCTTTCAATACTTTAACAAAGTTGTTACCTTATGTACATCACAAGCACACACACATATATACTTATACGTTATATATATATAAAAAGTATATGAGTAATTTTAAACTACCTAACAGAAAGCAAATGTTAGTGCCTTCGTGATCAGTGCTGCAATTTGTATAGCATGAATTTTGTTACACCCGGAATAACAGTAGTTTTCAAAGGAAAAGGCGTGATTCGTTGGTAGCGTGCTTATTATTCAAAAATAAAAGCAATAATACGAAATGTAAATTTTTATATAAAAGCATTGCTTCATTTTTAACATTTCGTAAAAATAAAACTTGCACGAACTTTTTAGTTAATCAGGGTCAAGTTTCAATAGCAGATACCACTTTGCCTAATATCAGAAAATCAAATAATTCAGTTATAAGTTAAAAAAATGTTTTAAAAGGTTTAACTTATAAATTATTTAAAAGGTTCTTCCATTTTTCAGAAAATGCGTTGTATGATGATTAGCTTTAAAAATGATCCGAGTGTAAACATTTTCAATACGGTCCTTTTCTGGTTTAAAGTACACCTATGTCTTAAATTCCATTCAAATATCTTAATAACAATACGGCCTGTAACTTAAACACAGACAGACAGACAAGCATACTACCATTGATTCAGAAAGTGATCTAGAGCAAATCGGTACAATAAAGAGTGGGTGCTACGGATGCACAAACTTATAATACCCTGCACCATAAATGGTGTAGGGTATAAATATTTATCTAAAATATTAATTTTGTATGTAAACTAAAAGTCATTTCGTTTCATGTAAAACCCTAAAAGCTTTCCAATTTTTTTTTTTTTTTGGACTTATACACATAAGAAGTACATGGTATTGAGATTTGTTGTTGTAGTTGTTATTAACATTTACTTTAACATCATTTTTTTAGGGCTGTGAAATTTATGATTGGTGTTAAATGAAAATGGCTGCAAAGCTGAAATATTCTACAATCATTCTACATTTAGTTCCAAAATAAATGTTTTGCGGTAGTCCGGCATTCAAAAAATTGATTTTGATTTAAAAATTTATTTATGCTTGCAAATTTATCTAACCATTTAATGTCAAACTATTAAATTCTTTATCAAATTTCAGGCCGTAATTTCTGGAACAGTTTGATTAAACTGTTAAGATTAAAAATCAGTCGTATATAGAAACATTTTGCGTCTCCATTAGTTTGAAAAAAAACTTAGAAATGTAAATTTGTAAATTTTTTGAGGAAACTCAAAAAAATTTAGTTTTGCACAAGACTTTTGAATTCTTTTTAATTTCTATGATAATTTACTCATATTAAACGACGCGGGCGGTGTAGAGACCAAAATTGTGAGTTCCAATCGGCGATTCTGTTTTTACTTTTCTTTTTGTTTTTCTTTTTTACTTCTTGAAAAATGTTGAAGAAAAGATAAAAAGCAAACAAATAAAAATTTCATAACGTTTAGGTTAATACGATGAGAATGATTAAAATAAGTACAAAAATAAATAATAAATATATTTATTAATATATGAATGTTTGTTTGGTTGTACAAACACTCGAAGGTATTTAATGAATGAGAATCAAGTGTATCTCGTTTAAAGTAAACATATTTATAAAATCGCAAAATTATTATTATTAATAAAAATATGCATTCTTTCATAAATATGCGGAGAGTTTGATAATTTCGAGAATTTTTTTAAATTTCTCTCAATTGCCTATCAAAGTCTATCTATAATTCGATTGCCAACTAATTGCGCCATTTAATTTGTGTTTAACATTAATATTATAAAAAATTACTTATAATGATTAAGAATTGATTTATTAAGTTCTGTTGTGGCCGCATTCGCCCTAGAAACGCAAAACTTTCAGATCGACCAAAATAAATTCATCATATCAATAAACCCTCAATATATGATATGATATTGAAAAATTGGAGAATCAAAATCCATGAGGTGACTGAGTCAGTTGGCATCTCTACTGATTTGGATGTGAAAAAACTATACGCACCAGGAGTGTTACATTTTTTAACAGTACATTGAAGACGCGGGCGTGTAAATGTATAATAAAGTAGTTGGCGAAATTTTTCAGCAATGCGTAGTAAACTTAAGATTTTGACCCGAGAACACCATTAAAAGTAGTGAATACTTTTAAGTCAATGTGTACCAAAAATAACTAAAACCGTTCTGGTAATAATTTTTTTTAGATAACACATGATTTCATTCACATCGATTACCTTAAAAGTAATCCAGTAATCACTGGCGAATTTGTTTATGTTCAATAGATTCGATTTTAAATTTCTGTAGAAGCGACTGCTTTCAGGAAATTAAATGTTTGACTTCAAAAGATAGGATAACCATGTCTGTGGTTACAATGGCAAATATATATAAAGAAGGATTTGAAGTAACATGTTTTACGGAATTAACTTCTAGCGATTATTTTCTGCTTTCAAAATTCTACAAATAATGGGACGCTTGGGACCTAGTTGCTTTTCAACTGTTCAAATAGCCTAAAAAAATTTGGAATTGTGTGTATGAAGTTAAAAGGTCTTTTCATATGAAAAACTCTTTTTAAATTAAAAATGTTAAGACTTGCCAAACCACCCTCGTAGAATAATTCATATTATAAATAAAGCAATTTAAGAATTATTGATAGAGAGATCATTTAATTTTTTATTAACTATTTTATACATTTCTATAATTGCCGCTCAGATAAAATGATGACTGGATTAAATCAAAGCGTATAATTATTATCATTTGGTATTCAAAAAGTGTCGGGATACGCCTACTTTGTATTGCATTGTACAAATCATTATCGATGTTTTTTAAGTTCTTTTTGTCTCCTTTTCAACCAAAATAATGTTTTTCAATAGAATGAAATAAATAATTATATGTCCATTTATGGTTGAGTTTGTGTAAGTTTCACAAAAGTAAGATTTTAACAACTCTCTTTTACAAACTATGACCCTCTTAACGCATGTAAATGGAATAAAAGCAAAAGGGCTACGTTTTAAATTACAATGGCCTCAGATAAATAGTATATAAAGAATGAGAAAAATTACGTGCCAAAAAAGAAAATGTAAAATTTTATAAAATACTCACAGATTGAAAGTCCATTTATTTAATCAGAATCAATGCTTTAGTCAAAAATATTACACGAGAGTATTGTTTTACATTACAGAAATGATTTTATTATTATTTTCTGCAGTTTTATCATACGTAGAGTGCTTTAATTAGAGCAGTCTCACGTGGGCAATGCGGTCATCGATTTTTCATTAATCACATTCGTTTGCATTACTTCGATATTACCATACTTTTCTTAGGAAAGCTTAAGTCATATCAGATATTTTTTCAAAATTAATAAACATTCGAATAAACAATCTTTTTGAAGCGATAGGCAGCATGAGTAACGATACATTTACATCACAATGAAGATTAAATGTCGAAAGATTCTAAACTTTCGTCTGATGTTTTCCCATAAATATTTGTTATTAAGCTATAATCCGGAATTTTTAATATATTTTAGTGAAATTTATACATGAGTGTGTTTTGGCCAAGAAACGAATCCTATTGCAAACGTTTTCCGTATAACGCATTTCTTAAAAAAAGTAGTTACACGGAAATTAATTACAATTTAAAATTTATTTTACATTAAAGTGTCGTGGAATTGTATTTCAATTTAATAAACATGTGTAACAACTTTGGTGCAGATGGATCTATTTTTAGGGCTTTTCCAAATAACGACGTTTCCAAAAAAAGTTATTATATGGACAAAAGTTTCAATTTAAAATATATTGCAACGAAAATTGACATTGCCTTGTGTTTTGAAATAAATTATGTGTGTACCAAATTTGGTCCAAATAACTTCACTTTTGAACCTCCTCTGATATAAAGAACTTTTTAAATAATTAAGAAATTATAATTTCTCCTAAATTACTTTTCTCTTATAATTTGTTCCTTTTGACTTTAAAAATTTTTTTGTTTTCAATTGTTCAATATTTAATTGGCTCATAAAATTTTCTGTTAATGCTTTTACATATTTGCATATAATTGATGTAAGTGTGACCCATTTTTAAAACCATTGTCTAATTTGAATGACAAAGTCATCTAGAGATAACGATTCATATATGAATCAAAATTTAGAAAACATTTTAATAAAAATTGATTTAACTGATGCAAAAGTCTTAAATAATAAAGCCAATGTTCGCCTGGAACCATATTTTTACACACATCAAAGCGTGAAAAACTTTTTACCCATAGTTTTAGAGTTTAAAAACTGAGTACCTCCAAAACCAGTGTAACTTATTGTTGGAGTGTAATAAAACCTTGATAGGCATCGTTTGAAAGTTGTTACTCCGTAAAAGTTACATGGATATAATGATAGTGTTGCCACATTTGCTTTACAGCCGAAAAAGTTATTAATCTAAGTATTATAATACCATATAGGACAATGCTGAGTAAGATGAATCAAATCCTTTATATTTGTTAAATGTCATTATAAAGTTAATTTTAATGTTAAAAAGCACTTCACCTACGTTACACTTGAAGGTTACAGAAGTTCATAGAAGTTTTTTTACATGCACGTTGAAATATTTCAATTCTTTAGCAGAAGTAATTTCAAGTGATATTAATGTCAACCAGTACTATAAATTATCTTCAGATATTATAGCAATGTGCAGAATATACCGAAAACATTCGCATAAGATATGCCAATTACTATTTACTATTATTATATGAAGAACACTTTTAGTGGAGTGTGGAAATTTAATTGTATTATTTTGCTTGCATGCATATGCATTATGCATTATGCGGCTCTTACTCTAATTATATTTAACAATTTTATATCATACATTCATTCAAGATATTATTGTCACTAACATAAACCAGTCATATTCATACAATACTTACACTTATAATTTTCATGTAAAATCAGTTAAAGGTAATGGCATCCTTAATTAGCACTATCAACATTACCATCGTTCTGTAATTGAAACTCTACGAGCGATATGGAGAAATTTATGACAAATAAATTAAAGTGTATTTTCACTTCTTCATGGACACGTATAATTCGTAATAAACATTTTGATATGTACAATGTGAGAAAGGTACAAAAAAAAGATGGTAAAATATATAACCCCATTGTATGCTGATCAAATTTAGAATTATTTCTTAAATAATTTTTCTTTTGATCTACATGAAAAGTACATTTATTCAAAACTAAGTGGATTCTTACTTTAAAATACTTCAAGAAAGATATAATTACATTTTTACTATTATTCTCTGAATCAATTTAACTATGTATTTTTGTATGGCCATTTTCCATCAGAGATATATACGAACTTGTAAAGTTGATCGAACTTTCAATTGAAATGAATTAGTATAAAAAATATGGAACAACTTTCTCACATACTCCTTATCTAATGTTCTATTTTACAAATCAATGCACCAAGCGAAGCTTTTTAAATGCTCTTCCGTACAACCAATTTTTCAAATCGTTAAAATGTAATGCGTCTTAAATTAACGATGGAATTTACTTGTGTTACAGATTATTTAAAATTTCCTTTAAATCGATCGTAATAATTTCCCTTTTAATTTCATTCAAAGCTAATGGATTATTTATGGCAAAAAATATAAACTATTCAAAAGTCGATCATCACTAAAACTAAAATCGTTTTTTTAATTGTTGCTCAATATATATTTCTCATATATTTCATTTTAAAATGAAAAAGTGTTAACATACTCAAAGTCCCTTTTTTTTTCTTATATTCCCTACCTCATTCTGTGTTCCATTTTAATAAAAATGCATTTACCACTAAAGACTCTTATCAGGTTTGATGCAGCAATACCATAAAAATTCCATTTACCATATGAAGTTGTTATTTTTGATTAGTTGTATATACCCCGAAAGCTAAAAAAAGGTTGTTCAATAAGTTTTACCAAATGAAAATCACTGATTTGAAAACGATATAATTTACTTGAAATTTGTCAAAGACGAGAGGTCTAAAACGATAAACTTGAGGGTCACTTGCATATCAAGCGAGGTTGCTAAAATATTTCAAGAGGCATAATAAAAACGTTTATTAATCAAAACAAATTTCAATATTTTAAAGAAATTTTTTAGATTGTATACGTCCATTAAGTCGAGAATTCACGACCATTAAACCTTTATTAAATATAATACACATAATTCTATAGATCAAGCTCTCTCCTTGCAAGCAAAGTTAATTTCGAAAGTTAATTTTGATTAAAAAATTGCTATCACTTTCTTTTGGTTGGAAAGGGTTTAAATTGCAATTATATTTGTAAAATAATAAACTCCGATTTCTTTGTGATCTTCTCGTACAAAATTGAATGGAACTGAACTTTATGGAAGACAAGAAAAGCCATATATCATTTTCCATTGAGATTAGAATAAAAATTGCCAAGAAAATTTCTTGTAACTTTTTTCAAAAACTATTTTAGTGGAAATTAATTGACATCAAATGGGCTGAGACCGCTGCCAGAAATTGAAGCCATAAGTATTGTTGGACCATAAATAATATATGTATTAGCATGGCTCAATTGAAATCTAAGATCTACTTTATGACTCGAACTTATTGGATAATTTTTTAGGTGCTGCCTTTATCACTTTATAAGGTAGATGAAGAAAAGAAGAACTCATCATAAGTAAGTACACTTTTATCATGCGACATCAACCAATCAACCAAAATCTAAGGCAGCGCAAATCAACCAACTGATACTTCAACATTCCAGACATGTTCATTAAATGGTAAACTCTAATTCTAATTCTAACTCTAACTCTGATTCTGAGTACAAAAACCTGTAATCTCTTGGGTGAAAATTTTATTTTCATTTTTATATCATTTCTATTGCATTTACGTTAACGTTTCCGTTTACGTTCATTTCATTTTTGATGTTATGGTTATTTTTCATTTTTTCATCTTTTTCCTATTTTTACTTCCATTTTCATTCATTTTTTTATTTATTTCTATTTTATACTCTGTTTTGTTCTATTTTATTCCATTGTACTTTATTTATATTTTTCTGGTTTCTTCTATGAACTCTTTAACATTTTAACAAAATATTTACGCTCTTAAGTTTCTCAAAGTTTATCAATTTTCTGTGATAAACTGTTGAAGTTGGTAGTTTAAAATATGTGAATCAAATTTTGAAATTCATTTCTGTTTCATATACGATTTATTATTGATGCTTTTTATTATTGTTCCGTTTGTTTGTTTTTTTTTTTTGCATTGTTTTTGTTCTTTTGTAAAACTTCTTTAATTTCACTTCTAGTAAAATGAATGAAAGTTCATGTGAAGTAGAATTTCGTTCATTTTTATATTTTCAAAATAACTTTGTAACTGTTTGCATAACAAAATAAAGCAACGTCCGTCTATTTAATTGATTGATTAACTAGCTACCATGATTTAACAATAATTTCATAATTTTAATGTTTGATGATTTTTTTCATTCCATTATTTTACCATAAATTTGCATAGAAAGTAACTTGAAAGTATTTAAAATTTTAGGAATTATCACATAAAAGAACGTTATAGTCAGTTGTGGCTGTTTCCTAAATACCTTACACTAATTTGCTTAATGTGACTCAAAATTCAAGTAAATGGAGGACAAATTAGTAGGAAAAAGTGAAAAGAAGATCTAAATAGTTCCTTATATGAAAAAAGGGTTAAAAATGGATCAATCTGGACTAAATTTGATACGTTTTTGTTAAAACATATTCAAAATTTTATAATTTGCCAAAAAATGCGTTATATGGAATTTGGAAAAATTTTTTCTATCTCGTGTACATTTATTCCAGCAAACCTTATTAAAAAGTGGCGATCTGGACTTTCATAAAATACATTTGTGGACCGAGAGACCAATAGAGAAACAAATAAGCCTGAGAAGAGGTTTCGCTGCACGACGTAAGGTCTTTGATATAGAAAGAATAAAGCATAAATACAAAGGTTATGCTTTACTCGGGGAATGTCCCGTAATCCACTGTGTACATTTGTAATAGAAAACGCCATGTAAAAATTTTCAATGTTTTTTTTTCAAAAAATTTAAGATTTTGATCTCAATTTTTGAGAAGAAAATTGTGTATACTGTATTGAATCTGTTTGATGTTTTCTTTCAGTTGTCATACCCACCACCTAAAGATTAAAGGTATATTCATTTTGTCATTACGTTTGTAATATCTTAAAGACCTTATAAGAAGTATACATTCCTGATCAGCATCAATTTCTGAATCGATTTAGATATGTCTATCACTCTGTCTGCCTTAAGATTGTCTGTGTTCTTAAGATTTTCTCCATCGCAAATTTGGTAGAATCATGAGAAGTTCTTGTAGGCACGTTGGTATCAAAATCAAGCAAAATCAGGCGAAATTAGCCACGCCTAGGCGAAATACGATTTTTCCCTCTTTTATGTGTATATTTTCGATCTACCAATGAAATCTGTAAAAAGTAATATGATGGTGTGTTGGTGGTGGGTATCCAAGAATTGGCTCTAGTCAAATAAAATTTTCTTACTTGTTTTAATATAAATATGGCAGTAAGCTGACTTATATGTACAACGTAATCTCTGAATTTTTAGGTACAAAGTAAAAAATAAAATAAAAAGTATAATAATAAATTTTCAAATATACTAAATCGATTTTCTAAGCACGTTGATTGTGTAAAATCTCTTGTGAGGCAAAAAATTTTTGTAATTTTCTTTTACAAAATTTACTTTCATTGTCGTTTCTTTTATTTGTTGAATGTTATTGTACTTTTCATCAGGTAATTTGATTTTATTCGCGCAAAGTTTGCCTCCTAAATAAACTAAACTAAGCTAAACTAGACTAAAGTCATCTCAACTCAATTGAAGTTAACTCAATTCAGTACAAATGAACTTAAATAACAATGTTAAGATTTAGTTTCGTTTAAATTTTTCTTTTTCTTAAGTAGCCTTGAGGTTTTCATTGTTATTGGTTTTATGCTCCATAAAAACTTAACATAAACACAAGATTCACAATTCCGAATGATGTATATTTATTTTATGATATGAAATTCCCGCCTGTGGTTCTTTTATTTCATAAAAAATTTCATGCACTGTTTTAGTCGACTTTTCATTCCATATTTAAATACACTTTTCATATAATTTTTGAAATATATAAATGTCAGTGATATAAAGAAAAGAAACGCATATTCCCCTAGAAATCATGAGAAATTTAACGTCAAAGGTTTTGATGCCATAAGAAAATTTTTGATGAAATGGGAATAATTTGAAAACTTGCTATATAAGACAAATAGTAGAAATTCGCCAATCAGTTTGACCAAATGTGGATTATTGTCAACTGATCAGTTTTCTTCTAATAATCTTCCTTTTTAAATTATTAAATAGAAATCTTCAATTAATAATAGAAAATAGATTTAATGTTGTTCTACAAGTAAGCTAATTTGCAATAGGAGCTTTCGGCCAAAATTCATTTTATTAAAACAGCTCAACATATAAACCGATAGTTAAGAACTTTAGTAAAAACTCAATCCTCCAATTTGAAAATATTTATAGTCGCTAAATCCGCAAATGAGCTTTTATAATAAAATGCTTCATTCTGATATTCGTTTCTTTAGGCTGGGCGGACTATCAAATTATTCATAGAAAGATCATAATTTATACTTTAGAAATTTGTATCTTGTGAATTAGTTCCTCCTTACGAAGATCATCTGTTCATTACTAAAAAACCAATCTTCATTTGCTTAAATAATTTAAGTATATCAAAATTGAAAACTTCAACATATTAAGTAGAACCCTTAGATGGAACTTTTCTATCATCATTTCCAACACAATTTGATATGGCTGAGTAGCAATTACTTCCCGCAACATTTTACCAATAACCGTATTGAAGCAGGCATTAAAATCAAAATCAACTGTAAGAAAGCTCGTATTTAAAATCAGCTTCAGTGTAACATTCAAATTAATACAAAAAGGGGCCTTTGGCTAAAAGTATGCTACACGATGACTTCATTAGAAATGTACGAATAGTTTCCAAAATAGAAATTCTCCGGACTTTATGTATCGTAAATCAATAATCGTGTAACAGACCGCCAAAATATTAATTTTCTCGTAATGTTCTTCATCCTAAAAATAGAAAACATTTTGATTTAAATTTGTTTTCTATTTTACAATTTAAATTTATTTCTTGCACATTTGAAATCGCGCAGTAATATGAAAATTAAGTCGCAAGTATTTTTCATGTGCTGCTTTAATAAACAGAAAGTCACGAGGGAAATTTTTCACTTGAACACCTGCCATTAATGAAATTCATATTTGAATAATGTATCGGTTAAGCTGTTAGCAAAGCTGATTAAATGAGCAATCAAGCAAACAACAGCAGTCAGCACTCAGTCAACGGATTCTTCAAAGATGAAATTAAAGTAAAATAAAAACAATAAGTTCGTAGATATATGAAATATAAGAAAATATTTTAAGAAATTTCTTCACTTAATTATTTGATCAAACAGTAAACGATTTGCCTATAAGTTTAAATTTAATTACATTTTTCTTGTTTTTCTTTTTTTATGGTTGATCAAATAATGGATAATAGAAATATCTAAATGGATAATATTTACAATGTAGGATATGAAATTTACATCTGAAAGAGCCTCATTTTATAAATCAACTAAAATGGAAATAATTTCATTTTGTTATTCACCTAAAAGCAAGCTTCATTTTTATCAGTATCAAAGACTGCATCAAAAATTTTGTACTAAGCTAAATACTGAAATGTCAATTCCAAATTTATCCAAAGCATTGAAATGTCTAACATGTAGCCGAAAGAAGGGTAGATTGTTATAAAAAAACGCTCAAATGTCTCAAATGTTTGAACTGAGAAAACTTTCTCGCTAAAAAATTGATCTTACCACTCACTTGTTGCATCTTGATTGTGAAAGAAAACTTTTTTGCCATGTAAATGAAAATTTTCTTCTGTAAAAACTATTCAAATAAATTTTTTTATTTAATATGACTTCAATAAATACCAATAAGTAAAGCAATGTTTTATTTCTCAAATTCATACATCTAAGTTCAGTTATTCCATATAATAAGAATATCAGTAATCGGGCGGCCTATTACCAAGTTTTATGCATATTTTCGAACAGTAAAAGAAACTTTTTGCAACTTTTTGGACAAAAAAAAAATCTTAAGGAAATCTAAATAGTAAAGCCTGCTATAAGCAAGAACACAGAATGATTGTAATGAATTTATATCCATTGAAATGGAACTGACAGAATTTATTTTGGCAGTAAAATGGAAAAAATATTCTGATCAGATCTATAATATCAAGTGTTGAGTAAGCGGAGATATTTCTTATAATCGAAATTTAACTTATTAGGCTAAAAAATTGCAGATAAATTACAAAAAAAATTACAAAAAAATTTAACGCTTAATTTTAATTTTTCAAAATTAAGCATTAAAAATCGATGAAGGGCATTTCTAAATTTCGGAAGACAAAACGGAAATTTAAAATTGTATAAATGACTTTAATTTAGATGCCTTTAAACTGAAGACGAAAAATATCAGTTTATACATATATATTTTTAAAAGTAGAACCATTTCCCTTAAAAATTTCTATGATGTTTCAAATTATTCTTTAGAATAAAGAGACGAAGAGATAAAGAAGATGACAATTTTCTAAGAGTGCTCAATTTTCCAAAAAAAATATCAATTTTAATTTCAATGTTTTTAATAACTTTTAATAATTAAGAAAAGTCAGAGTGTAAAGACAGCATATTTATTTTCTGTTAATTATGTCATGAATAAGTAACGAACTAAATAAAATTTTCATTAAGAATGAAAAGAAAAACGAAAATGGAAAAAGTACCAAATTCAATTATTCCTTTGACTTACTGTGCAGCAATAAAATGCTATTTATGGAATGTTTATGTGTGCGTGTGTGTATGTAGTGTGTGTATGTGTGTGTGTGTGTGTAGTTGAGAGTAATTTTACAAAATTTTAAATTGTGAGCGACGGTTTCTATTTTTTTTCTTCCTTCCTTTTTTTTAAAACATTTAATAAAATAATATGCAGTTAACACATACATGCATACACTCACACAGATACACACTTACACATAAATAAATAAATGATTGAATGTATTAATTGAATCGGAAATCTTTATACTGTTAGACAGTATTTTGTCAACGCCTCAATAAAACATCTATTTTTTCCCCTTTTTTTTAATATTTATAACGTAAATGAATGAGAGCTATTTTTACATAGCGTCAATGGAGCATGTAACTGAAAAGAGAAGAGTACGGTAATGCTGGGTAATAGTGTAGAATTTTAATGAAAATAATAACTGATAAACACAAAGTGAAAATATAAAAGTCAAAGAAAAAGAAAACCAATATATAAATGGTGAAAGGTTCAATTGAAATCATTTTTGACATGTAAGACAACAGAAAAAGCAGGCCAAAATAGGTAAATTTTACATTAGTAGCGGTAATTGAGCACGTAACGTAAACATAACTAATATAAAGATAAATTAAGGTGCAGAGAACACTAACGGAGAAAAATAAAATAAAATATATAAAAAAGTAAGCAAATATGTTACAGCCCATCAGGGCTTAATCTTAAATACCCTACACTGCTATACCAGTTTGTCTGGTGTAATTAATGGTCTACAAAATTATTACGATGTAAAAAATTGTAATGCAATTCAAAAAATGGATCAATATGGAACGAAATAAGAAAAAGAGCCTTAATAATTGTAAATATATCCAATATATAGAATCAAAGTAAGGCATTACTAGGTGTTTGGTCCTAGAAGTGATCTGAACCGAACCATTACATTTATGAGCCAAGGTATGCATTTTAGCAAATTTTATCAAAATCTAATCTGTGCACAGATAGAAACTGATATACATAGAGCTTGGCAAATGGACAGACAGACTTAAATCAACTGAGAAAATGATTTTGAATGTATCGTTGTGCCGAAAAGTACGTCTACCTCAAACTCTCCAGATTATTACAAATATTCTTGTTCCAGAGTGATGCAGCTTGTAATCCAGTATGTGAAACTATGTGTGACTTAAACCGTACATTGAATACCAGCCAAACATGTATGTTTAACAAAAGCCTTCAGTTTTAACATATTTTCAATTGCTATTGGAATTGTTTTACATTTCAAATTCACCTTTTATGGATACCAAACGTTCACCTTTCCTTTCCACAAACTATTATCAATACCAGGTCATTTTATTGAGACATTTATTTTATTTTAAATGTTTTGATAAATAAGTATAACTTGCTGCTGGAATTGTGCTATTGCTGAAAAGGAATTTTCCCCCTAAGTAGAGCATGCAATATTTCACTATATAAATATTTTGTACATCAATTGATGGAAAATGGTTTAGTTTAAGTGACGTTTGCGGTACAAATATTGAAGGGCTTGTTACTCAAATTTTTAGAGTATTTTTTAAATGTACTTTTTATTTTTTTTTTTAAATATGAATTTTTGTTTATTTAGGTTTTTGCGTTTATTCGAAATGTTAAATTAAGTGACTTACGTGACAACATTTTATACTCTACTACATTTAGGCTAAAGATTAAATTTCATAATTATCGATGATGCGTTACATGCTTAAAGAGAAAGTATTGGATATTACTGGATATTACAGCATTAGAGTATGGAATTTCTAATTATTTTTTTTTAATCATAAAATTGCTAAGAGTGCAAATCTAAAGGTAAATCAAAAGAGAAGCTTAATCCGATTTGCGTATTAAAAATTTTGACTTCTTGAAGAAATTTTTAAAAATTTCATAAATTTAAATTGCTATAAATTTTGCATATTAAAATTTGTGATATTGATTGACTACATAAATATTTAGTTATTAGTATTAACTTTTTTTTAAATTTTATAGTACTTAGGCAAAGGCCTAAGTACTATAAAGGTATTACATAATTTCTAATTACATTTGCATAGAAATTAAGTACATAAGTAAACACATAAAAATCTTAAGGAAACATTTTATGGCATATTTCAAAGAACTACATATAAATGAAGAAATGATGTAAGATTTCAAGCATTTTATTAATAAATAAAAGGTTTGTACTCCAATGAGCTAACGGTATGCTACATTTTTGAAGGAAAACATAAATCTTTTGAATAACGAAATGTTTATTTTGTGTGTGTTAATACTGTAAATATTTAAAGACAGGTGGCACATGCAAATACAGTTGAATTAAATTCTTAATTGAAATATTTTTGAAAGAATGTATTGCATAAATTTAGTTGCTTAATTAATGTAAAATATAATCTGGTTGCCTAAAAGCGGACAATATTTTTGCAAATGTGGCGAATATATTTCTGATTTTATTTATTACTTTAGAAGAAATTCCAAACATGTCAGTATGCCGATGTCAACGGAATGTACCAATTCTGCAAAAATTATGGCCAAATTTGCCAAATGTGAAATTTGTTAGAAAAAGGGCAGAAAGTCCTTTTTGAATAAACAATGAATTTTTGGAGCATTATCACGTATAATATTTGAATTCATTTTATGTAATTTACTCCAATTAATTAAAAAATAACATTACTTAATTGAAATTATTTGATTTCTTTAAATTCAGTACGAATCTGAAAAAGTATAATTCAGTAAATATCTGAGAGATGCAATTATTATATAATGTAAGAAAATATTGAAAAACTTTTTTTGGGGGATAATTTTTTTAAAAGAAAGTGGAAAAATTTTTTTTTTTTGGTAAAGTTTCTAACACTTTTGAAGATCGAATTAATTGATGTTAACATTGTAATTAAAATTTAAAAAATTGTTCATGATGAGCCTAGAGTTATTGTTGACTCAATTGAAGGAATGGGATTTAATTTATATAAAATTTACATCTAGAAAATTACTAAATTGTGAGACTAAAAATTTCCATGGATACATAATTCATAAGAATTTCAGAAATAGAAAATAAGTGTTTAATTTGGCATTAAGTTTTTTAAGATTTTTATGAAAATTATTCCACAAGTATATTGAAGTTTTTTGCTCACAATAAATCTAAATCTATGACAAAATTTTGAATTAAATCGCATTTGCCAAAGAATTTTTAAGGTCCGTGTCCGTTTTGATTATTTGGAAATTTAATAAGTGAAATATCTCTCTAAAAAGATTATAAACTTTCACGCATAATTTGATAAGATAAAATCCATATAAATTTACGTAATTTTAATTAAGTAAATTTATTGCATATTTAAGGGGTGATCTGTAAATGAGTTGATTCACAATTAACTTTCTAATTAGAAATTTATATGATTAGCCACGATAATTTCTTTTCACATTTCTATCTATATTTATTTTTCTATTGTACGAATAACAACAAACTTTGAATAGAATAGAAAACAATCATTGTAATACAAATACAAATACACAAATATTATTGAGTTTATTATTTGTTTGTGCATCTCCATATTTTGATGTATTTTATATTTATCGCTGTTTCATCGTGAATGTAATGTTTTAGCAATTAAATGATATTAACTATAATTACATGGTCAAAATACATTTTGTAAATGAGTGATTGTATCTGGATCTTTATAATAGTTAAATGTATGATGGTCATTACATAACGGACACCGTGAAACGCTTTATCTATAAAATGTTATATCACTATTAAACTTCATTACTATTTAAATAAGATGTTTAATTTCTTCACGCTTTGCTTTGATATTTTTGAAGTAATTTTTTATATGCTTTTCTAGATTCATTCAAAAGCCTTTGAAATGTTATTTCAATCAAATGATAACGATTTAAAATAAATCTCTCAATTATGTATCTCAGAATTTTCGAACCTTTTTTAGCTTAGAGTATTAAGAGTTTTTGTAGAGTGCATTGAAAAAAACTTTAGATAAATCTATCGACTCAGTTTTGTATAAGAAATTAATATACTTTTATATAGGTGTTATATTGTGTGAGAAATTTCCGATATTGCCGATATATAATAATTTTCGCTTTTGCTCTAAAATGTTTCTATATAAAAATTTCATTAAAATATCTCCAAAATCTTAAGAATCAAATAAAAAAAAAAACTTGATAAACATATAAACAGACAGATATATGTGAGGGATTCAAGTAGAAAATATTTATCCAATTCGAAGGGCAATACTTACAAATTCGAGTTCTTAACCTCCTAAATTAATGACTTATGCGATTCCAACTCGAACTACTTGTTCATACAAATTCTCACTTTATCATTCAAAGGAAGAAAACAACCGCAGAAGGTAAAGGAATGCCTTGCCCCTAAAGGAATGCTAAACGTAAGAAGGGAACTTACCTTGAAACAAAATGTTGTATATTACTGTAATAATTTTTTTTTTGTAATCAACTTTGTATTTCGAAAATGAATTGTTAAAAATTTATGATTTACCAGCCACATTTATAAAATTATCATGAACGTACAGATGCATCTTCGTATATATAACTTATAAATTTATTTATAATAACCTCATATAAAGTGAATGAATAAAGTGATAAAAAGTTTATGCACCAAACCATAAAAATAAGTGAACAACTAAAAATATAAAACGCAAAAAAAATTCATGAACGTTGAGAGATTAAATGGAAAATTGAAAAAGTATTGAGTGAAAACCAATTCCCGTTATATTCCAAGTTTAATTTATATGTGAGGGATTAGTTGAGGTCATTGAGGGACCTAAACTGAATAATGCAGAGAAAAAAAAACCAAACAATCCAACTCAACTCAAAATATAAATGAAATAAATGGTTACTCTTTTTTCATTTTTTATTTTTATTTTTTGTAAATCCTTTTTTCTTTTTATTTTGAGGCATTGGATTTAGGAGCACATACAAAATATATTAAAGTAGAGATAGGAATATGAAATCCAACAAAAATAGTTTTAAAAAATCTACTAACCAAAAAATTCTACAAAAAAAATAATTCGTTACAAAGCAACCGTAGAAATGTTAAAATTATTCTGGAGTATTTTTATTATATTTTTTGATTTCTATTAATTAATTTAACTTACTATCGCTCTCTACCGCTTTATTGTGCTTGCTGTAAATCAGATGTAGAAATATGATCTGGACGTGTCCCTTGGAACATTTTCAATGGCAATTGACTTGGAAGAACCTTTGAAGATTTTCCTAAATATATCAATTAGTCTCTCTAGTATTTTGCAAAGGTTTTGAGATACTCATGTAATTTCTAAATAGTATCAACCCTAAAAAACTGTATGACTCTGTATGAATCCAAATTTTATAACATTTTAAAAATGAGGTTTCAGGTTAGAGTGGTTCTAGCCATGGTAATTTTGTAATTTATAGAACAATAAAATAAATTTTAATTTTTGTTTATATTGAAGGAAAACGATGGCTTTATAAATTTAATGAAATCAAACCATCGATTATTCTGTGGGGGTATATTTAAACGTCATTGCATTGTTGAACGCTGAATACAGTCCAAATTTGAAAATCTTCCGCAAAAAGTCAGCCAAATAATTTGGAATAATATGAAATAGAATTATTATATTTGAAGGAGATAAATCGATAAAGAAAAAAAATTTTCTTCAAATTTTTAGAGCATACTTTCCAATGAGCTTAAAGTGTTTTAGGTCCATCACTGCGCGCCTGGAATAAAAACATTAAAAGCAACTAACAATTTAAATTTCAATTGTGGAAGTTATGACATTCATATATTAGAATAATTAAGGCATAAGTTTTCAGATAATAAAAATTTCTAGTAATAATTAATACGGGGCCACTATGGAATTAATTATGCGACATAAGAGACAAACAATGCCCATTTAATCAAAAAATTGGTTAGCAACCCAATATGAAATCTTACTATAAGGAGATCAACAGCCGAGGAATTGATAACGATGATATTTTAGCGACAGGCTTAATAAACTTAAAGGCCTTAAAATCGAGCAAAAGGTTATTAACGATTAGTTACTAACACTGCCTTTTGGCCTTGTCATTTCATCTGGAACATTTTAATCTTCACTAGAAACGTGAAACTTTCTTCTGAGAGTGGCTAACGATTTTATGAAATTAGTTCATTGACAGTTTTACTTTGAACATGATAAAATTGATATAACTATTGTTCAAACAATAATTCTAGCAATAACCATAAAAGCTGTAAATAATAGGCAGTAAGAGAAGAATTGGTTAGATTTACATACTAATAAGGTTATTCTTCATTTTTAATTGATATATGGTTTTACATACACATACATACAAAACTCAAGAATATATGAATACTTTGTTTTAGGAAAATGACATATCAATAACTCAAAACAATCATGTCATCTGTTTACTTGTTTCATAAGATTCATTGATTACTTTCTTCCATTTTACTTCACCTGTCTTCTTTTTAGATTTTCTTGCCTTATTCTTATTGAAAATGATTGATTTGTTTATATATAAAAATTTTTAAATTTTTTTTTTGTTTTTTTTTTTTTTGATATTTTTCTTCTACTCTCAAGATGTATTTACTTTAAAAATTATTTTAGCGTAAAACTATGTCAAATGGTGTGACATTATCTTGAATGTAAAAAATGTGTCAAAAAATCTATTCACACTGGCAATTATAGATAATCTCGATCAAGTTGTCAAATTTGTTAGGTCGCTAAGTTTAGATTTAGAGATTAGAGAAAAGACTTAATTGTATTCATTATTTCTGCTACTTTTCTATTTAAGTTGGAAAATCATCATTTATTTTGACAACTAAAGTTATCAAGGATCGCTTGTGTAAAAATTCTCTTAAGACAATAATTTTTAAAGAGTGTTTCTTATTGTTTGGAAGAGTTCAAAAAGCAAAAAAGGAAATATTTACCAAGTATAAGAGACACGTATTGACACAAAGCAATACAAAATTCACAATTTTTCTTTGGTAATATTAATCTTTCAAAATGTATTTGGTCTCAGAAGGCCCTTTGAATTTACTACAATTTTGCTTTATATAATGAAAATTGCAAGAAAATAAATTGCAAGTACAGAAAGTAGACACTTGTTTTATTCGAATGGTTTGAAAAGATCTTTATATAGAAGAGAAAGCACAAGGGAGGATCCATGTAAATCACACTTAATCTTTTATTATTTATATTAAATAACAAAACTGCGATGATGTCGTTTAAAATAAATAACCGAAGTTGTAAATCTTTTTTCCGCATCGAACTTTTACCCGATTAAGATATTTTACAAGGAGCGATTAGAGTTGGCCTCTAGACCAAAACACTAAATTTCACAGATGAATAACTGGAAGAGGGTACAAAGAGAGTTCAATCGAATCCTGTAATTAAATCCATCTTGGGGTATTGCAATGATCTATACAAACTTGTAGAATATAAGAAACATCAGTTTGCTCTACAAATGTCAATTTTGATGCGATTTTCATTATAAAATATTCTAAATAATACAAACTAAGGCCTCTAGATGTAGAGTAATTGTAAATCATCTTTTACATCCATTTTTACTGCCATAAATCCTTGGGCTAATATAAGCTTAAGTAGCACAAATTTTGGCTTAAGTGTCATACACTAAAGATAGCAGTAAAAACTAATCACTATAAGTTTGCTCAAATATATGCTTTAAAAAACCAGTATAATTTTGTATGACTGATCAATTTTAAAAGATGCTCTAAATTACAAAGGAAAATGTAGGTTCCTTATAATTACAGGGGTCCTAATGTTTCATTTGATCTAAGTTCTACGCGATTAAGTATCTCATATATTATTTTTTGCTTTCGACTTAAGTGTCATACACTGAAGGCAGCAGTAAAAACTAATCACCATAAGTTTGCTCAAATGTGTACTTTAAAAAGCAAATATACTTTTGTATGACTGATCAATTTCAAAAGATGCTCTAAATTACAAATGAATTGAAAATGAATATGATTGTAGAGGTCCTAATGTTTCATATGATCTAAGTTCTATGCGATTAATGTATCTCAGATATTATTTTTTGCTATTATAAAAATTGTTACATGAAAGTACCCTTAATATGGCAAAAAAGGAAAAGAAAAACTTTGTTAAGGCCAATAAAAAATATTTGAATGGAAAATGATTGATAGAATGAAAAAAAAATAAATAACTTTATATTGTAAAATTTTGCTTAATTTCTAATTTTAGCTACAGATCGAATACGAATTAAATTATAAAATCACATCGAATTTTCTAGCACTAGCATTTTATGGAAATGTCACTATATCACAATTTATCATCACGGCAAGCGCATAAAAAAAGTATATAAAAGAAAAATAAATGATTAAATTCGCACTCCCCCCCCCCCCCACCCTCCCCCACCCACAAACCACCACTCAGACTCCTCCACCCCTACAAAAAAGGATCATTAAAAGAATAAGATTCCATTTTATAAGGCGCCATAATAAAAACAATGGAATTGCGAGTGCAATTCACAATAATCAATTATTTTCTTCTATTTATTTTATGTTTTATTTTTATTAGCTCTATACGCAACTAACAGCTGTAACGTGAATGAAAGATTAATTTTTTTTTTCGACGATATATATGATATCTAATGTTGCCTTCAAATTAAATTAAATGGAAAAAAAGAGCACAAGAAAACGTCAATGTTTCATGTGACGTTTTTGGTAACTTTAAAAACAAAATTTTATTATAATAGAATAATTGTTAGATGAAAAAGTTATAAAAACAAACAGATTGATATGTATAAGAAATAGTCTCAAAATAATAATCATGCCTCTACAAATGGAAATTGTCATAAAAATAGTTATTGTTACAATAAAGTAAAATAAAAGTCATAGCAATAAAAAAACAAGAGCGAATTACTCATTTAGTCAGTCAGCCATTGATTTACTAATTTGTAGCACGTTTTTTAATTAACTGTAAATACAAACACACACATACTTAGTTATATATATATATAGATATTTATCTGTTATTTGTAAAATAATTTTTACAACTTACGTTCAAATGCAATGCATTTTTAATACGCTAAGCAAACGTGCTGCTTATTATTATTATAATTCGCTTTTTCTTTACTTCTCATTTTTATGTACATTTTTTTTGGTATTATTATTCTTGTTGTTGTTGTTGTTGTTGAAGTTGTTTTTTTTTTTTTTTGTTCATCTTAATGTCGTGATATCATTCACAGAAGAGAAAATCATAAATAAAGTAAATTAAATGGGAAGTATATAAAATACAGGCATCCCCTACAAAACACTAAACTAAATCAGATTTTTCTTGTTTGATTTAATTGTTGGCACAAAATAAAATCTTCAAATTACATAAAATATCATTAAAATAAATTGTATGTATGTACTTGCATATATTTATAGGCGTGGCTATATTAACTTGACAAAAAAAAATTTTGTATTTTCTGCACTAAAATCAAAAAAAAGTTTTGTATTAAATTAAATGCAATAATCTGTCTGTCCATATTAGTTAATTAATATAAATTCTCGAGCATAATTCTAATAACAACTTAATGAAAATTCCTATGCAAATGTTTATTAAAAAGTGTAATTGTTTATAATAATCGCCCAGAAAATATTAAAATTTTTAATAGCTCAGTATTTTCAAGCGAAACAGGGCCTTGTACACCTTCTAAATCTATGGATTTTCATCGATCCTTTAATAACAATTTTCTTTCCACGCATGCAATAAATTTTCGCTATTTTACGAAATTTTAGTTTCGCGATTTATTAATTAAATTTGTTAAATACTTTTAGGATATTTAGCAGTTTGTTCTGAATGATTACAAGGCCTTTCTATCCTTCTTTTAGACCGATATAACACAACAAAATCTAATCAATATAACTGCATCTTCGTGGTTTTGGGTTTTTTTTTTGAAGAAATAACTTACTAGATTTTTGATTTGTGGAATTTAATATAATTTTCTTATAATTTGTCGCTTAATTTAAGAGAAATTATTGCATTTACTCTTTTACTCAAATACTTCGATATAGTTCAGGGATTTCACAGTGCTTTAAGATATTTTTGTGAAACTTTATATGTAAACTTTATCAAAGATGGAACTTTTAATAAAAATAATCCTAATGCAAATTGATTTCTTTGTTATAAATTATTTTCATGGAATTTTTAAAAATTACTGCATTTTTTTCACATTGAATAATTTTGTAGCATTTTTAAACTTAAAAGGCATAAAATAAAGTTTGATGAATCATACACAGGAAAAATAAATGACACAGGATAAATATCATGGAGGCCTAAAAACCATTAAACAATTAAATCAATGAAAAAAAAAACTTTAGTTTAATCCCTCATTTAGAAGGAGGATTCAGATTTCCTGAAGTAAAGTAACAAAGCACTATGTTGGACTTGACAATTTTTTTTGTTGTTTATTTTAGGTCGTTAGAAAAAGAACTTTATTTTTATATCAAGACGCATTAATTAATTTACAGATATGGCTAAAATTCGTAAAAACTTGGTGTAAGTCACTTATTTTGAACTCATTTAATCCACATCGATATAATCGGTTTGTTTAAGGCGTTTCATCCAAATATACGTATATTTTGTATTAATTTCTTTGATGAAAATTAAAGACAACGTGTTCACTCTATTTTGTTAATATTTATTATATAAACGAATTGAAAAAATTATGGAAAATTTATGTTCAAATACAAATATTTGCAGAGCCACTCATCACATATTTCTTATAATAAAAATAATTTTTTAAGAAGTTCTTATTTAGAAAAAATTTTAATTCATCACGTTGCATTTAGAAAAGTTTGATTGGATGATTTGTCCATCTTTTAGAAAAACTTTCAAGGAAATAGCTTTCTTTGTATGCCAGAGACATTCAATTAATGAGTTTTCAAAGTAGGCATTAAAATTTATTGAACAACAAATTATGGACTAAGTTAATCTAATTTTTTTTTTGTTTAAATTAATTCGTTTATATTTCAGAATTGCCATTCATTTTCTTATAAAATTGAGCAAATTATATTTGTACTAAAAATTATGAATGCGCATGGGCTAAGTCTCTTTATAAATAAAAAAAAAGGAACCGTAAACTCTCATTTTCTGCGTCCACATTTCTCTTTCTCTGAGAATTATCCTAACATTATTTAAACATTATTGAAGTAATTTTCTCTCATTTAAATTAAAATTGAAAGTTAAAAGTATCACTGATTGAAACATTTAAACAATTTTTTAACAATCGAATAAAATTTAATAAAAATGGCATAAATTATGCAGCAGAGTTCTTATGAAAAGCACAATTTTTAAAAAACGTGTCGTCGTGTCATCGATATCCACAATAACAGAATTATGTAAAATATTCGAAAATATTGCAAAGTAACTCAACTAAGAAATCAACTCGGTTAAGAAATTTCAACTCTTCACGAAATTTCTCTTTGCAGTCATATCTTTCTCTTTAGCATAACAATCACATTAATATGCTGCGCTTAAAATGCTGCCAATAATTTCTTTAAGAATATTTTAAGCAAATATAAATTCATGTAGTTTAATGTGCTTATCGTACGTTAGTTCGGTGCACGGACGTTACATTCTAATAAAGCATTTTTAATACGCTGGTGTACAACAACAACAAAAACAAAGAAAATAACGTTAATATAAAATTTGAAAAATCAAACGGGATTTTTTTATAAGAAATAAAAATTTATGAAAAAAAATAAATGAAAAAAAATTTAAATTAATTAAATGGCGTGCGGTTGTATAAAAATGAAATTTTACTAAAAATTAAATTAATGGTGTAAAATTTAAAAAGTGTTCCATATAAAAAATGTTCAAAAAAATGAAAACCATTTAGTAATTTTTGCTACCAGTAATTATAACATGCAACAAATGTGCGTAATGTTTTATTACCTATTTTTGGATTAATTTCATTTCGTAATGATTAAATATTCCGCCATATATAAACATTAAAAAGTATCACTACGCAAAAGTAGGTTTAATTAAAGCGAAATAAATTTTGTAATTTTTTTATAGCCAGCCATACACCCTTCTAGGGTTATGGCTGGCTCACCTTGTTAAAAAGTATACAAACGAGCAAAGTTTGAAGGAAAGAAGTTTAGTTAAATAAAGTAGACTTTTAATTCTACTAAATTGCAATTTTTTAGGATAAAATTTCGTGAACTTTTTTTTTAATACTCGTAAATTATGTTATACCTATGTCTATAAAGTATAATCTGGCGTCCAAGTGACGTTCCTTTACATTTAAAAGGAGGAAAACATAAAGCCTGGATGAATGTTTTACATTATAATATATTTTAACTGACTAAAAGTAGGCTACTCATTTTTCCTAGTTATTTCTTTTGTAAATCGCTAATACTAGTACTATATGGAAATATGATTCTTATTAAAAAAGAATAGTTTAAATTATTTAAAAGTGATATTTTATAAATTTCTCAAATTCAATTTTTCAATTTTTTAAAAAGGCGCGCTGTATTAGAAGGTTGTTTTGGAAAGTAAATTTGTTCCTATTTCCACTAAACTGTTATTGCACAAAACAAGTATTAGGCCTATGTCAGTGTTTTCTACTATTTTAACAAAAAAATTCGAAATTTTGGAACGTAGAAATCTTCACTTGTACACGGGAAAAACAAAGTTAGTGTTTCTAAGGCTTTCATCAAAACTATTTCACATGATAAGTTTTATGAATGTTCGAATGTTCAATCCTTAAATGTTTATGCTTTATGTGTTTATGGCCAAACTTTGCCCATCTTTCTCATAATGCTTTCTTACAAGAAATCTATGATATCATGGACCACAGTTTTACTAACATGTAACGTCTGGAACACACAGAGGACTACTTAATTTAATTTTGCTTGTTTGGTTTATTCTTTTTTATTTTTTTTGCTTAGTTGTTTGATTGTAATTGTTTCGGTTTTTTTTTCATCTTTTATAAAAACAATTTTTTAATACGATACACTTTTCCTATTACTTTGTAAGTTAGCGTTTCTAACTGTCTAAGGGGTTCTAAGATCTTGTGCCTTCAGTGAAGAAAGCACCATGAGAAGGAATATATATATATATATTTATCCATACAGACAAAGTAAAGAATGCAACGCTGAAAACTCATCATTAAGAAATTTCATTACAATCCTAAGTAAATCACTTTTTTGCCTTAAACTGAACCCATCAAATAAGTCTGAATAAAAATTAAATTAAATCAAAAACTATATGCAATATTTTTTTTTTATAAAAATTTTGAGTGAATGCTAAAGAAAAATTGAAATAATTTAAAAAATATTCAAACAATAAATAAATCCGTTTAATCCTAAACTTTAAATTGATTTTAAACGGCCAAATGTGTTGAGAGATATTAATCAAGTGTGGGTGCTGATTCAATTAAAGACTTTTAAACTTTTGTATAGAATTTTTTATTCAACAAGTCCAATAATTATTTTTTATTAACTAAACTCTTAACAGACCAGAAAATTTTCTATCATTTTTATTAAACAACTGATGTTACTTTGCATTGAATTTTACCCATCACGTTTGTATTTTAGTAGTTCTCTAACAAAGGCTTATTAAAATTTTTTTATAAAACCGTTGTATTCCTCTTGAAGAGGCCACACTTTTTTTGTACAATATTAAATTTAAAACTAAATGGATTCATATTTTACTCAATTGGTATTTTATTGAAAGCGCTTTAAATTGTCATGAAAAAAAAGAAAAGTAAAGTAAAAAATGCAGTAGAGCCCATTGGGATCGACTCTTAAATTCCTTAACTTACACCACCTTACTTCATCTAAATCACTAAATCAAATATAAGTTAAGAAAGTTAAAGTCTGGTATTCGAGAAGTTTTAAACATTTAAATCGACTTGAATCTTATTTAACAAAATTATTAAGTACGTGCAAAAACGTCTCCATTATCATTAAAAAGTATTTGTTATTGTAAACTCATTTCATATAACGGCTTTTGGCAAAATAGGACGTTATTTTAGGTAATTGTCATAGGAATTCTCTTCTCTTTTTCATGCTTATTTTTCTGACCCAAATAGGCTTTTATAGCAAATTTCACTAAAAAGTAGGGGCTAGTTATTTAGAGAAGCTATATTAAATCGTATCAAAAAAATGATGCTAAATCAATTGGTGGGCAATGACTTATTTCAGAAATGCTATAATAATATAAATAATATAAACTAGAATCAATCATTTAGAGAATGCTTTAAATAAAACACAACAAAAAATTTTTCTTATTATTTAGTTTAATATAAAATTATTTAGAAGTTATTGCTATTTTGTGTGTTATAATTGTTCAAAGTATAACAATTATTATGTTTAAAATTATATAATACAAATATTAATAAAACAATACATCAATACATAATTGAAAAAATAATGAACAATTTATATACAATAATAATAAAATAAAGAGAAATTCCTACTACATTTGTATGTTGGATGTAAATTTGTTTCTATTGCTAAATCATAAATAGAAAATCTAAATGATGATTGATGGAATTATAAATTTATACTAAAATAAATTCATATAATTTTCATTTTAATTTTCGTTAGTTGGCTTGATAAAATTTTTAATCTTCTTATTTCTTTGTCGTTTGTAGAAGATAATAATTTATTCATTTAATCAAGGACTGCGATTTGCATGATTATTTCTATAGTAATTTTAATTATATTTCTTTCTTCTTGCTTCACTTTAAAAGATTTAAATACTTTCTTTAAATTTTATGAAATTTTATTATATTAAATTAAATGAAAAATTTAATTTTGTGTGCCAAGCGTCATCAGAAGCGATTTTCTTATAATGCAGAAATAATCATCATGAACAAATTCATTATCAAATTTCATAAATTTTTTAATCGTATTGCTAAGCACCGTTTTATATAAACTAGTTTCAGATGTCTCAGTTCTCTTTTGATTTGTTTTTTTCACGTGAATTGTATCTTCAACAACAATGACCGAATCGAAATTTTGCATTTGCTTTATGCCACCGATATTCCACCGAATATCGGTATAATGCGATAAGTTTTGTGAGATAAGTTTTTTTCTTGCTAATGCAAATCGTTAAACTGCTCGATAATAAAGCGCTACGAAAAAGGACATAAAGGCTGCTTTGGATTTCCATTTTCATGGGGACAAGAAAGCAGAAAGTATTATGTAGTATAAAAAATAAATAAGAGAATTATGTTTGGCTGGGGTTAAGCCTTGGATATCCACCACTCAAGCAACATAATATTTTTATTCAAAGCCCCTTTCAGCTTTTTCAGTACAAAATGCAAACAATAAAAAAATGAAAAATACCCGATTTGCAAGATTTTTGAACAGATATTGTAGAATAATAGCTTTTCTAATTGTGCAAAATTTCAGCTTTCTACCTTTTACAGTTTGCAGATGATGATGAAGCAACTGCCAAATTTTGCTTTAAAAAATTAAGTGTTCTCACTTTATGTAGCACTGTAGGCGTGTCCTTTAACTGATTTTGCCCCTTTTTAATTATAACCTGCGTACAAGAACTTTCAAAGATTCTGCCGAATTTGAGTTCGATATTTCAAATTTTACGGTTAGAAAAATTTTTCCAGGAGACAGACAGACGTACAGACATGTCTAAATCGATTCAGAATTTGTTGATGATCAAAACTACATACATTTTATAGGGTCTTAAACTCTACCTTCTAGATGTTACAAACACAAAGACAAAGTGAATAAATGCCCAACCTCTGGGTCGTGGATATAATAAGTCTTGCTACATCAATTCCCAACATTTTTAATTAATTAATTAAACTGCTTAGGCAAAGTCGATTGTTTAAGACCAACTAGTGTAATCAACTTAGTAAGATCTTTTTGAATTCTGTGCTGCCTGATCTATTTTCCAAAATTTTGCTTATCATCTAGATACCTTCTGGAGCACTTTAATGCACTAGAGCCCTCTATTGAACACTCCATTGGACTTTGCAATTTTCTATTTTGTTCAATGTAACCAATTGCGTTAGTTTTGATTTTAAAAGTTTTGTGTAGTTACATGTAGCACTTAAAAGGTTTTTTCAATGGTTTATTTTCCTAATATTTTACTATAAACTTTCTTTTAGTTTATTTTATTGTGAAAACGTTTCCTACTTCGTTTATATACCGCGATACTTGTTGATGCTTTTCGTGGCCTACTTTTTTCATTTCATTTTACCATCATACTTCTTTAGTTTATTTTTTAACTAAAAACTTAATAATCTATTATTCGAAAAAAAGATTCTAGAGTCTAGAAAAAGGAAGTAAGAAATATACTTAAAAAAAATTTTTTTTTTAATATTACAAAAGTGTTATAATTGAAATTTTAAGTGGTTTTTATAATTTTTTAAAGAATATTAAAAAAAAATACGACTAGTTCAATTTGTATACAATTGACAGGAATTTTAGCAATTGGAATTTTGTAAAAATTACTGACTGAAATAAGCTTCTAGAAAAATGTTCTAATAAAACGAAAGTAAAAACAAAAGTGGAAGAATTTTTTTCATTAGTTACTTTAACAGAGACGTTTAGTTCATGCAAGGAATACTAATAAGAATTACCCATAAAGCATGACCGATTTTTGATCCATCCACATGTCTTCAATAAATCTATATCTTGATATGCAGGCACAAGGAATCAATTTTCATATGAATGGTATGACATTATTTTTCTAAAACATATAAATAATATCTAAGGTCCTTTTATATAAATCTAATAAGCAACTTAGAATTTAATTGAGTTACTTGACAATAGAATTCTATTCTGTAAATCTTCATAATAAATTTGAAGCTGTATGAAAAATTGTTTCTTCATTAATTAAGTTCTTAGCAGAACTTAATCGTTCATCGTGATCGTCATTCATTTAAATACGATAGTTAAATCGAAAACTCTATTCGTAAATTTTTTTAATTTATTGCAGAATTTTTTTGAAACTTGCATTAATTAAACTAATGAAGCATTTCTACTATTTCCAAATGCTTGGCATATATTTCAAAAATACTAAAATAAATTATACCCATTTTACATAACAAACTAACCATTCGATCGATTTTGCCTACTTTCCATACTAACAGGCCTCTATGAACTTCCATGTCATAATGCTCCTGGCAAATTTAAATTTGATTACTCCTTTTTTGCGATCCGGAGAATATTAACAACACACATGCAGATGGACAGACAAACAGATATGTCTAAATCGATTCAGAATTTAATGCTGTTCAAGATTAAATATACTTTGTAGTGTCTTGGGCGCTTCCGATAGTGACAAAATAAATAAACATCTAAGATTGACAAAAATTTCCCAATGCATAAGATTATTTAACGAAAACCGATACGAATTGATTTTATTTTTATTTTTTTGATTTTAAAATTTATGTGCAGATTTATCAATTTTTTGATCCGTTTTCGTTAACTTTTCTAAAATTAGCGCGTGACTTTCTTCTGAACTATAAAAGTTTCACTTTATTCTTTTAGATTTTGTTTTATACTATAAGAAAAAATTTTTATAAATTAAGACAAATGAAAGTAATACATTCATGTCTGTTAGGTCAATCTAGTTCGAATAATCTGGAAATAATAATCTAATATTAAAAAAAAAGAAATTCTAAATAATCTCATATATAAAAAAAAATTGAAATTTAAGTTTTAATTAAATAAGTACATAAAAAAAATCTACCTGGAATCCCAAAAAACCCTGTTAAATATTACAACTTAAATCTACTAAATATACATAAAAATTAAAGCAACTGGGAGCAAATGGATGACTGAGTTCACTGAATAAGTGATGCTTTCTAATCAGTTAAGGTTAGAAATAGTGGGTGATGTTTTGATGAATGATGTTGATGATAATGACAAAAAGTCAAAATGATTATCATTATGATTTAGAAATATGTAATTTTTGTTTTTTTAATTGGACGATTTAACTGGACGTGTTGCACGATTGAAAAGTGTTAGTTTTTATTGGTTTATTATGGTTGCAGTTGTTGTAATAATTGTAATAATTGCGGCTATTTGTTTTGATATTTATACAAAAAAAATCCAAAAAAAAGAGACGATTTTTATATAAAATGATTTAAAAGAAATCTGCAAAAAAAACTTCTCTTTTTAATATTTTAATCAAAAAAATATAAAAAAAATTTTTTTTAATTTTTGATAAATCAGCTGCATTAAAAAACAAAAATATAATAAAAAATATAATGAAATAAAAATATATAAAAAAATGTTAAAAATACAAAATTTTTTATGTGTAAAATTTTTTATCAAATTAAATAAAATTTGATTTGTAAAGGAAAAAAGTGTTAAAGGGAAATGATCCTTGTTGATCTTAGTAATGTCCTCATCAATCAAATTGATATAAAAGTTAATGAAAAAATTATTTTCCATAGACCTTGATATCTTCAACATTAGTGTATAAAAAAAAATTCATGTAAAACTTATGAAAATTTACAAGATTACGAATTTAGTACCAGTATTTTGGGCCAATTGTATTATGTAAGTATTAATTGTAATCTTTAGCTTGAGATTAATGTGGCAAATTTTGTATATCTGAAAAATAGAATTCCGTAAACTTTGTATAAGGTTTGTATACGATGATTTCTGAAATAAGAAGCGCCTTGGAAAAACTTTATCGAATCAGAGTTGATCATACAAATTGCTACCGCATTAATAAGATTCAAAAATTGAAGCAAGAGAATTATGAAACACTAATAAAAAAATATGTGAATTTTGAAGAAGTGAGGTCAAATCAAAGAAGTTAATGTTTCAATTAAGTATTAAAAAGTTTGGATAAATGTTATTCTTAAGATTAAATGATATGTCAGAAATGGTCGTAAAGTTTCTCCGAACCGTTAAGGTACTAAGATATTTTTTAAGTTATTGCTTAAATTGTGGCGGCGCTATATAAGAGAAGTGGTCCTAACAAATTGTTCAACCAATGAAAATAAATTTTTTTTAATTTTACCAGTTTTTTATAGTGGCCAATTAAAAATAAATCATTTTATGAAAAATTTAATAATTAAGTATTATTAACCGATTATAATTAAGAAATTTTTCTACTAAGTCTAATGGTAGCTTTTTCCAAAATGTAATAATATCAGATTCAGAAATTTTCTTTATAAAATTCTAAATTCTTACTTGAACGATTATTCGATCTAACAAATTTAGCTAAGTTCTCCATTGCAGCGTTACAAGTTATCTTTCATGGCCTTAAACATTTTAAAAGTATTTAAAACTCCATAATTTGTAATTCCATAATTAGAGTTGCCTAATTATATTTAGACGATAGTTAACGGTACATTTATAAAAGGAATTTTTTAATTCATTTTATGTTGTAATGAAAAATTTTCATTATTTTTTGACCTAATTTTTACATGTAACATACACAGAACATGCATTCTCCCCGACATATAAAAATTCTTCTAATGAGCATGAAAATACACAAAGAAAAGGAAAGTTAAAGAAAAAATCATAATGACCCGTTGGGACCACCTTTAAATGCCTTCAAATTGTCCCACATCGTAACAATGTGAATAGAAAGACTGAAGTAACTTAAATAGAAAATCTTTTAGAAAGTCACCTCCACAAATAAAATTTTTGCATAGAAGATAATTTCTCTTTAATTTTTCTATGACAAAATATCGAAAATTGAATTCTAGATCTCGGACACTTGAAAAATGTTCTGCCACCTTTCACAAAATAATGAAAAAGATTCGTAAAAGTTTCTTCTAAGTACACTCACATAAAATTTAGCATGCTCTAACGTAGAGGATGCTACTGAGGCTCAAGAATTAATCGCTGCTTACTGGATATTAAAATTAGTTTACTCAAAACATATAATTTGAAATATTCACGTAAGCGTAAATTGTGGTTCATGTAATTCTTGCTTTCGCTATCGTATTGTACAGAGAGAGAATTAGAAATATGAGCAAGCAAAAAAAAAACCACATAAAAGGACGTCAAATATATAATATGTATCCTTAATTACATAGTCATGTTGAACTGAGGTAAAGTGTTGATAATGCATTCTCTACAATTATCAGCTTTTACTAATGTTCCTACATTTATACCCTACATCATTTGTGGTACAGATTATTATAAGTTCGTGCAGCTCTATGTAACACCCAAAAGGAGTTAAGATAAATTCACTTTATATTATATCGATCAATTTTAGCATATCTGTCCGTCGGTCCTTCTAACGTCCGCATAAATTTGTTGCCAAGTTATAGGTAACCATTTTTAAAAAATTTTAAGGAAATTTGGTATCTAGATGTGCGATATAAACCCTATTGAAAACAGTTAAAATCGGACTCTTATTTTGACAACTCCCCATATAACGCTGTTCTTAAAAACAAGTCGTTATATGGAAAACAAATTACAACTTGTAGTATAATTCTAAATTGACGCAGAATTGGGTTTAAATATAAAATACAAGTGTATCAAATTGGTCAATTTTTAAGTCCACTTTCCAAATAATGCCGTGATTTACTTTTATTTACTCCCTAATGAGTCCGTTAGAAAAGAGTACTCTGAATCTACAATTTCTGCTTTAAATTCTGACTTAACCAACTAAGCTTATCTGTTTTAGAAGCATTCTACTTATTCCAAACTTTACACAACAATTGGAACTTAACTTCCAAATTAATTGAAATCATTAGAAATTCTTGCATTCTGATTAATATTAAAAGTGGGTCATATAGTTCCAAAAAAGTGATTTTAGAGTAACTTACTCAGTTACTTATTTGATTTGATATTTTTTTTCTTGGGCAAAAGTTTATAATTTATTGCACGGCATTACAATGCACAGAAGATCATACCTTTCAGATCATGATCCTAAAATACCTACCCAAAAATGGAAAAGGGAAAAAAAGAATCAAATGTCCTAAAGAAGTAAGCATTAATTTTATTGGTGCTCAAAATAATAGAAAGGAAATCAAAGAGAAGAAAGGAAGAAGAAAAAAGAACAAAGAGAACTCCAATGCCTCAATAATCCTTAAATCTGATATATAATATTTTGATAGATTACTAAAAAATGTTGCATTTAGGTAAATTTTCTTTTTTAATAAAAACAAGTGTACTAAGTCAATTAAATTTCCATCAATTTTGGAAAAAGTACTTCCTTTTTTTTTTGAAATATTTATAAATTTATCTATTGTTTAAACTTGATTAAAGGAGAGACAGCTTACATATGTGTGATAGATGTAATGAACAGTTTCAATAATAATTTACATCAATTTGATCAATTTCAATCAATTTTCAGAGAACGAAGATTTTTACTTTCCGCTCATTTCTTTTTATACCTCGCATCACTTGTGGTTCAGCTATTTATACGTGCGTACAAATGTTTATAAACCCATCTTTAGTTATACGGATCGATTGAGAATCACTTCCTGATTCAATTGAGACCTGTGTGTCCACATGTCCAGACGGCCTATAAGCTACGGGTTTCAATTTTACAGATATGTTAATGAAACTTCAAACTTAAAACTTTCAATAAGATTCATTGAACCCTACTTAAAATGATTAAAGTCGAACCATTTTTACAACCACGCCCTCTCTTAAAGTAATGAGTTATACGGAAAAACATACAATTTCCAAAATATTTTAATGCAAATTGTCGCTTGATCACAAATTGTCGCTTAAAGTTGAACCATTTTTTGAAGCTCCTTTTATATGACGAATTTTTTATATAAATTATTCCAATTTTATTTGGCTTGTAATTCTCTCCTTTGACTTCAACCACAATAAGTGCAGTGATGTGGAGTATTTAAGAATCGATCCCGACCGACCACTTCTTTCAACATATTATTATTGCCAAAATCAGATGCAAAGATTTTTCACAATATTTGCATTTTATTATTCATTCCATCATTAGAATAATCATTCGCTAAAAAAAAATTTTTTTTGTGTGTCGGTTAAAATAAATTTTAATGCATTCCTTTACGAAATGTTTGATTTTTACTTTGTTCTGCCTCTTCTTTTTCAATTTGAGTTTACTATTTATGTATTAAAAATATCCCTCATTTCCTTCGTCTTCCTTTATCTCAATCAATTTTAATAAATATACACAAATATATATATTTCGGTTTATTAGTAATATTGAAAAATTGCACATTTCAAATTTATTTCCCCTTTATCTATTTTACTCCCTCTCTCTCCCTCTCTCTATCTTTAAATTTTTGCTGTATAAATAATTTTGAAAAGTATAAAATTTTAATAAAATGCATGAGAATTCAAAAAAAAAACATGAAAATAATTAACTAAAATATTCTATATATAATCTACCAAAATCAATATATTTATACAAAAGCCATTTTGTACAAATATATAAAGTACAATACTATTTTTGGATATAAACATAATTTCTACTACCTACAAAACTTTTCGAACAAAATATTGTACATTTGTGCAAATCTTTGCAACAACCAGAAAGAGTTGAGTGTATTTTATTACACTGAACGATGTAAAATCACTTTTTAAATTCACAGAAAACTATGCGCCCTACCGTCCATCCGACCTTCCGTCCATCCGACCTTCCGTGCATCCATTATTCCATCCTTCCGTCCATTCGTCTTTCCAACCATCTGTCCTTCCGTCCGGGGGCGACCAATCCCGAGAAGCACTTGCTCAATTGGGAGTGGCTCATGAGATGGTTTCTGATCCATATCCATCAGGGGGCATCATGAGTTCACGAGATCAGATCCAAAGATTTAGTTTGGTACCACGGGATCACCAAATTCATATATGCCCATGTGGTGATGTTGGAGCTGGCTTCGTGGGGGCTGTGGTGTCCATGTCGCGGACGTAGCTCGACCTATTATGTTTATACCACTATTATATTTTTTGTCGAGCAGGGTGCCATTTCCCGAATAAAATGGCTAGCTGGGTGGGCTTATCGGGTTAATTTAATCTAAGCCAAGGGGTTTTAAGAAGGCCCCGAATCCTTACACCAAGGATTAAGCTAACTAGATGAGGTGCAATAGTGGCTTTAAATTGGAAGCTAGTCGGAACGGTGGCATGCACTTTGTGACGTGTCTAACAACGCTAGCGATCATAAGTATGTTTATACCATGCATTTGAGCCTTCCAGGCAGGTATGCATGTAAAACACTAACTGTACTGTCCTTCCGTCCATCCATCCATCCGTCCTTCCGTCCTTCCGTCCATTAGTCCATCAGTCCTACAGTCCATTTGTCCATCCGAGTATCCGACCATGCAGCCATCCATCCATCTTTCCACATATTTATTCGTCGAAAAGTTGTCCTTGTAAATTAGATATCAAGTTGACGAGCGTAATTTTAGGTATATTTTCAGAAAATCTGTTACACAGATGTAAGACGATTCTTTTTGAAGGTTATTGCAGTCCCTAATAAAAGTTCAATAACTTTCCTCCATATAAAATTATTTTCTAAAAAAAATCGGTTTATAAGCAAAACTTACACTTTTGGATATTTCTTAATTAAATTTAGCATATTATTAAATTACGCCAAAATCAGACCATTATTCCATTATTCAAATTATTCAAAAATTAAAATTTTTTACTTTCAGGCCTTGTTTTTCGTTTACTCGATTTTGTAATTGTTAAAAATAAAAATAATGTAAGATGTAGGGTATTTAAAAATCAACCCTAAACGATTATAAAATTTTTATTTGTTTCATTATCCTAATTTATTGTTGAAATTGGGACCAGAAAATTTAAAAAAAAAATAGTGGCAGATACGCAAATAAATAAATAAATAGAATTTCAATTTCCAGCTCATTTCATGCTAAATATTTTCGTTTGAGCGAAACATAATTTTCTCTTATCTTTCTGCAGTTTTATTAATTTATTTATACATTTCGATAGAAATATTTCCAATTAAAATGTAATTTGGAATTTTCATTTTTAATATATTTTGTTAAATATACTAAACATAATATATTATTATCTAGATTTTTAGTGATTACAATTTCAGTAAAGTGCATTCATCTATTAAAAATTATCTATCATCATCGTGTTGTGTTAAATCATTAAGACAATTATAATGATCGATGATTTTCTCATAATGAATAAAGATGGATCAAGACTAATTCCATTGTTTCGTATTAATAAGTAAATTGTTGAGATTTCCCCATCTTCAACTGACTTTCCAAAAATGTTATGCTTCATATTAAAATTGTCAAAACGGGAGTTTTATAAATCATACATTTCTAAAAGTATGGATTAAGATGCCCAAATGCTTTTCGCAAGCAAGGTTTTGACATTACAATGCTGTCAAAATGGCATGTAAACTTGACAGTAAAAAATTAAAATTTATAATTCACTCGATAAAAAGTAATAACTTTTCGGACAAGCTAACTTGCACAGGTCTTGTTTTTCCCTTTATATCACTTATGATATAAAATGTATAAGGAAGACTTCTACATCCCGAATTGCGAATTATGCGGCACGTGAAATATTCTGGTAAAACATAGACAAAGTCTCCGTACTAAGCGCTTTTCGTAGTGCTTATTTTTTTACTAGAAAATTTTAAATAAAATTCTTAAAGTGTGCTAAATAGATACATACACTTCACTTCAGAGAATTTAAATCTTGGACCACATGCCTAAAAAGTTTTATTTATTATCTTTATTATTTAGGGTATTGTACAATTTTAGATGACTACATGGAGTGGCAGGGCCAACTTAGGATTGTATCCGACCGTCTCAAAGCCCCATATTTATATGGAAAATAAGTTTTTATCCGACAAAAAAAATGTTTTCAAAGTTACAAAAGCGATCCACTCTTTTGCAAATATCCATTCTTCTCATAAAATTTTGAATTTCTTCCATATAAGTTATTTCTATAATTTTTAAGTTACCATGAATAAACATTTTAAACTAAATTAATTGAAGTAGGAAGTTAGTTATAGTCAACACTGATCTACCATAAAACTCTTAAGACAAAGCATAATGTAATTTTGTAAAAGCGGTACCAATACCTCCAAAATAATTGCCCTCTAAATCGAACTTATAATTATAATTTAAATGTAGGGTATAAAAAATACCGCTCCTAAAATTCGCATGTACCTTAAGTAAGGTACTAAGTAAATTGTCATACATAAGCACTTTTGTGAGTATTATAGAAGAAGAATATCGAATACCTAACTTTAGATCTAAGTGTCTTACTTTTCTTTAAGCAGACACCGCTGTAAAAAGGAAAATTTTTCGAAAAATTTGTCAAATAATCTAAAGCAATTTTTGCAATTTTTTTTTTAACTTATTCAAATAATGGAATTTCTCTTTTTAAAGTAACAACATTCAATAACTTCAATTATCAGGTTTCAAGGTGCTTTTATGGCCACTACAAGGCAAAAAATAAGTTCATTTAATTTCATTTAATTTCATTTATATTTCAATAGGCGAGTAATCTAAATAATCTAAGTAATGGACTTTAATTTATATAAAGTGTTGTTGATCTATTAAATTCGTATAAATTTTATTACACACATCGTGGATCTTTTAGAAAAGTTGACAATTCTGATTCAATTTAGACCTAACTAAATATCTTTACATACGAAAATTATCACAATTATTAGGAATATTGGATCAAAATTATGATTCTTGTGTATGTTAAAGGCAGTCATTCAGTAGTCACACCCAAAATGTTATTTAAACCTTAAGAATATTTGTAAAGTGTAAAATGTTGAGACGATTTCTATTTGGCATCTAAGTTTTGGAGAACATTTGAAAACTTTCTTAAATCGGTTCTAAAGTTCGCAATAAATCCTCTATTTAGAAAGTAGACTAAGTTTTATGGACTCATTTAATGCGAATGTAAATTTACACTGAATTTGAAAAAGAAACGATCTTTACATAAAACTTCAATTAAACTATTAATTTTTAATTTACTTTACTTATGAGACTTAAGATTTGTCATGTTAGTAAGAGATGAAAAGAGAGAGAGAGAGAGAGAGAGAAAGAAAGAAAGAATGATGAAAAAATGATTTATAACAATTTTATATAAATATATTGATAATGATAAACATTTATAATATTAAAATAATATTGAAAAGAAATATATTTATCTTCTTTTTTCGTACGTTAATTTTTATCATTTTTATGGCATTTCTTTTTATATTTTTTATAATTTTAACACGTCTCGTGTGATATCTATAATATATAAAAATAATTTCTGATCAAAAATACTCAGAATAATTTTCTTTTCTTTTCTTTTGTTTGTTTTATTTTTACCTTTAACTTCGAATGATTTGATTATATGAAAAGAGAAACTTTCACGCAAATAGCACAATAATTCTTGAATAACTCATAAAATTTTCATTATTTTGATACTGTTTTTTTTAACTATTAATATTACTGTTTACCACAGACTTGCCCTCAAAGCATATACATGAATAAATTAATAAATAATAAAAATAAAACTTAAATGAACTTTTCACATTTTTTATGCAAAATAAATGAACTTCAATTGAATAATTTTCATTATTATTTTATAATTTTATATTATTATTTTATTTATATTTGTTGAAAATTGTATGACGTCTTTTAGAGTCATTTTCTTCTTCATAACTTCCAAAATTGATATTGGACAGAAATACTGGATGAAACGTTCGTACAAGCTCGTACGTTCATAGAAGCTTTTAGCTAAGCTCTTAACAAAAAACTTCGGGCCATAGCAATCAAGCAGGGCCATTCATAATGAAGTAGTCAAAAGTATGAGTAAGATTTTCCTTATATTCTACGTTTTGAGGCATATTTATATATAGACGCCTGTAGACTTTTGAGTGATTAATATTTGAATTTTGTAGAACTGTTAAATTTTTCAGAAACCGTTAATACGCGTGTTTGGAGAATGGACTTGATAGGTTTTCATGGCATTGAATGTTTTTACATGGAAACATGTTTTTTAATCGAATCATTATGCTTCGATTTAACCGGATTTTTTTTTTTGAAAAGACAACTGCACATTTTTCTGGATAATAGAGCTATCTGAAGAAAATCTCAAACTGTTTTCACTTGTTTATATTGCAAATGATTTATTCGCTTGAAATTAGATAAAGTTTATTAATAAACGTGATTACCGAAAGTAAAATTTGTCCAGCTATATATTTGAGAATTAACATAAAAAAGGAAACGCTATAAATAAATCAAGGATGATTTATAAATATTTTGCAAAATGTTATTTTCCTTCTTTATCCTAATTTTTCAAGTGCTTTGGACGCACCTGTTCTCACCTAATTAAATCATTAACTTTTTACGACTTTCCTTTTTTTTTTTAGTATTTTATTCATTTCAAACGAAATTCAATTCTTTCATACATTTTTTTTTATCTCTTTTCATTTCATATCATTTCATTCCATTCCATTCATTTATTGTGAAAGTCTCTTTATTACATCATAAAAATCACCTAATACACGATTATGCCGTTTTTATCGGCACCATTGTTCGTTCGTTCAAAATGTGCATCAATCATGTTTATTTATGTAACTCTTGAGTGAATTTTTTTTTTGTTTTAAATTTCTGCTAAATTATCTCACTCGCATAGCGCTGCATGCGTTTGTTTTCTTAATAATCACTGTTATAATGAAAGTGTAATTTTGAGTACTCATAAATAACGGTGTTACGAAATAATAACATTTCATAGAACATATGAATGCACATGCACATTCCACACACATTTATATATGAGCACGTACAAAAATATATAATCCATTATATAGGAATCGCATTGTTTTCATTGTTTCATTAATCATAGAAAAATTTAGTTAAAGCATTCTAGGTATAAAAATCCTCATCTTTACGCTCATGCATTTTTACTTAAACGTTTAGCGCGTAAACATTTAAAAATGTTCATTCTGTTATTACATTTGTTTAAAAATATGTATGGAGGTGTTAGTTTGTTCAGTCGTCCATTTTACTTTATTTTAAACTAACGTTAAGTGAATCCATTTTTAATGCTTTTTTGTTTGTTTTATGTGTTTTTATTTCTTTGAGTTGTTGTTGTTGTTTCGCTAAACCAATCTCCCATCATATTTAGCGTAATAAATTGAGTCATTTCTTTTGCATTTAGAGAAAGGTGCATAAAGACAGCTAGAGAGAGAAAGAGTGAGAGAGAGAGAGAGAGTGAGAAAGAGCTAGTTAGAGAAAAATGAGTTAAACGTATGTTTTATCTTCTATGTGTTTGTGGTGATGTCATATGCTAAAAGTTATAATTTATAGGCTAATTCGGACGAAGGAAATCATGCTAGAACAAGAAAAGAAAAAAGTAAAAGAAAAATAATAATTAATCCATAAAATAGGAAAGTGTACAATGGAATTTAAACGTTGAAAATAGTGAACACATAATTTATTGAAGGTGAGGCGATTACATGATGATGATTATACTCATCCATCTATCTCCGGCTCTCTCCTTCTCTCTTTCTTTTTCTCTTACACATTTGTAATGCGAAAATTATATGATATTGGGATTAGTGGATTCATACAACGTGACACAAAGTCCATTTTTTTATAGATTAATTGTAATGAAATGTCTCCATAAATTTGTGTGCATTTGCTTTCATTTAATAAAAAAGAAAAATTTATAATAAAATGGAGAGTTAATACCCTCATACTGTGTACTTTACACTTTGTAGGGCAAATGAAGTTTATGGGGAGACTTCGAGAAGGGCTCAGGAAGGACTAGAAAAATGTTTTTTCTCATAATATTTATATGTTTTTAATATTGAATGAAATGTAGAAGTTTTTACGATTAAAGTAAAATAACGGAAATACAAACCATCAAAAAATTAAATTTTTTATTTATTACAAATGTTCATTACATGAGAGCAGATTTGAAAAATAGCCAGCTCTGGATTAAACTTGATCCACATAGATAAGTAATATCAAAGTACAAGGCAGTGATAATTTTCACTAAATTATATTTAAAACTGAAACTTTTGTCGATATAATGATCTTTCCACATATCACCTATTTTGACCATATGTGAAAAGGGGCCACAAAAATGGACAGATCAGGGACCAAATTTGGCACAAACGTTTTTTTATATACAAAATTTTTATGCTTTTCCATATAATGCACTTTTTTTAAAGAAAGACGTTTTATAGGGCGTGGTCGCAATTATTTTCGTTATTAACCATTTCCAATAGGCCTCATCTTTGGGGCAAAAACAAGCACCTACCCAAAAACATCCTTTATCTATAGCTTAATAACGCAATTACTTAGATAAACATCAGTCGGACAGACTGACGTACAGGCTTTCATAGTCGGACAGAGTAACATACAAGCTTACATCGAATCAGAGAGTGATTTGGTGAGTCGGTTAGTATAAGAAAAGGTTGGTACATCTTAACTATGTCTGGATGTTACAAACATTAGCACAAACTTATAATACTCTGTACTACATAAAAGTACTATATAAAAAAGAGACTCCGATCGAAATCGCTTCATTATGTGCCCCAACACGACTTTACTTAAAGCAAATTAAGAAAAGCCAAGAAAACAAAAAATTGAAATTTTTTAAATTATTTGTAAAGTTTATTCGATGGGAAATCGTTCAAGCAATGGAATTTCAAAATACTTATTAAGTAAGTCGGGAGAAGAATTTTTTAAAGTGTAAATCGAAATTGTAAAATTTTTCATTTATCGTAGGACGTTATATGGGGAAAGCAATTCTCTGATCTTGATTTGCTTACTCTCCAGTTCTAGTTCCAGTTCGAACTAAACCGTCATCACCTACCAAAGTTCATTAAAATATATCTAATGTTTCGATTAAAATTTTATATGTTACATTTGACAGACGGGCCTAGAGATGGTCTGCTTATTCAAGCACCGTCACCGGTAGTTATCGATTTAAAATCCGTATTAGAGCTTAGTTACGACTCTTACACTTCGGTGAATTGCTGTAGGCTTTCAAAAACCCCTCTGTATAATTTTTACCATGAGCCCAAGGTAACTACCAAGTTCATTAAGAGAAGAGCTATAATTGAAATCTCTGTTCGAACACGTGCTTTAGTTTCGGTGTGTTGTTACGAAGCCAGATAGACAGATTAAGAGACGGACGCGCAATTAGGTTTAAATAATTGGGGGCAACCAATCCAGTGAAGCACGTGCTCTACTGGGAGTGGTTCATGAGATGATCGTTGGTGTTGCTTGGCCATCAGGGGGCATCATGACCCACCAAAGATTTAATTTGGTACCACGGGATCACCAGTTTTAATATGCCCAATTTGGGGATATTGATGTTAATTTCGTGGGGGCTGTAGTGCCCACATCGCGGGCGTGGCTCGTTCAAACAGATATATGCTTGACGTGCAGGGTCTCATTTCCCGAATAAAATGGGTAACTGGATAGGCTTATTGGGCTAATTTAAGCTAAGCCAAGGAGTACTAGGAAAGCTCCGATTCTAGATGCCAAAGATTAAGCCATGTATATAAGGTGCAATACGGGCTTTAAATTGGAAGCTAGTCGTGACGGTAACATGTACCATGTGTAGGTGATTACCAACGCTAGCGCTCATTTGTACAATTGTGTACTATGCAGTTAAACCTTCACGGCAGGTATGCATGTAAAAGATTTATTGAGTAACAATAATTCTTAAATGAAAATTAAGCCTTTTTTATTAGAGTATGCATCAATACAATAAGGAAAAATTAAATGATTATATTAAAAAATTTCGTTTTGCATGGATTGAATCGCGCAATTATCTTGAGAATTCTACACAATAATTCTAAGCAAATTTTTTTTATTTCTTTGTTTTTAGTTTACAGTTAAAAAAAAAAATTTCAATAAAAACGATGCGCATTTATTAAAATTCATTCAAATGCACAATTAAACTCAACTCAACTGAACTCAACTCAACTCGGCTGAACTCAACTGAACTCAACATAAGGCAGCTCAATCCAGCTCATTTAAGCTCAGTTCAACTCAGCTCAGCTTAATGCAATGCGTTCATATAATGTGCATATTTATAACAATTATATTAAGTTTGAATGTATCAGTTAATGTGTGCAAAAGAGATAGATATCGATAGATATTTTATATATTATACCTGATATATATTTTTTATATGTGAAATCAATTGTAAATGATTTCGTGACATCGTACACTGAACAGCAATAAATTGTAAAACTATTCTGATAAATTTATATGTAGACATGTACATACACCCACACATACACATATACATGCACATGCATATTATTTATATATATATTATGCATATAGAAATATTAAAAAAAAAGAATAACAATCAATTTTGTATGGTAAGAATGAAAAAAGTAATAAGTAAAAAAAATAAAATAAAATAAATATTGTGAATATGAAAATGTTTGGGCCCATTTGATCTGTCTCAGCTTCTCTGTGCCGTATTATAACATTTATTTTCCTATTTTATAATTAAATTTTTTTTATTTTTATACAACAGTTTTTTTTTTATTAAATACGTCACAAGCCATTGAATCGATTATTGTGTACATGTGTGACTGGGTGTATGTGTGTGTGTGTGTGTGTGTGTGTGTGTGGTTTATATGTATATGAGATTACAACATACGTGATAAGTAAAATAAAACGTAAATAATAAAATATCAACAAAGTAAGGCGTAGTGAAGCAAAATGATGCAAAATGTAATGATAAACCGTCCCTGCAGCTGCTCGTTCTTTCCACCGCTTTCTTCTCTTTATAGTTTGACAACACGATGAAAATGCGTTTTAATAAAATTCACAGCATGATAGAGAGTGAAAAAGAGTGACAAACAGAGACACAAAGAGAGTGAGAGAAAAAGTACTTGTGTATAATAAGAAAAATTTTCTGTTTGTGTTGTTGTGTGTGTGTGCGCGCGTGTGTGCATGTGTAAGCAAAAGTTGAAAAAATTTATGCACTTGAGAGAAAATGATTATTCAATCAATTGTTAAAAAATATACAAATAAAGAAAAACAAATATAACGTCAAGTGAAAAATTATATATGGCTGGGTTCAAATCTTGTACACCCACCAACAAAATGTATGACACTTAGATAATTCCCATCTATGACCATGATACTTAGACTATTTCAGTGGTTGATCATATGAAAAACGTAAACATAAAAAACTGGAAAATTTGATATTGTATAATTTCAGGAGGGCGTGGCAAAATTGCATGATTTTTGGATATTGATTGTAAACTAGTTATTACTTGTATAAAATTTCAACTTTTTCTCCTTTTCCGTTTGCGGGTAATAAGCTATAATTTTACTTAAAAAATTTAGATGTTGTCAGTTTATGTTGCACTGTGGGCGTGACTCCGACATATTTTGCCCATTTTCAATATAAACGTATCTGCAAGAACTGCCAATATTTCTGTTAAATATAAAGTTGATATGTCAAATTTTGCGACCAGGAGAGTCCCAAAAGCATACGGACGCCCAAATAGACAAACGGATAGACATGACTAAATCGATTCAGAATTTGTTGATGATGAAACTTTATAAGATCTTAGACTCATTTTTTTGGGCGTTCTAAACCTTATAACATAATGAGTATACTCCTAAATTGAGGATTGTGGGTACAATAAAAAAAATAGTAATAATAATAATAATAATATTGAGAAAAAATCTATGATAAAGTTGATGCAATACAACTGGGAGAAGTTTGTGTCAAATACTCAAAAAAAAAAAAAGAATTGCAATAATCAAATTATAAAAAGAGGAAAATGTTAATAGAATATTTAATAAATGTTAGATTTTGTTCTGGTATTTTTGTTCAATTTTTAGGCAGACTTTACTTTACAAATTGCATGCAGAAAGACTCCAGTAAATATTCATATAAAATATTTTACCTTTTTTGAAGATTGATTAGTAATAAATGTAATGCTTGTACTTTGGCTAAATTACAACAAAATCCTTAAAGATCAAAAAAGTAGTATCAAAAAAAAAAGATAAAACACGTTCCTTAGAAAGTGATTTTTAGTATTTAATTTGAAAAGATTTGTCCACACTCCTGCCTGATCGTCTGCCTTTCTGCCGGCGTTCTAGTGATTTCGATGTCATAAAAATTAATGTAATACTCACAGGCTTAGCTAAGATAAATGTTAGAATTGAAAATGGGCCCAAACCCGGCACAAAAGATTCGATAGAATTGGAACATAACCATACAAACTCTTTTGTTTCCCTATTTCCAATATAATACTTTCAGTGCCATAACCGCCAAAGACCACCAAAGATTGACTTTATTGCTTTATTTAAAATTTAATGTCACTTGATTTAATTTTCTCATACATTTTGGGTCATCAAAGATGAAATTTTAGAAAAATCAAGTTAATTCAGGCTTCATTTTCTTTGCTTGACATTGGACTTAAATGGCTCAATTTTTTGTACCTGCTTATACCAAATTGAATAAGTATTTTGAGAAATTATTTTCTAGAAAAATTTTATTTTTTTCCCGAATTGTTATGATTAAAATAAAGTTTAATAACAAATGGTCAGTTCCATAAGTCTGGATTAATTAAAAATCCTCTGATAAGAAATATATACTTCCTTTTTCTCTCTGATGTCTTCTTCACAATTGTGTGTAGCAACATTTGGCTGCTGCTGATGATAAAAAGCAAATAAAAATGAAAAAAAATTCAACACGAAACTTATTTTCTAAGTTGGCGAAGAGTTATTGGCACATAAAGTGGAAAACAGATGTGAATTTTGAATGGCTCAAACGAGAAAAAAAACATAGAAAAATATTAAACTAAGTAAATTTTTTAATATTATTCTGGATTTGGTGATTTCTATTGTTGTTGTAATTTTTAATACTTTCATTATTTCTTACTACTTCTTTCTTTATGGAATTATGGTCTTCTTATTCATATTATTGTTGCTTTGTAACCCGCCCTGGAATTCTTAAATTTAATTAAATAAAAGTACTCAAACTTAGCGCTTTTATCTTTGGCTTTTATTTCATTAATTTTTCTATGAAAATTTTAACTGAACCATATCAAAGTTTTGTGGAAAAGATTGTTCAAATTAGCCGAAAATAAATATAATAAATTTTATTATATAAAATTTTTAAGTTATGAAGTTTTTCTTTAATTTTTTAATTTAAATTTACTCCTACAGGTATTTGCATTTAAATCACTTACAAAATTATATATAAATATATTTATGTATGTATGTGTTCTTGCCAATTTGAATACGTTAAATTATTCATTCATTCATAAATCATATTCAAAGGAAAATATTTATAAAATACGAAAATTTTGTATGAGTTCCTGAAAGAGAAAGTTTCTTAACTGTATTTGCATGAATTTCTTTGTTTGATAAAATCAAAAATTTTTATAAAATGAGACAAAAATTCAAAAGACAAAGCAAAATTTGTACTTAGTAGTGATTTCCTTATACCCAGCATCCAGAGTTTGGGGATTTGTTATTCTATTTGCAACACCTAGAAGGAAGTGTTGGAGACCCTAGAGAATATATATATTCTTGATCAGTATCAAATTTTCTCTTGGAATTGGACATGTCTGTGCAGCTGTTCATTTGTGCATCCGAGTACTTTTGGGTACTCTCTTGATCGCAAAATTTGAGATATCAAGATCAATTTTGCGGAATCATTGGAAGTTTTTGCACACAAGTGCAAAAACTATGAAAATGGACAAGATCGGTTAATGGACATGCCCACAGTGCAACACAAACTGAGAGCACTTTATTTTTAAAGCAAAATTTGGTAATTTTTTACTCCTCATCGGCAAACTGCAAAAAATAGACAGCTGGTATTTTGCACAAGTGGAGAGATTATATAGGTTTACAATGTGGGTCCAAAACTTATGGTAATCGGCTACGAGTAATTTTACAATACCAAATGTTTAATTTTTTTCTATTTTTGTGTTTATTTATTACTGAATAAAAATATCAAGGTTTGGGTGGTAGATATCCCAGCTTTGGCCCCGGCCAAATATAATGATCTTACTTGCTCACATTCAATTCATGCAAGATTTGATTAATATTAACTTTCAACATCCATATTTCAGATTAATAATTACTTGATGGAATGTGAATTATCTGGAGTATTCTTAAATAATAAGACTTGTCGCCTTTATTTGCCTCTTCTTTCACTTGATCGAACACTTTTAAATATCCCATATTTACCATTTTCAATCTAAGAAACTTTGAAGTTGCTTTATTATAGTTCCAAAACTTGGTTTAATTTCTAACAAAAGTTAATTTACGTGATTATTTCAGATCTGAAATCTGGGCAAAATTATAAAAAAGTTATAGGTTCTTCTTGTATTACGTAACAGCCTGGTTATATGTCAATATATTGGCTATTACATATTACCAGACAAAGTCAAAAAGTACTAGCAAAATTTAAAGGAGCCATTTTTACATTGTGCACTTTTTCCAATATAAAACTTTAAGAAGGCAAAAAATGGTCCCAACTTAACCACTTTTTATGGCATTCGTTTTTACGCTTGAAGATGGTTTTGCATTAAAATTTATTAAAATATTTTGAAACCCATATATTTTAGCAGGCACATGAAAAAACCTGGACTAAATATCACCTGAGCAGATTCCACACGTACAGACGGTCACAAAATTGCGTAAGCTTAAATTTCTTTAAATGATGATAAAGAATTTTGTTCAGAGCGATATAAAATGAAATCAAGTTAAAACTTTCGTTAAGTTACAAAGCTTGTTCCACAAAACCAAGCTGTAAGAAACAAAAAGACCATCGGTTATTCGGACGAGCACAGATAAGCAATCAAGACCATAACTGAATCGAAGCGATTTGTATTTTTAAGGCCTTTTCCAGAGACATAAGCATAACTAAATTTTTTTTTCAAGAGCAAGAAACTGAGGGTTCTCCTTTACCCAAAATACAACAAAAAAAAGAACAAAATAATGGGTATTTCTTCCGGTGTGTGTTGACTTTACAAAACTTTCTATTATCCGGAAATTCATTTTGTATTTGTATTCGTATTTACAAACGACTTTGTTAAAAGGAGAAAAATAATAAAGAAACTTTTTTCACCAATTTCTTATTGTAGATTTATTATTGGCAATATTGTATAACAATTACAACACTTACAACAACAATAGATGACCATGATTTATATCCCCTTAACGTGAAATATAAATATTTCCATATCCATTCTCGAATAAATTGAAACAAATTCTCATTCATAAAGAATAAGAACAAGAACAGAGATTGTAATGATGTTTGGCCGATGCCAAATTGAAAGCAACAAAAAAAACCGATATTTTCAATTTTTAAGTTGTACTTTAATCAAATCGGACTTTAAATAATGAACATTAAAAAAGTGTAAACAATTTAAAGATTTAAATATTTTGCGATTTGCGAGATGCGAGAGCTTTTTTACTCTTTTACCTATAATTTGTTCAAGGATAAGAATTTGATTAGCCAGTTTTAAATATTCTAACAGAATTTTTGCTACTAAAAGAAAAATGAGATGCTGCTGTGCAACATTTTATTACTTTAAAATATGCACGACTTTCAAAAAGTTTCTAAAACGCATAAAATGATATTTTTCTATTTTTATTTATGCTTTTCGCTTTACAGTGCAAAACGATACATTGAGATAAATCCATCTTTTATTATACCGAACCATTTAGATTCATTGTCTGAATCGACCTAACCGTAACTGTTTGTCTGTCTGCCTCTAGTTGTATAGATTAATGAAATTTAATGGATGAGTGTATTTTGACCCAAAGATGCTCGAGGATAATGGCGAATGGATAAGATGGATAATTTTTATCGTCGGTGTTCATCTAACGTCTTATTTTGGTATTAATCAAAGTGTGAAAAAAATTTATAATTTGGAATATATTTTTATAAGAACAAAGTGCTATATAAATGCGCCCACTTTGGCCTACATCACTCTATTCTTGGGTCCCTTTCACATAAATCGAACTTTTGTGAAATAATCGAGAGCCTTGGAGAGTCTGTAACATTTCCGCAACATTTTGATTATCAAAATGGCTTTTTATAATAATTTTCTTTAAAGTTGTTTTAAAACTGGGTCGCAATGTGAAATGTTAGTGAAAGGCTTTCTGGTACATACAGAGAAAAATTTGAGAAATAGCTTTGGAGTTACGTTGAAATCAAATTCGAAGATTAGGGATTTCAAACATCAGGATAACTTGTTAAAGCAGTTGAAAATTGTTGGTTAAAGAAAATTTTGCCTTGAAACTAAAATTTACCAAAATAATATACAACAAATTTTTTATTGAATTAAATTGACATTTAAATTGCCACTGAGTACACAAGAAATCAAAATATTAGGAATAGAGTAATTTCTCAATATTATTAAAGTTAATATGATTAAAAATTATGTTTAAGAAATATATGAAATTAGTGATAGGCATATTTGAAATGAATTTGATAAATAAGCCAGATATTAACTCAGGTAAATAAATTTTCTTTTTTAGGAAAATCCAAAACTCTTCTTATGGGACATTCCTCATTACAAAACAGAAAATAAGAAATTAAAATTTAAAAAAGAAATTTTTTGTTTTTCATTTTGTCATAGTTTACGTATTATGAAAGAAAATTAATATTAAAAATTGTTTTTCTATTTTCATATATTAAAATGGTACTTATTTCCTTTTCATAGTTGATTTATTTTATGTATAAATGGTTCCATTTATTATTATTATTATACTTTTGCACTCTACATGAAATATTTTTCTTTACACTTTTTACTCTTTAAGATACTTTTTTTCATTATTTCTATATCTCCATATTTCTATATTTCTTTAGATTTTTTTATTACCATTGTGCATTGTACTATATAAATTTTATGTATTTTATGCAATACATAGGTCAATAAGTTTACGTTTGTAACCTATTTAAATGTGTTATGATTTCTAGGTAATAACAATCCTGAAATATCTTCAGTCAAAAATTGTTTACCAAAGGGAAATCTGCAAAGTCTTAAGTAATGATTTAGACCATCATTCCGAACTGTACAACTTAAGTAGGTAGAAAAAAAACTAACACTTGAATAAAGCATGGATTTATTGCTTAATGTCAAAATCAAGAATATTGTGTAACGGTATGGACTTCAAACAAAGCGATTGAAAATCTAAAAATCAGCCGTGAGAACTTTTATTTTTATTTAATTATTTCGAGCCATTTTAAAATTCAGATCAGTTTATTGTGTCAATTATACATAATAATGGTTATATATTAGACTCGTAACTTATTGATTGATGTGTTATGCATATCATAGTTACTATTATGACTCTCATCCATTGTAATATTCTAAAATGGTTTCATTTTTCAAAAACCCACAAATATTGTATTTTATACTTTTCAATTCGACGATCGTCTGATAATGGCCGTATTATGGTCAATCGAAAGGGGACGTCGGTTTGCAATGTACATGTTTTTTTTTGTTCTCTTATTCTCTCGTTTTGTTTTTTCTAGATTTAAACGTCATATCTCTTTTTTCTATTATCACTAAGAGCAGTTCCTGTTCTTCTGCTTATTCTTCTTCTACTGCTCCTGTTTTGTAAAATGTAAATATCTGGGCATGGGATTTTTGTTACAGCTGCTGATTTCATCTTATTGTGATTATAGCAGCATTCAATAAGCAATAGAAAAAGAAAAAAAAAAGAAGAAGAAAAAGAAAATGAAAAAGAAATGACAGGGAAGGGAAAAAATGTCTTTGTCCATGAGCTAATAAATGGCATCCCATTGATTATATTTGATTAAAATATTCATTCTTTCCTTCATTCTAATTGTATAATCACATACACATAAACAACCACACCCACACTCTTAAAATTTTGCATATACATCATATTGATGAAATAAGTATTGCATTAAGGAAAAAGAAAAGGCTATGACAATAATTCTCATAATGATAATAACAATAATGATAATGATGATAATAATGATGTTAATAATAATGACCATATTAATGGTTATGTTTGCATTATGATTAATTTGTAATATAAATAAAATATTCGAAGAAGTATGCTCGATAATAAATTAAAGCTACTTTATGTTCGAATTTTTATTATCATTAAGATTTTAAACAAATTTTTTTTCTAATAGAAAAATTTTAGGCTTAATAGGCCTGTTTGGTCCGGTTCACTCAAAAAATCGATATTATTATTGAACATTGTTGCATTAGGTAAAAATGATCCACTCAAGATAATTTCCTTATTCGATTTAAGCCTGTCTGTCTGTCTGTCTGTCTGTCTGTTGTTTGATCGTGAAAATTTTTTCGCCAGCCATAGATCGTAATTTTTGAGTTATTTAAATGCAATTTAATATGCAGATTCGTTTTGGCCTAGAAGCAAACTCTATTCAATATGGTTAATATCGGACGATATTTAGGATTACGCTTCATATAAGGCCTTTGTAAAAAAATTTTATATGAAAAAAAATTACTATTTTGAATAAAATTTAGAATTTACTCTAAAGCTCTTGATTATATTTTGTCATGAAAAATATGTACACCAAATTTGGTAAGTATCGATGTATTTTTACGACCTCTTCACATATAACGTCTTTCCAAAAATGGACAATTTTTGAATATATTTTTAAGCAAACTAGCATTGTTTTTTATTTTAACATGGCAAATGCATACACCAAATTTTGTCCAAATGGATCATGAATGGATGAACCATTTTCTAAATAACTCCTTTCAAGTAATTTACAAATTACAAATGTAGGGTACTTGAGAATCGGCCCTGGTCCACAATAAAATTCGCAGTTGGCGTTTTTTTATTATTATACCGATCTTTTAAGAACCACTTTTCCAATCGATTTACGTATTTTCTGGTATAAATTTTGATGTATTTTAATAGCTATTTTGGAGGCTTTATTTCTAGTATCAAAAAAATTGTAAACCATTTAAAACGGGAATATTTTTGCAATAGTTTCATATATAAAACTCAATTTAGAAAAATTAATAGAAAATAATGTACAATTTTTTATAAGTTTTAATGAAATGAACACAATACGACGGTTTAATCTTAAATAGCGAAATTTTTGAAACAAATTGACTTGAAGTTTTCGATCAAAGAATCCGTTGAATAAATTTATTTATGTTTATAAAGAGGCGATTGATTTTTTTGTTGGTCTTTATTAAATATTTTCCGAAAAGTAATAATTGCAAATAAAAGTTCTTCTCTTCTTCTAATTTTCAATCATTATTTTATTTAATATTGACTGCTAAGTTTAATACAAAAAATCAATGTGTGTCAAGTGGAAATTATCAATATAACGCAAAAAAAAACAATATATTTATATATCTTGAAAAGGCCATTAAAAAAGTGATGCATTGAAAAAATAATGATATGAAAGGTAGGTCAAAAATTTTATGGCAGTACAAATTAAAGAAAAGCCTAATTAGATTTGAATAGTTTGAACCCGTTCAAACTGTTTCATAAATGAATAATTCCACATTCCATCATGAAATACTAATAAATTTACACTTCAAAAATTTTAAAGGAAACTTACCAATCTAATTTGTACTGGGTAATGAAAAATCGAATTAGATGCGAACATAAAAAACATTAAAAAAAATGTATTTAAAATGATTTATTTTGAAAAATTAAGAGAAACAGCCATTCCACATGAAAGTACTTTTACTTAAGGTGCGCCCCAAGTGTATGGGCAATTTAATTAAAATCTCATATCAGAGATTTGTTTCACAATAATGAAGCTACTTCGAATGATATTTAAAAATTCATGGTCCATCATAAAGCTTCAAATAAAAAATTGGATAACTTCAAGATCTAATTCCAATGTTCATTTAGTAAATAATTCCATTAGATTTATGTTTCCTAATAAATCTTTTTACTATATCCAAAGAGCAATATAAATCTCAGAAAACAATTGTATAATACGGAAGCGCAGGAAATCTATTAGAAGTAACTTGTAAGTTCAAGATTGAAAGTTCAAAAAACAGTATGCAATAAACAAGTTTTTCAAGTACTAGCAAAGTAATTACATTTTGCTTTTATTTTACGTTTTCTTGGAAAAATAGAATTTCGGTTTTTTTTTGCCTTCAAGTTCCATTTTGTAAAGTATTGCATAATGTAAATGCCACGTATATAAAATCTAAACACTCTCACTTTGCGTTTAGCAAATATTTAGAATTTAGCGATCAAAGTATATCAACTGACATTACGGCATTACCAACAACAACAATAATAATAACAACAACATAAAATCCTTAAAAAACAAACATGAAGAAGAAAAATTATCTATTCAAGCGTCCCTCTCACTTGGGTAACGCCACAAAAAATATATAAAAGATATCTATGTATGAAGAAGGAATTGAGAAAAGAAGAAAAAAAATTTTTTTTCAATAATGCGTTAAGCGGAAGGTGAAGTGAAACTGAAAATCATAATAATAACAATAAAAATAAAAAATAATAATAAAATAGAAATGCAAAAATAAAAACAAAATTATTCTATTTGATTAACATTGAATCACGAATAACCCACTAATATAAAGATACTTAAAATAATTAATGGGTGGAGCAAATTTATTTGTTATTTGAAGTTAAAAAAAATTAAATTTTTTTTCGAAAATGTTTAGAAAAACTTTTTGGCATTTTATCAAAAACTTGCTATGGCCGTATTTTGAATGGATGTTTCAAGTAGAATTTTTTTGTTAAATGGAGCACTTAAAAGATACAAATATGTAACTCTAGATAAGTTAGAAACATCGGGTTAACAAAGCAAAGGTATATTTTTTTAAAATACTTAAAAAAAAAACTATTCAAAAAATTACTGTGACCATAATTGAAGAGGGACTTATTTTACAGTACATACTTACTTAGTAAAAATGTGAGATATCTCTGGTTACTAATTTTTCTAATTGAGGAGAGTCAAAAATTTTTGTTTTAAAATATAAAAAACTTCTTAATTAAGTTGAAATTAAGCGACTTTTCCAATTTTCCATATAAATTTGAATTTGGGAAATCTTAGATCTCAGGCTTCTTAATGAAAATTTTTTAATTAAAAGCCTTCTAAATTAGAAATGGCCAGACATTTTTAAAAAAAATTTGCTATTAATTTCTTATTAGAAATCTCTGCAATTTCATTTTAAAATTAATAAAATATTTAATAAAATGAATGAATCAACCATCAGCGAAGGACCCATCTAAAAAATGGATAATGGTGAGCGCTTATAAAATCACACTTTGCCATATTTTATACGTATTTATATGGCATTGTATTCTCTACATAGATTATACGATTTTTTATTATTATTATTCCAATTTTTTTTTTTTTTTTTTCTGAAAAAAAATTGTTATTGACACAATTGAAAACAAAAAATTTCTTTCCTTCATTGTTGTTATTCTTTTTGTTTATTTTTATTTTACTGTTAGCTGCTGCTGTTGTGTATTCATATACATGCATACACACGTACACATACACATACATATATATATTTTATTGTGCATAGGAATATTTATCCAATAAGTCTTGCTTTCTTTTTGCAATCAGTTGAATATTTGTGTTGGTGCAATGTGTACATCTTTATTTTTTTCTTCTTTTCTGCCTTCGTTTGTTTTCTTTAGGATAATATGTTTTGCTTATTTTTTTTTTCGTTTTTTGGGACGACTTGTCATGCCATTTCTTGATTGTATAATTTTTCTTGTTTTTTTTTCTGCTTTTTTTTTTCTCCTTATTTTTTTTGGACCGAACTGATTTCATTGGAGAACTAAATCAATGCAATCAGTTAGCCAAAAATAAAGGAGGAAAAGTAAAAGTGGAAGAAAGAAGTTAAAAGTAAAATTGGGAAGGAAAGGATTAAAAATAATAGAAAGAGTATAAAAAATTTTTGAAAATTTATTTTAGTTGATCATTTCTAACGATTTAATGGCCTCAATTTCAATTTAGTCTCAATTTGCATTTTTGGATTTCAACTTTTGAACTGAATTGGAAATTTAAATGAACAACTTTTGGAAACTTCTTTTAAAAAATGGATTATAAATTGTTTTATTGATCCATTAAGAATTTAAACGGTTACTTTGCATAGAAAATCTTTAGAAAATTAATATTTCTCGCTTAAAAACGATTTTAAATTTTTTTGTGATGATTTTGCTTGGTTTTAATGTAGATTCTAGTGGCGAATATTTAAAACAATTCCGCCACTTGAACATAAAGCATTAATGGATCATTGTAGGGTATTTTGATAACAAGTAACAAGTAACAAGTAACACGTATCACGTAACAAGATATTTTATACGTATTTTTAATGCAACAGCTTGAAGTGTTTTTATATGCTAAATGTAATTCCTGATTTATCTGATTTGTGTATGATTTAATGTTATCTGAAAGATTACGCTTGAAGTTGGAAAATTTATTGATTGTACTATTCTCCACATTTTACTTTTCTTGTATTTCCTCTAGTAGTTCATATTTTCATTTTATATTCATCAACCTAAAGTTTTGAAATTACACTCATTTTAAGCAATTATTTGTACAACTGCAAGGCCTCAGTTTAGATTCCAAAAAAGGTTAAGTAATGTTGAGCAATGTCAAATTTTTAGCAAATCTCTTCATAACTAAATGCTCTTCGGATAAATGCTGAACCGAAATATCCTGCATAAGTAAATAGTTCTTTCAAGTAGATTGCTTTTAAAAGTTCTAATTAATCCATGAAATGGGGCCGTTTACCCATTAATTAAGACTGAAGCGTAAATTGCAAGTATTTGATAATGAACTATTAAAAATATCTGTATTGGAAAAACATAAGTCAACCATGCCTTTTCAAAATTACTTTCTATTTGTTCTCCAAATATCGCCACTGAAAGTTCATTAATTGTAAGGTCTATCAGAAAAATGTGATCGGACTTATAAAAAATATTGTAGCACAAATCGAATTACCTCAAATGGTGAATATTTGAGAATTTGCATTAGCCAAATAAAATTTTCTTATTTATTCTTATTCTTGTAATTTATTTATTTATTTTTCCAGTTTACTATTTCAATTTTTTTCCATTTTTTCTTTTGTATCTATCGGTTTTATCGATCGTTGTTGTTGTTATTATTATTATTGTTGTTGTTGTTGCTGATTGCTTTTCTTGTAACAATATAGATTTTGCTAAACCGCAATGGGACTACTTCTTATGCAAAATGAAAACGAGTTTACTCTTGTTTGATTTGCCTTGAAGTTAAAATAAGAGTTCATTTCGAATGAGTTATGATACGAATACAGAAATCACAGATGAAGTTACTTTGACCATTAAACCTGCAATGAAAATTCATTTAAGATTTATTTCATTTTATTTGATACAGATAAAAATAGAATTCTCATAACGAAAGTTCAATATAAGCTATATAAAAAGGGCCAAGTTAACTTGAGGTCAATTTGGTCGTCACAAAAAAAGAGTCTACAAAAAGAGTCTTAGAAAATGCATAATTGCAAATAAATTTAAAACTTATTTTAATTAGAAGAAATCTAAGTGGAATTGGATGTTTATTTATATTGCCACCAACTCTAAGGGAACTACGCTTTTTTTGGAATAATATTTGTACACGTGGCAAATTATCTTATAGTTAGATTCAGTATACTTTTAGATGTGTGAAAGCTTTATTAGAGGTATAAATGTGCATCTCTTTGAGCAATTAGCGTTTTTTTAGTTTTGAAAAAAATTTCTTCCTAGACTTCAGACTCCAATATAAAAAATATCATAACATTATAAAATCGTTATTAAAACATTTTCGTTCACTAATTTCACAAATTTTTTATAGTACTATGTAAATATTATCACATTAAAGTATATTGATGAAGCAATTTTTATGGCTCCAGATCTCCATAAATATAATAAAGACTTTATAATAAAATAATTTAAATAGATCAAGTGCTTTATTAAAAGGGCAATAAATGTAATTGTCCAATAGTTTAGTTATTTAACATAGGGGTCAATAAGTCTCCAAATGGCTCACTTCTTCTTTTACGATTTCTACATAGAATCAATCCAGTATTTTTACTCATTATTTAAATGTTAACTCCAATTAATCTACAAATAAAGTAAGACGAGTATCTTAAAATGTAGATGCCCATATTGACTTTTTTTTAAAAACTCTTTTACGTATTACAATTTTGACTTAGTTTGTATAACTTTCATTATGCGTTATCCTCTCAGCTAAGCGAATTACTTTTAGAAAATCTTTCTTATTCGTTGATTCAAAAATTATAAAACTGGTATAATTGAGTCCGGTAACATAAAAATAATTTGTCAGAAATTATTAGCTCTATCTAAAAATCAATGTAGCTTAATGTACAGCATGGTACGATTATAATCGACGCATGAATTAGGATATTTCATAAATGGCCAGGTTTGGTCAAGAGATATTGCTTGCAGCATAATTCGCATACATAAGTAATTTAAAAGAAGATTTATACGCCTAAAATAATAATAATAATTATAATAATAATAATAATAATAATAATAATAATAATAATACATGATAATGATGATTTGTAATGCATTACACATAATGATGGTGATGTTAAATCTGTTGCTATAAGTCGTTATTCTATTTTAAGATTTATTATCATTATACGTTAATAAATTTACGATTTGTTGTACAATATTAACACAATAAAAGTTGTAAATAAAAACAAATTGAATATTACTTTTAAAATATTGTGGGCTATTAAGAGATTATTTTATTATTATATATAAATAATATTAGTAAACATATTGATACTGCAGGGCAAGAAGAATATATAAAAATTTTAAATCAAATTCAAATTCATTGCATTACAAAATGATATAAACACAATAGAAATTATAATTTTATAAAAACTTTAAACTAAGTTAAGTTAACTTTTTATAATAAAATAAATAGCATTTTACTTAGGGCACGATTGATAAATATGATTAAATTCTTATTTAAAGCAACTTTATTCGCTCCATCAAGAGAGTATGTCTAAGCGAAACTCTAAATAAATATAAGTCAGAAAGAATAATATCAAAAAAACTGTTGCAATTTTTATAAATTGTAATTTAGTGTCATTAGAATTATAATTTAATTATTTAATATTATTTTAGGGCCTATTGAATGACTCGAAGGGCTTTTCATGTGATGCTTGTGAAAGAAAATCATAAAGTTTTCTTGGACGGTATTAAATTGGCACGTAAAAATATTCATAAATATTAATAAAAAAATTTGCGATCCTTAATCCCATTTGATATTTGAAACCTGCAAATAAGTTTGCTCTTTAAATTCGTTAGAAAATCGTGGAGAGTAGTTCATAAATTTTCTAAGGAAAATAAATTTTTATTTGAATTGATCAAATTATCTCATGGTATATAATGCGTTTAGTAAGCCTTAAAGTATGTTACATTATTTACATTTGTACAACTTATGCTCTACATATTTTATTTATGGCATGATTGAAGAAATAAAGGCCGAGTTTTTATCGTAAGATAATCGTAATGAAATTTTTGCATTGTAATTAAACTTTCCTGAATCAAAAAAAATATCTTATGTACTAAATTGAAAATTGTACTAATGCTATTTTACATTAAACTTTTATTCTAATTAATTTAATAATTAATAAACAATAAAAACAGCGTAAACTGTTTAAAAAGTCAAACAAATGAATTACAAATTAAGAAATCAAAAATTTTGTTTGAAAATTTCATTTAATGAGAGTGGTTTTAGAAAATGACTTTATCTAGATATGGCCATTTTATTTTAAAAACTTATTAAAAATGATAGAAAATTGCCATTTTTTTCTTTTTTGCTTAAGAGTTTTTCTTTTAGAGCTCTAAATGAAGAGTTATAGCGAAATATATTCGATCTTATCCTTTTTTTTATTGGCACTTGCCTTAATATCAAATTCTTATTTGAAATTTTAATCTGAAATATGATGATAAAATTTCATAGATAGATTTTAGATTAACAATTTTATAACTGACTGATACGAACCGTTTGATGATCTCTTGAATTACAAAAAAAAAAATTGCTTTTTCTTAAATTATGAAAAAAAAAAAATTATGGAAGAATTAAAAGAAAATTTTCCCGGAAGTAAAATGGCAACAGAATGTTGATTCTATTGATGGTTGAGCAATGTCTTGTTATAGAAATTTTCCGTAGTAATTATAATTCAATAGAGTTTTACGTCTCCTGATTGCTAAATAAAAGCAACGCTGTCAGATGCAGCGACAATTGTTACTTTGTAATTATACAATTTCAGTAAACTAAACAAAAAGAGAAATTTATCTTCATTGATTCATTCATTTCCATGGATATAAAATGCGTCATATTAATTCTTTTGTATAATAATATTTTTACAGATTGAATGACAAGAAGCGTGTGCAAGAATCAAAATATTTTATGTTACAAATTTTTAGACTGATAATTCAGACTAACATTTTTTTACAGTTTAATGATCTTTTAAATTCTTTCAAATTTTTTGCTTTTTTTGGAAGTGAGAGTGGCTTTATTAATTCGCCCACATACGCATAGATCAAGTTAAGATTACAAGGTGTCAAAAATAAAGAAATGATGCAGTCTTTCTCAGATGGAAAGATTCGTAGACTCCTTTATCCAAATTTTAATATTGATTCAAAAATTTTTTTGCTGGTAGAAAGATTTGAACGCACCATCACACCAGAGAGTGTACAAAATTTCCTAAAAGGAAAAAATTTTAATACTTATATAATTCTACTACTGCGAAGATTCAAAAGTGTGATTGTATTAATAAATTTAATCTTATGATCAGATCTCAGAGCCTCATAAATTATACTCCGGTGTTTCTCATCTTTACATTCTCAGTTCAAATATGGAAACTCCTTTAAGAAGAGCTTTAATAGAAGATTAAAGTAACTTTTTTTTCAAACGAAATTTACTCTCCCTGAAGCACTTTATTAACATTCAAACTGTATATTTCTCATTTATGATATTCATTTATTACAGTTTTGTGTTACATCATAACAATTTATTTGTGGCATTTCATTTATAACATCAAGCACTTTATTGAAATGTTAGATTACAATTTTCTTAATATTTTGATTACTTTAAGTGTCCACATTGATTCAATAGTAATGCAAGTGATCATAACGATTTTGCAAGTCATAATATTTTAATGTTTTTAAACCTAAATTGAAATTTGGGCATGTACATTAAACTACACAAATTGATGTTCATTTAATGTTTGACCGAAGGCAAAACGTCTTTTATATTTATCTCTCATCAAATATTTATTACTATTTTATTTTTTATTATTCTTAAGGCATAAAATTTGCAATGTAATGAAGACAAATATCAAATCTAATAAAAAAATATAAAAATTTAATGTTTTGTCATTTTGGGTAAGCGGAGCAGATGTTTTTTCAAATTTTATATGCTGCACTCACTTGGAGTGTAGAATCCCCGTTGAATTTTGAATTTTACTGATAGCTTTCGAATCTATTTTTAATTCATTTAAGCTTGTCTGTCCATCCATAACAAATAAATGAATGAATGGATGTTATGAAGCCACATGTCGGAAATTTTGATATACTTTCAAGTTATAGTCATTTTTTGACTTTAATTCAAACCTTAATTGAAATGATTCAGATCAAATCATTTTCTCAAACATTTTCGATAACACTTTTCTTTTTTTTTAGGAAAGGTCATTATATGGGAAAAATGTGCAATATTAAATTTTTTTTATTAAAAATCGATATGACAAATTTGGTTCAGATGGATCCATATATTAGATGCCTGCGCATGCAGTGAATTTTTCAAATCATACATAAATTACGATTTTATACTTTCCGAATTTTTTAATAACTTTTTTTGACTTTTTTGCTCACTTTTTTGATAAAGTAAAGAGTTATATTGTCAGCTCCATTGGATTGTAAGGTTTTCACTACACCATGAAAATTTTGAATAGTCGAAGAAAGTTTTAATAATTATGGCTCGTACGACTCACAAATAATGAGTCAAAAAAAAAGTTGAAAATTTCTTATTTTATAATTTTCGGTGGGCCTCGGAAATTTTTCCAAGACAGTTTTTACAAGACAAAATATTAAGGATCGAGTAAAATGTAAATATCTTCATGCTTTATAATTTTGATTAGGCATAAGGCAATTTGATTCATGTTTAAGTAACTCTTGAAAAAATTGTCGTTTTAAATGTTCATGAAAAATTACGGTTCTGCATCTGTAGCGTAACTTGCCTAAAGTAACGCATCAAAAACTAAATTCCAAAAGTTGCGAAAGTTTGAACAATCTCTGTCGATTCAACAATCGGTTTTTTAAAATACATTTCAAAGTCAATTTTCAAGTTGCGCAATAAAATAAAAGAAAAATTTATGGAAAGCACAAAATAATGTGAGTGTTTCACTTTAAACTTGCGCGCTGGATATTTTTTGTACGTCACTTTCTTTTTATCATTCAACCCAATTGTTTTTTTTTTGTTTCATTTACATTCTCTGCTGCTTTTACTTTATTGTTGCAAAACAATTAATTTATATTGAATGTTTTAAAATTTTTGAAAAGTAATCGAAGGCATAAATATTTAATCAAACGTATTTTTCAGCGGAAGCGTTGAACAACTAGTAAAGAAATTATGTTTCGCTGAAGTGAAATCTTAAGTAACCACCACTCAGGCACTCCTTGGTAAATTTTAAGAAACAGGCATCTAACGAAAAGTTGCATCGTTTCGATTTGCAGAATTTTTAAAATAACAACAAAATTTCACTTTTTTACCTGTGTCAGTTTTCAAGTTATAAGCGAAAAAGTATAAATTATTACCTAGAAAAACAGAAATGTTCTCAATTTTCATTGCACTGTGAACATGCCCTTTGGTCCCTTTGGCTCATTTTCAATCTCCAACAAAGTACATAAACTTCCAATATTTGCATCAAATTTGAATTCGATATCTCTTTTTTTGTGCTGTAAGTAGAACAGGCGAACAGACAGACAGATAGACAGATACGTCTAAATCGATTCAAAATCAAAAAAATACATGCTTCGTAAAATCTCCGTCGCTTCTTTTTTTTCCTAGGCATTACAAACATGATGACAAAATTAATACACTTCCAACATCTGAGAGAACAAATCTTAAGTGGGGTTCACATATAAGTAATAATTAATATAATAAAATAAAATAAATGAAAATGTCGATTATTACACATGCAAACGTACATTTGCATAAATAAATAAATTAAATTGTGAATAAGAAGAAGCAGAATTCTCTCTTATTATTCAATGCATACATAATTTATCCTAAAATGGCATCCAAATATTAAAAACTTCATTACACACAGAGGTAGATATTAAGAGAACATGAAAAAGTAATCGAGAGAGAGTTTGAGCAAGAGACAAGAGAGAGAGAGAGTGATATGCAGTAACAAAAGCAATTTATAAGCATTTAAAGTAGCAGTAAAAGAAATACTAATAATAATAATAAAAATAGTAACGGTAAAAAAATTGTAATACAAGGATAAGTAAACAGCGGCAACAACAAACAATAACAACAAGAAAACAAGAAAAGAAAATGAAACACAAGAAAAAATTTTCTAAGAAATTATTTATGCATGTTTTTCTCCATATTTTTCTTTTTCTGTTTCTATTTCCATTTTTCTTATTGCGAGGGGTATGGTGATGAGGAGTCTAATAAATGCTCCCTAACGAATAGGAACAACAATAACAATAACGATAAAAAATTATTTCTCTTTTAGTGTTTCAGTTTTTTTTTTTGTAAGCAATGTACAAGAAAAATATGACACAAAAGGAATGCGATCTGTTCAAGGAGATAAAAGACAGAACAAATAAAAAAATAAAAGAAAAATAATGTAACGGTATATAGAGATAAATAAATTGCCAATATCGTTCATAATGGAAATTTCTATAACTAAATAATATAACAACAAAATATATAAGAATCGAATAGCAATAACAACAACAATAATAGCAAATTGCGATGCATGATTTTGTAACCGTAACAAGAACGTTTAACGGTAAAAAATGTAACATTATTATAAAATATATCGCCCAATAAATTTATAATAACTCTCTCTTTTCTTTTATTAACTATGCACAAAACTAAATTGCTGCTGCTCTTGCTGTTGTTGTTGCCTCTCTATCACTTAAATTGGATGGTAGGTAAATCGATTGCTACTGTTATAATGAATAATTCTAAAACGGATTGTTACAGATTTTCAAAAAACTAATACGAATGCCGATCGCTTGATATTATTTTAATTATTAAGTTTCTCATTAAATAAACTCAAGTTTACGAAGTGAAAAAGAGAAAACTATCTTTGAAGAAAATTATTTACTTTTAGTTTATTTTTAGCTTTAGTTTAAAAAGGAAACCCAAGACTAAGTCACATTTCATCTATATCTCTACATATATTTTCATTAGGAAGAAGCGTTATATGGAATGTAAACGAAAGAATTATACAATTTTATCCAGAATCAACTGCTCTCGCAATTGTGTCCCCATTATCAAATCGCCGTAATGTATCGCAAAAATTTCAATTCAAGAAGAAAGAATTTAAATAGACAAATTGGCCAGCCTGTTAGAATGATGAAATGGACGCACAATAATACCCATCTGCCTCGTCTAAAATCGATTTAAATATGCATACAAAAATAACTAGTGCAGACTACAAATTGTTCTGAATCTCTATTTTGTTAACGCATTTTCGATTTGTTAATACGGGCCAGACTTAGATTGGGCGTGCCGATTATAAGCGAAAAATAAAACGACTATTGATATCAATTGGTGATTGTTGCAAAGTGTCTGCGAAATTATTGTAATCAGGAGAAAACAGGAGAGCAATAAGTCCGCCTGTTATCGTTACAAGCATTCGAAACTTTGTAGTAATAATTGTGAATTAAATTCAATTACGAAATAGGATGAAATAATAACCACACCACAGATTGGATTTAAATTCAAATAATAATTAATAAAATATGGAAGAGATTTGAAGGAAAATTTTAACTTTTTTGAATTTTCGTTGAAACTTTCTACGCAAAAGTTTTTCCCATATTTATAATTTATGTTAAGGTTGCTCTGTATTTAAATTGCAACTTACATGCAGATAACATGATTTTAGTTAAGTGTAAAATTAGTAGTGACTTTAAAATTTAAGATTCAGGTTAGGAAAGAAAAATTTAGACAGTAGAAGCAAAAAGTTCAGTTTCGTTTATTATCCTTTGCATTCATAAATTTTTTTTTAAATTGAATTATAAACAAATTACTTTTCCAAAACAAATTGGCCGAAACGTCAATTTCTGGTTTCTTTCTGGCTTTTTTTTTCTTCTTTTGTTTGGATTTTGTGCAATACATCATATTTTTAAAGGCTTGCCCAGTCGTTTGTATGATTATAATGTTAAGCCTTACTTCCCTCTGTCATCTCTCTCTTGGTTAAAGCATATGTTCATGTAGCTTATTTTATGATATATATGAATAAATGTGGGTTTGTGTGTGTGTGTGTGCAGGAACGTCATTATATAAAGAAGAATATTTTATTGAAAATATTATTAGTATTATTTTACTTTGTTTGTTCTGCATGTAAGCGCAATTTCCATGCTTCTGTAACATAAATTACATTTTTTTTACTCGCCATTATTATTATTGTTGTTATTGTTGTCATATTCCATTCATAATAATGAATTTATATTTGTAAATATATTTATTATATTTTTTGTGTTATTGGTTGCATTGTAACGCTTTCAATTGGTTGGTAGATAGTTATGCATAATGTTCTGGCTCCCATAATTCAGAGCATTTCAAAAAAAAAAAAGAAAGAAAAACCAAAAAAGAAATGAAATTGTTAAAGTGTGATATTTTGTAGATGGCCTCCAAAAAATATTTTAATATTTTAATAATACTTTTAAGAGAAATCTAAATCTTTTGACTTCCGTCAAGAAATAGTCTCGATTTCCTTTTTGGTCATGTATACAAAATTAACTATAAAGAGTCCCTTTTGAAATGCGATGTCTAACTTTTTAGTTGGTTTTACTTTTACGACCAATTTTTATGTAACATTTGGCTTGGAGACACAATGTCCTTTTCAATTTGTCTCAATTCTAGAAAGAATTGAAAGTGTGTAAAAATTCAAAAGTCAATTCTTTTGGACTTTCTAAAACTTCATAAACTACGAAAAACTAACTTAAAAGTATAAAAACAAGGTTAATTTCCGAAAGGCAATATCAAAATTCAGAATGTAGGTCAATAAGCAAAAAACTTAAAACTTTCCACTTTGATTAATTTCCTTAAGTTTTCGTAGTCTCTTTTAAAAATACTTAAAATACCTAAATTTTCTTGGTTCTGTTAGAGACTGTACCGAATCATTTAGCATTAAAGGTCTTGAAGAATTCATCTTAACCGACACTTTTATAATCTACAGTGCCATTTACAAGATTTTGCTGTCACCCGAATGGTTGTATTAAATGTAAAATATAATGCGTAATATGTTCTACGTCACAAAGCACTTGGCAGTCCCTTCTAGATGTCACTTTATGTTTTTATATTACGCAGAATTTGAAGATGGACTCATTTTCATTTTCATCTCTTTGTGTAGACAAACTTTCTGCGACAAATGAATCCATGTTGAAGGAAGAATGTTTTCGTACGTAGACTCGGCCTGCAAAAAGGAAGGATCAAAAATGTTTTAATGCTACAAACTTCTTACCGGTTGATGCGAAAGTAATTTAGCATGTTTAATTTTAAGATTTTTTTTCGTTTTGTTATTGTAAGCGCTTTTTTTAAATTACACATAGACATCGAAAAACTCCTATACTGTGGTTACTTATTTGAGAAAGTAAAGTCCAACAACGTGGCCAATTATCTCATGTTTAATGAAAAGTAACTTTCTTTCTGCAAAAGTCGTATTAAAAAGAACAACTTAAAAATTATTTCCCCGATATACGTGGACGATCGCAAAAAGTAAACTAAAAATGAGATTATTAATAAGAAAAATCGTACTGCAAGATACTTGACTTCACATTAAAATGATTTTGTCAAGACCATTAAACCAGATTTGCTTCGTTGTTCTTTTAGTCTAAAAAAAAAAGAAAAACAGAAAAGTTTAACATTAAAAAATTAACTAATGGAAAAAAAGTTTAAAAGTTCAAAATAAATCAAAATCTTCCAAAAAAAAAGAGGAAAACAGAAAACATAAACTTTATGATAAATTCCTTTCCGTAGAAACCTTTTAAAATGGAAGTAACGAACTTTCTGTAAACTGTTTATCACATTTTTAAATTATATTAAATTCTTTAATCTTTCATACTTCTGCCTGTCTCTCCCTTTCACCCTTTCTTTATCATCTTGCTTCATTATGCTATAAACTTTTATTATTGCAAGTGGTTCAGAAACTGTTCTAGATTTTGAAAGCATCTCTTAAAAAGCAATATTTTAAAGTTTCCGAAAATCCCCTTATTACACTTTCTTAACTTTTTATATCCTACACCTCTTATGGTACAGGATATAGTAAGTTTGTCCAGATGTTTGTCATACCTAGAGGAGTTGAGGTTAAGGCATTTCTTATTATATCGAGCGACTCAGAATCACTTCTTGATTGCATTTAAGCCTGCGTGCCTGTCTGTCTATGTAAATTTGCTATCCATATCTCGCAATATTTAAACAAAATTTGATATATGAGCATGTTTTGATCCAAAGGTAAATCCCTTTGAAAATGATTAAAATAGAACAATTTTTAAGAGCCGTTTTCTTTCTTGAAAAAGTCGTTGTATGGAAAGGAATTACAATTTTTGAATATAGTTTAACAAAAATTGGACCATAATCATATATTGACATGAAAAATATGTACACCAAATTTGGTCAATATCGATCCATTTTTACAACGACTTCGCATATAACCCCTTCCCCATAAAAAGTTACTACATGGACAGAAGCAACAATTTGTAATAAATTTTAATGAAAATTAACATTAATTTTTATTTTGACAAACTGAATGTATGCATCGAATTTGGTTTAAATCGCTCTATATTTTGAACATCATTCTGTGTAACCCCTTTCTAACAATTTTCAATTTTCAATTATTTTACTTCTTTTTACTTGTAATTCTTTTACTTAACTTTTTACTTACTTTAGACAAATTAATGTAGGGCCTTGACTAATAATAAAGTTCCTACTCGTTGTTATTTTTTCTTTTTATAAAAAAAAAATCCCCGCGAATAGGTCTTTCTGTTTGATCTAGAAGTAAATTTTATGAAAATTTGGTAATATTGGCAAAATTGGCGACTTTTCAACTCATGTTGACAAAACATAAAGTTTGAAGACGTAATATTTGCATTACTCAAATTTGTTTAGTAAAAAATTAACACAAATTTTATGTTCATCAAATTAATAGAATTTCTATTTAATTAAATATAATTTATGTTTATTATAAATAAGTATAATTATTATAAATTATAATTAAAGTTTAGCTTAATTAAAATATAACACTTTTATCATTTTTCTTTTCTATTAACTAGAATTTTATTCTCTATAATAATTAAGAGTAAACTGCCTCGTTATCAATAACAAAAAAATGAAGAAAGAACTTTTCAATTCATTAATCATTGTAAATGGTCCGCATTCTAACACGTTCGAACAAACATTCATTATTATTTTTTTCAATAAAAACTTTCAAAATATTTGTGGTAATTTTATTCAGAAAAAATCAAATCAAAAACAGAACAAAAGATAACAAAAAACCTAAAATAATCGTATGCATATAAAAAAAAAATGTTGTAAAATTTTTACTCACGTAAATCACGCAAAGTGAAAGGCATTAATTTCGTTACACTCATATCGAAAAAGCAAAAAGTGGAGAACGAAAACATTAAATATAACATAACTATTTAAAGAGGCGTGGCAGATCGTTTCAATTTTAAACAGAAAACGTAACAAAAGTGCTTTATATCGCACCGTTCAACAGAATTGAGTACAAAAACTTAAACTTAAATGTCTCTATTTCCAAGATCTAAGAAAATCTCCACTTTGTTTCTTAAAAAGTAAGTTACTTAAGACGTGGTTGTTTAGTCATTTCGTTAATTGAACTAAAGATTGTGATCATATTTCTAAGTTCATGTTTAAATTTCTTCCATCAGAAGATAAGAACTACTTACAGCAGCCAAGCAAATGGAAAGTCTTGGATTAGAACTCGGTCTTGGCACTTTGTAGCCCTATGTCGTTTCTTTTTGAATTATTCACCATTCTAATACTTTTTACATTCTGTATATGGACCTTCAGATTAGTTGGACAATTAGTAATCACCTGATAAAAATTTTTCATTATATTTAGATTCATAACAAAATATATCAAGTAATAAAATAAATGCAAAATTCGGGAAACTGAAAAAAGGGAATATTTAAGGTACTAATTTCATTAACTTTAGACATTTTACCTTAAGAAACAGAAGTGCTTTACTTAATTTTTATTAAAGATGCATCCTTCCACTGATTAAATCAACTTTCAATTTTCATTAGCCTGCAAATTCAAAGAAATTCAAAAGCGATGCCTTGATTTTAAAGGGCAGTAAAGTAAGTAAAATGCATAGTCAGATGATCTAAATTTGGAACGTAGTAAATACGCCTTAAAAATTTTAAACGTATCAATCGGGTATATGTTGTTTTATGTGTCCCTTGTAATCTCTGTGACCCTTTACTAAAGAAATATAAGATCAACTTCTGTGTTGGGGTGGGCTCATGGGCTCATTACAAATCATCATGAACAAAATTGAACATTCTATTGTTACAATTTGCAATTTATTTAGTGTCATAAAATTAACGTAATAATTCGAAATCCTCTTGGTTTGGAAGCACAACTTTTTATCCGATTGATAAGCTCCAAGGTACATTGGTTACGTTAGTTTTTCGTATGATATTTTTAAATGACATTTAACTTTTGTAAATTACGATTAACAACAATTGTAAAAATGTGTGCCTGCCACACTTTTACTTACTTATTTTTTGTATTGTAAATTATATCCGTAGGTTTGTTTGGCATATGGCCAATATCAGTTTGTTTAAAAGGCCTATAAATATTTTTAATTGCACTTAGAAAATGCGATTATCGTGTATAATATTTATTTTTTCCCACCTTCTTTCTTGACTCCCGCACGCTACATGCTCAATCATATTAATAATAAAATTAATTTGTGGTGTAACAGTTTTGAATGTAAATTACTATTAATGGGCTACACAAATCATGCGTGCGATTTTGTTTTGGGTCAAATGTTGATCAAACGTCAGTGATATTAATTTAAATTAATTCTTTCAATAACAGAAAAAAAAGGTAAAATCTTCAAGTAATTTAAAGGAATAACATAGATTTATACTTTTTAGAAATACGTTACGTAAAGTTAGATTTCACAGTTAAAGGGTTTTTAGCGACTTTATCCGTAAAAATCAAATACTAAACCCGAATAATTTTTTCAAAATTTAAGTGATGAATTAGAAAATAGAGCAAATGACTTTACGCTTTATTGTTACAAAAATTGTTAGAAAGGACATGGATTTAGAAATTTTTATATGCAAATTTTCTATCTATTAATTGATTCGTATTTTCTATACGAGAAATTTTTAGTCAAAGAAGGATTACAGTATTTGAGGGAGTAAGATTTTTGTAAAATGTTTAACAATTTTAGTTTAATTTTTACTAGAAAATACATTCAATTTTTTAAAAAAAAAAACTACCTTTTTCGGCATTATATTCAATCAGGAGTAAGAGTTAACGTTATGGTTAATTAATGCTCCCTTCCTCTCCTTTCCCCATCCTTTCTTTATCCATAAAATTGTTTTACCCAATCACTTTCTCCTTGTAAATTCTAACTAATTAATTTATCTAGGGAATGAAATTTGAAAAAAAAAACTATTATATCAAATGCTTTATTAGAAAAATTTTCATCACCCTCCGCTCAACATTTTTGCCCATTACACATTTTTTTTCATTTGAAATATATTGGGCGTTGCTCTAACCCAATTTATTTACTAACTAACTGAAATTATCAAATATCTGCATAGATATTATTTAGCGTTTTTTATGGTCAGTATTGAAGATGATGGTGAACTTTGCAAACGCCCTCAATACTATTTTGTAAAATATTTATAATATAACTTAATTATTCATATGAAAATATTCCATTCCATTTGTAATTCGATTATATGATTCTTGTTTTGCGTAATGCTATTGTTGTTATTACTTTTTTATAATTATTGTAGGTGTGTACATCCCCTACTCTACTCCATTCCACTCCACTCCTCTCCTCACCAACTGATAAGCGTTTAAAATTTAATTATTACATTATTGTATATAAATAATTGCTCTTTTAACTTTTCTATTTAATTTAATTTATTTTTATTTCCCCGTGCCTAAATATTGTGATATGAGAAATTTTTATGAATCCATGGGGACTTGACCTTCTATTGATCGATTAATTAAGGCCAGCTGATGCCTGTATGCCTGTCTGATTTGTCATTACGCCTTTTTGCTTTTACTTTAAAATAAATGGCATTAACGATATTAAAAGTGAACGACTTGTTCCGACCTACGTTTGTATTTACGATCTAAGTATTCTTTAGTATTACAAGTAAAAATTTTTATATAATTAAAGAATATTTTTTGACACACTTAAAAATCAGCATAATTGGATTATATCGTTCTATTTTTAAACCGTGGTCTATAATTTAATCAAATTGTCTCATTTTGGAAAGCCACCTCCCGTATTTGGGTTAAACTGATTTTTTAAGCCGTAATTGAACGAGTTGATAAATTTTTAGATTGTCTTTTTTATTTTTCAACTTTACCATGCTTTAAACCATCGCCCGCATTAAACTAATTCGATCAATTTTTTAAGCCATCGCCCACAGCTGGATTATATCACATTTATTTGGGTCAGTTTAAATTGTTTAGTCATCGCCTGATTTGATCCATTTTTAGATTGCCTCTTACGTCTTCAGTGCGTTCAATGTTTTAATCCATCATCCACAGTTGAATTACATTGAATATTTTTTCTAATCCACCAGCCAAATCAGACAAAATCGATCCATTTTTATGCTACAGTCCGAAGTTGGTTCATATAGATTTTTTGAGCTTCTATTTGGACAAACAGACCAGGCTCTTTTTCATAGTAGGATCAAACCGTTGAACTTCTCTTTCCTTTGAAATAGACTTTTTCAATATTTTGCAAAATTGCTACTCTTCAGTTTTTTACGTTTAGTTTACTTTGGAATATATTTTCAAAAAGTGATTTCAGTTAAATGGTTTAGGTAAAGTGGTGCAGGCTCAATCGATCTTAACCAACTCTAACTGTTTCATATTTGAATTTACAGGATATTTTTTTTTTATATATAAGAAATGTTTGAATGTGTTTGTGTTGAGTCGTATGAAAATGTTTTAATTGTGTGAATTGATAGATGTTTCATTTTTATACTTTTTCGTATTGTTCCCTTGAGGTATGACTAAGTATTTAATGCAAAATAAAAGTGAGTATTAACATAAAAATTTTTACCAAATTGTTTTACTACGACTAAATACATAAATAAAATAAAAACTACAAATTGTTTTTTGGCGTCATTGTTATTGTTTGCCTTTTTTTTTGAAGGCATTCCAAGATAAATTATTAATAACAAAAATGCTAAAATAATATGACTATAATTTATAGGTAAAAATTATTTAGAATGAGCTTTTTTAAAAAACCAGCACAAAACAAGTAAACAAGTAAATTTTCATAAAAACTTTTAACAAGTTTAGTAATTTTTATTGTTGTTTCTTAATATAATTCTATATAACACGATCTTTCTTAACGATCGAACTGTGATAAAAATCCAAAAGATTCATTTCATGAATTTTACGTAACTTTTCATAATCTAAACTCTCTTTAAAGATAAATCAATTATTAAGTTACCGTGTTTGATTTATGGCTAATCGTATAAATAATCCATACAACGTCCCTCATATGTACATCATAGAAAAATGTGGCAAAGCTACTTACGAACTTCAATTCAGAGTGATGCTGAATGGGCTGCAAGGTTTCATCAATAATGTTCTTCGGTTTTTCTTCTACGATAATTAATGTAATGACTCAAGTTAATTTAAGGATGTAACGAAAAGATAGGCTCCTCATTTTATCAGACAGAACTGTAAACTAAATGGTGATAAGAAACAAATAGTTAAAAATACATCTCTCTCTGAGAAATATTTTGCAGCAACAGCCAAAGTTGTGGTCTTCCCAACGGAACGTTTTCAGAATTAAATTTTGAATGAAATGTAACCAGCTCATCTATTCACGCTAAGTAATATCGATTTCAAGTTTAAAAGAAGTATTAGAAATTTGTGCCTTTGGCACAAATTTGGTGTAACATTACATGAAATAAATCAAGAATGATCCCTTTGCGGAGCAATCTGAACACAAAACAACCTTAAGATGCATTATGAAATTTTCTAATTCATTTCTATAACTTTCGGACTTGATATCGCAAGTTGTTTCGATAACAGCTGCAGTACATAACAAAACAGAGAGAGGTCTGTAATATTCAATGCAATTGCTCATGTCAAGTTTGGTTAAAATCAAATCCATTCAGAATTGCAAGTCTTATTTAAATTTCTTGTTAACTTTAAACATTATTTGTTTTTAAATTTATGTATTTTTTTTCAAAGCTCTTGGAAAATATTAAACTAAAATTTAAGTGAAAATATTTAAAAGTCATGTACTTCAAGAAATGTTAACATGACACATGAGCTAATTGTAATTTTATTATATTGAATCGATAAATTTTCCATAAAAATGAACAAGCAATTAAAACACGCAATCACACATAAATTTTAAAAATAATAAATCTATTATAAGTGATTATGGAATTAAGCCTGCGTCAATTAAGAATTCAATAAACACTAATTCAAAATTTATGATAATTCCGAAATATTATTTTACGATTTGTATAAAAATTCAATTAAAAGCGAAGAGATTTCCTTATCAAATTTTAATAGATCAATTCGATTTGAAATTCTTGACATAGATTTAGAAGCTTAATTTCTTAATAGTTCCATACGAAAAGGCCTGTCCTTTTGGAAACGACTTGTACCCGCACGAAATTTCAAAAACTTTTTTCACATATTTTTTATTATTGTGGACAAAAAACCAAACGGGAAAAAACTAAGGGCATACAAAATAATTTACATAAATTATTACAAACCATAAACCGCATAAATATTTATTTGCAACAATATAAATGTCATGCTTATACCGCTAGGTAAATAAGTCGCCGTTTTGACATGTAAAAGTTACATTACAAATTGGCAAACTACTTATAGACAAATTTTCAATTAGCCTGAGTAAAAATTTTAGTGGGTTTATGGAATTAGTCAAGTCCAATTCATTAGGATAAGTGGAACTTGTTATTTTTAATACTTTTTCAAAATGCTTTTCTTCTGTTATTAAAGTGCCAAGTAGGCAATGGGGAAGCAAGAATCTTACTTCCATTTTCGTTTTTTATAAGACATTTAAGAAAAGCAATTTGGAATTCAAAAAAAAGTTATACCTTATTAGGGAAAAATCACTAGCAAAGACTAGCAAAGTTTATTATAAATGTTATGGAGATTTGACATCAAATCAATCAATAATTATTGATTTGAATGCTGTACTTGGATTAGCTTATATAAGCCTTGATCTTGCTAAAACTTTTGGCTTGTCTAAAATGGCCCATTAAGCTACATAATATATGTGAGAGATCATAATTTTGTGAAGATCATGATGAAAGAAATCCAAAAAATAATTTCGAAAGATCTTAGAGTGAAGCTGTATCAGGATACTTATCCACTTTAAAAATACGTTCCTTACGATACCGCTTTAGGTGAGGCCAGTTGCAAAAAATTATTTGGTAATGCTGATATTTGCAAAATATACCCACTTTTTGGAGAAGTATAAAAAATTACAAAATGCATGTGAATCAAATCGGAGCTTAGGCATAAGAAAATAATATTTTTCACAGGCAAAACAGGGAAACGTTATTTTACCAAGGTAAAACCATTTCAATAAATTTCTAGTTCATCAAATCTTGGTTGAAGGATATTTATAAATCTGCTCCAAAATCCTCTGCAAGGCACACGAAGTGAGCTCAATTGAAGAAATTATAACGGAAACTACACCTGAGCATTGCTTTGTGAGCAAAGGCAAATGTGATGTAAAAGCGGAGTGAGAAATGTTAAAAAAATGGATCATACCTTAGACTGTAAACTTATTGACCAGTATATTACTCACATACGCTTAATAAAATATAATAGAAATAAATTAGAATTTATTAGGGAAGTGAATTTTACACTTAAATGATTTATATTTTCTATGGCAACATAATTTCAAATATAAAACAGTGGGAAAAAGAAAAAGAGAGGAAGGTAGAGGTATCGAAAATTGATATGGAATGGAATTGACTGGCATGCAATGGAAGAAATAAAAAATAAGAAACCTAAATTGGCCAGGGGAATAAAAATTGAGAATACATTCTCAGATAATTGTATTATTATAAATTATTTCATTTCAACAATGTCACTTATTACACAAAATAAAAATTTAAAGCAAAAATTCTTAAAGCAAAATAAAATTAAAAAAATAGTTAAAATATTATAAATATATGTACGAAAGAGAGAAAAATTGAGAATATATAAATACAGGAAATGGAAAATTGAATTTTTGAAATAACTTTATGGGCGCCAACGTCATTCAAATAATTGTAATTAACAATAACAATACAATAACAATAACAATAACAATAACAATAATACAATAACAATAACAATAACATAACAATAACAATAACAATAACAATAACAATAACAATAAATCAATACATAACAATAACAATAACAATAACAATAACAATAACAATAACAATAACAATAACAATAACAATACAATCAATAACAATAACAATAACAATAACAATAACAATAACAATAATCAATAACAATACTACAAAACAATAAAACAATAACATAACAATAACAATAACAATACAATACAATAACAATACAACATAACAATAACAATAACAATAAATCATAACATAACAATAAATAACAATACAATAACAATAACAATAACAATAACAATAACAATAAACAAATAACAATAACAATAACAATAACAATAAACAATAACAATAACAATAACAATAACAATAACAATAACAATAACAATAACAATAACAATAACAATAACATAACAATAACAAAATAACAATAAACAATAACAATAACAATAACAATAACACATAACAATAACAATAAAATAACAATAACAATAATAACACAATAACATAACATAACAATAACAATAACAAATAACAATAACAATAACTAACAATAACAATAAATCATAAAACATAACAATAACAAAACAATAACAATAACAATAACAATACAACAATAACAATACAATAACAATAACAAAACTAAACATACATAACAATAACAATAACAATAACAATAACAATAAATAACAATAACATAACAATAAAAACATAACACATAACATAACAATAACAATAATCAATAACAATAACAATAACAATAACAATAACAATAACAATAACAAACATAACAATAACAATACAATAAACAATAACAATAACAATAACAATAACAATAACAATAACAATAACAATAACATAACAATACAAATAACAATAACATAACAATAACAATAACAATAACAATAACAATAACAACATAACAAATACAAACAATAACAATAACAATAACAATAACAATAACAATAACAATAACAATAACAATAACAATAACAATACATAACAATAACAATAACAATACAATAACAATACACTAATAACAATAACAATAACAATAACAATAACAATAACAATAACAATAACAATAACAATAACAATAACAATAACAATAACAATAACAATAACAATAACAATAACAATAACAATAACAATAACAATAACAATAACAATAACAATAACAATAACAATAACAATAACAATAACAATAACAATAACAATAACAATAACAATAACAATAACAATAACACTAACAATAACAATAACAATAACAATAACAATAACAATAACAATAACAATAACAATAACAATAACAATAACAATAACAATAACAATAACAATAACAATAACAATAACAATAAACAATAACAATAAACAATAACAATAACAATAACAATAACAATAACAATAACATACAATAACAATAACAATAACAATAACACACTAACAATAACAAACATAACAATAACAATAACAATAACAATAACAATAACAATAACAAATAACAATAACAATAACCAATAACAATAACAATACAAACAATAACAATAACAATAACAATAACAATAACAATAACAATAACAATAACAATAAAATAACAAACTAACAATAACAATAACAATAACAATAACAATAACAATAACAATAACAATACATAACAATACAATAACAATAACAATAACAATAACAATAACAATAACAATAACAATAACAATAACAATAACAATAACAATAAACAATAACATAACAATAACAATAACAATAACAATAACATAACACATAACAATAACAATAACAATAACAATAACAACAATAACAATAACAATAACAAAAACAAAACAATAACAATAACAATAACAACATAACAATAACAATAACAATAACAATAACAAAAACAATAACAATAACAATAACAATAACAATAACAATAACAATAACAATAACAATAACAATAACAATAACAATAAACAATAACAATAAAATAACAAACAATAACAATAACAATAACAATAACAATAACAATAACAATAAAATACAATAACAATAACAATAACCTAACAATAACAATAACAATAACAATAAAAAAAATAACAATAACAATAACATACAATAACAATAACAAATACAATACACAATAACAATAACAATAACAATAACAATAACAATAACAATAACAATAACAATAACAATAACAATAACAATAACAATAACAATAACAATAACAATAACAATAACAATAACAATAAACAATAACAATAACAATAACAATAACAATAACAATAACAATAACAATAACAATAACAATAACAATAACAATAACAATAAATACAATAAATAACAATAACAATAACAAATAACAATAACAATAACAATAACATACAATAACAATAACAATAACAATAACAATAACAATAACAATAAAATAACAATAACAATAACAATAACAATAACAATAACAATAACAATAACAATAACAATAACAATAACAATAACAATAACAATAACAATAACAATAACAATAACAATAACAATAACAATAACAATAACAATAACAATAACAATAAACAATAACAATAACAATAACAATAACAATAACAATAACAATAACAATAACAATAACAATAACAATAACAAATAACATATAACAATAACAATAACAATAACAATAACAATAACAATACATACAATAACAATAACAATAACAATAACAATCAACAATAACAATAACAATAACAATAAACAATAACAATAACAATAACAATAACAATAACAATAACAATAAACAATAACAATAAAAACAATAACAAAACAATAACAATAACAATAACAATAACAATAACAATAATAAACAATAACAATAACAATAACAATAACAATAACAATAACAATAACAATAACAATAACAATAACAATAACAATACAATCAATAACAATAACAATAACAATAACAATAACAATAACAATAACAATAACAATAACAATAACAATAACAATAACAATAACAATAACAATAAACAATAACAATAACATAACAATAACAATAACAATTAACAATAACAATAACAATCAATAACAATAACAATAACAATAACAATAACAATAACAATAACAATAACAATAACAATAACAATAACAATAACAATAACAATAACAATAACAATAACAATAACAAACTAACAATAACAATAACAATAACAATAACAATAACAATAACAATAACAATAACAATAACAATAACAATAACAATAACAATAACAATAACAATAACAATAACAATAACAATAACAATAACAATAACAATAACAATAACAATAACAATAACAATAATAATAATAATTTTATAAATAAATAATAAAAAAAAATTTCAAACATTTTAAACTAAATTGATTTATTATTTTGTAAATTATTCTTTTCTAGGTATGAATTATTGTCTTATAATTGACCTCAACAAAATTCTAAGATTTCATACAAATAGATTTTAACTTCAATCATAACAAATTTTCTCATAGTTTCAAATTACATTTCACAAAATGTTGAAAGTATAAATAGAGAAAATTAAGAAGACTAAGAATCGGTAGTGGTCGATTTGTAAAGACCGAAACATAAAATTAAACAAAAATCTAGAAATTAAAAAGTTTCTTATATGAAAGCAAATTTAAAAAGTGGAACGATCCGTCACCACTTGCCAAAAACATTTACCTATAAAATGCCATTTATGCCATCTCATGGGCAAACACTAAGGCTTAAATCGTTTCCCAAGGTCCTGAAACGAAAAGATCGGTTGATAACTTTATCCAAATTCTTTTAGCACAAACTCCACGCAAGGTAAATGGCGCACGAGTCAGTAAACAAAGTAAAAGGCACTAACTGAAACTGAAACTAAAACTGAATTTTAATGCGAATTTGTTATTGTAATGTGCCAGAATTGTAAAGTGAAATAAGCTGAAATCTAAAGCGATATGATTTAATTATAAACATTTGAACGAATTTTATTGGATGTGGATGAATATTACTCAAAGTGGCCATAATTTTTCGTATTATATTACTCACTTAGTCTCTATTTCAATCATCATTCATTCACCTTTTTCTCTTTCTCACTCCTTCATTCAGATGTAATGGACCTTTATGGTTGACTATCATGATTCACAACATTTTATCATCAATTTTTAAATAGAGAAAGGGCTTTGTTTTGACTAAATTGAAGGCATTCAAATTCATATACACATACATACATACATATATATAAATAACTTTTTTTTATGTGTATTTGTCTCCTTTATTGGAATTTTCTGTGCATCTCTGCTGAGCAGTCTCATTCTTTTTGTGTCTTAATTCTATGTAAATGCGTCATAACTTGGCATATTAAAAAAAGAAGAAAAATATTTAAGTTTCATATTTCAATGCAAAGGACATTTTAGAATAAACATTGCAGTAGAATAAAATGCATCCACCACCAATTAACCAGATGTCCATTCATTCAGAGTTCTATAGTAAGTTGAAGGTCCTGGCAGAGCCATTCTCTATTGTGACAACATTACATAGATCCATGATGTAATTAATAGAGCTTCTTCTTCGTTGTACCTTTCTCTAGATAAAGGCTGAGTAAAACATAAAGCGCTAGGCAAAATATGACGTCTGCGAATTTTTGATTTTTTGATCAATTATAAAGAACTTTAAATAGATATTCTTATGCTTGTCAGTTGAGCAGTTTGCTCCAAATATATATAACAACGAACATCCAGACATGAGGCCTTCTCGTAGCAAATGCCATTATCAGAAATGACTCGATGCAAGTGCCGTTTTAAACCTCATAACTTTTAGCGTAGTCAGAGTTTAAACCAACCATTTATAAATTAGAGCAAATGAGTCGATAATCAAATAATAATCCAATAATAATATTTATCAAAAAAGTTTTCACCATCAAAGACAAATGACGATTCAATTCAGGGAACTTTGATTTTTTTAACCGATTTTCGTAGTTATGATATTGATCCTTGTACAATTTTAGAGATTCGTCAAAATTGTTGTCACATATTTTTCAGTCATCGTAGTTTCTGTTTCGAATTTGAAAATTAACTACTTCTTTCAGTTTTGTAAAATAAAAAGGAAATTTAAAACTCTTGCGATAATATTTAAAAATTTTATATCAAAAACTTTGAATTCTCTCCCTATAAAAAATTTAAATTTTCCTAAACAATTTTAAAGTTCAGTCTTGCCTAGTGCGTTATAACACATGACTTCTGCTAACCAAGTCTGCCATAATCAATTATAAATATTTTTGGTAAATGACATTAAATTTGTGGATTCGCATAAGATCTTTCTAAAAAAAAATTTCTCCGGCTGGAATATTACAATGTAAATACATTTTAATAAATGAGTTTAGCATGCCAGACCATTTAATCAAACAATTATAATTTTCTTGCTTTGTGATGCAATATCTTTGCAAAGGAAAATTTGCCTAAATTTTTCCAGCGTTTGACTAGAAATTACTGGCACAAATATTTCATATAATAAAAACGTTCATTATTATTATTACACTTACTTTTCCCTTCTCACACTTCTTTGTACTTCAAAGTCAAACCGTTTCCTTGACAATCGCCTACTCTAAAATTTTTCATAGAAATAGAAAAAGAAATTTTTTTCTCTGTTGTTTTGTTGCTTTGCAATAATAACAAATTTCTGGAAGCCCGTAATTTGTACTAAAGTACAAATAAATTTTCATATTTATACATACATACAAATATATATATATATATATATATATATATATATATATATAAATGTGTGTGTTTTAAAATATTTTTAATAGTGTTTATATATTTGAGTGTATTTTAATGTTCCAACTATCTGGACTTGGATTGTAAATGTTAACTGAAATTTATAGCTTTTGGCAACTGTTCACAATTCAACACATTTCGACATTACAATGTGCCACAATATTGTTATCATTGTTGTTGCTTCTTCTTCTTTCCTTCTTTTTTTTCTATGTTAAAATACGTATTAGTTTTATTGCCATTTGACAACTTTTACGTATTTTTCATTTGGATTCTAATTCTCTCCATTTTGTTTTATTTATGCATTTGGCAGTACGTTGCTGTTGCTAACTACTGTTGTTGTTGTTATTGTTGTTGTTATTATTATTATTATTGTCGTTTTGCATTTAAAAGTGATAAAACTTCATAATGCATATGCATGAAGGGTTTATTAGATAGTGATGCCACACTTTTCATTATGTTTAGCCATTAGTTGAATATAATTTTGGGACAAAGCCAGAAAGGTATTGTATCCACCATCTAGTGATATATTCATTTAGTTTTTAAGTTTGTAATAATCAAAGTAAGTTTTTGATCAGCATTAAATTTTGTGCCGATTTAGACATGTCTGTCTGTTCGTCCGTCTGATCTTCTGTCCGGGGATTTGTTAACATTCTCTCACTCACTAAAAAAGAGCTGTCGAGCTCAAATTCGGTAAAAGTATTGGCAGTTGTTATAAGTAGGTTGGTACTGAAAATGGGCAAAATCGGCCAAGAGACACGCCCATAATATAACATAAACTAAGAACATCTCCATTTTTTTAAGCAAAATTTTGTTGCTTTTTACTTATTATCTGTAAACTGCAAAAGATAGAAAGCTGAAATTGTGCATCGATAGTAGGGCCATTAGTCTTCAACATCTGTCCAAAGAACCCGCGAAATTATACGATACCAAATTTTCACGTTTTTATGTTTACGTTTTTTACTTACTACTGGAACTCTGAAGCAGGCTTTGAACCGTAAAATGCTGGTGCTTTGGTTGTAGGTATCTTAAATTTGGCCTTGGCCACGTAAAATTTTTTGACTTGTTTTATTTTGTTTTATTTTTTCATACCCTATATTATTTGTGTGGTCCAGGGTACAACGGGTATACGTATATGTAACATTAAGAAGGAGTTGAGATAGATTTATCCTTTATTGGACAGATCGTCTTTTAAATCTTACAAATCGTTTAATTTGAAGCCTTTCTGTCCATTTCTTTGGCTGCATGTTTATTGTGAAATAGTTTGTACTTCCTGTTGCGGTGGTATCTTGACTTAAAAACTCCCAGGAATAATTATGGGTAATATAGGAAAATTTTGGTTCCCTAAAAAAAAAGGTTTAGATATGAAATATATTTATGACTGTTGTTTTTGGCGAAATCTGTAATTTGATAAATATAGCTAATTTCTTTGGATCGATCTATAATGATCGATATAACGATATTTTCAAGTCAACCAAAGTGACAATTTCTACAATCGCTTTAGTTTTCTTGACTTCTGTAACGTGTAGCCAAGTCCTGTAGAGTAGTTAAAAGTCGCTTCTAAACTACTTAAGACCATTTTCTCACTTATTTATAAATGGACTTTTTTAGAAATATTTTTCTACAATTTATTTTTATGGCAACATCCCACTACCCTCCCAAAAATATTATACTTTTTCCATGTTCGCCTAAACCCTAATTGGCTGTGTAAGTATATGTGTATGTGTATGCGTATTGTGTGTGTGTGTGCGTGTGCGTGCGTGCGTGTGTGTGTGTGTGTGTGTGTGTGTGTGTGTTGTGTGTGTGTGTGTGTGTTGTGTGGTGTGTGTTGTTGTGTGGTGTGTGTGTTGTGTGTGTGTGTGTGTGTGTGTTGTGTGTTGTTGTGGTTGTGTGTGTGTTGTGTGGTATGTACATAATTATATATGACAAATTAACATTTAAACCAGCAGTGGCCATTTTATTAAGAGCTTATTTTGGAAACGATACCAATGTCTCCATTTAAGAAAAAAATGAATTTGTGTAATCTGCTTTTTCTATTTTCTTTCTTTTTTTTTGGTTTTCGCACGTAATTGAAAGGCATCGCAATAAATTTGGTTAAAAAAAAGTTTTATGCTCAAGTGTCCTTAAAGTCGTAAATTGATTAACTTTTATATGAAAGTACCACTTTCTCTGGTTTCATATCAAAATGATTTTATTAATGTTGATTCAGAAAGCGTCATGTCTTGTTTGATTTTTTGTCAACTCAAACTCTAAACTAATTTGAATATTATTCATTTTAAATATGGCACCAATATCATAAAATAATTTAATAGTTTTGAATTTAAAGCATTTTTGCTACATTTCACAGGAAATAAATTATCAGAAAACCCCGGTTTGATTGCCTTTATCGATTTTTGTCAATTCCTACACATTTTTATAGAAATATTTTCGACGTTTTATTTAGTTATTTTTTTTATCAAGTAAAGCAAGCAAAATAATGTGAAAATTTGTTGGCTTTAGAATCTTGAGTAGCCCCTTAATTTGCGTTTTTAATTTCAATGTTAGACTTTCGCCGCTGAAGTGTCAAATTGACCGATCGATTCAAAGTTTCAAATAAACTTATAAAGTGAAAGTGTAACTTTGATCATCAACAAAAAACATAAAATTAAAGGCAGTTTAAAAAGTGCCTGATTCTACTAAGTTTTTGTAAGGCTGCTTCTTAGGTCGAAGCATGACTGCATAATGAATTTTATCAAGGTATCAAAAAAATTCAACACAAGAACAGATCAGACAAATAATCGATGATTCACAAAAGTTAAATAAAATAAAATTCAAATTTTTTTTAAAAAAAAAGCGATTTAACCCAAAAAAAAATTTTTTTTAAGAATGCCAAATTTGGCATTGAAATCTCAAATTTTGCTATTTAGATGAACTCAGAAGCCTATTTTTACTTCCAGATAATGAGAATGAAATACTAAATTAAAAAAATCTGAATGAATTAAGTTAATCACGAATCAAATCGCTATATTTGTTTAAGGGAGTCTTTCTATAAGAGAGAAAAAGAGAGAGGGAGAGAGAAAGAAGCTTAAAGGAAAAACAGATATATTTCCAAAGATTTTAAGGTTCGACAAAAAAAAATTGTTCATAAATCCCTTCTAAAATCACACACGAATTCAATCATTTCAACGGATTCCGATTGCAAAATCAATTTAAATGTTTGGCTTATTCAATTGGAAGGAGGCTAATGGCGATAAGAAAAAATACAATTGATATGATAACAGGCAAAGAGTGAAAGAGAGAGATAGATTTATACGTTATGAATTAATTCACTTTTGCAATTTGTGTATCATTAATTAAAAAAGAGATGACGTTAAAACATTTTGAAATTTTTGCTTTTCTATTTTATGAAATCTCAATTATTGATTGAGTTTATTCATTACAATATTTGAAGGCCATCATAATAAATTTCTATTCGATCGAACATAAAAAAATGAGATGTAGAATGGAAAATAAGTGAACAGCAAGTTAAAGCTATTGAAAATGTAATGCAGGAAAATTTACTGGTTGGCCAATAATCATTAATTTAAAATGATCGTAATATGGAACATGTTGTAGGTAAAGCTTAAGACCAATCACTTAAATAATCACTTTAATATTCTCAATAGGGTCTTTTACCTCTTTCCATCCATCAGCTAGAGGTTGGAGGTATATTCGTTTTGTCATTATATTTGTAACGCCTAGAAGTAAGTACATTAAATTCTGTATCGATTTAGATATGTCTGTCCGTCTGTCTTTCTGTATCTGTGTTTTGTAAACATTCTCCTGGTCATAAAATCAGAGATATCGAACCCATATTTGGCACTATTATTGAAAGTTCTTCCACTCAGGCTAGAATTGATAATGGGCAAAATCTGTTGAAGGACACGCCGACCATGTTACATAAACTGAGAACATCTTATTTTTTTAAAGCAAAATTTGTTAGTTTTGTGCTCATCATCTGCAAATTGCAAAAAAAATTTAGCTAAAATTTTGATCAAGTAGAAAGGCTTTTAGTTTACAATGTCTGTCCAAAAATCATGCACATCGCCTACGCAAAATTATACAATTCAATACTTTTTTTTATGTTTACGTTTTCAATTTACTCTTATAAACTTATTTCATAAATCAGGATCTGAATCATAATAATTTAGTGTATTGATGGTGGGTATCTAAGATTTGGCTCTAGCCAAATATAATTTTCTTACTCATTGAATTTAACTTAGAAAGTTTAGCATTTTATTTGGGATTTTATATTTAGATATAAAAAAAGTGTGTTATTATTTTGGGACGTAAAATATGGATATAAAAGAACCGTAACACCCACAAAAGTGGCAATAACAAAAAAAGAATAAACGTATTTCTTCAACTGATTTGACATTTTCTATATTAATTTTTGATGAAACAATTATAATGCAGCAGGGTCTTATGCAATACCAAAATTTTTATTCAAATAAGATTTATGGAGATATAAACTTTTGAATACGTTGTTTTTCAAAAAAGTATGAAAATCTATTCGATTTACAATAAGGTGGGGTAAAAATATTCCCAATTTATTTTGCCCCAAATAGTAATTTTAATAATGTTAATAAAAGAGCCAAATGCACTTAATATATTCTGAAATACGCCAATATCTTTGGCAGCATTTTTACTTTGAATAATCTTACAAAATCGCCTAAAGGTTTTGTTCCATTTTCTTGGATTTTATCTAATTTTATGATTTAAGTGACATTATTTATGTATTTGAATAAATTTTGCTTTGAATGGGTAAATTTTACATTAAAAATGACAAAATGTAATTTATGTAATCTATGAAATACCAGATTACACTGAAAGCCAATGACAGATGTCATTGAAATCATGCAACAATAAATAAACAACAAAGTCAATAAAAAAATGAAATTCAATTTGTTGACATTTCGTTAACTGTGAAGAAATGTTTATGTAGATTCTAATTTTTTGCGGTAAATTCTTTTTAATGTAGAATATCGAAAATATCCATAGAAAAAAAAACACTAAATTTATCGAGAAGTAGAAAAAGAGAAAATAAAACAAAACTACATCTTGTCCAGTTTTGTTCTACTAATTCCATCATTCTACCACAAGTGATTAATATAAATAAAAAGAAATCAAGACAATGAATTTCAAATAAAAAATAAAAAGCAAAAAAAATTAATGGTAAAAGGTCAAGTTATATTAAATCATCAAGAAATGTCAAGTGAAAATGGTGTCGTCGATTTTGCATTAATTTTCTTAATTTAATAAAAAATTTAAAAAAAAAACTGATTTAGCAATTAGGGCAGAAAAAATTATAAATTTTAAGTGATTTCAAAGGTTTGTTTCATATTTTGAATCAAACAATTTATCGATCTGGATCAAGTTTCTAAATAACTGAAATGCACCGATTTTCATCAAAAATTATTCAAAGAAAAAACTTTAAATGAGAAGTAGTACTAATTCTCGGATACATTTAGTTTCAAGCACTTTCAAAAGCGTACAAATTTGGTTAAACTTGCATCTAAAATTCTGATCATTGGCCGATTGACAGACAAGCTTAAATCGATTCAAAACGTGATATCGAGCTGATCAGTCTAAGAAAAAGTAAAAATATAAGAATTAACTGTTACATAAAATTTTTTTATATTAATTAATTTTTATTATTTTGTATTAGTTTTGTGTTTGCTCTTCTCGAAATTATTTCTTGTTGTTATTACACTTAAATTTGCCTGAAGAAGAAAATGATCCGAAAATTATTTCGATACTAACTGCTTTACTTAACACAGAGCAAAACCATGGCAATCAATTTAAATTACAGATCTTACCAAGAAAATCATCCACTTTAAGGGTATAGCAAAAAGTAGATCACCATAAGACTTTCTAGACGTTACAAACATCTTCCCAAACCCATTACACAATTTGTAGAATTTTATAATTTTTATATCGCACTTGAGTTAGTAATTAATTATTCCCGGGCGCCTTTGTACTAAATCACGCCTGCTTATTGCTTTAGCATTGTGTCTTGTACTTCGATAATTAATTTACATGGATAAACTTTGAATGGACAGACATTAAACGGACATATAGACAGACGGGCGAAAATTGAATCAGGAAGCGCTTCTGAGGAGATCGGTTTAAAAAGAGATGGCTCCACCTCAACACCTTTTGGGTGTTACATACACCCACTCAAGCTCATAATATCCACAATTTGTGTAGGGTATAAAAACAAATTTTTAAAATAAAACAGTACCCTACACAATTTGATAAAAAAATTTAGAAAAGCAAAAATTTGTAACTTTTGAATTATTGAAAATGTATAGAAAATTTTGGCACACTTAGTTAGTATAACCACGGCCCACCAAATATAATTTAGGAAATTGTTTTTAAAATTAAGAGTTTAACAAAATACAGCATTATATAAGAAACGGTTGCAAAGTTAATTCGATTTTTACCACATTAACAGGGGTTTGCCTTTGGCATTCATCTACCAAAGTTATCGAAATTGGAACCCTTCCTTTATTAAGAATTTTACATAGACTGACAATAGACAACAGATGGAAAAATAGATAGATGCTTGATTCCATTTAGAAAGTGACGCTGTGTCAATCGGTATAGCAAAAAGTGGATCTATCATAAGACTTTCTAGACGTTACAAACATCCTCCCAAACCCATTATACAATTTGTAGTGCAAATAAAGGGAAAGAAACCAATTGGTAGAGCAAAAGATAATTGTACCGATTTATTTAGAATCATTTTTGGTAGTAATTGAAATTCGTTAGGTCCGACTGCCTGACTAAAATTTCTTTGCTACTACCAAAACTAAAGGCGTGTTCAGAAAATTTGATATGTTGGCAGATTTCGGTGTGAAGACGAACGGAATAAAATAAGCATAAAAGTGGCTACCTAAGGAAGCATATTTCAATTTTAGAAACTTTGAAGTATTATAAATGTTTCAAAAGAATGTTTACAGTCTTACGTCGGATATTTGATCGTAGATCCAAAATACTTCAAAAATGAACAGACAAATTTTATCAAACATTTAGTTTAATCAAATCAGCATAACGCAAGGCGTCTCTTGCACGTTACTTGGAATTTTCTTAGATTATGTATCCATTGTATTAAGTATTTTGGGCTTCATATTCCTGAGACGTATCATATCAATTGGAAGTACGTTAAGATTACGTTTCAATACATAAGTTTCATACGATCGTAGCAAACTTTAAATTGCTGCCATGGAATTATTGACTGTGAACTTGGCGTAATTACCTTGCCTGGAGCAAATTTGTATTTATATGGACCAAGCGATTTAGCCATTACAATAGGGGTCGATATAATCAGCTTAAAATATGATTTTGATTTATTTGTACCGCTAATTAACGTGAGTCAAATTTCGTCAAATTTTCATTTCATTTTTATTTAGTCAAATTTTCTAAGTGAACAATACTTTTGAAAATTTTGAAAAATTAAATTCCTGGAAATTATTTGAAATCAAAACTATTCTTAAGAAATTGCCGTACAAAAGTAGTTGCTTCTAAACTGTTGTAGTTTTTGGAAAGGAACCTTCACAATTTAAAGCATTTTATTTATTTGAATAAATTTCCCATTAGATTTCAAATATCTTTTTGTCATGCTTTTTTATTTATTGATTAATTAAATATTTATGAAAAAATTCAAGTCCATATTTGAAAAGCACACATTTAACTACAAAAAAAGATTTTACATTAATATTTAGTAATAATGAAGTAATTAAAAATATATTAAAAAAAAAAAGCCAAGCAAACTATAAATTTTTCCTATCACTTTAAATCCATAAAATAACTACACGGAGATATTGGTTGGCGTTAATTACTTTACATAGAGTTTATTTTACATTATGTACCAATTTGTGGCATATTGAGATATTAAAGCTTTTACATTGTCCGTCCATTGTTGTCATTTATTAATGTAACACTTACTTTCATTCCTATCTGCCATCCCTCTCACATTCTATGTTAGAGAGAGATGTCTTTCTATGTCTTTGTCTCTTTCATGGGTATTAGTGTAAATGTATGTAAATGTACTTATTTGTGTAATGCATTTAATTGTAATGAATTATTGGCAGAGAAGATGAAAACAAAGAAAAAGGAAAGTAAAATAAAAAATGTAAAAACCAAAAGGGAAGCAAAAACAAAAGAAAAAAGAAATGTTGTCAGAAAACCATAAAATGCTATTAATTACTTTTGCTATGACACTTTTCATATTCACTCTCTCCATCTCTGTCTCTCGCACTCTTTATTTCATCATTAATGGCTGGTTGAGAATGGCTTGTTAGTCGTTTTACATTAATTTCTTTTACTTACTGTTTAATATTTTCATTAATATTAATAATACGTAAATCTTTTTTTATTGTTGTATTTTTATGTTGTTGTTGACCTTTTTTTTATATTTTAATTGCTTCATAAATAATATTAATAACTATTTATTTTATGCATCATCTTTTGTTATAACAATTTAATTGGGTGACAGAGAGGAGAGAGAGAGAGAGAGAGAGAGAGAGAAAGAAATTATTTAAAAAAAACTATTGAAAAAAAATTACTGATTATTTGAATTTAAAAAACACATCTGTAATAATTTTAAGTAAATATATATTTTTTCTTTAGTTTTCTTTCTGTAATTTTATAGATTAGACTCAATTAGTTGGACTTTCCTTGAGACTTTTGTTCAAATACAACTTATGAGATAAATTAAACATTTTTGAGATCCCAAATGAATATGTATTCTCAAAAATTTTCTAAATGTCCATTAATCGAGCAGGTACCTACTCAATCATTAAATGATTCTTGGGTTTTATGCCATGGAATATACCAAAATGTCATATTGAATGGGCTAACTATTTATAACCATTTACATTCTATGTAAGTTGTGAAAATACACCAAATCTAATTAGAACAAATTTAAAAGATTTTATACTTACTGTTTAGGGACTGGCTAAGGTTGTTCCTCTTTTATAGTCTCTTCAAAAATTTTCAATTAGCAGGTAATGTATGTCAACAACATATGTGAAATATTCACAACAAGATCTTAGATGTTTATTAAGTTTGGTATAAAATTTTCCACATCACTTCAAGTATGTCCTTTTATAAGACATTTGGAATTTGGCAAAATTTGACAAAATTTTATACCGCCACGTAGAAGTTTTGGGTTATAAGTATTTTAGCAAAATCTTTTAAAGTAAAAGGTTCCAAAATATGAAGTTCATGAAATTGTAGTTCAAAAAGAAAACACAGCTAATTTATAGTTTATACTTACAGATATCATGGTCACTACTGAAATTTTTGTTCAAAATTAATAAGAAAACTTTTTACATCTGCTCTTCTAATTTTCAACTTTTTATTCCCTTTACCCTACTTTTACTAATTACATTTGAATAATACGAGATACAACTAGAAAAATATTTCTATATCGTGTGAGAACGACACTCCATTGTAAGCTTTAAACTAAAGGTACGCCTTGCCCATTAATTATATAACATCTTCATTTATTTGGGCTTATTCAAAACTTGGTTTTACACAGAACACATTTTGTTTATCGTTCAATTGTAACTCGGTTCTGGAATACAAAAAAAAAAATCCAATATCACTCAATTTAACTTAAATCACTCTTAATAACATTTACAATTCTCGATCGCTTTGGATTATTCTTCATACTTAACCTAATTGATCAATTAATTAATTAAACGACCAATTGGCCAATATTTGCACCGAAAAACGTTAGTCATATAAATATAAATAATAATAGATTATAATACACAAACGGCTGACTTGATAATGTTAGTGTTATAATTTTTATAGTATTAGATTGGCAAATAAATGATTTTTCAGTTTTGCCAAAATACGATATTAAAAACTTTCGTTATTGTTTGTAACTTAATTTCTTGTTTTTTGAAATGTTAATAAATTCCCCATTTAATTATTGCGCCGATGTAAAATGCTTCATGTAAAATGTTTATTATTTTATTATTTTTAAAGTTCTGAAAATGCTTTGTAAGCTCCACAAGAAAAAGGAAAGAAAAGGAACTTATCGGAATTGTTTTCCTATTTTTTGGATTGATGATATAAAATTCTCAGCGAAAAAATCTGTTTGGCGCATTTGGGACAATTTATCAATTCACGTGATATAACTCTAGATGAATTTAAAGCATAGTACCCATTCGGAAATCGAATCAAAGGTATTCGGAGGATAATTTGAATACTTTTTTTTCTTTTTTTTTTTTTTGAAATACAATTAAAATTAGTCGCTTAATTGCCAATCTAATAAAATCCACACCACCATGAACAACAATTCTTTTTGTTATATTTTATTATTATATAGACACGTGTGTGTGTGTGTGTGTGTGTGTGTGTATGTGGGTGTGTGAGTGTGTATTTATTTATTTATAATTATTACAAACAATTTAATAGTTAATGTGTTGTTATTGTAACTTCAATAATAATTATAAGCTGCTTGTTTTCTTTAATATCCAATAGTTTTATTATACAAAAAGAGTTAATGTTAATATTAAAAATTCATTTATATTATTCGACATTTTTTATTGATTTTTATTGTGTCCTTTGCTTTTTTCCCATATTTTATATAGACTTGTTTTACAATACAATTGGTATTAAAAGTTGTTTCAGATGTTTATAAACTTTAGGAAGGACTTGACATAGATCAATATTTTATTAAACTGATTGGCTTCAAGGCGGCATGGAAATTTGGTTCAAAAGTGTCATTTATTGAAGTACATACGAAATTTTTGGGTTTAATGGCTCATCCTCTTGGAAATGGTTAGAATTGGACTATTTTCACAATCAACTCCATATGAAGCCATATACTCAATAATATCATTATTATTATTTACTTTAATATTTGATAACTTAATGATTATGTCAAATTTCATATCAACCAGTTAGGTTGATTTTTATAGACCCCTTTAGCCTAAAAAACTTAAAGAATCATGCTAATTATGTCACTTTCCTAACTCTGCAATTTTAATTCATTGAAAAATTTCTTGACATTTTAGTAACATCAAGAAAAGTGTTGTAGTATATGTTGAAAAGTTAGTCGACTTCAACAGACCATAAAATTTTCACTTATTTTTTATTAAATATGACAAAAATTTATTAAAAGTGTTATGCAAAATAGTGAACGCATTTACATAAAACTATTTCTGTATGTGAAGGTTGTTACGTTCAATTTAACTTAATTAAGTTGTTCTATAAAAAAAAAAAATTACAAATTTAGTGATAATTTAAAGCTCTTCAACTTAACTCTAAATAAATTTCATTACTTTCATATTTTATGCAAAATACAATCGGAAATGTATTGTAAATATTTCAGGGCATATGCGCTAACTTTTAGCATCAAATGCATTTTTGACAATGTCCATAGTATCTGCACTTTGAATTAGCTTGTATCGTGTAAAAGCCATGATATTAAATTAATTATTTTATTGTGATGTCCATGTTTGCCGAGTTGCATTTTTATGAAACAGTCCTTCTTCATTTTTCATCCTTAACTTGTATCACCATAAATATATTGGTATACTTTACTCGAATTGTGTTATAGGATTTTATACATTTAAATGGATGATTGCAAGCCCCAAAAAGGCCTTGACCAATGGCCTGGGCCATTGTATCAATTGACTCAAGGTTAATTTATGTTTGTCTTCCAAACGTGGAGTATTCCTGTATAGATGGCATAAGCTTAACTTGAAATAATCCACTAAGTTAAATGGACCAATTTTACCATTAAAAGTTACTTACCTGAAATATAAAAAAAATCTTTAATATTTCAGGTAAGAGTTGTGTTGGTTTAAATGCTTTCTAGATGCGCATATGAGACCCACATCTTTTATAAGGTTAAATAAAAATTTTACCATATAAATATGGTAAAATTTTTATTTAAGCATATAAAAGATATGGGTCTCATATGCGCATCTAGAAAGGAGTCTGTTGCATATTACTTGAATTGCATGCTTGAGAGTGAACCATTTTTATTTTATATGGATTGAGAATTCTGGTTTTTGTGATTCATAAAGTAAGTGTGGCCAATTTACATCGTTGTTATTCATATTAAAAATAGTTTTACTATTCCAGTTGATGCATTATGCATCATTAGAAGTGTCTTTTGTTAAGGAGATGCTACACACATTTCATATAATTTACTCATTCGCATTCATACATACATACAAACATTCAATTGTAATTATTTCCTTTAATGAGGAATAATTGTACATAATTAAAACGCAGCGTTTTTAGCAATAACAACAAAATAAGGACCATAAGGACTAAAAGTACGGTTTAATGCATTTGCCAAGAAGCCCTATAAAGAAATAATTAGTGAACATGCCATAACGATGCCATTGTACAACAATAATAACAATAATAACAACAGCAATAATTACCTTACAGTCATGTTGCTTTCTAAATATTGAATTGAAAATGGGGAAGTCATAGAAAACTTTGTGCGTAAGAGTTTATAGAAAATTTTTATTTCAATTTTAATTCAATTAAATCTCAACACTTTCTCTCTTTCTTTATAAATAATCAATATTTTTAACTTTTTTGTAATTTTTTGTGGTAAATGCTAACAACAACGAATGACTTGAATTGAAATCAAAGTGCAACACTAAACAATAGAAAGTTAGAAAGCCATTGAAAGACAGAAAGAAAAATAGAGAAAGAGAGAGAGAGAGAGAGAGAGAGAGAGAGAATTTAAAAACATAGATATATTTATTTTTAATTAACAATTGTACTGCAAATTCATATAAAAAATACTTACACATTTATTGGGTTGTTCAATAAGTTCGTAGAATACGTTTTCTCACATTTTTTCACCTCCCTTGTTCTTTACTGCAACTGGAAGAGTAAAAAGAATGGTTTCAGTTATACTAACTTTTTATGATAACGATCGTGTCAGAATCACTTTTTAAATCGATTCTGCTTACTTGGCCAAATGCTGGTCCCTTTGACGGCTACTCATGTAGATATCTTATCAAACTGTAAATGAAAATTGGTGAAATTTATTCCAAAGTTAGCGTCTAATGAAAATAATTAAGATCGAGTATCGAATTTTTACAAGGATTTATTTTGCAAAAGTCAAATCAATGAATGAACATTTTTGCCAATTCTAAATATTTTGAATGAAAACTAAATTAGAGTTATTTTTTGACAAAACCAAGTAAATGTACCAAATTCAGTTTACGTCCATTAATTCTTTTTTTTTTAGATCCCATTCTATATATAACAAACTTTTCAGATCCATCGAAAAATTACAATTTTTTTTTTTTTTGGTTTTCAACTTCATTTTATTGAAATTTACAAAGCATTAAACAAAGTGGTGTAGGGTACGTAGGGTATTTGATAGAATTTAACTAACTCTTTTACTAATTTTCCCATATTACAAATTTATTTAAAGGGCCAGCCAGTACTTGCTTGACATTTTTCTTTTGTATTATTTGAAATGAATTTGTAAAGCAGGTCGATGCAAAATACTCTTAAATTATTATTATTTTATAAACATGCGACATTCTACACGACACATCCGTACATAAATAAAAACATAAATATAAATTATATGAATGTAACTGAAAGGTTGGAAAAATACCTTAACACAAATATATCAGCATGGTAAAGAAATATTTCAAATGGAAATGAAACAAAATAAAGAAGCAATTTAGAAGCACAAGAAATTAAATAAAAAATTTTCTATAATTACTTCAACTTCTTTGCATAATAATTATTTATATAAAAGAAAAATTGAAATCATAAAAACTATCAACAAAAATAGTAATTTACTTGAAAAGGAAAATTACAGAATATTTTTTAGAAAAATTCCGCACGTTTTCTATATTTTTCTAATTTAATTACATTGTAATTAATTCGAAGAAAAATTGTATTACATAAAATCTGAGGATCTCTGAAATAATTTAAAATGTTAAGATTTAAAAAATCAGTATATTCAAATAAAAGTTTCTTCAATAACTAAATATATTTAAAGGCAAAATGAACCATCGACTTTTAGTTATAATTTAGATAAATTTCGTTATATAATTTTGAGTTGTTGAGAGCCAATATTTTCCTAAACTGCATAAACTGCATAATCATTAGATTATCTTTGACAACCGATCTAGTGAGAACGATAGATCTGCAACGATCGTTTCTACGAAATACGAAATGTTTGTGGCACTTTGGCCTTGCTCTACAATCTAAAAATAAATGAGCCTATTTGGTTGGAGAAAACGTATTAATTTGCTTTGATATTTGCAAAATTGATTTGCAAAATATCGAAATAATAATTTTAATGAAGAAAATGTATCAATCAATTCAAAAACTAAAATATCACAATAGAAAATCGTTGAAAATTATCGCCCTCGCAATCCATGGGAAATGCATTATAATCGTTTACAATTATTTAGCTATTCAGTTTAAAAAAAAATTTTAACATATTTATCAACTCTCAATGAATCCAATGAATCCAAATATTTCAACTAAGTTTTTTTATGTTTTTATAAAGATCAATAAAGTGAGTCATAATTTGAAAAAGTATATAAATTGTGAATTTCGACAATTTCTCTCATTTCTTGAAGAAAGAGTTTAAAAACTCAATTGATCTGAATCAAATTTGACAAATAATAAAAGTTATGAATTTTTTACTTATAATGATTGAAATCAGAATAAATAGTGGTCAAATTGCTAGTGTTTGTAAAAAGATCTATTTGCAATAGAGTTTGTTTTAGAGCTAAAGCACTTTTGAATACTGAGTTTTTATGTTAACATCATGAAGGTACATAAGGACATTTGTGAGTGGATCTATTTGACAAAAGATGGATTTATTTTAAGCCCCTCTGAATTGCTCGTAATTCTTTGCAGTACAAGTGATGCTAATTGTAAAAAAAAAATGGAATATTCTAACAATGAAACAAAAAGAAAGAAAAGTTTCTCAATTCAATCGCTTTTCAATAGAATTCTTATTCTTGCGCTAAAATAAATTATTTCAAGATGTTTATAAATTACATTAAGTATTCTGAATATTTCCATTGCAAATTTATATTATGCAAAAATCAAATACAAAATAAAAAATATGTAAAATCGTTAAAACGAAACCACAATTTCAATTTTCAATAAATAACTTGGACAGTTAAAAGTAAAAATAGAAAGTTAAGAATACAAAAGGGTGTGAGGATAAATGCGAATCTATCAGCAAAGACCCAAACCATTAACATATAGCAGAGCTCTGTTAACTGCTTAACATAACTCTGTTAAGTGTAGTCTTGAAATGCTTTTGATGAATTTGGCATATCAAATAAATTTTTTTTCAAAATTTTTTAAGAATTTGTATAAGATATAACGATGTCATCTCGATTTTTCATTTTTTTCGATTTTGAAAAATTCTCTCTTTTACATTATTCATATACATAATCATAACACAGTAAAGTTGTAGTGGGCGGTACAGTCAAACTAAACAATGAGCCACTCCATTGTTATCCTGGTATGGATCTATAGATCTATGTTTATTTTGGGTAGAATTTTTGTAACGTTTAGAAAGGAGAAACAATTTTGCTTATTGAATTTTTCAACTGCTTATTCTACAAAAATATCACTTACCATAGAAATTTAACTGTATTATTGCAAATTCTTACACTTAAATTCACACTCAAAATGTGTCCAATGGACAAAACCGAATTTTGTAAAACAAAAGAAGAAGAGCACTCCAAAAGTAACTGTGAATGTGAAACTATTTGAAAGAAACTGATTAAAGCAGGTTGCTCAATAAATTTACAGAATGAAAATGGAGAATTAAAAAAAAAAGAAATAATAAACTTATCAAAATTTTGTAAAACAGGAAAGTTCTGGTTCATTATTAACATATTGAGCACTTTTTTTTGCTATATTTTTTCAATTACCCATAATAATTGCGTAAAACTGAAAAAATTAACTTTAAAATATACTTAAATTTTGCTAAATCTTTAAAAATTGCATTTTCTCCAAGGTTCTTAATTTATATCTTGACTTACATTTTGGTTTTATTCACGTGTTCATAATGTAAAGTATGTACAAATATAGAACAATTTCTACATTCATCTATATAATTTTTTTTACTTATTTCAGTGCTTAACTTGGTTAACCTTGTTAATTTTGCTCAATAAAAATATAATCATCCTCAATTTCAGTCTATTTATATGAAAGATGGCACGAACATGCATTGCAACAATACGTTTATTTTAAATCGCCATAATATCTGCTACATATTGACACAAAAATTTATGCCCAAATTTATGCTACACTTTACACATATATTTATTTGTGTACTCTCAGTATTTTATAAATTTTAAACAAATGATTTTTGTTTTCGATTACTTTTGCTGTAGAAGAGTATAATAATCTAAAGAAAAATAAATACGATTCTGCTTGAACAAAAAAGTTTGGCGAATCTTTTAAGTTTTGATTTTTGCACAGAATAACATTGAAATCGAAAGAAGCCTTTTAAATGGTACGTCCATTGTCCAATATAAGCTGAAAAAATTCTAGAGTTCAGGGTTTTTAACTATCAAAAGATTTTTTATTATTTTATAAGTCCTTCACGCCCACTTTTAATCATAAAATACAGGAAAAAGGCGGTAAAAAAATCGGCCCTGTAATGTATTCCAAACCCATAGACCCTGGAATATTCAAAATTTGTCTATAGGATATGCGATTTTTATAATTTGGATCATTTGTACCTGGTACCGAGTAAAATTAGTTGAAATAAATCTTAAGGTACATCCTGATCTTATTCACCGATATATTCAAAATAATTTTCCAACTCGATGTAACTAACTGCTTATTAGGTATGTAAATATACTTCTTTATCAAATTATCAACAATCAAAATTTTTGAGAATGATTCAAAGGTCTTTAAAAGTCCTTCTGTCTTGTTTAATTGGTCAAGTTGCTATGGAGTAAACATTTTAGTAGACAACATAAACTTTGTATATCAGTTGTTTTTTTTACATTAAATTTTTAAGAGCCTTAATCAAAATTTCAATAGAGTTTCTAATTGGCACGACAAAATATCTTGCCGTGTCAAATTTCCAAGAACAGACGCTGCTCAAACTGTCAGGGATCGATCAGAGAAAGGATCCTGATTCGATCGGTGCCATAAAAAGATTCCTTACTATGTTACAAACATTCTCAAAAACTTATAATGCCATCAGATACAGATTTAGGTGTAGGATATAAAAACGACCATGAAATGAATACTTTCTTGAATGCGTATAATGTTGTTGCCACAGCTGCCAGCTGCAGTTTGTGTGTTAACTGAAAATAAACAATTTGAAACAAAAAAAAAAAAAAATGAAACAAAAAAAAATTGAAATGAAAATAACGAAACAAAACAAAAACATGAAGAACAACCTGATAAATACGTGAGATGACAAAGTAAAATAAAATGAAAAGAGGAGACATGAAATGAACTGAAACGTGATGAAGAAGGCCCACATAGATAGAGCATCGTTAAGGACAGCTGCAGAGGCAAAAGAAACTGTAATTTTGTTTTATTATACTCATAAAGAGCTTGGATAAGCTACAAGTATACAGGTGTCAAAATTTATATTGCCTTTAATGTTTTTAGTACTTTTACCTGTTTGTTTTTTTTACATTGCATTTTCTAAAACTGTGCTACAAAATGGTGCATAAGTTACTTGAAACACCGCACACACGAACGTATATAAAATTTTCGATTATACGGTTAGATAAAATTGCACACACAAAAAGTATTCTAAAATAATAATAAAATTGAAAACCGTTATGACACATAAAAATATTTTACTTGATCAGAGTTACCACTTAAGTACGTTACGTTACTTTGTTTATGGTGATTGAAAAGTTAAAAAAAGCAAAAGTCGGTAATATACGAATGATTTGAGAAGGTCTTCGATGTGGGAGGTATTTCGAAAAATGAAACCATCAGGATCAAGCTTCGTATGTATTTGAAATGTATTACATAACCTTTCCTTAAAAATATATTTTGAATGCTCAACAACCAAATTTTATACTTTTAAGTTTGCGGCTCATACTTTGATAATAAATTTATATGAAGAGGCCACGGTTAGGCTTAAATTGTATCGCAGGGTCGTTCTGAGTTGATTGGTACAATTTAAGGCAGGTCTATCTTAACTTTGTCTGAGTGTATCGCGCATCTGTATCCCACTAGTAGTGGAGATACACAATTTTATTGTACTTAAAAAAGTTACGAAATCAAAAAAAAAACTCGGTTACATCGAAGTCAAAAGGCCAAAACCACTCTGGTTAATACAGATTAAATACACCGATACTCCAAAATTATAAATATATTTCATGTAATTCTTTTTCATAATGTTCGTTTAAGAGTACAGCGCTATAGGCCGAGTACTCGCAAAAAACACGTTTGAACAGTTTCGATTCAGTAACCAAAATATCTTCAATAAGTGTGGGCCATAGTTTGAATATTCTACACAAATACATAAAGAAACTTTAGCTCGAGATTTGGTCAAAATCGATTAAGATTTTCTATAAAAATTTCTACATAAACAGTTCAATCCATCTCAAAACAATTTATACCCCTGTAATTGTATAACACAAACGATAAACGATCCAAAGTGTTTACCCTTTTAACAAGTAAATTTTAAAAATATTCACGTTTGATAAAACATGTTTTCTTTTTTAGGTACGTACTTTCAGATGAGCATGTAAGAAAGCGTATGTTTACTTTAAAATGTACGCATTATAAGAATTTTTTTTAATGTCGTAAAATATTACATAAAATATTCTTTAACTTACATTTATGTTCCATTTTCCTGGAGTTTTGTATGTTTATAAAAACCACTTTAATGTTACAACAAATGATGTCGATTTCTTTCCCAGTAAGTGTTTTTGTAAAAGCTAATAAGAATAAAGTATTTTAGTTTTAATTATGAAAATTTTGATCCACTAATGGAATGGAAAAATGTGTCAAACAAAGAAATAGAACTATTGTGGGTTAATTAGGTGGCTACTGTTTTTTGATGGATTATTCATCATTTTCAAGAAGTGTAAACTTTTTTTTAAAAGAATGTGCTTCTAAATTCAGGGGGCCATACTCCGATCAAGGGCTAAAAAACTTCGATCCTTTAACAATCGTTATTCCCAAATCAACTTTTATAATAAATATATAAAAATTTTTATTACAAATTATCTTTTTGTTGGTCTGCAAGTTTGTAGTATACCTCAAATTTGTCAGACTCTACGGGGGTTCTAATAGTTGATACTAAAGGACATATGGAATATGTATCACATGGGTCGAACACTTTCGTAAATGGAGTTAAAAATAGATATTTGATTTAGGCGTTTCAAATGACGCAGCATAAAACTTGGTAAATTGTTAGAAAGTAGCACAAAATCGTCAAAGTCCATTCAAAATAATACGACTTTTTTTTTATTATGATTTTTTTTAATGTTTTGCATTCATATTAAGTGATATGACTACTTTGTGCCCTGAAATTGAAAAGTGATGTTAAACTCCTAAATATTCTGAAAATAATATAAAATTGTTTAATTCATCAATCCCGCATCTATAAAACAATCTATAAATTCCTAAGACCATAAAATATCCGTTGTTTCTTTAATGATTTGTATGAAATATTTCATCGAGTACACCATTTAACAATGAGTTGATTGAAGGGTAAAAAGGGGCTATAAGTGTGCACCTTCAACATTCTAAGGGACAAAAATAAATAGCTATTTTGTGCCGGATAGATTTAGTTTAGTTCCATGGGTCATGGAACCCAATAAAGTTTACTACATTAATGAATTTGTTCCCCATTGCGTTAAGTGATAAGCGTCCAGGATATAATTTTCTTGCGACTTTTCTTTTGCGTAGCTCGCTAATTTCTCACTACCTGAGATACCGCATTCACAGTAATTTTTTTTGAATTGCGTAAGCGAAAGAATCATTATCATTATCTCTAACATTCTTGTTAGGGTCGATAATCTATTAAAAAGATACACAAGCAGGGCACTGAACTTAAAAGTTATTTCAACGCATCCATTAAATTTATTTAAGCATTTATGCCTGGATCTCTTTGTTTCTTCCTAAAAATTGCACATTCCTGCTTATTTTCTGCTTTTATCTTTAATTATGGATTCTTCGATTTGCGAATCATGTTTTAAAGCTCATAATGACAAAATGTTCGAGATAAACGTTCGTGGATCGAATTAAACTGAATTAGATTGAAAATTTGACGCTAGTTTTTACTGGAGAAATAATTTAGCGAACTACAAAATGAACGTACTGGGAATTTTTCTTAACTTGACGCGATGCTTAACTCAGCGATTTAGTCGTTAAATAGAAAAAGATTTAAAGTGTAGGAAATTCAAACCTTAAAATGTACACCGCTGAGGACATTGAAGAGTGGAACATAAGTGAAAAGGAATTATCAGCATAAATTATTTTCTTTCTTTCGCTTTATTGGCATGCTTTGTTTTTTTTTTTTTTTGATCTTTTGGTGGCTGCCTTTTTACTTGATTTTCTTTTACATAGAGAATTTTCAATGAATGTCTTCATTTCTATGCTCTATTTATTATTATGTCAAAAGCAAATCTTTCTTAGAAAATATAATTCTTGTTAAAATTTTTAACTTATCTTTGCGCCATTTTCTCGTCTCCCATATCTCATACCTCATCTCTCTGCTTCTACTTATCACAATTCACATCCCGCTTCTGCTAAGCCATCATTTAAAGTATGCAGCTTAGGGAAAATTTTATTGTTAACTGTGACCACTTCTTCAGTCATTGTGGACATTCTTCTTCTTTCATATCATTTTTCACGAACAAAAGCAGTCGTTTCTTTATTCGTTACTTGCTGTTGAAATTAATGTTATAGTTGTTGGTGTTGTTGTTGTTATTGTTGTTGGTGTTGTTAATGTTACAACTATTTATTACTGTTATTATTATTTTGTTTGGATTGCATGGATGTGTAAGTGTGAACACATTGCGCTATACATTTTTCCATGTTTATTTAACATTTTTCTCTAACAATTTTCCTTTCTTATTATAACTGTTTTTTCTCTCAACCACTTTATGAAAGAAATATTTCTTTGATGGGAAAAAAAAAAGAAAGAAATGAATTCATAAGTTTACCTGTTTTTATATTACGCTCCAGTTTCTTCTTCTTCTCTTTTACTTCACCATTCCCGCCTCATTTTTCTCCTTCTTTTTATATCCAACTACAATTATGGCACAGGATATTAAAAGGTTTTTTCGGTTATTTATAACCCTAAAAAAGAATATCAAATTTTTATTGAAACAATTGAGAGGTCTTGATGAACTTTGGTGCACAGATAAATTTTTTCTTAAAGACAAACTCTACCAAAAATTAGAAAGATCTAATTTTCATTTTGGAAAAAGTTGTCGTACGGAAAAAATCATCAATTTTGCTTATATATTAATGATAATTGATGCGGTGTGATTACTAGATAAATGAATCTAGTCAATCTGATTTAGATGGATTCATTCTGTAAACCATCTTTCTCTTTTATGTTGAGTCATACCCATTTCAAGGCATTCGAAAGTTAAGTTTTTCTTTTACATTCCTGACTTGCAACTGATTGTTTGGATTTTGTAGTCCTCTTAAATAACCCGTTGTGCGATATATAAAAGTTGGCACCGAACGATTATGACATTTTAAGTTCTTTCTTTTTATAGTTCTTTGCGAAAAATACTTTACACATATTTTTGGTGTCACTGTGTCACCACTTGATATTTTAAGTTGTTTATTATTGTTGAAAGGCAGGCAGCTATTATGTTGTGAATTTCGCTAGAATATGAGTAATAATCAAAGCAAGAACAACAACAACAAGGACAAATAAAACAAAAAAACAAATGATAATCGGTTGGGTGTAACTTTTAAGTATTCTACACTTTTTCACTTAATTTTATTAAAGTAGAAAAGAACACATTTTTGTCAGTCACAATATTCTGCTCTTAATCAAAATTATTCCCGACATCTTTGGCTAAACCATGACTATATACCAAATAGCTACATTCAAATAGCTTCCAAATTTTGATTGCAAAATTGCACTTACATGCATACCTGCCGTGCAGGCTCAAATGTATGGTACACAAACGTACATAATGTTCGCTAGCGTTGGTAGACACGTCACACATGGTGCATGTTACCGTCACGACTAGCTTCCAATTTAAAGCCTGTATTGCACCTTATATACATGGCTTAATCTTAGGTATAAAGACTAGGAGCCTTCTTATTACTCCTCGGCTTAGATTAAATTAGCCCGATAAGCCTACCCAGCTACCCATTTTATTCGGGAAATGGGTCCCTGCACGACAAGCATATATATGTTTGAACGTGCGACGCCCGCGATGTGGGCACCGCAGCCCCCACGAAGCCAACCTGAATATCACCACAATGGGCATATTAAAACTGCTGATCCCGTGGTGCCAAATTAAATCTTTGGATCTGATCTCGTGACTCATGATGCCCCATGATGGCGGGCATCACCAACGACTACCTCATGAGCCACTCCCAGTTGAGTAGTTGCTTCTCGGGACTGGTTGCCTCCTTTCAGAAGGACAGATAAGCTTAAATCGAGCTTATGAGCCGTTTAGTATAATAAAACGTGTGTCTATCTAAACTTATTTTAGGTGTTACTTACATTCGCCCAAACTCTATGCGTAGGCTACAACAAGTGAATAAAAAGTTGAAGAATCCTTTATATTTTAGGTTGCTTTAAATATCCAAACAATTTTTCATTAATCATATTAAAAAGAAAGAGTGTTCTCATTAATCATTTGGGCTATTTCTTTTCATGTTTTCAATAAACCGAATCCTCAGCTCTCTGCATCAAATTAAATGAAAATTTCTTTTAAAAATATTGATTTGTGGTTTGAACTCAAATGTTTCGCATATAAATATGGGCCAAATAGAACATTTGTAGATTGCAAACTAAAGACAGCAATTGGCTTGGTCAAAAATAGAAATAAAAGTAATAATAAGAAGAACTTTAAGAATAATAAAGACATTTCAAAGAGGCAACAGGACGAGAGTCATCATGATGAATCGAAAATATTAAAGAAAGAGCAAAGGAAACTGTTGAAAGGGAATTATGAGATATTGAGTAATAGAATGGAAGCATTACTAGTGATAAAGCAAAGCAGTCAAAAGTAAATGTCAAATTGATTATTGAGATGTTTTTTTCATACTTCAAATATAAATCATTAATCCAAAGAATACAGAAATATAAATTTTCTGTTGGACCTTATGAAAAATTTATTCAGTTATTTTTATTTATGTTTTCCTGGGCAAAATTAATCCAAATTACAAGAAGCAAAAATTTTTAACTGCTACTCTCACAAACACACATTTAAGCAGAAATTTAAATTAATTTAAAAGCAAATATTTCACTTTAAAAAACATCAAAGCATTCATTTAATGATCCAAAAATCATTTGAAAGGCTTATCAAACCACTAAACAAAAAACAAAGCAAGTCAACCTTAACTAACTAACTAACTAATAAAACAAATCATCTTGACTCAATAGCACAACTTTCATCCCATCTCATCTCAACTCATCTCATTTCAACTCGCCTTATCTCAAGGATATGCGTTATGACATAGAAATCCTTTTTTTCTCGCTTTCTGGTTTTTTTTTTTGATTTCTCAATTCTTTTCTTTTTCTCATGATTTTTACAACTAATAATAACATAAAGAAAAAATGAAAGGAAAATGATAAAATAAAGAGCAATTTATAGCCCATAAAGCAAAACAAAAAAAAAAAAAAACAGAAAAAAAGAAAGAAAGAAAAAAGACAAGAAAATTACACAACTTTTGTAACGCATTAAAAGTTCAAGTAACTTTTCCTCATTTTCATCTTTTTTGCTGCATTTTGCTTTTCTTGGTTTTCTTTTTAGTTCTGCTTCTCATATTTGAATACGAACGCAATTTAAAACTGAACTTTTCCTTCATTTCATTTCATCTCATGTTATTTTTTTTTTGTGTTATTTTTTTATTCGTTGAATTTTTCACTCCTTCTTTTTAATCAGATTTTGTGTGTGTTGTCAAGTATTTTCCATTTTTATGAACATTTTTCTCTTCCCATTTAAATGGAAACCAAGTAAAACAAGTAAAAAATAACGTTAATAACAACACAAAGTGCAAAAGCAATAACAACAACAATAATAACAATAATAATAATAATAACAATAATTTTATGAAAATGTTTGTGTAAAAAAGTGTTTAAAGGTTTGCGCAATTTGAATAAAAGTTTCTTTAAGGTTATCATCAAGTAATATTCCATTTCATATCTTCATATCTCCCATATCTTCATATTCTCATTATTATTAGAAACAGCAACAAATGTTACTTTTATCATCATTGTTATTATGGCCATTATTTTTATCTACGTTTGAAGTGTTAATCCATTCTTTAGAGTGCACTTCACTACTTCACACTTCTTACTTTGATCGAAGACTTAATTTAACTGCGTTACTTAGAAGATATATTTGAATGGGGATAATAATTCATAAAAAATATTTATTTATAATTAAGACATCTTGATTAGAGATTTTCTAATCGGAGTTATCCAATTTTCTGGAGAGAGTTAGAAAATTTCATGTCTCTGGTTAATATTAAAAATTTATCGACTTTTTTTAAATGAGTCAAATGGCTTACTAATCTTACTTAGACTTGATAAATCTATGGTTCTTATTTGAGTTCCAGAAGACCGTAAATTCATAAATTTTGTTGAGAATTCAAAATGTTGATTTTATCCAAAAATAAGATCCAAGCGAATGGAATTTTAAGCTCCGTTCCCCCAAGAAGACAAAGGTTTACTCTAAAACTATGTTCGTAAGTTCCAATATAGTTCTGAATGTGAATGAAATACGTAAACTATTTCAATTAAAGCGAGATTTTTAATTTATTATAAAAAATTCTTTTATTATTCACATTTACGAGTATTATTGGAAAAAAAATTTTGGCATTAAAAGTTGACATCACCTTTATATCAGTAAGTTAATCCTAGAAATTAATGTGCAAAATGAACAATCAAAATTATTTAGATTTGGCAAACGAAATCTAAAGAAATGCAAAGAAAAATGTATGAAAGCTCATCATAAGTGACATCACTTGTAGTCCAGCGTGTAATAAATTGAGTATTTAATAGGTGACCCAAATCAATATGCGATTATTAGTTTTATTTGTATCTAAATATGATTTAAAATTCTTTATAAAAACGAATAAATTTCTCAGATTTTTTCGTTCGGTTTTTTTGTTATAAAACGTCTTCTGTTCTGTTTAGAAATTGCTATGCGAAAGAAAATGTTGCACATAAGACGAATTATGACGTTTGCTGTCAAATATAATCAAGATCGTATATACATTTGACATTAAGGACATTAAAGAAAGTAAGTATATGGAAGGAAAAAAGTCAAAAGAAAAAAATGCAGTAGTAAATGTCAAATAAACTTAGGGCAACTGGGACACTATTTATATAAAGAATTCGGTTAGAGTGGCAAAAAATTAAATAGGAAATAGAAGTGATGTAACCATCATTTATGTAATCTTGAAATATTATATAACAACAAAAATAAATACATACATTTTTTTATCATACAAAAAATAATGTCAAAAAGATTAATGTTAAAGGATTCAGTTTTATTAAACTATCAAAAAAAAAACCAAAAAAAGGAAAACAAACAAATGGAAATTATGGAAAAAATTATAATTGGTCAAAAAGTTAAACATTCACTTAATTCAAGGGGGAAGTTAAGAAGAATTAAGGTAAAAAATCATTTACAAGTGACTTTAAAAATTTTATATACAGAAGGGGATTCAAAAAATACATCGATTTGGATCAAACTTCGTACAATTGTTAAGCATGTGAAGCAACTACTGTGCAACGATGTTTTATTGCCTTTTTTAAAAATATGACTTTACCAAGTAGAGTAATCGAACAAATGGTTCGATTTTAAGCGACTTCAAAATCGCTTGAGAGTTTGTCTTTCAGCTGAAGGGTGCTCATCTACCAAAATCAAAATGTTTATGAAATTACAACGTGCAGCTTGATATCTTGATATATACATGGACAGACATCAGCCTAACATTCGTACAGGAGGGTGGAATAAATGATGAATATGTAGATTTAATTGTATTAAGGAAGGGATTATGAGCAGGTGAATACAATAAAAGGTAGATTTTTCCCAAGAGTATTACAAATATCTGGGTATATAATTCTTCACATATTTTCCATTGCTATTATTTATCCATTCCTATTATTATTGTAGAAAAGTAGAAAAACTGAAAAATGCAGAATTCTCTTTGTGAACCAGGTTTTCTGCACTAAAATATGAACTTACTTTCTCATTTCTCTTATAAATTTTTTCAAGAAACATTTCTTAATGATCCTTCTTACGTAATATCTGTACATTTATTGGTGGCCGGGCGTTTCCTTAAGAGTGGCCAGGGCAGTATGCATGTAATTTCGAATGGCAACGTACATACCAGGAAGTTCCGCATCTACACTTAAATTTCAATGTGTGATAGATGAATTTATTTATAGTTCATAACTATTTTATTAAAAGTACGCAAAATAAGAAGATATATATTAATTGTTCATCAGCAATAAATTCAGTCTGTCAGTGTGTCTACATGTTTTCCGATTTTTTTACTTTGTATTCATGTCATGTAAACTAAGGCATATAAATGTCGGCCTCCACCGGCCGTAAGATGAAGACTAACATTTACCAATAAGCTTAAGCCATACTAATTTTAATTAAACGCTTTCAACATCTACAATAATTAGAAGCAAAGTATATTCCAAATTTTGAATTGATTTAGCTATACCAGACCATCTGGTCGAAACAACTGATACGTCAGCGTCGTTTTATGTAAGAAAAATAACAGTTTTGCACACAGTTCAATTGGTTGATGGGCACGCCCACAATGCTATCTAAAGTGAGACTACTTATCATGCATGGATATGTCACTTACACGAAATTTGCTTGCCCAAATGGTAGTAAACACTAAGCGGATACACACGGATAAAATCGGACACGCGGGGATAATTTTGCGCTGTTGATATCAGGATAGAATGTTGCTAAAAAAGAAGAAGAAAAGTTTCATAAAAATACTTTAATTAGTGCGAAAAATATATGAAAATTTACGTAAAAAAGAAAACAAACGTTTTAAAAATTTATTTTCTAATTATTATTTTAAAATAGTTAAGGATTCATTTTGATTTGCAGAGTGTAAAGCCAAAAATATTAAATATTTTTATCCATAAAATTAATGTTATCATCTGAAATGAATTCTTAATGTTAATAAGAACTTTGAATAGACATTTTTGAAAGTGGCCGCAAATGTAAATTGTGACGGGTCCACTGCGCTAAGAAATCGTTTGAAGTTTATTTAAATAAAATGTTTGACATTTACCAAAAGAACAGAGGTTGAATTTTTTCACGTTTTTTTACGCTTCTTTAAGGTTAAATTATTATTTAAATAGCCTGACTTTAAAAAACTGGCCATGCCTATTTTAAGATTAAAGTGTATTAAATATTTTGTATTATCCCTGATTCATTGTCCTATTTTTCTTAATTGAAGGATGGCGTGCTTTATTAACAATGAAAACGTCTTTCATTCTTTCTTTCAAAACTCAAAATTATTTGTAGAACTTTTGTAAAACTTAAATTTTTGTTGCTTTTATTCGTCTTTTTTCTATAACTGCTAAACATTCAGCATATACAATAAAAAGTATAATATCCAAAAATATATCTCTATGATTTATAGTTACAAGTTTTTTTCTTTCTTTGAAATAATGTGAATTATAAAAAAAAAATTTTACAAAAGTTTAATTCAACTTTTAAAATTTCTACATTTTGTGCGTAAACGTAGAAATTTTCATTAGAGACTTGCCTATAAAACTAGAAGAAAGCAGCCTCTAGGAAAAATGTTTTTCTCTTGGAAAATAAAAAAAAAACTTTCTCTAGTTAAAAGAATTTAAATTATATTTAAATTTTATATCAGACATTTAGTCGTATGAAGCTTGAAATACGATCAAATGTCAAGTTACGTAGGACCTTCAAAGCTTCTTGTAAATATTACAACCAGGCGGCGTAAGTAATTTCAAAGTTTAAGTGATGAATTCGAAAAAGCAAAAAATGATATAAAAATAAAATAAAATAAAATAAAATAAAATAAAAACGAAAACAATGTCAAACCGGTCACACTTGAGTAATGAAATGAAAGCTCTTTTATTCATAACGAACTGTCGTCTGCAGATGTTCATGTCATCATTTATATTTCCATTGTGTGTGTGAGTATGTGTGGATGTGTGTGTGTGTGTGTGCGTGTTTTTTTTTGTTTTTTCTAAATTTTTTTTTATTTTTCTTTATTTCAATTTTTTCTGTTTATTGTGTGCTGGTCATTACTTTTTGTGCTAAGAACATTTATATTGTTGGTCAGTTTTTAATGTAATTAACAACAACAACAACAACAACAACAACAACAACAACAACAACAACAACAACAACAACAACAATGACATAAACAAAAACAAAAAAACCAGTAAGTAAATAAATAAATACAAAATAAAAATAAAAATATTATTTATACACAATATGTACACACACACACACACACACACACACACACACAGACACACACATTTATATATATATAAAATGGGAGAGCACAGCGACAAAATGTGTTTTTGCGGATTAGAATGTTTTGTCGTTTTTTGTTGTTGAATAGAAATGTTGAATGAAATGTTGAGTTTGAGTGCACTATTAAAATAACAAAAATGTCAACGGACAACCGACAAATTATAACTTTTTAAGGTGTTTCCTTACAATTGTCATCAAATAAACAAATAAATAAATATGAACGTTTATTTGCTGGAATCTTTGTAGTTTGTAAAAAGTTTGAAAAAAAATTGAAAAAAATTTTAAGTGTGTGATGAGTATTACAATCAAAATAACTTCAAATTGATATTTGGAAAGGACGTAGATTAATTCAAAATTATTTCCTGAATATACTGAAATCTTTTGTTAAATGGCCTTGGCCATTTTGTCAACTACACGACTCGGGATGTAAATAAAATGCCAAAAGTACTTAAAATGGACTTTCTTTCAAAATTTGGGACACAAAAATTAAAATTTCCTTTCTGTGTGTACGTTTGTCCAAAGGTAAAAGCAGCACAATTTGATAGAATTCGACTCATAAACTTTGCATCAGAAAAAGAAGTCATATTGAAAATTGGCGGGGTCGAATCATATTAACAGGGGTTTTTTATTTAAAACCTCTTTCATATAACAAAATTCTTTTTAATAGACATAAAATAAGAGCTGGAAAAAAGTCGCGAAATAATATTTTAATTTAAAAAAAAAAATATAAAAAGTTTGGTTTCAAAAGTTTTGTCATTTGAAGAATCATTCTTTTTTAAAATGAAAGACTTTATTTAAGTAAATGTTTGAAATTTTTGCATCTGTTTTTTAAAAATTTTTAAAAATACATGAATATTATCATTTAAAGATTTCGATCATATTTAGATATTTGGAAAAGCTTGAATTTTGAATTAACTACCACAAAAGTGTTTATTCGAGTATTAGACTTTTAAAGATAAAAATCGCATCATAAAATATCGTTTCAATTTAAAAGCTTTAAATCAGATTTCATCACATTTTGGAATACTTTCCCAAGTCTTTTATTTGAGCTATTAATTACGCAAAGAAATTAATGTAGGGTGATCAATAGAGTTCGCCTTCGATCATTTATAATTTTATTATTTCTTTCAATAAAATATTTTATTTTATTTTTTTTTTAAAGATTATCTGCAATAAGTTGCACCCTTTTTTGTTCTCAAATCGTATCATTAAAGTACAATAATAAGCTGATGACATTTACTTTTTCATTGTTATCATTTTTATTATTATTATTATTATTATTATTATTATTATTATTATTATTATTATTATTATTATTTTGTTGTTGTTGTTGTTGTTGTTGCTGTTTTTATTCTCGTCCGTTATGCTGTCTTAGCGAACGTTAGATCTTATTAAATTCAATATTTGTGACAAAGAATGAACAAAGTTTTTACTAAAAAACAAATAAGAAATTTATAGTCGATCTGAACCGACTCTTAAATACCCTACACCACTTTGCTTAATTATTAAAATTAATTTATTTAAAAAGTTCTTTATATGAGAGGAGATTTACAAAATTAATCTATCTGGATCAATATTTTTTATGTCACAATAAAAGTCAGTGTTAATTTACGCTAAAATAAGTTCAAAATTGAACTTTTCGTTCAGATAATTAATATTTCTAAAAAAAGGCGTTTCATGAAAAGGGATTGTAAAAAAAGATCTACTCAGATTTAAGTTGGTACCCATGTCAATAAAAGTCAACTCCAATTTACGATGAAATGTATTCATTTCATTTCATGGAATTTTTTTCCTCATAAAAAGTGCTTTTTAAAAATTAGCAGTAGTAGATCATAAAATGAGTGCGATTTTAACAACTTTTGGTAGAATTTGTTTCTGGGCCAAAACACATCTACGTACCAAATTTCATTGAAATATTTCAAAAATTACGGCGCATTGCTTGATAACCGTTAGCAGACAGACAGACAGACAGATATACTTAAATCGAATCAGGAAGTGATTTTGGATCAATTGGTGTAGTAAAAGATGGGTTTATACCAATTCTTTTTGAGTGTTATCAAACTTACCCCAAACTTATAATACCCCGTACTACAAATGATGTAAGACATAAAAAGGTAAACATTTAAGCAAATATGAGTAGAATCGGTGAGATGAATATAAATATGGCAAATAGCTTACAATGCACGCTTTATATTAAATATTGTGGGATCTTTTGCCAACAAAGGATTTTAAGTTTCGAGTACACATAAATTTATATGTCCTCAGTAGATTTTATAAACAAAGCACATACGCTTTCGACATTGTACAAAACAATCAGCTAACAAAGCACTAAAAAGCATTAAAGCAAAATGTCAAAATTGGCAAAATAGTTAAAAAGTTACCATAAAAGAAAAATGGAAAACAAAAATTTTCGGTTCACTTGGGCCAAATGTACGAAATTTACTCCGCTTTCTTCATTTTTTCAGCCTTTAAGTTAATATTCCGAACTTTTGTGTTATTTTGATAAATTTCCATTTATTAACAAGTGGAAATGTTGAAGTGGTTAAGAGACGACTCTAAAACAGCTCTACAATAATTTGTTTGATGTGATGAAAAAGCCCATGAAAATAAAAGTAAAAACTTGTAATATTTCAATGATTGGAAAAGCTTAACAAATAGAGGTGAATTCCAAAAAAAAAATATAGATCTAGATCGCTAAGCTAAATATGCAAAATTGTGACAATTTTTTCTAAGCGATTTGCTTAAGATAATAATAATAAAAGTGATCCCTTCTGAACCAGTTTTATTGGAGTTCTTTTTTGGCCAAAAAAAAAAAACACTCACCTGCCAAATTCAAACAAAATTACGGCCACTACTTTATTTCCATTGCAAACTGAGAAAGTCTGAGTGTTACAAACATCTATGTAAATTTATAATACTTTGAATCACAGCATTAGTGTAGAGTACAATAAACCAGAGCGCGTTCAGACAGAACTATTTTCCTCTCGCATAATATTTACATGTAAATTTCTACATGTAAATTTTCATGTAGACGTGTTTTAGAGCTTGAACTTTTATACATCAAAATCCAACAATAACAGAAAACATCCAATTTTTCTGTCACATTATACGCATCCATTTACATATATACAAATATATATATATATAAAATGGCAAATTTTTATAAAGAAATGAAAGTAAAATAACAGCAAGGAAAAGTAAAACAAAATAGATCCAACAGAAGGTTTGAAGTAAAAAAGTGAAAAAAATGAGGTAACGAAGAAAGCGAACAAAATGATGTAAATAAAATAAATTGAAAAAGAAAGTAATACATAAAACATAAAAGAGAAGAAAAAAAGAAGTAAGAAGTAAAAATGTGGCGCAATGCCAAAGGCCCTATTTAAATGTGCAAGTAATAAAGAACCCAACAAAATGTAGAAAAAAAGGAAAGAAGAAAAAAACCAAATGATGGTTAAATGACGCCAAGAAGGGGTGTATTTTCGTTGTACTTGTACTTACATTTTAAAGACTTAAGTTTTAATAAACTTATTTAAAACAAAAATAAATAAAAATCATTATAAACAATAAACAGAATCAAGAGATGATAAGACTTTAGATTGCCAGAGACGAAAGTCTAATTCTTATTGAAGTTGTTATTGAAGTTTTATTTTATCATCTTTAAATTTTCATTATTTGTATAAAATATTTGTGACCACCACACACATAAAGATACTTTAGTGGAGAGAGTTCGTTGGCAATGTAAAGTACCTGCCTGTTCCGGAGCGTTCATGGCACACTACATTTAAATATTAAAGTTGAATAATATAAAGTGACATATTTATTTTGGTCTCAAATTTATTTGGATCTGGATCTAATCGTGCCATATATTGCAATACTCTGAATTAATTTGGTCGCCTTTCTAAAGGAACGAAATAATCGGTGAACAAATGGTATGACGCGGTTTTGATGGATGATTTTTGCATTACGCCTGATTTTCGTTCAACTGATGCTCCACTTGATCCACTTGTATAAATAGGAATCCTCATGCTAACCACTCTTCCACAATTGAAATAGTTTTGAACAGCTCTTAATAGCATTATGAATCATTGACGAATTCATACTTTAGATTCAGAACATTCATAGATAAATCCATGAGTGTTCAAATTTTGCAATGCAGCTGCCCCAAAGAATCTCATCTATTCATATTTTTGCCGAACGAACGGAGTGCCACGACGTCCCAACTCAATAGCATTTAGCAGATAATAACAGTAAAATTGTACCTTCGGAGCCATCTAACGAAATACTTTTTTAAATATTTAAGAAGAAGCGATCACAAAACTATAGTCAATGAATTCATTGTTATCTGAAAAGTGATTGTTAAAATGCTAAGTGTCATTTAATTCAGAAGCGATTTTGTATTTGCTGATAAGTGATGTATTTTAATGTAATTGCCAATTACAATTCAAGATGTTACAAACATAAAAAAGCAGCCATTTTATATATTCATATCATTTTCATTGAAAGGTGAAATATTTTAAAAGAAATAATTTTCCAAAAGAGATTTTATATATTTTAAAATGAAATTATTACAAAACATATTTCACAAATCTTATTTTGATTTGTGATATTTTGGAAAAATATTTCAAATTCTTTTGCTTCTGATATTTTAAATATTTTTCTATTAATCTTAAGGAAACGTTATTTAAATGTCATTCATTTCAAAGCAACTCTTATTTAACAAATAAATCTTAAATCTTAAATGGTCAACTTTAACTTTTGCTCAAATATGTTGTTTGTGTTTGTTCAAGTTTTTGTATACGTAGAAATTTTTTTTAATTTGCATTTTATTGTTTAAATTTTTATGTAAAAGAAAATTTTTATGCTAATTCTTATTGCTATAAATACCATAATAATAATACTGTGTGTGTGTTTGTGTGTGTGGTGTGTGTGTGTGTGTGTGTGTGTACGTTTGTTCTTGCGTAAATATGACCAAATGAGATATACGAAAAAGTCAAAGCAGTACACACAAATATGTTAAATACCAAAATGAAAATTTATGTGGGATAAATAGACACTTGGTCGGAGTCGTCTCTTAAATACTCTAAAAAGTCAAAACAATGAACTATAAATGATTAAAATAAATATGTGTAATTATTGGATAATATGAAAAGATTGTTGAATAGAAGATGGTCCTCGTATATTGGCCGATATGGGCCAATATTTTTGGAACTTATTCGAATTTGCCTTCGGTTGACTTTGGTCCATTAAACAAATTTTTTTGAAAATATGTTCAAAATTCATTACAAAAGTTGCGTGGAGGGATGGACAAATCGATTGATATCGATTGAAAAAGTTGTAAGTCTTTTTCAAGTTGTTCTCAAGCGTACCAGTCCAACGCGTACTTCATGGATTGTAATAAAATTTTGTAATACCTAACTCCAATGCAATTATCAATTTGGGTACACTTTTTTGACCACTTTTGAAAAAAAAAACTTTTATTTTTAACACAAATTTTTAACTTTTATTGTTTCCTAAAGATAATTGATAAAAATTATTGCGATATACTTAACTATAATTGAACGTCTAGATCGTCTCAAAAAAGGTGCAGGTAGATCCATTTTCAAAGTAATTTTTTCAATCATTTTAAGTTTGCTTAAGAAATTGGATGGTACAACTGATGTTTGCCAAAACTAAAAATTTAATTTTCGAATCTTTAAATGTGAAGTTTAAAGAGAATTCTTGGATTAAGAAAGATCTCACGCTATTTTGAACAAACTTGGAAAAAACTTTTTATAAAATTTTTTCTGTTCTTTATGACAAAAGAGGGTCGTTAGTGTTTTCAATTATTTTACTTGTAATTAAAATTCTGAAAACCTTAAATTACAAGTCTAAAATTTAATGGAATTGTCTTACATAATTATTTTGATTAACGATAAGTCGTCAAGTAGGAACATTATGCATAATATTTTGCCAAATACAATGATTAAATATTCACAGGTTTTATGAAGTAAAAATAATTCGAGTAAAGATAAAGTATACGAAAAACCCTTAAAGCCTTTTTTAAAATAATCTCAGTTTAATACTTTAGGTTATTTAAAATTTACATAAGATTTATAAAAGTTAGCAACATCGTTTGCAATATGAGCTTATGAGATTATGTGCAATTCAAGTACCAAGAGAAAATGAACAATATCAAATACCTAAGTAAATTGTATATGGTTGAAATCAAACTTCCAGCACCCTTGAGCCGGAGAAAATATTTATATATTTTAATTTTGGGAAAGCTCTAACATGGATGATTCAAATTAGTTGATAATGTTACACAGCTAAGGACAATTTATGGAAGCCGTTTAGATTTTACTGCAGATCGATGGAGGCCATTTTCAAGATTAGTCTGCGAGAAAGATTTTTCATATTCTCTTTAGCAATTATTGTCGCTAATTCAAATCAACAGAATCTTCGACATATTTAGATCGGTTCAGAATTTGATACGTATTTACAGCCCCTTGCAGCATCTGAGGCGTTCTCTTTTGACACAGATAGACAGACAATTAGACATGGCTAAATTTTGCTTTTTCTTCTATTATATCAATTAAGAATGGAACTAGCGTAGAATAGTTAAATCCAAGGTTCGGCATAGTTGCATCGTTTGAAGAGACGGTCCTGCATAGTTCGAGCGATTCTTTTAAAATGGTGAATTTTTTGGTCACAACAAACATCTTGACATTCATAACAAAGTTTATGACTTTAAGTCCATGGATGAGTAAGGGATATATCTAAAATTTGCTTTTCTTATTTCATATGAAAGAGTTTTGTTCGAAAAAGTTTAAAGTATATAAAACTTTAATGGTCTTTGTTTCGAAATATGCTCCTACAGAACTAGTTAAATAAACATTAATAGTTGTTAGTCAAACACGAATATTAAGTAGTAGATGTAACAACAACAATAATCGTAGTAATAGAAATGGTATAAGCATAAAATTGAAATAAATCCTAAAAATTTTTGATTTATGTATTAAAAAAAGTGAAATTGTTTTAGAAAATTTTCCGTTGCTAATGACTTAAATTATTTAAATTTATTTAGAAAATTTTTGCATGTGTGTGAGAGTCAATCAATTTTATGTACTACTTTTTAATTTATTATATAAAAAAAAGGCAACTTAAAGCAGCAATTTTGACGTTTACTTGGGCAATATACAGAAGAACTTGATAGATGGAATCGTTTGTAAATGGTTTTAACAAGCGGTCAAAATTATTAGATATTTCAATTGATTGATACTTTTTTTGCAATTTCTTTTTTTAGACTTCTTCTACTAAGGGCCCTCAAATTATAATGCTATGATAAAATCATGCCCCTCAGTGGTTTTGTTGGACTAATTTTTTTCTGCAATTATTACCTTTAATTTTTTTATTTATGAAAAATAGTTACATATTTTTCAAATAAATTTTTCTTTTTTTTTTTTGAATTTTTTTGTAGAATGGAGCAGCAACGTCACCATTTATTAATCATATCGATATCTTTGCTATACTGGTTTCGTAATACAGCTGATTGTTGGATGTTTGATGGGGGCGGTGGCGGTGGTGGTGATGGTGACGACAATTATATTCCCTCTTCTGTTTATAAAAGTGTAAATTATCATCATCATCAACGCTACCCGCGTAATACTCTTGCCTTATTAGCTGTTCATAGTCCTCCATCAAATGTAATGGGTAGTGGTCGACGTGATTCCAATAATACAAGCAGTAGTAGCAGCGGCGGCAGCAATAGCAGCAGCAGTAGTAGTAGCAGCAGTAATAGTGTCAGGAGTAGCTCGGCAGGTCTTCTTAATGCCCAGCAACAAGAAATGCTGTACGCGTGCCCATTGAATAGCATGTGCCAATGTGCTGGCTTACCTAATGAAACGTCAACATTGATTGAAATTAATTGCAATGAAGTAGAGCTTTATAAATTTCCAGGTAAGTTAAATCCATAAATATGAAACCAATTAAGGCAACAATTTATTAAGGCAAATCCAGCATTTGAAAAAGAGCATTTATCCTTATTATTAATATTCATGTTAGGATAGCAAAAGCAAAAAAAAAACGAGATCTGAATAAGTCTCAAGCAGAGAATTGAGTATATTAAAAATTTGTAGGCTAAATAAAATATTTGAGTGAGATTTGGAAGTCATCAATTTTCTGACAAATATCATTTTAAGCTGGATTCAGTAATTCAGTAATTCTACAAGTCTACCTAACAAATATCTAGTAGCGTCTGTGCAAATAGATTCCCAGACGCTGCATTTGGTTGATATTCTAAAGTCTATCATTGACAATATTTTAAAAGAAGTTTTGAGCAGTGAATTTTTCCGAGTGTTATTTCAAGGACATCTATTTAAGGTAAAAATTTTGTTGCAGAAATTTATTCGAACACTGTATGCAAAAATTTCCATAAATAAATTTACTTACTTTAGTTTTATGTCTCAATAGATCAATGGCTGATTCTAAAATTCGGTATACCGGTATTTTAACTTTTATACTAAACAATTAGGTCAAGTCAAGTCAAGTTAAGTCAAGTGGCGCCAAGTTGAGTCAATTCGCGTCAAGTCAAGTATAACTTTGGATCCCATTGAAAAGCTCATTACACCAGACATGATCAAAATAATAGACCGATCTGTATAAAATTTGAGGTACTAGGGTTTATTTTATTTTAGAGTGTAAGATTTTTGCTTTGGGCACACCTACATCAATTGAAAATTTTAACGATATTAAACCACTTTAGACAGTTTTCATGTGATAATTGCAACTTTTAATTATCAGAAACTAAAACTCTTAAAATGAGTCCATTAAAAATACTCAAATATTGAAAACATATCTCAGATTTTCTGTCACTTTTAAAGCAATAAATTCGAATGGTTTTTATCAAGTCCATAAGCGTTACAAAATATTATGCATTCAAATAAATAATAATCATTAGAAGTCTGATATATATATCGTCTCAAGTAGGAACCATAGAAACATGCGCCATGGATTGTAATTGTGCATGAGTATATGTGTGTGTGGTGGTGGTCATGTATTGCGAGTGAAAGCAAAATTATATTCACATGTGAATAAATGAATGGAATAGATTTGAGAGAATGCATTTGTCGTTCGTTTCCTTTAAATGACTAAAGTTTACGGTATTCACATATAAATATTATGCAACAAATAACAAAAGTAACAACAATAATAAAGAATAAAGGTAAACAAGCCAATGACAAAAATAAAAATAAAAATAAAAATAAAAACGAATGAATACAGAAAGTAACAGTTCACCGTTAACTATGCAAAATGATTGCATATACATGCTAACGGTATTTGTATAACTATGATGTGACAACTTTTGCAACAACACCAACCACAACAACAATAACAATATAATAAAAGATTGAGAAGTAGAGAGTGTAGAGAAGAGATGAATGCATGATGCATTCATGCATGCATGCAATGCCATCAAACAAATAACATTTTTCCTATGCCATGTATTCCTTTCTCTCTCTCTTTCTCTTTCTCATTGTCTCTACACTTTTTACGCACGCACACACACAAATTTGCATTTATAGCAAACATGCTTGTATGTTGTTTAGTTTTGTTCTATTTTGTTTGGTTTTGTTTTCTTTTGTCTTTTTCTTTTTTCCTCTTTTCTTTTTTTGTATTATTATTTTCTAACATTCAGTGCTTTGCGTTGTTTTATGAATTTTATGTTTTTATTGGATTTTTGTTTATACTAGAATTTCTTGTTCTTTACATTTTGCAACGTGCCCATAGAATTGTTATGTTATTGCTATTATTATTATTTTCATTTAATCTGCTTCATCGTTCTGACATATTTCCATAAGAAACAGTTTTTATTTCTACTTCTGCTTATGCTTTTTGTATCTCTTTCATATTCACATCCTTTTACCGCATTTTTCTCATGCTTTCAAACAGCCATCTAAAAAGAATGCTTGCACAAAAGAGATGTATTTCAGAATATTTTTGTATATTGGACGGACTAAAAATGTACGTGACAATTGACAGATACTGACGCATCGAACTTACAATATTCATTGCGTTATTTTCAAATGTCTTCATGTGTGTGACAAAAATTTTACCTAATTTTTTTTTTATTATTATTTAATTTTTGCTCATTATTTGCAAACTATAAAAGGTAAAAAGTTGTACAATTAGTAAAGTAAGTTATTCAAACCAGCCCAACCTATGCGAAATTATGCAATACCAATGTTTCACTTTATTTTTAGATTTACTCCTACTGAAAAACTGAAACAAGCTCTAAATCGTAAGTAAATGGTCCTTTGGTCCGTCTGTCCACCTATCCGTTTATTATCAAACTACGTGCCGCAATTTTTAAAATTTGGTCCAAAGCTCTAAATCATAAGTAGATAGTCCTCTGGTCCGTCTGTCCATCTGTCCGTCTATTATCAAACTACGAGTCGCAATTTTTTAAATTTTGTACAAAGATTTATTTTTACACCGGAACGTACCTTATTGAAAATGATTAACCCATTTTTACGATCATTTTATTGGACCATGTTTACGTTCACTACTCATATAATGGCGTTCTCCAAAGAAAAGTCGAAGTTTTTGATATATTTTACAAAGAACTGGCAAGTCACTTTGGTTCAATATGAGAAATATGTATATAAAATTTTGCTCAAATTGAGCGATTTTTATGACCACTTTTCCAGCTTTTTCGAAAAAAAATATAGCAACTTTGAAAATATTTTTAAGAAATTTAGCTATACCTTGTATTTCGTATTCTCTTTTTGAGAAATATGCCCATTAAATTTAGTTGAGATCAGTTAATATTTTTGAACCCCCTTCCATATACCAAACCTATTGGGTCACTTTCAATTAAGACATTACAAATTTTTATTTCTTTGATTTGACCCTTTAATCACATTTTCAAAATGGATCAGGCGGTTTGAGGGCCCTGGCGTCTTTTTTACATCGGAATGAATTATTTTTTAGTGTTACTAAACTTGAATATTTAATTTTCAAGTCTCTCTTTTGGAATATTATTCTATGACAACAAAACGTAAAACTACAACTAAAACAAAGTTTTACTGCTTTTTTAAGTGTTTAAACAAAAATGGCAAAAAATATTTAAAACCAAAAAAAAAAAGTAAAGGAAAAACGAAATCCAACAAAGCATTTAAGAAAAGCTGGATAAACTAATGAGTCTCTTCCTAAATTTTACACTTGCATTCATGATTTTGGCAACACCTAAAAAAGTTACCCTCTTTCATAAAATGTAACATTGTTTACTTACAAAAAGGCATGAAACACAAAAAAAAAATTAGCACGAATTTAAAAGATATTTACTATTTAATTATAATAATATCGGCATATTAAGTTGATTAGAATACCAAAGTTTTGAGATTTTAGTAATAATAATAAAATTAATATAATTTTGATATTTATAACTCAAGTAACAGAGAAATACTTGCACAGTCACGCCCATTAAAATTAAAAATCTGTAATACAAATGGGAAAACGATTTGTATTAAAAAAAATTTTTCGATTTAGATGTATTGTGAAAAGTTTATCGTTAAATAAGTTCAATTTACAAAAAATAGAAAGGAATTTTTTCGAAATTATACTCCAAAAAGATAATGACGTCTTGTAGAGTTACATAACGAGTTACGTAACGGAGGCTCGGTAAAGTAAGTATTGATGAAAACTGACTTTCCTCGTGTTTTCGAAAATCAGGAAAAGAAAATTGAAGAAAAATTTCAGAAAGGATATTTGGCAAAGATTAAGACGAAACATGCGGCAAAAAAATTAGGTGGAGAAGTCGCAAGGAATAAATCGTTAAAGAGAATTCTGGAAAAATAATATGAGAAAAAAAATCGTTAAAAGAAATTGAGAAAATTTATCGGAAAGATTATCCATGAGAGAAAACCGAAAAGGAAATTAGAGAAAGAAATTGGTAAAGGAATTTGAAAAAAGAAAATAAAAAGAAATCAAAAGTAGGAAATCGGTAAAATATGGAGAAAAAATTGTGAAAAAAATTCGGAAAGAGTTACCCGGAAATCCTTACCACAAAAAGTAGAAAATATTTATGTTGTAGAGTTCAAAATATTCCATCAAATTTAAAAGTTTTTTAATATAATTTTATTTATTGCTTTTCTTTTTTCTTTCGAGAAACACGCTTCAAAATGTTAATCAAATATTATAAATGCGAAAAGTGCTATTGTTTGTAAAAATGTGTGCGTGTGAAAAAAATATTTTTAAGCAAAGTTAAGTAACATCAAGTGTAACACAAAAGGTGTTCATTTGTTTCATTTCATCATTTTATTATTTCCTTTTTCCACATCAAGGCAACGTCCTTTCCTTTTTTCTTCCTTTATTTCTATTTTCATTATTATTTTTTCTGTTAATTTTTTCTATTTTTTGCTTTTGGGATTTTGTTCTTTTTCACACAAAGTGATGAGAAAAACTAAAAGTAAAGAAAGAAAATTCCAGGAAAATTTGCATAATTACCTGCTTAAATTTTATACATTTTATTATATGTAATTATATGTACATATACATATATATATATATATATATATATATATATGTATGTATGTATGTACATGCATATGTATACACACAGTACAGTTAGTGTTTTACATGCATACCTGCCTGGAAGGCTCAAATGCATGGTATAAACATACTTATGATCGCTAGCGTTGGTAGACACGTCACAAAGTGCATGCCACCGTCCCGACTAGCTTCCAATTTAAAGCCACTATTGCACCTCATCTAGTAAGCTTAATCCTTGGTGTAAGGATTCAGGGCCTTCTTAAAACCCCTAGGCTTAGATTAAATTAGCCCGATAAGCCCACCCAGCTAGCCATTTTATTCGGGAAATGGCACCCTGCTCGACAAAACTATAATAGTGGGTATAAATATAATAGGTCGAGCTACGTCCGCGACATGGACACCACAGCCCCCACGAAGCCAACTCCAATATCACCACATGGGCAAAATATGAATTTGGTGATCCCGTGGTACCAAATTAAATCTTTGGATCTGATCTCGTGAACTCATGATGCCCCCTGATGGATATGGATCAGAAACCATCTCATGAGCCACTCCCAATTGAGCAGGTGCTTCTCGGGATTGGTCGCCCCCATGTATACACACACACACACATATGTGAATATTTATCCAAATTTTAGAAAATTAAAAAGGAGAAAGATAAAAAAGAAAAAATGTATATAAAGTAGAGTAGGCCATGGATACTACGATATTACTTAGTAAAACTTTAGAAAAGATTCTTTTTGTGGTGTGTGCACAGGTTATTGATACACTCTCACATTCACATAACTTGCCAAAATTAAATTCATGTGGAAATATTCTATTAAAATTGTTAAAATTTGTTTAAGTAGCAACAGTAAGCGAAATATTTGAAAAGTGAAGTAGCCACTATGAAATTAAGTCAAGGCAGCGACTTGAAAATACCCTACATCACTTTGTTTAATATGATTGCAAAGTAGAGTGAAAAAATTCCGAAAACACGAAAGTAAAATATTGCAATTTCGAATAAATATTTATTTGGCAGAGGTTTCAAAATACGGATGAATCTGAATTAATTGTGAGAGGCGAATTTTTTTCTTTGAAAAACAAATCTCTAAATATTTTTTCATAATATGACTTCTTTTGAATAAAAGGGCGCTTACTTATAATGTTGAGAGAGCGTAAAATTGGTTTCCACCTGACTCTTTTTAAAAGAATTCATTTATGAAATTGCTACTTGTTGCTTCAATGTCAAGCTTATCTAGGTAAATATTAGACAGATTGATAGAGAGATGTAAAGTAAGACTAGACCACAATTTTAAACCATACTTTTAATGTAATTAAAATGTCTATAACCTACGAAGGTGTTGTAGTTTAGATAATTTGGAGTGTCCCTTATATCAGAGGGATAAAAAATGGATTCACGGGGTGAATCATTCTACATTCAAATTCTACATGCAAATTTATAATTCTGTAATGATTATAATAATAAATGCCTGAAATTGCCCGAAATTGCCTGAAAATCTTCGAATTTTTCCGAAACTATCTGAAAGCTTTCGAAATTTTTCAAAATTACCCAAAATTATCTAAAATTACCCGAAATCGCCAGAAATTGCCTCAGATTGCAGTAAATAGCCTGAAATTGAAACGATGTCGGGAATCATATATCAAAAATTGGTGAGGGGAAAATTTTTTTGGTTAATTTTTACGAAAATTGTCGTGCAATATTCTTTATAACCAATATTATTCAGTATGTGAAAGTTACCTAAAAATGTTAAAAAATTGTTCTTATTGAAATAATAATTTAATTTTTTTTCAAAAATTTCGTTTTTATATCATTTTTAGGTCTGTTACTTTAGCCCATTAAAGTGTGAAGTTAGCCTATAAAATGTGAAGTTAGCTCATAATATCCAAGGCACGCACCATATTATAGACAATTTAAGCAAGAGAATTATGGGCTAACTTCACTCCGGTTAAATATTTGATATGATTTTAAAAAATTGCTCTTCAGTAACAGTAAACGCTTTAGCGCACTGAAAATTGGATGAAAATATTTAAAAAAGTTAATGGATTTATGCAGTTATATAAAATACGAATTTTGGGCGTGTATGGATTATGTTTTTTATTAACTATAAATAATTTTCGTTAAACCAGGTTTCAATATGAAAAAAATATTTTATAGTCAAAGAACATAACCTTTAAAAATATAACTTTTATTAAAATTTGGGCAATGACAAATAGTAAAAAATAATATCAATTTGATTGTAATCAACATTTTGAATAGAGTCTATTTTTTACAATTTTGCATCCAAAAAAGGTCTAGCAAACCGATGTTTATATAAAATTTTGATTTAGAAATACTAATTGGCTTCTTTAAAGGGTTTCGTTCTCATTGGACCTTAATTGTATTCTAAAACTAAAAAAGCAATTGATCACTTAAAATTTAAGGGCGACGATTTATTTATTCCTTAGTGTGGCATCTCACTTTATAATATACGAAAATAGCTATTTCAAAATTTATAAGTTCTATTTCACGATTAGTGAGTAAGAAATTTAGAATAGAGAAAGAAATTCAAAAATTTAATAACCATTGCTTAAATGTTAAATTATACCTTGTAGACATAAGGCCTAGCAATTTTTTTATATTAAACCTCTTAAACCTCTTTAATGAACCCTTTACAGTGGGCGTAATATCTGAATCAATTCGGAATTTCTAATGTATAAGCGAAATGTGAAATTTTTGCTATCAAAAAAGTAAAAAGTAAATTTTGGAACTTTACCAATATTGTCATGTACATTTTATTGCCCTGAAATGTCCATCATGTGAAAAGGGGTCCAAAACATGAAAAACTAACCACACCATGTAGAGCCCAACGCAACCTTTCTCAAATTCTGCTAACTATAAAATGAAAAAAGAAGAAATATTGCTACGCCACATTTGTCCCTTAAACATTTAGCGTGATGCATCAAATCACATTTTGTAGCATCGGATCCCATTATATAATAATAAAGTATAATCAGCTAAAGCCTCTTGTGTGATAGTCATTACATTTTATTAACACTTCATTTGCAATCTTCATTGATAGTTAAACTAGTAAATGTTTTTTTTTTATAAGTGAGCATATTTTTTATGCGTGTGAATGCATGTTACATGTTACAAGTTACATGTGAATGTGCTATGTTGAACTGAATATGCAACTACAGAAGAAGAAGAAGAAAAAAAGCTCTATGGCTAAATGGCTCGAAGCAACGGCATTATTGTAACCATTCACATGCCAACACAACTTTACAAAACGTCACATGAAAAATTATTGTGATGATAAGCAAATAAGTTCATATTAAATTAATAACTTGGTACTCTGGGGAGGATCTCCATTCTTGCGATAATCTTTATTTATATATAAAAATATACGTATATTCACACTGGCGTTTAATGAATGTTTAATTGAGAATAATTATCATTTTTCAAAAATGTCACCTAATAAAGAACAACAAAAAGCAACAATTAAATGGAAAAGTTGTTTGTGAGGTTCGATGCATGTAAAACTCATACTTTTCCTTAAAAGAAAATTTGCGAAAGAATTTTTCTGTTTTTTAAAAATTATCTTTAGATTTTTTTTTTTGGGATTCATTAGCCATTCCTTTTTAACAGTGTGGTATTTATGGATATTAAATTGACTTATAGAAAATTATAACCCTACAACATAACGTTAACTTCTAGAAAGAGTTGGATCTCTAACTTTTAAAAGGGAAATTTTTACTGTAACCTGTATCAAATTTGTATCCTGCTTAATTCGATTTTCTCATGTCTAAGATAATATTTGCATTTCTGATATCCTAAAATTTTATATCAAATATAAAACAAAATATCTGTCTATCAAGTGAATTCCGGAAAAGCGAGTTCCGGAAAGTTTCTCTAGAGAAAATAAGGTTTATTTTCATTTTCATTTGTTTTAACCATCAATAAGTAGTTATATTTTATTATTTTTATAAAATTAAGAAAATTAAGAAAATATTGAAAGTTGTTTGCGTGTTGTGAAGCCTGATAGAATTTATTAACTTTAATTTCCTATCATTTTATTCAAATGTAAATTTAAATTTAACACGAATCATGGTAACAATTTTATTTTATTGTTTTTTGTGCTTTGTGTTTTGTGCCAAATCGCACATGCTATTTATTTAAAGACAGTGACTTAATGATCTACACTAAAGAAATATCTAAAATCATATCACAAACAAGTCAAGGAATATAAAACATAGTCTACACAAAAAAGAAAATGAAAACTAAAAAAAGGCAAATACGAAGAACAAATAAAAATGTCGTAATAGATTTATACTAGTTCTACTGTGCCCGAATCTTAATCTTACGTAACCTAAAGTAACTTAGCTTAATCTAACTTAACATAATCTAATGTACATATATGATCTTAAGGTGGATTCGATATGGTCGAAATGTATGGCAATCAACTCCTTTTTACAATACCAAAATAAATTCAGCATCCATGACTGCCTTGCTCTATAAATGTTTACCTATAAAACACCATAAATCTTTCCTCTACCACCTTCTTTTTAAAATTTATTAGAATGTCTGAAAAACTTATAAGGAAAAAAAATACACACTCAAATGTAATGCACACTGAAACTGATTTTAAAAGTTCAGAAAATGATCTGAACTTCAAGCAGAAACTTATTAGACCAGACAAATAATAATAATTGTTGTATAAATGAAGCAATTGGGTAACCAAATGTTCTACACATGACATTTGCAATATTTTTGCAATAAGGAAAGAATAATAATGACAAGTAAAAAAATTATATGTGGCTGGGATCTGAAGTCTTATTTACCCTGCTTCAGTTTTTCAGTAGTAGATGAAAAACATAAACATAAAAAATAAAATTTTGTATTACATAGTTTTGTGGGGCCGGTTGCATGATTTTTGAATAGATATTGCAAAGCAATGACGTTACCATTGGCATAAAATTTCAGCTTTCTATCTTTTGCAGTTTACAAATAATAAGCAACAAATTATCAAATTTTGCCTAAAAATTCCGATATGATCTCACTTTACTTTGCTCCGTGGTCATGTCCTTTGACCGATTTTGCCCATTTTTAATATCAGCCTGCCAAATTTAAGTTCAACATACCTTTTTTTGCGATCAGAAAAATGTTAACAACACACAGACAAATGGTTAGACGGACAGACACGTCTGGATTGATTCAGAATTTTGTAGGGGCACCGATGCTTCCTTTGGGATATTGTAAATACAATTTAGAATACAAAGCAGTATTTTTTTTTGAATGTGTCATAAAAGCCACTTTGATTGAATAAATGTAACGAATGTGAAAAAAAGTTTATTTGAAAAGTTTGTGTGGTATACTTTTAACTTATACTTGACATTTGAACATTTTTTTCGTTTTCCGAAATTCCTTTTACCTCATTCTGTAATTGTATACATAAAAGTATTTTTATGTTTAGTACAAATTAAATTAAAATTAATTATTATTATTCGGTCGTATCAGAAGAAAAAAAAACATGTAGACATGCTAATGCTCACTATTTAGCCCAGTAGTTGGTCTTCATTTTCTTATACCATGTTATTATATCGGCAAAAGTATGAGCAATAGAAGTAATTTTGTCAAATTGTTTGCAAGCGGGTAGTTGTAAAGTACAGTTAAGCCGTCCGCTTTAAGATTACGATGTTTCATAAAAATCTAAAAGTGTGTTATGATGACTGATTTTATCTAAGTTGATATATAAAAATCATCATAGAATTGAAAAGGATAAACAGACTGTCAAAAAAAAGGCAATGACACTTTTAGGCCCATTTAAAATAGTAAGGGACCAACTACATTTTTTCTAGTCTCTATTTTTAACAATTTCGGAATAAAGTGCTATAAACTCTGAAGCACTTTTTAAGTGTTTCTTGATAAATGTGCAAAATTCTATTTTGGGCAAATATTTACCTCAAAGGGGTGAACAAAACTTTACCATTGTCACTGTACAAACGTCATCAGAGATTTTAGATACAGTAAACTTAAAGGCAGGTCTATGCTGTAAAAACTTTTTCCACGCCAGAATGAAACCAGCAGTAATTATTTTAGAATTCGTTATTATTAAACTCCCCGTTATTGGACTTCTGGTTATAAGCGTCTGGACTAGCATGAGACTTTTAAAAAATACAACTCGGTTTATATGTCTTATTGCAAAAATTGAGACATCATTTAATTAATTTTAATAGAAATATAGAAGAATCTTAAATGCACATTTTTATTAAAAATGCGGCAAATTTATTGCAACATTAACCTAAGGCTTTTTTAAATATATCGTTGTTATATGAAACCCTAGTCAAGATGCCCATTTGAAAAAATATAATAAAACATTTTGATGGCGGGTTTTTCAAAATTTCGTCTGCGTCAAATATTTATTTTACATTTGTTATTGCATTTAATTCTTTACATGCAGCTCTGTCACAATTTTATGAAGTAAAATCTCAGATCAGTCTGCCCTCACAGTTTATGATAACTATGCAGTAATTTGTACCTTTAAAGAAGAAGCAAATTCAAACTCAAAGCAGAGCTAAAGAAAAATTAAATGAGTATAATAAAAAAAGTTTAAGTACAATAATAAAAGTTAAGTAATATTTGGGTGAGGTCAACACTGGGATATTTCGAAGGCATAGTGTTAGGTGATAGGCAGGATCGATTTTTTCCATTTTTATACAACCAGTGAATTATCCTTAGAACTCTCTTTAGAATTAGAACTCTCTTTTTGAAAACAAATTTTCAGTGGGGCACACCGTTTCATATGACTTATAATTTTTGGTAATTATTCATTATGAATTAATTATGAATTCGCAATAAATATAAGAAGAAAACCTTCATCAAGGAATTATGATTACTCGGCATTCGAATAAAAGGTGCCTTGAAAGTTTCCACGTGCTAGGGAAATTAAACCTTTTTATTCCTTCCGATAAGTACAGCGCACTTAACATATATTTCGAAGACACATTTGAGATGTAAGAGTTTCGCCAACGTATTTCATTTCCTAATGCTAAAATATTTAGATTACTTTTAATGAAATTAAATATTTTAGCATAAAAATTTCTCTAAAATCGAATAGTCCAGAGTTTTAATAGAAAGCCAGTTATGTGGACCAAGTTCAAGTTCTGTAGAACCAGTTCAGAATCATATGACTATAATTTCAAAAGTTTTCCAAAAAATAATATCCAGAGTTTTTAATCACATTAAGCAAAGTTTAGCACCTAATGATGAAACCTTAAATGATGAAACTAAGGAACTGAGAGCCAACAGATCTATTCTACTGATAGATTGATATTATAAAAAACAAATTAACATCGATTTCGTTTAGTTGCTTCATATAACCCGTATTACATAGAGGAGAGTTTTCTTAAACAGTTCAAGTCGTAAAGACGAATTATTCAAGTCATGAAAACGACTTAGCAAAAGAGTTTCCTCTGTAACACAGTTTTTAAAAATTACTTTAAAATGCATGGTATATAAAAAATGGTAGATGAGAGAACAAAGATAAAAGAAAGGAAAAATATGAAAAAGAGAAGAAAGATTTCATGTTAATTACTTTCAGTCAAGTAGTGAAAAAATTATCATAATTTTCATTGAGATCAAAAAAAAAAATGTAACAAAAAATCCTAATGAACAAGAAAACAAAATTATAATCTTGATTAGCATCCATCCTGACACTGCAGTATGCTTGATAAATATGATCCATATTTTTCAAACTTTTAGCAGACATGTTAGTCCGTTATTCTGTATACCTAAATACTTCGTTACTTCGCTACTTGTACTTTGAGTAACTCATAAATAGTTGCTTTAATATTTTGAATAGGCTTGATTATATTTTTCAATTATTTACCAATATTTTAAAAAATTTTACTTATTATCCTGTCTAATTTAAGAATAAGGAGTAATTATCAAATATATTTAATTTAGATTACGTTGCGAGTACATCGTTTCATCCATTTGACTTGTTTCCATGAAAGATCTATTCCGTTTCCAAAAAAAAAGGTGGCTCGTTTGCATGAGAAAATGTATGGCGGTATACTTGAAATCGGCACTTGCATTTTTTTTAACAAAAAAATCCTAAAAACCCCGTTAGAATGTCATGACAAATATATAATATTTGATGAAATATCAGCTCAAACTTTGACTAATGCTTTTAAATATAATTTATACATTTTTATATAATTTTGTACATTTTATATAGTACTTAAGAAAGAACTTGTTATTACAAAATGAAAAGGTAATCGAGTATTACGAGATTTTAATTCCAAAAAAATGAGAAACAAAATGAAAATAATTTTTTGTAGCGCAAAAAAGTTTTGATAAGAAATAAAGAAGATAAGACTCTTGATTTTCCACATATGCAGGAAAACTACTCAGCAAATCAGAAGCGTAAAATTTGTTAGTTGATTTGATGGAAAACCGAGGTAATTTTCATTTTTATAAAAAACAATGAAAGGTTTCATTAAGTGGAGTAAATAATCTATTTGTATTGCTCCTTTTTTTCGGCGTTCTTGATCCTGGACAAAACATTTGCTGATCGTATAATTCTACTTGAATTTCTAAAGCAATCAGGTAAAGATTAAATAGTCTCAAATAAATTTTACTCATTCAATCTAAAATCGAATCTAATTGGTCCTTCTTCTCTCGTTTTCTACGTACAATCACTTCAAAAGTACTATTGAAAGTTTTACTTTTCTGACTGTAGTTAAAAAAATATCAAACCAGGTCAACTTGAAAAGAGTGCATTTGCGATCCACGAATACTTTTGTATAATATTCTGCCTTTTACACTGTAAGTTGTACAATGTTAATGAGCAGTAACTATTCAATGAAGTGAAAATGCACGCATAACGAATATTCTTGTAAGTAAGAGTTTTATAGACCGTTATGGCCGATTCCCAAATACTTTGAACCATTTTGCCCAATGTGATTAAAAGTGAAATCATAGAATTATAAAACAACGAAGAAAAAACTTAAATTACTTTGAAAATTATTGAAAAGAGTTTGTATAAAATAAGGTTCAAAATATTGACCTATCTGCATCAAATTAGTACACACATTTGTTATCTTAAAATAAAAAACAGTGCTTCATTAATATAAACACAAAATTGTTACTTTTGCCCATATAATGACTTTTTATGAAGAAAGAGTTATATGGGATTGACGCGGATCTGATTTTACATCAAAATGTCCAGATGTCCATATCAAAACGTAATCCTGAAAAAATTTTTATTAAAATGTATTCTAAATTGTAATTTTTTTCTATATAACGAACTTCTTTAAGAAAAACATCCAATTTTAACAATTTTCAATAAGATTCGTCTCTGGGCTAAAACCAACCCACGTACCAATTTTCATTTACTTATCTCAAAACTTGTGACTCTGCTTTGACAATAGGTTTACATAGACAGCCATGAAGACGGAGAGACAGGCAAACGGTTAGGCCTAAATCGAATCAGGAAGTAATCCGTAGTGGATAAGTATAATAAAAGGTAGGTCCATCTCAACTTGTTTTGGGTGTTACAAATATTTGCATATACTTATAATACCCTGTAGCGCAATAGGTGTAGGGTATAATGAAAATATCAAAAGCACTGATAACGCAAACTGGAATGAATGAATTAAAATGTAGTGAATTAAGGGGGATAATTAAATTATCCTGAGGCACAAAAATATAAAAGTTGAGAAAGCATTACTCAAAAAGAAATGCACACTCTTCAAAAAAAGTGATAGTGAAAGTGGAATTAACTGAAATTTAAAGCCTGATAGAAAAAACTGTATTTTTTTTATTTCATTGTGCATCTTGTCATTTAAGTACAATAAAAGTATAAAACAAAAATTTTATACAAAATATACTCATAATAAAAAACTTTCAACTTATCTGTGATTCTTTTTCATTTAGCTTGTATATCACTTTGATGTGGAAAGTGCAGTACGTTAACTCAAAAATCATAAAAAGTTCAGTTTACCTTAAATTTCTTAATATACTAATTAACTTAGCATCAATTTCCAAGTTAACTTGAGTCTGCTTATCTGTCTGTCCACATTAATGATTTACTTCTGTATATAAATAGGTGTAAAAAAAGTTCTAGTTTTTGCTAAAATACTATAGCAATTTATCGCTCTAATCTGGAGGCAATTATTCATAATTTTTTTTCTCAAAAATAATCTGCGTAAAAGATTTACTTTGATACGATAAATGTAAATGTACATGTAAATAACTGCATTAGGGATCAAGTGATCGGTTAGTCCTTGTTATATTACAAATTTTCAACCATCTAAAAGAAATTACATGTGTCATTTTATAGAGTAAGTGTAATTTATTTGATGGGCGTGATACATCTAAAGTAAAAGTTTTAATACAAAATTTTACATTAAAAATTCTAGTTTTAATTTAACGTGCTGCGCTATGCTCTGTATAAATCGAAATGCTTCAATCTTAATCGTCAGCTAACGCCCAAAACTTCAATCAAATTTTGCGGTCTACATTTAAGTTTTTGCCATCAGAAATGTATAAATAGCTGAACTTCATCAAAAGTTTAGATTTAGATTGTTTTACAATTTTAGTTTCTAATCAGAAATTTATGGAAGAGTCTTTGTAGATTCTCTGAAATATGCTTTTTTGGATACTACAAATGATTTAACCAAATGAGAGTATTTCAAATGGCGATATAAAAAATGTATAGTAAAATATGTGTGAGCTTAATTGTGAGCTTAGAAATAGTTCAAATTGAGAAGCACAAGAATCTTCCTTGTTTTTTCTAATTTATTCCGCGTATTAGCCTCATGTCGCACACAATTACGTGTACACGCATTCCTTATTGTCATGTTGTTCAGCGAAACATTTTTAACATTTCTAATATTTGTGAGGAAAAGTACGTGTAAGTGCTTGCTCTAACTACGCATTCATCGTAGCGAATGCCTCTGTGAGCAATTTTTATTATTATTTTTTATTAATTGCGCTGTGTTGTAAGTTAAGGCTTTAAATCTGTCATTATATTGTACAAAACTTGTGCATCTTAATTATTGGACATTCTATTTTACTATTCCTTCTATATTATTTAATGAAGCTTGAATGTCCTTTACTAAATTTATTACAGCAAACAACTTTCCTTGCATTGTCTTCCACTATGAGATGTGGATGTCCAAGCTTTATATCATAATCTTGGATAGTTAGTGGAACGACCATTTCAATATATTCGATCTAAATCAAAGAGTTTTTCCAAATTGAGAATGTCCATTCATGGCCCGACTTAGTGAATCTTTCTAATTTGATCAAAATTGCCGACATAGATTTAATCTGCACAAACAACCATTGTGAGGCATTTAAGAGCCTATATTCTACAAACTTTTTTAAATTTTACAGAACATTTTGAAATAGGCTTAACTTTCACATATGATTTAAGGTTGCTAAGCCGTCTAATGATTCTTCATATTTTTTGTTAGCAATTTTTAAAGCTGTGGAATATTTTGATTTAATTTAGGGCCAAGATGTGTTTCGACCCAAACATTAGTCCAATTAAAAATTTTATTCAAATATTATTAAAATATGCAACTTGCAAATATGCAAGTTTATTAAAAAGGCTTGTGCTTAATAATAATTTACATGACGGAGGAACACCCAAATAACTGGTTTGATAGGCGTTTATCGATTAGATTTTAAGTCGATTAGCCCTCAAATTCTCCTGTGCAATAACATGAATAATTTATCTTGCATGAAAAACGCATTGTATGAGGAAACAATTCTACTCAAAAAGTGATTGTAAAATTTTTATTAAGTATTTTAAAATAAAAGCTGCACTTGTGTTTTTCGTGTGATGAAGAATCGTAATTGTGGTATACAAGTTTACATATTTATCATGAGAGCAGCCTTCATTTTTCAAAATAATTTTAATTTTTACAGATATGTAAAATATCAGAAGTATTGTAAATTTTACTTAGTTCTTTATGATTTCGTTAAATTATCAAGTGAATGGATGAGTTATTTGATTACCCACAATTACAAACTTTTAAGAATAAATAATGTATTTATCGATGTCAAATGGCAGGACTTAGAAGGATGCTTTTATATCCAGGGTATTATACAGGTTTGTGTGGATGTTTGGGTCTACCTCAATTCCAAAAGGAATTGAGATAGACCCACCTTTTCTTATGCGAATCAATTCAAAATCCCTTTCAGATTTGATTTATACACGTGTGTCTGACTGTTCGTTTGCCCATGTAAATTTGTTACCGAGCTACACGTCACAATTTGTGAGATATTTTAGTAAAATTTGGTGCTTGGCCCAGAGACAAACTTTATTAAAAATGGCCTTTCTTTCTTCAAAAATAATTGTTATAAGGAAAAAAAGTACAATTTTTATTTGTTTTAACGTAAAAAACATGAATATCGAATTTGATACGAATCGATCAATTTTTACGAGCACTTCCTCTATAATGCCTTCCTTGAAAGGTCTTTATACAAAGAAAAGCTTCAATTTTGAATATATTTTAGCGAAAATTGGCGCTGCTTTGCAAATAAGTCCATTTTTTTAATGTTTCAATTTTTTTCGTTTGTGATTTCAATCGCATTAAGCCATGTGAGGCGGGATATTTAAAATTCAGCTCCGACTAGTTATAAAGTTCTTATTTACTTTTATTATTCTACTTAATTCACAATAAATTTTGAAATCCACTGTCTTGTCGAAGTTTCTGCACGTTTAATTAATTAAATTACATATTTTAAATGAAAATTGCGGTGCAAACATATTTTCGTAAACAGATGATGCTTATTAAAAATTGGATTTGATCGTATGGGGCTTGTACGGTGTTACATTGAAAAATCGCTAAACATTTGCAATACTTGTCATTTTTTGTAAAACGAAAATTAGAGTACTTCAGATTTTAAATATACCAAATAGATTTAGCAAAGTTGACCACAGTTAAGGCAATTTTTGGAAGCTGCTTCAATTTTTTAAACATTTGCAGTTTATAGCAAATGGAAAATCGGTATCGTTATCGAGCGATTATAATTTTACACAATTTATTGTTTAAATATCTGCTGCACTTGCCGTCTAAATGAAAACCAAACTTAATAACTTACAACTGTAACGAACATTTAAATGTTTATTATTATTTTTATTAAAAATATTAAAAAATTATCGAGAATGTCAGAGAGCAGATAAGCGAAAACAAAATTGTCACAAATAATGCTTAAATATGAAAATATGTTAATTATTCTGATAAAAAATAAATCTAAAAAGAAAGATAAACAAGAGTGCTAAACAAAATCGATTGAAGTATTCAATTCAGTGGCCTGTCCGCACTTTACCTTTTACAGCGTTGTACTACTTTGCATAATGATAATTAAAATTACTCAAAATTATAAAAAAAGATTTGAATGATACGAAAACTACATTGTAAGGAAATGATCTCAACAAATTTAATCACATGGTTCCAACTTTTATTATGCCAAAATATTTCATTGTACAAATTTCCGTCAAAAAATTTCCGGTATTAAAAATTTTTGCTATAAAACAACTTTCAGATGAAGCAAGTGATCCATATGCAGCCATTTTCAAACTGATATCTCCTTGATCCAAATGCAAATCTACTTTTTAAATTTTATCAGAATATCTCAAAACTTATTAGAATGCAAGTTCTTTTTAAGAATTCATGCACAGGCTCTGGATATTCAGATAAAAAATCAAAGTAGCATAAATCGATTTTAAGATGATTGTTATAATAAAACGTAAGTTTGAACCAAATATTTCTATGTGCTATATTTATGGTCTATAACGTGAAATGCCGCAGCATGTTTTTCGCACGTACAATAGAGACAAATATCCACACAAATTATAAAAGCAATAAACATTTTTGTTACCTAATTGAACATATGTTTCATGATTTACATGATGCTTGTCTTTCTTTTGATTGATATTGTTGACATTTATTGCATAAATGTGGCACGTAAATGCATGTCAAACTTATTTAAAATGAAAAAATTATAATAAAATTTATAATAAAAAGCAAAACCAATGAATATATAACATAAATTCTTTCAATTATGCTAAAAAAAATAATTGAAATAAAAATAGTTGGCTGCGGTCAAACCCGAGTCAACTACTTAATCCGCATTTGCCTTTTTTCATTTTTTTCTTTTTTTTTAGTTAATATACTTTAATAATTAAAAAAAGATAAAAGGAAGTCGAATAAGTGAGTGACATTAATATTCGAAACATTTAACTAGTTCAAATACACAGAAGAAGACTTTTGCAAAATGAAATTTATTTATGTACATTTGCAGAAAAATGTGATTTAGCCATTCAAAATATTATCTGAATTCCGCCTCGAATAAACTTATTATACCCTGAAGTTACAACCAATAGAAATGCGATTGTCGAAAGGCTACACCGTTCGATTGGAATCATTGAAGTGCAGCAACCTGTCCGGAGAAGCATGGGCTCAACTGAATCTGGCTCATGTGAAGATCATTGAAAGCATCCATGTTTGGGGTGCACACACGAGTTCAAGCGTTCGGAGCAAACATTTCACTTGTTACCGCGGTATCATGAGTGTTAATAATGCCCATAGCGCGGGTGATACTCGTTCATATATATATATATATATATATATATATATATATATATACTTGCCGTGCACTTCCCCAATAAAATGGGCGGCTGGTCAGGCTCGTTGAGCTAAGCAAAGAAAACCTGAGGGTTTTGAGTAGGCGGTGAATCTGATTACCAAAGATTAAGCTTCGCATTTAAGATGCAATATGGACTTTAAATCGGAAGCTAAGGTGACGGTACCATGTTCGAATAACTACCAACCCCTAACTTGGTGCACCATAAAATTCAACTAACAAGGCAAGTGTACTTGTAAAACACTAACTGTATGTATTGGAATCATTGAAGTCAATCGAGCCATGTACGTAAAGAAATAATTGGATACGAATAGACTTATAAGATCCAAATTTCTTAACTTTAGTGTCGCCGAAATCATAAGTAAAGAGAAAAATTCGTTTCATAAAGAAAACAACAGTTTTTACCAAAAATTTAATTTCTAATGATTCGATTATGACTTTTAAAATAGTAGGAACGATAAAGTTTCAATAAAATATATTTCAGGAATGCTAAATACATGTGACCTAACACAAATGCGCAAATAGACAATACAGTGGAAACTTGGAAATTTGTGAATCATTGGATAAAATAAGTTTAAAGTATTTTCTGAGGTTTAAAAAGGTCTAGAGCATTTTGTTTATTAGAAAGTAAACTTTTGCAAGCTTGATGAGTTATTTACATCTCGAAACATGCATTAAAGTTCGAGATTTCTTTCAGTTTTTTACGTGATCTAAAAATCGTCGCATCTATCAAAAACAGACTTGTTGATATATTTTTTCCATTTTTTATGTTAAGATCGATTAGCGTACTTGAATACAATGATTTTTTCTAGGTGTCAATTAAAATAAATTAAAACTTTTTTATTTTATGAATTCCTCTTGTCAAGTTTGCAATAATGAATTGTTTGCCAAGCGAGAAAAATTTTTAAATCATTAAAAATTGCCATTTTTATTTCTATTGTGGTTAAAGTTACATTTACAAAAGTTACAAAAGTTACACATTAAGTGAATGATTTTGATGAAATGTAAAGCTAAAGCTACTAATAAATTATGAAAACTTTAAGTAATAAAACGTGTGTTCTTCACTTCTCATAATTAGCCAGACAGACATTAATTCAATTTTCATGTAAAATTCATTTAAAAATTTTTTACATTTTTTTATACTTCGTAGTTTGGTGTTTCACCAAGTTTGGAAGTAAAATAAGATTTTTTTAAATTTTTTGGTTATGATTCCAATTGATGAAGCGATGTGCCATTATAAATCATTATACACTTATTAATTTATGGGCGTGGCATGGACGATTATACTGAGAATGTATTATTGATTAAGTACAATTTTTAGAAGATAATCTAATACTATTTAAGTGATGGCATGATTTGTACGTCTTACCGTTTCTTGATTTATAAACGTGCATTTCAATCGATTTATTCAGAACTCTTGTTTATGAAAGTATCAAATGATTTGGTATTCTTCTACTAATTTTAATAAACAACGTGACTTATAAAATTATAATTAAAAATATTTGATGTCCACGTGGAATATATATGCTTAATAATGTCCTTAAGGCAATGGCTTCTGGAATTTATAAAAACTTGAACTAGAGTTCTTTTTCTCAATAAAATGTGCCATAAAATAAGTCAAATTTCTCAAATTATATTAAAAGTGAAAATTTCGTCGTAGCTTCTTTTTACATTTCACAAGAGGCGCTTAACTGTCAGAATTAAACTTCACAGTTTAGAAAAGGAGCCTTTAAAGCAGGATTCTGTTTCTTACTCATCTTTTAATGTAATGCATAAAAATGTCAAAAATATTTCCTTTTGGCATAATGAAATTTCATTTTTGTGGCTTTAGACTTAAGCTCTATAAAATATTCCCATAATTGTCACGGCCATAATATTGTAATTATTCCTCTCATTTTTAAAAGAATAATCAAATGAATTTTTGGCGCATCTTTTTTTTGAATCTTAAACACACTAAAACATCCAAGTGTTTACTATGAAATCAATACATTCATCGATGAATTGTAAAGAATAAATTTTTTGTAAAATAAAGAATAAATTTCATAAAACATTTAATTTTATTTTATAAAGAAGTATTCCAATAATATGAAAAAGTTTATTTTTATAGAAAAAAACAGGCTTATGGATTCGTTGTAACATCACAAATTTCTTAATAATTTTATTGTTAGCGTCAGTGTTGTTATTGCTGTTCTTCTTATTGCTGTTTTGTTACTTGCTTTTTTTTTATATTTTAATTTGACTTTTTGTTTATGCGTTTGTTTTAATTTCAATTTTATAAATAATAGCAACTTTGTGACGTTATTATTGTCGGGTGGCGTTGTCATGGTAAGCGAAACACAACAATAAAAAACACAACAACAAAAAAAACCAATTATATATATGAAGATGAAATTACACGGAAAGTTATTTGTCTGTAGTTGCATGTATAATCATCTGCATGTGTGACATATGTTTGACTTTTAGCCATCTCTATTTATTAGTGCGTAGAATTGCACGTGTATAAATTTTGTATACCCTACGTCACTTGTGGTATATATTGGTATGCAATTGCGCAGATGTTTGTAATACCCAAAATTCGTTCTCATCTTTTCATGAATTCAGAATCACACCGTTATTCGATTTAAGCATGTCTGTCCGCCTAGTACAAACTGCAGGTCTCAATATTAAAGACATTTTAAAAAAATTTGGTAACTTGTGTTTTGGCTCGAAGACAAACCCTATTAAAAATGCTTAAAACCGACCAAGTTCCATATAACGCTTTTTTTTTTAAAAAAAGGTCATTATAAAAAAATGGAATTTTTAATATATTTTACTGTAAATTGGCACTGAATTGTATTGTAACATTAAAAACAGGCTTATAAAATTTGCTCCATTTTTTGAGCAACTTCCATATAAGGCCTTTTGTAAAAAAAGTTACTTATAAAAGTTATACCTTTGAGTATATTTTGCTGAAAACTAGCTTAGCCTTTTTTTAGACATTAAAAAAAAATTTGTACTAAATTTGATTCAATTTAGTCCATTTTTATCTTCCTTTTTTGAAAAACATCATTATATGGGCAAAAGGTTCACTTTTGAATATATTTCCGCCGTTTATTGTCATATAACGAAAATGTGTACCAAATTTGATCTAGATAGGTCTAATTTTTGAACTCTCTCTCACATAACGAACGCTCTACATAATCGAGAAATTGCAATTTCTCTAAATCATTGGCTTATAATTCTATTAATTGACTTTAATCACATAAAACCAAATGGCTTAGGATATTTAAGAATAAGCCACGATCGATTGGAAAGTTCTCACTTCTTTTTTTATGTAATGGATTCCTAAGAGATTGTCTTGTTTTAATGGGTGTATAAAAGTTTGATGGCATAGAACGGAAAAGATGGCAGAGAGGGCAATCGGTAGAAAGACCTGGGCAGAGAGAGATAGAGTGAGTGAATGGCAGAGAGATGGAGGGAAACAGGATTATTGTATACGTGCATCTTTTTAAACGACTACACTACTTATGGGAAAGTATTTGCATTTGTCAAAAGGACTTGAAATGGACTAACATTTTTCTAAAACAGTTTGGATTATGGATTGAAGAAAAGCTTTAGGCCAGAATATTTGAAATTGTTTAACACAAATGTTTCCATAGACATTGCTTGGCCGAACGACGAGCTCTATTGAAGATGGTTGAGCTCAGACCATTTATGCGAAGGCCATAAAATGCCTTATTCTAAAAAAAGGTGTTATGCATTGCAATAGTTTTATGGTGCACTAAAGAAATGTATTAAATTTGGTTTAGATTGGTCTATTTTTTCCACACCTTCAAATTATTTAAGGATCACAGTGCAGTTAGTGTTTTACATGCATACCTGCCTGGAAGGCTCAAATGCATGGTATAAACATACTTATGATCGCTAGCGTTGTTAGACACGTCACAAAGTGCATGCCACCGTCCCGACTAGCTTCCAATTTAAAACCACTATTGCACCTCATCTAGTTAGCTTAATCCTTGGTGTAAGGATTCGGGGCCTTCTTAAAACCCCTTGGCTTAGATTAAATTAGGCCGATAAGCCTACCCAGCTAGCCATTTTATTCGGGAAATGGCACCCTGCTCGACAAAACTATAATAGTGATATAAACATAATAGGTCGAGCTACGTCCGCGACATGGACACCACAGCCTCCACGTAGCCAACTCCAACATCACCACATGGGCAAATATGAATTTGGTGATCCCGTGGTACCAAACTAAATCTTTGGATCTGATCTCGTGAAACTCATGATGCCCCCTGATGGATATGGATCAGAAACCATCTCATGAGCCACTCCCAATTGAGCAGGTGCTTCTCGGGATTAGTCGCCCCCATTTAAGGATCACAGTTTGGTAATATCCTGATTTGTAAGTTATTTTCTTGACATTTTGTCAAGTTTAAGTAAAGGGATGCAGTAGATTTATATACCGGCGCTGATCGACTAAAATGTTCTTTCTTGTTTGTTGTACGTTTTTGTATCAATCAGTTATTATTATTATTATCGTTATGTTATGTACAGCTAGTGTTGCTGCCATTGTTGTTGTTGCTTTTCTTGGTATTATGTTACGCAACTGTTGTGTTGGATTTAAATTAACATTAAATACGTTTCATTTAATTATGTATCCCCATATTGAGTTGATTCTTCCCACTCCCAGACAAAATGGAAAAAATAGGCAAACAAGAAAAGAAAATTTACAATTGGTCATTAAACGCCCTACTTCACCACGTTAATTTGCATGATATATCAAGAAAATGAGTATAAAAATGAAGAAACGGAAAAAGACGAAATGATTCTTTAAATTGAAAAATTTTTATGTTCTGGAAGAAGGTTCATACGGCAAAATATTACTTCGTTTTCATATTTCACTGAAAATTCATCAGACTTTTAATCACCTTGTAATTTTCAGTTCTTTTTTAAAATAAAGAGTTTGGGATGTTGAAAATATAAACTCGGTCCAAATGGGTCCATTTTTAATAATGTACGTTCTTGAGTCAGTATACCACATCAAATAAAAAACTCAATAAAAATGTGCCATCTAAAAACGGTAAAGTTGAAAAATTTTGCTTTTGAAAATTTATTTTACAAAAGATGTATCTAGAAGTATGGTTATTTGAAGTAAATCAAATAATAGCTCTTAGCAAATTTTTGTAAAAAATTATCCAAATTTGATAAGTTCTTTCATATATCAATATTTCTCTTTTGGGTAAAGCGCCATATGAAAAATATTCATGCGTATGACCAAAACTCAATCATTTTCTATAGGAGTCGCAAGAGCACAACGAAAAATTCGACCTGTAACTAAATATAAAACATGGATAAATGGGCACACTTTACTACAATAAGGATAAAATTATTAAATAATGGATATAATGAACGTTGGTTTTGTCTCAAGTCCTTCTAATAACTTAGATAAAATCTCCACGTTATGTGGCTTATAAAAATCGCAGTTTCGAATTTGTACACAAATATTCACTAGCAAATTTCTAATAGAAAAAAAAAGATTGAAATGGACTCGGAAAATAAATCTAAAGGTATAATAAAATAGTGATCTAATTTAAAGACTTTTATCCACAATTCTCTATTATACCATGCACCATAATTGATGAAGCAGAAGAAAGATCAGAAAACTATGAAAATTGTACATGAAACAGGTAAAATGAAAAATGAAAATAATATGAATAAAATTGCAGAAAACGAGAAATGAGAATTATGTGAAATGCAAATGCGAATATATCAGCAATGGATAATCCAATATTTATAGTATGCCATGCAATGCGAAGCAAATGCCTTGTAACACATAAAGTCCATATTATTTGCCAAGAATATCCAATGTAAATTTACATTTTTGTGTAAATAAAAATTAAGGTAGAAATGTCTGTTATTGTTATTATATTTGGACAAATCAACGTGCAATAATCTCTCTTATATTTTTCGTATATAAATTTAATTTTTACATTATACTTTCATGTACCACTCATTAATCTTTGATTAATAGGATTTTTGTTGTTGTGTAATATTTGTAAGAAAATATGAAAAATTATGATATGATATTTATGATATGATATGAAATTTTATTTTTAAAAATGAATTGCCAAAGTTATCATAATATTTTATTTTTTCTTTTCACATCTCGTGCACGAGATCAACAAAGTAATTATAATCACGTACGTTATGGCATACTTCAAGTGCTTAAAATAATAATAATAATAATAATTTACATGTATTTACAAAAAGAAGACTCGGATATACTCAGAAGAATTATCCATTAATTTAAAAAAAAATATGTGAGTCAAACTACAAGGTTCGGTTGATAAGGCCGTTAAAAAGAAATTGTAACATAATTTCACATTTCACATTTTTCTACTTCTTTAATAGCAATACAAAAGTTTTAACCGCATTAAATTACATTTAGCTTTAAAGTTCCCAAAATACGCCTCTGCTTTAGTGATGACTTATTTATTTTAACTCAAATATCTTTTCTCGATCTGAGGAATAAGTAGTAATTGCTTTAGATTCTGTGATTTTTCTGTGAAATTTACGGTTTTTGGTGCTTTCAATGCCTGACTAGCAAATTAACAATTTAAAAATTGGCTTTACAAAAATTTGATATAGCGATGTTACATTCGATATTAATATGCAGACTTAATTAACAGCTCAAGGGAATTAACTGCTACCAACAAATATCAGATGTTTGCGTTTTATTTTTGAAAGCCAAAGGTTTCGATTAATCATTCCAAAACACATGCAATTTTTAGTTATTCTACGTTTTCAACACTACATCATTTGGGGTGAAGGGTATTATAAAATTATACAGATGTTTGTCACACCCAGAAGGACTTTAGATAGACCCATCTTTTGTAGTGTCAACCGACAAAGAATTACTTTTTAATTCGATTTCAGTCTGTCTGTCTGCCATGTAAATTTGTTATCAAGGTACCGGTCGCAATTTTTAAAACATTTAAATGAAATTCGGTACGTAAGCTGGTTTTGGTTCAGAAATGGACTCTATTGAGAATGCTTTTAATTAGCCATACATAACGTCGTTCTCAAAAAAAGTCGTTTTGTGGAAATAAATTACAATTCTGCGTTTATTTAAATAAAAATTAGCAGTGCTTTATATCTTGACATAAATGTTTGGAGTAAATTTGGTCTAGATCGATCGCCTTTTTGAATCCTCTCCTATATATATAACAAACCTTTCACGTAGTTGATTTAGAAAATTTGAGAGTCGGCCCTGACTATAAGGTTTTTTGCCTTGTTTAAACTTTACGTAGCTTAACTCAATTAGCGATTGGTTCGCTTTTAATTAATCGATAAATAGTGCACCACTATTTCATTAAAACGAAACATATGTTTCTAATTCCTTACCTTGCTTACCTTACTGTAGTTACAACACTCTCGGATTCCCTTCACATTACAAGTACACTAAGCGAACCCTTCAATGTTAATACAGTTTTTTACTTGAGTATCGTTGTAAATACTTTTCGTAATTCTACGCTAAGTATTTCTCATATTTTACATTGACTTACACGTATTCCCGTAAAGCTCACATGTCAAATGATAAATAAATCCGATATACAGAATTTTTTCAAAATGTATTTCACAATGTATTAGACAAAATTATCTGCAACATTTTAGTTTATTCTTTCAAAATAATATCCATTTATCATTTGTTATTGATCTCTCATTTTTTATTTTCATTCAATTAATAATTTTCTACAGTTATGAACTACAAAATGTCAGCAATTTTTTTCCCAATTTAATCATATTTTTCTAATGTCTACGCATCTTTAATTTTCTGTTATGTTGGAACTTTTTACTTCACACAATGTCAAATTTGGCACATACATTGTGATATAAAAGTAGATAACTATATGAAAGCGCATATGAAAAATGTTGTCTAAAATTGTCTTACGTTGTCACATGATTTGTGACATCAAATAATCATGCACTGTTTGCATGAAAGGAGATGATTTTTCACTCAAAATGAAAACAGGGCGAAAAAAAGTTGTACAACTATAAAAATTATATTTGGCTGTGATCAAACTTTAAGTTTTTCCTCTGCACTTTACATGATGAATGCTGTCCTTTTTAGCTAGGGGCAACCAGTCCCGAGAAGCATCTGCTCAACTGGGAATGGCTCATGAGATAGTTCTTGATCCATGGCCATCAGGGGGCATCATGAGTTTCACGAGATCCAATCCAAAGATTTAATTTGGTACCACGGGATCACCAGTTTCATATTTGAAGTGGTGATGTTGAGGTTGGCTTCGTGAGGGCTCTGGTGCCCATGTCGCGGGCGTAGCTCGACCTAATCATGTTATTATTTCCTATATTTTGTGACAGGTGCATTCGAATAAGCTAGCTGGGTAAGCTAATCTAAGCTGAGGAGTAATAAAAAGGCTCCGAATCCTTACACCAAGGATTAAGCCATGTAGATAAGGTGCAATACTGGCTTTAAATTGGAAGCTAGTCGTGATGGTAGCATGCACGTGATGTGTCGTGTCTACCAACGCTAGCGACCATTAAGTATATTTATACCATGCATTTGAGCCTTTCCCGGCAGGTATGCATGTAAAACACTATTTGTATGTCCTTTTTAGCTGACAAGGCTAGCACTTTTATTCTAAATAAATCGTTATACATTCTCTTAAGTCTTGTATATAGGGCAACTCACGAGTTATTTGTAAGAAACTCGTACAAGGTAGAAGTTTTATATTTCATACGTGAGGAATATTTTTATTACGGAAAAGCCAAATTTTGTGAAATCATACTTAAAATCAGTGGACTTACTATTATCTCGAAATAATGCCTCCAAAATATAACGAATGTTTTTTGGAGGAAAATAGAAATGTTCTAAGTGTGGACTGAATTATTGACACATAATTAGCCTACATGACTTAGTCCAATTTCAGTATTAATTTGTTTACCGAAACTTCTAAAGTATTTGTCAAATTTTCGAATCACTTTTGATATTATAGAGAGCAGATATTTAAAAGGATATTTATTTCAAAAATTATTAAAAACTTATTACAGATCAAGAATATCCGTAATTTAGTGAAGAGCCTAATATTGCAATCATTTTGATAATATAAATATACCTTCAATTTTTGGCATACTGAAAGCTTCAATGGTAAAAGGAAACCTGATTGAAAATTTACACTTGAATAAATTATGGTAGAGTTTCTTCCTCATTCACATCAATTCAATTTGTAACGTGAGCGCGACCACTTGAGATATTTTTATAACATAAATTGTTACCTTCACAAATCCATCCATTGCATTGATTTGATAATATATTCTAACTACTTCATGCACATTATACACATGTAAAAGTACATGTACCATGTAATGTATGTTTGTATATGTAGTACATGTATGCACCACCAAATTTGATTGCTTGGCGTGATATGAACATATTGCCCAACCGATGTTATTTTTTTGAAAAGAAAATGAACGCACTTTTTTGCAGCTTCTTTTGTTCTGCCTTTATCCGCTGCTCTCTTTAGCCACAATTCAAGCGGTTTGGTTCATTTCGTCATCATGTTTGTAATGCTCCGAAGCCAGCTTCAGTGACACTGCAAAGTTCATGCATTCTTGAACAGCATCAAATTCTGAATTGATTTTAAAAAGTTTGATTCTCCGACCATGTGTCCGCCTGTCCCTTTTCACCCATGGGGCAGATGGACAGCGGATTTGTGAAGGTAACAATTTATGTTATAAAAATATCTCAAGTGAACGCGCTCACGTTACAAATTGAATTGAGGTGAATGAGGAAGGAGTGTTGTTATCACTCTACCGTTCGCAATAAAGAGATATATCAAGTTCAAATTCGGTGGAAACATTGGAAGTTCTTGCAGGCAAGTTGGTGTTGGAAATAAGCAAAATCGGTCAGTTTTTTTGGGTAAACTGCGTAAGTTGAAATTTTGCATAAGTATAAAAACTGTATGGCCAAAAGTCTGTCCAAAGCTGGCCTATGCGAAATTCTGCAATACGAATTTTTCTCATTTTTTTTTTTGTTTACGTTTTCTATTTATTGCTCGAAAAAACTGAAACGGATTTTGAATATTAATATTTTGGCAAATGGTTGATAGATACTCATTTGCTTTTTTTATATTTTTTTCTTTTTACATGCAATTTTACGGTATTTCAACACGTTATGCTATGCTATGCTATGCTATCCTATGCTATGCCATGCTATATTATGTTATGTAAACGTGACAGGTATGAGATGGCATCATGTGGTATCAATGCTAATTGCTATTTAGCAAGATTAAATTAATTTGATTTGTCGTACAACGTGCAAAATTCTCTTCTGTTTTTTTTTTAATTATATTTTAAATCGAATTCTCATACGTATAAGCAAAAAAAATTTTGATACTACCAAAAAAAAAACCAAACGAAAATTTAATACAAGCATAAATAATAATTTCAATAATTGAAATAAATGAAATTCATTCATTTGTTTTGATGAATGACTTGAATTTATTCGAAATTTTTCTTATTTTATACTAATTCTTACATTTGGTTTAAAATTTTATTATAAAATTGGATAGATTAACCTAAATTATTGTATTTGATGTATGAGGTTAGTAACTAAGTTCTCGCTATTTAGTATTTTTCAAATATTAACATGTTTTAGGAGAGTTTGGCATCACATTTTAAGATAACATTTCATTTTACCGGATTTTATAAGTTTTCTGCTGCCTTAATTTACATAAATTTTCCGATTATTAAAATCAAGTGTTAAGTTAAGAAGGATGAATATCCATCCATTTCTTATCAAAATCTTAAAGTTACTTGTTAATAAAAGGTTCAACATTAAATAGCAAAATTTTTGTATAAGCTTCGAATTTGTCTTGCTTCGGGTTCCATATTCTCAGAACTAAAGTTAATACGCTTGACTGACTGACACTTGACATTTATGCATTTTCTATTTCTTACAGTCTCATTTAAGTTTTGTGTGCTTGATTTAAATTAGAAGATTTCCAATTAAGAAGATTTGAAAAGCGTTTTGAAATATTGTAAAAAAATTTAAGCCACAAAATAATGGGACAATAATTCATTGACTAATTCATGATAATTTATTAGAAAATAATAAGGTCAACTTAATTGACTTGCTATAAGTATGGTAGATTACTAGGAAATAATATTTTGCACTAGATGATGAGACAATGACTTTTTTATTTTGTTCCGTTAAGGCAACATCATACCATCATAATCTAAAGGCCAAAGCCAGCGCGAATATTTTTAGGTACATACAAAAATGTAGAAAGTTTTTATACATTTAAAATTTGTACAACATTTTACTGTTAAATTTAATAAATGACAAGTAAATATTTGGCTGGGGCCAATTCTTAGATACCCACCACCAATAAATCATGATATTGCGACGTTTCAGTTTTTCATTAGTGGGCAGAAAACGTGAACATAAAAAAAAGGAAATTTAGCATTGTATAATTTTAGGTAGGCGAAATTTGGACAGATTCTTGGGCACACATTGTAAAGCAATAGCCTCCCTATCTGTACAAAATTTCAGCTTTCTATTTTTCTCAGTTTGTGAATAATGAGCAAAAAACCACAAAAATTTGCTTTAACAAAACGGAAATGTCAGTTTACTTTACATTTTGGGCGTGCCGTTCGACCGATTTTGCTCATTTTCAATACCAACTTGCGCGCAAGAATTTCTGATGTTCTTACGAAAATTTGGGCTTGGTATTTCTCTTTTGTGAACATAAGAATGTAATAACACAAGGACAAATGAACAGACGGACATATGGACAGAGAAACAGAGGTGTTCACAAAGTAGATCGATCTTGCCAAAACATCTAGATTTTTTTGCTTTCAAATACTAATAAGCATAAATTTATTATTAAAATGACAAACTTGTAGACTTTTTCCATAAAAATTTTTTTTTTATTTTACAGTGGTCTGGTCCGCGTTTATATACGGTATCATTCATAAAGTGATGGGCCATAAGTTGCTTATTTTTAAAAGCTCATCAAATTTGCTTAAAAGTTTCTATTTAAAAACTTTGAAAATGCGCTAGAAGATAGACGTCGACGAATGAGATGTAAAGGACAGACGCTTGTACTAAGAAAAACAGTTTTAAATGAAAATGTCTTCTTAATTATACAAATTTCCCGTATCAACTTGTTGTAGAATTAATAGAAGTTTATCACTCGAATTAAATATTTTTAATGAAATAAAAGTTTAAAATTTTGTAAATATATGACACGTGAAATATCTTCTCAACTTTTAGTGATACCATAAGCAATAAAACAAATTCCCATTCAACAAAATTATAAGCATAAATTTGATATCATTTACAAATATTTTTGCTGAAGTAAAACGCCCCAAAACGAAAATAAAACTTAATTGTATTTTTACTCTTTTATTTGTATTTGCTCTTTTTCATGATTTTTATTAATATTTACTTTAAAACGTATTCTTACTTAGCCATATCCAATTTCTATATGTAATATGATAGAGTGAGAAGTAATTGTGAAAGAAAGAGAAGAGGAAATAGTTAGAAACTTGAGACTAACTAAATTTCAAATAGAAGAAATGAAAATGTTTCTTTCATGTTTTTTTTTTTATGCATGAATTGTGTCTATATATACATTTTATGTTGTACATTATTTATATACAATCATTTATCGCATATGGCATTTACATATGTAAATGCCATGTGCGAATGATAAAAAAAGTAAAACAAAATTTTTTTATGGGATATTTTTGCAAATTTGCCAAAAGTACAGAAATCACTCATACGCACCGTATGCCGCTGTTCAACTAACGATTGCTGTTGTTTCTCTTGTTCTTCTTGTTCACTGTATTTTTTCATTTTTATATTGTTCATGAATATTTAAACGTTTATGTAAGTGCATATAAATATGTATGGAATCATTATCATTTATGTAAAAAGAATGAGAGTAAATAGAAAACAACGAGAACGAGGCTAAAAATGAACAAAAATGTTGAGCTTTTCTCTCTAAACAAACCATAAACGCCATAACTTTATAGTAACATGCAAAATATTTATTATTAATATTTTTGTTATTATTATTGCTGTTACCAATTGTTATTCTTGTTACTTTTTTTTCATTTTTCTTTTATGTAATTCCCAACATTTTGCCCATTTTGCTTTGTTTAATTTGGTAGGTTGTTGTTGTTTTTTTCTGTTTTTTTTATGTCCATACAATAACAGAAATAAATTAAAATATTTTATTAGGTCGAGTTTTGACGAATTTTTTACAATTGTGTAAATTGTGCTTTAAAAGGTAGAAAATTCCGAGAAATTTTTCTCTTAAAAGAAGTCTAAAAAGGTTTGGTTTAAACTTTTTTTTTTTACCTCAGAATATTCTTCATTCGCAAATAACGTACCGTTCTTCAAGTCCTTCGATCTAACATTCTAACTTGTAATTAGATAAAAATTTTATTTGTTCTAAAGTTGTCTTCATTAAACAAAACGATTCTCTAAATTTTCTAATATAAATTATTTTTAAAGAAATATATAAAAATCGATGTGAGAAATATGTCTTACAAAGGCAAAGTAAAGAATTATCCAAAAAAAAATACTCAAAAACTAAGTTTTTCAATGCACTTTCCATAGATATCGCAGGGTGATGTGGGAATATTTGCTCTGCTCGAAAATTGTCACGAAAATAAAATTTCGGTATCAGTACTCAAAATGTTCAAGATGCCCAAATTAAAAAAAGGAAGTAAGAATATGTAGAAAAAGTAGAAAGACAAAATTGAACATAAAATTTTTTTTTGATCATAATTTTCTATATAAAAAAAAATAAATTTTGTCAATTAAGTAGTTTAAAAAATTGTAAGAAGCGGACTGAAGGAGAGAAAAATAGGCGGATCCAGTATTTATTTTAAGAGCCAATAAGTTTTACTATGCAAAATTACCGAACAATTTCTAAGGCAATCCAAAATTGGACGAAATTTTTGTAATAAATAATCAAAAAATTATACTCAAATTGTGTGGCGTAAAATATGGGAATGCAATGTAATATCTAGAGAAGTTTACGCTAGATCGTTCTATATTTTCAATATATTGATTAACTTAGATGAACAAAAGCTGTAGGCCCATTTAAATATCAAATCACGAAATGTTGTACTTAGATTAAGTTTTCTTGTTTGGATTCAAACAGACCACTTTCTTTGCCAGCAGGGGAAGTTTTATAGACAACTATAACGTTTAAACTAAATAATCAATTAGGCACTAATTTTGATCAATATTATTAATATAACGGGACTTAGATACCATGTTACGTTGCTTAAAAAGCTACTTAAAGCTTTCCAAAAAAAGAGAATGTAAATCCATTCACAACAAACTTCGTTGTAACCAAAGGACAGTGACAGATTAAGCCAGAGAGACTTGGAACTCATAGTTCAGAGATGCATAGAATGTCAATTCGAAATTATTTTAGAAAATCTCGTTTTTATTGTTGTTGTAAAAACAAAAGCATTAAATAACTTTCAATCTGTCCCTTTCTCTCTCTTTACGTCTCCCTATTTTTTTATTGTTTTATAATTTTACTAAGCCAATTGATAAAACTTACTAACTTTAAAGAGTACACTTAATAAAAAGCTAAGTGGTCATAAAGTAAGTTAAAGAAAACACAATTGGGAAAAATTTACAATTCATATAAATCATTTTTTTTTTATATCAATCAGTACATGAAACACTGAAAGGGGAAGTGACGGAGACAGATTAAAAGAGAAAAATTTTAATAGCAATTTAAGGGCAAGAAAAATAGTTATGGTCGATCATTGCCTAGCCCACATGAGATCGTTTAAAGTATTTAAAAATAGTTAAAAGCATTTTGATTTTCTAGGTATATAAAAATTTTACTAAAGAGTCCAAAGTGGAGCCATGTTATCCAAACTTTTATATGTTTCCTCTCCAGCAAATTTAAATTCAAACCTTTAATTTAAGTGTTAAAAAACAGGGAAAAAAATTTAAAAAGAGAAAACCAATTCTCAGAAATTTTTTCTTACCGAAAATTTTATTTATTCATAAGAATATTCTTAAGGAAAGTTTCTTTAAAAATTTAATATGTCATAATCTAATAAATCGCTAAATGAGAAATTATCGTAAGTGAACTAATTTCTCCCTAAATCAAAATTTCTTTAAAGATTGTGACTTGTAATTCAAACAACTATTTAGGGTCACAACCTTCAATATAGATTAGCTATTTCAAAGTCCATGTGTCCCTGCCAACTTATTGGACCCTATACAATAAATTGTAGTGGATTATAAAAAAATTATATTACGTTTTAAAAATTTATTAAAAACAGCAAATTTCTATTGAAATAAATGAAAAACGAAAACCAGTTGTAGTATAATTTTTACAAAAATTTTGTTTTGTAAAATCCAACAAAATATTCTTAAGTAATTGTAAGTAAATAAAAGTGAAGAAAAAATATACATTTTATTTTTTCCAGAATTTATTCACAGTTCGGTGCGTTATATTGAAATGTCCAACACACATTTACAAAGTGTGGACGATGAAACATTTCAGGGGTTACGTTTAAAAACATTAAAATTAATTGATAATGAACTACAAGATATCGCCGAGAGAAGTTTTAGGTAAGTACATGAACATTATGATGCCATTTCATGATTAATAATTTCAAATAATTTAAGTTTAAGTTTTATAAAGAAAGAAAGATAAAAATAAATGAAATAGACTCCTTAAGGAAAATTCGTATAAAACTGTTTTTATTTGCAAGAATTTTTTTTTCAAGTAAAATAATAAAAGTGTTTAATTAATTAACATTTTTTATTTAATCTATAAAATTTGTGATATTTCAAAATAATAAATATTTTAAAACTATTATAAATTAAGCAATTGCGCCACATTTATAATGTGGCTAATATCCCGTGTAAATTTCCCGCCCAGTAACTTCGAATTCAATCTGTCACTAAACTGCTATGAAATCTTAAGCAAGTTGTACCTTTTACTTTTTAGTCGTGTTTGAAGGAAGCTTTCTGAAAGCTAATAACTTTCATAAATCCTACAAAAGGAGTCGTCACTTTCCTCACAATTTTCCATAATCCTTAAAGTAATATTCGACGATGACAAATAAAGGTCATTACCATCTCAATTAAAATTTACTTAAAAGTTTTAACTTGGAAAATGAGTTTGCACCCTAAATGCCGCGGCTGCTCACACTCGGCTGGAGGCCCTAAGATGTAACCATTTCAAAGGAATTTTTACGACATACAACCTCAATCCCCTTGAAGTTATACTCAATTGCATTACTGTTACTATAATTCGAATACGTCAAAATAAAGCAGAGGTCGAAGAATCCTCAAGGTACTAAATTTTTTCGTATGCTGAGGCCCTAGAGAAAACGATGACGTGTATGTTCACGTCACTTGTTATATCTCAACTGGAAAAGGAGGAAATTACGCAAGCCGTAAGGATATGTTCAATACAATGAACGTTTAGTTCATTGTCTGCCATTCATTGGAAACTTTTTCTAAATAAAATGAAATCATTTACATAAAAAATGTTTTTGTCAATTTATTAACATTTTTGCTTTTGCTTTTTCCTTTATATTACGTCCTGTCAAACTTGCATTTACCAAGACAGTTTTATAAATTTTTACATTTGATAGTATTATTCTAAAGGGTCTATTATTAATTAACCACCATCATTTGGTTTGGTGTGATCAGAAAGTCAAGCAACTAAAAAATATTTATTGATTTAAAAATGTTTGTTATATGAAAAATGGTCCAATAAATTTGAAGATTTTGAACTCAATTAGCACTACAATAGGGCGTTGTTTGAGATTTGTCTGCAAACTTATTCATATTCAATTTTCCTGTTCTGTCTTAAATTGTAGCTTGTATTTTGATAGTAGAAACGAGCTACAGATATTTCTCAAATAGCCAGACGGAAAATGTTACAGAAAGTGATTCTTATTAAAAAAAGCAATGTACCTAAAGGCCTGCCCTTAAATGTTTTAAGTATTAAAATACCCAGAGCCTTCTCTCATAATTAGTTTAAGGTAAAAATGTTAATTTGCTTTTTTTTTAAATTTTATTTCATGTTATTTAATTCTTTTGACGACTACGCTACGCATACAAATGCCTTCTCTATGTTTTCTCTATTTATTCCATTATATGGTAGCATTGGCATAGAAACCAACTACATTTATTTAGACTTATTTACAAAGAATTCAAGTACACTTTTCTTCTTGTAGTGCAATAGTACTGTGTATTTTATTCATGCAACCCATTCATGTCCATGTCATATAAAGTACAATGAGAAAGGAAATTTAAAAAGTTTCTAATGATATCCAAATGATATTCATTATAACTATAACTATAACTATAACTATTATTTTTATTATTATTTTTATAATTATTGTCGTTATTGCCCATTTTCTATAAATATAAATAATAAAAAGTTTTGTAGAACAAAAATTCTACAGCTAACTGATAATGATGATGCAATGGCGGTGACCATTACATTATCACGTAGCCATACAATCAAATAAATATAAGATAATGTTTATGCGACACAATCATTACGTTTATCAGCACAATGATATTTTAATGAGGCCATTTAAATGTGTAAACGGAAAAAAATGGATAAATATTTCAGTGATAATTTATCATTAATATTTTTACTGTCATTATCATTTTGATCATTTTAATAATATTACTGTAACATTTAATAGAAATTATTATTAATTGTCAAAAGCCATGATAAGGATAATAAGATAATACTTAATTTAATAAAATTTTATTTTACAATTGATTAATTTAAATTGGTAGCTTTTACATAGAAAAAGTTGTAATATCAAAGTAAATTTAAAGATAAAAAAATTTTAAAGATTATTTAAAAGAGTTTCAAATGAAAGGAAGTAACTTTATGAGAATATAAAATAGTCCTTATGAAAAGTCCTTGCTTGAGTCTTTATGAAGGTCATTATGAAAATATTTATGGTTGTGAGAATATTTATGGTTGTTCTTGTAAAAGTTTTTAAGGAAGTCCTTAGTAAGGTCATTATGCTGAGAGAGTAGAAAGTAGAATCTAAGGGTCTTTAGAATAGTCCTTTCTGTATGCAAATTCTTAAACGAGCCTCTACGAAACATCTTATGATGGTTCTTAGGAAAGTCCTTTTGACAATCTTTACAAGAATCATAATAAAATTTTTTATGAGAGCTTTTATGAAAGTTCTTATGATGGTTCTTAGGAAAGTCTTGTTAACAATCTTTGCGACAATCACAATTAAGAAACCTGTAATTTCATTAAACTGTTTCTGTTCTAAATACGGTCGACGTTACTGACACTGTCTTTATCACTGTCACTACAACAATATACCTTTTTATTTCTTAAAGGATAATTTCATCAATTTTGGGCAATAGTCTATTGTGCAAAAGTAATCCATTATGTTTCTTTCTTGTTTTTCCCCCTTCTTCATAGTATAACTTTTTCGCTTAGAAAATCCAAGATCTACATTTTATACAAAGTTGAAATCAAAAGTTGTACAATGCTTTAATATATCAAGTTAATTAATGTCGCGTTTCAGTAATCTTATGTAAATTACATAATAACAAATAGAAATGTTATGAGTAAATGAAGCCAACTTTCAAATACTCTGAAACTTTCAATAAATAAAACTTCACAATATTTTGTTATGCCTAACTGTCCAATTTTTGTTTCTATATAAAAATTTATGTTATTACAAAATGGAAAGTAAAGTATTTTAAAATAAATCAAGATCGTCCTTAAACCAGAGTTGCATCTAGATTCTTAAAAATCTACTTCATTATGATTATGAGTGTAGAATCTAAAGGTCTTTAGAAGAGTCCTTTCCGTATGTAAATTCTTAAACGAGCCTGTATGAAACATCTTATGATGGTCAAAAGGACTTTCATAAGAACAATCATAAGATTTTTCATACACTTCTCATGCAAACAGTTTATTGTAAGTTGTTTGAGAAAACGATTCTCATACGATCGATATAATAAAAATCCCGTCAACAGTAATCCTTATTAGATATTTTATGCATTCTAACAAAATTTATTACAATCTTGTCATGTATAATAATTTATAAAGGTGGGCAAACAAATCTACTTTACAAAGTTAATACATTTTGTGGTTAAATAAGGTTTCCTTGTACAATACAAAATACAAAATAATACGAAACGAAAATACGAAAGGAAAAACTTTATGATTGCGTACATATATACGTTTATATAATACATATTATTTATGTATATGCATTAGGTATTATATGAGTATGTATGTATGTTTTATTTAAAAGTAGTGTACTGTACTTTGTCAAGCACTTTAGTTAAATCAAATAAGCCAATTATGAGAAACTGTCACATACAACGAGCAAACAAACACTGCCAGAACGATTTTTTATAACTTAAGTAAATGTTCAACTAATTTCAATCTCTGTTATGCCAAACAACTTTTAATCAAACAAAAAATTAATATTTGCTATAAACATTTTTCACTTTTTGTATCTTCATTTTCTTTTTTTATGCCTTATAAAATTTATCAATTATTTTTTCTATTTTTACTTTACAAAAATTGGTTCCATTGGATGAGTAGCATATACTCTAAGAAAAGTTTTACTAAGCCTTTAAATGACATTTACATAAATATATTTTAAAATTTAAATCTAAAAATAAGAGAGTTCATTTTAAGATTTATGCATTCTTACAACTTCAAATAGTAGTCTTCAATTAAAGGGAAAATTCTGAAAACTTAAGCGCTTACTTAAGGTGTTTCAGCGGCTTCTTAACTGAAAAATAATCAGAATTTATCTAATAATACTTATTTCATATTTACCAAATCCATTCACAATCTTACTAATGCCAATTTAAGATACTTCACCTAAAATTTAAAACATTAGTTAAAGAGGGACACTTCAAATGATTCTCTTTCAATTTCAATCAATTATAAAAATTTAAAAAGCTACTTCAAAAAATATTATTTTTTAATTCAGAGAAATACTTATCTACAAAAAGGAACTTAAATACATACAAGTACTTAAGTCCATATACGTAAGTATTTATAACTATTAGCTTATACTCAAATAAGTACTTATACCCATTAAGGTACTTATGTCTATTAGTACTTATACTTAAGTACTTACATCCGTATAAGTACTTATTCTCATATAAATAATTATTTCCAAATAATACTGACTTAAGTACTTACAACAATTCAAATTCTTACAATCACTAGTAAGTACTTATACCCACAAAAGAACTTTTACCCTTGCAAGGATGTATATCCATTAAGGTTTAAGTCCATGTAAGTACCCGATTAGTACTTATACCTAGATAAGTAAGTACCTGTACTTACACAAATTCCCATATGCATACAAATACTTAGAATTAATACTTTAATGAAATTATAAGTACCCATAAAAATATAAGCATCTTGAATTGGATCAAGTGTGCTTGTCTTAGCTGTGGTATCGCTTGAGAAGCCATTAAACTTTTAGTTGGAACCAAATACAATGATGAAATTTTTAATTGATTTTTAATATATTTATGCAACGACCAATTGATGAGATTAGAAAACTTTTGTAATGGTTTTTCTTTAAAGCTAAAGGAAATAAGAAAATAGAAATTCTTTTTCCTTTCTTTCCTTTCTGACTTATATTGTAATGCATTTCTTAAATGATAAAATCATTAACAATGGCTGGAGTTTGGAGTTGTTAATAAAATAATAATAAGTTGAAATATAAATTCTGTTGGTAATCATTTAATTTAAAAGCTAGAAGAAGCTTTGAATCAAGCGTGATTCCAATAAATAGCATTCGTGAGAAATTACTCGAATCATCTTTAATAAAACGTTTAAAAATTTTTCACTACAAATAAATAATTGTATAAAGAGCTGCAATGAATATAAAATAAAAAAAAATTCCTTAATGGGCTTTCATGGACAAATTTTTTAAAAATTTTGTGCACGATAATACCAAAAAATAAGAGAGAAATGGCAAAAGTACTGGAAGAAATGAAAGTAGAGCGTTAACAATGTTGCAAAATTTTCTAATTGAAAATATTTGTATGTACATATATAAATGTTGCTAACAAAGCGTTCATTCAAAAAATATTATTTATTTTTTGTATTGAAATAAATTTTCACGAACATTTAATGCAGTCTTTTAACCGCAAAAATCTAATGTTAAATAATAATTTAACATTTTATTACAACTAACAGGAAAACAAACAAACAAAAAAAGAAAAACCAACAACAACAACAATTATAGAAAGCATATAACATAAAAGGAAAGAGAAAACAAAATAAAAAAATATAAAAATATAAAAAAAAGAAAAAAAGTGAGATATATAAAATACGTTTGAAATGCAGTTAACGCTGTTACAATTGTTCAGCCAAACAACCAAAACTGCTGTGTACACATTTTTAGTGATTCAAATTCGTTAAACAATACATAAACGTGTAGTTGTATAAGTTTTGAATTAAATGGTAACAAGTTAAAAGGATATTTGGCAAAGACTAATTCTACAAAAGCCTTCTCTCACATTGTTAGTAAATAAAACTGATTTCAATCGGACACTTAAGACTTGTGTAATTCGTGAGGCATAATTAAGAAGCTCAAATTGGGCGATAGTGCTTTGTACGGCTCTTAATCGATATTTTCTCTTTTTTTTTAAATATTTTCCATTTCTAAAGAATGATCGACAATTTCAACTTAGAAAAATGATATTTTAATAGGATTTGCAGGCGGACGGAAGGACACATTCTTAATATATCAACTCTCAAATGTTACAAATGATATAAAAATCAAATCATGCATTTGAAAATGGGAACAAAATGAGATTTGAAAATGAAGGTTAAAATAAAATTAGAATGAATAGAAATAAATTATTTTGTATATTTACCGCATTATTATTGAAAAATACCAAAAAAAAAACAAAAAAATGTTCTATAAAAATCTGCAGACACTCTCTTACAAAAACTTTATTCAAATGCAATTGAAGAAAAATAATTAAGTAAAAGAAAGAAACTTGTAAAAATAAAATTTTATAATTATTTAAAAAAGCATATAAATTAATGAAATAAAGTTTAATTTATTCTTAGAAACTATTAATCATAAATTTTTTTATTCTCTGAATTAGAAATTCTTTCTTTAAAATTCAATCTTTCTTTCTTTATAAAACATAAAACTATTAATTAAATTTATATCTTAATTATTGAGTTTCTTTAAAGTTAAATAATTAATCGCTGTGTTAACTGTGTTTACAGCTTAATAAAATTTTTACGAATAAATATTTTCTTACTTTATAATTGTAATAAATTACAGTACGATGACTCACAGTTTGATGACATTGGATATATCGGGTAATAAAATGCAGCAAATACCGCATGAAGCTTTACAAAAATTACATTCATTAACTCGTCTAGTGGCGCAAAGGTAAGACCGATTTATAAAATGAAACTCAAAAAAATAATAAGGATAATAGTTGTAATATTCATCATTCCAAAATTCCAAATTCAGACAATGTAGCTTAACATTTAAGTGCTGCTGATGCCATTTAAGCGCAACATAAAAGTAGCGAGTGAAATTTTACAAAAATACGCAAAAAATTTTGAGAAGTCGGATAGACGGATAGACAGACAGATTGGTACATATGTTTAAAATGATTCAGAATTACCAACTGATCGAATGTGTATAAACTTTTAGAGGTTCTCTAATGTTTCCTGCATGACAAAATGATTATAGTCCCAACTTCTGAAAGTCTGTTATAAAACTTAAGCATTTTACTTAGCTGCAGTTTTCTTATTGATCAACATTTCCTTTTTACCACTCATTTGGTCCACATTCTCTAAATGTAGATTTGTAAAATTTTGGACGTGCATTTTAGAGCAAGCATTGTCCAAGAATATAATGCATATTCAAAATTAAGTAAATTCAAAACTCAATTTATATTGTTTTTAGTTTTTCCTTACAATAAAAATATTACTAATATTCGTGTATATAGCCACGCCCATCAAGTATGAATTTAGAATGGAATATACAAAGTATTCACTTGTAAATATTTTATTCGTGTAAATTGAATTCTAATAAATTTACAATACAGACATCTAGAGCGACCTATTTATCAAGTAGTATTAAACATACTTCTCTAACATTCTTTCAAAATAAATTGCATAAATTTTAGTATTATTCATGATCGCTTAAAAATTTTTAAAGAAAAATTAACTCTCCATGTTGAATCCCTAATTGAAACAAGAAAAGAGATTATTACTATTAATTCATATGGTTCACATGAATGAACGACTTCTGTGATCCTTCAAATATACAAATACAGAAAAACATCAAAATATGGACCGTCCATTTTGAAGGTGGTTAGGCGTTGCTCTTTATCAGAATATCTGACATCATAAATACTCTCTGTTCTACACAATTTACGATGTACAATGCTGCTATACGGATGTATGAACTTAGACCCGCCTTTTACACGTATTGATTCAAGGGCACTTACTGATTCTAATTAACCATGTCTTTTCGTCTAACATTTTTGCATATAAATGCATAAACTTTCTAGGTTTTATTATAAGTGTTCATTAAACCAAAAAGAAACTCCTTTGAGAATAATAAACCACGAATTAATTTAAGTGGCAGTCATCATATAGACCCCTTTGTTAAATAAGGTCAATAAATAAAAAATATTTACAATTTTGAATGTAGTTCAATAAAAATTAGTGCAAAATATATATTTGACATGCCAATTGTATGTACTAAAATTAATTCAGATCGAATAACTCCCTGAACTTCAACCAATACAACGAATTTCTCAAATCATTCAAAAATTATAATTTCTTTTAAATTTTCTGACTTCTAATATATTTTTGTAACTTTTTTTATCACCGTATTTAATAATCGACTCCAACCGAACCTTTTTCTACCTATTTTCTTAATGGTTTTTTCGATTATTTTAGAAATCACATAACATCTTTGGACGTAAATTGGGAATCTCAATATGATACATTACGCTCTTTACACTTATCGTACAATGATATTACGGAGATATCATCGAATAGTTTACATGATATAACGACTAATATAAATGGTTTGGGTCATCCTTCATCAGCTGCTATACAAACAATAACTAAAGACGATGCCATCTCTCATAAATCTGGATACATAACGCTTAATACACAAGCAACGTTAACAACATCAAGTCAATATAATAGTAATAATCTGCAACATGAAAAGGGTAAACCATTTAATCGTTTACAAAAGCTATTATGGTTGGATTTATCAAATAATCGTATTTATCACATATCCACCAATTTTCTACCGCGCAATTTAATTACAATCGATTTATCGGGGAATCTTTTAACAACATTCCCTCATCAACTTTTCGAACATTTATTGGATTTGCGGATAATATCTTTGAGAGATAATTTAATAAAAAGTTTATATAATAAAGATGCCAGACCAATTCGAATACATTTGGAAAAATTAGATTTCGGTCAAAATCTTATAGAAGTTTTAGAGAGTGATACATTTCAAAGTAATTACTCCGATATTTATATAAGAGCATTAAATTTAGAAATGAATGTCATACAATATCTACCAGAAGCTGTATTCCAAAGTATTGGTATTGTCCATTTAGTATTGGCTTTCAATAGTTTGATTAGCATTCACATAAATGCTTTCGATGGCCTCACAGATAGTTTAGAATATTTGGATTTAGAGCGCAATTATTTAAATATAGTACCGGCTGCCATAAGAAGTTTGAATAAATTAAAATATTTATATTTAACATCGAATAATATTCAACACTTGAACAATTTACCTGATAATACGGAAAAGTTAAGAGTGTTATCATTAAGTGGTAATAACTTCACTGCCATACCCATATTGGGTTTAAAAAACTATACTAATCTCTCATATTTAAATATGGGCTATAATCGTATAGCTGATATACCAGAAGGTATATTCGCCATCGATGGTTGGGGCTCTAATTTACAAACCATACTTTTAAGGAATAATAAAATAACGCACTTGCATTTGAATTCATTTTTCGGCTTAGAACAAATTCAGGAGATTAGTTTAAGCTTCAATGATATTATATTAGATCATCCCATGATATTTAAGAATATATCTAAAACATTAAAAATATTAGAATTATCATTTGCCGTATTTCCAGCACGTAGCCAAGATATTATGGATCCATTGGATGCTCTGTACCCTCTGTCACAACTCATGTGGCTGGGTTTGGATAATAATAATTTAAAATCATTAAGCAATGAAACATTTGCCAATATGCGTGATTTATCTTACATTAATTTGGCTTTTAATCAACTCAAAACGATACCGCATGGTTTATTCATACCAGAAATACACAGCCATTTGGTAGAGATAGATGTTTCGTATAATTCTTTGGAGCAACTTAAGAGCAGAACATTTCATCATTTAGGTGATTTACAAACGTTAAATTTACAATCCAACAAGATACTTTTTATAGAACAATATGCATTCTATAATCTGGAATTTATTCGTTATATTGATTTATCGTATAATCGTTTAATGAATATATCACAACAGGCATTCACTATATTGCCTAATTTGGCCGCCTTAGAATTAATGCACAATAATTTATGTTCACTATCTCTAAGAATATTCCATTATGTGTCCAATACATCAACGCCATTAAAGCTGAATGCATCTCATAATCGTATCAGTCATTTCGAGGATCATTTAAATTCATACATGTATATACATCATTTGGATATGTCCTTTAATCTAATAAGTAAATCGGATAGCTTTGCTAATTTAGCCAATACCTTACGATTTCTTAATTTGGCTTTCAACAATTTACAATCATTGGCGAATCATGCTTTCGGAGATCTAGAATTTCTAGAAATTCTAAATTTATCGCATAATAATATAAGCTCCGTAAGACGGAGAAGTTTTCAGGGTTTAAATGGCTTACAAGAATTGGATTTAAGTTATAATCGTTTGGATCAATTGCAAGTCGAACAATTTTCTAATTTACATAAATTACGTATATTAAAAGTTCGCAATAATAGGTTGCGTGCTTTACCGCGTGAAGTCTTCATGAATACACGCCTTGAATATTTGGATATAGCTGATAATCAATTAACAGTATGGCCTGTGCCTGCCTTCTCTGATGTGGGATTCACCTTACGACGCATTCAAATGTCGGAAAATATGTTAGAATATTTGGATTCCAGTATGTTTATCAATTCTCAATTTCTTTATGATATAAATTTATGCAATAATCGATTAACTGTACTGCCAGATAATACGTTCACTTTTCTAAATAATCTAACCAATTTAGATTTATCTAATAATCCATTGGTAACAACAAATTTGAAAGAAATTTTCCTGCATACGCCACGTTTAAGAAAATTGAGAATTGTTAGTATGGGTCTCTATGTGTTGCCTCATCTAAATTTACCTTATTTATCGCATCTAGATATCAGTGGTAATTACTTGCAAGAATTATCGCCAATGCATGAAATGCGCCAATTACGTTACGTGAATATATCGCATAATAAATTTATAAATGCTTCCTGTGCCGTTGAACATTTACCACATACGGTGCGTGTCTTAGATATGGCCCATAATCCTTTAAGGCGCATTACAATACATGATTTATTGACGTTGCGTCATTTAATAGAATTAAATTTATTGGATGTAAAAATTATAAATCCTACAGGTTTTTCAAAATTACGCTCGTTGCGTAAACTTACTATGACATCCCATCCAAATTTAGGTGATATCGTCTCTCGGATACCTGGCTTACAACTGTTACGAATCCACTGTTTAGAAACAAATATTGGTTCACAACTCTTGAGCAAATTATCAAATAATACTAAATTGCAAAAAGTGGAAATTTATGGTGCAAATGTATTGACAATTTCTCCTACAGCTTTAGAGGGCTTGGCTCGCAATCATCGGTTGTTGGTGAAAATTAGTCACACGAAAATATCCGATTTGCCGCCGGGTATATTTTATTCTTTACGTCAAGTGCCTCATTTGTCTATAGATATATCACACAATAAAATCAATGCTTTAGCGGCAGATAGTTTCTATCCAAATAAAACCTATTGGGATATGGTGGGTACACGCAGCATAATGGGTGGGTTGGATACATCAAACAATCCATTGGAATGTGAATGCGGTCTGGTGTGGTTCGGTCATTGGTTAAGGCGATGGCTACGAGAAACCGCTCAAGTTAAAGTCATACAAAAAGATGATTTTAAAAAAATGGTCCAGGTATGTAAAATTTTTCATAATCTTTCTGTTAAAAGTGTTTATTTGAACAAACCTTAAAAGGGTCTGAATTAATTTAACTCTGTCTGTCTATTATATACTTTTTTGAATTTTATTCGATATATAGCTTTAACAAGCAGAAAACATTTTGACCCAAAAATTTAACCTTATGGGAAATTATGAATTTAGGATTACTTTAAAGTCTCCATTTTCTTTTCTTCAATTGAAAAGTATTGTTTGGTGGAAAATTTGCACACTTTTAAAATTTTGTTGGAAAAATTATTCCTTTTGCATAAAACGTCTATGACAAAGTTGATCGGAGATTTTGATATAATTGTATATATTTTTTTATGTATTTCCTTATCTCACATTACAAGGAAAAAATGAAAGTCAAGAAAAGCTATTCAAAAAATTGAATTGATTTAATTTTTCTTTCTTTCGTGTAAACAATTAGCATGCCCGTACAAATACATGCCATGATCCTACATCTGGTAAGCAATTGCCTGTCTTAGAAATCTTTCCCGAAGATCTCTTATGTCAAGCGAGTGCATTAAGTAGTTCCAGCGAGAAATTATTTCTCATATCGTTTGCCGCTATAGCTTTACCTCTATTCAGTATATCACTTTGATAATCCTAAAATAACGTAATCATTCATTTAGTAATATTAAGATGAAATATAATAAGTATTATGTAAATAATATGTAAATAATTCATTATAAATACCGAATGTAAAGAGAACAATATTTATTTATTTTATTATTATTAATATCACCACATTTGTTTTTGTATATAAATATATTATGTAAATAAACTTCTAAGAAAAAACTTTGTTAAATAGTGAAGGGCATTTTTATATAGGAAAAACAAAATAGAGAGAAAAACTAGAACTAGAAATTAAAAATTTATGCTAATAAGGGCAAAAAACGAATTGTTATTTTTTATCTAAAGTCATTATTTTGTAGGCGCACAAAATGTTGCATTATGCTTACAATTCTCAGTACAGTAACAAAAAATAAAAATACCGCTTGTTAATTTTTTTGCAATTCGATGATTAAGTTTTTAAATTGTTTTCAGCTTCGTTTTAGTGAAAATATATTAAAAATGACTATAGGAAAGTACTTCAAAATCTCTTATATTTCTACAGTTTCCTTCTAAATATTAGACTTATTTCTAGAAGGCTTGCCTTTGATTATGATTGGATTATATAAACAAAATACTACTTTGTAATAAGCATTACAGATAGGAAGTTAATAATTAAATTTTAATTCAAAAGTTGTGCGAATAATTAATGGATATAACCCCGAAGTTTGTGAATTCTTTCCTTGTGCATATCGGTCATAGAACAATTTTTAGTTTATTTTTCCCATTAAAAATTTCTTATTAAATAGGCCATGTTTGTGGCCTTTTAAGCGTTGTCCCCTGCCTTCACCCCACTGAAACACTTTTTGTTCTACGGTACAGCTGAAGTGACCAATTACGTTTCTTTAAATATGTGACTTTTTTCTGAATTGTTCACGTAATTCAAGTTCAAGATGATTGAATACTTTAAATACACACCTTATTTTCACTACAATGAAAATAAACACCACCAGAAAGGCGTATTGTACTAACTTCCCTCAGAAGATTGACGAGACTTGAGCTTCATCGTTGCAGATTTACATAGAATTCTCATTCTGATTAAATATGAAGTTTTATCTAAAATTTTACTTCAGATTTTGAAAAATAACCCTTAGCAATTCATAAAGCAAATACTATTTAGAAAAACAATAATTTTGATAAGGTATTACCCATGATATGGGAATTAAAGTCCGTACTTATAAAACCAAAAACCATTAAAGCCAAGATATTGAGAGATAGTCTTTCCGAAATTAATTAAATTTTGCTGTGAACCTTACAATTCAGAGCATGTAATACAAGCGACTACTACTACTGAGATATCCCTCACCTTTCTCAATTACGACTTAAAATGAAACTAATTAGCGCATTTTATTCAAGTCAAGTTAGTAAATGACGAAAAACGACAATTGCAGTTGGAGCCGCCAGAGGTGGAGAAATACACCTTTAACTTTATCTATAATGCAAAATGTTGCGGAATAGTAGATTTCCAGTCTTTGACGTTCCATATAATAAAACTAAAAGAAAAGAATACATGAAATATATTTAAATAGAATAAATTCCAAGTTTTTCCTACTTCTTGGACAAATATTTTCCATCCTAATCAATACTCTTAAAAGAAAGTTTTAAATCATTCTTCATCTATAGCATTTATTATTGCTTTTGTTTTTTTTTTTTTGAATTCTCAAAATACTTCTAACAAGCACAAACATTGTAAGAGATATAAGTTAAGGCAAAAATAATCGAGACAGTAAAATATAAATATATATAATTTTCATATAAAATAATTATATGAAAATTTTTTACAATATTCTACTAATAGAGCAAAACCGAATAGAAATTGTCACAATTGATTCCTGCAATAATTATAATAATAAAATTAGTTACAATTATATTCAATAACAAAGTAATTATGTTCAAAACAATGAAACATTCAGTTAGAGTTTTATTGAAAATATCATGTAAATATTTAATAAGAAGCAAATATGTTATAATTTTTATTACAAATCAAATTTATTCAACACGCACAATAACTGAATACATTCAAACCGATACATACACACTCAGCCATGTATAAGTAGTTCAATTTGTATATAATAAAAAAGAAGAAAAACAAAAAAAAACCAAAAAAAAAAAAGTAAAAAAAGGAAAGTTGTAGAAAAAATATTTCTGTGACAATACACGAAAGAGTTTCCTCTTCCATTATTGTACAAATATTATAAAATGCATGTAAAATTATTATGGCAATAACAAAAATTGAATATAAATATTATCAATTATGTTAAAGCAATTTTTTAATATTCATTATTTATTTTATTCACTTATGTTTTCTATTCTTCATAATAATTTTTCTTTTGTTTTTTTTTTTCTTTTTGTACTCCGTTACCCAATTCGTTGCTTTAGAGAAGATGAAGGGAAACCAAGATCGCCAATTAAATAAAGTGAGCTATTATGAATTTGCCTTGACATTTGTGTATAAAAATTATTGTAATTACATTTTTATTCCAAGCATCAGTCGTGGTGATTACGATTGGAAAATTTTCACCATTATTTTCCAACTAATGACCTTTTATCGGGTTCTATTCGTATAACAAAGAAAATTTAGAATTTCAAAGGGTGTACAATTAAATTTGTGAGAATACTTTGAAAGTGCTTAAAGTTTAGTCCAAATGGATCCATATTTTGTACCCCGTATAACATGATGGTTTTAAAAATATACTCTTTTATCTTAATTTGAAAATTTTGAAGTTATTTTGACTTCTTTTCTTTACTTCTAAATCGAATTCTTTTCGGAGTAGGGAGTAGGGTCTAGAGATAGTTTTTACTGTTTTTAAAAAAAGTCATCGCAAAAGGAATGAAAGTTACTGTAAATTATTATCAAAATTTAACTGATTTTTATGGGCTCTGGGTACTTTTCTTCCATATCATTATTCCTGAAGCCTACAAACAGTAAAATTAAAGAGAAGGCTTTCTTCAGTCCTTCTGAAGTATTATGCTTAAAATGGTCGCGGAATCTTTTTGTACCAAAAAAAAGTGTGCATTTTTAATTTGGGTAGAATTATGTGTTGGTTTAGAGTATTTCCGACACCTTTTTTTCGTGCAAGCAATAATAATATTAAAAAAAAGTATTTCAAATCGGCGCAGTCTGACTGCACTGTTACGAATTTTTCAATTGTCTGAAGAATTCACATCGAATAAGATGTTACTATGAATTAATACAATTACGATTATCATGAAAAATAATTGTTTGTATAACAAGAAATACTGAATTGTATGATTTTATTAGCAAGAAAAATTTATTAACTTAAGAAAGGTGCGGAATATATTAAATGTTCAGGCGTGTTCTAAAATATTTAACATGCGTTTTCTTCGTTCTTACTGCCTTGAGTTTGAGAGTATATTCATTTTATCATTATATTTGTAACACCTAAAAAGAAGCTTCGGAGATCTTACAATATATATATATTTTCGATCATCATCAAATTCTGAATCAATATCAACATGTTTATCTCGATTAAAGAAAAAAAAAGATAATGAGTTCAAGTGTTGTAAGAAAATCGAAAGTTCTTGCAGGCAGGTTAATATTAAAACTAGGCAAAAATGGTTAAAAGACACGCCCACAATCGAATGTATGTAAACTGGGAAGTATCCTGGTGGGTATCGAATTTTTTTTTTACCTGTTTTTTTTTTCTTTTGCATTTTTTTTGAAAAGACAATCGTGATATTAAATGTAGTGAATTAAAAATACAAAGAAAGAAAAACGCCAATAAATTACAACAATTTATGAATTGTCGTATAAACGGATGAAATAACATTCAAGTTAACTTGCAAAATTAATTTAAGCGTATATGAATTTAAATTAATTAATTATAGAAATTTCCACTAAATTTATTTTAATATTCTAGAAAAAGTAATTTCTTAATATCACAATAAAAATCCTAAAGCTAAATGCAAAACAATTTTTGTAAAATTATATGTAAATAATAAAAGTAATTTTGTATAAAAACAAAATTAATTATTTAAAATTAATCAATTGTTATTAATTAGAATACAAAAAGTATTAATAGAATAATTATTCTGCAATTGATTAAACAAAGAACTGATGCATTTAAATTAGTAATAAATTACATAATTTAATTAAATTCACATATAAAATTACAACAAAAACATTATATAAATTTTTAAAATAACTCTTTGAAAATAATTCTTAGAAAATTTAAAGCAAATGAAATGAAATATTTAGATAAGCTTTTAATAATTAGCCCCATTCATGGCAGCAGTAAAGAAATATCACAAGTCACAAGTTCAAGTGCCAAACTAATTTTGTGACTTTTTGCGATAAATTTTTTTTTTACTATTGCAAGCACAATTCTACATGATTCAATTGCAATTTCGTTTTTCTTCACTAAGTTTTTAATTTAATGATTTAAGTAAAAAAGTGAACAAAATAATTTGTTATTTACAAATTCACAAGAGAAGCCAAAAAAAAAAATTACTAATTATTTTCAGAAAGAATTTTAAATTACCAGCAATTTTATAACTTCAGTGCAAAAAAAAAATCATACAAAGTATATAAAATTTGAAAAAAAAAATTGTGCGCAAAAACTTTTAAAGCGTATTTTTCGAAATATCTTAAAATATTAAATTTTATTTATTCATTCTTTATTTAGAAGTTTTTATGAAATGAAATATTTCAGGTAACACATATTTGTGATTATTATTATGATTTTATACGAAAGAGAGTTATTCAGAATAACTCTTTCCAAATCACCAAAAAATATCAACATCTTTAATTTGTTTTTGATTTTTGTCCCTTTTACTTCTTGTGATAAGAGTTTTTTTGTGACCCTTATTGTGACTAGCTTGAATCTCAAAGTAAGGCTAAATATTTATAGAAATTCTTATTTTTTGATAGACAAAGTCTTAGGTAATAAATAAAAAATAATTTATAAAAAAACAAATAGTTATATTTAAAAAATAAAAATTAAAAAAATTGAATAAAAATATTACTAATAAAAAATTAAAAATAAAACGGAAAATTTAAAAACAAACAATTGTAATGCAAAGAGTTAAGAAAACTCATTAAAACTATCTAATGTTTAAGTTTATAAATAAAGAGAATAAAAAATAAATGAAAAAATAATATTAAGATGAAAAACTCAATAGTTAAAATTAAACTTAAATGATTTTTTTCAATGGTGCAATAAAATTAAATAAAAATATTATTTGGTACAGAACTTCAGGTTTTCCATTAAAAATAAAACATAAAGAATCATAGCATAGCAAGGCAACATAGCGTAGAATGTGAAATAGAAATTTTTTGCATATAATTTTCTTTTCTACAATCAGAATGACCCAAACAATAACCCGATAAATTTTACATTTTCCCTTTTTTTTAACCATTCACATGTTATACCTGGCGAACAAAAGTAGTTAGTCTTCTTCTGCAGAGAAGCGGGTCAAATAATGAACTTTTGCGACTTAACAACAAAACATTGTTTTCACTTTTATTTTCTGTATAAACCATTGTCAGTGTGTGTGCCGGAGCGTATTTTGGCTACACGTGGCTGGTGTTTGTTGCTGGAACTCGCTGTTGTACCGATGAAGAGTAAGCCGCTTCTCTTTCCCAGCCAGTCAGCTAATTTGGTATTTTCTTTATTTTCTCTTGTGGTTTCTTTCTACTTTTAAAGTTTTAAAATATTGGTAGAAAGATAACTTTTAGGTGGTGTGTTTGTTTGGGAGGAAACTTGGGTACTACTCTCTCTGTCTCTCCATACATCCTGTATCGTGATCCGGTTGAGGCTATCAGCTAAAAATTTTACTCGGTCTGCCTTCTCTTAGTGGAATTCTCACTCCATGGTTTGAGGAGTTGAAGTGAGACTTTTGGTACATTCCGAGTGTACCAATCTTGAGGAGTGAAGTCTAAGTTTTTCACTGATAATTGGAATTTAATCACTAGTCTGGAATGACTGCCGAAGTATTGTCAGTTTACTTTGCACTGTGGGCGTCTCCTTCGATCGATTCCGTCCATTTTCAATATTAATTTACCTGCAAGAAATTTCAACTTCAAACTGTGCTATCAGGAGAGTGGCAACAACACACAATTACACAGACGGCCAGGTGAACAGACAGAGTGACACATATAAGTCAATCCAAGATTTGATGCTGATTAAGAATACATGAGTTTTCTGCAGTAATCGATGCTTCCTTCTAGGCATTGCAAAAATTATAACAAAATGGGTAAACCCCCAAAATTAATGTATTGATTGTGAAAATAAAATGAAATAAAACTAGTCAAAATTTTCTTAACAAAATGAATTAACGATTTACTGCGCTTTGCGATTCTGTAATTTAGTTATAAATTGTAGGCCTGGCAAATTCTTCAATACTTTTCATGTTTTACTGATGGTAACTGGATTTAGCATTTTCTTACATTTCAAAGAGCCTGCATGCAGATTTTTAGAACATTTATTTGGCATTATTTTATTTCCCTATTTTACTTAAATGTGGAAGCCTTGATACCCAAATAGTACTCGCTTACAATGTTGCAATTTCCGTTTTGCAAATTCAAGGGTACGTATAATAATTGTGGGTATAAAAATTCCTAAATGTCGCACGCGTTTTTTATGTACATGACTATGCAGCAGCACAAATGGGTTTACCTGGAGAATGATCAAAGATAAGAGGTACATTTTTATTGCTCTTTTCATCTACTTAGTCATAGACTAACTTCTCACACAAAGAACATTGTAAGAGCATGCCGCATACAAAACACAAATAACAATTTTTTTTTTTTGAATTGTGGGTTATTGCACTTGATTTATGGATACATTTTTTGCATTCCACAATGCGACAACATGCAGTGATAATGCTTTTTTTTCTTGTATTTAGTTTGTTATCAAATCTTACTAGATGTTATTTGCCAGTCAATGTACCAGTCAGTACAGAATTAGTCAAGACTTTTCTATTCTCCATTTTCATCTCTTTCTTATATCTGCTTCTTCTTAACATGCAAAATTATACATATATATACATACATACATGGACTAATAAGAGATTATTTGCCTTAATAAATTTTTCACCTAAACATACCAAACGTAGTAAATATTCACATAACTTTTCTTTCCATTATCTTGCTTCTCTGTTTCTTCATTCGCTTTTGTTACAACTTGTTATGTCTGATTTTAGTGTTTGTAGCTTTCGTATGTATTTTGGTTTAAGGATATATAATCAAAAAATATTTGGGGAAAATGATAAAAGTAGATTTTAATTAGCATCAATTTAATTCTCGTACATCTCTTTAAAAAGATTAAAGCAAAAAATATATGAATGTAAAATTTACTTATACATTAGAAGAATATAAAATTAAAGACTGTTGGAGTTAATTTGAAAAAATTATTTATTATATTTGGCTGGGTAAATTCTTAGATATTCACCATAATATTACGATTCAGAAATTGTTTCAGTTTTTTAGGAGTAAATTGAAAACGTAAACATAAAAATGTTAAAGGTTGGTATCGTATAATTTCACGTAGGCGTACCCGATTTTCATGATATTTGAATGGACATTGCATTATTTAAAGTATCAGCTTTCTATAATTTGAAGTTTTCTGATGAATAAAACAGTACTAAATTTTGCAATAAAAAATGAGAGGTTCTCAGTTTGCCCATTTTCAATCTCAACCTGCTTATACAAATTTTCAATGATTTTGCCAAATTTTACGAGCAGGGGAACAGAAAGCCACAGACGGACAGACGGACAGACGGACAGACATGCTTAAATGAGAATTTGATGCTGATAAAGAAACTTCATATCAAATTGATGATCAATTTGAAAAAAGAATTGCGTGTATGTGATGATATTTAAAATATGATACGAATTCACTCAAAGTGGGCATATAAATTTTGTACAAAAAAAGGAATTACTTTGTGCTATTTTCCACTGAAAAATTCTCGAAAATAGCAAATATTCTCCCTACAATGATCTTATTTTAAAAGAGGCAGCTCGTCATCAATTCATTGAAATATCTATAAAATGCTAACCTTACAATTTTATAAAAACATACCCATACACACCCATACCCATCTGACGTAAAAATGGACAAAATAGTGTAAATTAATTAAAAATGTTGTACCGATTCTTCGATGCGAAAAACTTACATTTGATTAAGGCCCTATTTCGATGCCACATCAATCAGATAATTCATTATATTTAATGAATATGAAAATTGTATCTCTCTAAATGTGAAATAGGCATAAGAAATTTTCTATTATATTTTGGACTGTGGAAGTATAGCTCAAATAAATGGCACCCAATAATAATTTTTAAATTCACAGAAATCGCTTTTTAAAGACGTCCTCAGTTAAGTCTGTACATGTGGGGAAACTTTTGACGGACTTAAACCACTCTTAATATTCTCTATTTTGTATTAACTTTCCAGCAAACGATATAATTTTGTAACTAGTAAAATTTTTTACCAATCTCAGCCATACAAACAGAAGGTCTTATTCAAAATTTTAAACCATTCAAGAATCCAACTCATGTAAAATCTTTGTCTTCATGTGAAATAATAATATAAATGTTTTACCAAAATAATTATACCTTTCACTTTGTGAACTGTGAATATAAAACGTCCAATATGTACGTATCGAATGACAAGCAAACGACCAATGACCCTGCCGTGACATATATCGAATGAATTTTTGCCTGAATAATTTAAATACTTTCTTAAAATCCATGGGTGAAAGAAGAGAGAAAGGGAACGAAAAGTATTAAATAACAAAAATTTTTACCTTTAGCGAAATTCAGCCGCTTCAAATATTTTTACTTTTTATTTATATTGTCTCCCCTTTTAATTGCCATAAAACTATTTAAGCTGCCAATTGTTATACGACAATACAATTATAACGTATAGAAAATTCCAATTTGGATAAAGGAAATGAAATTACGGCGCACGATATTTAACTTTTCCATTTTACTTTAAAGCTAAATATAACAGATTTTATTAACTTTTCATTTTAAGAAAAAGGAAAGTCATTCTAAATTGGACAACTTAATGAGAATTTTTTCCATTTTTCCAGCAATTTATAGGCAAAATGATATGGATTGTTAAGTGGTCCTAACAATGGGATCTCTTTTAAAATTCCACAAACTTTACCAAGAGACATATTAAACAAAACAATGCTGGGTCGATCTGAGCAATCTGCTATTTAGAGAGCAATCTGCTATTTTAATGCGGAAAGTACGCAATTGTTAGTCACGGAAAACAACGCTGCATCCTTCATAGCTTTTCTAAAATGAGATGAAGCATTGTCATGCATAATGCCGATAATGCTTCTTTTAACCTTTTCAATATTTGCAACATTTGTAAAATTTTGTTCATTCATCGATTTTATAAAGTGGAGCTTTATATGGAGAATACTAGTGAGGATTATTCAGTATACTTAGATATAATTTAATCGATTCAAAAAGTGATTATTAGTCTCTCGGTATAAAACAAGTTGGATCAAGGTAAATCTTTTTGGATGCTGCGTTCACCCGCACAAATCCATTAACTTTATACCGCAAGTAGTGTGGAGAACAATGTACAACTCTGGGGCCTGTTTTAATTCTAAGATAGCACTTAGGCCACAAATACTGGATAAGTGAATTACGTTGTTCTAAGCACTGACATATTGAGCATACGATGAATCTAATGAAGGCCAAATCATTTATCATCCAATTAATGTAGGCCTGATTAAAGCAACAATTAAAGCAATGCATTCATTGGGCTAGGGCATGCCAAACGCCTTAAACGATTGGACCGTCTTTTATATTCGACACCCAGACAATTCCACATACATACATAGAGAGGAAGAAAGGTAGCAGCAGTTTAGTATTGAATAAAAATTATTATAAAGTAGTCAAAAATGTAGGGTAATATGTATCGCACGTTAAATATAAATAAGGCACTTTTGTTAGAATGTCCACTTAGGGACAAACCGTAAAACTATAATAAACTCTATTTATGTTTTTCAAAAATTAACTCAACCATTTAAAAGCAATTTGGGCATCCAAAATTCAACATTTAACAAAACAAAATAAAATTGAGAAAAAATCTCTTATTGTTTAAATTAAATGGTATATGCACACATACACATGTACACTTATTTATACACAAAATACTAATATTCAATTACACTGTATTTAACATGTAAACATAAATAGAATCATCATTTTAATCATAATAATCATAATAAAAATAACAATAACAATAATAATAATAAAAGCGATATGTAAAAATAATTTGATTTTCCTTTGAAAATCATTTTAATTATATTTACAATTAGCCGATAATTAAACAGCCAATAATAATGACAGTAAATAATACTCGTTTATTTTTATACATACCACCCAGAGATTGAAAGCATACTTTTCTTGTTAGTATGTTTGTTACGCCTAGAAGGAAGCGTGGCGGACTCTGTAAAGTATTTATCTTCTTGATCAGCATCAATTTCTAAATCGTTTTAGACATGTCTGTCCATCTGTCCACTTGTCTGTCTGTCTGTTGTAAAATTTAAGATATCGAGCTTCAATTTAATAGAATTATTGGAAGTTCTTGCACTCAAATTGGAATCGAAATTAAACCAAATCAATCACAGGACACGCAACCAGTTCTACCTAACGTGAAAACATCTCTGTTTTTTAAATAAAATTTTTACATTTTTGCTGATAATTCAAAATCAACAAAATACAGAAAGCTACACAAATACTTAGGCAATTATTATAAAATATTTCTCTAAAAATAATACAAATTGGCCACAGCATTACAAAAATTATACAGTTACGTTATATCAATAATGCTCCATCAAAATCAAATAGTTAATTGGTGGTGGGTCCTCATGATTTGGCCGAAGCGATATATAATTTTTTTACTTACTTCATTTTTTCTTTCATTATTCGAATAATACGATAAAGCTTTTGGCTTTGGTGAAATTTTTCCAATAGGACAATTGTTAAGTACATTTGTACAACAAAAGTATTGTATATAACGTTTATAGGGTAAGGGAGATAGAGAGAAAGAAAGAGTTAGAGAAAGAAGAAGAGAACAATGGCAATACATTATTCCATCAATTGTTATTAATCAGCTTGGATTAGTTAACTTTCAAAATTCTTTGCAATTTGATTTTTCATAATCATTTCAAATGCATACAAAACAAAACAAGTAAGAACTTCATAATGGGTCGGGAGCGATACTTAAATACCCTAAATCACTTTTTTTAATGTGCTTACGATTTGTTAGAAGTCAAATAAATGAATTATAAGTTAATAAAATTGAGAAAATTGTAATTTCCAAATAATGATTTGTCAATTATTCGTTATATGAGAGGAGGTTAAAAAAATGGGCTCATTTGGACCAATATTTTATATCAAAATGTGTGAATTTTCGATAAGGCATTTTAAAAATTGCACTTTTTTTCCATGTAAGGAATATTCTCAAGTAAGGCGTTATATGGAGAATCATCGCAAAAATGGGCTGATTTTGACTATTTTACATAGAATTTGCCGAGAGGCAAAAACCCACTTACAAGCCAAATTTTATTAAAATATCTCAAAAAATTACGACCTGCAGTTTTAAATACAATAGACGGACGAACGGACAGATAGACCTAAATTAATGCGAGAAGTGATATTGAGTCTGAGTTTTAATATTATTTTGTAATTTGATTCATTTTATTATTATATCTCTTACAGATAGATTCAATAATTCGTATTTAAGGTTATCCAGCTCGACGATTACGGCATCTATTCTACTATAATTTATTCATTAGCAAAAGCTATAGAAAAGGAAATGCTAACTAATTCTACCATAAATAAATTGTACTTATTTTCGTTCAATGTTATTAGTAAATAATTAGCAAATTATTTAGTAAAACAATGATTAGTGGCAAGTGCCCAATCTTAAATATTTTGGGCCTGTCTCAATTTATCTGTTCTTATCTCTCTTTGAAGCAAAAATTGATATGTCCATTTGAAATTAGCAATTAACCACGTCGGAGATTATAAGTCAATCAGTATAACCTTAAGTAAAAAAATTTTTATTATTTTGCTTTTAGCCGTAACAATTTCAAACTAAATTTTATGCAAAAGTTTTACGGTATCTGCTCAAAATATGTTAAAAAATTGCTCTGCTAGATTTGTTGCAAAAAATATATATCAAAGTTATGCAGATGTATTTTTCCATCTTGAAGATTAGCTTCATTAAAAATCATTTTCATAGTAGATCTCTCATAGATAAAAGTAGACAAAATTTCTATTTCAAGAGTACTACCAGATATTGATGATGTACTTACTGTTGGCAATGCCAGAGACTTTACAAAATATTTGAACATTTATCTCAAACTACCTGTCAATCCTTTTAATATTCTCCTGTTGTAGGTTGTAGGAAAAGACGTATCGAGTTCAAATTTGATAAACATTTTCAAAATTAAGCCAAATGATTCAAGTGAATGCAATCTAATATTATTTCTTGATCTCCTATTTGCTAATTTTTTCTTTCGTCGTAAATGAATGTATCATCTTCCAATCTCGAAAGAAATCTTGCATGTATTACATTTTCTATTATTCATAATAAAATTATAAAACAAGTTGCTTCATCATATTTTCTCTATTCTCTTGATATTATTTTGCATTTTTTTTTTCATACATTTTCCAGCATAACATTTAACCACTAATGAGAAATTATATAAAAGGAAACAAGAAGGGAAAAGGGAAAATCTAGCACATTAAGTAATTAAAGACAATCAATTTCCTGTAAATGTCTGCAACAGAAAATTGATTACACAAATTGGAACGTTTATAAAGTTGAAACCAATCACATTATAAAAAGCACATTATAGCTGCCATCGTTGCCAGTTGCGACTATAATCACACTCTATGTGGAAAATAAACCATAATATAATGTAGACTTAGGGACTTGTACAATAAATTTATAAATGTTATAACTAAATTAAATATGCGATAGTGAAATAAAAACTTACATAAAATGAGAAAAAAAAAATTGAGATAAAATTTTTAAAATATCTAAAATTCATCAAGAAAATCGTAGAATTCGCAATGTTTCATCCGTTTGGAAAATATTACTTTTTGCATAAACTAAATAGTCAATGAAAGTCATAGGACACAGTTACAGAACGACAAAATTATCTGCAACAAAATGGAAAACGCGCTGAACACCAACTTTCCAAAACTCTCTATGAAAAATTTTAGCTGTATAATAAAATATCAAGCGTAGTCAGCAAGCAGACGGACAGACGTTTTGGACAACCTTTAATCATGAAATTATCAAATTAGTTACATCTGTAACTTTCTTGGGTGTTATAAAACATCCGCACCATTTCTAAGTGACACATAAATGGTATTGGATATAAAAATTACAATCAATTCTCGCAGTTTATTACACAAGAAATGTAAAGAGGCTTTAGAGGATTTATTTAAATGATCCAAATTTTGTGAATACATTCAAAATGTCTAAAATTTAATTTAAAGAAATTTAATGGGAATTAACTTATTATTTTTTTATTTTACTTTTTTTTATAAATTAAGGCGATTGGAATAAAAGCGATCCGTTTAAGAGTTTGGTCGAGTAAAGTGCCGCTGGCCTGATAGCGTCATATTTTCTTTTGAGTAGTCATATTTTCTCCATATAGCACTCCCGTTCCAATAAGCAAAATAGTTATGACTTTGTGAGAAGAAAGTCTCAAAGTGAGTGAAAAAATTATAATAGTAATTACTTCCATCAAGCATTCTCATCAGACACGGTAATCATTTTAAAGTTACATAATCAACACCATCTGACTAAAACGTTTTTACTGGTTTTAATTTTTTTAATTTGACAAAATTCCGTGAATGTAATATCACTGGCATTTAAATATCCCATAAAAAATATTGTCAGAATAATAGCAATATTAATATTATTATTGCCAACGGATACGATTCTTGTTACACTACGGAAATTCATCGTAAAAAACGTCAAAATAATAAACACTAAAGGAAGGATGACATTCAAAACTCAACAAAATTTAATAGAGACCTATTTATTTAGTTCCAGCCGAATATGTTTAGATAAACAGAGAATCAAGAAATCATTTGTAAAACAAATTTTGAAAGGCTTTTCTGGCGAGAAAAGATAATAAAAATTAATCGAACCATTCTAATTTATATAAGAAGATTTGAGTTTCCAAAGACTTATTTTCTAGTACGTTTTGTTAAAAATTACCCAAGTATATAGATATTTCTGAAATAAAAAGTTGAATCATTAAAATATCTCAAGACGTTCGATCAGGAATTTAAACACAATGATATATCAGACTTACCCCAGGTAGATATTTTGACTTTAATTGATTTAAGAAATAATTTTTACCTTAACTAACTGTTGGATCAATAGTCAGGGATATATTTATATAAAAAATAAGTCATATAAATATAAATAAATGCATATACATGAAAATAAATTTATAAAATATTCTTTTAGAAAATGTTACAAATTTTTGTTTTTTTGGAATTGCCAAATATTTTTTGCTTCCTGACAATAAATAAAATTCAGTGTGGCAAAATATTTGCAAAATCAACATAGAAAATGCAGTACGTTTTTCAAGTCCACACATTCTTTTGATGGAAAGTGAAATGAAAAGTCCTAATTGTGTGAAGAGACAGCTAAAGCAACTTAGAAATTTTGGAATTGGAAAACGTCCAAATTTTGCATTTCGGTAATTAAGATTAGAAAAGATGTTTCGGAAAACATTTTTGGAGTTTTTCATAATCTTCAATAGAAGAGAGCTTCTTCTTTAAAGTAACTTAAACTCGAAAATCCTTAATTAAAATTTTTAAGGGTTGTCGAAAGGACAATGAAAGCCATGCATATAAAATTCCACAATATCCTTTTACTCCAAGCAATTTGGGCTACAAGGTATAACAAATTTGGGCAAACACTTAAAAGCGTTTGAGAAAGGCACCTCGTTCAAAATCATTTTTTGCAACGATTTTGATTTGTCGATCCATCTGCTCATGAAATGTTTTTATCAAATTATGGATTGCAACTTTCAACATTAGTTGGACCAATACACGGATACTTTTCCTTTTGCCTTAACAGCTGGGTTTTGGCCCATAAAAACGAACGATTTTAAAATTGTTTAAGTTGAGGCCACTTTCACGCTTATTACCCAAATAACACTCTATTTTGATAAACCATTTCACGTACTAAATATTTGCCGCAAATTTGCTCTAAATCTGATGATCATGATATCCTGGAACCTTCTTCTCCATGAAGAATCTTACCAAAAATTTGAAAATTGAAATGATTTAGCGTACTCCAAAAATGACAAACGGCGCACTATAACATTTTAATACATCTGCCTTTTTTAAGGGCTGAGTAATAATAAAAATTTGAGTTATTCATTATCGAGAAATAACGTAAAGTAAATGTAAAATAAAGTAAATGAAGTTGTCTATTTCCGTCCATGTTTTAACTTACTATTCTGATTAAATAATTTAATAAATAAAATTTGTTTCGTTACATCACTCGTTCTGTTCTGTCTTTCATCATGAGAATTATTTTTCTTTTTTCAACAAAAAGGTGTTAGTCTAGTTTATTACAGTAACAGACAGCAATTTCCGTTATTTATGTAAATATCAAGTATGCAAAAATTTTTAACTTCCAAATGCCATAAAATGAAACTTCCTTTCGCCTTTAGAAAAAATATTTGGCCATTTTTTTATGATGATGAAATTATAAAAAATTTTCTAGAGAAATATATTTCTTTTATTATCTCCATGTTACTTAGTTAGTTAGTTATTATGTTATGTGTTGTTACAATACAAATAATATTTATATAAAATTTACTATTAAAATAAAGTGTCACAAAGGTGCCATCATATTATCTTTTAGCGACATCAAGTGACAACATATTATAAACTTTGTTTACCATCATTATTATTATTATAATCATTTTTATTAGCATTAAGTTGTTATAACATTCATTCAAGGTCCTGTGTATATCGTAATATTGATGTCCATTACTAACAACAAATTGCATGAAATCTCCTTGGTAATTCACATTGCAATTTCATTTCAGTTCAGTTGAGTTCAGCTCAATGTGATTCAGTTTAGTTGTATTTGTATTACTTTACATTACATTTATCATTTATTATATATCATATTCATCGTCCGTCTGTCCAGCTCATTTATCTGTCCATGTGACTACTAGCAATTGTGCTCACGCATTATCCCCCATTTATCATATTCATCGTCCGTCTGTCCAGCTCATTTATCTGTCCATGTGATTACCAGGGATTGTGCTCACGCATTGTCCCCCATGTTTCCGTAAATGTTAATTAATGAATTGTTAATCTATGCACACACACACACAACCATATTCTTCCTTTAAGTTACACATCAAGCATTATCATTTAAAAAGGATAATCAGAGTAAAATATTTCATGTGAAGTTATATAAAAACAGATAAGAATTTTATAGTGGGTCAGGGCGGACTTTTAAACATAATACATCATCAAAATATAATTAAAGTTGTAACTTTTTTTTAAGAAATGCGTTATATAAGGCGTGGCGTGGCTCTGACCTAAAGTACGTCCATATGCCAAATTTTACTAAAACATGTCGAATGTCAAATGTACTATTTGACAACAAATTTACATGGGTAAACATCAGACGGACACACGAACAGCCAGATAAAAGTCAAGTCATTAAGTTATTCTGAGTTTGGTATTATAAAAGTTGAATCTATTTCATCTTTTTTAGGGGATTACGAATATCTGCACAAACTTCTAATACTTTGTATCACAAATGGTGTATTAAATACGTATAAAAATATTGTAATTACAAAATTTTTACAAAGTACACGTTATAGGTTAAATATTTTTAACTACATAAAACAAAGGACAGGTCGTGAATGTTCACATCATTATCCTTAATAATATTTTAAAAGGCAAAAGTAAAAAAGAAAAGAAGTGGAGAGTTTTAAAAACTATTTTTGTGCAAAAAATTTGGTTGAATTTTTTCGTTATACTTTTTTTTCTTAGTCGTTTGGAACTTTTGAGCTCTGCAAGTTATTATAGTTTTATAAAGAATTTGTGTTTATTACCATCACCACTAATTGTGTCAAAATTGTTATACTAAAAAAAAAAAAAATTAAAGAAGTGTTCAAAACTGAGCAAAGCATAAAATTATATTTAAAATTAAATTTTGAATTGATTTAAATGAATTTTTCCAGGCGTATTTGTCCAATTGTTTATGACTTCAACTTAATGCTTTCCTTATCGTCAAAAATTTTAGTTATATAGGTCTTTAAGTTTACAGAAATAGTGAATGTTCGTGGAAACAGATTCATATTTAAAATGTATCAAATCGTTTAAATGTCAGGCCCATAGAACAAGCTTTCTAGAGAATGTCTCATTAATTTGTAAAGCAAAAATTTACTTATTTATTACTCATGACTTATCTTTAATAGAAATGTAAAACTTTTTCTCAATTATTTTTCAAATGGCCATCAGCAGTTCATCCAAAAATTACATAAAAATAAAATGTGCGTCTTAAAAACTGTAAATTTTACTACTCGAGAATTATTTGTCTCTAAGTTATCTATGTGGGGGCAACCAGTTCCGAGAAGTAGCTGCTCAACTGGGAGTGGCTCATGAGATGGTCGTTGGTGATGCCGGCCATCAGGGTGCATCATGAGTCACGAGATCGGATCCAAAGGTTTAATTTGGTACCACGGGATCACCAGTTTTAATATGCCCATTGTGGTGATATTGAGGTTGGCTTAATGGGGGCTGTGGTACCCACATCGCGGTCGTTGCTCTTCTAAACATATATAAGCTTGTCGGGCAGGGTCAAATTTCTCGAATAAAATGGCCAGCTGGGTAGGCTTATCGGGCTAATCTAATTTAAGAGGAGTAATTAGAAGGCTCCGAATCTTTATACCAAAGATTAAGCTATGTACATAAGGTGCAATACAGGCTTTAAATTGGGAGCTAGTCGTGACGGTAGTACGCACCTTATGTGACGTGTCTAACAACATTAGCGAAAATATTGTACGTTTGTATACCATGCAGTTAAGTCTTCACGGCAAGTATGCATGTAAAAGACTCGCTGCACTCAAAGTTATGTATGTACATTGCCTGCTCTCCCTGAATCATCCATGCCTTCTCATATGCCACACTGTGTTTAAATAATAAATGTACTAAATGTTGCTTTGATAATCAATCGAATAATCAATTGTCAAAAAATGAAATTTTTTTTTATTATTTATATGATAAATAAATAATTAAATAATTCAGGCAATGTATATAGAAAATAAAACTTTAGAGTATAAAGAAAATGTAAAAGACTTAAATTTGCGAACTATTATTTTTCTTTCGAAACCAAAATATCAGCTGACTTTAAAGAGGTCCGATCATCAAACAAGTAAGAGAGAAAAACTTCAACTTAATAGTTGATCCACACCAATTTTTTCAATATCCAACACCTCTTTGTTCTAACCAATTAAGATCAAGATACTTACAAAAAGTAAACCGAATTGATCCAAAGTTTTTACATAAATACCATAAAGATTCAATGCAAATTTTAAGGCGCACAGATTTTCATAATGAAAATAACCAAAAATCGATATTTTTCTTGCATTTAAATTCAGTAAAATATCTTAAATTTTATGGTTTCTAAATCGATATGGAAAACATACGAAAAGAGTTTAAATAAAGTTCTAGGCAAACAGGCAGATGGATAGATCGATATGCATACTTTTATTTAAAAAATAATTTCGATTGACATAGTGAAAAAGTTTTTCAGATGTTTCCTGCAAATCCTACCATATCGTTTATAAAAATGTGTTAAAAGTTATATCTGCGCATTTATTTGCATTCTAAATGTATTTCCGAAAAAGTATGAAATATTTTTTAAATACAAATTTGTAAGAAAACAGAAAGAATATTTGAAACACAAAACAAATAAAACAGATAAAACAGTAAAACAGATTTTCATTTTAAAATAGAAATAGATCAAATTTCTAAATTGTAAAAATAAAATAAATAAAATAATAAAATAATAAATAAAATAAATAAATAAAATAGTAAAAACTAATAAAAATTAGATCAAAAGTTGTCAAGATTGTAATACTTTGAATAGTAATGTGATTTGTTATCCAGATGTTGTATTATTTGTTTACAAGATAAAGCAAATTGTCAAAAGGACAGTTCTCCTTGTCTGCTTTCCATTTACAAAAAACTTTAAAAATTCAGCCCAATTTTTTGCACAAAAGCTAATGGCCAAATCTTGAAATTGTCAGATAATATAAAAAATAGAAATAATGAAAATTTAAGAGCTCAGCATTTTTCCCATATTTAAAATGAGTATCATAAAATTATGCAAATGAAAACTATTTCCACAAATTCTCTGAATTTATCCATACTAAGGAAACTACTCACAAAATTTTACGCAAAAAGAATCGAAACCTTTTTTAGTTCTAAGTGAATTATTGAGCCATCTTTATGTAAATATTTTATATTTTAAATCAGAACGCAAGCTTTAGCAGATAATTTATTGAACGGGCTTCAATACTGCATTAAACCAAATGCAGCACGCATTAGGTCCAGATCATCGAAATACTGTTTTTCGCCTAAATTAGCTAAACATTATTTGAAATTATTCTAAAATATTTCTATAGAACAACTTCCAATGGGGAGTGGCCGTAAAACGGTTATAATCTTGACAATTTTTAATAAAGTTGGCGAACATCAAATTTTATCAAAACATTTTCTAAAAGTCCTTTAGATTAAGTAAAAAACACACTTAGAAATGTTTTAAAGGATTAAATACGAATCGATAAGCATTTGGATTTATAGTTCTATTGAAAATTTTCATCCGAAAGTTACGCTTTTTATATTGATTAAAAGTCTAAATAAATTTTTCAATGAAATAAGTACAAAAAGTGACAATACACAATATGCATGTATTTCTTTAAAAGAGTTATATAAAATATATAATTATTATAACTTATGTACTTTGAGTTGTTCAAATAAGTTTACACTCAGTAAGTTATAAGGAATGCCAACTTATGCCCGAGGTCGAATTTCATGAATCTCACCAAATCAATTAATAACATTCGGCTGGAAGCGAAACTTGAATATCCATCATTGGCGTGGCCCAAACGATTTTATAACTGATGCATTTAAAAAGAAGAAAAGTAAAAAGAAGAAAATTATTTTCATACATTTTGAGTAAATTTGACTAATTTGCTAAATATTTGCCTCGATATTGTCCATCATAACTGAAATATATGCTTACCTTTTTTTATGCCTGAAGGGGGAAAAATGCCAAATGTTTACCCTCAGTTTCGTTACCACTTTATGGCCATTTCTCTTTCAATGCCAAACTTCTGCCAAACTTTGCGTGCTACTACCACTTTTGATTGGTGGGTATAAAAAGTGCGATCTATAAACATACCCAAGAATGCATATATTGCATACCCAATATGCAATATATATATACATCTATATATGTGTATGAGTATGTAACAAAGTATGCGACATGTTGTATGTAAACTCTTACAATTTCTAGAATACGCTTTTGGATTGTGCTGGGTTAATTTGGTTTGGTTTGGTTTGATTTGATTTTTATTTCATACATCATGTGACAGATGATTTCCGGCATGAAAAATTCTACATGCACATTTTATTTCCTTTACGCTTATATATAACATATTGAATCAATAAGTTTCGGAACCAAGTAAACTTAATCTCGCAAAAGTCTCTCTCAATATTTAGTTACCATAAGAATTTTCAAGAGAATAACATTTGTGTATCAAGAGAATTCGTGAGCATAAGCCCTTTAGGTTGGTACTTTTCCGATTTTTAAAATTTCTAGAATCTTAACTTTTCAAGAATTAAGAGTAAATATGTGAAAACAGTTCTTTGTGAAACTTGCTAATAAAAATATAAATGAAACTTGTAAGAACACTCAATAAGAACATCTTTATTAAGGGACCTGTACCATTTTAAGCCTCCTACCTAAACACCATAAATTACCAGAGAATTTCTGAAACTTAGTTAAAACTTTTATGGTTCATATAAAAAATTTAATGAAATACGAAATTTTTGTTTATGGTAATAAAATGTTTTAAATGATTGGACATGAAATTTTGATAACACTTTGGAAGAAACACTTAACTGAATATATAATCTATATATTATTTCCTAGACTTATTATTGACTTATGTATATATTAAACTTAAAGGCGTGAATGCTGTCATACAATTACATTTACAAGGCACGTAAATATAAACGCAAGTACGCAGAGAGAAAGCGGGAAAGCTAGAATAAAATAGAGAAACAGCAAAAGAGAAAACGAGATAAAAAATCAAAGTGCTGTGAATAGATGAAGCGCCAAATGTTCCTTATCCTATAATTTACTAATTTTCTTTACTTTTCATCTTCACCAAATTTACAAATTCCTTTTATCCAAATTATAAAATTATATATATGCATATATGTTTATTTATATATATATATATATATATATATATATATATATATATATATATGTACTTTAATTAAATAAATATGTATATGTATGTTTTAATTAGTACAAAGCATATTTTTTATATATTAAATTTATATTAAATATTTTCTTGTTGTTTAGAAAAGATTTTTTTAATTAATAATTTATTTAAAAAATTTAACTCAACATTATTAAATATTTTTTTTACATATGTATGTGTTTGTATAAGTGTAAATAAATTGAAACTTTTAAATTAATATTATATCTACATTTACTTTATTTCGCAAATTATGTTAAATAATTTTCCTAAATATGCCTCTCACTGACCGATTTCCAATGGCATAAATTACGTCTCTTACGTCTTACGTTACTTGTTAAATTTTTTAGAATACTGAAAAGGAAGCGTTGTTGGAAGTAATACAAGTAATTTTAGGTCATAATTTTGGCATAATTTTGAATAGACATTGTTAAATCATAGATTCAATGCGTACGCAAACCAGGGCCTGATAAAACGAAACTGCTTCACTTTAGTTACACAAGCGATTTTTAAGTGGTTAACTCATTTTTTAAGTCACTTAGAATTTTCAATAAATTCTTCATAAAATCATAAAATCGTTATCTAAATTTTCGCAGCTAATAAAAGTAACCAGATCGTTTTAGAATTTCATATTTACCAGGACTACGACTCCAGTTGTTGAATATAAAATAGAATTTCTTATTTGGCTTCCTATCAAATATTGGCGGTAAATTGGATTGTATTAGTTTCACAATCAGCGATATTGTAATACATTTCAGACTAATGGAATTGATACATTTAGCTAATTTGGTTCTTGTAATTTCTCACCATGGAAAACCAAAAATTCAACTGTCAATTGTGAAATTGATTTTTCTTACACAAATGCAAAATCTAATAAATTTATATCTAATAATATTGGTACACCAAGTTATCCAAGTCATTGATATTGTTACAGAAATCAGATATCTTCATTGGATCATATTTAAAAAAAAATAAGGATAAAAGAGAGTTATAATTATTATTGCATTTTAAAATTTTCTTAATATTTTTTCAAGATCACAAAATAATATGATAAATTCTTAAAGCACTGATTGAAATTGAAAGTGGGCCAATGTACTCACTGATCTAAGAAGAGTATTATGATTTTGAGTGGATGTACGTAGGAGTTAAGATAAACTCACAATCAGATTCAGAACCACTTTATGATTTGATTTAAACCCAACTTGCTGTTCGTGATCTAGATACAGGACCCAATTTTGAAGCTATTTGAATGAAATTTGGTGCAAACATAGTTTAGCCTTTAGCCCAAAAATATTTAGGAATATTTATAAAAGCGATCAAATTAAAACCGCACGTAATACTTATACGAAAATATTACAAATTTTGACTATTTCTTAATAAAAATTTAGTGTAGAGTAGTACCGAAATGTCGACTCCGACCAAGTATAATGCGTATACTTGTTTCTTTGTGTGATTTAAAAAATTCATAAAATTACTCAGACAATTTAAAATGTAAATTTTTACAAAGGGTTTCTATTTATCAAGCATCATGCTCGGATTCTACAAAGTTTCAATTTGTTAAAATTTTGTAACAAAATAGTCGCTTCCAATCTAATTTAATATACATCGAACTTAATAATATTCAAGTAGATTTAAAAAATCCATTTAGATTTCTTCTCAGATATTGATTTTTTGCTATTTGCTTTCACTACTTTCTTTAGCCTTATAAAATCCTTACAAGTGAATGAATGTATTCACAAATTTAGCATTTGTAATGACAAATTAATGGCAAAATATATCACTTAAGAAAGAATAAATGAAAACATTCAAAAAAATGTGCATTCAAATAAGGGCATGTAAGAAAATTATATCTGAGATTATAACCATTCGCCCGGTTACTCACCACTTCAAACTGAATAAACAAATGTTCAATCTGGTCTCTTGATTTATTTTTTACAAGCAATATTGCCCCAAAAAAATCATTATATTATGATTACTGTAGAATATGAAATGATTTCTGAAAAGGGCTTGTAAAAAGATACCAAGGTCTATAGCCAAAAGGATACAGGGATCTCCATTCAGAAATTGATGACGAGTAAAGATACTAATTCTATCACATCTACTGCTTTGAGTTTGACAAAATTAGCGTAAGAATTATGTTTGGGTGGTGCTTGTAAAAATAAGAATTATGAAAATGTAATAACCATAACAACTAATTGAAATTAATATGAATGAGAAGATGAAATAAAATGAAATAAGTGAAATGGTGCAGGTGCCTTATTATCGCGTAATATGGAGAAATTTATAGATCGTACAAACCAAGTAAAAAAATTATATGCAGCATAGTTCAACTCTATTATATTAAATGGGAGTTGCAGTATGTTTATTCATTTTCGGTTTCACATTTAGACAGTCAAAATTACAGTCAAAATTCCATGTTACATTTAGTTCATTTTCAATATCTGAACTAAGTACAAAGACTTTAAATTATTCTGTCAAAATTTCATTTAAAATTTTATATATGCGGATAATAAAAATTTATATTACGGTAAAACAGGTAGAGATTGAATAGGCATTTTATGTGCACGTCTGTCAAAACGTAACTTTTAAGTATAGCAATGTCCTATCGGAAGTATCTATGCGATATTCATTGTATAAACTTCTCTTGATGCCTATCTGAAGCCGATACCTTATTAATACTTCTTGTTTTAGTTTATATATTGAAATTGGCTTAACCAGCTACCCGCTCTATGATTAGAAGCAAAATTCGCTTGACAAGCATATAGATAAATAATGCAAAGAGCCCGGCACGTCTACATCCGTTCGAATAATATCGAAAGAGTCAAGCTCTATAAAAACTGATTTCCACATTGCATGAACTTATGAAACTGGTTAAAGGGGACTAAAATATTTACCAATGTGATATCTGGGTACACTTTGCAAAGTTTCTAATATTCGGCGTCGGGCGAACCTTTTAATATTGTACCTGGTACAAAAATACTTTATTAAACAAACATCATCAAATTTTAATTCAATCTATCTATGAATTTTGTTTTAGCGAATTACTCTTCTCTCTGAATCGATCCAATTGAATGTACGTATTCTGAAAAGAATTTCCGAATACTTTTTCACAATTATCGTCCAAAACTACCTCTGCTTCTTAAAGCAAATAACTTAAAATGTTACCCACAAAACAGATTTTGCGGAACCTTTCTCACAATTGCTCGATTTACACTTTAAAATAAATATTAGTATCAATTACAATGATTGGTGCGTATCCCCAATTTAGTCCCAGACAAAGAAAACTTTCTTAATTACTTTTTGTTTGCAATATACATTAATTATGCAAATCCAGTTATTGCAAAGGAAGAATCAGAATCAGAAGCAACATATTTTCTTTTGTTTTTTGTATTATTTTTTAAAAAAATGTAGACACTTTTTGCTTAACGTATTACCCTTCTCTCCCTGCCATACTTATCCAAAAAGTCGTATTCAAAAAGTTAGGCAAAAAATATGGAAACAGCCCATTAAATCAAATTAACTTTTCTAATTGATATGGAACAAGAAAAATAAATATGTGAAAGACAAAAACTTCAAAGGTACAAATATTGTAAAGTGAAATGCATTATCGTGGACTTTTAATTTACGTCAAATGAATGTAAACTAAACATAGTTGTTTAGTAAGTTGTTTAGTAAACTAAACATATCAAAAGAAGTCCTTCCAAAATAAACCATGACATACAAAGCTTGGCAACTATTGGCTTGGCAACTGGCAACCATTAATGGTCAGTTTAGCCATACAAGAGTTAAATAATATCGAATTGAGATACAGATCACATAATCATCGCATTTAAAAAATTGTAGTTTACACAGAATTACAGAATTATCAGCAGTATCACTAAATACTCATGAGACTTTGCAAAAAATGAATTCGATATTATCCATGTATAAAAATTTACATCTTACGTCCTTGAAGAAGCTTTTATCGAAGAAATCTCATGCCATTTAAATAAAATCATTATCAACAGGACTTCTAAATATCTTTATAAATCAAGCAGAGTTCATAAGCTTTAAGAGACACTACAATATTTGATATGTTATATTTTCTCGATGCCCGATGCCACACTTTTTCCAATATAATCATCACAATCACTTTTAGGCAAATTATAGATCCTTTCCTTTCCTTTGCCTTTATTTTTATTGCCTTAAATTTTTGTTTTCGGAAAAGACTTTTCTCAAATAAAGTCCAAGTAAATTAAATGAAAATATTTGCATCATAAAGAAGCTACCTCCTATTTCAATGAATAAATCACAAAATTAAATTAAACGTTAAACTAAGTCGTAAATTTTAAGGAATCAATTAAACGACCAATAATAGAAGTTTTGAAATATGGTTCAATGATAAGCATTACAAAGCAACAATGCGCATTAATTTTTTGTGGGAACTAATTTTGCATAAAAAGTCGTAAGGTAAAAGGATTTGGCTTACTGATACATTAACTTGATAATAATTGCTTGAAGATTATAACAGATTCATATTTTGAATCCCTTATAAATTTTATTTTATTCCATTTTATTTTACTTTATTTTATTTTATTTTTACAAAATATCATTTTCTAAACTGAGTGTGTGGTGTAATTTATGGCTTATAATAATAATCGATGCTGGCAGACCAAAATATTCTTCTACTTGTTACTACATTTATTTCTATCATTATTATTATTATTATTATTATTATTATTATTATTATTATTATTATTATTATTATTATTATTATTATTATTATTATTATTATTATTATTATTATTATTATTATTATTATTATTATTGTCATGTTTGCTGGACTCTAAATAAATATAAGCAATACAAAAGCCAAAATCCCATTATCATATTCATAATACTTACATAACAATGAATGAATACAACAATAAAACAACAAAATAACAAAATAACAAAAACAAAAAAATAAATAAATAAATAAATAAAGGAAATAAACAATCGAGTAGACAAACAAAAGCAACTGGCCCATTGATGTTAAGTACGAGAATAATGGTCAAAGGATAAAAAATCTAAATAAATTCAAATCTAAATTGTCGGGTAAACTGTTTGTGCAATGTTGGGCAATAAAAATCTATTTATAAAATAGAAAGCCAGACTAAAGCCATAATGAAAAGATTCGGTTAATTATGGTGAATCTTTAAACGATTTGTACTTTTCAAATATCTAAAAAAATTTTAAAATTTTGGAGATAGAACGATGCGGCTAATAGAACGATGACTATATAAAATTGAAAAAACTTTAATCTAATGAATTATTGAATTTCTAACTTCTTTCTATTTGATACATTTTTGTTAGCAATCTACAAATAAATGTTGCTCACAATTGAGTCAAATTTTTGTTTGATATCTGAATGGAGTAAGCCTTGAATGAATGGCTCGTGCTATTCGTTCATGTATATTTATAAAATCTTTGACACTTAAATTTGAATGTTACAAACGGTTTAACAAAATATGTGGGCTACCAGTGAGGTGATAAATATAAATAGATATTAAACGGTAATAGAAATTTAAAATAAAAAAAAAAAATAATTGAAAAAAATGAAATCTCAATTGAACTAAGCGCACGTATAACCAAACGCATAGATTTTGGAGTTGCACTTTTATAAATCTTTTATATTAAAACGCTTACATTGTGCTCCTTAGTGTAAAACACTGGTAATTTGTTGCTGTTAGAAGGAATGAAAATAAAATTTATATAACTGGCAAAATAAACAAATTATAAATGGAATAGAAAGAATAACAAAGCTAAGTTAATAAAAATTAATTTTACCGATATTTACCAATTAATATGCATTTGTAACTCTACCAGTTCTTGTATTACATTAAAAATCCGAGTTGTATTTAATAAAGGAAGTGAATACAAAAGCAGGAAAACCATACACTGAGTACTTTTTAATAAATTATTAAAGTTATCTACGTTGAAAAGAGAAACTTCTAGATCTGTAACTCTTTGAATTTTGTACCATGTTGTTGGAGGCAAATTTTTAATATCTAAGACGCACATATCGGTGAGTACAGACTTTCAATTTTTCTAACCGCTTTTACAACTGACCTTCGTTTGCTGCTTTCGCAATTTCTTTATCTGGCTTTACGAAACATTTTCAAAAAGTGCGTACTTTCTCAAAGATTGGAGAGTAAGAATAAATGTTTGTGAATCTTAAATTGAGCGTGAAACCTACCATTATATTTTAAGTATTTTAACAGGCCGATTCAAATAAATGGAATTTTACTTTTACATTAGTTTTCAATTAAACTTGGATCTGTCTGCAAATTGTTATCACATAATTATATAATTAAAAGCTAAAATATTATCTTGATATTCAAAATAAAATTGATTAGATAATTTGTACAAAGAAAAGTGGATTTTACTAGGATAATCACCGTATTGATCAGACCTGGCATTATTCATTGTTTAATGGTTTCAAGCCATTCATTGATAAATTTAAATAAGTGTAGATTTTAGTTGCATAAAATGTTGGAAACTTCCTGCCACCACTGAGCCCAAGATTTCTATTAAATTACAAGGAACTTGAATAACTTTCAATGACTGTTAATCCATTGAAAGTTATATTGAGTACTTTCATAATGGAAAAATGTGAAAAAAACTTAATAAAAAAAAAGCTTAGATCACCCGTTAAAGTTTGTCACAATTGTCTGAAGTGGCTGAGCCTATTTATATTTTAATTGACTGGGTACAGATGGCCTTTTAAAAGTTACTCACCCAGCGGAGGCTGGACGATTATATCAAAAGAAGATTTAACGATATGCAACCGCAACCTAAAAAATCTCTTATGCCTTTCTGTTACGTCTCATGAATCACGAAGACATCATCACGGCTCGCCCTGGACGAAATATAATTTTTCCATAATATCGCCTACTTTGTAAAAGATAAAACATCACAGCTCGCCCTGGACGAAATATAATTTTTCCATAATATCGCCTACTTTGTAAAAGATAAAACATTACCATTGATATTTTATTTGGCTTAAGTAGAAAGATTCAGTGTAGACACCTAAAACGAGGTAAAATCGGCCAAGCTTGATGAAAAAAAAAAGTTGCATGTATATTGGCGCGATGGCAAAAATTCTTAAATTGTCCATGCATTATGTATTCAAAATGAATGTCCATTTGAAGTTATTGGAGAAGTCTAATGCTGAAATCACAATAAAACTGTTCAATCGTATTTAATCATCGTATAATTTAGAAGTAAACCATTTTTCATTCGACAAAAAAGGTCTTTTCAAACTGCTCTCGTAATTACGTGGAATTCAAATACAAAATGAAATTTTATGGATTACTAATATTAAAAAAAACATTGAATTGAATAAAGTAGAAGAAGTTTTATCTATAATTTTACTTTTATGTTGCAGTCATACGAATTTTGCTTCTTTTTTTTGAACAATTCATGAAATAATTTTCGAAACCTAAAATGAGAATTGTCAGTACAAGTTATCTACCATAAACCGGTTTACGGTTAGTTGATTGGTTGATTATATATATTGATTTAGTTTAACGTTTGTCCTTGATATTCTTTTTCTATTTGTGCATAGAACTAAAATTGAATACAATTGAATTTCGAATTTCATAAAAGAAAATCTACATTAAAGGAGTAGAGAGAGACTGAGATGGAGTATGGAGGATGCAGTTAGTTATGGTTAGTGAATCAGAACGTAAAAATAAAAGAAAACAAATTGATATCCTTATGTGGTAAATATTCTATTGATAAAATTCTGATATAGAAATAAGCATATCAAAACAAAAAAAGAACAAAAAAAAAAAGAAAAAAAACCCAAAAGGGAAGGAGTAAAGGAACTCCATTTCGGTAAAACCATATCTGATTCATATACTAACCAAATATTTTGTTATGTATAGTTTAGTGGATTAAAAGAAATTCTATCATTTGTGAAATTAAGATGCGGCAAATTGGTGCCTTGTGGTTTATATTGAATAAAGCAGTCATGTTTTCCACCTTCGGATCTTTTGGTGGGCTTGATACATTATCACTAACATTTCAGTGTACTTTTTATGTGGATAATTAGCGTTAATGAACTGACATCATTTGCTTGATCCAGAATTTAACGCTTAAAAAAAATTGGGGAATTTTGCTAGTTTTAGTACTCATTTTGAGCAAAAGAGCCTTTTCTATATGGACCTGCTATTTACTTTCCTATTTAAGAAATGCTTTTGGAATTATGTTATGTGTTTCCAATAATATTTTTCTGTTATTATACCCATCACCCAGAAGTTGCAGGTATATTCCCTTTGTCATTATATTTGCAACGCCTAGAAGGAAGCACAGCAGTCTCTATAAAGTATATATATTCTTGATCAGCATCAAATTTTGAAACGATTTAGATATGCCTGTCTGGGTCTATCTGTTGCACCAATTCCTTTGGCCGTAAAATTTTAGATACCAATTGCAAATTTGACAGAATCATTGAAAGTCTTTGCACGCAGCTTGAAATTGAAAATGGGCAAAATTGATCAAAAGACACGCCCTCAATGTAACATAAACAGAGAGCACCTTAGTTTATTAAAGTAAAATTTGATTGTTTTTTGTTCATCATATGCAAACTGCAAGAAATAGAAAGCTGAAATTTTGAACAAGTACGTAGGCTATTGGTCTACAATGTTTATTGAAAAATCATGATTATAACCTTTCATTTTTTTATGTTTACGTTCTCATTTTACTTCTAAAAAACTAAATCAGATTGTGAATCGTAATATTATGGTGTATGATTGTTGGACATTTGAGAATTGGCCCCAGCCGTATATAATTTTTTTATTTGTGATTATAAATAAAATACAATAAACCTAAAGTAGCAACTTTTCATCATGCAATTAATAAACTTAATTTTCGTGGAAAGAGTTAGTTGTATTTTTTCAAGTCTTGTACTCTTAAAATAAAAACATGAAAAAGCGTTACGCCCCAAATTATGGTGGAAAGTTACATTTTATTTAGTCTAAATTTTTTTATACCTTGAAGTAAAGTGAAGAAGCCCTTTAACATCACGCAAGTGATGTTAAGTAAAAAAATGGACTTTTATTGTCTTATAATGGTTAAGTATAGACCATGAATATCAATAAGGCTTAAGCCGATTTAGTCCTATTTTGAACCATGTAATTCTGGTAATTGATAAACAAAGAAATATAACGGATATATTTTTTTAGAAAAACTACATTCTAAGTTAAGTTGTAAGTGTATGCTTGGACGCATTTTATTCATTTTCAATATTCGTTTGGCTAAACAATTTTGAAATAATTTGGAATGATTTTATCTGAATTTAGGCTCAATTTATCACTAAAGGACTGCGAATGGACTGGCAGTCACAAGACGTTAAATTGTTTTAGAATTTTATACAGAATAAGGACTTTGGGTAAATTTGGTCCGCTGCTATTATTCTATACCTAAAATTTTCAATGGTGGTTATAAATATGGAAAGGCTAATGAAGTAATAAATTAGTTATACAGTTAAAAGAGCATATAAAAGGAGTCGCGCTATTCAAAGAATGACAAACTTAAAACTCTTTAAAAGTGTTTATTCATTTCATGCTTTTTCCTATACCTGTAATACAAAAACCAAATGAAGTGGCCATTGTTGGACGAATTATATGCGTGCCTACACTTTTGGCAATACTATGAAGAATTCGTCCATTGTACAAATACGCCCATAAACCAAATTCGGCTAAATCTGATTAATGTTTTACGAGAACTCTCAGTTCGAAATAATCATTAAATTCTCCGAAATATTTTCGAACAAATCGGCTAAATAATCTTAAATAACTTTATAAAAACCTACAAACAAGTTGGACAATTTTTTAAAAACGATCTATAGTTGCAGTACTCTAAACCATAAATTATGATTAGATTACATTTTGCAAGAATGTAAAATCAAACTAAGAGAATATTAGAAATTACAAGTAACTAAAGAAGGAAGAATAATAAATATTTTTTATTACTATTTTATGGCTGCAAAAGAAAAAAATGGAGAAAAACTACTCTACAAATGTATGAATTTATTGAGTAATTTACAGCGAAGTAAGCAAAAAAAAAAAACAAATAAAAACAAAAGTTTTTATTTGTTTTTTTTTTATTTTTGATTCACTTGCCTCCCTCCATGAACTTTAAAAGCTCATGGGAAAAAAATGTCCAATAATGAAAATAACAATAGTAACAATAAAACGAACAACGACAATGATGAAACTTAACTGGATATGAAAAAAAAATTTTTTTTTATAAAAATAAATATAAAAATGTAAAGGAATGAGAAAAAAACAGTCATGAAGTATTTTCCTGTTCATTGACATTTTACAATTGTATAATAAATTTAACAACTTAAGCCTCTTGATAATATCAACAACGCGATTTTGTTTTGTTTGTTCGATTGTTCGTTTGAGTCCAGTTGCTTATGGTATGTCGTGTTTAATAGAGTTTCACCTTTTTTCTTTTTTTTAGATTCTTGTTAGTTGAGTTCTTTTGTACCACCGTGCATCTATTAGATAGTTGTAGAAATTTTACTTTTCTTAGAGGCCGACTAGTTCAACTTAAGATTTAATAAATGCAGTTCTAATGCACTTTATTAACTGTTATTGCAAGGTCCATTTAAAAAAGACAACATCAATAAGTGCTAACGGGGTAATTTTGAAGGTTCGAAAGGCATTTTCGTTTTATTTTAACTTTTTGTTTACCAATGAAAGCTTCAACGAGAGAAGGATGTATTTAAGGCGGATGGAAAAGGTACAGTGCAGTGAGTGTTATACATGCATATCTGCCGGTAAGGCTCATATGGATGGTACACAATGACATGGTACATAAGAGTGCATGCTACCGTCACGACTAGCTTCCAATTTAAAGCCTGCATTGAACCTTATATACATGGTTTAATCTTTGGTATCTAGATTCGGAGCCTTCTTATTACTCCTAGGCTTAGCTTAAATTACCCCGATAATCCTACCCAGCTACCCATTTTATTCAGGAAATGGGATCCTGTACGACAAGCATGTTTGAACGAACGGCGCAGGCGATGTGGGCACCACAGCCCCCACGAAGCCAACCTCCATATCACCACGATGGGCTTTATCAGAACTGGGGATCCCGTGGTAGCAAATTAAATCTTTGGATCTGATCTCGTTACTCATGATGCCCCATTATGGCCGGCATCACCAACGACCCTCTAATGAGCCACTCCCAGTTGAGCAGGTGCTTCTCTGGACTGGTTGCCCCCATGGAAAAAGTACAGAATTTGATTTCTAGAGATTTGGATTAGACATTTGAAATGCTAAAAGCCAACAGCTAGACTGGAGGTTATTACTTGAATAAAAACGGCTTAAAAGAATCGTGAAATCTTTAAAAAAAATATATGTTTATCGGTGTTAATTTCTCAAAATATCAGAGTTTACCTCTGGAAAAAAAGTTACTTTAAATTTTCATAGGAAAGTAAAACGGGAATAACTTCTTGAATGATCCAATATGTACATATAAATAATTACACAAACAAATATACAAAAATCAATAGAAATGGAATTATTTTGAAAAAAATTTTTAAAAAAATGATAAATAAAAAAAAGAAGAAGAAGAAAAGCAAGAAATTTAAGAAATGTTCAGTTAGTGCACACTCAAACAAACAACTACAATCAACGCCATTGATGTTAATTTCTATTTTTTGTCGTGTAGTGTTAGGAGCCAGAAAGGAGCGCATTACTTGCACTGGATTTTATTGAGTTCTTGTAATGATATTTAGTGGCTCTTGTAATAATGGTGGCGGCCTCAGACTTACACTCAAACTCAAACTCACCAGGCATGTGCTGGGTTTTACGCCTGTCTTGTACAGCATGTTTTACGATTTAGTTTACTTTTTATTTATAGCATTTAATTTTTCCTTTTGCTTTTTTCCTTTTCATTTTTTTTATTTATTTATTCGAAGCGAAATGGAAAAAAATGCCCAAGAATTTGTGATTTAGAGTAAAAAGGAGAGAAAGTAAATTATTATAATTTTTTTTTTTGATTTTGCTCTTTTATTTTCATTAAACTCGCTTTTACATTTTTTTTTTTTGTTTGATTTCTTTATATTCTTCTCCTAAAAGTAGATATTTTTTTATTTGTGATTTGACTTTTTCTTCCTGTTTATTATTGTTTGTGCTCATTTTCGACAATTTTTACCCTTTTCATGATTTTACACTTTTTTGATTTAATTTATATCTTTATTAGTTTAAATGTTACAAGATCTTCATATGTCTGTTTGCATTGTATGAAATTTTGTAATAGCACAATTCACTTATAAAATTAATTAATTAAATGTTTAAATTGTAATGGAGAATTACACGCACACATTCACATGTTAAGTACATTCATAAAATAATAAACAATATTAGTTCTGTAAGCGTCGCAAAAAAAATATTAAAAATGAGAACGAAATATGTTTGAATTACTTACTAAGATGAAAATAAAGAGTTCAAGTGAAGGATAATTTTGCCTCATAAGTCACTAAATAAGCTGCGAATGCACTATTTTAAAGCAATGCCTGTAAGTTTTATAAAGGGAAAATTCGGTCCAAAAGTATCGGATTAAACGTTTACGCTTGTATTTCGTTATAGCGAAAAATTGAATTTGATGCCACGAAATTACCAGTTTTAAAGCCCACTGGTAGTATAGAATTTGCTTACGTTGTGGCTGTAGTGCCATTATCCCGAATGTTTCATCCAATGTATTTATATAGGACTCCGTTTCCGTTATATTTTAATAGGACTAAAATGGAAGTCGTGCATATAAAATGCATGGCGGTCTTTAAATTATCATTTAGTACAGGCGGTCCAATAAGCATTGCAGAAATGGCTTGCAGAAAGGGCTTAAACTTTTGGAATGCGTGTAAGGAAAAATGTCCAAAATATAAACGAATTTTCTTCACAATTTTATTATGATATATACTTGACACTAACTTACTTTCTAGACCACGGCCTTTTTTAAGCAAAACTAAAAATATGGTTTTGTGAGATGTCGCTTCAAGTAAATTTTACAAAATTGCCTTAATATACCCAAATAATGATAGATACCGTTATGTGTACCAACATTTCCGCTGCATAAAATGTAATCATAAAAATCAGAAATATTCTTCGGTAAATCAAAATAGGTCTATATATCAAAATTTGTCAACATTTTCAAAATGTAAGAAAATTTAAGCAAACATATGAAAAAATTTAGTTTTACTTAACTTAATTTTAAATCGAACGTTACACGAGAAAGGTGAAATCATTTTATAGATTTTCCAAAAATTTATCACATAATTTACAATCCAAAAGAAGCTAAAAACAACACTGAATTCATTAGAAACGAAAAAAAATAAAAGTATATTAAGATATGACTAAGTAAAAGATAAAATTAGTAAATTTAATTAAATAGAAAGAATGTAACAGAGATGAAATAAACCTTAACAAAGAATAAGAAAATGCCAGAAACTAAATTAAAGTTAAATACAAGAGTCAGAGACAGAGAGCAAGAATAGTAAAAGTAACAATTAAAAATTAAAATTTAATCAAGTGAAAAGTTTAACAGTAGATTTTCACACTTAAACTAAAACTGCAGACTTTTACTTTGATATCTTTCAGAAATGCAACGAAAAATGGTAAAATTTTCGAGATAATTATTGCCGATGAAATTTTTTTTAACTGCCTGGCAAAATAAATGATTTTATATAAAATTTCACATTTTTTCATTCGCTTTTTCCATGGAATAAAAAAGAAAATAAATGGGAATCTATAAACAGGATCAATATATACACATACACACACATACATATAGGCACTTTATTAGACACATACATCAAAGATATATAATGTATACTTCATACACCTTTTGTGGCTATTTCAACGAGAAGCAACTGAAGAAAACGGAAATGAAATAAAACATCGAAGTATAAGAGAAAAACAGCAAAAGTTCAAACGGGTCTAAGAAAACTTTTACTATGATTTACATTTATTTGTGTGTGTGTTTGTGTGTGCTTGCGTGTGTGTGCAAGTGTGTGTGTGTTTGCGCGTGGTCTCCATAAAATAAATATTAGCGTAAAGGAAACCAAGTAAGAATATTTTATTTGGCTGGGCCCGTATCTGGAACAACCACCAACCATAACTGCCAAATTTTACTAAAAAAAACCGAGGTATTTTGAAAAGTTGCACTAGAGGCCTTTCTACTTTCAAATTTTGTGCTCGATATCCCTTTTTTTTACTAGAACTATGTCAATAATACACGGAGAGATGGACAAACGGACGGACGAACAGACAAATTTAAATCGATTCAGCATTTGATACTTATCAAAAATACATTTGTACTTTATAGGAACTTGGGCACTTATTTTTGGTTCTTACAAACATAATAGCAAAATACAACTTGAAATGGTGGACATAAAAATTGCAGAGAAAGAGAAAAAATAGAAGAAACGTTGGCAATAATCACAGCAGCCAAAATACCAACAAAAACTTTAGGAATAATAACAAAATATTGTTGGTAAATCAATGGTAAACAATGATAATGACGTAAGTGTATAAATATTATTGCATTAAGTATAATCTAAAAGAACCGAATGTAAAAGTTATGGGTAAACAAAATGTAGAAAAAACATTTACGAAAAACATGCCATAATAATATTTAACTCTATAGCTAAGTCCCTAACAATGCAATCGTTCAGGTTAATTTGAATACAATAAATTTCCGTAGACGTAATTAAACGTCTCACTTGCAATTTCTTCTTGCTTTTTCGATCTTTTCATTCTCTTTTATCTACAAGTTTATTCAGTTTTATTTTCTATTTGTTTTTCCATTGTTTTTTTAAAAAGCCTTGCTCTTTACTTTTATGAAAATATTAGAAACTAATTGGTCTGAAATTTTAAATATTAGAAAATATATACCGCCATTTGAACCATCATATTGGATTGGTAGAGGTTGGGGAAGAGCGTGTCGCAAGACAAGCAGATCTTTGAAAATGAAGCTGCCGCTCATTTAAATAAATAAATAAATTCATTAAATAATCATTCTGAATCGACTAATAAGGATTATTTTACAGAAATTCTCCCTCAGCCAACTGTACTCGCTTTTACTAACTATACCTTTTTAACGTGACGTGATCGGAAACTTTCAAATGACATGGTCATGATATGTTTCTATGTAGGCTTTAATTCAATTGACATCTCTGCCAATGTTTTGGACGCGACTACGCCTAAGCACTGGTCCGACAAATGCGCCAACACTATGTACGTGAGAAAGTGACTGAAACAAGCAGTATTTCCTGTCTAAATATGAATAAATAGATTACAAGATTGGTAGCAAAAAATATTTATTTATTTATTATTGGCAAAGAAAATTAAGAACCGTATAATTTTATAAATTGTAAATTCCCACTTAAAAGTTTGCCAATTCCTTTTCTAGGAAGGTACATTTAAGTTTTAAGCAAAAAAAACAAAAAAATATTATTAAAGCAACCAAACTTTTTAAAGTTGGATTTGCGTTGGATTATTTGAGCATGCTTATGGATGAACTATAAAAATTTTAAAAGTCTTCTTGGCTGAATGAGAGCAAATTTAGATTTATTGTACATATAGATATTATTTTGCCTAGATTTTATAGTGCTTTTTGTTCTTACTTTCTCAAAAAAATCTTTACATTAGACGTGGTCACAAATCGAAACTATAACCGATTATGCATTTTGAAATAACCCAGATGTGTGTCCTTACAACAACCTTTAATATTCTTTAAATTATAAGTTAACTTAACTTCTGCTCCAAATGTGAAATTTCAAATGGAATTTTAATTTTCCATTTATAGATAAGTTCCATTAAGTTGAAGTATTTAATGGACTTAACAAAATTATGGATATCCAGCACTCAAAGAGTACAATCGTATACTTCAGAACCTACTTAAGTTTTTCAAAAGTAAATAGAAAACGTAATTTTAAAAGTTTGGTGCTGTGTAATGCCGTGTAGGCGGAGCTGATTTGCACGACTTTTGTTGAGAACCAAAGGTCTCTCTACTTTTTCAGCTCTGTATATTTTAGAAATTTTAAGTAAAAAAATATCACACACTGATTTAAAAAATCAAGGTGTTCTCAGCTTACATTACACTGTGGGCGTATCCTTTGCCCAATTTTCTTTGCCCAATTTCAATCTCAAGCTACGTGGAAGAACTTCTTATATTTCTGTAAAATTTAAACTTAATATCTCCAATTTTGCGATCAGGAGAACGTTTACAACAGACAGACACACAAAGAGACAGACGGACAGATATGTCTTAATCAATTGAGAATTTGATGCTGAACAGAAACCTCCAACGCTTGTTGAAAATTAATAATTTTATAATTTCTAGACTAAATTGAATCAAATACGACGAAATGACATTTTTTTTTCTTTTTTAAAATTGTCCAAAATTTTAGTAAAAAATTTTCGTTTTTTAGTCTTATTACAACTATGAAGTTATGTACTGCAATTTTGAAAATATTTTTAGAAAAATTGATGCACAAATCTGTTTTACTTGATATGAAGCGTTTTTATAAGTTTTTCTTAAAAATAAGTGTAAAGAGGTAGCAAACTATATTACTATCGAAAGGCGTAACTGTTTTACATGTAATTTAATTCAAGAAAATTTATATAGAAAATAGTTTTTCTGATAATTTTGTGGGACAATCCACATGAGAATGGAACTTTTTGATTAACAAAAAGTTAAGTAAAAAATCATCTACTCAATACGTACGGGTCTTATAAAAATGAACACTCTCTAACAATTTCCGGAAAAAGATATGTCATCAATTAGAATTAGTACCCTCGAACCTACTTCAAAGATGATTCACAGGATTATTAAAAACGCACAACGTTCTCAAAGGCCAATTAAAAATAATTACAATGGGCTGAAGATAAAAGTGGCTACGATTGATCTTTTACAGATCAATTTTCGGATTTGCCCGCTTTTTGCTTCTTATGATTACAAATGAACAATTTTTCTTTCCTATTGATAGCACTTTGTACAACTAAATTTCAGTGATCCGTTATCAACTACTGAAATTTATTTATTTATTTATAAGTAACTGTCACATTTTCAATTTTATAACTTTCTAATAAAAACTTTTTAACTGGAAAATTCTGCAAGAGAATTAAAACAAATTCTTTTCTCTATTTTCTTTTTTCTTCATTGCTTTGTTTTTTTTTCAAATTATTTTTATTTTTATTTTTATTTTTTTTGTACGACAATCGGATTAGTAAAGTGATATTTTACTATACACACAAAAAATTGTAAAGGCAATTATTTAGTTCAAATAGAACGAAAATAAGTACTAGCAAATAAGAAAAAAAAACATATGAAAATTTTATTGTGGCACAAAGTGATCTCTTAGATCCCTTACATGCTTTTCTTCAAGAAAATGAATTTTTAGTTAAGAAAATAAATTATTTGATTTTTCACAGTTTTCTTAAATGGAACAAGGCCCATAAAAATGAACAGATGTGTACAAAATTTGACACAATCATTTAATATAATAATTAAGGTAAAGAATTCACATCAAAAAAATATATATTGATATATGAAAAGTTTTCATCATTTGCCGATTTTTAAAAAATAGAGCGTTATTCTCAATTATGTTCGGACCAAAACTTCCGCTCACACGAAATTTTTTTTTTCAGTATAGCAAAAATTATGGCCCCTACTTAGATTACACTTTCTATGGACAGGCGGGCAGATTGCTTTACATATAGAAAAATGGATATATAAAATGATGCCAAGAGAATTGATAGAATGATAATAAGTGTATCTATCTCCAGTCTTTTTTAATTTTAAAACATACATTCCGGCCAAAACCATTCTATCCGATACCTTGGTGTAGGGTGCAAATATTATATGCATGAGTTTTAAAGTAAACTTTATAAATGCATACGCCATTCATTCAATATGAAGAATGAGAACAGTATAACAGTATGCGTATTGCATATAATTATCTAGCAGAGAATATAAAGTTACAGTAATAATTATCATAACAATAGCAACAACTATAATAACAATAATAATAAGGAAGATGGAAAAAATGAAGAAGTAACAAGACGAAAATAAAGGCAAATGAGAATGGAGAATTTAAATAATAAAAAAGAAAAAAAAATAGAATGAAAAAAGTGAAATAATAATAAACACTCTACCAACTATTTAACGAACCAACTAAAATGAGAAAGCAAAAAGCTTAAACAATTTGTCTACGCACCGGAATACATTACAAAGCTAATGTTTTCCGTTTTCACCAGTTACATACTAATATAATATCATATATTTATATATATATATAAATACATAAACATACATACATATATCTATGCAATATATAATACCAATAACACGTTGGCATATCACGACTACATACATTTGCCAGTTAAAAGTAAAGTTGAGTTGAGTTGAGTTGAGTTGAGTTTGATGACAACTAATGTGCATTCTCTTTTGTTTTCGCAACACATGACATGGCAACTGTATTCATATGCATGTACACAGATATTTATATACAAAGATACAAATATGTTTGCATGCTACTATTAAGTATAGCATGCTATTATAAGCAAGGCGTGTTTATTAATAAAAGCAACCCAAAAACTAAACACAAACAATAGCAAATGCAACAACAACATAAAGCCAAGAATAAAAACAAAAGATATATATTATAAGACACACACATATCCATATATAGAGAAAGTTAGAGAGAGAGAGAGAGAGAGAGAGAGAGAGAGAGAAAAAGAGAAAATGAATGAGTGATAGAATGAATGAAAGAAAGTGTAAAACGAAGACTCGTGTGTGTTGGCACACAAACACTTCAACTTTACACATTGCATAAAAACAAATAGCAGTACTTCCCAAATATAAACTCCCAAAAGGATTTGAACAAACTAAAAATTCAGTTCACTTAGAATACACATCTTCCAGGCAGTGGAAATTCGTGCTGTATAAATGATAAGTTCTAATTTTATGTCTGAACTAAGAGTCATTTAAATATAAATACTAAAACAGTCGTTCACCTGATTGAAGGCTGTACTTGCCAGAACTATGTACAATAAATAGAAATGTCCGGATCGATCGTAGCGAATTCTTAAATATTTCATACCAGTTTGCTCAAAAAATTTAAGTTATCAAGATAACGAACTGCATGTGGTGACAGTAAACCAATAAACCTTTGAATGATTTAAAAAGTTCAGGATATGGCTGTGAATACAAAAAGAAGGTCGATCTGAATCAAAACTAATAACATAACTAAACATAAATAATAAGTCAAATTACTATTGTCCATTGGTTTTTATTGGAATAGAGACGATCGAAAAGATAGACTAGTTTAACCCGATTCAAAAAACTATTCCTAACAGATCCTTATAATAAAAAGTGTCCGCCCAAATAAATTTATAGCGTTATGTACCACAAATGGCACCGATTCTGAAACTCTATTAAATCTTTAAAGACAATGATTGCAAACAACAAATAACTCAAGTCCCTTTAAGAATTTCAACACCTATTTTCATTATCTAAAAAGTATGATTCAAACAAACTCTAGGCAGGACTATTCCAGCTCATATTAATAATCGTGTGTTCGATGACAATGTTTATCAAAAGTCTATGCCTTTAGTTTTGTGAACAGAAACCATATTGAAACATCTTTCTACAATGTCTTGGTGATAATTACATTTGGGAAATCCTGTCTTACAAAAAACGTTGAAAATTTGCCCCCTGCCTTTTCCTAATCCTATATCTTTGACATTCACCAGATAAATGAAAATAATTCAATATGATAGAAATATGTGTGTGCTGTAAATTGTAAATTGTGTTATGTAGAAGAAAGAATGAACACTTCAAAAGTGAATGCGTATTAATAAAGTTGTTGAAACAGAAAGTTAATGGAAATGAGAAAGCTTTTGTACTCTAACCTGTATTATATTTTTTATTGTAAACTATGAATTCCAATTGGTTGGAAATCTATTTTGATGCGGCAATCAAAATAAATGTTTGAAAGAATTTGCTGATAGCACTTACTGAGTTCATTATTTATAAAAAATCATTAATTTACTTTATTGTTTATGTTTATTAAATTCTAACATGCAAAATTGGAGATTCATAATAATAATTTTCATGACTTTGGGAACAGAGTTGAAAGCCGAAAGTCCATTATGTGAAATCCAAAATTACTCTAAATGACTGAAACGTTTATTATGTGGAACTACACAGATCACTTTGTTGAATCTGCCTACCACTTATTTCTGAATTGGCCATATTGGCCACATTTCATATGCCAGGTCTCACAAAATAAATAAACATATAGTAAAAAAAAGAGATTTAAATTATTGGTATAAGAAACTTAAGTGGAAAATTTTCATCAACTCGGTATACATTTTACAGTTCTTGAAGTCAAGGCGATGCCCCGCCAATTTCTTCTAGATAGATTAGTATAGGGCAATGTAGGACTTTTAGGGGCTTGTTATGCCATGTGCTACTTTTGTTAGAGGCTGTAACAGTTTTTTGCGATTATATGGGTAATTAATTTCACTACTTCTGACACTGCTTATCTATGTAAATGTGTAGTCTAGGCACTGACAACAGTTTCAGAAATATCTTATTCAGATTAGGTGCAGAGACATGTTGTGGTCTATTGGAAAATTTGTAAATGCATTATTTATAAGAAAAAGTGTTTTTTGAAAAAAAGTTTAAATTCTCAATAACTTTTTTCCTATTAAAATTAAATATTTTATATACCAATTGAGTATGTCAGTATTAGATACAGATCGATCCATTTTTTTAACGTCCTACCATATATTAAATTTAACAAAGTAACTGAAAATTACATTTTTTTTTATTAATTTAAAAAAAATTCTAATTTCAGTTAATTTCTTCAGGTGAAGCAGATCATTGAAATCATTTTCTCTTGTAATTCCGATTTGTACCATTTTTATCATTATAAAAAAAATCACTTCAAACTTGAAAGATCAACTAACTGTTTTATTTTCACTTGTCATTATTTTTTACTAAAAATTATTTTAAACATAGTTATAGCATACTGTACGAGCGTACTTAGTGAATAGTAATTTAGAATTTATCTGTTAAAGTATAATTTTCTTGGGTGAACCACAGGATAACTTCACACATTATTTCAAATATATATAAATAAAAACCATTTGTAAAAATATATTTATTTGTAATAATATAACCATCAATCAATACAATTCCCTCAAAACGAATTCAATTTTCTTTTTTTCTAATATAAAATATTTATATTCTGTCTCTATTATTCAACCTTTCGCCCCATTGGCCGTATATTAAATAGCAATTTCAATATTTTAACATTGACATATGACATTTATATAAATGAATATAAATGAATACACATTGTACAGGTTTTTATACAGAAAATATATATTGCGGTAAATCCCAATCGACCATGCTTTATTTGATTATTGCATGTGGTCAATATAATGATAATAAAGTCGAAATTTCTTAATATTTTTCAAGTCTTGACTTTTTAGTAAAATGTAAATATTTCAAATTGGCAAAAGCAAAAAAGAGATATCAATTTTTATGTTCAATATTCAATTCAACAGATTTTTAGTTTGTATTTTAAATCAAAACAAAATATCTCACGGCAACTAATTTTTATAAAAAAAAAAAAATACCAGATTTGTTAATTCTTTCACTTGAAAATCCTTTACAAAATAGATTTTTATATGAGCTGTTCTTAACTAAATTTATTTGTGGACGCCTTTGAACTTAACCACGACTACACATGAAATTTCAATCAAATAGCTTGAAAATTGCGCCAGGTAGTTTTAATGGACAGATAATAGATATACGGATAGGCGGTCCAAGATATAATAAAAATTTTACGCATTTTATGGTTTTTCTGCTTTTCCATTTGGACGTTAAAAGATTTTATCGTATGCTTAGTATTAAAGATCAATAAAGTAATGAATCACTTTCTTAAGGCAAAGCGTAATTCCTAGCAATATTATTACTTACCATCGAAAATTGTAAGCTTTGGAAGATAAGAACTTGAAATTTTTTATAGAACAGAAATTATGGGTTGTGTAAAAGCTCCAGGTAAAGCAGATCATTGAAATTTTTGGAATATCATATATAACTAATAACACTAATTATGAATTTATGAAAGCTTTTTATGGAACCCATCAAATCTATAATTCTGCCAAAATAATAAAAAATTCCTGGCCTGACTTTAAAAAAATTCTTAAATTACTAATCATGACTTTCCTAAGAACCATACGCGAAACGCACTTATTGGATAGAGATAAAGTCCAAGTCTACGGTATCAGTTTTAATGTAAAAATGAATTTTAATAAAAAATTTTAATTTTGAATTTTTCTTTATTTTTCTTTCAAAATTTAAAGCAGGCTTCGTAGTAAGTTTAAAATTTTATAAGATTTTCTTATGAAATAAATATCAAAATTTCAAACGCCAGATAATACTCAAAATAAATTTCTGATCTGCTAACAGTATCTGCAACTGTAACTGATATACGAACCCTTATATTTCGTTGCTGAAATCCCCATTAAAATAAATTTAGAACGCACTAAAGAAGAAAGTAAAACGGAGCATGATTTTGCATACAAAAAATGCCACTTTCAATTATATCTAATGGAATTGAAAAGTATGTATGTGAAACAATTAAAACATTTAATAAAAAATAAAATCGAACTAAAAATTTATTGCTAATATTTCATTTATACTAAAATTTCTTATACGTTATCTTTCTAATAAATTTTTTGGCCGTAATAAAATTTAGAGCAAATAAAATTATAAGAAGTGCATAATTCTTGAATATTTTTAAATCTACAGCACTAAATAGATGTTAGTAAAAAAGTAGTCAAGTTAGAAGTCGTAAAAGATTTTGCGAGAACATAAAATGAAATAAGAGATTAGAAAATCATGTATCTTATGAAATTTGTCTGTCATAATAATAGACAGAATAAAATTTGATAAATAATGTAGATGAATCTAAACTAATCACTTTCTATGAAATTGCAATCATTTGCAAAATTTGTTTCAATCATTTTTGCTTAATAGTTTTATTCATTTTTGTATAATTTTTATTTCAGTTAGTAATGCTTATTATTCGTTATTTGTTATTATCGATTTAATTTTTGTACAAAATATCAAATCCTCAATTAATTATAAAAATCATAACACTAACAGCATCAGCATTAGCATCCATGTCAGCATCAACTACAGCAACAGCAACAGCAACAGCAATCAAAATAAAAATATTTAATAATCTAATGGTTAAGTAGCATTTGCTGTTGTTATTGTTGCTGCTTATATAAAATTTGCACTTTCAATTAACATTCTTAGAATTGTTTATGTATCAGCAATAAATACGTTTAATCCAGAATAATTTGTTGGTATTATTAGTATGCATTGCCTGATTTTGGGGATATTTGCCTTTAATCCCCTTGCGCTTTGCGAAATCATCATCTACAGGATACATATAAATACGTTGGCTAATCGCTTGCAGCGTTTACAAAATATGTAGATGAAGATGATGGTGAAAATTGTTTAATGAGACAATAAGTTGAGGCTTCCGTGTTGCCTATAATTAGCCCATGTCATGCACAACCATGACTTCACTTAAATCGGTGTTTAAGTGGAATATTTGATAAGGAGATGTTTTATCTAAAGTACAAATCTTAAAGAACTCTCAAAAACTTTGGATCAGTGTTAAATTTTAAATCGACTAAATATGTCCTTGTGTCCGATAACTTACCTGTCTACTACTGGCACTGCACGTGCCTCAAAAATTGAGGTGCTTAATTGCAATTTTTTCAGAAACAATAAAAATTCTTTGAGATAACTTATTACTCAAAATTGGGCAAATCGTTCATAAGACATGGCTAAAATGCCCACTTTTCTTAAGAGACAGTAATTTTCACATTTTACTAAAAAGTTGTAGAAGAAAGTCTATCATGGTTATCTCGACACTACTGTTATCTATATAAAATGGAGAAACTATTTGTCTGTCTAAAATTATTAGGTAATTACTACATCGACTCGACTCTTTAAAATATCAAATTTTCAGTGTTGAATACTTTTAAATTTTTAACTAATTTTTTAATACTGCCAAAAATTTTCTCCAAGGCCTTATCAAGGTTATATTTGACTTTTACATTAAATGTAATCGATTTTGTATACAAAATTTTGTTCGAGGCAATTTTAAGGGCTCTTATTGTTTCTCTTCTTTTTCCTATTTTTGTTTTGGATTTTTTTTTATTATTGAAACTTTTAATAATGATTAAGTTGTATTATTTTACTGGATAATACAAAAATTAAATAATAAATTAATGAATAAAAAAATTATTTTACATACAATTTTGAAAGGAAAATGCTTGTGTAAAGGTTTGCTTTTGATATAAAAAATATTCTAAAGTAAGTTATTCTCATTTTTTTGTAAGTGTTCAAATTTTTTGAAACTAAGAAGACTTATCATAATTAATGAAAATTAATTTAATTAATTAATTAATTAAAAAAATTTTAAAAAGCAAGGTTTAAACAAAAACGATCGGTCGAACATGGTCCAATGTAATGTGGCCGCTAAATTTTCGCTAATATTAAGAAATTCGAGCACTAAATGAAAAGTATTATGTTCCATCGAATTTCTGGGAATGTTTTTTATACTAAATGAATCGATGGGATAATTTTTTAACATAAAATGCTTACATTAGATTGTAGCGCGCATTCTAAATATCAGCAAAATATCTTTGTTTTTTTTAAAGGCATGTGCCCTTAAAAACCCAAACAGGTCTAATTTGAATCTGGGGTTTTCCAGCGCCTTTAAATATTGAATATATTTGCCTCATTAGACAAATAATAAACTATTGACTAAAAAGCAAAAAAACATTGGAATAATAGAATTTGAAAAGTATTTACGGTTATTTAAGGTTAAGTATTGGGTTGTTAAATAAGTCCATACTCAATGAAATCATGGATCGAATCAATGAAATGATTTTCTCCAAAATCTCTAAATAACAAATAAGTTTAAATTTTTTAGCTCACTTTGGTGAAAATCAGTCTGCATGAGAGGATTTGAAAAGAGGATATTTGGAATGAATTCGGGGCGAGCTAAAGTGGACGGCAATTTCCAGTTTCCTACTTTGAAATTGCCTTAAGAACAGCGTTTAAAACCTCGTTAAAATATTAAAATACTTCAAGTTTAAATATTGACAAATTTTAAGATCACTAGAAAATTTTTCGTTATGTTGCCATTAAAAGTGCAATTTTGAAACGACATTTAATTTCTAATATTACCAAACTACTTGTTAAACAACCTAATATAAGGAGCAGATCTTTTTTAAAGCTCACGCGTGTTACTAAAATGCTAAAGTGAAAATTTCATTTAAATTAAATTATTGTAAATGTATTTTCATTACACAAACAAGAATGTAAAGTAAAAATTACAATCATTTATAAATATATTAGTGTCGAAATTTTATAGTACTACACGCATAAGCATTCCTTGAAACTATAACCAGTTTATAAACAGATCTTTGAAAGAAAGTTGGAATTTCAAGGACTTAGCAAAAACTATGTGATAATTTTTTAACACTATGCCTAGATTTTGGAAATGTTTGAGTATTTTGTTTAAAAAAAGATCTCAAAAAAAATGGCAAAACTATTTAAACCAAAGCGATTTCGCTCTGTTTGTCGGCCAACTTCCCAGTAACCAAAATTTTCAACACACTCAAAATGAAATGGCAAAGATCCCACAAAATACGTATTCATACACATACATACATACATATTGGCATAAATAAATTCTGATTTGATTTAGACATTTCAATTGGACTAAATTATGCATTTATTTTTTTCAAAGGTAAGTATTTAAGATTTGGCTACAACCAAAACGTATAATATTTCTACTTATGTTTTAAATATTGTGCAAACAATACCTTGTGCGAAGGACGATTCTGATTGGTAATAGAATCTCCAAAATTATTGTAAAATGCACTTCTAAAATCAAGTGTAAAAGGTGTAATCTTTTTACCTTGGGATATGCAATAATTAACTCATAATTTATGAAAATGTTACCATAAAATTAGCAGGAAAACGAATCTATGCGAAACTTTAAAAGATTCCATAAAGATATTTCGTCTTATCTTTTAAATACGGTAGACGTTCTCAATATTTGAATTGTACTGAATGAAGCAGCGTATTTCTCTCTTCTTCTTATTTCTTTCATCCTTTCTCTCTCTCTCTCTCTCTCTCTCTCTCTCTCTCTCTCTTTTACACTAACTTTCATCCATACACTCTTTAATGTATAAAATTGGTCCTTTATTTCAGCTTATCTGCTTTTAATTATTCTGTTCCGTTCTGCACTTGATTATTCTGTTCTATCTAATTGATATGGATACTAACAATTTCAAAAAAAATATTAATTATGATAAATGGAATACATTAATAATGGCAATATAGGAAAAAATTGTTTTGGCTGACTTATTGTGCAGATTACATAATAAAATCCTTCAATATAATGACAACAATTGAAATTCCCATGAAATTGTCATGAAATATTCTATCGAATAATAGTTTAAGTGATTCGACTCAATTTTACAATAAAATGCACTATAAATTATAAATACTTTACATCGCTTATTAGTGTTTCATTTCGATACGCTTTAGTAGCATTTCTTAATCGATTTAGTGCAGTTTAATTTAATTACAGGAAATATGATTAATAAGAATTCCTGCTAATAAACTACACTCCAAGTGACACGAAGTATAGGAAATTTGCCGAAATAATTTCACTTAACTTTCAACTAAATTCATTTGTCAAAACAGCAATTGGCTCAGCTTGTTTTCCACATTGAACTTATCTATAAATTAAGGAAATTTCGTACGAAGAAGTTAATGTGAATCATTTAAAAGTTCATTAGAATTAAGAAAAATTAATGAAAATTAACAATTTTAAATTGTGACGATGATTATAGCGCGGCAACTTTTCGCTTTTCAAAAAACACAAAATTTGCATATTCAATTTAAAGCGGTGATAGTGAATTTTTACGTCACTCACCATTAGAAAAAGAAAAGAAAGAAAGAAAGGTTATTTTGATAATCAGTTCAAAATATTAATACACTACGTAAATATACGGCTCTAAAATGTATTCGAAATTGGAGCATATTTCATATTTGTTTCCATTGATGAAACTTTTCAGATGCCGTTTCAGATGCACTAGATTTTATATTAATTGTAAACAATCTCCTTCATATAGAAATTTGGCAGACTCTTAGTCTTTCAGACAAATCAGACTTCTTTTAACATCATACATGAGCAAATCAGGTAGAATGGAATATGCCATTGGCTATTTATTTTTCATTCCAATCAGTAAGTGGTTGGTATTCCACTTATTTATAAAGAGATTAGATCATTTGTGCAGAGTCTGTACTACTTCGCTCCGAGCAACTACAATAACTTTCCTTCTTATCATTTAATAATTAGATGATACTTAAAAGAAAATTATTTAAGTAATGTCGATATATTTGGTGCCAAATATAATAGATTTAACAATTTCGATCAATTTTATAATGAAAAGAAAGTTTAGTCGTTATTTATTACACATAAAATCCTTAAATTCTAGTGAAAACGAGTTTCCAACCATTTAAATTTAATTTCTAACATTCATGAAAATATTATAGAAACAAAAATAAATAAATTTAAATAAAAAATGAAAGCCTTATAGTCAGTTCAGGCCAACTTTTGAATGTCCTGCACTACTTTGCTTTCTTCGAGCAAAAAGTTACAAAAAATTTATAATTTTCAAGTTACTTGAAAAGTTTATCTTATGGAAGAGGGCTTAATATATGGGCTAATCTAGAAGAAGGTAGTTATATAGAGAATAAAAGCAGTGCAATCTTAACTATTTTCAATAGGAATAATAATAGGACTTAAAGAAGTTGAAAATGAAAATGTAATAAAATAGCAACCTTGATTTCGATAATGAATTTAGAGGAACACCAATACAACTAACAGGCTTCGATCCACAGACTGGTTATACGTGGAGCTTATCCCAAGTGCTTTTATACTCTACATTATATTTACATCGAAAGGTAAAATAAAATATCAAAAAGAACATAAAGAAGGTAAAATTGAAGAACAAAGTTTAAAATACTATCATTTCCTAATTTAATTTCTAATTAACAGATTTATCGTATTTCAAGTGCACTTATATGTATGCATTTTAATAAATGATAGAATATTTTATAAGGATTACCCTTGACCTTTCAAAATAGTTAGTTTCACTTTCTCTCACGCCATAAAATGTTTATGCACATGAATTTTCCTATAACAGCGCACAAATATTTCTTTATCAAACCCTTTTGAACAACTTGAACCATCTTGCTCGTGCATGTGTGCATATGTAGAAATGTATGAAGAGAACTCTACACGTGAAATTTCTAAAATAACTTTAATATGCAGAAAATTATGCTAAAATAATTTAGTTGAAATATTCAAAGTATTCCTTAGTGTTGAAACACATCTAATAGACATTTAGATTTGAATGCTCTATTTTTCCCCTGCAACTACTTGTTTGTTATTTTTTTTTCAATAAAGTAGATCCATGAATAAAAATGATCCATTTACAAGAGGATGGAACTATTAAAAAATGTTTGTATGATTATCAGTTAAAAAATTTACAATTAGCCACACCTACAAGTCAGCTAAGCCTTCCTGAATTATGGGAGTGCATTCTTAAATGATAACAGGAAAAAATTTACTTTAAATTCTGGTCATATTCTTAAACCAAGTAATCAGGTCTTGATTGGAAAACTTCAAGATATTAACTTGACTTTTGAGAAAAACCACTTAAAGCAGGAGGAGTTTAGATAATGACGGCACAAAAATCCAATCTTAACAATAAGTTGTTACTTAGTGATAAAGTCATCGCGGTGGTTCTTCATGTAAAACTCTAACTAAAATATTTTATTTTAAAGCATTTTTCAAAAATTTTCGGTTTATTCGGCCTCCTAAGTAAATGTGGAGGGTGCTATCTTTTGATGCTATTTTACACATTTAAATTTAATAAAATTTTCAGCAGTTCTTTCTTTTATTGTATAGAAAATAATTAAAAAAATAAAATATATGAAGTACTTACTCCAGATGGCCAGCGCCATACTTTTGTGGTCATATTTTGTTATGTCATATTTAAATTTGCAATATGTTCCAATTATTGCATTGTAAATTGATGATGGAGTGTAATGTACTTTGGTCATGTTGTGCTTTTTTTCTAAACAATTTTTTATTCATTTATCTTTCAATTTTTCTATTTTCTTTTGTATTTTCTTCTTCTTTATTGGTTTTTTTTTATGAAGATGTCTATTTCCAAATTTTTAGTTTTAGTTCTAAAAATGTACATCAGTCTCTTCTGATTGCACTTATTCTATCTGCCTATTTTACATTTAACTCTGTTAGACATTTGATAAATATTTTCTTTTCCATCATTCAATTTTGTTTGTTTTTTCTTTTCTTTTGTTTAATTACTAATAATAACCAAAACTATTAAATTTATTATTTACTCAGGACTCTGTATTATGTTTCAAAGTAAATTAAAAAAAAAAGTGATATAAATAATTTATTTTCTTTGTGTACTCTGCACAACTTTCAGTACAAACTATAATGAGTTTGTGTATGTAACACTTAGAGTGACTTAAGAAAAACCCACATTTTATTATATCGATAGATTTGGAATCCATTTTTTTTTAAACATTTAAGTCTAACGGTCTCTGTCGGTCCTGTCTATTCAAGTAATAAATTTCTTATAAATACAGAGTTCTAAATATTCGATAGGATTCTAAATTCTAAATATTTGGGCGATTAAGATTTGCTTCAAAATTATTCAGGAATGGTCACAGGCAATTTTTATAAGAATTCTTCATAAGACGCTTTACTTCAAACAAAGTCAACGTACGATAATAATTTACAATTTTGAAAATATTTTTTTATGAAAATCAGTTCTAGCTTTTCATTATATAAAAATCATTTTCTGAAACTATATGTCTGTCTGAAGAATGACAATTTAATCAGCATTATAACAAACGTGTTTGAACGAGAATTTTTTTGAAGCCAATTAAAATACTGCCGAAATTATAAGTAAGAAATTCCAAGGGCAATTCTTAGCGCTATATTTATTGCTTCAGAATTTTGTGAGGGCTTGCAATTTTGTTAATTAAAAAAAAAACTTCAATTTCAAACAAAATTATTACATTAATTTTGTCCTTAAAGATTTCTTAAAACTTTAAGCATTTTCTTTTGCCAAAAATATTTTGTTTTTTTCCTTGAATTTGTATCATAAAATTTAGGGATTTAACAATCGACTAGAATGCTTTTACTTATTTATCCTGGTTTTAAATGGATGCACATTTGTTTACTTATAAAATTATGTTTAGCCCTTTAAAAAAAACTCATAACTCAATTATCTGGATTATGAACATTAAAATTGTTATCTAAAATTTTAATATTAAAGTTTCATTTTACATACGTAAGTTGCTTGAAAAATTACGATAAAATTTCTATACGAATGAAATTTCTTTTTTAATTAATTTTTATTTAATAGAAATTGCCAAATAATTTCCAACAAATCAGAGAACTACCAATGAACTTAATAAATAAAAATTTCAATAAATAAAAATAAATAGAAAACTTTACAAACGACCCTCTGAAATGATAAGAGTTATTATGGAATAACTTGTACTAAAGAGCCTAGATGGAAATTAAGAGATGGACACAACAATTTAACAAGACAATAAACACAAAATTCAATAAATATTATCATTATACAAGGAAAAAGCTTTTTGGTAAATATTTTATACAAATTTAAATAAAAAATTTTAAGTTTTATTATGTCGCAACAACAATAGAAGAAAATTACAACAAACATGCATATTTTATGTAACATTCTACATAAAAGTAAATAAAAAAATCTTATCTGATTGAAGTTAAATTTTAAATTTTAAATCCAACATAATCCAAAGACTGCATCTTACGCAATGGACGTTTCTAATTTCTTATACCTAGCACCTACCAAGATATTAATGTTATACTCATGTTTGTAGTGCCTAAACGGAAGCACCAGAGACCTTGTAAAGTATAAACACACTCGATCAGCATCAAATTCTGAATCGATTTAGACATTTTTGACTTTCAGTCCGCTTACCTATGTTTTCTCCTGGCGGACTTCAAAATTACCGAAAACGTTAAACGTTCATGAATTGATTGGTATGGAAAATCAAGCAAATTGCATCAGCTAAATATAGTGTTCTCACTTGTCACTCGTGTTCACTTTGTACGCATTGGAAGACATGAATAAAAAGTAAGTACTTCATATATCAAAAAATTGCTTATCGTAATTTTATATTTATTTTTATAATACTATTATGGTACTATAGAATAATGACGCCTATTCTTAGTTCGAGGCATGCTCTACCAAAATTCCCCGACAAGGACTTTTCCAATATTTCGTTAAAAAACACGATGACGAGTGCCCATCACTAGTAAAGAGATTCCAGCATTCTGCATTCATAATTAAATTAAATTTCTCCAAAATATACAAGTCACATACAGAAACGAATAATTAAAATATCTATGGCAGATTAAGGGACCTTCGAAGGCCAACAAGACAATAAAGTTTCCTTGCGAAGATATTTTGCCATTTAACTCCTACTCAGAATCACATAAATTTCTTCCTAGCGATTTCAAAAATACCGATTAAAGTACACTAAATTAAGCACTTTAACATGGAATTTCTTTTTCGATTGCAATTTATTTATATTTATAAGAAACGATCTAGTGAAAGTTGAAAAAAGTATCATAAAGCTGATTCGAATCCAATCAAAGGTAGCAACTAATATTCTCAGCCCCACATAGGGTTGTGTAATCAGTACAGTTAGTGTTTTACATGCATACCTGCCTGGAAGGCTCAAATGCATGGTATAAACATACTTATGATCGCTAGCGTTGGTAGACACGTCACAAAGTGTATGCCACCGTCCCGACTAGCTTCCAATTTAAAGCCACTATTGCACCTCATCTAGTAAGCTTAATCCTTGGTGTAAGGATTCAGGGCCTTCTTAAAACCCCTAGGCTTAGATTAAATTAGCCCGATAAGCCCACCCAGCTAGCCATTTTATTCGGGAAATGGCACCCTGCTCGACAAAACTATAATAGTGGGTATAAATATAATAGGTCGAGCTACGTCCGCGACATGGACACCACAGCCCCCACGAAGCCAACTCCAATATCACCACATGGGCAAAATATGAATTTGGTGATCCCGTGGTACCAAATTAAATCTTTGGATCTGATCTCGTGAACTCATGATGCCCCCTGATGGATATGGATCAGAAACCATCTCATGAGCCACTCCCAATTGAGCAGGTGCTTCTCGGGATTGGTCGCCCCCATAGGGTTGTGTAATCAGCTAAGTGCTCCCAATTGTCATGGCCCGATAAATAGAACACTAACTTGTCTTAGACAGAGTTTACTTTAATTATTAAACAAAGTAGCCGTCACCACAATCATTTAATAAGGTTATTCAATCTCATTGTTTGTGCGCAATTTGACATGGAGTGAATTTTTTAATCAAACAAACAAAAGGATACATAAAATAGAATGTAAACAATTGTTTTACATTTTATTTTGTTTTTTATTTTTTAAATTAAATTAAAGCAGCTGCAACAATTGCTGTCAGTGAGTACAATCGCTGTCAATTAATGTAACATATTTAAATTAACGAATAATTAAAATTTGCATTATCCATAAATAAATAAATAAATAAAAAGAAAATTTCAAAGCTAAGCGATTTAACACACCAAACCTCAAATCAAAACACATCCCCTTTATAATGAAAATTGTACTGGTTGAAATGGAGAAAAGCGGAATAATGAGATTAAAGTGCAAACAAAAAAGGAGAAATTCAAGAAACAAAAATGGAAACTGAGTTCTACACCAAAGATGAATTTTAAGAATTTCAAATAAAAATATATCGCAATAAATGCCAAATGGATAAAACAAAATCGAACTGACGATAAAGATTGTAATTGCGAGATATGAAACAGAAGTGAAATAATAAAAAAAATGAAAAAATAAAAATCTTATATTTGGATGTGATCAAATTTGTATTATCCATTACCCAAATATTTGATAAAGCAAACTACTTTTCTTAATATTGAGGAAGATATAAATCATACAGTCAGTCAGGGCCGGCTCTTAAATAAACTGCATCATTTAGCCTAATTTGAATAAATAATCAAATAAAAAAATTACAAGTTGACGACTAATTTAAAAATTATTTGTTAGGGGGTTCTCGAAGTGAACCGATCTGGACCAATTTCATTACATACATTTTTAATGTTGAAATACAAACCAATTTTTATTAAAATGTATTCAATATTGCAAATTTTGCCCATGAAATAACTTTGAAAAAGACATTATACTTAAAGGATCTTAAAAATGATTCGATCTGGACCACATTTGGTATACATATGTTTCATGTCAGAATAGAATTATGATAAAAATTATTCTAAGTCAATTGGTTTAATTAAAAGTGGATCTCTTATATCACGTCTCACATTTGTCCCTTTTTGATTTAATATTGCGACAAGTATAAATTTAGAATATTGATTACGTCCAGTACTACAAAGAAAACCTTTAAAATTTTAATGTTTACTTAACGAATGCCCATAATCATGACTAAACTACTAATGTTCCAACCACATTTCGAAGAAATATTCAAATTTCGACATTCACGAAACTGCTTATAATGAACAAATAATATGGACTGATAGGCAAGCTTAAAAAAATTGACTCACATTTTGAATCAAGAATATAAAAATGCTTTGCAAAATCTCCGTCTGGGTATTGTAAAACTTCTCCAAAAATACCCATAGCCTTAATTTCTGTCTGGTAGGTATAAAATATACTAAATTTAACCATACAAAGTTAATTAATCAATTTTTTTATCATATGAACAAATGGAGTCGAAGGGTGTTTCACTCACTTTAGTTTCTTGATAGATATAGAAATGGTTTGTAAATTATTATCTACTTATATACTTTTCCTTTTTTTGAAAAGTTGTTCATTTTCTTTTCTTATGGGTCTTTATGTTGGTTTTTTGACCAAACAAAAGACTACATGTACAAGCATATGACAAACAAAGTAAATTCGATTTAGTCATATTTAATTATCATTTGTGTCTCCAATAAATTCATATATATCATTGTACTCTACACTATTTATGGTACAGGCCATTACAAGCTTGTGCAGCTGTTTGTAACTGTTGTTATTATACTGATTGACTCAGAATCACTTCTTCAATCGATTTAAACTTCTTTATCCGTTTCTCCCTGTATGTCCAAGTCACAATTGTGAATTTCAGTGATATTTTAATGAAATTTTGTACATGGTTGGATTGTGGCATAGAAACGAATTTTATTGAAAATGGTTAAAATCGAAACATTCTTACGGCCACGCCCCATATGACGTCTTTCTTACAAAAAGTCGTTATATAAAAAAAAAATTACAATTTTTAATACATTTTCACTTAAATTGGCATTAAATTGTACTTGAACTTTAAACACATGTTTATCAAATTTGGTCCAGAATGGTCCATTTTTACGACCGCTTACCATATAAGAAAAAAGTTATTTTATAGACAAAACTTACATCTTTGAGCATATTTTATTAAAAACTAGCACTGCCGTTTGTTTAAAAAATATGTGTACCCAATTTGCTCCAGATTCATCCATTTTTGAACCATCCCTCATTTAAGAAATTTTTTAAATAATTCAAAAATTTCAACACTTTCAACTTTGTTGGTTTGTAATTTGTCTTGGTTCACTATAATCACTTAAAGCAAAGTTGTGTAGGGTATTTAAATTTCGGTTACGACCAACCATAAAGTTCTCCCATGTTTTGTTTTCTATACTTCTCGCTTTTTTTACTCTCTGTGCTAGGCCATTTGAGGTTAAAGATATAATAGATTTACATAATTGTTTGTCTTACCGAGAAAGACTTTAGATGGATTAATATTTTACCATACTGATCAATTTTTTTTCTATGCATCTTATACGCATTTATATTTGGTTTCAAATCCTAAAGAAATCGATTTTATTTTTACCAAAACTTTTTATTTTGTATTACCTCATTTCGATGAAACACAAATGTTCCATTTTCTATGTGTATGGACGGAAATCAGAACAAAGTTTTATATTACAAAATTTTGTTTAGACAGAACAATTGTTTGATCTTTACTTCACCCAGAGAGATTTTGAAGCAAGTATAGAGGTTATGTTATATTTTCTACCGGACTTTCTCAAGAAAGTCCTGTAGAGTCGACTCTAATCAGACCATAACGAGTTTCTTTGTTATTTCTTTTTTTATTTTGAAACCATCTACCGACTTTGTATTTAAACCTTAAGCCTTTTTTTTTGATTTTTCTATTTTGTTGAAATGGCAACAATACTAACACAAACACACAAAGAAAAAACAAAAGGAAAAATCCTAAGAATAGTTTGAGTTTCTAATAAAATATTTTTTAAGTAGTTTATAACAGAATGAATAAATAACACAATGAAAACCCCAAGAAGATGTACTTATGTTATAACAATAAAAACAATCATAGAAATGGTGAAGATAATTGTGATAGCAATTTCAAGGAGAGAGGAAAACAAGTAAGAAATAGAAAAAAGGGAGAGTGCAGAATGGAAAGAATCCTTTTTTCTTGTAGTTTTTTCTTTTTTCTTTTTTTTTTGCATTTTACGAAAAACTTTTTAATATAGAAACTTTTTGTAAAACAACTCATTTTACAAGTAAACTTGATCTTTTCATTTGTCTTCACTTCTCCAACTATCAACCCTGCCAAAATTCAACAGAAAAATGTCGACACACTCTAGAAGAAGTTAAATCTTGAATATCAACCAATTTTAAAAGATTTTATTCATTTCTAGCTAAACACGACCAAGAAATTCATATTGGCCTATTTTCTTTCTTCCATTCTGTGGCATTAAATGAAAATTCAAATAATATCAGAAGTAGAAATTGGCAAAAGATACTTAAGTGAGAAATTTTCAAACAATACAAAATAGTAGTTTTATGCGGGCGTTAGAGTTTAGCTATTGCTAAAAACTTGTCATGATTAATATCTCATTTATACAATGGATCAATAAACAGAAGGGACCAAATCAATTCAGAATGTCACACTGCTCCAAAATATAAAAAATACTAATAATGTCTGCCCCTTCTTTTTGGTTTATTACCAATGTTCATTTCAGATGAAATGAAAACAATACCAATAATTTAAACAAGGGCCAACGACATAGTCGATTTGTGCGATCGTTTAAACACCCTAAATTAGTTATTGCATACAAAATCTCAAGAAATTAACAAAACTTAATATTCAAATGACCAAAAAATGTAACGATTTATAAGAAATTTGACATACCTAATAAGAAACTATTCTAAAGCTATTTAGAAAAAAAAGCTTTAGAAAAAAGTATTCAAAATTGTAAAATTTCTTTCCCATTTGAAAGTGAAATTTACATGGCCTGGCATGGGATACCAAGTGGACGTACAGACAGCTGTAGATCTTATCAGAAAGTTATTCTATGAAGCTTTAAGTATAAGAAAAGATTGATCTATCTCAACCCCTTTTGAATATTTGTCATCAAAAACCCATTTGGCGCGTTACCACAAGCGTTTTAGAGTACAAAAAGTTAGAACGACTTAAGGTAAAACATTTATGGTAAGTTGCCATTTACATGTAAATTATAAGTATAAAAATTGTACGTGAGAATTATATTTTTAAATGTATTTCGTTTGATTTTTTATTTGTTTTTCTTTTCTATTTTATGAAGATTTCCAAACAATAATCACTTGACCTAACTATAAACGTTTATTCACTAAGTTTGCGGTATAGAAATTAGGAAAAATGAAATATGTAAACATTTCATAATAAATCACAAATATATAAAAAATTTTATATTCTATTAATTCAACCAAACAACCGTAGAATTTGATATAACATAAAAGAACTGAATTCAGGGTGGAGACGACGACTATAAAATATTGTAATGTAAATTTAGTCGATATTCCAACCAGGGGAATTCTTATTTCTAACATTTTACATATATATATATATATATATATATATATATATATATATATACATACATATGTGTGTGTGTGTATCTGTACATGTGTATGCAATTTTTTTTGTTTGCGTATACAATTCTATTGTGTTTACATGCTGTTTATTTTGTTGTTCTTTCTCTTATTGTTTACAATTTATATTAAAAATATTAAAACTTTTATATTATTGTTTATTGTTCCAATAACTTTTCTTAACATACAAAAATGTACAAGAAGAATACTGTTATCATATAACATACAAAATACAAAAAAGAATAAAACTAAACAGACCTAATGAACGCATCAAAAACGAAAAATAAAAAAAATATTGTAAAAATACACAGAAAAGTTTAAAAAAAAACATTGAAATTATTTTATTAAAAAACAAACTCCTAAAAGCCAAAAAGAAAGAAAAAAAAAAGTTAAGAAAAGAGTGCTTTTCCGAAAAACTTACAAGAAATTAGAACTTGTACTTTCTACGATGGAACTTTCATTTTTAAAAGATACAAAAGTAACTTCAAAAAATAATTAAAATACAAGAACGCTTTAACTCAATAAATTAACTTTAAAAAGTGCACTTTTTTATACCTTTCAGAGATTGGGTGTAGAATCATTTTGACGTCATGTTTGCAACACCCAAAAGAAAACTTTGAAGAGCCTACAGCTTGATCAGCATCAAATTCTGAATCGATATATGTCTGCCTGTGTGTCCCGTTTATTTATTGGTTCATCCATCCGTTTTTTTGGTGTGTTGTTCTTCCAGTCGTAACGTGAAGATATCGAGCTCAAGTTTGGCACAAACATTGGAAGTTCTTGTAGGCCGGTTGGTATAGAAGATGGGAAAAAATGGACAAAGACACGCCTACAAGGCAAAGTAAACTGACAACATCTCGTTTTTTTAAGAAAAAATTAAAATGTTTCTTGTTCATTATTTATAAACAACAAAAGTTAAAAAGCTGAAATTTTGTACAAGTAGTAAGACCATTGGTTCACAATATCTATCCAAAAATCATGTAAATAGATCAAGCTTACGTAAAATTATGTAATACCAAATTTCATTTTTGTTGTGCTCGCGCTTTCTATTTTATTACTAAAAAAAACTGAGGCAGGTTTTGAATAAAAATATAATGGTGCCTGTGAAGTGGGCATTCAAGATTTGGTCTCAGACGAATAGAATTTTCTTACTTCACAAAATATGTAGAGTTCTTTTGCTGCTGCAGATTTAGTCTAGAATTTCTGTAAGTCTCTGCATTCTTCTACAAAATTACCTGGGTCAAGATTGTTAAAATAGGCAAATGCTTCAATGAAAGATCTAATAACAGAAATATTTCTTCACATTTAGAAAGGCTAAAGAGTCACTGAAATCTAAATTTGAGGAATATACTGCGAAGCTATCGACTTCAAAATTTGCCTTTCTCAATTTCTGTTCTTGCACTAGCACAAGGGTGACCCTTTTTATAACTTTGATTCTGTTTCATCAAATTTGCAAAATCAACTCTGTCTAAAAATATTTAAGTATATTCGTTGAAAATTGCTTTGTTAATTTCTGGTATTAAATGCAACCCAAAAAGAAGCGTGGCCTTATAACATGATTAACAACAGGCGCTTTGTGAGTTTCCTTGGTCTTAACTCATCCAGAAAATTCCATTTCTTTAATTGCTGCTTACTTTCCGATGTACTAAAAAGCTTTCATATTATAACATACAGTCGAGTGTAAGCCAACGCCTTGGTCAATGTACGAATACTTCTTTCAAGGACACATTTTCAAGGAACGACGTTTCCACTGCGATGTTATGGACTCAGTCATCACATTGTATCGTATTTATGAAGAAGAAAATATTGAAATTTTCTAACGTTGCGATTTCTTCTGGAATGCTCTTCATCGATTATGTTAGTAAGATCATGACGACGAAATTAATTTAACTTTTTTTTTAACTATGAGTTAACAAGTAATTCTGAATTTCCATAATTCAATCAGTTAATTTTTTAATATTAATAGTTCAGACTTTTCATAATATTTTTCTAGAATTTCCTTACCTTCGGCGATGGTTTTTCGACCTAAGAAAATATGCTTCATTTGCTGTTCTTCATATTCATCATGTCGCAAATTGTTAAAAATTTAATAAAAGTTCAGTGATGCATGATACTTGATCGTAGCAGAGTTGCATTTTTTAAATTAATACGCAATAAATTCATGGATAATCTCAAAGAAAAAAACTTTGTTATCAAACCGAAAAACGTGTTGTTAATGTAACATTTAACGAAACTTGTAAGTTGAAGTGTTGATGTGAGAAAACAATTTTTGAATTTCATTAAATTTAAAAAAAATTTGACACTTCTAGAATGTTTTGAGAAGTCTATTACATGTTTATTCGCGCATATAAATATTTATATATCTATGTGTATGTAAATTAATCTTTGCTTCATAGTTACCGATACAATTGCATTATAGACATTGAAGAGGGAGGGAAAGATTTTCTACACATGTAAATAAAATGTAAACCTACAATTTAACATCGTTTTAAGAGCTGATACACATGCTAAACTGTAAATCTGTTTATAAAATAGAAAATGAAAGCAATCGCAATAAAGGTTTAGAGCGTTATAAAGAATATTGATAGCTCGTCAATAAATTGAATGAATTGATTGAAAATAAGACTTTGGGTTTAACAACCATAGAAATTTTTGTCGTTAGAAATCTTTTACCCAACATTGATAATACTGAACACGTTTCCTTGACATGTCATAAACATGTCTATGGAAAACTTTCTTGTTGATTAAAAAGATTACTATTGTTAGGGAAAATCAAACTCCAAATTACTCAAAATAAAATGGCCTACTTAAATTATACCATCCTTACTTTTACATACTTTAACTTTCGTTCTTCACTTTCTTCTTTTCTTTATCCATAAAATCGAACAATCGACACTTCTTTAGATATACCATTTATATTCCCATAATACGTTTCCATATGAGCAAAATGAATCCTCTTCAAACTATGTTTAGCTAGTACACGGGTAAGTAATCCGCACTCGATTATTTACTTTCATTTTACGCGGTTGCGCTTTTAGTAACCAATTTACGCAAAATCCGAAAATATCCATTTAACTTTAAAAATAAAGAATTATGATTTTGGAGAAGATTCTAAATAAATCTTAAATGTTTTACCTGTAATTAGTTAAAGAGTGAGTTCTCAAAAAAAACTAAGAAATAATAAATATGAAAAGTCAATTGTACAGAAATTACAAAGAACTTTTAAAGACGGACGAATCATGTAAAGTTCAATTCGTTTTATATAGAGCGGAAATTTTTGAATAGTTACGTAAAGCGTACTATCAAATTTTTAAAGATTTACAAGTATTATTCATGACATACTTTGAGTGTATTCCAAATTGACTTAAATACCCATTGAATGCCAGATATCTGGGCAATATTGCCAGTAAAGAAAGCTTATATGGAACAGACGATTTTGTTACATCTAGTTTTTAGTATTTTCAAAAATTTTCATATGACTTGAATCGAATACGGCACAAACTACACTAAAACTTTTAATGGAATGATAGGTCTACAAATTTAATTTATTTTTGATTGAAAGGCGTCACTTAGACAAAAAAAAAATTGATACTGCACATTTATCAGTTGGCTGAAATTCAAGACCCATAGAAAGATTAAGATTTTTATTGAATACAAAGAAATCTTTTAATCTCTGCCCATAGTATTGTCATGCAACCTGTATAAATGAATCTTAAATTGAGAGTGACATTACAAACTGAAATACATTGAAAGTGTACGTGAGAATGAATGAAAATCAAAACTATTTTAGTGTGGTATTCCATAAACACATGAACTCGTGTATATAAATTCAATTTTATTATTATTTTTATTATTAATATCGTTGTTGTTGATGTTGCCGTTGTTTTTGTTGTTGTATTGAAAGCTCTCATTGTGAATAAATCTTTTTCCTTGCGCTCACAATTTTCCTATCGTATCACATAAAATAGAAATATGTTACACACACAAATTTATTAGAAGTGTAAAAAGCTTTTCATTTAACTTCGCTGCCTTTTTTTCATATTTTTTTCTATTTTTGTTTTTGTTTGTTTTTCAATTTGTTTGGTTTTTTCATTGACTAACTTTATTTTCTCAATTTCTCCCATTTTACAAACCAAAGTTGTTGTTGTTTGTATCTATTTTTTTTTTGCTATTTTTTTTCCTTTTTCTTTTGCTGCTTTGTCAATGATTTTAACTGCTTTTAGGAGAGTTGATTGATATTTAAGTCATTTATTGTAAAATGTTTTTAGGTTACTGAATGTAATTAAATTAAGCATTTTCCTCTCTTTGTCTTTTTTTGCCCATCTCTCACGCTGTTTCTCTCTCACTCACTATCTCCAGCTTTTTTTTTAAATCCTTCTATTTATTTATTTTTCACATAAATACACATACATACATATATTACATATACTAGTATATGGCTTCATTGTTTGTATATAGTTTAAGATAAGCAGCACCTCAATTCATAAATCTTTTGAAAGAACTACAAAAAAGAAAAAAAAACAATTTCGATGAGTAGAAAACCAAGGACTCTCAATTTTAATTATTTCAATTATTTGCTTTCTATAAAATAATCTCGTTGTATTCTCAAAATATGCATCTGTTCCGGTGATAACTACTTTATATCAAATACTTCTTATTCACTGGACGCTTCTTTGAATAACGCGTTTTCCTTAAATGTGCAAAAAACCGATAGTTTTCATTCAATCAGAAATTACAATTATTCGTCAGGTGATTCTTTAATTTCAGAGCATTGCTTTCATCCATTTTAAATGCGCTGTTGTCCCAGCAAAGTAATACTTTTACATATGAAGCCATTTTTTCTTGATTTATTTAATCAATCGGTGTAAGAACAGACTTTTCAAATAGGCCTTAGAATCTATTTAGAATCTATCTGGCCTAGTTAATTTTTGAGTTTGTTATTGTTACTGTTATTGTTGTCGATATGCACAAGTACTCATCTAATAATGTTTTAGACTCTAACATACTAAGTCCACGCTTTGCTTAACGTGCTCTTCAAATATTAGAAATACCTTTTATTTCACTTGAAACAGGGCTCTGAATAGTTTTTACCTGCTTCTCGGAATTCAACATTAGAGATATTTTGTTGAGGACACTTAAACTCAGAATAGTACTTAATAATAAGTTTATTTTTTCCATTTTCTAATTTTCGCCTAACTATTTTTGAAAGAAGAAGGTCTATTTTTTCCATCTAATTTTTGCCTAACTATTTTTGGAAGAACTTTAGTAGCATGCATTTCCTTCAAAAAAAACCCCCAGGACTACTTCTCCTCTATTATTATTTTCAACTTCAATGAGTGAAACTTTTGTAACGTATTAGAAAGTTACACAATTTTTGAAACAAGTCATCATCGGCTAACATAGTTCATTACATAACATTCATAACATAGTTCATTACATTGAACCGTAAACTTATTGACCTATTTGTTTTATATATATATACATAATGAAAAGATTCATGGAGCCTTCCAACAATGCTAAAAGGTCAGTAAAAAAAAACAGTCAAAAACAATAAAATATGTTTTATAAATTTTTTACAAATGCAAACTAAAAATAATTGCATTTTTCCTCTTATTTGAATATTTTGAAATCACAGGAAAATTAGATTTCAATATAAATCACAGTAAGTCAAATGTCCAAAAATGTACAAAATTTATTGTTTTGAAAATTTGTTTTATAGTAATGCGATATTAAAACATATAATACAATAATTGAAAATAGTAATTTCATTTGTTTAAGTTGGCATATTTCTGTCATCAGATATTTTTATGGCATTTTTTTTTCACTCAAATTCATTTTTATTTTCATTTCAAATGAGAAATATTTTCCTAAAAAAATTCATTAAATTCGTAATAAAACGTAAGCTTTAATCAAAATTCTTACATTTCTAAAATTTTCCTTCTTTACAAATTTCCCTTTATTCATTCTTCTCAAATTAAAACAAATGAAAATTGTCTAGTCGGTTGAAGCCAACTTTCAAATACCGTACATCACTTTGCTTCATATGATTGAAATTTTAAATAAATGGATTACAAATCAATAAAGTTGAAAAATTGTAACTTTTATATTAATTTAGGGGTTATATGAGAGAGGGTTCAAAGCATGGACCGATCTGAACCAAATTTGACATCCATGTATTTTATATCAAAATAAAAGGTAGTGGTAATTTTTGCTAATATGTATTTGAAATTGTAACAAAACTCCGTAGAATGACTTTTGCTGGGGAAACGTGTCATGTGGGGAAAGAGTCGTAAAAATAGATGGATCTAAATCAAATTTAGTTAAAAACATATTTTCCAATTTAAAATATTTTATACTAACGTTCCAAATATTTGTTACACTAAATGTAAAATTGTAACTCCTTTTATGGAAGGATTTTTCTTCGATAAAATGTGAAAGATGTTGGTAGAGATTGTCTGATTTTTGATGGGCTTAGTATTTAAGCCAAAACACATCTATGCCTCAAATTTAAATATCTCAAATATTGCGAACTATAGTTTGATAACAGTCAGTCAGACAAGGAGGCAGACAGATAAACAGTTATAAGTGGATTCAGAAAATGATTCTGAGCCGTTGGGTATAATAATATTTTACTACTAACATCTACACAAACTTATAATACCAGGTTATAAATCTCAAACCTATAAAGTCAAACCTTTTGTAAAGCAAATAATTAGTTGGCACATGAATTAAGAAGAAATTATAAATTAATTTTCTTAGTAGAGTTTTTAAACTTTTTTTTATTGTACAGTATTTTAAATTATGTAATTCAAAAATTTTAATTTCATGCATTTCGGCATCTAAATTAAAAGGCAATCTCACAATAATTTTGGATTTTTTCAAAAAATTTCCCAATATGAAATGTGACGGCTTAAAACAAAATAACACTTTCTGGTTTATCGAGTAAAATAATATAAAATAAATAATAAATGAAGTGCAAAGCAAGTGCCTGCACTCTAGAAGAAATTATATTACAAGTGTTCTGACTGTACTTTTTTTTTTATATGAAAATAGAGAAGTTATGCCAATTCTAAGGTATTTTTTAATTAGTACTTTACCTAGAACAAAGAAAATCTACCTTTTTGTTTGGATGCGTAGCAATAATTGAAATAGATAAATAAAAATTATATGTAGAAGGTAAAAAGATATCAAAGATACTACAACAATGAACGTTCCCAAGAAAAACCAAAATAAAAAAGAAAAAACAATTCTGTTTGAAATAGTTTACTTTATATATTAGATTTTTAGTTTCCATCCATCCAGAAATTTGATTTTATCAAAAACTCTTTTCATTAATCAAATTCTCTTTATATAACGTGATCATTTTGTCCATCAATAAAAAGTGAAGTTAACAAATGTAAAGGTCATTCAATAAAAACATTTGGGAGAAATATATTAGAAGCACAAAATATGCAAATGGACAAAATTGTTAGAAGACTTTAGATTAGGCCTATTACCTAAATCTTTATGAAAAACTTTTAAAAATGATATATACTTTTTAGTGATGGGTTGTTATTTCAATATTAATTGAATCATCTTTATTGGCCTACTACTTTTACACTGAGACATTGTGAACGACTTTTCACTTAAATATTTTCCTTTTATCTACAACTATTCTAAAATATTTTTCAAAATGTCATATCAAATTAAAATGTGGATTTCATCGTATTGTATTAAAGGTTAAGGATTTAACCTTACCTCTTCTTTTCCTTCAAGAGCAATATTTTAGTGATGGCTAATTAGGCCTAATCAGCCTAATCAAAGTGTCGTCCGGTCAAATGGTAAATTGTCTGTCTAAGAACTGATTTTCATTACATTACTTTTAATTATTATAGGAATCGTTATTTATGATTTTCTTTGTCATTCAAGTTTTTGGCATCAGATTCCACCTGGAACTTCTTCTAATTGAAATATTTCATATTCATATGAACACAGGAAAAACTTTCAACAAACAAAAAATGTTAGCAAAATAAAGCCCTTATTAAATCTTGATTTGACATCTAGGCTTATTCTAGAACCTTAAGCTATTTTATACTATCCATTCTTGAAATATCCATATTTTAAGAACAACAATAAACTCTATTTGATAAGCGTATAGATGATGTTTCCGTAAACTATTCCTTTAAGATACGGACAAAAAATCATTCTCAATATTATAAAGTGTGTTAACAATGTCAGTCCCGTAACATCATATGTAATTTTTGATTCAACTTCGTAGTGTGCAATTGTTTAAACAAAATTCTAGACACATAATTTCCATACCAATTAAACTAATGCTGATTGTCAATGTATAGTACAACTGGTCCCTTAATCCTTAACAAAGATTTATAAGTTGAGCAATCGATTTTTAATACAACAAATTTAACTTTGGCATGTAATTTCGTATAATTTTTAAGAGTATTAAATAAATTACTTTCATCGAACATTTTATATACCACAATATATTCCAAATTATTACGGCGCATAGCATTCATTAAAGTAAACATAATAGAGAAGTTTAATTTCAAATATTCACCTTTCCAGTTATGACTTTGCCATTAAAAACATCTTTTGCAAATTTGGGCCATACGTACCATTTAAATGATACGCTTATTAAATATAATTCAAACTAAGCTTTATAAACAATTCTACAATTTGAGATGGACCATACGTAAGGTACCAAAAGATTAAAGCAGGCAAAGACTGCACATGAATGATAAATATCCCTCCCTTTCCATTTGTATCTAAACACTTTGCTGGTTTGCTTGCGGTTTTCATTTTGTGGTTTATTTCTTTACCTAGCACTTCACTCTAACAATGAATGCTACAAAAAGAGTGACATTGTGCAAACTCAATGTTTGCACTCAATAGAAGTTCAAATGATGATGCTTTGCATGGTAAAACATGTAATTTATTTACATATGAAACATGAAATCTTTTAAAATAATTATCTATAAAATATTTAATTTGAATCATTATAAATATTTTTCGATTTCATTGAATTATATTATGGTTAAATTTCACATTAAAATTTTTTGCTACTCTATTTTAAATTTTTAAAATTTTTAAAAATTTTATTATTTTTATTTATTAAAAAATTTTTAAATTAATTTTATTTTAAAAAATTTTAAAATTAATATTTTATATTTTCTTTTAATAATATTTTAAAAAGGGGGTTTAAAATAAATTTAAAAATTATTTAAATTTTAAAATTTTTTTAAAATTTTTAATTTATTTAATTAAAAAAAATTTTTTAATTTTAAAAAATTTTAAAATTTTTATTTTTTTTTTTAAAAAAATTAATAAAATATTAATTAAAAAATAATTTTTAAAAAAATTTTAAAAAACCTCTTAAATTTTTAAAAATTTTTAAATAAAATTTTAAATTAAATTTTTTTTTTTTAAATAATAAATTTTTAAAATTTAAAATTAAATTAAATTTAAAATTTTTAAAAATTTTTAAAATAAAAAAAAAAGTTTAATTTTTAAAAATTTTTTAATTTTTTATTTTAAAATTTTATATTAAAATTTTTAAAACTATTTTTAAAATTTAAATTTTTTTTTTTTTTTTTTTTTTTTTTTATTTTTATTATTATTATTTTATTATTTTTTATTAAAATTATTATTTTTTTAAATTTTTAAAATTTTATTATTATTATTATTATTATTATTATTATTATTATTATTATTTTA